>JALIGW010000001.1:65291739-66554239 GCA_023053685.1 Diadophis punctatus similis | reverse complement strand
ATAAAACTAATGCAACAGCTGAGGCAGAATTTGCCTCAACCCATGGCAGCACAAAAAATTGCAGCTCAGGCAATGCTTCTGCATTCCCATAGGAGCTTGCCAGAACCAGGGTCAATTCTACATTCACTGCTCAATTTGATATGTTTATGGCAGGCAGACCAGTGGAGTTTTCCCACTGATCATACCAAAATGAATTTTGGATTAACTTTGCTGAAGGAAGAGCAGCTCATTCATTGAGGGAACCATCTGATATTGGACAGGACCTCATGTGTAAACTTGGCACTTTGGCGATCCCATACAAGATGGAAGATCTGGGAGCTGAAGTGGTGTCAGAAGTGAATAAGGATATCCTGGAAGAGCTACATCAGCATTGTGTAATAATGGACATTGACTGGAGGAGTTAAGGCAGAGAAGAAATGGTAAGAGGAATCTGCAGTCTGTTTTTCCCCATATCACCCTCTCCCAATAGCCGCCTCGGAATTCAGCAAAGGAGAAGCCATGCAAATTGTATCAGCCAAGATCTCAGAAAAAAAGAAGGGATCAGGGATTGTACTTTTACTATGGGGCTCCAGGACTTTTTGCCAGATCGTGTCTGTTAAAAGCAGCAGTGTCTTAAACAGCAAAAAGATGCAGAACTTGTAAATCAACAGGGTGATAGCCAGCAAGTGCCCAACTCCTTTCATAGCAGCAAGCCAAGGAAACTTTGCCAACCCCCCCCCCTTCCAAGAGTTCCTAATGGAGAGGGGGGGTGCTCCATCATTTGAAAAGAACTCAGTAGGCAAGCATATTTAATTGCTCCTGTTACTGTTGCTTTAGATTCTAGGGAGAAGGTGGGATTTTCTGCTGTTGTAGAGTCTGGGACAACCATACATTTCATAAATATAGAAACAGTATAGAAATTAAAGTTTCCCATAGGTAGTCCTTGACTTAGAACCACAGTTGAACTGGAATTTCCATTATTTAGTAATGCAGTCATAAAGCACAACATCATGTGACAGCATCACTTAGTGGATGTAATCCTGGCAATCCCCATTGTCATTGTTAACGAAGAATCACAGATCATTAAGTAAGTACCCACCCCAATCCAACCGATCCTTGGTCCCTCCTTCCTTTCCCTTCGTAAGGTAAGCTATTGTCTCTTCTTTAACTCACCGAACCCATCTATCTCCCCCTCCCCAATCTCTGCCCTTTTGGATACCTTGCACTCTGCCGTGCAGGTTGTAAGTAGCCCCAGAACCTCATGCTTCTGAAGCTGGTTGCCACGCCATTGATCATTGGCTTCTGGGTGTGCTGCAGTTCTGGAATTACAAGAAGCCCTGAACCACAGTGCAGCAGCAAATTTTTTGCAGTGCAAGGAGAGTCCAACCAGGCCCAACAACACAAAGCAGCTGTTCCCTGAAGCCCCAGCAGTGCAGCACAAAGCCTCTGTCAAACACCACAATGCATAGTCGTCATCTCTAGAAGTCCCATTGGTGCTGTGTAAAGCTGCCACCTAGCACTGCAACATGAAGTCACGCTAGGAAGTCCCAGAGGTGCAGTGTGAAACCACCAACCAGCAAAGCTGCTGCCCAGCACCGCAGCATGAAGCTGCTGCCTCAGAAAGCCCATCCCACTTGCCTTCACTGCTCTGTACTCTGAGATCCTGCATTCTGCAACCTCAGGTGATTTTCACCATCTTCCTTCTACTGCAATGTAGCAGCCCTGGCCCTTCACAAGGCACCATGTGAGGCCATCTTCCCCATTTCAAGCTGGGCATAACTTGGTCAGCAGTGGGAGCAAGAGGACAGCAAAGGTCAGCTACAATGGCAGGGGCTGGGGAGTGCAGGGGGCAAAGGGGCATACATGGAGGAGGTAGATAGGGGACTTGCATTGCCTGTGCAATCTCAAGTTCGGGCAGGCTGTCAAGCACTCAAATTTTGATCACATGACTACAGTGGTGCTGCAAGGGCTATCATTTCAGGGACCGATCATAAATTTTATTCGATTTCTATGTCACTTAAAACAGTTGTTGAACAAAGGCAGAACTAGAATGCATAGTCTTTTATATAGACTTCTATATAAAGAATGTATTTTCTTTTACTACTCTTGATAATGTTCACTATTTGCCACAAGTGTGCTCATACGTGTGTGTGTGTGCTTTTCCTTTTCAGAATGCATAACAATTCTGTCTCTTGTTCAGATTATTTTTCATCAAAGATTGAACAATTTGGTCAATTTATTTAGTACTAAAACAGTACTACTGTTTTAAATAAGTCATTAGGTTATGAATTGGATGTTTGGAAGATATTTCATTTTGAATTGTATTTTATTCCAATTTCATTTTAAATTGTATTTTATCAAATTCCATTTTAAATTGTTTTTATCAAATTTTAGTAATAATTTGTTTCTGGAACTTTGCACTTTGATGTGGCCCAAGGGCTAATCAATAAAGACTCATGTCATGTCAAATAAATTATTTGGTTATGAATTAGATGGATGTTTGGAAGATATTTTTATCAAAATTACACTGAATAGGTTTTGGATTGTTGAAACATACTTGTCTGTACTTATAAAGATTTCTTCTATAAAAATTAGAATAATGTTGTTTTTAAAAATTCAAGCTTTCTTGGTTTTTCAGCTTCATTTCAGATATTTCTCAACTTAAAGTGTATTAAAATAAGGAAAATAAGTATCTCTATACCTGGAGAAGAGGCTACAGTATTAGAAGCTAGAACACCATTCATTGATATTCAAATGTAAATGTTTAAGAAGCAGGAACTTTGTTAAAATCTTCTCAGAAGTCGTGCCTAGTGTCCTTCCATAATAGACTTTCCCTTCTATGATCAGTGAGAGGAGATTGCAGTATATTTCAGCAGGATTCCATGAATATGCTTTCTTGATTTGAATTAAAATCTCTTTATTTTATTATTTTGCTTTTTACATTTTACAGCTAAGCCAGGTGGTCGGGTGAAATGTCAGTACATTTCTGCAGTGGATAAAGTCATCTTTGTGGATGATTATGCAGTTGGATGTAGGAAG
The DNA here is from genome assembly GCA_023053685.1 of Diadophis punctatus similis. Classification (NCBI taxonomy): domain Eukaryota; kingdom Metazoa; phylum Chordata; class Lepidosauria; order Squamata; family Dipsadidae; genus Diadophis; species Diadophis punctatus. The sequence continues at coordinate 66,551,221 of JALIGW010000001.1, read as the reverse complement.
GATCTGAATGGCATCTTGTTGTTGGACACAGCTCTGCAAACTCCTGTTTCTAAACAAGATGATATAGTTCAGCTTGAATTGCCAGTGACAGAGGTAAGTGATTAGTAGTCTTTTTATTAGACTTCTGCAGGAACCCCCCACACCAGATCTAATTGCCTTTTAACTTTTTCTTAATGAATATATGTATTTTTATTATAATACTGCTACTATGCTGGGGAGGGGGGGAAGACTTTGCCTCTTCCTCATTTACATGTATTTATCATGTGCAGAATCTGATTTTCATCATATGCAGGACCTCTCAGTAATCATACTCATGAAGTAGCCTGGGATCTTCATCTGGTCAAAGAATGTATAATTACGTTGATTGGTGGTAAATTTCAGGAACATGTAACCTAAAGAATCCAGTGGTTCTCCATCCTGGGGTGGAACCAGCCTTCAGGAATTGGGTAGTACTCAGCCAATCAGATTAGGACCGAGCCAGTAATTTAAATACTCCGTAGGATCCGCCATGTTCCCAGATCTGTCTCGGTCCACTCAACAGGAAGGTCGTGGCCAAACTCCTGTCCTGAAAACTTCTTTGCCCTTAGGGCCTTTCTTTCCCTTTATTAACCTTTCTTACGTTCTTGTTGAGGATTTTCTCTTCCTAGGTCTTCCACCCTATCAGTTATCTCTTCCTTAACCTATTTTATTTTTAAAAAAAAAAGGAACATGTAACCTAAAGAATCCAGTGGTTCCCAGTTAGTGTATTTTATTTATTTATTTTATTAATAGTTCTTACAGGCCGTCCAACTCCTGTAGGACTCAGGGCGGCATACAACATGGTATAAGAACAATATAAAAACAGTAATAATGATTAAAAAGTTATGAAAGTTAAAAACAAACCAATATTCATACATGGGGGATTGATCTCAATATCACCCCGCCTGCCGGAAGAGCCATGTTTTAATGGCTTTATGGAAGGCCAGCAGGGTGGGAATAGATCTCTGGGGGGGAGTTGGTTCCAGAGAGCCAGAACTCCCACAGAGAAGGCTCTCCCCCGTGGGCCCGCCAGCCGACATTGCTTGGCTGTTGGGACCCAGAGGAGACCAACTCTGTGGGAACCAACCGGTTGTAGGGAGGTATGCTGTAGGATGCGGTCCTGAAGGTAACCTGGCCCTGATCCATGTAGGGCTTTAAAGGTTAAAACCAACACCTTAAATTGCGTCCGGAGACTAATGGGCAACCAATGCAGCTGGCGGAGAATATGTGTTACGTGGGTGTACCTTGGGACACCCACTACAGCTTGCGCCGCTGCATTTTGCACCAATTGCAGTCTCCGGATACTCTTTAAGGGTAGCCCCATGTAGAGCGCATTACAGTAGTCCAGCCGTGAAGTGATGAGGGCATGAGTGACTGTGAGTAAAGCCTCTCTCCAAGTAAAGTTGCAATTGGTGCACCAGGTGAATCTGTGCAAAGGTCCTCCTACCCACAGCTGATAGATGATCCAATTTTAGCTGTGGATCTAGAAGGACACCCAAATTGTGAACCTGTTCCGAGGGTGTTAATTTCTCTCCCCCAAGAACCAAGGAGGGGCAGTTGACAAAATCCCTAGGAGGCAATATCCATAGCCACTCGGTCTTGTAAGGGTTGAGCTTAAGCCTGTTCATTCCCATCCAGACCCTAACATCATCCAGGCAACGGCACATCACATCCACTGCTTCCCTGAATTGAGACGGGGTGGAGATGTACAACTGAGTGTCGTCAGCATACTGCTGGAACCTCACCCCATGTCGACGGATGATCTCACCCAGCGGTTTCATGTAGATGTTAAACAGGATGGGCGAGAGGACCGAGCCCAAAGGCACCCCGCAAATCAGGGGCCTCGGGCTCGACCTCTGTCCCCCTGTCTGTCCCCCTTGTTTTCAAACTGGTTTCAGGTTGATGATGAATGCCTTTTAAAAGTTTGAAATGCATCTGCCTGGTTCACCTTCCTTGATTAATAAGATTTATGTAACAGGAGAGGCATATTTTATCCCTATTTAAAGTCAACTATAGAGAGATTGGAGAATATATTCAGAGACCTATATACCACTAATTAATATCCTTTTTTCCTGTTTGGAAGTATTTTAATTGAATTTTAGCTATTGGTATATTTTGAGAAAATCAGTCATGGAGATCTATTTAACTAGAATAAGAGTGCTTAACTAGGAAATAGTATTATGTGTGCACACTAGCATTTTGCCAGTTGTGCCTGGATGATAAGAACTGGATGAAAGAGTCAAATAGGAACTCCGTTGTTGTTGATCATGCAACCTTATTTTAAGTTTTTCATGCTTGTAATGTACCACAAATAAGTTACTTTGGGATGCATAGAATACAAGAAATGTAATGGTTCACTGTGAAACAACATTTTAAAAGCATGGGTAAATACAAATCTGATGACCACTTGATTTAATTTTTTGGCTAATAAAAATTTATTACTAATAATCAAATTATTGGTTTTTGCATCTACTGCAAAGGGTAAAGTGACCTAGTAAAGAAGACACATTGCTACTTACTATTACTGTTATGAGTGTTTACTATATTGTATATCATGATACATGCATCTCATTTTAAATTATATTTTTTATTAATTTTTAATATATAGTGCAAATGATACCACCTGAAAACAAGACTTGATGATTTAATTCCACCGTGAAAAATTGTATATTTAACAGAATATAAAATAGTAACAATTTAAAAAAAGTTAAAAGGCAGAAGGAAAAAAAAACCTTTAGAATTGTGCTGTCTTGCCTCCTTGCCAATAACAAAACTGAGACCTGGAAGATTTCATTAAATCAGTCTTCAGAATGTGTCACATATGCACCTTTCCAAGAATATATAATCATTTTTATTATGAAAGTTGTAAATTTAAATGAGGGATCTAATTATTTAATATGATCTGAACACGAATCAGTTTCTTCTCTTTTTTTAACTAACTTCTGTGGGTACTTTATAATACCACTTGGCATAATGCTTGCTTTGCTGGTTATCTTTAGGATGTTGATATATCCCAGTTTATTTCTAAAGTAATTTGGATATATTTCTTGTGAAGAAGCATTTTCTCTATTTTTACTTTGGATTTTTATCTGGAACTAGATTCAAATGGTTCTGAGTACAGAGTTATTTTTATAATAACTAAATGTCTTAAAATATGTTCCCATGTATGCCTTATTCCTTAAATTTTGTTACAAAAGATATATTCTTTATAGAAAGTAAAAAATTTGAACTAATAATTCCAGTGCTAGTCAGAAGTTAAAAATTTGCTATTTGCATCTCAGGCTCAACAACTGTTGTCTGCTTGCATAGAGAAGATAGATGTGTCAAGCACAGAAGGATATGATTTGTTTCTTGCACAATTGAAAGATGGATTAAAAAATACCTCACATGAAACAGCAGCGAACCACAAAGTTGCAAAGGTAAGAAATCTTATCACTCTTTTTAATACCACAGAGTTATCTGCTTTATCTGTTATCTGTTGCTATTTTATATTTGATTTTTAATAGTTGTTTTCCCTTGCAATGAATCTGTTAAAGCTTGAACATGAATATGCCATCTAAGGGTGGGAAGGGAAAGTTGGACATTTTGTGTTTAGTTACCATCATGAGTTTATAATACAGAGAGGGTCCATTTTTTAGCCATGGTCGTTTCTATATTAATGTTGGACATTAGTTCCTTCATGGTAAGCAAAAATCTGAAAGGGAAGTCTTCGAAAAATTTTATACAGTTATTCTTTTTGAGTGAATTGTTTTCAGAACAAACATAAATCTAGTTTTTATGTTTATATTTGTAGGTTTGAGTATCTGCAATTCCTTATAGTATCTATGTTGGGTAGGGCTGCTGGGAACAATAAGTCACCAACATCTGGAGGGCCAGAGGTGTACTATGTTTGCTCTGTTTCAAAGCAAAATATCTCAAAGATGCTGGGGTAGCATACTTCAAAGACATTTTATATGCATTAGCCTTTTTGTCTTTTTATTGCATTTGTATCCTAAAAATACATTCCCATTGTGTTTTGGAAGATGAGGTCTTGTACTCAATAACTCAAATTTATTTATTTTTTTGTAGTGGGCAACTGTTATGTTCCATCTCCCTCACCATGTATTGAAGTCTGTTGCCAGTGCCATTGTAAGTGAACTCAAGAAAATAAATCAAAACATTGCTGCCTTACCTGTAGCTTCATCTGTTATGGATAGATTATCTTACCTCTTGCCCAGTGCACGACCGGAACTTGGTGTGGGGCCTGGCCGATCAGTGGATAGGTATGGAGAAGTTAATTCACATTTTTAAAAAGCTGTTTTACAGTTTGTTTCATTTGCATGTGTATTTTAGTCTAATCTGAAGTTCTAGCACAAAGTTATTGGGGTGACAGATTGGCTCTTTTCAATGCTATGTGTGACAGTTCCTCAATGAATTCAAAAAACACTTGCTTGAGGAAGAAGGCAGAGAAATGGTAGGTTGCTTTTTGGAATTGTAAGTTTCCTATGTATATTCAGCATCACATGGTTTATGTAAAGGAGTCATTATAGCAGCCTATATATGGGCAAGAACTATATATTGTGGTGTCAGTTGTGATGTTATCCTTGTGGATATGTTCCTTGATACCTGTTAGTAAAGCCTCAACCTACAGAATCATATTTATTTCTACAAGTACTTCAATTTCACTTGGACTCCACAGGTTTCTTTGAAAATAAACATGCAGAATGCTGCATGTGCAGCATCCAGCTGTGCAGAAAGAAAAATGCTAAAGTAATTTTGGTAGTAGGGAGCATTCTTCCTAGAATATTGATATATTGTAAGTGGTTGTGCCTCCTTGTCAAGCCATTTTGCATCCAAGATACAGTATTCAAAATTTGAATTTGAGAACTGGCAATTTGTCTGATGATTGATAGTCTTCCTGTTTTAGTTTCAGGAGTAGAGTTAGAAAGGTTTTAGACTTATTTCTGGGTCATCTTGTATAGCTAACTAGCTAATTATCCATTGTTGTCCGGGTATTTATTTATACCAATCTTGTATTAGACAGGAAAAGGAATGAATTATATCTATAGGGTCAAATCAAAGCAATTTTATTTACAGGGTTTTAAAAGTATAAGGACTTTGTTCAAATCCCAGCTACGGAACCTGTGGACAGCTGGGGGATTTAGAAGCGCCACCCCCCTGCCTCTGCCACCCATTTTACCATTTCTTCAAACTGGGCCTGGGACTGGAACATAAATCCCTGAGCTGGCCCATGCTGCACCTCCTCCACCCCTACTGAAATAGGCTGGGTCTCCTCTCTGACCTCCATACCTGTTTCGGCTCAGTTGGGGTGGTCCTGTCCTTTACACTTGGGGCAAAGGATGATCCTGGGAACACGGACCAAAGCTGTGAGGTGGGGGCAGACGATCCGCTTAGGCCGTGGTGCGCTCAATCAAAGGCCTCTCTACTGGCCTAATCAGACTCCCTTAGCTTCGTAGGCCTACTGTATGAGGGAGGCCTAGGCCTGAGTTGGGGTGAAGGACGATCCTGGGAACAGAGGCCGAAGCTGTTCCCTGTGAGATTGGGCCACCGTGGTGAAGGGGTGGGTGATTCGCTTAGGCTGTGGCGCATTTACTCAAAGCCCTCTGTAGTGGCCTAATCAGGCTCCCTTCGCTTCGTAGGCCTACTGTGTGAGGGAAGCCTAGGCCTGAATTGGGGCGAAGGACGATCCTGGGAAACAGGCTGAAGCTGTTCCCTGCGAAATCGGGCTGCCACAGTGAGGTGGGGGCGGGTGATCCGCTTAGGCCATACCACACTCAATCAAAGGCCTCTGTACTGGCCTGATCAGGCTCCCTTCATAGGCCTACTTCATGAGGCCTAGGCCTCTTCGGAAAAACGCTGAGCTAGGCTCAGTGTACAGAACACAACCATTGTTCCAAAAGGCCACCCCTAGGGGTGCTAGGGATGTCTTACCCCCACAGTATTTGTCGCCAGATAGTAAGTCATATGTGTACCAGGTTTGGTTGAAATTGCTCGAGGCGTTCCAGAGTTATGCTGGAACATACATACATACATACGGCTATTTTATATATATATATATAGATCATAGCACATCTTAGATACTCAAGTTACTTTATGCAGAAAAACTTGTAAAGACTGTGCTGTTTTGTTTGTTTGTTTAGTTTGCGGAAAGCAATTACATCTATACAGAGGAATATAATTAGTATTGTGTTTGCAGGTACTTTAAATATGTTTTTAGATATATAAAACCAATGTGAAGATTGATACTGGGGGGGGGGTATTTTTATTGAGCTCAGTGTGTGCTGCTAGTTTTCGCAATGTATTTCTCTGCAAAAAAAATCCTGATTGTAGGGAACCACATGGATTATTGTTTATCCATTCCTGTTTTTTGAAGTAATTCATGAAGGGAAAAGCCCAAATTCTCCCTCTTAAGTATGCAGAGATACAAGAAAAAGATTGTTACAGCATTTTTTAACTTTTGCAAACTGGATGCTGCATTATCATTGTTTCTTGTAATATACCTATGAATTCACCTGTTAATTTTTTATGTGAGAAATGGAAGGCAATCACTGTTCTGAGATATAACCCTTAATTGTGAGCATGTATCTATGGTGGAATTCAGATTCTATAAGGGAGAATTATAGTATGGGTGACAGAAGGAGTAAGAAATTCAGCAGATGGAGGAAGAAAAATACAGGTGATTATTTAAGCTGTGATTTTTATGAGCAGGGTGCAAACAGTAAATAATTTAGCTTCTTCTGGAAGGGGCAATGGTCACAAGATTGGAGAATTAACAACAGCTAGGGAGCCTTTGAACTGTTTGTAATTCCTTTTTTCTTCTTCCAAGGTCTTTAATGTATAGTGAGGCTAACAGACGGGAAACCTTCACCTCATGGCCTCATGTAGGTTATAGGTGGGCGCAGCCAGATCCCATGGCTCAAGCTGGGTTCTACCATCAGGTAAATAAATAGATTTCTAACTGAAATCATAGCAATGTATTATTCTTAGTGCTGTATATTCAAATACTTTGTCTTCTGTAATACATTTGATAGTTTTCTGTTGGCCCTGACTCTGCCTATAATCCTTTAAAGGAGTCACATGTTCAGTTTTTCAAAAATAAAGTTTGCCTTGGGGGCAAAATAAATATTACAAATGCTAATTTTAAAAATGCTACAATTCTGGTCAAATATTTATAAAATATATTTTGAATCCATTTGCAAAGCGACTTAAAGGATGTAAGATGGGGAACAACTACATAACTGTCTTTGCATGAGGTGGAGTAAATGGTGTATGCCATATTTGACCCTGAAGCACAACTCAACCACTTAGAAATAAGCCACTTAACCAGCATATTAATGATGTTGTGTTTACTCTCAGTAAGTGGCATCCTCAGAAATTAAATAGGAATGGGCCTTACCAGTACTTGATTGGAAGGACTCTAAGGAATACCAGAACTATAGACTGCAAAGTAGAAAACATGCCAGAAGATGGCAGTGGCGAGAAAACTCTTTGAAGACTGTTTTATCATACCACTTTTTTAAATAAAAAAAACCTGATGCATACAAACATGGGTGAGGAAAACACCCTTGTACCTAATCAACTTTCCAACTCTACCATTATAGCTTTTTGTCACCACTTCTAACAAATTCTTTCCTCGTGTGACCTATACATGTTCATGAGGTTACCGTTGTGTGTTTTCTGGGTAACTGGGTTTGTTTCACAACAACCTGTGATCCTGCAGCATCCTATCTATTCACTGTATTCACAAAAGTCTCTGAGGCTTAATATATAAGAGCTTTCTAGAAGTAAAAAGAGCCCTGAGGTCAGCAGACAGTTCTTAATATGTTATCCTAATGGTTTCTTGGGGTTTTTATTACTTAAAAATATTTTAAAAAGAGGAGCCAAGAGTATTTACTTTTCTTTGTTAGGTAATTGTTGAAATATGCAATCTTTCCCATATTTTTATTTTACTATGCCAATATTTCTAAATAGAGAAATAATAAATAAAACATTGTATTTAAATTATACAAATAGCATATACAAATTATTAGGGACAGGATGTCATACTATATTATTTTATTAAAAAGAGCAAACATTTTTGTAAATTACCTTTGTTTCAAATCAGGTCATTCTTGAATATTTAACATTGATGTAGGACTATATATTATTCTTAATTATTGATTTTGAAAGATTATAGGAGGAGAGCTGTGGCAAAAGAAATCAGGAGTCTGGTAGCACCTTTTCTGATTAACAGTTTTTTATTAAAATGCATAAACTTTTGTGAACTGAAACTCACTTCAGCTAGTAATGTAACCCCAGAAGATTGTATAAAATATTTTTTTTAAAAAATACAGTATTGCAGGCTAACTGCTCACTGCCAGGAGTTAGTCTCACCAGCTCAAGGTTGATTCAACCTTCCACCCTTCTGAGGTTGGTAAAATGAGGACCCAGATTGTTGGGTGCAATATGCTGACTCTGTAAACTGCTTAGAGAGGGCTGTAAAGCACTATGAAGTGGTATATAAGTCTAAGTGCTATTGCTATTGCATGGATAGTCTAGCAAAGAGAAGGACCAGGGGAGACATGATAGCAGTGTTCCAATATTTGAGGGGTTGTCACAGAGAGGAGGGGGTCAAGCTATTTCCCAAAGCATCTGAAGGCCAGACAAGGAATAATGGATGGAAACTGATCAAGGAGAGATTCAACCTAGAAATAAGGAGGAACTTTCTGACAGTGAGAACAATCAACCAATGGAACAGCTTGCCCTCGGAAGTTGTGGGAACTTCATCAATTGAGACTTTCAAGAAGAGATTGGACTGCCATTTGTCAGAAATAGTGTAGGGTCTCCTGCTTGAGCAGGGGGTTGGACTAGATGACCTACAAGGTCCTTTCCAACTCTATTAATATGTTAATCTGCTATTAATTATATTACATATTTTATATGTGGCCCATGACAAATTGTCTTCACTCAGTGTGGCCCAGGCAGGCCAAAAGGTTGGCTATTCGTGATCTAAGGCATTGAATGGCTAGACTGATGTAGCATTTAAATTGGGATATGGTGAGTGAAGAAGTGAGGGCAAATCAATTATGCCAGGCTAATTTCCAGTACTTTATCAATTACCAATTGCACTATATTAAAAACCTCTTGGATTTGTTAAGAATTTCTGAGATAGTCTGTAACCTTTTGATATTTACAAGTACAACAATCACTCCTCAATAGTGGAGTTAAAGTCTCATTTTTTAAAACAGTTATTTTGAGATCTGCTATAAAATGTCCTGAGAGAGTAAGAAAGGCTAGTAAAGCATCCAGCTATAGTAGTTGATTCTGTAGCCTTTTTCTAAAGACACTTCAGTGAGTTCTAAAAGAGAAATAATTGCAGATAAGATACTTATCCATTACCAAAGCAAAGCTTTTCTGTGGTTACTTGTGGCCAAATATGTTTTATTCATTCAGGATATTCCCGCCCCAAATTTTTTCTAATAAATGGAGGTTATGTGGATATACAGGTGAAACTCAAAAAATTAGAATATCGTGCAAAAGTTCATTTATTTCAGTAATGCAACTTAAAAGGTGAAACTAATACATGAGAAAGACTCATTACATGCAAAGCAAGATAGTTCAAGCCGTGATTTGTCATAATTGTGATGATTATAGTCCGTTGCTCTATTATAGCTCGAAATAGATCTATAATAGTCTCCCTTTATTTTCATTTATCAGCAAAAAAATGTTACACACACACACACACACACACACACACACACACACACACACACACACACACACACACACACAGATTTTGTGTGAGTATATATACTCTCAATCTTACATGGGAAAAGACCCGAATATACCAAGACCTGCATAACTATACCCGTGAAAACCTACGAAAACACACACACACACACACACACACACACACACACACACACAGAGTATGTATGTATGTATGTATGTATGTATGTATGTATGTGTATATATATATATATATATATATATATATATATATATATATATATATATATATACATACATACATACATACATACATACATACATACATACATACATACATATATATATATATATATATATATATATATATATATATATATATATATATAGCATTTAGACTTATATACCGCTTCACAGTGCTTTACAGCCCTCTCTAAGCGGTTTACAGAGTCAGCATATTGTCCCCAACAATCTGGGTCCTCATTTTACCCACCTCGGAAGGATGGAAGGCTGAGTCAACCTTGAGCCTGGTGAGATTCAATCTGCCAAATTGCAGTCAGCAGAAGTATCCTGCAGTACTGCGTTCTAACCACTGCGTCACCGCGGAAGTTTATTCCTATTATAAATTTGTGATTCTCTCATTTTGTAACAGCACAAGGAGACAAATATTGTTACACATTTAGCAAGGAGCCTATCCCTTCAGGAACTTGCATTTATCCAGAAGACTTTTTTTTCTTTCCTTTTTGTGTGTATGTATGTTAAGATAGTAGCGAAGATAGGTTCTCTGCTATGTGTGGGTTTGTATACAGTATATGGGATGCTGTATGTCACATTTAAAATTTCATTTGTTGCTCTCACTTCCCCCATAGCCTGCATCATCAGGAGATGACAGAGCCATGTGTTTTACGTGTAGTGTATGTTTGGTATGCTGGGAGCCAACAGATGAACCTTGGTGAGAATGTAATAATTGAAACATATCTGCACTGCTTTCTGTTCTTTATCTAATACTTACCTTATAAACTGGGTTAGATCTATTAATTTAGATCTTTTGTGACATACTTAGGTCACTATTGATTACAGTATTTAAGTAATTAAAAATGTCAAAATGTAGCATAGGATTTTCTGATAGAATTCTTTTAGAATTTAATATTTAAATATTAAATAAAATATTTTTCAGTGTTCAGTAATACACATAATTTCTATTTGGGGAGTTTTTGTCTTATTTCAAAAGAACATAAGAGTGTTTTAAAAATTAGATTGAATAATGAGGTCTTTAGAGAATGGGATGAAGAACCAGCCATTATTCCTAATCATCATTCTTAAATAATACTTGTAAGCAAATCATAACAATTTCAGAACCAATGACTTCCCAGAATTATTCTGGAATTTGGGGATTACTGAGTACATCAATTCTCCTTTTCTTATTTTCCAAATTGTCAGTTGATTTTAAATTATGTACGCAGATTCACAGATCTAAGAGAAAAATGTTGATAGAAAGTATCTGTTTTTCTAATCACTCATCTTTATACACTTTCGGAAGCGTGCATGTTTACAATTGATTCTCCTAATATATTGGTTTCTTTCTCCTTTTCCTAAAATAATCACTTTTCTGCATTTTTGAATTGTGAATTACATCTCAAGATGCTGAATTATGAACTTTAACATGTACAGTAAATCCATTGCGGTATGAATACGTGTTATGTGAACCTTTATGTAAACATTTTTCTTCAAAATCACAAATTTCACATGCATTCAGGTAAAAATTAAAAGTGAATGAGTTCCTTAATGCTTTCTGGATCCATACTGTGAAAGATAAGATGGGGAAAATACAGCTACCTATGTCAGTGACTATAAAGTCCTAGAGGGTAATCTCAGCTCTCCAGATAAGATTGTTTGGAGGTACAGAGAGCTTCAGCAGAGGAGTAATGACCAAAAATCACTTTTGCTCCTTCTCTGCAAAAGTGGCTATGAATAGAGTTTTGCTCACAGGAACTTTGGAATCTATACTTTATCTCTTTAACTTACCTAAGTTAGTGCTTTTATCTTACAGGCTAATTAGTCAAGCACCTTAGCTTATATGCAGCAAAATTACTAATGAGAAAAAAAATAGTGCTTACGTTTTAACACTTATCTTTCTAATTCATTAAGGTCTGAACATGAAAGACATTCCCCTAACTGCCCATTTGTGAAAGGTGAACACACGCAGAACGTGCCCCTCTCGGTCACACTGGCAACAAGTCCAGCGCAGTTTCCTTGTACAGATGGCACAGACAGAATAGTCTGCTTTGGATCTGGAAGCTGCCCTCATTTTTTAGCCGCTGCAACAAAACGAGGAAAGATCTGTATATGGGATATTTCAAAACTTATGAAGGTATCTTGTTGTCTGGAGTTGTAATGCTAATTATATGAATAAGAATTTGCATCTAAGTTTAATTATGTTTTTAAATTTGCATAGGTGCACTTAAAGTTTGAGATCAATGCTTATGATCCAGTAATTGTACAGCAACTTGTATTGTCTGGAGAACAGAGCTCAGGGGTTGATTCAAGAAGACCAACGATAACGTGGATAGAAGATTCCTCTAGCTGTTCAGATATACCAAAATTAGAAGGAGACAGGTATGCTAATAAATATTTGATTGAATGTGAGTGTGCTTATTTCTTTGGAAGAGGACACTAATCATGGTGTACTGAGGTAAAACTATCAGTATTTAGTTCCTTCCAAGAGAAGATAGCTTTGTTTTCACAATACATTACTTTTGGGGATGTGGACCAAAAGATGCTACTTTAATTTACATTTGATCCAATATGAAGGGTTTCTTTTTACACAGAACAGTTGCTCTAAAAAGACATTTTTGCACTCATACTTTTATTATTTTCAGCAGAAAATGTATTTCATTTATATACTGCTGACATGACTCACAGAAGTTTACAATGATAAGATATTGAAACAAAAGCAGGTAGAGTCCTGGTGGCGCAGTGGTTAGAATGCAGAACTGCAGGCTAAGTCTGCCCACAGCCTGGAGTTTGATCCTTAGAGGGATTGAGGTGGACTCAGCCTTCCATCCTTCCAAGGTTAGTAAAATGACCCAGATTGTTGGGGGCATTATGCTGACATTTGTAAACTGCTCAGAAAGTGCTGTGAAGCACTGTGGGGCATTATATGAGTCTAAGCGCTCTTGTTTTTGCTATTGCTAAAGCACAAACTCCTTTGCAACATATTAAAAAGTTGAATAGCAAATATTGTGATAGCACCAACTCAGCAGTTTTTAAAGGAACTTGGAACAATTCTTTTTCACCAGCTTTGAATACATGATAGAATTGTGCTGTTGTGATCTGCAAAAATAGACTATTTCACAAAATAGCGGGTACCAGTCATCTTCCTTTTATTTTGGGAATTCTCAATTTCCTTGATTAGGATGACCTTACTGGGTGGCGCCATTTACTTGGAAAAGGAAAACATCATAGTGTTTGAACTAAAATTGTCATTTATTCCCCATTACTTATAAATAGTACCTGCAAAGGCTTGGGTTAAAAGGTTCTAGAAATACAAATTAATAATAATAATAATTTATTGTCATTGTACGTATATACACAGTGCACCCATACAACGAAATTCACATAACGCTTCAAAACCAGTCCCAACACACATAGCAATCCCCACCCACCACGAATTCCCCACCCTGAACCACTCAAACATCCATACAACAGACCAAGTAATACTATCTGACAGCTCACTGATGGTGACCCTTCAATTCATTATTAAGTGCAATTATAGCTCTAGGATAAAAACTATTCAGAAAGTGTGTGGTCCGAGTTTTGATTGTTCTGTATCTTCTGCCAGAAGGCAACAGTTCAAAAAGATTGTAAGCAGGATGAGAAGAGTCTCTGAGAATATTGTGCAACTTCCTAGAACAGCGAGATGCAGAGATATCATCCAGGGCTGGTAGCTGGAGTCCAATGATATTCTGGACAGTTGTAATTATTCTCTGTAGAGCTTTTTTGTCTGCTGCAGAGCTGCTTCCATGCCATGCTAGAATACCATATGTCAGGACACTCTCAATGGTGCTGCGATAGTAGGACAACAGTAGATGCTGAGATAGATTTATCTTCCTGAGCATTCTCAGGAAGTACAGCCTCTTCTGAGCCTTCTTCACGAGCATGAAATTGAAAGCTAACGTTAAAATATCAACTTATTTGTAATACAGACAGTAAATGAAGTACATTAAGAAATTAAGTTCAACACTAATTTTATATGAATTGCAGTCCCAATTTAACCACTGTTGTAAGATTTATGCAGAACAAATGAATTGTCCATATTAAAATGGTTAATAAATTTATAAAATCTGAGGATGCTAATAACTTCAGAATTTATATTAACTGTTAATTTAAATTTATGAGTTTCTATTAACTGTTACCAATTAATACACATACTTATTTATAGAACTTTATTTCTGAAGCCTTTTTTTCTCAGTTAAGCCACTGCATTTTTCTTCTCTTGCCATTTGATATAATGTATTGGTTTGAATTATTAATCTAGAAGCCCATAGTTCATTTTAGCTTATAAAAGCTTAGTTTATCACTTGAATGTCACCAATATAGCTCAATCCCAACTACAGATTGAAAGAACAGACATGAGTTGCCCTTCCCTCCTTTGTCTTTATATATTTCTTGGTTTATTTTGTATTTGTAGCAATAGCACTGAGACGTAATATACGGCTTCACAGTGCATTACAGCACTCTCTAAGCAGTTTATAGAGTCAGCATATTGTCCTTAATAATCTGGGTCCTCATTTTATCGACCTTGGAAGGACGGCAGGTTGAGTCAACCTTCATTCAGATGGTCAGGATCGAACTCTTGGCAGTGGGCAGAGTTAGCCTGCAATACTGCATTCAAATCACTATAGTAGTTGTAGCTAGTACTTATTTGTCTTAATGTTTGAATTAGCAAAATGCTCGCTTTTCAACAAGAACCAGAAACTACATGATTGACACTATTTGCAATATGTTTTCTCTTTATTTATAAAAAACAGAATATATGTCCTGATGATCGCACTAGTATGAGAGTATAAGGTCAATTGACCCTCCTTATGGTTAATTTAAAGTCCTCAACAAATTCTTTCCCATAGCAAAAATACAGGCTACTTACTTATGAATTAGAGGATCATATAGGTCAGTGATGGAGAACCTATGGCACACATGCCACAGGTGGCACGCGGAGCCATATCTGCTGGCACGCAAGCCGTTGCCTAGCTCAGCTCCAGCGCGCATGTGCGTGCCAGCCAGCTGATTTTTGGCTCGCACGGAGGCTCTGGAAGGGTGTTTTCAGCTTCCAGAGAGCCTCCGGGGGACGGGGGAGGGCGTTTTTGCCTTCCCCAGGCTCTAGGGAAGCCTCTGGAGCCTGGGCAGGGTGAAAAATGGGCCTACTGGGCCCACCAGAAGTTGGGAAACGGGCCATTTCCGGCCTCCAGAGGGCCTCCGTGGGGGAGTGGGAGGCCGTTTTCGCCCTCTCCAGGCATTGAATTATGGGTGTGGGCACTCACGCATGTGCAATAGCGCACGCGCATGCACTTTTGCCACCCGAGGGAAAAAAGGTTCGCCATCACTGATATAGGTTAAATCACAGAATGGATTTAAAATAAGTATAATCATCATTGGACTCATCAGTAGCTTGCCTAACTAATTTAATTCAATAATTATATAATATGCTGGTATATGAACAGGTTTTAATGCTAAAATTTATGTTTAGAAGTAGGTATATTGTATTAA
This sequence comes from Diadophis punctatus similis, assembly GCA_023053685.1. Classification (NCBI taxonomy): domain Eukaryota; kingdom Metazoa; phylum Chordata; class Lepidosauria; order Squamata; family Dipsadidae; genus Diadophis; species Diadophis punctatus. Next base: position 66,535,729 of record JALIGW010000001.1, on the reverse strand, counting down.
ATTGTTTTCTTGGCTTAATTTCTCTAATCTTCTTGATTTTAGTGATGATTTGCTAGAAGATTCAGACAGTGAGGAGCATTCCAGATCAGAATCAGTGACTGGTAGGCACATAATATTTTATTATGAAATAGAAATAACATTACTTGCAATTATTTGCAATGCTTTTGTCAATAAAGAGTAAGGATTACATATCTTGCTATTAGTCTTAATACTTTGATTTAGAATTAAGAAATAAAGAAACCTGTTTTTTAACATAAACAGGGCAGTGGGAATGAGTTCAGTGAAAGTGTGCCTCATGATCCTTTTTCTTCTGCTCCTCCCTGCAATCTTTTCAACAAAGAAGGGGCAGCTCCCAAATCAAGATCCTTTTTAAGGGCTGGCTGATTGAGAATAATGTCTTCATGCTATCTCTGAGGACAAAATGTATTTGAAAACCTTAAATCTTTTTGAAGGTGGGAGGTAGATAGACATGGCTTTTCCTGCAGGTGGGGGGACAGCTTAATCCACTCGAGCTCACCCCCCAAGTATGTATGGTGTTGAATGGATGTTGTTGTTTTAATACTGTTTTTTAAATTTTGTATTTGTTTTTTAATTATATGTAATTTTGATTATTCTTGTATTTTTCCTTGTTGTACGCCGCCCTGAGTCCTTCGGGAGTTGGGCGGCATATAAGAATAACAAAATAAATAAATAAATAGATCATTCTGACTGCCCCCTATTTTCCTTCAAGGTTAGAATCTCTACCACTGATGCTGAAAATATGCATAGGTTTCCTCTTATTTCTGTTTTAGGCATTGGATATTTTATATTTCACTTTAGCAGTATAGAAATTATACCTGTTTGTGTGATGATCTTATATTATCGTATTTTTTGGACTATAAGATGCACCAAGATTTCGAAGAGGTAAGTAAGGAAAAAAAAGTTTTTGTCCTCCAAGGCCCCCAGGAGCACTCTGCAGGCCTCCCAAACCCTCTGTGTGCCCTGTTTTTGCAAAAATTGGCCCCTTTTCACCCATTTTTGCAAAAAATGGGCACAGAGGGTTTGGGAGGCCTGCAGAGTGCTTCTGGGGGCTGGGGGAAAGCAAAAATGCCCCCATTTTTGCAAAAAACGGTCCATTTTTCACCCGTTTTTGCAAAAAACAGGCCACACAGAGGGTTTGGGAGGCCTGCAGAGTGCTTCTGGGGGCTGGGGGATGGCAAAAACGCCCCCATTTTTGCCTTCCCCCAGCCCCCAGGAGCACTCTGCAGGCCTCCCAACCTTCTGCGCATCCCATTTTTGCGAAAAACGGGCCCATTTTTTGCAAAAATGGGGCACGGTGGCGGGGCTTCAGGAGGCTAAAAATGGCTGTATTCGGTTATAAGATGCACCAACATTTCCACCCTCTTTTAGGGGGGGAAAGGGTGCGTCTTATACTCCGAAAAATACAGTAATACATTATGCAAATGTCTTATACCATATTTTAAATGCATTTCTCTACCTGGTAATTTACTTTTATTCTGTAAAATTTTTAAGTGTCAGACGTTCACATGACAAAGCATGTTTTTGCCATCCTCAAGCTTAGGAAAGCTGCAATTACCTGGTTTGAATAAAATAGAAATATTTGAAGATATTATTAGATGTTGGTTTGCGTGTGTGTGTGTGTGTCAATAAATTAAATAAATAAATAAATAAAATGTAAAGGTTTACAAAAACATAATTGTACTATGGATAAGATCTGTTTTTTACATTGTATGTTTTATCTTTAAGGACACACATCACAAAAGGAAACCATGGAGGTCAGCCTTGATGTAACTGCTCTCAGCATTCTTCAGCAGCCTGAGAAACTTCAGTGGGAAATAGTTGCAAACGTACTTGAAGACACAGTGAAAGATTTAGAAGAACTTGGGGCAAACCCTTGCCTAACTAACTGTAAAAGTGAAAAGATGAAGGAAAAGCATCTGGAACACCACAACATTCCCTTTCCTTGTTTGTTAGCTGGAGGTTTATTAACATACAAATCACCTGCTACCTCTCCTGTTAGTAGTAATTCTCAGAGATCACTGGATGATTTAAGCAGGACTCAAGGTGGTAGTATATCAGACTTGGGATCAACTGACAATGAATCCTGTACTAATTCAGAACTGAATTCTCCTCTGGTAAGGAGGACTTCACCTATATTGCTGCTTTACAGCATTAAGGAATCTGATGAAAAAGCAGGAAAAATCTTTTCACAGATGAACAATATCATGAGTAAAAGTTTACATGATGATGGTTTTACAGTCCCACAAATCATAGAGATGGAGTTGGATAGCCAGGAGCAATTGCTGTTGCAAGATCCTCCTGTCACATACATTCAGCAGTTTGCAGACGCAACAGCCAGCCTAACTTCTCCGGACTCTGAGAAGTGGAACTCAATGGTTCCCAAACCTGGAACTTTGGTTCAGTGCCTAAGACTGCCAAAGTTTACAGAGGAGGAGAATTTTTGTGTAGATTCAATCACTCCTTGTGCAGATGGAGTTCATTTATTAATAGGACTGCGGACATGTCCTGTTGAATCCCTGAGTGCAATAAATCAAGTAGAGGCCTTGAATAATTTAAATAAATTAAACTCGGCACTATGTAATAGAAGAAAAGGAGAAATAGAATCTAATCTTACTGTAGTGAATGGTGCAAATATCAGTATGATCCAGCATGACTCACCAGCAGACGTACAGATGCCCTTAATAATCCAGCCAGAACAACGAAGTGCTAGTGGTGGTTATCTAGTGCTTTATAAAATGAACTATGCCACTAGGATTGTGACTCTAGAAGAGGAACCTATAAAAATTCAGCATATCAAAGACCCCCAGGATACCATTACCTCATTGATTTTGCTCCCACCAGACATATTGGATAATAGAGAAGATGACTGTGAGGAACCTACAGAGGAAATACAATTAACTTCTAAGAATGGCAGCGAGAGAGAAAAAAGATCGGAAATCTCTGCTCTTGGGCATCTAGTAGTAACCACTCAGGGAGGCTATGTTAAAATATTAGATCTTTCAAACTTTGAAATCCTGGCCAAAGTGGAGCCGCCTAAAAAGGAAGGTACTGAAGAACCAGACAAATTTGTCTCAGTAATATACTGCTCAGGCACTGATAGACTCTGTGCATGCACTAGAGGTAAGATTTTCGTTTGTTTAAAAAAAATGCTTCATTTTTCCATGTTTCTCTGTTTATACCCTGGTGTGTCAACTGGGTAAAGAAAAGTCAAAATGGTAGCCGTGACCATCTTATAAAAACTCTACCTTCTTGTTTGTTTGTCATCCATAACAGTGGTGGGTTCATTCATTCCTTGCGCAATTTCCGCGTGACAGCTCCGGTGCCATCTTCGCCGGTCTGTCGCACGGCGCCATCTTTTTTCCTGAATTTTTGGCCTTTTTTTGCTTTCTGCGCATGTGCGGAAGCAAAATCTCACAAGGAGACGTGCGTGCAAGCTTTCAGTGATTTTTTGCTTCCGCGCATGCACGAAAGCAAAAAATCACCGAAATTGCGCGCTCGTGTCCCCACGCAAGATTTTGGTGATTTTTTGCTTCCTGCGCATGCGCGGAAGCAAAGTCGCGCGCGAGAAACATGATGATGTGCGCATAGCGCACCGGTAGGCAGGTAAGAGGAACCCGCCCCTGATCCATAACTTCCGCACATGTGTGAGTGGAAGGGCTTCAATCTCGCAGTCACAGCTGCTATTCTAATCTTTAAGAGCCTACTGATAGATGCCTATTAATTTCTCTTCTTTATGTTTTTATTTAAATTTAAAATATTATTTTGTACTATTATCTATTTCAGAATAAAAACCTAACTTATTTTATGGGTAAAATTTCAGTGAAAAAAGTGGTGAAATTTTTTCCCCCTGAACTAACCAAGTGTGTAAAAAATTATTTTTGAAATCTTTTTAAGATGTTTACTAATAATACATTGTTGTCTTAGTTTGCACGCGCCTTTTCCAACACCTTTAAAACTTTAAATTGCTGATTAAAGGTAATGATTTTGTTATGATGATATTTTGTTTTTTTGAAAAATCTATTACTAGCCATTTTTAGTCAGTTTCTCATAAGAAGCAAAATCAAAATTAAATTTTCCACCCAGTAGGGCCCAGATATGTCTAACAACTGCTTTCAGTGTTGGAAATATATCCAAATTCCTACTTTAATTAGTGCCCAAGACTTGCCAAAATTACAAGAACACTAAATCATACTTTCAAGCTATGCTCACATATTCAATATTAAGTCCATTCCAATACATAATTGAGGTTAATAGATAAGCCCAATGATACTGATTAAAATGAAGAAGAGAAAAACAACTCTTGTCATAAGAGTAACACAATTTTAACAAAGAAATCCTGCCTATTTAATTCATTCATAAAATATTAACTATTAATTTAGCAATATGTTTAAAATAAAAATCTGTTTATTTTTACGGCACAAATTCTTCCCCACAGACCTAGAGGGCATTCTTGTCTTAGTATCTGTTTTCATCTTGGTATTTTTACATTTTAAAAATAATCTTATCAACTAAACTGTATATTTTCCTGGAAATAATAATCTCTGGGTAATAAATAACTGGGCAATAAACCAAACAATAATAGTTTAAGCATTAAGCTATATTTGACTTCCAATTAATTTTATTTTATGAAATCTTGCAACTTCTACAAATTTAGATAGAGAGCAGTGGTGATAATTGAAAAACCCTGAATGTTATTTGCATATAACAATAGCTTCCCTTCAAATTCAGCTGGCATATTCCATTAATTTCACAAGTTTGTCTTGTAACCCATGCCAAGGGTTCCAACACCAGATTGGAAATTAAATATAATAAAGGACAACTTTAATAAATTCCATGTTGTATTAGTTGGGTGAGCTTGTTATTGTGGTTTTTCTCTGACAAGTCTATGGTTACAGTATAACATTTGAGTGTGAGAAACCTTATTTGTAGTTTGCTGTTATTATTTATTGTTTATTATTATTATGATTCAATTGGCTTTAATCCTGGCTTCACCACCCTGAGGTGTGATTTGCCCTTTCCAAATGCCATCTTATGAATAATATCCTAGATTTCCTAAAAAATTAAGAGTGTGGCCAATTCCTCTGAGTGTACATGTGAAATTAAGATATTTTTTAAAAATTGTCTACTTGCCTGCTTATGTCAAAAAAAATGAAAATTAATTTCATTATAATTGGTATGCATTGTTCCCAAGGAATTTTTTATTAGTGTTATTATTTTACTTCATTGTAAATATGTCATTTGAGAAGGCAATGATTTCCCAGATTTTTTCTCTGTATTCCCAATACATTTGTTTTACTTGTTTTAAGAAATATTCTATGTCCAGTTGAACTAATTCCATTTTAGTAAAACTGTTTTTCTCCCTATTCTTTCGATGTTGTTTTAGTTTTAAATCAATAATAATAATTAATGGCTACTATCATTATCTGTTATGAAAAAGAATGCTTGGAATATACCACAAACTATATACAAGTTAGCACAACCTCTTTTTATTTAAGGGAAGAAATGTTTGTTCCACAACATTCCAAATTTTCCAACAGGGAAGCAGCTAGACATATGAGTCTACTAAGCTAAAGGATCCCATTGTCAAATCTTCAGCTCATAACTCTACTTACATGAATTTTTCAAATCTTAAAGTTTGTTCTTTCTTAATTCTTCATGAAGCATTATTTAGATTTATTACATAGCGTATCTCTGGGATCAGAGAAATGATCTCTCCTCCTTGTTTTTGAAATACAGTTAACTTGAAAGAAAATATCAATTAAATTTTGTTTTTCCTTTTTAATACATCTCTTAGAGGTTTTAAAACCTTTCTTTTTTGTAACATGGCAGGATTAATATCATGAAAAAGTAACATTTTATCTTCACCTCAATTTATCTTTTTTAGTTCACAAGCTTTTTGCATATTTTTTCTTTTATCTACTGTTTACAAATCTTGTTACTATATATTTCTTGGTTTTTGCATTTCATTGGACTCAGATGACTAAGGATGCATTCTTCATCTATTTAAAAGCTGTAAATCTGGTAGTTTGTTGTTCAAGTTTGAGATAAGATCTCCAATTAAATTAGTATTTTCTGTTTTTTCCTTTTCCTGATACCTTTAGGTCTCAAATTAATTATTTTGTTCCAATCCAGTATGTTAGCCGGAGCCAATCTAATGTCAGTAATATCTTTGGAATTTTTCCAATATCAAGCTCATTATTCGTACACCATCATAGGGTTTTTGTGCTGTCCCGCTCTCTCTCTTACACACACATAACGGTGATCTATGCTCATTTAGCTAATAGTAGTTGAAAGCTTAAATTATTTAAAACTATTAAAGAAAATCTAATGCTTATATAGCATCTCACTGCAAACAGGATGATTTCTAATAAAAAGAAATATATACATAGATATATAGATTAAAAATAAATATAGAAAAGAAGACAGAATAAAATAGAAAGTAAACCAACTTAGAGAATGATAGTACTCTATTTGATTGTGAAAAATCAAAGGAAGTGAATGACAAGAAATAACCAGTACTGAAAAGACTATTCCTCTCATATTTGTCATCTTCCCTTATTTAGAATGGAAACCTAGCAAAGATTTTCTGAAGATGATTTTAAAATCTGAGCATGTTATATTAAGGAAGATTCCTCAATCTATTCCTAAATTGTTTATGATTTTTATTATATTTTTGATACTTTATCAACATGCTGATTTGGGACTGGAAGTAGACTGTAAATTATAAAATATAGTGTAGATTATAATCAGTATATATTATATATTCTTGCTATCAGTCATGCTATCAGTTCTATTTTGAACTGGTTTTAAGTTTCTAGTTCCTCTACTAAGTCAGCTCTAGATATAAGGACTGTTAAGAGCTAGCAAAAGTTAGATCAAGCCATCCTAGCAATAAGGAATCTAAGAGCGCACTTAACTAAGATGCTTTTTAAGATTGTGTTAAATTCCACTTAGAGGGGCAGCAAGTATCAACATCATCACAAGTTCCTCCAATCTGGAGAAAATGTATGGATTAAGTATTATTTTCATCTTTTAGACCAGCGGTTCTCAACCTGTGGGTCGCGACCCCTTTGGGGGTCGAACGACCCTTTCACAGGGGTCGCCAAAGACCATCGGAGAAAATATATTTCCAATGGTCTTAGAAACCAAGACACCGCTCCTCTATACGTCTCCAGGCGGGTCCACCCACATGCAAATAGACTACTGAAAAAAACTTCTGAGCATGCGCAGAAGCTGAATTTCCGGCACTGCGCATGCATCGCCATCTTGTTTTCGGCTTTTTTTTTTTTGCAATTTTTTAAAAAAGAATTGGCACTGCGCATGCAAAGCGCACACGCGCCCACGAGGCGCACCCACGCAGCACAGAAGGAAGCAAACCGGCAGCGAGGTTAGTTAGAACCCACCCTGAGTTTCCTAATAATTTTATTATTTTATGGTTAGGGGTCACCACAACATGAGGAACTGTATTAAAGGGTTGCGGCATTATGAAGGTTGAGAACCACTGTTTTAGACCATTATTATTTTAATGTGTTTCTTCTGGATATCCAGTGGCTCATCTGAAATTATTAGAAAATAGAGGTGGAGCTAGGTATCATCTTTTTTGTTGATATCTCAGAATGTACCTCTGCATACTCTCCTAGTGTTTTATATAGATATTAAGTAGATTAGGAGGAAAACAATCATCTGCTAACCTGAAGGAATGAATGTCCATGGAAATGAACAACAATGAACAACAGTGAACAACAGTTCTTGAGCACCATGAGAACTGACAATCCAAGTAACAATGGAACTGCTGCCAGTGGTATTCCAAGAACAGCTCATCAAAACTCGACCCAGGGGAGTCAGAAGAATCACATTTCCTCCATTTTCTTAAGAAAAATCATCCCATCAAGAAATATTACTGTGCCATACAACATACTCAAAACCTGATTTGAAGTAAACCTGTCTCACCCAAGAAAATACACTCCATTGAAGCATTTTGTCAGAATGAGTTTGTGCGTGCATGTGCTTAATTTGGACTGTTGTGGACTTCCATTTAAATTCTCAACTCTTTCTTTTAGGTGGAGAACTTCATTTTCTCCAGATTGGAGGAACTTGTGATGATGTTGATGAAGCTGATATTCTTGTGGATGCATCTCTGTCTAAAGTGACGGAGCAATTAACGGAAGGCACAAAGCCTTTATCTAATCCTTCAAGTCCAGGCATTACAGGTAAGTTTTCAATTTTACATTCATATTTTCAGAAGGTATACTATTGTATTGAAGAAACACAATATAGTACCATTTTAAAGTCATAAATAAGCAGTATGCTTTTTTTGGTTATATTGTGCCTGCCTGCTGCAAAAATTCTCATCTGTTTTTATGCGTGTTACTTTTGCAGAAATGTGTTTTCCAAACTAATGTGAATATTGAAACCTGAACCAGAATGTTCATAGATTGTTTTTCCAAGCAGCAGATGGCTAATCAGTTCTATTTCTAAATGCCAGCTAAAGGCTTAGTAACATAACATGCATGAAAACATGGTGCCATGAAATATGTGTGTGTACTTAGTTTTAGTGTAGCTGAACCAAAAGACAAATATTTTAAAAAGCGCTGTAGCTTCTTGTGAAAACTACTTTTTTTTGTGATTAAATATTTTTTAAAATATTTTTACTTTCTAACTAAAAACAGGAGTTGATCTTCTGGTGGACCAGCCATTCTCGCTTGAGACTTTGACATCTTTAGTAGAGCTTACTCGTTTTGAAACGTTGACACCACGATTCTCAGCTACAGTTCCACCATGCTGGGTTGAAGTGCAACAAGAACAGCAACAAAGGCGACATCCACAACACTTGCACCAGCAGCATCACGGGGATGCAGCTCAACATACCCGGACTTGGAAATTGCAAACTGATAGGTAAACCATTTTTGATAGAACATTTGCCTCCCTACTTTATTTAAACATTGAATCTCCTGATAGCTTGAGTTATAAATGGAATTCCCTAGTAGGAGCCTTCTTTTATATTTATTATTTTTTTAATCCCTGCTTTATTATTTTTATAAGTAACTCACACTTGTGAATATACCTAATACTCCTTCCTCCTTCAGTTTTCCCCACAACAACAATCCTGTGAGATGAGTTGGACTGAGAGTAGGTCAAAGTCACCCAGCCAGCTTTCATGTCTAAGGCGGGACTAGAACTCGCAGTTTCCTGGTTTCTAGCTTGGTGCCTTAGCCACTAGAATAAACTGGCTCTTGTTTGTATTACATATAAAGACTGGAAGTTGATGCGTTCTATAAATTGGTTTTAAAACCATAATTTTAGGTGGCCTACAGCTTAATAGAAGAACAATGTCCTAGAGGTGTACAAACATTTCAAATTTGAACCATTTCAACTCAAAATGTCCTGTCACGTATGCTACCATGTTGCTTTTCATTTTAGCTCTGAGTTTAAGATACTTTTTTAACATTTGCAAAATGATCAGACCATTTTACAGTTAAGCATGCTGTGTAAAACACTTGAAATTGGGCATTTTTAATCAAAATCAGTGCAAATTCAAAATGTTCTATACATTCCTAAAGGTATTTCAACTTGAAAATGTTATTGCATCTTAAGTTACTGAATTAGATAGACTTTAAAAATTAGGTTCATAGTAAAATAGAGAAATTGAAAAGTTGTAAACATTCATATTTTCTTATTGTACAGATAAAAATAAATTGGAGCTCTTTATCTCATTGAACATTATTTTCTTTCTCCCATCTTTTTTCTTTGTAGCAACAGCTGGGATGAACATGTCTTTGAACTGGTTTTGCCAAAGGCTTGTATGGTTGGACATGTGGATTTCAAATTTGTTTTGAATTCAAGTACCACAAACATTCCACAGATTCAAGTGACTTTATTGAAAAATAAAGCTCCTGGCTTAGGGAAAGTCAATGGTAAGAAAATAACTAAACAATTTGCTTTCAATAATATTTATATATTTCAAAATGGCATTATTAAACCATCAGTAGCTTGAACATGTTAAAGCAATGTCAAATGAAATGAAATCTAATGGGTGAACAGTGTTCCATGGTGAACAATTCAGAAAGCAGTAGGTATCACTGCATGTCAAAATGAGATATTATCTCCTTCAATAAATATTTTTGCTTGTTTTAAGAATGAGGAAATGCTATAAATGCTCATTTTGATTTTGATACTTTTTCTTTGTGTTGCAGAAATTCATTTCAGTTCTATTTTTAAACAATCCTTTTTAATTTTTGTTTTATTAGCATTTTACAGATAAAATATATTTGTCTTGATACTATTTAAGTAACCAAGAATATTGTGAAACTTAAGATTTGAGGGTAATGTGGCAATTCCCATTTCTCAGATTTAACACTTTGCTAATAATTGCCCCACAAGCCCACTCCCTATCAATATCATAATAGCATTGGTGATCATATTAATAGTAATTAAATCTATTTTAATTTTTACCCTTGCCCTGCTTCATTCTTAGAGCGTAGGTCTTGATGTACCACTCAAAAGCCAAGAAATTCCAAGCACCAATTGCTTCAAGGTTCATGATAGTTTTAAAATATTTTAAAATATTTGTATAACACATCCACAACATACTATGTAATAAAACTATGCTCCAAAAGAGATTGTGGTAATTAAAAAATCTGAAAGTGTTTTTCCCTATGTATTTGTTTTCCAGAAGCAGCTGTAGATAGACAGATAACTTTTCCTCTGTCACCAGCTCATCATGAAATGGAAAGAAATGGAAAAACAGGGTTGGATGATTTGAATGAAGAAATGCAAAATATGGATGTAGAAGAGTCACAGTGTAAGTTTTGCTGAAGTATAACATTCTTTTAAATAGATTTGCCACGTAGAAGTTTGCTAGATAAGTTTTAGAATGAAGTCTAGTGAACTTTTGCTTCTGTGTTCCATTAGTAGTTTCCTCTAGTGCAGAGGTCTTCAAACTTGGCAACTTTAAGACTTGTGGACTTCTGGCTGGAGAATTCTGGGAGTTGAAATCCACAAGTCTTAAAGTTGCCAAGTTTGAAGACTTCTGCTCTAGTGCTTGTCTTTACTGATTGAAAAAGGAATGGTTTTAGGACCTGGATGTTTGTTACATTGTTATTTGAGATGTTTGTTTGCTAAGATATTCGTTTATTTAATTGATTTATTGTGTTACATTGTTCTTTGGTTTTAACCCTGTAATCATTCATTTAGAATTACAATTGTGAGAACAGTGGTTGTATAAATTATATAAATCATAATTAAGTAACTAAATAAACTTAGTTTCTCTTATCCTGGGATCCTGCTTATTACTGGTTTTACTGACTAAAATCTGCTTTGCCTCATTCATTCAAATATGAATGAATTTATTAGAATGAACTTATTACTGTACATTCATTCTGATAATCATAGTTGGTAATAAAATATTGGAATTTTAGAAATCCTTCCATAAACAATTCATCCAAGTGCCACTATTTGGCAGAAAGAACCATCAGAAATTACTGTAACTCAGAAAATCAAAAGAATGGAAAGGTCTTATTGGTTCCTTGAAACAATCCAGGAAGGGAGTACAGTAGTCAGATTGCAAATGCCACCAAGTTTTACTTCCTGCTTGATAAATTGGTAACTTTGAAGAATGATTTTCTCTGACAGACTTGTTACATTATATTACTATAACTCTTTGAATGTGTCCTCCTACTGAAAGGAGTGCAAATCCTGATAAATTGCTACATAATCACAAAAACCAGTGCAACAATAATGAAGTTCTAGAAATAAATTTTTGCACATCTTGTTCTGTAGCTTTATATTTCCTTATTATACCGATGCATGAAGAATTTCTGTTACTTAGTGGTATATCAATTGCAATTTGAATGTCTAGTTAGAGGAGGGAATGGATGAAGCCGTCCACTTCTTTTAAATGCTAATGTTCCAGGGAGATCTTAGTTTATCCTAATTTTAAAATAAATTAATGAACATTGGAATAAACTGAATGTCTAACTCTTAAATATAATCATGGAGGCATTATAAATTGAATATAAGGCCACTTGGTATGCTAGCATTGGAGACAACAAATGTGTTAATTTTGTAGTTGGTGTAAGAGAAGTAACTTTCTAAAAGCATTAGGCTCCTGAATGATAAATTTAAAAGAGAAATTTGACAGAGCATAACATTACATACTACAATCATGGAAGTACTGAAGACAGTTCTGTTTATAATGAATTATGAAAAGAAAAATAGAAATGAATACTTTTCTTTTAAATGGATAGATTTAAAAATCTTATTAAATAGAAAAGCAAAATGAGTCAAGAGTTGGCTTTTCAACAATATACCCTACTTTCAATGCTATTATTTTAAAAGAATTATTTTATATATATAAAGTTGTTTGCTATGATCAGTGTAATTAAACTACAGACCTATCAGCCTGACCTCAATACTAGGAAAAATTCTGGAAAAGATAATCAAGCAACGAATTAGCGAACACCTAGAAGCAAAGAAAGTAATAACCAAAAGCCAACATGGGTTTGTCAAAAACAGATCGTGCCAAACTAATCTTATTGCATTCTTTGACAAAGTGACAAAATTAGTGGACCAGAGGAATGCTGTCGATATAATTTACTTGGACTTCAGTAAGGCATTTGATAAAGTAGACCATAACCTACTACTAGATAAAGTAGAAAAATGTGGGTTAGACAGCAACACCACCAGATGGATTCGAAACGGGCTGATCAACCGCACTCAACGTGTAGTGCTCAATGGAAATGCATCTACATGGAAGGAAGTATGCAGTGGAGTACCCCAAGGCTCTGTTTTAGGCCCAGTACTCTTCAACATCTTCATCAATGACTTGGACGAGGGGATAGATGGGGAACTCATCAAATTTGCAGATGACACCAAACTGGCAGGAATAGCCAACTCTCTTGGCTCAAGATACAGAAAGATCTTGACAGACTTGAACATTGGGCGCTATCTAACAAAATAAAATTCAATGGTGAAAAAAGTAAGGTCCTACATTTAGGCAAGAAAAACAAAATGCACAGGTATAGTATATGTGGTACCTTGCTCAACAGTAGTAACTGTGAGAGGGACCTTGGAGTCCTAGTGGACAACCATTTAAATATGAGCCAGCAGTGTGCAGCAGCTGCCAAAAAAAGCCAACACAGTTCTAGCCTGCATTAACAGAGGGATAGACTCAAGATCACGTGAAGTGTTAATACCACTTTATAATGCCTTGGTAAGGCCACAGTTGGAATACTGCATTCAGTTTTGGTCGCCACGATGCAAAAAGAATGTTGAGACACTAGAAAGAGTGCAAAGAAGAGCAACAAAGATGATTAGGCGACTGGAGGCTAAAACATATGAAGAACGGTTGCAGGAACTGGGTATGTCTAGTTTAATGAAAAGAAGGACCAGGGGAGACATGATAGCAATGTTCCAATATCTCAGGAGTTGCCACAAAGAAGCGGGAGTCAAACTATTCTCCAAAGCACCTGAGGGTAGAACAAGAAGCAATGGGTGGAAACTAATCAAGGAGAGAAGCAACTTAGAACTAAGGAGAAATTTCCTGACAGTTAGAACAATTAATCAGTGGAACAGCTTGCCTCCAGAAGTTGTGAATGCTCCAACACTGGAAGTTTTTAAGAAGTGTTGGATAACCATTTGTCTGAAGTGGTGTAGGGTTTCCTGCCTAGAGTTGGACTAGAAGACCTCCAAGGTCCCTTCCAACTCTGTTATTCTATTCTATTCTATTCTAATTTTACTTTTTTAATACTTTTTTAAAGGCCTTCGGCTATGTCCCTTTTTAGAGGATCATAAAGAAGATATTTTGTGTGGACCTGTATGGTTGGCTACTGGACTTGATTTATCCGGACATGCTGGAATGTTGACACTCACAAGTCCAAAGCTTGTAAAAGGTAATACTCTTGGCAGAATATTTTGGGGGGGAAATCTAAAATGTGTGTGTTTGTTTTTTTAAATGATTAGATACAGACCTGATATTTAGAATTGATTCCTGACATTTAAAATGTGAATATTTTTCTGTTAAAAAGTTGGCTGATAACTCTTTCTACTGTAAGCATGTATAACAAGTTTTCAAGAATTAATTTATTTTCCTTATGTCTGTTTTATTCTAGGCATGGCAGGTGGCAAATACCGTTCATTTTTAATCCATGTGAAAGCTGTGAATGACAGAGTAACAGAGGAAATCTACAATGGAGGAATCTGGCCTGTTTTAAGGATACCATCTCTGAAACCTCAAAATAACAAGGGACATTCACTTGCATCACTTTTAGCAAAAGTTGCAGCAGGCAAGGTATTTAAATGATATATAAACAAAGAATGGTCAAAATTATTTTCCTTGAATCGGTCACCTAAGGCCATCTTGTTAGGATTGAAGTGTCGGGTGGTATAATGACAATGTAGATATACAGTATAATTAATATAAGATTGATAATGCCAGGAGTAAAATGTTTGTGTGTAAAATTTACCTGGTGAACTATCCATCAGTAAAACCATAGTCTTGGTAACTATCCATCGGTAAAACCATAGTAGTCTTGGAATTGGAAAATACCATGGAAGTCATTTAATCCAAATACTTGCTCAGGGCAACATCCACTACATTCCATTGACAAATACCATTCAGCCTCTGTTTGAATATCTCTACAAAGAAAAATTTGTTCAATTTCCAGTCACATAGTCAGAAAGAATCGGTACTTTTAATCCTTTGGTTAAACATATCCAAACCCTATAATCATGCCTCATGAGGCTTGGATTTCAATCTTACACCATGTTGAAAATCCTCTGAATTTGTTTCAGTTTGTCACCATTAGTTTTGAACTGTTATGCCAGAACTAGATATACATGGTCTAATAGTAGGATAGCTACTTGTCCTGATCTGAACTGTCTGATCCTATTTATGTACTCCAAAATAGAGTTACCCATAATCAAAATTAACCACAGTTCTAACCTCCACACAGCAATTTTACTTTAATCTAATGTATAATAGAAGTTTCAAACTCAACATTCCTGGCTATTCAGGAAGAGGATAGGAGACAAATGCAAGAGCCTATTGCAGTCTGTTCACAACACACTAACATGCTTAGCATGACATACAAATATTATCATTATACTTTTCAGAATCTGATATTCCTGATAATATTCTTAACTGCTGAACCTAGTTTAAAATGATATGCAAGCCTAACATGTAGGACATGGGACAATTTTTGATAATATCACTGTATTGTTTTCTAGTCATTTCCCCTTATGTAGTTGATAAAATAAGCAACGTACTAATTTTTTTCTCCCTCTCTCCTCCTTTAATTTTTGATAGTTCTATCTTCATGCTTGCATTATTAAGAACATAGTAATGTATAATATGCTTACATATTGAGAAACATAGAACTTATATATTGATGTTTCAAATTTTTGTATAATGCAAGATTTTTAAATTCTGAGAAAATGTGTTTTGGTATTAGTTGATAATTTAAGTAAATTTCATACTCTGGCAAAATGTAAAATACTTGTATGCATGCAGAGTATGACTTTTCAGATACATGAGTTGTTATTTTTTAAAAACAGGACAAGTCTTCTAATAAAGCAGAAACCAGTTCTTCCTCACGAAAATCTGACAACCTACGAGGATGTGATTTGCTGCAAGAAGTCTCCGTAACAATTAGAAGATTTAAAAAAACATCTATTTCAAAGGAAAGGTTAGTTGGTTATCAGTGAGTATATTTCATAAATACATTTTTAAACATGCATTCAAAAAGAAAGTAGGTTAATGCATTATTGACATTATATTGAACTACATTGTATCTCAAACAATAATATATGACAGGCTAACTATATTGAATATAAAAATAAAGATTTAATCTGTTTAATTTAGATTTAATTAAAATAATTAAAAATATATGGCAAATCTTAATTAGAACAAAACTTTTTTCCCCTCAAGTCAGATTTGACAACTATGCTTACATGTCCATGCAGTTTTATAGATAACATTTTTAATAGTTGTTTGCTGGTGCCTTTCTACAGCTGAGACAGAGTGGCTGACTCAAAATCACCCAGTTGGCTTTTATGCTTAAAGGACTAAAAATTAGAATGCCCTGCTCCTAGTCCAGCACCTTAATTACTAAACTGGCTCACTCTACAGGTGGTGCTTATGACCACAATGGAGCACACAATTTCCATTGCTAAGCAAGTCAGTTAAGTGAATTGTGCCCTGTTTTAGGACATTTTTTTGCCAGTAAAATCATTGCAGTTGTTAATTGAATCGTGATTGTTAAATGAATCTGGCTTCCCCCCCATTGACTTTGCTTGTTGGAAGCCAGCTGGAAAGGTTACAAATAGTGATCACACATGACCTTGAGACATGGCAGCTGTCATTAAATACTTGCCAGTTGTCAAGTGCCTGAATTTTGATCACATGACCATGGGGATGCTGCAACAGTTGTAAGTGTAAAAACTGTAAGTCATCGGTCATTTTTTTAATGCCGTTATAATTTCGAACAGTTACAAAAGGAAAGGTGCTAAGTGGAGGACTACGGTAGCTGTATAGTAGAACATTTTGATGAAAACAGAACCTTTAGAAAATTAAGCATTTGTAAAATAGTAAATAGAAAAAACACACTTAAGATTTTCTATCCTAGCTTCTTTTGCCCATTGAACTGGAAGACAAACTTAATAGCCATAGTCATCTTCAAGTTACAAGTAGTCTTCAACTTATGGCCACAATTGGGATCAGAATTTTAGTTACTAAGCAGTGTATTCACTTTATTAAGTAAAGTAAGAATACTAGTAAAGTGAGATGTCAGTTGCTTAACAACTGCAATCCCAGCACTCCTTGCTACCATCACCCAAGAATCATGGGTTGATAAGTGGAGGAAGTGCGGAGGTGCCATTGGGGTGGGGCAGGCTCGGTGTAGGCAGGTGAGTTGGGGTGCTGCAATTTGGTGCAAAAGAACAGCTGCCCCTAGAAGCCTCAGCTTTCCCACCCAGCCTAACAGTGTTTATGACTGCAGGGCTGTAGCAACTCCCCCCACCCACGTAAGGCAGATTTGCAGCCCTCATGCAGTCATAAGTGCAGGTGGGCTGCCAATTTTGATCCTGTGATACCCAGGGACATTGCAAAAGCTGTAACTTTGGGCATGGATCTTAAGTCCATTTTCCAGCACCATCATAATTACAATTGCTAAACAAATGATTGTAAGTTGAGCATTACCTGTATCTAATCAAGACTGGTTTCAGCAGGTTGTTTAAATAACATGGATTTCTATAACAAGATAAGTTTTGAATTTCAAATCTAAGAGGTAAAAAGCAGTTTCAGGACTTTTTAAAGCCACATTAGAGAAAAACCCTAAGCTTCTTTTCTTCCTTCTTGAAAAACCTTAGCACTGCTATAATAAAAAGCAAGAATAGTTTATCCTCAGTTCACTTATTAATTTCCTTCTTTCTTATTGTATAATATTTCTTTTCTAGAGTTCAGAGGTGTGCCATGTTACAGTTTTCGGAATTTCATGAAAGACTTCTTAACAGCCTTTGCAAAAAGGCAGAAGATGGAGTTGTGACAGAACATGCTCAAAGTCTTGTATTAGATATCCTGTGTTGGCTAGCAGGAGTTCAATCCAATGGACCAGGGAGGTAAAAATAAATAAATAAATAAAGGAGCTCCTTAACAAATTTCTTATCTTTGTTAGAAGTGTACTCAAAAGTAACGATTGAGTTGTAAAGTCTGCTTTTGTTTTTAATGTTTCAGTTCAAGAGAAACAAATGAGAGCTTGTTGTCTAAAACAAGGATGTGTCTTTTCCACATAATTCGAGTATGCTTCTTCGAAGCCGGGCGAAGCATAGCACATAAATGTGCACGATTTCTAGCTCTTTGCATAAGGTAATAATGTTACTTGTTTTTTTCAGCTTAAAGTTTTCTTTTACTTGAATATTCTAGCAAACATGATGTAAAATATGTTAACATAGATGATCTTTTGTAGATAAAATTAACATTTTGTAGCTCAATCCTGCGTCTATGTGGGAGCCATTAGTATTTCTAGATAGATGGAAATTGGATTGCACATTGATTAAGCCCTTTCTCTGCTGAGACCTATGGATGTAAAAAAAACCCCTGAATAATGTTTGCCGATGAACAAAATAAAATATTAAAATAAAATTGATTATATATTTTTTGTAGTAATGGGAAATTTGAACCAAGTCAACAAGGATTTAGCTCGGTCCTTTTGAAGGCTTTGCTTGGAAATATATGTTACTTACCTGCAGCTGCAACTGGAGGTAAGATTAAGGTTTTTGTTTTTGGAATCAAATTTGATTTCTTCTGATACTTTCTACCTGTTTTTCTTTGTTTGATATTCTTTTCTGTCTTAATACTAATCTTGCATTTCACTTATTAGTCAATTCTACTCTGTGTGTATGTTAATGTTATAAGAGTAATATAAACTAGGAATACTGCCTGTACAGGTAGCAATGTAAACTTTCCACAATCTGTTAAAATTGATTAACGGAATATTTTATTGAATGTCCCAAAGGTGCTTTTTCAGGAGGCAACTGGACTTTCTTTATCTTTTTTTTAAGACGTTTCACTTCTCATCTAAGAAGCTTCTTCAGTTCTGACTGGATGGTGGGGAATGGAAGGATTTATATTCCTTGCAGACAGCTGGTCATTTGCATTCTTTTAGAGAGTCATTGAGGCCACTTGGAGGTTTATCTGTGTCCTCAGGGTCACCTGCAAGTGGGTGTGGAGCCTTCTTGGCTGCAGGATGTTTTCTGCCCTGTGTCCCTTCACTGTTGAAGCAGGCTGTTGGGGACATGTCTGTGTTGTCTGCATCTCAAACTGAAATGCAAATGGTTCCTGTAGTCTACAATTGTTCTGGAAATCCGTTCACACACTATTCGAAGGGTGTTCATCCCAAAGTGCATAGCTAAAAATCTATGGATATTCTCAGACATCCAGGTCATGGTTGTCCCAAAGGTGCTTTTTCAGGAGGCAATTGGACTTTCTTTCTTTCTTTTTCTTTGAAGACATTTCTCTAAAAGAATGCAAATGACCAGCTGTCTGCAAGGAATATAAATCCTTCCATTCCCCACCATCCAGTCAGAGCTGAAGAAGCTTCTTGGATGAGAAGCGAGATGTCTTCAAAGAAAAAAGAAAGAAAGTCCAATTGCCTCCTGAAAAAGCACCTTTGGGACAACCATTTATTTATTTATTTATTTATTTGGTTGGTTGGTTGGTCGGTCGGTCGGTCGGTCGGTCGGTCTTATAGGCCGCCCATATCACGCAGGACTCAGGGCGGCGTACAACAATGACCTGGATGACTGAGAATCTCCATAGAATTTTATTGAATGGATTTTGTAGGTGTCTGTAAACATATAGTTAAAGATTGTTTTTCTATCTACTTAAGGCTGAACATCTGTATGTGTTCCTTTTAGGTTCTGTGTATTGGTATTTTGTTTTGCTGAATTATGTAAAGGATGAAGATTTAGCTGGCTGCAGTACTACTTGTGCTTCCCTGTTAACTGCAGTCTCTAGACAATTACAGGACCGATTAACACCCATGGAAGCACTCCTTCAAACAAGGTAACAAGGGAAAAACTGCATCATTTTTTATTCATTCATTCAATTGCTAAGGTTACCCACTCATCAACAACCATGGGTGCTTATAAAGGATTAAAATGAAATAATATCAATCAGTGAAGAACAATAATAAAACAGCTATGGAGTGGGGGGGGAGACACAACAATTAAGCAGAATTGTCAGAAGTGGCATCATCACATAATCAGAGTTAGTTGGGCAGTCTCTAAATTTGATAAATAAAAATAAATAAAATAATGTCCTAGCTCAATGCCTATGTTACAAGCCAGCTATTTAAGACTTTTTTAAAGGATAGGTCTGGGGTCATAAGGGCCTTGGAAGGAATTGCTGTTTCAAAAGGCAATGCAATGACATGGAAGGCCTATCTCATGGGTATGACATTGTTTAATATACAGTAGCTGAAGTATGTGTGCACTGTCAGGACAGGCAGAGATAATTGGAAGAGGCAATCCTGCAAATACCCAGATCTTGTACCACAGGCTTTGTTAATGACAACCAGCATCTTCGCTTATGCAACAAAGCCCACTTGTAACTAATGAACTGTAGCTTGCAAAGAAGAGGCATTAACATGAGGCATTACATGTATTATATACCAAGCAACACCCGTAACTGCTACATTTTGGACCCCTTGTGGTGAACATTTTAAACACATACTTTTTAGTACTTATTCTTTGTGCTTGAAATAAATAATAGAATAGAATAGAATTTTTTATTGGCCAAGTGTGATTGGACACACAAGGAATTTGTCTTTGGTGCATATGCTTTCAATGTACATAAAAAGACAAGATACATTTGTCAAGAATCATAAGGTACAACACTTAATGATAGTCATAGGGTACAAATAAGCAATCAAATCATACTGGGAAACAATCAATATAAATTGTAAGGATACAAGCAACAAAGTTACAGTCATGCAGTCATAAGTGGGAGGAGAGGGTGATAGAAATGATGAGAAGACTAATAATAATATTAATGCAGCCTTGGTGAATAGTTTGACAGTGTTGAGGGAATTATTTGTTTAGCAGAGTGGTAGCGTTCGGGGAAAAACTGTTCTTGTGTCTAATATTAGGCATGTTTTGTGTTTGCATTGTTTTTAAATTAACAATTTGCTGAATATACTTCATGGTAATGTCAGTTTCTTGTTTCTTAAAATGCTAAAGCTTTGAGAAAAATATTTAATAGTATTTTTCGTTTATATCCTTAAAGCTATATATATTTGATTGATTTTATCCCATTAACCAAATTCTTCACATTGCCTAGTATCCTGCATTACATTGTTTTTTCAGGTATGGATTATATAGTTCACCTTTTGATCCGGTGCTCTTTGATTTGGAAATGAGTGGTTCTTCTTGTAAGAATATATATAATAGCAGCATTGGCGTTCAGTCAGATGAAATTGATTTATCTGATGTTCTCTCAGGTAAGCCCATGTATCCACTTGTAACTATGAGTCGAAAGGTTTTTTTTATAGTCAGTATTGTTTGCTTTTGGCAAGAACATGGTGTTATAATCTTCATGTTGCAATATGTCATTGAAGAAAATCAACCTCCTCAAAATAGGCTGAGCTTTGTTTTCAACAGAGTTGCATTGCCACAAGGAAATGGTTATTTCTTCAGATTAGATTAGCCTTTGAGGTAGGTCAGGGTGGGATACAGAATCTGTAAGGACATCTGGAACTCTCTTAGTGCAGGATATAATAACCAAATCTTGGAAACCTGACAGAGTTACTTTGTCTCTCATCATCACCCAAGAGAATCCAGGCAAGGCTGGATTCTTTAGGAATTCTTCTTGAGGTTCCCTAGGATAATGTATATATTTTTTTCTAGGATAATGTGTAATTTTTTTTATGTCAGTAAAAATGTCAGTATGACCATTTTGAATATTATGAGATCAGAACAAACAATCGGTCTGTTTTTAGTGGCATTGTTCTGAATGTTCTGATCAGAGGAAGCAATTTAAAAATTAATATTTGGAATTTCCCAAGGAAAACAAATTTTGTTTTTTATATCAGAGCAAAAGATTCTAGTTGCTTTGAGTTTGATTCCAATGGAACATTCTGACAGAATGTTGAGTTTTATTTTGAAACAAAACTTATTCCCTGTTTTGTGCAAACCCCTGGTTGCAGCATTCTTAAAAACAGAATAAAAGAGGTTAGGACTATAGGAAAATTGGAGACAATTCTTTCCCCTCCATTTTCAGAGAAAGCTTGAGCTGAATCCCAGTTCATTCTTTGAAAAAAAAAATCCCTGATAAATTTGGTTTTAACCAATCATGCAAACAGGAATGTTAAATTGTTTTAAAATTTTGAATCTAAAGGGTCCAATTGTGCGTAGAAGTCATTTTAGCTGTTAAAAAAGAGAGTAGGTGTTGCTGGGTTTTCTATGGTACTTCTTTCTTCTATGGTTTCTTTGTGTTTTCATGCCATATAAGTTGTACTGAGATATGGAAGAAGCGAAGATTGAGATTTACAAATTATGTTTCTCTCATATGTGTTAATTACATACATAGTTGTTGTTGTTTTTGTTTGGATTGGGTACTTAGTCATTTATCTTTTCTTCTCTCCCCCCTCATTTTACATAGCAATAAAAATCAAAAGTTATTTCTAGTTATAATGCAAGTAAACTATATTATGTTATTTTTCCCCCCCAATTCAGGGAATGGAAAAATCAGTAATTGTACCGCAGCCGAAGGTAGTTTTACTTCCCTCACTGGACTTTTAGAAGTTGAACCTCTACACTTTACTTGTGTTTCAACTAGTGATGGAACAAGAATAGAAAGGGACGATGCAAGTACGTTTACTGGTATATATATATTTTATTACTTTTTTCTATGTAAGCCAACTGTATTAGTAATCTGATATAATCTTTCCAATAAGAAAGTTATGATGAATTTTAGCTATTAATTGTTAAACAAAGGATATTAACACATTGTAATTAATCACATAATTCAAGGTTTAATTTAATGATGAGAAAAATCTGACTGCCTTGGAAACTGATATTTTGATTTCCCTATTTGCACTGTGAATGCTGAATCAAAGTTCCATTAAAAATTAGATCGTTTGCGACTTTTTTTCCCTTTTGAGATTGATTTCTTGCTCATTACCCAGACTGTACTGTTTTCAAGATAATACTTTGTGTCTTGCTTTTCTTCATACGTGTCTTTTTCTTTTGTTTCTTTGTTTCATGCCAGTGAGTACCTTTGGGGTTACCCCAGCAGTTGGAGGCCTCTCATCTGGGACAGTAGGGGAAGCCTCGACAGCCCTGAGTTCAGCAGCCCAGGTAGCTTTGCAGTCTCTCTCTCATGCAATGGCCTCAGCCGAGCAGCAGCTCCAGGTGCTTCAAGAGAAACAGCAGCAGCTTTTGAAGCTTCAGCAACAGGTTGGAGGCCATCTCTTTCATGATGTCTCTAAACTTCAAAAGCTGAGAGAATGGTTCCCTTAATTGCAGAAAGTCTCTCTCTGTTTGTGAGAGAGAAAGTAAGGGAAAAAGAAATCAGGCATAACTATCAAAAGTACATCTTTAAAAACAGGTTAGAATGTAACAAACATTCTGACCTTGAAAGTGCACATGGGCTTTTTATTGGTGCAGAAAAAACCTTTCTTATATATGTTATTGTTCCATTTTCAAAAAAACCCCACCTTATATTGGATTATGAAAAAAATGTGAAAAGACGGAAAAATGTACTTGGATTTCTTTCAACAGAAACAAATGGATTGCTGTTTGATTAAGAGCCTAAAAACAGAAACTTCTTTTCATTGCACTCAGGAAAAGATACCCTGTTTCCCCCAAAATAAGACATCCCCTGATATTAAGCCTAATCTGACTTTTGAGTGCATGGCAATAAGGCCAAGAGCTTATTTCAGGGTTCAAAAAAATATAAGACAGGGTCTTATTTTCGGGGAAACATGGTACAGAGTTGTATTCTATTCTTTCTAAAGTGTATGTTTAACTCCAGTCCATCTTAACCATTCTAATCTGTGCTTGTCAAGCTCAAAACTCTATAGAGATCCTCCATTAGCAAATTTCAGTCTTAACATCTTCAGAAAATCCTTTGCATCCGAAGCAACCTGGATGAAGCATTTAAATTTACATTAATTTTATGATATCTGTGTTGACTTAGATCATATGGTGCAATGACATACTTTTGTATTTAACAGATTTTTGTAATACACATTCCTACACTGAGTAGTCTCTTAAAATGGAACTTCCCTGAATATGCAAATTTATTTTTTTTAATGTTTTTAATATAAAAGAACCATCACACATAATATAAGAATTTCAGGGTGTATTCACAGTGGAAGGATGTCCATCTGTTGTCCCATTGAACATAATGGGTTCCTAGATGTTTACAAATGTGTGAACTAAGGACTTTGATTAAATTTAGATTTAAGCTTTCAGTCTCATGCATTCGTAGATATAATATTCTATTGAATGTAGTTATACAAAATATATTTAAGAGAATTGGACTGCACTGGACAACTTCAGCTTGCATGATTTATGCAACAGGTTATCTCTAAGAGACAAGTTCAGTAAAAAAAAGTAGGTGAGTCTTGAAGTGTTCTACTTTCATTTCTTGCACTGTTGTTCACCTTTTTGTGCTCCTTTTTGCATTCTTTTGGTAAAAACCTTTAGTGTGTGAAATGAAAGCTGAAGCTATTTGCTTTTTTGTTTGTTTTGTTCATGCTGCTTATTGCTAATGCTTTTAATTGCTACTGCCTTCACGGGCAGCACCAGCCTACAGTACATATGCTGCTTTTATTTCCCCTGCAGAAAGCAAAGCTGGAAGCCAAACTACATCAGACAACAGCAGCAGCTGCTGCAGCAGCATCAGCAGTTGGTCCTGTTCACAACTCTGTGCCTTCCAACTCAGTAGCAGCCCCAGGGTTCTTCATTCATCCGTCGGATGTCATCCCACCCACTCCTAAAACAACCCCCCTGTTCATGACTCCGCCTCTTACACCACCTAATGAGGCAGTTTCTGTTGCTGTTATCAATGCAGAGCTTGCACAGCTTTTTCCGGTTTCAGTCATTGATCCTCCTCCAGTTAACCTTTCTGCACACAACAAAAATGCACACAAGTCCAAAACGGTAACTAAAGAAAAAGAAAAGACAAAAAAGAAAAAGAGCTTTCATAAAATTCCAATCTAACGATCATTAATGACAGGAACTATTTTGACTGCTTGGTAGTTTGCCTTTTATCTAAGTGAGAGTATATTTTGACGGAGTTTTGTTAAAACCTCTTATATAATAGCCCCAAATCTATTAAACCTACATTCCATATAAGGAAGCTAGTGCAAATAGCTTGTTAATGCTTTGAACTTTTCCATCGGTATGCTTAAAAACTAAACCGTATACAATATGAGTGATCAGTTTTTCAAACTTGAGTTTTCAGTCTGCTCTTTTTAACTTTTGCATGTGCAGTAGCAAGTGACTAATACCAAATACAATGTATTTATATATTGATCAGAGTTTTTTCTTTCAGAATCCACTTGGAACTGGCCTTGCTCTTGCAATATCGCACGCTTCACATTTTCTTCAGCCGCCTCCTCATCAGTCTATCATTATAGAGCGAATGCATTCAGGTAAAATAGTAGTTTGTAGGTTAATTCTTTCTAGGTTAATTTGATTTGAATAGCTAATATAATAACTAGATTCCAAAGCTGATACAGCTGATACCTTGGTACTCGATTGCTTCAAAACTGATGCATTTTGACACAAAAATGTTGTTCTCAGTACTCATCATTTGTTTGGTACTGGATGTGATGCAAAAGAAAGTGGGGGATAGCTGTAGAGGGCTGACAGGAAGTTGGCCATGCTGGGAAGGTTGCTGCAAAAGGAAGCAGAGGATAGTTGTCGAGGGCGAACAGGAAGTCAGCCATACTGGAAAGGTCACTGACATAAAAAAAGGGACAGTTAGGAAGTCCTTCCCGGCCAAAACAAAGAGTCACATTGTAAGTCACATAGTTTGTTTAATACTCATCCTCCCGGAACCAATTAAGGACAAGTACTGAGGTACCACTGTATAGGTATGACCAAGACACAAAGGGTGATTTTGGGATTCTTATATTTAAATTCCAGTTGGTGTTTTATAACAAATTGATTTCCCTCAATTTCAGAAGTTTGCTATGTAGCCTAGAAGTTGCTTAAAAATCTATGTATGCAAGTCAGTATTTTTTTTGTTTTAGCTGAAAAGATTTGCACATTAAATGTAGGAGATGTATGTTAAAAAGTGAGAAGGGAATTGTGTGAGCCTCTTCCCCACCAATTTTGAAATAATTGTAAAATGACTTAGTAATTCTTCAAATATGGGGAAGAAGGATTGGGACTATAGTTAAGGTTTACATTGCATTTATTCCTGGTTCAGGTTCATAGGGTTGATTTTAACACTTCTCTGGCTATAGTTTGAGGGGAACCAAAAGACACAGGCATGTGGGTAGAAAAAACTATTGATGTCTCAGCCATAAATTCCAGAATAATCTGTATTGTGCCAGCAGTAACTAAACTGTAAATATTTCTTTGTTAAAATTAATTTTTTTTGGCAACATGGTTTCTGTTTGTTAAGTTGTGGACCATGACTGCCTTTCTGGCAAAGGCAGACTGAGGTAATTCTATTGGTATTTCATCAGTACTATTTCTGTTCAAAGGTGCAAGGAGATTTGTGACCTTGGACTTTGGCAGACCCATCTTATTGACAGATGTGTTGATTCCAACTTGCGGGGATTTGGCTTCCTTATCGATTGATATTTGGACACTCGGTGAAGAAGTTGATGGAAGAAGGCTAGTTGTTGCTACAGATATTAGCACCCATTCTCTTATTCTGCACGATTTAATACCGCCACCAGTTTGCAGGTTCATGAAGGTAAAAATTCTTTCAATAAAAATAATATATTCTAATGAATATATGCTTCAATATGGTAAATGTTCTTCATAATAAGTAATGCTCAGTTTTACAATATATTTCCTGTTTTCAAAGAATGAAGTGACATGGAAAGGCTGCATGTCTTCTGTTTCAGATTACGGTCATTGGTCGCTATGGAAGTACAAATGCTAGAGCCAAAATTCCTTTAGGATTTTACTATGGACATACATACATCTTGCCTTTAGAGAGCGAGCTGAAGATTATGCACGATCCTTTGCGAGGTGAAGTTGAATCTGCAAACCAGCCAGAAATTGATCAACATTTAGCTATGATGATTGCACTGCAGGAAGATATACAGTGCAGGTAACATGCATTGTTGTTTCTGTTTTGTGTTGTTTTGTTTATGTTGATGTGTTAGTGAGATAAAGTTGTTGAATATTAGCAAAGTGTTAGCCCTGTTTAAAATACTGCTATTTAACTGTATAAGTATAAATATTCTTATGTCCTGGGATCTTTATTAATAATTTATGTATAATTAAGACATGTTTTCCTTACATCACTTACAGGTATAATTTAGCTTGCCATAGACTTGAAACACTTCTACAAAGTATTGACCTTCCACCACTGAACAGTGCTAACAATGCTCAGTATTTTTTACGCAAGCCGGATAAGGCAGTGGAGGAAGACAGCCGAGTATTTTCGGCTTATCAGGATTGCATTCAGCTACAGCTTCAGCTGAATTTGGCTCATCATGCTGTACAAAGGCTCAGAGTAGCTCTAGGAGCAAGCAGGAAGATTCTGAAAGAACAGAGTGATCCTAAAGAACTAATTCAGATGTCCTCCACGGAACAGTTGCGCACAATTATCCGATATCTGTTGGATACTTTACTTAGTTTACTCCATTCTTCCAATGGTTGGTAGCTCAATTATTTTTATCAATAAAATGACAAACTTGCTAATCGATTGTCAGTGTTGAAATTATATGTGTTAGTGGGGATTTTGAGACTTCGTAGAATGTTTCAGATTAAATGAATGAGGCAAAGGTTAAGAGAGTAAGACTATAAAAAGCACCAAATTAAGGTTAATCTGAAAATTTCAGCAACTGTGTCTCTTAATTTTCTAAATTTACAGGAACTGGAGAATTGTTTTACCTTCAGACTTCCTGTCCACTATTTTGAATATTCACAAAATGTACATCTCAGAGTACCCTGGCTCTGGTCAGCCTAGTTATTCTTAGTGTTCCCTCCTCCCTGCCTAAGTGATCCCTTCTCCCTGCCTAAGTTCTTGATCTACCACAAAATATAGAAATAAAGATAGGTATCACAGACAGTTGTACTAAAATTAGAATGAAATAAAAGGAAGAGATCCAAGGGAGATAACTGATTATTATGATTCATTCTTTGGGTTGCATTAAGGTACAAAAATAGAATAATATTGGGTCACTTCTTTCTTTGAAACTAACATACATCATATATGTTAACAAATATTGTACAACTGCAATTTTTTATATACCGGTAGGTAGTCTTCAACTTACAACCACAATTGAACCCAAAAGTTCCATTGCTAAGCAAAACAGTTGTTAAGTGAATTTTGCCCCATTTTACAGCCTTATCACAGTTGCTAAGTGAATCACTGCAGTTGTTAAGTTAGTACCTATGGTTGTTAAGTGACTTCCCCATTAACTTTGCTTGTCAAAAGATCGCAAAGAGTGATCACATGACCACAAACCACTGCAGCTGTCATAATTTTGGTCATGTAAAAATGGTCATAAGTCATTTTTTCAGTGCCTTCAACTTCAGTCACTGAACAAATGGTTGTAAGTCAAGGACTATCTATAAAGTTAGACCGTGAAAATTTGTGATAATAGTCATTTCATAGAGAGGATAGGTTTATAAACTGCTCAAAACAAAAATAAGTCAGTCAAGAGACTCCCAGATAATTTGCAGTAGTGCAGAATTAATTAAACTATAAAATAAAATTTTAAAGGGCTACATAAAAATAAAAAAAACAACAAGCATATTTCATTTCATGTGAATGTGTCATTCAGTTTCATTTCTACCAAGACATGTCAGCCCAAATATTTTCAGGTGCTATCTAAACTGCCTGTATTCAGGAACTGGGAAGAAATTTTCACTAGTGAGTCTTAAAGAGTTGAGGGAGATCTAGTCTACAGGGATAAGAAAGTGTGTGCGTGTGCGTGTGCGTGTGCGTGTGTGTGTGTGTGTGTGTGTGTGTGTGTGTGTGTGTGAGAGAGAGAGAGAGAGAGAGAGAGAGAGAGAGATCTTGATGTGTAAAACCAGCTTCTGTATTTTTTAGAAGTATCCATGTGTTCTGTTTTTTTAGTGATTCACCTTTTCGTACAAATAGAAAATGAAAGTCTTCTAAATTAAATGACTGATGGCATTTTAAACTTTTTATTATATTGTAAATCACTCAAAGTTGCTGTATTATGAGATGGGCATATAGAGCCGAGGTGGCGCAGCGGTTAGAGGCAGGTACTGCAGGCCACTTTAGCTGACACTGATCCGCAGGTCAGCGGTTCAAATCTCACCGGCTCAAGGTTGACTCAGCCTTCCATCCTTCCGAGGTAGATAAAATGAGGACCCAGATTGTTGGGGGCAATATAAATATACATTGCTTATTGGTGTAAACCGCTTAGAGAGTGCTTGCACTGTGAGGCGGTATATAAATCTCACTAAATAAATAAATAAATAAATAAATAAATAAATAAATAAATAAATAAATAAATAAATAAATAAATAAATAAATAAATAAATAAATAAATAAATAAATAAATAAATAAATAATGGGCAGCATAGAAATTCAATTAATTAATTCAACAGAAATCTGTGAGACTGCTAGCAATATTGTCACTGCTGAGATAACGTCTTAAACAAGCCTGTGTAATCTGTATTCACTTCTAGAATCACGATCAACTAAGCATAGGATGTTTTTTTGCAATCTAACATACTTCATTTCTTTTTCTAAGGGCACTCTGTTCCTGTGGTTTTACAAAGTACATTTAATGCTCAAGCCTGTGAAGAATTATTCAAGCACTTATGTATTAGTGGTACTCCCAAAATACGTTTGCACACAGGTCTTTTACTTGTTCAGTTATGTGGAGGTGAAAGATGGTGGGGACAGTTTCTGTCAAATGTCCTGCAGGAATTGTATAATTCAGAGCAACTTCTTATTTTTCCACAAGACAGGTACTTTTCACATTACTTTTAATATATCATCAAGCAGCATCCAGTCTATATATTATTGAAATATAGAAAGATAAGCAAGAGGGGGAAAGCCTTATAATAATTGTAACAATTTGCAGTTGTAATAAATGAAGACCATCATCATCATAATTAAGTCTGTCTGTAAGTGGTTAAAACTTAGTCTTTTCATATTAGGCTCTGCATGTTGATATACATAGACTATAACGTACCTTCAAAAAAAATCTGTCCTCTGTATATTTAATGCTATCAGTATCATTTAGTTCTTTATGCCTGAAGAACAAAAGAGAAATAAATGATTGATTCCCTAGGATCAGCTTTTTCTTCTCTCTTGTGAAGTATTGCCACTTATTAAAGAAGCCAGGAATATTTTTAAACTACTTACTTTTTATATTTAGGGTCTTCATGTTGCTTTCTTGCATTGGTCAAAGATCACTCAGCAACACCGGTGTCTTAGAAAGTTTGTTGAATCTCTTGGATAATCTCTTGTCTCCTCTTCAGCCTCAATTGCCTATCCACAGATGCTCAGAAGGTACCAAACGTTTCTAAAATAATATTAGATTTTTTGTTAAAGTCAGTCCAACACTGTTAGTGTAACTGTTTTATGCAGGATTGTAAAATACAATCCAGATCACGATTAGATGGAAACGGACAGATAACAAAAAACCTTGATTTTTGGCTACCATCTATTGGTTGTCTGTTATGAGCTGGGCTTTTTTTTAAGCCCATGCTCAGGCGCTTTAGAAGAAAAGATTAACTAAAACATTCACAGACAACCTGTCAGATCCATGATTCTGCCATTCTTCAGGGGAAGGGGGGACCATCAGTTACATTATTTACTTTATTGCTTTCTTCCTTATGTATCCTATATCCTGTATCCTATTGATTTATAACCTTTAGCTTGGCGCCTAGGCACCCTGGGATTTTCGCACCTTTTGGGGAATGTAAGGGGAGGGAGGGCCATATGAAAGCCGGCAGAGGATGACCCTGAGAAAGTTCCCTTATCACACTCTCAGAGCGGCCGGTACAATAACATCTTCACACCTGTAGATTGGCTGAATCCACATTGGACTGTTGGGAGGGGTTTCTAATTCCTTTTTCCTAACTGTATTGCCTGAGGGACCTCAGAGCCTGCTTATCTTTCATCTTGCTATCAATCCAGTTCAATAAAAAGTTCCTTTTGAAATGCCAAGTTTCAAGAGTTTTTACTTTCTTGAATGAGGAAAAGAATGAGGACCTTACATAAAGCAGGCTCTACAAACGTGGTCAACCCGGAGAGAAAATTTTTTGCTCTACTGAGGGGATCCTGCAAACCATGTCCGAACAAAGGAGCAAGCAAGTGCTGGGGAGAAACATCGACGACTACCCAACCAGACGCCGGCCCCATAAGCCCCATCGAAGATATCGAGGCTGTCCTGGAAGGCTCCACGAAACCACGGTGGCCGATCGGCATGGAGAAGAAGGACAGCTGGGATGGGAGAACCAGAGGAGTCACCCTCACCCGCGGTAGCCGGAAACCAGGGTGGAAGCTGGAGTTGGAGGCTCTATCTGACCAGGAAGAACTAACCGAGGAACCACTGAAGGAAGACCGACTCAAGAGGCACATCACCCGACTCATGATGTAGACTTTGGAGAATCTTAACGTCTGAGGGGAGCTGGACCATCAATGGAGGGGACCAGGAACAGCACCAGCCGCCAATGAAGCCAGAGCTGTCACCAGCAGCAGCCAACCAAGCTGACGCTGCCACCGGAGCAGTGGTCGCGCCAGGGAACCCGCCCCTCGCAGCACCAGCACAGGTGAACATCCTCGGCCAACCCAGGGGACCCCAGTTGGAGAGGAAACCCCCCCTTTTTGTAAAGTATGATGGGGACCTTCAAAAATTGGGTTTCTTCCTAGCCCAAGTCCTCACATATATGCAGGAATACGGCTGAAATTTCCCAATCCAGGGGGCGCAAGTTCGAGTTGTCACCCTAGGCTTAGAGGGGGCAGCTGGCCAGTGGATGGTAACCTTCCATAACGCCGATGCCCTTGAACAACGGAACTTTGACCGCTTTATGATGGCCCTGTGACATCGTTTTGAAGACCCAGTGGCTGACCACAAAGCCCGCAATCACATCAGAGTCGTAAAGCAGTGTCGCCGGCCAGTAGCCGAAGACACCGAGGAATTCCGAGACCTCGCCTGCCGGGTGGATTGGCCAGAAGACATCTTGGTGAGCTGGTTCAAAGATGGGCTGAATGACGACTTATACATCGCTTGCTTAGTCTGGGGGCCCCATAACCACTTGCATGAGTGGTACCTCATGGTGGGGGAAGCCAAGATCAATATGACCCGAAACCAGTACCGAGC
The DNA here is from genome assembly GCA_023053685.1 of Diadophis punctatus similis. NCBI lineage: Eukaryota > Metazoa > Chordata > Lepidosauria > Squamata > Dipsadidae > Diadophis > Diadophis punctatus. The sequence continues at coordinate 66,503,705 of JALIGW010000001.1, read as the reverse complement.
GGGAAGGATCTGGAGATCCTCACCCCAGGGGAAGAGGGAACTGTGCAAACCGCCCTAAGCACCGAGACCATTTGTTTCAAGTGCGGAAAGGGGCACAACGCAACAGAGTGTTGTTCAAAAACTCCCGCCAGAAAGCCCGAGCACCTGTCCGGAGGAAAGCCCGCAAAAGCAGCCCCCCAAGGGAAAGAAACCATTTTAAGAAGCAGAGAGGCTATGGAGTTTCTCCCCCCCCCCTTCAACCCCAGAGGAAGGAACTCCGGCACCCCAACGTGAAGGCCTGAGTCTGTCCAAAATTGATTCAGAAGACAATTTGCTGGTAAGTGATCCAATCGAACCACTCACCCTACCCTTAAGTTTCATCCCCAGCCGAGGGAAGAGGGAAAAAATCTCAGCCTTACTGGACTCGGGGTACACCCGATGCCTAATTAGTCCAACATTAGTGGGGAAATTGCAGATCCATCTAAGGAAATTAAAAAACCCCATCACTTTCTGCCAGCTAGATGGGACAGTAGTTGGGGGGAGGCCAACCATTTTTGCTACAGAGCCCTTGCAAATAAACATGGGAAACCATGATGAAATACTCATGTTTATAGTAGCACCTGGAATGGAGTGGCCACTAGTACTGGGACTCATGTGGCTGAGAAAATGGAACCCTAAAGTAAATTGGAAGCGAGGGACCATAAAATTCCAAGGACACGTGACTTTTACTGATGAACGAGAGGAGAAACCTGAAAGGGAGGGGAGCAGTGAAACGGCAATGCCCGGCTGGACCACGCCAGCCCAGGACATCCCAAAAGAGTACAGGGATCTAGCCGAGGTTTTCAGCAAGGAAGGCTCCAACGAAATGCCTCCATACCGCGACACAGACTGCGCCATCGAAATTTTGCCAGGGGCTAAACTCCCAAAGCCAAAAATTTATAGCATGTACCCCCGAGAACTTGACGAACTAAGAACGTTCATTGACAAAAACCTAGCAAGGGGATTTATCAAACCTACCCAACCGAAAATCACGGCCCCAGTACTATTCCACAAGAAAAAAGATGGCACTTTGTGCCTTTGCATAGATTATAGAAATCTCAACACTGAGCGTAGAATATGTATACCTTATGAAAGACATGCTAGCACACCTCTCTAAGGGAAAAATCTTCTCTAAACTAGACTTAAGAGAGGCTTACTACTATATCAGAATAAGGGAAGGGGATGAATGGAAGACTACATTCAATACTCCACTGGGCTGCTACCAATTTAAAGTACTCCCATTACAAGGCACCCCAGCCGTTTTTATGCAACTAATAAACGAGGTGCTTCACCAGCATTTATACAAGGGGGTCCTGGTTTACCTCGATGGCACGTAAAATTAATCCGAGCGGTCCTAAACAAACTCTGGTCCGCAAAACTTTCCAAATGTGAATTCCACCAGGAAAAAATAGACTACCAAGGGTACCAAATCACCCACAAGGGGATAGAGATGGACCCACAAAAAGTACAAGCTGTGATCGATTGGGAACCACCTCGCACATGCAAACAATTACAAAGTTTCTTGAGGTTTGTAAACTTTTACCACCAATTTATTCCGGCATTTGCAAAAATTACCCTCCCCATAACCAACCTGCTAAAGACAAAAGGAGAGGACAAACCAAAACCGAGACAACCACTAAATTGGACAATGGAATGCCAAGCGGCATTCGAAAAACTCAAACAACTGTTCTCAGCTGAGCCAGTATTAAAACACCCAGATCCAGATAAACCGTTTGTCATACAAGCGGACGCCAGCGACGTAGCAGTAGGAGCAATCTTACTCTAAAAGAACGAGCAAGACCAGCTACAACCATGTGCCTACACTTCCAAAAAATTGACTGAAATGGAACAGAGATGGGCTGTTTGGGAGAAAGAGGCATATGCAGTACGGTGGGCACTCCTCATTTGGAGACACTTCCTGGAGGGAAATAAAATCCCTTTTGAGGTCTGGACTGATCACAAAAACCTGGAGGCCCTAAAGACCCCACGGAAACTTTCCCCCAAGCAAAGTACGCTTGGCGCAATACTTCAAGTGGTTTGACTTCACACTCAAATACTTCCCGGGGGGGGGGGACTTTCTGGCATATGCACTCTCGAGGAAACCTCAATACAATAGCACAAAAGCCGAAATAATTAAAGGTTTGTTCCAAACCCCCCCAACTGGCAGCTAAAGTAATCATCAGGGCACAAGCCAAGCAAAATCTGCCCATTGACAATGCTACCAACCCAAGATTTTAAGCAAGCCTTGGTCAAGGACGAGTGGTTTCAATCCCACAAAAATAACTGCTTAATTAAAGACGATTTGGCTTGGGTGGGAGGAAAATTGTATGTTCCTGCAAGCCAAAGATTGGACCTTATGAAAAGATGCCATGACTCCAGACTGGCAGGGCACTTTGGATTTGTAAAAACGCTGCACCTAATCAAAAGACAATTTTGGTGGCCATCACTCAAAAAAGACATAGAAAACTACGTGGCCAGCTGCCCTGTCTGTGCTGCAGCTAAAAGACGGCAAAGAAAATCCCCCGGACTTTTACAAATCGTAGCTGAGCCTTCAGCACCCTGGAGAGAGATCTCCATGGATTTCATTGTAGAACTGCCAGAAAGCGCAGGAAATAGTTATTTGGATGGTAACGGACCTATTCTCCAAACAGGTCCACTTCATCCCCTGTCCAAAAATCCCAACAGCTAAGGCAAAATTATTCCTGGTACACATTTATCACCTCCATGGAGCTCCCCAAAGAATAATTTCTGATCGGGGAGTCCAATTCACCTCAAAATTCTGGAGGGCATTCCTGAACTTGTTAGGCACCGCCCAAGGCTTAAGCTCCCCCCACCACCCCGAGACGAATGGGGGGTGGAATGCACGAACAGGGTGCTAGAACAATACTTAAGATGCTTTATAAACTACCAACAGGATAATTGGACAGACCTTTTACCTTTTGCTGAGGTGGCATACAATAACTCAGTGCATACCAGCACAGGATTTACTCCATTCCAAGTAGCCACCGGTCAAGAATTCACTCCTATGCCAGAATTACCCATGGAGGAACCCAACATCCCCTCCCTTAAGGAGTGGATACATAATTTGCAAACCACATGGCCGGTAGTAAGGTTAGCGCTGCAGGAAGCTAGAGTGGCGTTTAAAGCTCAAGCAGACAAAAAGAGGGCAGATCCAAAACCATTCAAAGTTGGAGATAGGGTTTATTTATCTACAAAATTCTTGCAATCACTACAACCCTCAAAGAAACTGGGACCAAAAGTTCATACGACCTTTCCCCATCACCAGGATCATAAACCCTGTCACAGTGGAATTACTCCTCCCCAAAACACTTAGACAAGTCCATCCTGTGTTTTACTGTAGCTTACTAAAACCAGAAATCACCTCCACAATCAGACTACCTATACCCACACCTCCAGTCCCCCTTATGGTAGAAGGTGAACAGCATTTCGAGATTAAGGAAATTCTCGATTCTCGCACTCACCACGGGTCCATGCAATACTTTGTAGTGTGGTAACACTTGCCACCGTCTCAAAACGAGTGGGTGGCTAAGAAACACGTTAAAGCCCCTACGTCTTTAAGGAAATTCCACCAGAAATACCCCAACAAACCATCTTGATTATACATTTTGTAATATGTTTTCCTTGTCTCTTTCCAGGTGGATTTTTCTTTTTTCTAAGGAGGGCAGTATGTCAGATCTGTGATTCTGCCATTCTTCAGGGCAAGGGGGGGACCATCTGTTACATTATTTACTTTATTGCTTTCTTCCTTATGTATCCTATTGATTTATAACCTTTAGCTTGGAGCCTAGACGCCCTGGGATTTTTGCACCTTTTGGGGAATGTAAGGGGAGGGAGGGCCATATGGGTTGTATTGCTCAAAAGCCGGCAGAGGATGACCCTGAGAAAGTTCCCTTATCGCGCTCTCAGAGCGGTCGGTACAATAACATCTTCACACCTGCGGATTGGCTGAATCTACATTGGACTGTTGGGAGTGGTTTCTAATTCCTTTGTCCTAACTGTATTGCCTGAGAGACCTCAGAGCCTGCTTATCTTTCATCTTGCTATCACTCCAGTTCAATAAAAGGTTCCTTTTGAAATGCCAAGCTTCAAGAGTTTTTACTTTCTTGAATGAGAAGAGGCCATTACACAACCATTGCACACTAATTTGACTGAATCTAATTTCAAAGCATTCATTTTAGCTATTAAAATTTATTCCCAAGTAGTTGAAAAAATAATTTCTTCACATGGTTATCAAAGTTTAAGCACTCTTTTTTTTCTATGTGAGAAGAGAGATGTGTAAACTATTTGAGATTCTGGAAAATAAATATGTTAGTATATTTTGTCTTAATAATTACCTAAACAAATTCTCTTATTTTGAAGGTGTTCTGGACATTCCTATGATTAGCTGGGTTGTAATGTTGGTATCTAGACTCTTAGACTATGTGGCAACAGTAGAAGATGAAGCAGCTACATCTAAGAAGCCTTTGAATGGAAAAGAGAGAGAAAGATTCTTGACAGGTGTAGTATATACTACTTAAGATGGTAAAACCTATTAATGAGCATATAGTTTGCGTAGAAAAGTAAACTACAATTTTTGATAAATCTTATTGTAAACAGCTATGAACTTGTCAGGCGTGAAAGATCAAGTCCACACGTGAAGGTCCAATTAAACTGACTTATTGTTAATCATGCCTTTGCACAGGAATCTTCTCAACTAATGGTTAGCACCTGCCTGGGGTTAGATAATAGAATTTGGGGTGGGGAGGTGGACTTACTGTGCTTGTAACTATGTAGGGATTCTAGGCTGATCCTTCTTTTAACTCCACTGCCAGGTTCTGCCACTCCTTTTACCATCTTTTTACTCCACCCAATCATTGTCACTGCTAATCTAACCATTGACACCTTAGAATATTACTAGAATTGAAGATCCTGCACTGTTGTTCCAAAACAAAATAATCTTAATTTTTCATTTTAGAGAGAACCAGTATCCCAATCTCAGATACTGAATTAAACATTCTGCTGATTAGTTTGATACTTGCAATAGGCAAGTAGAAACAAAGGGGGGGGGGGAAGGTTGTGTGAGCTGGACATCCTTGCTCCCCAGTCTAGGAGCACTGTCATTGTGTTGGAAAAATTATTTATTTGACAAATTTCCAGAGTACCATTTGTTCAGCAATATAATAACTTTAAACAGTTTTTGAATGAATGTCCATTAAATGAGTACCTGTAATAACCAACACTTTGCATTGCACTCAGAAACCAACTGGTAACCAGTTCAGCTAACATAGCAAGGGCTTCATGTGGACATAGTGAGGTTTGCCTGTCACTGCTTGGGCTGCCGCATTCTGAATCTATCATTTTTTTCAAGGACAGCCCATGTAGAAAGCATTATTGTATTCCAACCACAAGGTAAGCAAGGCTTGACTGTGAGAAAGCCTATCAATCCAGAAATGAGCATAACTGGTGCAGAAGCTGGATTTGCGGTAATGCCACAGGTAGTACCAGCTTCTAAAGCAGAACCTGGAGAATCCAGGAAGAGCCTTAAATTGCACAGCTCTTCACCGGCGTGCAATCCCACTCAGGACCAAAATTAGAACTCTCCAGAACTAGGAAGACCAAGCATTTAAAGCCACACCATCTTGCCAGGGTTGAACCTGAACCTGTTTTTCCCAGTTCAGACCCAAACAGCCTCTAGGTCCTGCAACAAATTTCAAAATCATCATTTGGTCTTGTTCTTCTGTTTCTAAATAGGCTACAAAGTGAAAATCAGAATGCCAAATACATGCGAGAGTAAACATTGTAAAGAATAGTTTTTGGTCACACCCTTCTAATCAGTTCATCGGTATTTACAAATAAAGTTACAGTAACTTGTTCCATAATATTCCCAGTGTTAGTTAACAGACAGAAGTAGGCATAAAGTTTGGTGAGACTTGTCTATTCACAGAATGACTGCCAAGATAAATGGCCACTCAAAAAGCACTGAGTTACTGTAACACAGCCTGAGGATTTTTTTTTTCCACCAGCTGCTATTTTCTCAGGTTGCTCTTTACCATTTTAGCTTATCTTTACTATTCCCCCCCCCCCGCCACATTTCCAGTATCTCCCCATTTCCAAAGAAAGCCCTGAGCAACAATCACCTACTTTCATTTTCTCAGATTATCTATAGATCTGTGTCATATTTGGAATTATTCCTATAAGAATCCAGCTTCATTTCTGTCCATCTATCAATTTATCAACTGTTCATCTGTTTAAAAAATGCTTTAATAATCAGACAGGGCAGGAAATCTGTATGCCAAAGGACATACTGTATCTGCAGGCATATTAATTCCCTTTTGGATTAAGCCATTAGGAAAAACATAGGGATGGGCAGCACTTGATGCCCAGAGCTGAAAAGGTGATACGAAGTAGCAATGAGTGTATACACATGTACTTTTAAAGAAAGGTACTTCTTTTCTTGGGGTAAAGCAGTAACTATGCAATCCAAGTAAAGTGCATATTTAAATTAAGGAGCTACCAACAGTCATACCCATGTCCAGTCCACTTTTTTCCCCTTTTTTTCTTTTTTTTTCTTTTTTTTCTTTCTTTTTTTTCTTTTTCTTTTCTTTATTCAGGATAGAAATCCCTCCCACTCGAATAAATAAGTGTGAATAAGGGCTGGGAGAGTCTTTTGGTTTGGGATTTTGTTCACTAGTGTTTGTTTTAATAATTTTGTATTATAGAAAACAATGTACTGCCATTTATTTACCTATTTGAATCGTTAGCCTGCTTTTCATTCAAATGAATTCCAGAGTGGAGTGCAATAAAACTGGTGGCAATCATGCAGAGTGACAAAAGCAACAACCATAAAACAGCATGAGCCACACATTAAATAACATAGCAGCCCAGGTTTAAGTTGAAGTCTGGGTTAGTAGGCTATTAGTTGACATAAATGCTAGCTGCTGTTTTCTCCCTTCTCCTCCCATACATGTTTCAAAAAAATTCTGGAATTGTATCGTACGCTTTGTAGTAACAGATCTATGGTCCTCAGATTTTGGGATAGTTTTCCAATGGTTTGATTAAGAGATGCAAACTTTTAGTTAAGCTTAATTTTAAAATATACAGATTATAAAGTAATTGAATAAGATTCTTAGTAAAAAGAAATATTTTGGGATCTTAATTGTTACAAAGGAATGTTCTAAGGTCCACTCAGTTTCAGGCTGATCTGAGGTTTTACAGCCAGTGCCAATCAAGCAGTTCCTGTTCAGTTGCCTGCGAGATGCCATGAAGTACAGGTTGTCCTCGACTTAACAACCAGAATTGAGCCCAATTACCTGTAGACACTACAAAACAGTTCACACTGGCTCTGAAAATGCTGGTGAAATGTCAGGATAATATAAGATGAGGCCAATGCCATTCATCCTGAAAGCTTATCACTGGCTGATTTATTGCATAGGACTTCCTTTCTCATCTGATTTTCTTGTGCAACATTTAATGTCTTTTCTGCTTTCCTTTTAAAAAAAGACTTACTTGTTTGGTTGATCATTCAGTTAACATCTCATTTTTAAAAAGCCCTGTTTTGAAAGATGGAAGCTAGCTGTTTCTAAATACCGTCTCAAGTCCTTTCAGTGAAGCTAAATCAGTTATTTTCCTAGCATCCATAACAATAATTCAATCAATGTTTGTACCCTTTAACAAACTAACACGTTTTTTTCTCTTTTTTTCAAGATACATGTACTGATTTTGTGTGTGTGTGTGGTTTGTGTGTAAAACATTGACTACCAAATTTGAAATATCATTTTGTTTTGCTTTTCAGGCAATCAGTGGAGTTTCATTAACAATAATTTACATACACAGAGCCTCAATAGATCTTCAAAAGGCAACAGTAGCTTAGATAGGTTATATTCCAGAAAGATCAGGAAACAGCTTGTTCATCACAAACAGGTAACTTCTAGCTCATATTAATGATCTTCTTTTTCCTCCTAAATTATAGGAGGGTATTATGCTTTTTGATGCAATTCATGTTTTATATTTAGAGCAATATTTTATAAGTTAGGTAGCATATAGCTGGAATGCACTGAAGCAGGTTAAAGGAAATTCCAGTTGCCTGATTTTCCCACAGCAACCATGAACCTAACTGAAAGTGTGACTGATACTGACAATATAATAATTGCAGACAAGGGATCTAAGGAAATCCTATGCGTGCCCTGCAGGGTAGAATAAGAGATTTCCACCATCTTGGTAGAAGAAGAGTTCACATAAGTCTGAAATTTTGAAGGGAGTAATGTGAGAAACCACTGTTCTATTTAACTTGCTCATTATAAAACGTTTGGAAAACTTGAGAGTGAGGACAAACACTTGGCAAATATCTGCTCCTAGATATAGTGTTTGAAGCCTCATCAGTTTCTGCAACCTTAAATCTGTTACTGAAACTGGCTTTGTAATTTAGGTCTGTTGGCAGTCTGTTAAAGTTTTATAAATATAAAAACTAAAATTTAAAAAAACTTTAACTTGACCATCCTATGAAAGTGCATATCTATTTTGCATTTTATTATATACATTTTTATATACTGTTAACATTCTCTTTTAGCAACTTAACTTATTAAAAGCAAAACAGAAGGCTTTGGTGGAACAGATGGAAAAAGAAAAAATACAAAGCAACAAAGGATCATCCTATAAACTTTTAGTAGAACAGGCAAAACTAAAGCAGGCCACGTCAAAGGTATGATGTTCTGCAATTATATTTATTGTCTCGCGCAGAAATATCTTTTTCTGCAAATTCAAATATGTTTTGGGTTCATTTATTCCACATATGATTTTATTATGCCTCTTAAGGCCTAACTTGTTTATTCAGCTACCTGCTATATCTCTGGTTTTAGAACTAATCAATTCTAACATAGATACCTGTTGATATGTATGTATATGTACATGTATTTTATATAAGCTGCTTTCTAAATAATGCTGTGGGTTATTCACATCAAGATAGTTCCTTATAATAAAAAATTAAGAGTAAATTAGAATATTTCAACAATTCTCCAACTGTGCCCTTTTTTGAGTCATCAGAAAAGGTGCATGGGCTGTATCCAAATAATTATGCTACTAATTAACTAAGAGCAAAGGAAGTTGGATTTGCCTTTTTAAAACAACTCCCCTCTCACTATCCATTCTTTTATATTGTGATATAGAATGCTCTTCAAATAAAATGGTGTTTTAATTAAGCACTTTTTGGTCTGAAATAGTTTTGGCTATCCATTTCAGTTATTTCTTTTAGAAATATTTGTTTGTTTATTTATTAAATTTATATGCCACCCATCTTACAGTTAGAGGCAAGTTGTACAAAGTGTTGAGAAATCCTCACTTGAAGACCAATAATCATACATTATGGTTGTGTTTTCACATCATCTAATCTAGAAACCATTGTATGTTCCAACTACTATCCCTTACTGTTAAGACATTAGGTTTATCCAGTGTCTGGATAAGGGTTCAGTGTGATAATAGTTGAGTAATAGTTTATGTAATCAGTTAATTTGTTTCTTATGAGAATTATAAATTTGAAAACATTGTATCTTATTTGTGCTGTGATTTAGGAAATAATCTTATGTATGTTTAGTTAAATAGACATGTATTTATTTGGACTTATTGCGTAATATTGTAATCTAAGGCTTATAAGATAAGAGAACTCAATGTTTTCTTATTTTTGATTGAAATACTGTGTTATTGATACTAGTGATTTATGTGGGTTTTTTCTTTGTGAAATTATCGACTCACATGATTCAATGAATAGTTGAATAATGGCAAATGTGTTTGTGTTTATTATTTCTGTAGCACTTTAAGGATCTGATACGCTTACGACGGACTGCAGAGTGGCCCCGTTCTACGTTAGACACTGAAGTATCAACTACAAAAGAAACTCCAGAAATTGAGCCCCTTCCATTTACACTGGCACATGAGCGCTGTATCTCAGTAGTGCAGAAACTGGCCCTCTTTCTCTTGTCAATGGATTTTACTTGTCATGCAGATTTGCTGTTGTTTGTATGCAAGGTATGGATTATGCAATGCAGTTAATAAAAATTAATCTGATCAAAACTTGAAGCTTGCATTTCAGTACACTAGGTTGGATCAGCAGTTCTCACAAAATTCTTTCCCAATAATTATTTGTCATCCAAAAGTATGATGACTTCAGCCCCTTGAGGGAGAAATAATAAAATAGCATGATTTGAGATGATAAATTTTTTTAAACATCCACTGTTGTTCTGGTCCCAAGGAGTTTTGCTCTGGTAGGATTACATTTCAATAAGTAAGTTACCACAAGAGAAGGAAGCTGGTTGTTGGGCTTTAAATATAATTCCATCAATACGATATACCTTTTCCTAGCTGTTATTTATATAAAATCATCTATGTTTTTTCTCAATCCATCTGTGCTGAAGCAAAAGCTATGGATCGTATCAAATAGCAGTTTTGCTTTACATGAACCTTTAATTTATGCTAACCAGAACACCTAAATTTTGCTTCTTTCCCTCTCTTGAGCCAATACGTAGCCTCTGAAAAATGTTGCCATTGCGTTCCTGATAACTTGCAAAAATCTGAATCATCATAGCATAGGTAGTGGTGGGAAATAAACCAAAATTTTGTTGGGAGTTTTTAAAAGTGTTGTTCACTTAGATAGAAACACTGTTGGTTTCAGCACAATAACTTTTAGTATTTTCTGGTGTTATAATTTTCAACTTTGCAATTTCCAAGATAAATTAAAAATAAAGAAATTAGAAATGGGGGGGAGACACTCTTTATATGAGAAGAACTTCTCCAAGCTACAGATGGAAAGCATCAAACTTAAGTTACATATACTCTCAAACCAGAAGGTTTGAGAGTATATGTAATTTATTTCTTCTTTTGATCTATCAGTACTTCTGATATTATTCTAAATTCCTTTACCATTATTTATAAATACATGTGTAAATTACAATTGCTAAATATTCAAATCTTTATTTTGTAGAAGTGTTGTGTTCTCCATAGATATGAAACAAGTTGCGGCAAAGAGAATTTTGTCTACCTGTTTTTATTTCAGGTTCTTGCTAGAATTGCAAATGCAACAAGGCCTACAATTCATTTGTGTGAAATTGTGAATGAAGCTCAGTTAGAAAGGCTACTACTGCTTCTGGTTGGAACAGACTTTAACAGAGGTGATATCTCTTGGGGAGGAGCATGGGCTCAATATTCTCTGACATGTATGCTGCAAGATATTCTAGCAGGTTTGTTAAAAATTATATTTTATCTATGGAAAACGCTTTGGTTACCTGCAGTGGGGAACAGTGAAGGAGTAGTAGTTAATTAATTAGTCTTGAACCATATTAAAGACAATAAAATAAAGGTAAAATACAGGAACTAATTCCAGGATAAAATAGATAAAAAATGCAACAATAAAATATGTAAGTGGTAAATAGAAAAAAAAATATTTCGTCTGTATATGATATCCCAATTTGTTTGGTATAACAGGTTCTTAGCTGAACTGCCTTCTCTATACATCATTTTATAATAAGGTAGCAGTGGTGGGTTCCTACCAGTGCGGTGCGGAGCACAGCTCCGGTAGGAGCCCAGCGATGATGTCATTTTTTGGCGCTTTGCCGCGTCCTGAGCTGTCGGGAAAAAGCCCTCCCACCCGCCCTTGTGTGAAGACTGACCTTTATTCTTCCTCCGAAGCACAGCTGAGAAGCTCCTCAGCTGTGTTTCGGCTTTTAATCTGGTCCTGAGCACACGCAGAAGTGAAATCGCATGGTGGAACGCGATTTCACTTCCGTGCATGCTCGCGATGTGCACCGGTAGCGAACGTAACCGGAACCCTCCCCTGTACGGTAGGTGAGGGTAACACCCATGTTTACTCATGGAATCTAGCACCTCAAATCCTGCTCTAGAATAGGCTCTTCATAAGGATTGCATCAAATTCATTGGCAGGTATTTTTCATATTGGAAAATGGTTTCGTTCTTAGCCAATCATATTAAAGGTCTATTTTTTTTGCCAATAACTCCATGTTTCCTTGGGTACTGATATCCAGGATTCTGCAAATTTCCTTTGCCTGGGAGGCAGTTGAGAGTAAATATTGGGTGGAAAACCCATGCGATGAAACAACTTTGGTAATTCATCTTATGCAGGAGATAGACTGAGGCGTACTTAAACTGTTCCACTAAACATATTTTGGGTAATCTATCAGGGCCCATTGAATGGATCCTCTGCCAATAGGTTAAAAAGTATTTTAACTAATTATTGAATGACTGTATGGAGTGAAAACCTGCTTCTGCTCTGATCACTGAAGCTTACATGTTCTTGTCAATTCCCAGTATGCTTCTTTAAAAAACGGATCTGAACATATTCCAGTGAGGATACTTTTGTAAGGCCCCACAATTCCACACTATACCTCAGCATTGGGACTATTTTTTTGCCCTAAATACTTTCAATGGGGGGGGGAGCAAGGTACCTGGGTAATTTATATTTAGATTATATACTCTTTTTGGTACATGTCTCAGCCTCCACCAGGCTTCTTTTAAAATTGATACCCATCTTTGACTATGCCGGTAACTCTTCCTTGTACCATTTAGGAGAACTGTTGGCTCCAATAGCTGCTGAAGCCATGGAGGAGGCTGCAGTAGGAGAGGAGGCAGGAACTTCAACTGTAGATTCAGATGACGCTCTTCAGCAGTCTGCAGCTCAGTTAGTGGAAACTATTGACGAGCCTTTATCACATGACATTACAGGTAAATCAATATAACTTGCATAATGGCATTGAATTGTTTAAAACTGTTCTTTTTTTTTTTTGCTTTGGCAATTCTGCTAAACATTCTTGGATTTAAGTAGTTGTTGGAAAAGTATACAGTTCTGCTGGTGACAAGTAGTACTATGCAATTTTAGTACTCAGCAACTAAAAAGCCACACACAACCAGGCAGCATATAAACACCACACACAAAATAGCCCAAAGCACACAGTCTGCTAGAGAGAAGTTCCCTGAGGATGGGCTCCAGCTCAAGTCTGAAAGCTCAGAAAAAATAAATCTCTGGTCCCAATGACCAACCCCAGATTGGATCTTGCAACGTTATTCTGGGACATATATATTTGCCTTCTAAGATAGCTTGTTTTCTTGCAGATGTTTCGTTAACCTAACTTGGTAACATCATCCGTGCTAGTAAGGAGTGTGGTTTGCTGTCAGTTTATATTCTGGTGCCTTGCCTGCCTGTGTGGATGGGGGCGGTCTTAGAGATTCTTTGGTTGGGCTGTTTACTGATGGCTCTTTGGCAGTTTTTTAATTGGGGTATTGCTTATTTGATTGTTGGTCTGAAGTTAACCTTGAAGTTAATCTATGCCAGTGTTTCCCAAGCTTGGCAACTTGAAGATGTCTGGACTTCAACTCCCAGAATTCCCCAGCCAGCATTCGCTGGCTGGGGAATTCTGGGAGTTGAAGCCCAGACATCTTCAAGTTGCCAAGGTTGGGAAACACTGATCTATGCTGATCTGAGTGCTGATTACTGGTGGAGAGGTGCTGGAGTCTTTTTCTCTTTTGGGCTGGTTGATTATCTCTTTTGCATAGTTTGCAATGCCCCAATCAATAAACTGCCAGTAAACAGCCCAACCAAAGAATCTCTTAAGACCGCCGCCACCCACACAGACAGGCAAGACACCAGAATATAAACTGACAGCAAACGGCACTCCTTACTAGCACTGATGATGTTACTTAGTTTGGGTAATGAAACGTCTGCAAGAAAACAAGCAAGCCCTGAGTTAGAAATATTCTCCTTTCTTGATATTGCCTTCATTCGTGAAAACTTGATGCAGTCCATAGCAGATGCAAATCTCTAGAGAAGATGTGTCCAACCTGTGATCCACACATGTTGCCCTGTACAGTTAGTACAGGCCTCAAAAGATAATTTTAAAAAAATTAAACTAAAACTTGTTATTTATAGATATTAACTATTATATATTTTATGTGCAGTCCAAGACAATTTCCCTTCACTCAATGCGGCCCAGGCAAGCCAAAATGCTGGACAAGCATGCTCTAGAGCAGTGGTTCCCAACGTGGGGCCCACGCCCCACAGGGGGGCAATTTGATTTTGAACGGGGGCAATTGGAACCTTGTTTAAACCAAGTTAATGGCCTTTTAGGCTTCCTCTGCATGAGTAGGAGTTCACTTTTTGAATAGTAAGAATTATATGTCACACGGGGGGGGGGGTCAGGATTTTAGAGATGCCTAGGTGGGGCATGGCCAAAAAAAGGTTGGAAACCACTGCTCTAGAGTGTAATGTAGCCTCATTTTACTTTCCTCCCCCACATTTTTGTGCATAATAGAAATTCAGAGCTCACATTCCAAGACTTAGTGAGTAGATAGACAAAGAATTTCTATTTTCTGTTGCAAACTATAGGTAATCCTCCACCTATAACCACAAATGGGCCCAGAATAGTTGAGCAACGCTTCATTCACCAACTATGATCCTAGTTCTCCCAGTTGCACTTGTTAAGTGGAGCACCAGAGAAATGGTCCAGGCTTCCTGGGCATGCTATAGAGAGGAGAAGGCCAGGGCCCTGACTCTACCTGAGAGGCCTAGACCCTCTCTCCATTACCACTGGGGAGAGCAATCCCTCTGTACACTGGAGGAACAGACAAATACACTAGCAAATGCCATTGTCAAATCTGGCAAATACACTAGCAAATGCCATTGTTCTCACAATTTCTCTCCCCCCCCCCCCCGCCCCATGCCCAGGAGGCCTGAATCCTCTCTCTGGTGCTCAGCCGTTTGTAGAATCCCACATTCATCTAACCATGATTAACAATGTTTTTGCTGGAAATCTGCATTTACATCTGGTTTCCGGCAAAAATAAATGCCAATTGGAAACAATAAATTCAGTTAATGATCTCAGCATTTGCTTACTGACCATGGATTCACTTAACAACCATGGTTTATTCACTTAATGGCTTCTGGAAAAAATGGAAGATTGGGTCATCACACGACTGCCCTCTTAATAACAGGCACAGCTGGCATCATTCCGGGCTCAATTATGGGTGGAAGACAAGGATTGCCTGTATTTTGTTTGTAAGCTTCTGTTTTTATTGTTGTTTTTATTGTTGCAAGCTGCTCGGAGTCATGACAATGGGGTGGTCTGTAAATTCAGTAAATGAATAAACTATTTTAATCACCCAAAGGTACTCCACCTTTGTCATCTTTGGAAAAAGACAAAGACATTGATCTTGAGTTATTACAAGACCTGATGGAAGTTGACATTGATCCACTAGATATTGATTTGGAAAAAGATCCTCTGGCAGCAAAAGTCTTCAAGGTATGGAACATAATGCATCTTTAAAAAAGCTGCAAAACACCTGTGACTGTCTTAGCTCTTTTTCAAATGTGTGTTTCTGATATTAACATGATAGAATCCTGTACAATACACAGGTATCAATACCATTTTCATTATAAACCTCTTAGGTTTATTTTGAGATTATTTTATATACAGGTTATATTTTCGTTCTAACAAATACTCTTAACAGTAACAAATAAAAAGTGTAAGTGGTATTTCTAGACGTTCCGCAAAGTCCTAATGATTTAAAAATGCATCATTTTAACCATTTTTATTATTTTTGTATGTGAAGAAATGGAAGAGGGGGGGAAACTTATAAATATATTTTAAAAAATGATGGGGAAATATATTTTATTGCTTACAACAAAAATCAGGTGTTTTAAACACATCATTAAAACTTGAACACATGAAGTAATATTATAGTACTGATCAGTATTACATTGATAGAACAAATTCATAACCAGAAAGTGGGCACATATTATTGATCTGAGGTTGTGAGTATAGATTATTTAGATTCTTTACATTCATGTGTAACAGCGAATGATTAAAATAAACTGTGGAAGGAAGGACATTCAGAGGACTTAATGGTCATAATAGGAAACATGTCTCTGCTAGAATTTGATTTTGAGCATATTAGTAATAGATCTATTTATACACCATTGTAATTTTTAAATTTGAATTATTTGATACTTTATAATTCATTGGTTTCCATTCTGGGCATATGATTATGTAAAACAATCTTCTTCAAAGATACTTTGAATTTCAGCTCCTTTCAATGTGACCATTTAGCAGGTGATTGGAGTGATAGTACAAAATAATGGTCCAATAATGAGTTGGGGAAAAGTGCTGTAAATATTAGCTGGGCCATTCCCTTTATACTGTCAAAATTATAGTTCAGTGAAAGAACGTATTATTCTGAAAACTGCCAGTATAGTTGGCAGCCAGGGGTGGGTTCTGACTTACCTTGCTTCCGGTTTGCTTCCTCACGCGCGCGCATGTGCAGTGCTAAAAACCCAGCTTCTGCGCATTCACAGAAGCAAAAAACAGCTTTTGCATGTGCGCAGAAGCGAAAAACAAGATGGCGGCGCCTATGGCGCCGAGAGAGCCAGTTCGGGGGCGTGTCCAACCAGCCATCGCTGCCAGTTCGGCGAGTGGGGAGAAATTCCCGCTACCGGTTCTATAGAACCGGTCCGAACCAGCAGGAACCCACCTCTGTTGGCAGCTTATAAGGCAAAAATAAAAGACTGTTGATTTCTTTATAGATACAGATGTTAGGATACAAATACTGAAGACACAATCTAGTTGAGAGACATAAAAAAAAAAGTTTTTATTTTGAGGAATTTCAGACCAATGAATTCTTTTCTTTTTTTCCCCCTATTCCAGCAGGAACCCACCTCTGTTGGCAGCTTATAAGGCAAAAATAAAAGACTGTTGATTTCTTTATAGATACAGATGTTAGGATACAAATACTGAAGACACAATCTAGTTGAGAGACATAAAAAAAAAAGTTTTTATTTTGAGGAATTTCAGACCAATGAATTCTTTTCTTTTTTTCCCCCTATTTTATAAAGCCTATAAGTAGTACCTGGTATGATTACTGGGGTGCTGATTATGGTACATACAATTACAATCCTTATATTGGAGGTGTTGGAATTTCTGTGGCAAAACCTCCAGTTACAACTGAGAAGAATGGATCACAGATTGTGAGTGTATCAGTCTCTCAAGGTAAGCATATCAGCTAGTTTTACTTTGCAGCCCAATTTCAGAAAACACTGTATTTGTGGGGGGGAAATACATTCTCTTTTGGACATATTTGCTTAAAAAGTGTTTTTAGAGATAATAATTAGGAAACTTTGATCCAGTACCCTGTTAGACAAGAGGTGTACATGTGAGCATAGAAAAATTATAAAAACAATGTTGCATTTTTAAAAAAGTATATTAAAGTTAAGAACTAGAGATTTTTCTGTCTTGGAACCATGTCTTACTACTTAGCAAAGATCTTTCTGACTTGATGTATTTAACTCTTTGCTCATGTTTGCACATTTTAATAATTAGTTTCTATTTTAATTCATTTTAAAAGTATTTCCAAATGTATGAATCAGTCAAAACTCTTATTTATATAAGAGTAAACGAATATTTAATAACTTATTAATGTTTAATACAATATTAAAATATGTAGAGTTTTACCTATTTGATGCAATTTACAAATGCGTTTTATGATTTTTTTCAAAGCTTTAGATGCACGTTTAGAGGTTGGATTGGAACATCAAGCAGAACTGATGCTGAAAATGATGTCTACTCTGGAAGCTGATTCCATTTTGCAGGCCCTGACCAATACATCTCCTACATGTAATTTTGCACAGTTAAACCTAAGCATCTCTGAATGTTATGGTAATCTTTCTCTTGCTATTGTAGATAGTCTAGAAGTTGTAGCTGAATAGTGGTTGTATTATGTCAATTATACCTAATAACAATTAGGTATAATTGACATAATTACATATTAAGTACATATTAACTTCCCAGCATACACCTAGTTTTACAAACCTATTAATTTCTTAGTTCATCATAAATATATTATATATATGAGAGGGCTTTTTGTAGTGTATTGGAGTTCCCTATTTGGGAAATCCATCTTTTTAAAATGTTCTTAAGATGTTATTTCAACAGTGTCAATTTGTCTAGCTAATATTTATCAACTTGGTGATTATTTACAGTACATAATGATAAGCATGCAGATATAAACAATAACAAAACATTAATGTAGGTGTTTTCTAGAACATAGGACGGGTGTCAAACTCGCAGCCCACGGGCCAGATGCATCATGCGCTGGCCACGTCCACCCCCTTTTTAGCGAAGGGGGGGAAAGTTGCAATACATCACATGACGACAACATATCGTCGCGAGTTTGACACCCCTGACATAGGATATGCAAAGAATTTAATTCAATTTCCTAGCAGTATGTTTTCCAGACTAATTACAGTTTGAACTTAAGTTATTGTTACAGCCATCTGTTTTTTCAAGTTATTTAATTCAGTTTGAATTCTAAGAAACTGATCACAATATTTTGGAAGACAAACACTATGTGATTCTCTTTTGTAATTAAAAATATCTTGGCTTGTTTTTTTTTTTTTTTTTTTGCTAGTAACACAGTCTCCTGGTGGAACAGATGATTCTTTGCTACGTGGGTTGCACACTTCAAATCAAAACAATCAGTTTATTATCCAGTTGTCCTCCATTCCAGTGTTAAGCACATGCTTCAATAAACTATTTTCCATGCTACAAGTCCATCACGTTCAGGTACATAATTGTTGCTCTTGGAATTTGTAGAAAGTTCATATCCCCCTTTGGCATTTACCGTGTTTCCCCAAAATAAGACTCTGTCTTATATTTTTTTGAACCCTGAAATAAGTGCTTGGCCTTATTGCCATGCACTCAAAAGCCTGATTGGGCTTATTATCAGGGGATGTCTTATTTTGGGGGAAACAGGATAGTATCAAGAAATGTACACTCGCTCGGCACTATATTTTATTGAGTTGACATCTAGTCTGCTGTTTGTATTTTCAAGTTGATGTTTCTAATAAAAGTCTTTGACTGTGCCACATTATTTTAATAAATACATTTGAAAATAAATTGATACGTATTTCCAGAACAGACATACATACAGATAGCTGACTATTATTTATGATATACTTTTGCAAATTAAACAATATATTCTAAGGCTGAGACAATCCTTATAGGTATAGCGCTAGTTAACAACAAAATATTAATAACACCATTTTAATTAAAAGCTGTTTTTTATTATTTTAAAAAATAAGCATGCACTTGTGGAGATCATGGCTCACATATTATACTAAAACATAATATACATTTTTTTACGTAGGATCTATGAAGCCATGCACTGGTGCTTTAAACTGTAATTTCTCTGGATGAGTTTGCACATAACATTCATCCAGTTATAATATATATTTAAACTCTGATTTACAGTATTACATTTTTATAATGTCCTCTTCTGGATTCTGAGATGGTTTCATTAGTATATACAATGATGTTGTTAAAATAAGTACCTTCCTAAATTTTCAAGTAAGCAACAGACCTTAGCGGAACAAAAGCAAATCATTAGGCTCCAATAAAACAAACAAAAATATTTTCTTGAAAAACAACAGTCAAACACGAGCAAACATTAATTTGGATGTTATGTTGCTGCTTTGACAAACTGGTTATAATCTGTTTTTAGTAACCATACAAATTAAAATACGACAGAAATAATACACACAGTCTGCAAGAGTAGTTTGTTAACCAAAATAAAATTAGATGTTTGAAATCTTAATTGCAAGTTCTCAGTTACATGGTTATCTTGTTTTAAGTATGCCATTTAAATACCAGTTGCTAATATTTGTTTTCTAGCTTGAGTCCCTATTACAGTTATGGCTCACATTAAGCCTGAATTCTGGAACTTCTGGAACTAAAGAAAACTGCACTGACATTTTCTTATACAATGCCAACCGGACACCTGTCATTCCTTTAAATCAAGGTGAGCTGCAATACTGTGCACTGCTGCATTGATCTAAATCAGTAGTTTTAAAAATACTGGGATTCTGCTGTATTCAGTATACTGTACTACAGGTAGTCCTTGACTTAACAACAATTCATTCAGTGACCTTTTGAAGTTAAAATGGCACTGAAAAATGTGACTTTATGACTATTTTTCACACGACCGTTGCAGCATCCCCATGGTCATGTGATCAAAATTCAGACACATGGCAACTTACTCATAGTTATGATGGTTGCAATGCCCCGGGGTCATGTGATCACCTTTTGCCACCTTCTGACAAGCAAAGCCAATGGGGAAGCAAGATTCACTTAACAACCATGTTACTAACTTAACAACTACAGTGGTTCACTTAACAAGTGTGGCAAGAAAGGTCGTAAAATGGGGCAAAACTCACTTAACAAATGTCTTGCTTATCAACAGAAATTTTGGGCTCAATTGTGGTCATAAGCTGAGGACTACCTATATATACAGATTTTTTGTTAGGTTGTATGGTAAATTGAAGAAATATATCCAGTTAAAATTAACTGTCAAAAAGAAAAAGATAGGAGATGGATACTTTGAGTCCTTTATATATCAAATTCCTTTGTATTTGAAAATCAATTCCTGAATCCACTTTTTCTTTCTACCATAAAACATATTGGAATACATTTTTCCCACGTTAAAGTATGCTTTAAAAATGAATTAAGCTTTCAACTGGAGTTATTCTAACACTGTTTTAGGTGATCTCCATATTAGGTAGACAGCCAAAAGTAATTCTGACAGTAAAATGGTGAATACATAAAGGAGATGATAGATGATGATGATAGATAGATAGATAGATAGATGATAGATAGATAGATAGATAGATAGATAGATAGATAGATAGATAGATAGATAGATAGATAGATAGATAGATAGATGATAGATAGATAGATAGATAGATAGATGATAGATGGATGGATGGATGGATGGATGGATGGATGGATGGATGGATGGATGGATGGATAGATAGATAGATAGATAGATAGATAGATAGATAGATAGATAGATAGATAGATAGATAGATAGATAGATAGATAGATTCCTTCCGGTTTGCGCTGGTTCTATAGACAGTGACGTCACGGAACCGGTTCTGTCAGTTCCAGTCCGTGGACACTGCCATTTTTGGGGGGGCAATTTATTTATTTATTTTATTTTTTTGAAATTTTTTGCCAATTTTTTTCTTCTGCGCATGCGCACAAGCCGAGTTTTCGGCACTGTGCATGCGTCGCCATCTTGTTTTTGGCTTTTTTTTTCCTGCATGCAGATCTTGACATATTCTGAAAACACTGACAACATATGAAATGATGCCAGGTAGTGTGGCTGTAGACAGTCTATGAGAGCAACTCTGTTAATTGCTGTGGATACAGGAATAAGACCGCTACCAATAAATAAGTAAAAGCCTTGGTCTTTGTTTCAACAGAGAGGAAAACAATGAAGCCAAAACAAAACCAGAGTTTTATAATTATTTTTTATCTTGAATTCTGATGAAATTATAACAGTTTTTCCTGCCAGTTTCATGCATGTTATTCTTAAGTGATGTATGTAGTTCATTTACTAGCTTGGGAGATCCAAAGACTAAAGGCTCTGGCATCATGATTTTTTCCCCTTATCTAAAAAAATGATCATTGACCTTTTCAAATAATTCAACAATAATACCAAAAACTGCAACATATGGTTGTGATATGCTATTTTTGATTTCTTTGGTTTTTTTCCCCCAGCATCAATAACTAGCTTCCTGACTGTCTTGGCATGGTATCCTAATACCTTGCTGCGAACATGGTGCCTTGTACTTCACAGCCTAACTCTCATGACAAACATGCAGTTCAATTGTAAGTTCAAGTTAAGTTAGAAATGTAATTATCGTTTTATAAAATAGGAAATTTTAAAAATCGTTTTGACTAAAAGTAGTAGACACCAAAAATTGATGCCTCATTTTAATCAGTGTATTTGTTAAAATATCAGCATAAAATAAGAATCTCTTATATTAATTCAGTGTATGGAACATGGGGAATTACTGATCAAATGAATCTAGATTTCAATTCACAACATACTAGATCATTACATAAAATATGCTTTGTGTAGACCAAGGCTGTCAAACTCCCGGCCTGCAGGCCAGATGTGTCACGCACTGGCCACGCCCGGTTTAGTGAAGGGTAAAAAAGTCCCGATACATCACGTGACACTGCCATGACACCGTGAGTTTGACACCCCTGGTGTCAACCATATCAACTCCATAGGTTTATAATGAATAGTGGATAGCAATGATTGGATAGGTAATACCTCCATTAACAGCAGTATGCCTGAAAATACCTTTCATGCATCCAGCACCTAATTTTAATTTTTAAAAATCTGTTCTTAAAAAGCAAATTGAAAAATTGACATACCTGAAAGAGAAGATCAATTTCTAAATGCATTTATTAGGAGTGTATGACTGTTTGGGGTCCAAAACAGTTGTTTTGAGTTTAAAATGTTCTGCCCTAAGCAAAAAATGTTCCCATACGGTTTTAGTCTGAAATGTATTGACTTTGCAATAATTCTGTTTTAAATTCAGATTGAGTCCAAACACTTAAGAAAGGGCTGGGGTACTTCCAATGAAGTCAGAACAGCTGTCTCCAGCCCAAAATACAGGTTATGGATTTGAAACAAAGTATTTCTGAGAATTCAAAACATTTTTAATTTGATACATTTTGCAGATCACTTACATTTATTAGCATAGGCTGCATAAGCATTCTTAGCAAGTAAAAACTGGATGGATATGGATTCTTGCTTGTGGGGTATGGCTACCTACACAGAAAAGGAAGACAATGTTAAAGTGGAATAGTCATATACATCCTTAGGTGCAACTGTATCTTCTGGTATATGTATTTTGTGACTATGTCCAACCCAATACTTTGCTAAAGACTTACTCATAGTAGCCATTTTGTGAGAATATCTGTAACCATCCATGATGTGCTTTCCAAATTCCGTTAGCCCCAAAGATGCATTGTTTATTCCCAGTTTTGATAGTGTTGATAAATAATCTTGATAAACATAGCTGTTGTTCCTCCTACGTGTATTTCCTCCATACAGCTTGGCTGCTTGAAACTGGTGGCCCTTCTTTTGTTTTGAAAGTGGCAGATGGAGCTATAAAAGAGATCTGGTACCTTATGGCTAAGTATTTAAGACATTCACCAAGGCAACTAGAGACCAGGGTCTCTTTTAAATAACAGAATGAAATCCCTACTTTATTAACCCTCCAGACATTTAGGAATGTCTTCAGGTACTGCCTAGAACATGCAAATTAATTCTGATAGTTGGAAAGGAATGTATTTTAAAATTCAGAGTCATAGGTACTATAATTTAGGCTGAAGAACCAACCTTTTATTTGTCTTACAGCTGGTTCTAGTAGTGCCATTACATCTCAGGAAAGTACTGCCCAGCTATTGGTATCAGATCCTAATCTTGTTCATATTTTAGTGAAGTTTCTTTCTGGAACAAATCCCCATGGAACAAATCAACATAGTCCACAGGTAATATTTTTCATTCATATTAATTTAGTTTGCTGATTTGATTTATATACTATCTTTATTTTTGTATTATTCGGGTAGTCAGTTGAAAGCATGTATAGATAAATGTTAATCTTTTAAGAGAAATAATAGGATTATTCAAACCTACCAATTAATATTGCAGTTTTAAATGTGAATATGTAGATCTCTCTCCCCTTGAAATCAGAATGGAATGCAATTTTAATCACATTAAATAGTTTAATCACAAACTATTTCAGACAATGTAGTTATTCAGAATATAATGCAAATACTTCTTTAAATCTCTTTCAGGTTGGCCCAACAGCCACCCAAGCTATGCAAGAATTCCTTACTCGTTTACAAGTGCATCTTTCTTCGGCATGTCCTCAGATGTTCAGTGAATTTTTATTAAAGTTGATACATATTCTTTCAATTGAGAGGTAATGTTTATTATAAATACCAAAATTTATAGTTTTGGACTATAGAAACATTGCATATGTTTATTTTTAGAATTTGTCAATTTTCAGCAAATGGATATTAAATTACCATGTTTCTGACTTGTTAAATGTATTAAAACTATTCCTGGAAACAGGAATTGAGAAAAAAAAAGTTTTATCTGAATTCATAATTAAAAAATAAACCCTAACCATAGTTATTTTGGACCATGCAAAGTAAAACTGAAAGCCATCAGCATGAAATTCTGTTGGCAAGCCAAGAGAATGATTAAAATAAAATAAAAATCCGACAGGAGCAATACATGTAAAAAATAAAGACGATTATCTTAAGATCATGGAAGTTATTTAGTGATGCATTGTTGTTCTTTGAAGTCTTCAATAAAAATGAGCAGTGGTTCAGAAAATGAATCAGAAACTAGGTGTATGCAAACAAAGGAAAGGGCTACTTTACAAACCATATTGGCTCAGGCATCCCTGCTTTACAGAGTTCCCTTTTCAGATCTGTTAGGCAGTACTAAGAGAAAACAAAATCATTGTTTGGTGAGCCTGTTTCCCTAATCAATCTCTAGTTGCCTATTCAACATTGCTGTTCTTTGAATCATTTGAAGCAGCAGGGGGGGGGGGGGCTAAGCTTTTCATCAAGTGTAATGATGGCCAACATTTTGGGCTTAGTGAGTTCTATTAACGGTCAACTCTTCCCAACTCCCATAGGGAGCTAGCTTAACCAAAGGCCTTCAAAAGTATTTATGGTACAAAGAAACAAAAGAAGAAAAAAATTTGAAGGAACGTATTATAAGCCAAAGTTTGTTACAAATTTGGAGTCTTCTGAGTATAAGGATAAGTCCAAGCCTATCATCATCATGTTTTTATACTTTAGATTGGGGGTAATTACAGCAAGAAAGATTTAATTACATTTGCTAATGTAGCACATTCAGACTAAGGAATTAGACTTAAAACATAGCATGAATTTGTTAAGGAAGACAGGAATTTACCACAGTTAATGTATTTACAAATTGATGGAATAGTCCAAGGTGACCTTAAGAAAGAAGGATGTAACTCTGAGAAAGATTACAAGATTTGAAACACTTTGAATCAAGAGAAACTATTGGAATGTATTTATAAATAGTTATTGAAATATGATACAGAGACATAATAAAGTAAACATTCCTCATTGAAGTAAATGCAAAACGTTAAAGAAGTAATTACAGCAGCAAAATGGAAAAATTAATAAAATCCATTCCAACCTATAATTAAGGGAAAAATTGGTATAAAGTGTATTATAGACGGTATATAGGTAACTCCATCATTGATTACTTAGGTGGACAAATTATATAGTAAGTGCTGGAAATGCCATAGTCAAAAAGGATCATCATATCATGTGATGGTCATGCAAAAAAAAAATCTCAGAAGTATTAGAAATGAATCAAACATTAAGAATTTTTTAAAAATAAATTTGAACGAAAATCACAAGTATTTGTATTAACAATACTTTTAAAAATATAAATAAAAAGCATCATGATTTACTCAAATAATAACAACACAATATTAAAATTGGCAAAAGATTGGTAAAATGAAATTTTGATGGTGATACAAGATTGGGAGACCAAAATGGAAGAATCTGCAACAATGGAAAAACTGACAATATATTATTCATAAAAAGTTTAACTGAATGTAAGCAGGAATGGTTCATTTATACATGACGTGCTACACAGCAAGACAAAATTATGCACTTGGAATATGTTTTCTAGGGGAAAATATTAAAAGAGTAATTAAAAATAATTGATGAAATGATTGTTGCTTAACATATAAATTGAAGGATGAAATCTCCAATGTTTAAATGTTCAACATAAATCATAAATATTTAAGTAATGGTTAGTGGTTGAAAAATGGGAAAAAAAAGGAGAGAATGTGTTACTGAAACCTGTTTGTATTATTTTCTCTTACATTTCATTCCTTATTTTTGTGTGTGTGTGTGTCTTCTGATATTTATTTTTATTTCTATGCAGGTTTTTGGCTAGGCTTATGTAATAAAATATGCAGTATGTATACCTGCATGTATTTTTATTTTCATCAGCCTAAATAACTCCAATTTCCATTTCCCTTTATTTCTAGGGGTGCTTTTCAGACTGGCCAGGGTCCTCTGGATGCACAAGTGAAGCTTTTGGAATTTACCCTTGAGCAGAATTTTGAAGTCGTTTCAGTGAGCACCATTTCTGCTGTCATTGAATCCATCACATTTCTAGTGCACCATTACATTACGTGTACCGACAAAGTGATGTCTCGTAGTGGTTCTGACAGTTCAGTCGGCGCTCGAGCATGTTTTGGAGGCCTCTTTGCTAATATCATCCGGCCAGGGGATGCCAAAGCAGTCTGCGGAGAGATGACGAGGGATCAGCTCATGTTTGATTTGCTCAAGTTGGTCAATATCCTGGTCCAGCTGCCTCTTTCAAGCAACAGAGAATATAGTGCTCGGGCTCAGGTGGCCAGCAGCACCATGGACAGTGTCTCCGACGAAGAAAAGGTTTCTGGTGGAAAGGATAGCAATGGAAACAGTGGGAGTACTCAAGGCTCCACTGTCTATGTAGCTGACCTAGTCTTAGCAAACCAACAAATCATGAGCCAGATTCTGTCTGCTCTGGGCCAATGTAACAGCAGTGCTATGGCAATGATCATTGGTAGGTATTTTAATTATGCATGTATATAATTTCTATATCCTGCTTACCCATCTCAAAAGATCAGAGCAACTTGTGTGCAATTCTTAGGCAATCCAAAATGCTGCCTGCTGTCATTCCAGTTACACCCATATTTAAATAAGTGGCTCTAGAGCAGTGGTGGCGAACCTTTTTCGGCTCGCGTGCTGAAAGGGGGGGGGCACGCTCGTGCGCGCTCGCGTGCCCACACCCATTCCCTCCCCCCATGCATGCGCACAACACCCCCCCCATGCTGCCCCCTGCGCATGCGCACACACCCCCACCCCCGCACAAAGGCTTACCGGAGCCTGGAACGGCGAAACCGGCAAACCGGAAGTGCGAAAAAATGCACTTCCGGTTTGTCCGTTTTGCTGTTTTTTGCATTCCGGAGCTTCAGGGAGCTTCCCTGAACCCTCCGGAGTGCAAAAAACAGCACACCGGCAAACCGGAAGTGCGTTTTTTTCGCACTTCCGGTTTGCCGGTGGGAACCCTCGCGTGCCGGCTTCTATGGCTCCGCGTGCCACCTCTGGCACGCGTGCCATAGGTTCGCCACCACGGCTCTAGAGTTTTTGTTTGTAAGAATACTCTGTATTTCAAATATTTTTGTATAACATGAACAAATTGAATGAATGAATGAATGATCATGTGCGATCAAGACATTTTTGACTCCTAGCAACTATGCAGATGGATAAGCTGGAATAGCTCAGGTAATATGACAAATGTTTTTTATCCCTGAACTATTATAGGTAACTCAGTATGTTTTTCAGCGAACTAACAAAAGAATTGGAAATGACACAAATAAAAATCTCAGTGTTAAACCCTGTGCTCCCCACATACCAATCTCAAGTTTTCCTTTAAAATTTGTTTTAGAAAATGGAGGCTGGTATGCAATAATCGTTAAAATAGCCATACCAAATATAGAAATATAATACAAATAATAGAATAATTTTGCCAATTAAGCAAAATAAAACCAATCGAAAGAGAAAGAGAAACTGAATAACATTTCTTTTAAAATGCTTTAGCAAACATATATTTTATTTATTAGACACACATTCCACTTTTCCTCCAGAAGGTTAAGATGCCATATGTAGCATCTCATCCTTCAATGTATATCCACAATAACAATTCTGCTGCTACCTATGAAGTAACTTGAGCTGACCAGCCCAAAGTCACCAAGGGAACCTCCATGGTTCCTGGTCAATCTAAATGTTTTTCCCTGTCTCTAATCCACCAGTTTAATCACTATACCATAGTGTCTCTAAATCTGACACTGGAAATAATGCAGAGTTTGTAGCAGTCAAACATTCTTGTAAATATTCTAGAGTTGTTTTACTACATAAAGTGGCATTGACTTCTATGAAACACATACACACGGACATATTAAAGAGAGAAAATACAGTTTCCATCCGTACTAAGTCAAAGTACCTACATTTATAAAGGATCTCAACATAATTGTCTCAGAATATGATGTCTTTAATATGTGAATGGGTATGTTTGTCTCAGTGGTCTGTAAGTCAGCTTGTATATGTTCAGAAAGTAGTTCAAGAAGATAGATTTTGAGGGGGAAAGGTCCTGCTCTCATAGTAATTTGCAAATGACAGTGTGGAGAACAGAAAATAATATATTGTTATTGCTATTTACCAGGGGTCCCCAAACTTGGCAACTTTAAGACTTTTGGACTTCAACTCCCAGAATTCTCCAGCCAGCTATGCTGGCTAGAGGATTCTGGGAGTTGAAGTCCACAAGTCTTAAAGTTGTCAAGTTTGAAGACCTCTGCTATTTACTGCCCATTGAAACCTACAAAAATGCACTATAATAAATTATAAATCAGCCTTTGCATTTTTATTTTGTCATTAACATGCATAATAGTGAAATATGAGTATGCTAAACTTACGGTCTTGTATGCTATTTGTCCTTCAACAAAAAACATGAGCTGATAATTTCATATTACTTTTTTGGAAAGGTTGAAAGATAATCCTGAATTAAATGGATAATGCAACCTCAAATATTTCACTGTTGCCCAGTGCCTTCAGATTTGTGCACTTCTTTATATCCTAGGGGCCAGTGGTTTACATCTTACAAAACATGAGAATTTTCATGGAGGATTGGATGCCATATCAGTTGGAGATGGATTATTTACTATACTAACAACACTCAGTAAAAAAGCTACAACGGTGCAAGTGATGCTTCAGCCAATTCTTACCTATATGGCCTGTGGGTATATGGGAAGACAAGTAAGTGTTCAAAGTATTACCTTGCAATTGATTTATAATCCTCTCTCTCTGCTGAAGACTTAGGGAAGTTATTTGGACTGCTGGTTACAGTCTTTTCTGTGTTACAAACTTGAACTGAATTAAATAGGGATCCACTGAAGAAAAGAAGCAATGAATGTTTAATCTAAATCTGGCCAGCTACTTAGTTGCTCTTTCAGTTCTTTTCAGTAAATTCTTTTTTTCAGCCCAGCTATTAAACATGGAGGACTCCTTTAAACTTCATTGAGATTAAAATATTAACTGATACTTTACTAATGTAAGCTGTAGACATTATTCTTTGCAATAGGTATAATGGGCATTGGCGGATTTGTTTCACTGCTCTTCAGTTAACTTCAAACTGAATTTTAGTTTCGGGGGGAAAAACAGTTGTTCAGGTATTGGAAGAATTTGTCCTTTCATTTATTTAATTTTTTATTTATTTATTTATTTTGTGAGATTTATATACCGCCTCACAGTGTAAGCACTCTCTAAGCCGTTTACACCAGTAAACAATGTATATTTACATTGCCCCCAACAATCTGGGTCCTCATTTTACCTATCTCGGAAGGATGGAAGGCTGAGTCAACCTTGAGCCGCTGAGATTTGAACCGCTGACTTGCGGATCAGTGTCAGCTAAAGTGACCTGCAGTACCTGCCTCTAACCGCTGCGCCACCTCGGCTCTTGTTTAAAATAAAAACAGAAACAAATATAGAAAAATGATCTGGTAGATCATTGTTCCTCTGTAGTGTGAAGCAAACTTATATAGTTAAATTATCAATTGATTACGGTATATACATCTAGGTAATGTTTGTTTGTTTCCACTAGGGTTCTCTTGCCACTTGCCAGTTGTCTGAACCTTTGCTATGGTTCATTTTAAGAGTGCTGGATACCAGTGAGGCACTGAAAGCTTTTCATGATATGGGTAAGGATCTTCTTTTCCATTTTCTATAAATATACTGAAATTACAATCAAAGCAATCAGAATTACAATCAAAACAGGTTTGCATATGAACTAAAAGGCTCCTTGTGTCCCTACCCAGCCTTGAGTACTTCAGACTGCACTTTTGCTCTAACAGTTTTTGACTATTAAGAGAACAGGAGAAAGGAAGGGAGCACGTGAGGGGAAATAGTTGCAAAGAGGCTGGTCTCAAATATGGTTTAAATTCCGACCAAAGAATTTTAAATATCCTCTCTTTGTGTAGGCATAATTTTTTCCAGATTTTTAATAAACTGTACTCGGCTTTTTGTCAAAACTGTTTAAATTGTAACCGATCATATTGTTATTCTCTTTCTCTTACTGACTTCCTTTCTTAGGAGGTGTTCAGCTCATTTGCAATAACATGGTGACCAGTACCAGAGCCATTGTAAACACAGCGAGAAGCATGGTTTCAACTATTATGAAATTCTTAGACTCTGGCCCTAGCAAGACAACTGATGGTACTTTGAAAGCAAGAGTACTAGCCTCTGAGCCTGATAATGCAGAAGGAATCCACAATTTTGCACCATTGGGTAAGTTACGTACCTCTATATTTGGTATGATTTTGAAACACAGTAGAATAGAATGTGTTGGCAGGTTTTGAGGATAACTCAGATTTTGCAAAATAATATTAAATTACTAGAGAAAACAGAAGGAATAACCCCACCTGGTGGTGGAGTACCATAGGCACAAAATGTTACTTTAATATAGAAAGGAGGACTGTGCAGGGAGTTGTTAATGATCATTTCAGGTATCATGAAATAGGTTGTCTGAAATTCTGAACAAGAATGTTCACCACAAAAGTTTGCTATGTATCACAGTTCCAAAATTTGTAAGAACTGTACAGAATTGTTAAAGCTATATATTATCTAGCCTTTAGCTAAGATTTGATATAACAGAATAACAAATTTGGAAGGGACATTGGAGGTCTTCTAGTCCAACCCCCTGCGCAAGCAGGAAACCCTATATCATACCAATCTCTAACACAAAAATACGGAGAGATTTACATTGTAACCGCTTCACCATTAAATTTGATTTACATATGTTTTAGTCTACGTTTAGAGTTTCAGTTGTATAGCAGCTCAGATAAGAACATGATTTAAAGTCATTGCATTTAACCATAGCTTTTTGGAATTAAAATCACTAGATGTTCTTTGTTTCATTGTAACTAAAAAAATTTAAACACTAGCATTTTTAAAAAATTTCTCTTCTCACAGTGACCAAAACGCCGATTATGCTTTTTGGTTCAGAAACTTTAGATGTGATAATCATTAGCAAAAATCTATCTTTGCAAATACTGTTGGAACGTAACATGTTTTTTAAAAGCTGTTTAGTGTCTCCCACCACCAACACCACTGTAAAAACCTTTCCAGAGACTTGTGGTTCAAATTTTGTATCTAGTGTTTTTGATTGTTTAATGGTATCTTTAAACATAAGAGCAGACCATGTAATTAGATGCTCTTATCTTCCCCTGAGATCACAAATATTTCTCTGACAGAATGAAGCATGACTGAAAATTAAGAACTTCTATTTAGGCTAATCACAATTTATAAACATTTGTATTAAGTTTCTGTCTTTCCTACTCTCTCCGTGGGAAATATATAGAAATTGTCTGTTGTTATGAGGAATGCATCTACTATTGTGGCAATTTCTGTCAACTAGTAAGGGCAAAGATCATGAGACATATATTTTTGTCCGAGGCTTGATGCCAGGGAACTCCACTCCCAATCTTCCTTACCTTTCACCCAAGATAGCATTTTTTTCAATAGCTATCCTCTATAATACCTTCCCTTCTCCAGAATGGCCAGAAAATCAAGTTTACACTTTCTTATTTGTTCAGGCAGGCAGTTCCACAGACAATTAGAATAGAATAACAGAGTTGGAAGGGACCTTGGAGGTCTTCTAGTCCAACCCCCTGCTTAGGCAGGAAACCCTACACTACTTCAGACAAATGGTTATCCAACACTTCTTAAAAACTTCCAGTGTTGGAGCATTCACAACTTCTGGAGGCAGGCTGTTCCACGGATTAATTGTTCTAACTGTCAGGAAATTTCTCCTTAGTTCTAGGTTGCTTCTCTCCTTGTTTAGTTTCCACCCATTGCTTCTTGTTCTACCCTCAGGTGCTTTGGAGAATAGTTTGACTCCCTCTTCTTTGTGGCAACCCCTGAGATATTGGAACACTGCTATCATGTCTCCCCTGGTCCTTCTTTTCATTAAACTAGACATATCCGCTTCCTGCAACCGTTCTTCATATGTTTTAGCCTCCAGTCCCCTAATCATCTTTGTTGCTCTTCTCTGCACTCTTTCTAGAGTGTTTACTTCCAGCAGAAACAAGATGGGAGATGCTTAACTTGTTAGACACTTTGTGGGCCTATATATTCTGCCTAAAGGCCATTATCAATTAAATTTCTGATATCTGATAGATGGCCTTATGACAGCCCTCCTTTCTAAAGTAATGGGGAGGCTTTTTCTTAGAGACTTGGGTGAAAGATGCCAGGAGAGCTTACTTGAAGAGTGTCATGGATTACGGGGTTTCTCTATACAGTATATCAGTTTTGGATAGAGATCACCCTTCAAAATTAAATTTTAAAGTCTCCTTCTTTACAATAGAGGTGGGCCACTCTTTCTCTAAGCGATCATCAGTTACCATTTCATTCATTCTGTGGAATAGAGTATAGCAGTGATGGTGAAACTTTTTGCGCATGTATGTGCGTGCATGTGGCCGTTTTCAGGCCATTTTGGGGTTGAAAACGACCTTTAAAGGGCCTGAAAAACAGCTTGAAAAACGGCCTGGAAAATGGCCTGAAAAAAGGCCCAGAAACAGCCTGGGTTTTGGCCGTTTTCAGGCCGTTTTCCAGCGCTCCGCCCATGAAAACCAACTGGCTGGCGCACCGGAAACCAGAAGAGCAGCTGGCGATGGTGCACATGCCCACAGAGAGGGATCTATGTGCCACCTCTGGCACGCGTATAGTGAATTACCGTATTTTTCGGAGTATAGGACGCACCTTTTTACTCCCAAAAAGGGGGTCAAAAAGTGGGTGCGTCCTATACACCGAATGCAGCCCCCAACCCCCCCAGCCCCCACCCTTTGGAGGTTTTCCCCGCCGCCCGCCGCTGCCTCCGCCACCGCCGCTTGCCCCCCCCCGCTGCTTGCCCCCGCCGTCCCCGCTGTTGCTTGCCGCCGCCACCACCGCTGCTTGCCCCCGTCCTTTCGAGGTGCCACCGCTCCGCTTCGATCCCCACCGCTGCCCGCTTGCGAGCGAGCGGGCGTGCGAGCAGGCGAAGCGCGGCGGCAGGCAGGTGTCTTGGAAGCGCCGAGGGCAGCACGCGCGTCCGGGATGCCCCCCTCTGTGCTTTCCGCTTAGCCGGCAGCAGCGGGCGCAGCGAGTCCCATCCTCACGCGCGTCCCCGGCGCTTGCTGTGGCGACGCTGTTTTCTCCGAGACCTTTGTCTACTGCTCCTTCTCCTGCTGCCGGCTAAGCGAGAAGGGCATCCCGGATGCGCGTGCTGCCCTCGGCGCTTCCAAAACACCTGCCTGTCGCCGCGCTTCGCCTGCTTCCTCAGCCGCTCTTCTCTAGTGAGCGCTCTTTGGCCGGGAAAACCAGGAGCCGCCGCTTTCGCCGCAGATCTGCTCAGCTCAAGTTGCAGCCCTTGAGCTTCAGGAGGGAACTGGCTGCGAGACCGGGAGGACTTGTGGACTTCAACTCTAGCTAGCATGACTGGAGGAGGAATTCTGGGAGTTGAAGTCCACAAGTCTTAAACTTGCCAAGGGGGTGCAAGGGTCTTCAAACTTGTGGACTTCAACTCCCAGAATTCCTCCTCCAGTCATGCTAGCTCAGGAATTGGAGTTGAAGTCCACAAGTCTTAAAGCTGTCAAGTTTGAAGACCCCTGGGTTAGGGGTGCAAGGGTCTTCAAACTTGGCAAGACTTTTTACAACCATGTACACTTTTTACAAACTTCAAACTTGACAGCTTTAAGACTTGTGGACTTCAACTCCCATTCCTGAGCTAGCATGACTGGAGAAGGAATTCTGGGAGTTGAAGTCCACAAGTCTTAAAGCTGTCAAGTTTGAAGTTTGTAAAAAGTGTACATGGTTGTAAAAAGTATACATGGTTGTAAAAAGTATTCTGCTACACTGGTATTTTATTAAATAATATATTACTACACCATTTGGTTCAGAATACTTTTTTCCTTGTTTTCCTCCTCTAAAATCTAGGTGCGTCCTATACTCAGGTGCGTCCTATACTCCGAAAAATACGGTAACCATTTTCACACCAAGTCAGAAGGAACCTTCAAATGAACTGTGTGGCATTATCATTTTTAATGGAAGTGAAATACTCAGTGATTGACATCAAACGTATAATATTTATTTGTTCTAGTTGTATATAAAGAATAGTAAATAAAATATATGTAGCCACAAATGGAGTTCAATTGCTTGCCCATGGGCAACACATATACTATTTTTTTCTCTTCTCTTTTGGCTTTTTGATAATTTGCAAGTTTATCTGGCATATTTTTTAAATTAATGGCAATTATTTATTGAAGGCTCAATTACGTCAAGTAGTCCTACAGCCCAGCCTGCTGAAGTATTGCTGCAGGCAACTCCACCACATCGAAGGGCTCGATCTGCCGCTTGGTCTTACATCTTTCTACCTGAGGAAGCCTGGTGTGACCTTACAATTCATCTCCCTGCTGCAGTGTTGCTAAAAGAAATACATATTCAGCCACATCTTGCCTCTCTTGCAAGTAGGTATCTTCACAATACCTCATTTGTTGTACAGTGAAGAAAGTCTTTTGAAGTGGTATTACTGTGAGAAAATAAGAGTGCTGTTAACACAATCTGATTCTAGGTTCCATCTTAAAGATCTTAAAACATGCTGGGTCTATCCAAATAATGTACAGTTTTAAATCTATTGGAAAAATTCATACTTTGAAGAAAAGATCTGATTTAAAAGAACTGACAATGTTCTAGAAGCTAAAGTGGACAACTTTCAAAATTCTTACATTTATTATCAACATTATATAAAGTGTGGAAAACAAATAAGAAATTAAAAGTCATAAGATAAAAAGAAACATAGCTATAAATAGTTTACATCAAAACTATTCACCATACAGTACTTGTTCACACCTTTCTGTCCTCCAATCCATCAATGCTTCTGTTATGTTTATATACTATACCATTTTAAATGTAAGTTTATGATATTTTCTTAATGTAGTATTAGTTTTAATTTTCTTGGAGAGAGAAACGCCTTACATTTAATAACTTCATTCACTGATGTACCTTTTTTAATTTGATCTATACCTACCAGCTATTTCTCTATTGGTTTTGAGTAACCTAAAAGCTATCTTATTTGGCCCTCCCTTTCATTATAGTTTTACTTACTTCCTCATTTTGAGAAGATTCCTACACTTCAATGTGTTAGTGCATCTAGTCAGTTGCAGACATTAATAGCAGCCATTTGTTTTTTACAAGGCTTAATATTTTAGGATTATAATTCCCTCTTCCCTTTGTTAGTTCCATAACCAACTGTTCCAGGTGCTATGAGTATGTGCAGACATATGCCACAAGATTTCATGGTTTTACTTATGCAACAGCATATAGGCTTATATATCGGCCAATAGTCCTTTGCAGCACTCTCTGAGTGGGTTACAATGTAAGCATTATTTGTATATTGCCCCAACAATCTGTGTCTTTATTTTACCGATCTTGGAAAGATGGGAGGCTATTGCCATTCCATATGCAGATGTTTGTATTTATTTCATGTTTTAAAGTAATGAAATTGATGTCTGTAAATTTTGTTCTACATATAAATATGTGTGAACATTCCTATCTCTACAGCATGCCCTTCTTCGGTATCTGTTGAAATAAGTGCAGACGGGGTGAACATGTTACCTTTGTCAACACCTGTTATCACAAGTGGTCTTACATACATAAAAATACAGCTTGTGAAAGCTGAAGTTGCCTCAGCTGTGTGTCTTCGCCTTCATCGCCCACGGGATGCTAGCACATTAGGACTATCTCAGATTAAACTACTTGGACTCACTGCCTTTGGTAACACTTCGTCTGCAACAGTCAATAATCCATTCCTTCCTTCTGAAGACCAGGTATCTAAAACAAGGTATGTTTTATCAGTAGAGATATCAGATTAATTCATTTTTCCTATGTGAAAGTTTTGCTATGTTATAAGATTTAATGGATATTATTATTCATACTGTCCCTCCAGCAAACCTCAGGCTTAGCAGGGGAGGGGGAGTTGTGTGGAGTTATGCCGACTCATATTTCTCTAAATATCATTCCAAGTCTGACAATTGAGCTTGAAAATAGACTTCCAGTTGCAGTTTTTATACAGATTGCATCTCTTCCTGTAATGATATTTGAGAAAGACTTTGGGAGACAGAGCAAAGAGACTCCGCCTAGGGAACGAACAGATAAGAGACTGCATAGCCCACAACTGGATAAGTGGGTGGGGCAAGAAGAGACCCTCCCTAATTTCTCAGGCAGTAATGAAGATGGTGGGAGAAGTGTATTTTCAGGCTTGCAAGATTCTGTTCTATAATAAAGTAGAAATAGCTTATCTAATCATTTCATGTCTGGTCTACCTAGTAAGGATGACAGTCTCCTATGGCGACTAGACTTCAACAAACATTTGAATTTTTTTGAAGTTTGTTGGCTTAATATATAAGCCTTTAATGGTTATCGCCCCTCCTTTTATACCTTTGTTCATTTTTGGAAATCTATAATATCTTTTCCACTGATTAGGTTTGGGAAATAACCGTAAATAATTCTTTTCTGTTCAGGAAGCGTTGGATTATAAATTTAGACCTCAGAGACAATTTGGAAGGCATGAAGAATCAAATTTTTGACAAGCACCGGGGGATATTTGTTTATGCTCTGTACTTTTAAATTTTGGATTTTAAAGTTTCATACCATTCTCATTGTTAACTTGGCCTATAACATAAACAATCCTAGCCTGTAATTTTGATTTGAGGAGCTGTGAACAGGGTTAACTCTAATCCTAACTTCTGAACTTCAAGTCTACATAACTCAAGGAAGGATTTTCTTTCAAAAGAAATACTACAATTATTTTCATATTTTTTTTAAATAAATCCGATAAACCTGCAAGGGGGAGAGAAACAGTATTTTCGGTTTTGCACTCCAACTTATGTAATAATTACGTTTTGTGTTGAAGTCAAGATGGAATCTGTTTTAATTGTGCTTCTGTCTTTTCCAGCATTGGATGGTTAAGGCTGCTGCATCATTGCCTCACTCACATAAGTGATTTAGAAGGAATGATGGCTAGTGCTGCAGCACCTACTGCCAACCTGTTGCAGACCTGTGCTGCTCTCCTGATGTCACCATACTGTGGCATGCATTCTCCAAATATTGAGGCTGTGCTTGTAAAAATTGGACTTCAGTCCACTAAAATAGGCCTCAAGCTAATTGACATTCTTTTAAGAAATTGTTCTGCCTCTGGGAGTGACCCTACAGGTAAGAGAATAGTTTGATCTCTTTCTAGTTTTAAGCTTGGTGAGACTTCTGCTCACAAAAAGGAAGTCGTAATAGTAGACTATCATGCATTTACTTATAGTGAGATTTGAAAATGTGTCTTGAATTTTCCAATTTGGTAGCTATGTTTTCAAACTCTATCATGAGTAAAAACTTGGGAAAATGTTGTTTTTCTTAATTAAAACTATTAAAATATTCTTAATTAAAACTATTAAAATATTTTGGCAGACAAGTGAATTATATGTGTATGTCCTTAGTATTTTTTCTTTTTTACTTTTGTTTATATGAGAAGATTTGAATAGCCCGTTACTTTTTGGAAGATTAAATGGCCTGTCTTCTGACTCCACAATTGACATTCTCTATCAGCTTGGGACGACTCAGGACCCTGGAACAAAAGAAAGGTAAATATTTTATTTTTAAATAGATATATAAATTTGAGATCTGTAGATTGTGTCCTTCCTTCCTTCTTCACAAACGTATCTCTGTGATCTAATTTGGATGCAGCCATTTTGTATTCATAGTTGCAGTTCTGATAGATGATGATAGATAGATAGATAGATAGATAGATAGATAGATAGATAGATGGATGGATGGATGGATGGATGGATGGATGGATGGATGGGTGATAGATAGATAGATAGATAGATAGATAGATAGATAGATAGATAGATAGATGGATGGATGGATGGATGGATGGATGGATGGATGGATGGATGGATGGATGGATGGATGGATGGATGGATGGATGGATAGATAGATAGATTATCTATCTATCTATCTATCTATCTATCTATCTATCTATCTATCTATCTATCTATCTATCTATCTATCTATCTATCTGATAGATAGAGATTGCTTATTTGAACTTCAGCCAAGGAAACCAATAAATTTGGCATTTGGGAATTAGAACAAAATTTGCTTTTACTCGGCAGTATAGATAGCATCCTCCTTTTTGACTTTGAGTGTCTTGTCAATAAGATAAAGTATACTAAAATCCCAAACGTTAGGAGTGGATAAACTCTTTGAGGGCAACCTGTATGTGTGAATCACTGAACATAAAGACAAGATATAAAAGCCAGAACAAATTAATTTTAGGCATTTGTGGTATTGTTTGATTGTTGTGAGATGCCCAGAGTCATTGAAAGTCAGGGATCTTACAAGTTTAATAAATTGTGGTTGGTCACACAGTCAGCCAGATGTTTAGAATGGATTTGATATGTTTATCCACCTATGAAGTCTTCCCCAAGAACCTAGAATAGGCAGATACTGTTATTGAATTATTTTGAAATAATTTTCGGTTTGAGATTATTTTTAGCTTATGTGCTGGTTTAAACTTTATTTTTTTCTCCTACATCTATATTCATATTTTCTCAAAACTGTTTCACAGTATTGTATCTATGTATTATTGTAGTGCTATTGTGGTTTTTTTGTGGTTTTGTTTTTTTCCATGTGTGCCACCAAAAGTCATTTTGATAGCGGCAGCATAGAAATAGATTCAATAAATATATCTTAAAGGGCTTCTACCCTCGTAGCCTTCCAGAAACCTGTGAAAACTTGTCATTTATCCCAGATATTAGGCTAGAATGGGGAGGAACTAATGGATATTAGGCCACCATGGTGGGGAGTGTATGAGGGATATTACTGTTTAAATTGATTTTCTGGTGAGCTGCTTAGGATTATTATTATATATAAGACAGGTGGCCATGTATGTAAGTTTTACAAATAAATAACTATACCTACCATATGCCTTCTTAATGTATTTCCATCTTCTAGAATTCAAGCTTTGTTGAAATGGGTCAGTGATTCTGCAAGAGTTGCAGCCATGAAAAAAAGTGGCCGAGTTAACTATGTCTGTCCAAACAGTTCGACAAGAGAATACGGTCTTCTCATGCCATCTCCTTCACATTTGCATTGTGTAGCAGCAATTTTATGGCATAGCTATGAATTGCTTGTAGAATATGACTTGCCAGCATTGTTGAACAGAGAACTCTTTGAGTAAGTAGCCAATGCATTAGTTTTACTAAGTGATAGAGGCCTGGACTAGAATTTCATGTTTTTTCAAATCTCTGCCGTGCTTGAGTGCCACAAACACTCAAGTACTTAAACATAAATTGCTGATGTAATAAAACTGTATCCACAAAAAATGGCTTTCCCAATGAGACCACCGATCCTTTGCTCTTTTTATATGTAGGTTTTACTGGGGGGTTTTTTCATACGTTTTTGACAAAAAGCTGGTACAAGTAGTCCTCAACTTACAACCATTTGTTTAGCAGCCATTCAAAGTTACAACAGTACAGAAAAAAGTGACATATGACCGTTTTTCACACTTGTTGCCGTTTCAGTATCCCCATGGTCACGTGATCAATTTGGATACTTGGCAACTGACATGTATTTATGACCATTGCAGTGTCCCAAGGTCATGTGATCACCTTTTGCAACCTTTTGACAATAATATCAATGAGGAAGCCAGATTCACTTAACAACCATGTTCACTGTTCCCTCTAAGGTGCGCGGCCGCACACGTAATGAGAGAACGCCGCGCGGCAGTTTCTAACTTCCACCTGGCATTTTCTAATGGCAGAGGCTACACACCTGCGCGGCTGCGCACATGAAAAGAAAACGCCACACAGCAGTTTCTAACTTCCGCCCGGCAGTTTCTAATGGCAGAGGCTGCGCGCCTGCGGGGCTGCACACATGAAAAGAAAATGCCGCACGGCAGTTTTTAACTGCTGCGTGCCGTTTTCTAATTTTACAGGGAACATTGACCATTTTACTAATTTAATAACTGTGGCAAGAAAGGTCATAAAATGGGGCAAAACTAACTTAATTTTTGCTTAGCAACAGAAACTTTGGGTTCAATTGTTGTCATAAATCAAGGACTCCCTGTACTGTAAACTAACCAAAACATGCACAAAGCTAAGTGATTGTCTATTACAATGATTATCATTCAGAAATATGGACCTAGTTTTCCATATATGTTCATAATCTAATAGGATTTTCCTGCTTGGACAATGTCTCAAATCTTTTCACTTTTCACTTAAAATGTGGGCATTTTCAAGATGCAATAAATGCTTTGATTCTGTACTAGTACAGGCCAGTGGCAAGGGTTCTATAACTGCAATTCTAGAACAGATCTATTTACCTACAAAAACTTGCTTTTGTTAGGAAATGTTAATTTCAGAATTTCAGTTTAAAAATTTACCTCTCTTAATTGGCAGGCCTAGTCCCTCTTAAAACAGTAAATTATTTTGTGGCATAAAAAAATATAAGAAACTTAACTGTACAAATATTTTCAGTAGGATGTGCATTCAAATAAGCCCCAAGTCCTGAACAGAAATAGGGTGGTTTGGCCTGAATCTTCAGTATCTTCAGATAATGAAGAAGGAATCTGCGACAATCAAGATCTGTAGCTGAGCCACAGAAAAACTTCATCAAATTTATAGTTCCAGAGCCTCAAATTAATGTAATTTGGAGACAATAATACTTTGAGGAGGGGGAGGGGAGAATTTGTGTGAAAATTACCTGAAATATTAGATTTAATTGATTTTATGTCTCCCTTTTTATTTGCTGACATAAGCTTTTTAGAAATCTCTTGTGTTGTTGTTCTTCAACTATAATGGCAAACCAGTAGCTATTGGCCTCAGTAACTTCCCTGGTGACTCAAAATCGATACTTAGTCATGCAGTCTGCTTTTTCTGTTATCTGTGTTTAAATAGAATGATTGAATTCAAGGCTAGCTTATGTGTCATTAATATATACGGTTTTCTAATTAGTTTTATCTTTCTCCTTAGGTCTCTGTTTAATTGGTCCATGTCTCTTCCGTGCAATGTGGTTTTGAAGAAAGCTGTTGACAGTCTCCTTTGTTCTATGTGCCATATTCATCCAAGTTATTTTTCCTTACTCATGGGGTGGATGGGTATTACTCCTCCCCCTATCCAGTTGCAACACAGACTGTCCATGACAGACGACAGCAAAAAACAGGATCTTACTTCGTCTTTAACAGATGACTCCAAAAATGCACAAGCTCCCCTTGCACTAACTGAATCGCACTTGGCCACTCTTGCTGCCTCATCACAATCTCCGGAAGCTATTAAGCAGCTATTGGACTCAGGGTTGCCCTCCCTCCTTGTGAGAAGCCTTGCAAGTTTTTGCTTTAACCATAGTTCTGCCTCTGATTTCAGTACTCCATCAACAGACAATTCCCAAGATAGGATCAGAAGACACCACGTTCCGCAGCACTTTCATAAAATGCCCATCACAGCAGATTTAGTTGCGCCTGTACTCAGATTCTTGACAGACGTTGGAAACAGCAACCTTATGAAGGACTGGTTAGGTGGCTCTGAAGTCAATCCACTCTGGACAGCACTTTTATTTCTGCTCTGCCATTCTGGTGCTACTTCTGGAGGACACGCTGCACCACCACCACAACAGAATGGTGCTAGACCTACTTTGCTTACTTCAGCTTCAGGAACAGGACTGACTACTCAGCAGAGAACAGCAATTGAAAATGCCACCGTTGCATTTTTCTTGCAGTGTATTTCTTGCCATCCTAATAATCAAAGATTGATGGCTCAGGTAACATAAAAAAATTATCTGAATAGTCGATGTAGCATAAAATATCACTTTAGCTGGATTTGAAGGACTGGCTGAGAGCTTCTTTTTCTGAGATTTCCTTCTGGTATGGCTAACTCTTCTGGCACCGATGATGAGATCAGAATTCAGTAAATGTAGTGCAGAACAACACAGTAACCTTACAGAATAAAGATCTTGGAACTGCTGAGATTCTTATGCTACTGTATAACATGGCAAGCAACTTCAAGAACATACGTAACAATAGCAAATTTTACAACAGATCAGAATGGGTTCTAGCTGTGTTAGCAGAGGTGGGTTCCTGCCTGTTCGGACCGGTTCTATAGAACCGGTAGCGGGAATTTCCCCCCGCTTGCCGAACTGGCAGCGATGGCCGGCTGGACACCCCCCCCCCCGAACTGGCTCTTTCTTGCATCTTGTTTTTTGCTTCTGCGCATGCGCAAAAGCTGGGTTTTTAGCACTGCATGAGTGCGTGCATGCCCACGCGGCACGTGAGGAAGCGAAACGGCAGCGAGATAAGTTAGAACCCACCCCGTGTGTTAGGGATTGAGAATGGTCTGTTTCAAGGTCTAGACACTAGGTAGGGTTGGAATAGTCCATTCCAACAGTGGAATGTGAGTTAATGAAGTTTCTGTAGGTATACTCTGAAGGACCTGATTTAAGAGTTACAAAGGGAAAAAATTGATGAAACCGATAGATCAACAAATGTATGCCCTATTGTAGATACAACTAAATAAATATTCATAATTATAGGTCATGAATACTTACAACTCTGTCTGAATTTTTCCCCCATTCCTTTCACAGGTTCTTTGTGAACTCTTCCATTCCTCTCCTCAAAGAAGCAATCTCCCAACATCTGGAAATATTTCAGGGTTTATTAGAAGGCTTTTTTTGCAGCTGATGCTGGAGGATGAAAAAGTGACAATGTTTCTTCAGTCACCTTGCCCAGTAAGTTATCTCTCCACATTCACTAGTACCACTGCTATCTACCCTGATTGCTAGGTAAAACTCACAGTAGGTACAAAAATAAAACTTCATCATGTCAGTTCCTACTAAAAAGGAAATATTAAAACAGCTACCAAGATGAAACAGATGTTCTAAACTTCTTTACTTGAAAAGGAAAAAGAAGGAACAGCACACGCTACACAACAAAGAACATGAGCAATAGAGATGATCCCATTATTCAGGAACAATGAATGGCAATTGGATTAAGTAATTAACATGGAAATGTATTACACTAGTAACTGAGGCATAATTAATATTAACAGATGGTAAAATATAGGATTTATCAAGATGTGAGAAGCATACACTCTTCTTTTGCACCTTATGATTTCAAGGTTATTATCTAAATTTTAGTATAAGGATTATGAATATGGACAACTTACAGAATCAGTGATTATTAATAAAATTGGAATAACTATGTATATTGCAAAAGAACTGTGTAATATGTAGTTATTGGTTGGGCAAGGCTAATCTACATCACCAGGGCTGGAAAAATATATTCACTGTAAACCACTGTAATTAATCTGTTTCTGAACTTTTTTTTTGTAATGCTTTAATAGAAACAGTATACCGTATTTCTTTTAATAACTCAAGGTCACAAAAACTCTGCACAAAGATTCTGTCTTTTTTAGAATTATTAATTAGGTAATATGGCAAACAGGGTGGTGGTAGGAGCGAGGTTGATGTTCAAGTCCTGGACTCTTTGTTTAGTTACTGTCTCAAGATAAAATCTGGGAGTTGAATTCAGTTACACTGTACAAAATGATCTTTTGAGAACGTCCTAATTTAGATGTTTCTCATCTCATTTGTAAACTGTTGAAATCCCTTGAATCAAATTGCATTCTATAACTAGCATCCATTACAGCTTATTTATGTATTTTATTTTTTATATATTAATTTGTATAGCCTCCCATCTCACATAAATCAACTCTGGTTGGTATACAACAATAATATAAAAGAACAAATGCAAAAAAATATAAAATCCACATTAAGAGATAAATGTAAAAAATAATATATAACCCCTAGGCAAAGAGTGGGTAAAAATGGCTGCTTTGGCAATGGAGCCATCTAAGCATGTCTCCGGTTCCCAGGCCTGATAAATATAATCAGGTCTTTAGGGATTTCCAGAATGACAAAAGGGATGGAACTACACCAGCCCAGCGGCAAGTCTTTTGTTCCTATTATCTCTCTTCTGCCCCTGCCTAGGCACTTGGCACATTGAGGTGCTAGTGCCTGGAATCAAGTTTGGAGGAAGGTGTTTGTTTTAGAGAGCTGTCCCTGGAATACCCCACACCCGTTTTTTTTGTTTTTTTTTAATAAAGATCATTTGTTTTGGGGGGTTTCTGGACAGGATACTCTTTCTATTGCTATTGGCAAATATCTCCAGTCACAGGTTTCCCCCAAAAAAGATAAAAGTTATCTGACCAAAAGAACCAATTTCTCCCTCCCCACTCCTCAAAACAAACTTTAATGCTAC
Organism: Diadophis punctatus similis; assembly: GCA_023053685.1. NCBI lineage: Eukaryota > Metazoa > Chordata > Lepidosauria > Squamata > Dipsadidae > Diadophis > Diadophis punctatus. The sequence continues at coordinate 66,459,350 of JALIGW010000001.1, read as the reverse complement.
CTTTCCCGAAAGCTTATCCTGTCCAGGAATCCTCAAAACAAAAGATCTTTAAAGAAAAAGGGAGTGAACCAGGGCATTGGGTATTCCATGTGCAGCTTCTTCCAAACTTGACTTGGGGCACAAGCATTTCAGAGGCTGCCTCCCTGCTCGCCTTCTTTTTTCTCCCCCTCCTCATTATTTTTGGCCAAGCTTTGGTAAATGAAGAGATCCAGAAAAGCTCCCACCCATCCATTCTCAAGTCTTGGAAGGTTCACTTTACTGGGGTTTGATCTGTTCCTTTGGGACATGCTGCTCACTGCTGGTGTGCTGCTGCTAAGAGGAGAGGAAAAGAGAGAGTGCAAAAAGAGGGAGATGGGGAGGCAGTTCAGCATGCTGGGTGCCTGAGCAGGTTTGGAAAGGAGATTACAGGAACAGGAGCCACAGCTCAGCTGAGTGTGCGCACACACATATGGGGGAGGAGGCAGAAACAGGAAGAGAATGGGCATCTGTAGCTGATAAAGCTTCCGGATACTCTTCAAGGGCAGTTTCATGTAGACCAGTGGTTCCCAACCTGGGGGTCGGGACCCCTTTGGGGGTCAAATGACCATTTCCCAGGGGTCGCCCCGGCATCCTCAGCTCCCCCCCCCCTCTGCCACAAGCCTGGCCATATCGACTCAACTCGCCCGAGCCCTCCGATTGGTCGGGAGTGGTGCCATTCGGTGAGAGGCGTTTGTGACGCCTGGCGGCTGAGCTTTGACAGCATCAGCTAAGGGGCCAGCTTTTGCTTTGAATTCTGGGAGTTGAAGTCCAGGCACCTTAAAAGTTGCAGAGATTGAGAAATATTGCTGTACACTTGTTGGTTATCAAGTCTAAATACAGAAGTAGACTTGTTGTGGAAGATGATATTCCTTGTGCTCTTGCAAAGACTGGCCCAAGAATTTCTGATCTGGCATAATTACATATTGTTTTTGTGATTAATCGCTATGCTTTAATTATGTTCAATTTGTAACAATGAAAATACATCCTGCATATTAGATATTTATATTAAGATTCATAACAGTAGCAAAATTACAGTTATGAAGTAGCAACAAAAATAATTTTATGGTTGGGGGTCACCACAACATGAGGAACTATATTAAGGGGTCGCGGCATTAGAAAGGTTGGGAACCACTGATGTAGACCATGCTGCAGTAACCCACTATGGAGGTGATCAGTGCATGAGTGACTGTAAGCAGAGCCTAGCAGTGCAGGAATGGACTCAATCAGTGCACAAGAGGAAGCTGTGCAAAAGTCCTCCCAGCTACAGTTTCATTGAGCAGGAGTTGTGAATCTAGGCGGAATCCCAGATTCTACACAAACACACACTATGAAATGCTTACGGCCTTTTTTATTTCAAAATCCTTAAAACAAATTTTATGTTTCTTAACTTTTAGTTGTATAAAGGTAGAATTAATGCTACCAGCCACGTAATTCAACATCCAATGTATGGGGCAGGACATAAGTTCCGTACTCTTCTCTTGCCAGTCTCAACAACCCTGGCAGAGGTTCTTGATCGTGTATCAGGTAAGTTGCTTTTATTAAATAGGTATTTTTTTTATTCTAGTCTATGGAAAGTGTGTGTGAGAGAGAGAAGGGGGGAGGGAGAGGGAGAGAGAATGAGAGAAAAGCCTTTCATTGATGGATTTATACATAAAACAAATGTTATTTTATTTCATGTATACATTTATTGCTCAATACAGAATTTTCCATGGTGGAATGTATAATAAAAGGGTGTATTTATATCAGAGCTGAAGAGTACATCTGTATTATTCTATAATACTCTTTATTTTAGCAGTCTTACAGCAGTTTCGTTAAAGTGACTTAACATTTAAGAATATTGCTCAAAACTGTCATATTTAGAATGATGCTAAAAATAGAGAAAAATATTTCACCAATATATTACTACTAATTTAGAAGGCAGTATAGCAACATGGGACCTGTTGGTTTGAATTACAGCACCCATTATTCATAGTTACAAGACAGAGGTGAGGTTTGCTCAGGACAAATTTGACTGGCTTTAGAATATACAATAATGTAATGAATATATTCAAGTTGCACCAATTCCACCTTATTTTCTTCCTGTTTATCACTGATATCAATACTGAATGAATCTTGTACATGTGTGCATATTAGTGCTGTGCAAGACATGCAAAAGAAGCACTTCACAATGCACACACCACACAAACACACCACCTCTCTTTGATTATAGTATCTCTTTTGGAGGCTTATGTGACTATGTCGAAAGCTGTTCTTGGCTTCCCTGCATGCATGTCCACATACAGCCACTTCATTTTGTTGCAAAGCATCTCTTTCAAATACTTTCTACAGCCCTAGTATGTGTGTGTGTACACCTTTAAATACATAAATAATTAAATAGTAATGCTTTCTACATAATGCAATATTTTGTTTCCAGATACTCCTAGCATAACAGCAAAATTAATTAGTGAACAAAAAGAAGACAAGGAAAAAAAGAATTACGAAGAAAAAGAGAAAGTTAAAGCAGACAGTGGGTTTCAGGACAATTACAGTGTTGTTGTTGCATCTGGTATGTCTAATTTTATGTCAAGTTATCATACCTGATTGGGATAGTATGAGGAATAGTAAGCTAACTTTAATATTAAATTTAAAGCAGTGTCAGCTATCTTGATGCTTTGCATTCATTGACCAGAAGATTGGATCATGGTAATTTACAGCTTACTGAATTAAAGTTATGCCATGTGTTCAAGCAAAGGTGAATGAGGCACTGGGTGTAGCATTAGACAAAGGGAATCCCAAACATTTTTCATCATCACTAGAGTCTACAACACTCTCTTACCTTCCAGAAGAAATAACAGAAAAGACAAAAAAAAAAATCTGAATAGGCTGAGAAGAGGGATAACAAAACTAAATGAAGATGGGGCATGGAATATTAATAATTGGATAAGGAAGAAAAATACAGTTTGCCCTTTACGTATGTAGGCTGAATTCAATGAGGTTAGACATAAGGAAAAGCTGAGAGTGATGACTCTACAAAAATGTATGTAAAATCCTGGGATAGAAGATGCTTTGCAGTGAAGCATGGTGTGGCAGAAGTTGCTTCTCCCTTGCAACAGAATCTGCTGTGTTGTGAGGATATAACATGATGCCTCCGTCTATTCAAAAGTACTTATGTATTTGTCTCTTACAAATACACTGGTGCTTACACGTTTGGGAACCGTTTTGAATTTTCAATATTTCTCCTCAAATACGACTTAAAATGTGATCTATTTTCCACATGTCCTAAAACTGAAGACAACTCAATTAAGAACAATACTGCACTATCATGTTTCACAGATGGGATAAGGTTCTTATGCTAGAATGTAGCGTTCACCGTCCACTGTTCTCCTGACGAGGGTCTCATGAACACAGACATTCAGCAGTGCAAGAGAGGCCTTTAGTTCCTTAGATGTTACCCTGGGCCTCTTAGAGATTCCCCTGATTATTACATGCCTTGCTTTTTGGTGTGATCTTGGTTGGCCAACCACTCCTGGGGAGGGGAGGGTAAGGATGGTGCTAAATTGTCTCCAATTGTACACCATCTGCCTGACATTGGACTGGTGGAGTCCAAACTCTTTGGCAATAGTTTTATAACCTTTTCCAGCCTTTTCCATCAACATCTGTTTTTCAGAGATCCTCAAATATCTCCATTGTTCAGGCCATGACATACTCCCATGTACCCGTGTTGTGAAGGTTGGCTTTAATAGTGAATTCTTTAAATAAGGCAGGCTGTCCCACACTCACACTTGATTATCATCCATTGATTGAATTTTCCCTTGCTATCTTGCTAGAGGTTCACATACTTTTGCCAAACATAAATATATAGCCTTGGATCATTTCCCTGAATAAATAAAGGAATAAGTATAATGTGTTTTGTTGAATTGAGCTCTCTTTATCTAGTTTTATGACTTGTATGGAGAACAGATCGTGTTTTGGTTATATTTATGCAGAAATATTGAAAATTTTTAAAAGTTTCACTAACTTTAGTGTAAATACTGTTGAGTTGCATTGCAAACTATAAAATGTAACACTTCATTTTCATTATAGGTTTGAAATCTCAGTCAAAAAGGGCTGTATCGTCCACACCACCTCGTCCACCTTCAAGACGAGGGAGAGTGGTGACAGATAAAGTAGGCAGCTCCTCCACAGGAAATGATTCTTCCAGCAAAACTATTAGTGTTCCTGTTTTTCACCTATATCATAAGCTGCTACCAGGTAATTTTCTGCTTCTTCTTTTTTTAATTAGACCATGTTTTCCAAGAATGCTAAGGCACATAAAATAAGGTTGAAGACTTACAAGGATCTGCACATTTTCTCAGATTCACTATAAAGAAACCTTGATTTGAAATCAGAAGTTTTCTAATTATATGAAATAGTCTTATGGAACATTGTCTCTATAGGCCTGGAACCTTAGCATTATAAATATATCTAGTGTTCATGGCTAAACTTACAGTTGAATCAGTTATTTGATTCAATATATGATATAATGTAGTAATCTGTTTGGGTAAATACGTCTTGATCACATTCTGTTAAACAAGTATTGTAATAGCATTTAAGTATTTATCCAGACTAATATTGTATGTGTAGTTTTATAAAGGAAGCCCTTGACTTATAATCATTCTTTTAGTAATTGTTCCGTTATGATGGCGCTGAAAAAAGTGACTTATAACCGGTCCTCTCACACCTATCACAGTATCCTTCTGGTCACATGATCAAAATTCATCGTTGGCAACTAGCATGTATTTTCAGTGTCCCAGGGTCATGTGATTTCCATTTGCAACATTCATAGGGGACCTCTGACAATGTCAGTAGGAGAAGCTGGGTTCACTTAATGACCTTGGCAAAAAAAGGTCATAAAATTGGGTGTGACTAATTTAATGACCGCATGAGTTAGCAATGGAAATCCGAGTCCCAATTATTGTTATAAGTCAAGGACTATCTGTGTCATGTCAGATTTTTTTCAATATTACTGGAAAATCTGAGAAAGCAAGCTTCACCGCACTTAAGCATGTGCTCTCACTAGGAACTGATTGCCTAGAAAATGAAAAAGACAGAAGCCGCTTATTCATTATGTTAATGATAATTGCTTATTTAAGTCATGATTTTAATTTATTAGTTAAATACCAATTTAGAGCTTCTTGTAACTTCATGTGATTTAGGTCAGCCGCTGCCACCTGAGATGACCCTTGCCCAGCTTTTGACTCTGTTGTATGACCGCAAACTTCCTCAAGGATACCGATCTATAGACTTGGCAGTTAAGCTTGGCTCGAAGGTCATCTCAGACCCTAGCCTTTCAAAAACAGATTCATTCAAGCGCCTGCACACTGAAAAAGGTATACTTAGAATTGGCTTTATATGGGCACTGTTGTTGTTTTGCTCTGGTTGTTTGAATGGTACATAAATGTGGAAACTTACAGAAACTTATTGATTGATATATATATATATATATATATATATATATATATATATATATATATATATATATATATATATATATATATATATATATATACACACACACACACACACACACACACACACACACACACACACACACACACACACTCACTCACACATACAGTAGTGGGTTCCTACCGGTGCGCTCTTGGCTATCCGTCGCCGCCGAGCCGAAGAAGCTGGTGGCGTTCGCGGCATGGGGCTTCCCCCGCCCGCTTTCCCAGGACGCCGGGATGCCGCCATTTGCGTTCTTCTGCCCTCTGCGCAAGCAGTGCTTGTGCAGAGGGCAGAAGAACGCAAATGGCGGCATCCCGGGAAAGCGGGCGGGGGAAGCCCCGCGCCGCGAACGCCGCCAGCTTCTTCGGCTCGGCGGCGACGGATAGCCAAGAGCGCACCGGTAGGAACCCACTACTGTATGTGTGTGTGTGTGTGTGTGTGTGTGTGTATATATATATATATATATATATATATATATATATATATATATATATATATATATATATATATATATATATATATATATATATATATATATATATATATATATATATATATATATATATGTACATATACACACACACTATATATATAATCACCTGACGCGACCTTCCCATCACAAGATCTGACATACCCTAAATTCCACTGAAGATGTTACGTACCCTGGTAACGAAATGTTTGGAAACCAACCCACAAGCTCAGGGACGGGTTGCTCTCTTACCTCGCTACCGGAGCTCTGCGCGCACATCACCACGTTTGGTGCGCCCCCTCGCTACGCACGTGCGCCCCCTCATGCAATTTTGCTTCCGCGCATGCGCGGAAGCAAAATCTCAGTGAAATCTTGCGAGGGGACGTGCACGTGATTTTGCCGAGATTTTGCTTCTGCACATGCACGGAAGCAAAATCTCACCGAAAGTGCACGTGTGCGTCCCCTCGTGAGATTTCACCAAGATTTTGCTTCCGCGCATGCGCAGAAGTAAAAAAGCCCAAAAATTCGGCACCAGTGCAGCCGTGCTCAAATAGCGCCATCTGCTGGCCGCTACTGGTACTGTAGAGTGGTCCGTACCGGTAGGAACCCACCACTGCACAAACTTGGAGAACAAACCTCCACTTTTGTGATTGGAAATTTTTGTGCCACTGTTACTTTAGACTGGATGGGGTAATATGGGGGGAGGAGGTAAAATCCAAGGGCTAAGCAACAGTTGCTAAGTACATGCTCAGAGCTGAAGAAGATGCAGACAGATTTCTGGCAACTGCTTGCTAGGCAGATAAGTTAGTACAAGATTTAATATGTTTTTACTATGGGGGAAAAGTTCCTGTGATTTAATTACTTGAGTGTCTTGTGTCCTGCTTTTTTAATTTTTAAGAATTTAAAATAATTTGTTCTGCACTTGTCATAATGATAAAAACAGCTGGCTTCATGTGTGGAACAACGACTTTGAACTTAAAATGGGGTGTTTCAAATTCAAGACAGTACACATGCATTTTGCTCAACCCTAGAAAAGGTTTTGAGTTTTGTTGTTTTTGTTTGGATCAAATATGGGGGAAAGCTTGAACAAAACAGCTCCATTTTAAAAGCTGAGTATATTCCAGTGGAGGAAAACCTGAAGTGTTTTCAATGTTCCAGCCATCAAAAACAAAAATTGGAATGAGTTTCTTACTGCCCTACTTTCATTCCAAGAATAAGTGAAATGGCAGTCCATACTGTTTCCTAGCAGCCGATCTATATAAAAATTGTCAAAAGTAATATTTATTCACCTTACTTTTAAATAGGAATTTTAAAAGTTCTGTTTATACTATTTCAGGCTTGAAATACTTCTAAAATGACTGATCACAAAACTATTCCAGTTCAAATCAGTTCAGTTCTATTAACATTTTGCACATGCTTCTTGTCCCATTTTGTGCACAATGCTATAGCATACATCATGCCTATAAAAAAAATTGTCCAGAGGATTATGGCAATTCTCAGTATTTTAGTAACAATAGGGTGGCTTTAAAAATAATAATAATAATAAAGTTTCTGTATACAGAATTAGAATACTCAAAGTACTTTCAATATTTTTCTCTTGCCTCAGAAGTATAGAATTTCAGAATCTTCTCATTGCTTTTTTCATAGTTTTTGACAAACTTCTTAATAATTTTGCCTATTTCTGCAGAAATACACAAGTGTTCTATTTGTCCAAACATATTTCTCCTACTTATTGTATACTGTAGCTAAATGGTAGTGTGCTAGGCTGTGTAAGTCTATAATATCCAAGTAAATGTTATTTAATACTATTTTTTTACAAGTTTGGTTATTTTTGTGTGTTATGTTATGCACAAATAGAGCATGCAGATTTATTGGGACCTTGCCCTGAAGATGAAGCAGTCACTCCAGTTGAAGAATGCATGGATACAGTGCTAGATGAATCTTTTCTTGATGCATGCCCTCTCCAGTCCCCCTTGCAAGTTTTTGCTGGAATGGGTGGCTTGGCCCTCATTGCAGAAAGACTTCCTATGCTTTACCCAGATGTGATTCAACAAGTAAGTCAAAAGATGCATGTATAATTTACCTAATTAAAAGTTTAAAATCTATGAGAATAATGGAACAGATGGATGGGCTTAATGGTGGCTAAGGCACTGAAATGTGTGCATTGTTGTTTCTATATTGGCATTTAATAAACATTGGAATCAATATTCCAGTTAAGAATTATTACATATAACTGTAAACCTCTATGTACCCTGCTTTAAAAAATCTAGTGAATTTTACCTTTATAGAGATGGATTAATATAATGATTAAAAGTACTGGAATTATTCAGGGCTTGTTGGTACAGAATCTGAGAATGTTCTAAAGCACTTTGTCTCAGTTTTATTTGTTCATATTGTAGAAATGAGAAATGTTGCTATTGATACATTCCATGATTTCAAACTCATATTTATTCCAGGTATATTGGAAAATATCTCTTAACTTTGAATTAAAGTAAAATAAGAAATTCAATATTGAAAACTGCCTCCAGATCTCTTAATGTCTATTTTTGTAGGGAAAGGCACAGAGGCTCTTGCATCCTCTTACTAAACTTTGTCTGGACTTCCAAATAACTTCTTCCACCACGATGAGATATTTATTCCCGTTTTCTCATTTATATATTTAAAAATCAGAAAAATGAAACTTCACCCTGGAACATAACTTATCATACATACATTGATAACTTAGCATGCATACGTTGGGTTTATTTTTCAAAAATAACTGGTTTTACTAATTTGTCTGAAGTGGTATAGGATTTCCTGCCTAAGTAGGGGGTTGGACTAGAAGACCTCCAAGGTCCCTTCCAACTCTGTTATTCTATTCTACTCTATTCTACTCTATTCTATTCTAGTAAGTATTAATGGAAAGATTCCAATCAACTCCCGTAGATGAAAATTGCACAGCATAGTCTTGAAGAAAGTTTAAAAATTCATACACTTTTTAAAACATTTTTAAATTCCATTTTTATTATTGTTTAATATAAATAACTCAAGGCAGGAAATTTACATAATGCTCCTTCCTCCACAACAGCAAACTTGTGGGATGGGTTGGGCTGAAGAGAGTGACTGGCCCAAAGTTACCTAACCGGCTTTTAGGCCTAAGGCAGGACAAGAATTCAGTCTCCTGGTTTTGAAGGCAACACCTTTACCACTATACCAGATTGACTCTTCATTTCCCCCCCCCCTCTATTTTCTAAATATATCTATGGAGCTAAGTATGTCTTGAGGCCAAGAGGCATTCCTGTTGTAAATAAAGATGATGTGGAAAGTTTTGCAGCATGCCAGCTTCTCGTTAAGTTTTCTTAAGCTTCTAAAATAAACACATTAGGAACATTAAACAAAAAGCAGAGCCTGGTGAGTGTCAAAGGTGGTTTCTGTGGATATTGCGTTGTCTGTCCCCATCATGTGGTAAAAAAGAAGTATTTAGAAAATACTGTGTTGAGTTGTCTCAAAATTCCAACATTGGAAGAAGTAATAGAAAATTCCTACTGGTATATTTACTTCCTCTTACATGATAAAAATATAAACGTTTTATTTGAATATATGGCTTACTTTTTAAAATATGTGGCAGATATTTTCATAGAAACTTTCAAAAATATTTACATATTAGGTAAATCTTGATTGTCAATTTAATTTTCAGTTATTGTTATTCAATTGTCAAGAATGTTGTAAATAAATCAAGGAATTGTTTACCGATATGGTTTCCACCTTAAAGTATTAAGCATCTCCTTTTCTTTCTGAAGGTGAGTGCTCCAGTGGTTACATCCACCACCCAGGAGAAGCAGAAGGACAGTGATCAGTTTGAATGGGTTACCATTGAACAATCAGGAGAACTGGTTTATGAAGCCCCAGAAACAATTGCAGCAGAACCGCCACCAATCAAATCAACAGTCCAAACTATGTCTCCCATACCTGCTCATTCTTTGGCTGCTTTTGGATTATTTCTTCGCCTCCCAGGCTATGCTGAGGTGCTACTTAAAGAAAGGAAACATGCCCAGTGTCTGCTTAGATTGGTGCTGGGAGTTACAGATGACGGTGAAGGAAGTATGTACTGTAACTACTAAGTATATTTGGGGACTACTGCTAAACAATTATTCTGAATGTGCAATTAGACAAGTATTTGAAACAGATAAAACTGGCTTTTCCGTGGAATTTCGGATTTTTTTCTGGCTTTGGAAGCAAAGCATGTGATATTGAAAACTTGTCCTTAAAGACATATATCTTCATTCTTCCTTCATTGCACAGGGTAAAAATTGTTCCAAGCTAAAACAATTAATTCCCTTTTGAAAACAATGAATTATTATTGTTTCCAGGGCTTCTCATGGATTTTTGAATAATAGCAATAACTGACAGCCTCAGTATCATTGGCTTTGTCCTGTCTTTTTGTATTAAATAAGGACATCGGTAGCCTTGCAGAAATTAAATATCTACACATTGGCCTAGGTTTTTTATCTGAGTTATTTTTACTTATCTGAACTTACTAAAATTATTTTTTTCTTATCTGAACCAGGTTTAGACAGTCTTTCACATAATAAGTCAAATTAATCTTAACTGGCACCTTGATCTGCTTTTGCTTCCCCTTCCCTAGGTTTGTGTTGCAGCTTTCTTACGTTATGCACACAATGGGAGACAGCGTGAGGCAAAGTTATCAGAAAGTTACTGTGTGGATATTCTCTCTGTTGGTGTGCAAAAGCATACTTGATTGTAGCCAAAACATTTCCCACTTCTTGACCACTGTCATTCTGCTTGTTATTAATGTCTTTCTTTTACATATTATGAGAAATTATTGTTTGATAGAATTCAAAACAATGTAAGATTTCTCCAGTTTGGTTATTATTAGGTAATAATCTTCTTTCTTGAATGACTGGATGTATGATTGTGTTTGTGGAACAGTACTTCATTTGCTGCAAAGATCAATATTTCTATGACTTAGAAATTTGATTTTTCAGAGGTCCATGTGTAAAAAATACAAGAGAAACAGTTGAATTTTATAAACAATTATTTTCTCTATTAATTTAAAGAGCAAAAAATGTATTTGTCATGCCTATTAAGCATCCTAATTTTATCTGAGAATTTTTTATTAAAATCTTTTGTATATCACTTATATAGGTTTTGCATCTGTGTAGAAATCCAACAATATCTTGTATATCTGAGATATTTTTTGGTCAGGAACCTACCCCATTTTATGTGGCTAGAGCCCTTATTTTTTTCTCAGTTGCTTTTCCATTGCTGCAGCAATCAGATTGGGAGCATCCTCCATTTAGTGCTGAGGTTTTCTTTTTCAAAGTCATTTTGCTTTTCTTTCATATTTTCTGTTCTTTCTCTACTCAATCATTTTATCTAGGAAGGAAGGTTACCTATTTGTAGGTAGGCGAAATTGTCATGTTGCCTTTCCCACCATAATGTAGGTACAAAACACAGCAGTATATTGCCTTTCAATGACATTTCCTTCTTTTTGCCTTCTCTGAGGATCAGATTATGGGTGCCTTTATCCCCTGTCCAAAATTCACAAAATATACTCAGAGACTTCTTCTCTAGAATAGGGCTCTTTTATCAAACAAAACATTACGTGCTTTGAACATCTTAGGTGGTTTACACAGCTGATTGCTCTGATATCCTGCAGCAAGAAATTATCTGCTAAGCTATCCCAGATAACACGACTAATTACCCCCCCCACTACTAAAAGAAAGGAATCAAGATTTCCCCCAAACAGAAACTTCACTCCAATTGTAGTCTTAATACTATTACCTACACCTCCATTATCAGCACCCCACTCAGTAGTGAATCATATCTCTTATTGAATAGAATAAGAATAGAACAGAACAGAACAGAACAGAACAGAACAGAACAGAACAGAACAGAACAGAATAGAATAGAATAGAATAGAATAGAATAGAATAGAATTCTTTATTGGCCAAGTGTGATTGGACACACAAGGAATTTGTCTTAGGTGTATATGCTCTCAGTGTACATAAAGAGAATAAAATACATTTATCAAGAATAAAAAGATACAACACTTAGTGATAGTCAAGGTTACTAATAAGCTATCAATTTATACTAGGAAACAAATAAAAACAATATAATTGAAAGATACAAGCAACATGGTTATAATAATAAGTGGGAAGAGATAGATACTAGTAAGGAAGAGAAGAAGAATAGTAATACAGTCTTAGTAAATTATTTGACAGTGTTCTGGGAATTAGTTGTTAAGCAGAGTGATGGCATTTGGGAAAAACTGTCCTTGTGTCTAGTTGTTTTGGTGTGCAGTGCCCTATAGCGTCTTTTTGAGGGTAGAAGTTGAAACAATTTATGTCCAGGGTGTGAGGGGTCTGTGGATACTTTCACAGCCCTCTTTGACTCGTGCAGTATACAGATCCTAAATGGAAGTCAGATTGGTAGCAGTTGGTTTTTCTGCAGTTCTAATTATACATTGAAGTCTGTGTTTGTCTTGTTGGATTGCAGAGCCAAACCAGACAGTTATGGAGGTGCAGATGACAGACTCAATAATTCCTCTGTAGAACTGAATCAGCAGCTCTTTGGGCAGTTTGAGCTTTCTTAGTTGGCGCAGAAAGAACATTCTTCGTTGAGCTTTTTTGATGATGTTTTTGATGTTAGGTGTCCATTTTAAGTCTTGAGATATGATAGAACCTAGAAACTTGAAGGACTCTACTGTTGATATTGTGTTGTCTAGTATTGTAAGAAGTGGTAGTATAGGAGGTTTTCTTCTAAAATCCACCACCATTTCTACGGCTTTGAGTGTATTTAGTTCAAGATTGTTCTGGTTGCACCACATGGCTAATTGTTCAACCTCCCATCTGTATGCAGATTCATTGTTGTCTTGAATGAGACCAATCACTGTTGTATCATCTGCAAACTTCAGTATTTTGACAGAGGAATCTTTTGAGATGCAGTCATTGGTATATAGAAGAGAAATGGAGAGAGCACACAGCCCTGGGGGGCTGTGTTTTACTATGTATTACTGCCAATGCCTAGGAATTCTGATGGATACTCTTCAGTTTCACTACTGTTGACTGCATAGTTAGAACAAGGCTCCATATTGGAAAGAAGTAGAGATGTGTCCTGCCCCTGGGCTCAAGACAGCCTTAATAGCGGATACTCTTCAGTTTCACTACTGTTGACTGCATAGTTAGAACAAGGCTCCATATTTGGAAAGAAGTAGAGATGTGTCCTGCCCCTGGGCTCAAGACAGCCTTAATAGCAAAGAACACACTGTTAATACTATAACCCCAGTGATATAGGTATCTATTACAGACAATGATCATCAATCCCCAACCACTGATAGATTCTTTCTTTGGGAAAAGTAAGCTTTTTTTCCCCCTGAACTTCTTGAAGATAAATGAGATCTAACATCATGCTATGACTAAGACTATTCATCTCTCAAACCCACAAATAATTGTAGCTAAGTATAAAATATTGTGCTGCTACTTTTGTGTCAGGCACTGTAGCTTTGCACAGATGTGCTTGACTTTGTTTGACCCCAGAAAGCCCACAACTGACCTGAACACCTCCCTTTGATGGGAAAGGCCTTCTCAACCAGTAGTTTCTCATACAAAATACAGTGTCATTTTTAAAGTTGGCACTTTGATTCTGGCTTGTATGGAAGCTATTAGCCATATTTGATAGTTCTGATCTAATGGGGAACTCAAGTTGACTATTACATCTTCAGTTGTTTTCTCGTTTCTGCAAAGGGAAAGTAATATGGCCATGTACAGCGGCTTGAAGCTTTTGCATTTTTCAGCTTGTTAAAAAGAGATTTGATGGTCTGATGCAACCAAAATGTTCATAATGATATAAATCTTTTAACATATATTCATTGATTTTATACTCATATACAGGAAATAAATCTTGTATATTAATTGCATGTGCAAAATTTATGTTCCCAAAGGAATAAGGCAACACTTATTGAATTTTTAATGTCGTGGATGGTTTTGGGGAAGACCTATTTTATCCTCTTGTAAGAAATATTCTCATATAAAAACATTCTAAAAATTTGGCCTATATTCTAGACCAGTGGTGGCGAACCTTTTTAGGCTTGCGTGCCAAAAAGGGGGGGGGGCGCTCGCGCGCGCTCGCATGCCCACACCCATTCCCTCCCCCCCACGCATGCGCACAACACCCCCCATGCTGCCCCCTGCGCATGCGCACACACACCCACCCCCGCACAAAGGCTTACAGGAGCCTGGGACGATGAAACCGGCAAACCAGAAGTGCGAAAACCGCACTTCCGGTTTGCCGGTGTGCTGTTTTTTGCACTCCGGAGGGTTCAGGGAAGCTCCCTGAAGCTCCGGAATGCAAAAAACTACAAAACGGACAAACCGGAAGTGCGGAAAAGTGCACTTCCGGTTTGTCAATTTTGTAGTTTTTTGCATTCCGGAGCTTCAGGGAGCTTCCCTGAACCCTCCGGAGTGCAAAAAACAGCTCACCGGCAAACCGGAAGTGCGTTTTTCTGCACTTCCGGTTTGCCAGTGGGAACCCTCGCGTGCCAGCCGCTATGGCTCCGCGTGCCACCTGTGACACGCGTGCCATAGGTTTGCCACCACGGTTCTAGACAATAGTCACATGCAAAGAGTATAATCCTCATGATGGCCTGATGTGTGAAAAACATTAAATTGGTTTAGTAACTGAAGAAGAGCCATTTTTTGTTACTTACCATACAGCAAATAGTTTAATGAATGCACTTTCCTTTCCTGCTGCAGCACTTTCAGGCATGTTAACACTATATTCTAGATACACTTCATAATGGAAGGGCGATACATCTGTTTTCCATTGCTTTCCACAAGTCCTGCAGTCGATGACGCTTAAATGTATAATAAAGCAAAAGCTGTATTTTAGACACCTAATAAAATATTTGGTATGTATTTGAAGATTAATGCATTATGCTAAGCCATTGTGATTGAAATGTTTTGTGTATTTCTTTTCTTTAGGTCACATTCTCCAGTCTCCTTCAGCTAATGTTCTTCCAACTCTTCCATTTCACGTGCTGCGCAGCTTGTTTAGTACTACGCCTTTGACTACTGATGATGGAGTACTTCTGAGGAGAATGGCCCTGGAAATTGGTGCAGTTCACCTTATTCTTGCTTGTTTGTCTGCTCTTAGCCACCATGCTCCAAGAGTTCCCAATTCTGGTTCCAACCAAACAGAGGTGCGTTTGACTCCAGAATAATGATCTCAAAATTATAAAGATGTTGGAGGGTGGTTTTTTTTAAAATAATCCAACTTTATGTCTTTTATTATCAATATCTATGAGGATTTTGACACTGGTGTTCTGTGTATGGTTGACTGCCCAAATAATTGCTTCCAGATAATGATGATTCTAAATTTTCATAAAAAGGGAAATTGGAATGTTAATGTTTCTGTCTTAATTTTGTACAGCTCAAATAATGCTTTTACGGGTTTTAATTATACAGCTTTTTTTGGAACACAAGGATCTCAATTTTCTAACCTATTTAAACATATAAGCCTACCCCTATGGATTTCAGAGCATTGCTAGTTATTTAAAATAATATTTGTTTTGCTTAATGATCCAGAAGAGTAGCATGATATTGAAAGGATGGTACAGTAATCAATTTCCACAGTAGTGTGCTTGCTAGAGGATTGTTTTTCAAGATTGTTTTACAAAATGAAGCTGTCAACACGAAGCTTTCTCAGCAGGTTCTTTGAGAACAAGTCTTAATTAATTCATTGTTAGTGAATACAGTGTTTTTATCTGCCATGTCCTGAAATGTCTATCCCAAATTCCTTCAGTCTTTTTAATAGCAGTTCTTTGTTTATTATAAAGGCATTATTATGTCCAGTTTTTGTAATCGAAGCTTACATAAGCCTTGTGTACTTTTTGTAAGTTCAGTGGCCTGGAACTTGGTGGAAAGATGTCAACTTTGTCTGAGTTCCAGAAAAAACTGCCAGTTCATATAAGGCATTTCCCAACCCCCTAAAAACTGACTGATAATATTTCCTAGCTTTACATAGCCTTTCTTGATGTGACTTTTCCCTATTTGTGAGGTGGAGACCCAATTAGTATGTACAGATGTTGATGGCAATGTAAAAACATTATGGAAACTGTCCAGTCTTGCTTTTAAATCAAGATAATTGCTTCAAAGACATAATATAACTTTGTACACAACAAAGTATTTTGTAATGTAGAACAGAATGTTTGCTACTTAGGTGATAAGTTGTGATTATCAATTTATTCTCAAAACTGAAAGCTGTTGATAAAGAATATTCATGAGCTTAATAGTCATTCAGATCAACCTTCCAGCGAATTTGTATTTTTCCAATTAATACCACAAATGATTTAAGTAGTTATTTAACGTAACACAATAAATTATCTGAATTTATGGATGGATGGGTAGATGGGCAGAGAGGTAGATTAGCTTTCTGAATCATCAGATGAAAAAACAACAACAAGCCATTATACCTGGTTGACATTTCTATAGAAACCTGCACCCTCATTTTTGTTAAGCAGATAGGAAAGCAGATCTTTTTTTTAATCTAACTTTTGTTTACTGTATATGTTTGTCACTGTTAAGCAATAGAATCAGATCTGCCTTACTGATATACAGTATGTAAAGCATTTACATTCAGCAAAGTAGATAAATGTTATCCTACAGTTCAGGTACAATGGATAAGCACTGATTGTAAAGACCTGTTAGAATCTTTGCTGAGCAAGCTTTCAGCGTATGCCTTCTTATCCATAAGCCAGATACCAAAATAAGGAGGGCTTATTCAGTAGGATTTTGTTGACTGTTTTGCTCTAGTCTAGAATATGAATCTATGCAATTCCAAGTGGCAGTGTAATTATTTTTTTAACTAGCCGCAGATGTCAAGCACACACAATAATGCATCAACAGAAGAACAGCAACTTTACTGGGCTAAAGGCACTGGATTTGGAACTGGTTCTACTGCTTCAGGATGGGATGTGGAACAAGCTCTAACTAAACAAAGACTGGAAGAAGAGCATGTCACGTGTCTTTTACAGGTATTAGAACAATGTAATATTCATATACATTCAGTTTACCAAAAAGTGGAGTTACACTGAATTGTCCTTTTATTGGTATTGAATGCTATTTCTTCCATTATTGAAAACGTTCCGACATTAACATGTGGAATCTGTTTTGAGCAGAGAGGTATGAGGTTTAATTAAATCTGATGATTTCTATAGTGATATAGGAGTGCCTAAATGGGCTTTTGAAGTTGATGAAGAATGCTTATTAATTTTATTTTAAATATATTATTTTTCTGTAGTAATGAAAAAGATTTTTAAATAGTTTTCCTACATATTGTATATAGTAAGAACTACTGCTACTTTGTAGTTCATATCCTTTATGTGCACATCTCAGTGAAATGCTTAATTTCTTTTTCTTAAATTTCAGGTTCTAGCTAGCTACATAAATCCTGCAGGCAGCACATCAAATGGAGATATCCAGTCCAGCCATGAAAGTAGAGGACAAAATAGCAGTGCCCTTCCATCAGTTTTGCTAGAGCTACTTAGTCAATCATGTCTTATTCCAGCAATGTCATCTTACCTCCGCAATGATTCAGGTAGTGTATTGCTCTTTGTTTTTCAAAACAGCTTGTTTTCCAATCCAATGTAGAGATGCTAGGTTTTATATATATAAAAGTTGCATCAAAGCATATTATGAAATTCAAATGCATTGAAGTTTCTGTAAAATATGTGAGAAACTAGGAGCTTGAAGATGAATATAATTACACTTCAAACAATGAGATATATCATTTATCTTCTGTGCTTTGGATGTTGATAGATTATACATATTCATTTCTTTATCACATGTTCTTATATAACAAAAAACTGCTTTTTTGGTTTTCTGTAAATTGTATATAATACACATTTGTGAATGTGAAAGATGAATATTTAAAACTGCTATAAAGTATGATGCTGTCTACAGCAGTGTGGCTCAGAGGTGTTTTAGGATAACAATTATTTTTTTATCATGTCAATTCAGTATTAGCTGAAACTGCACAAAGTTGAATCCAATTCAGTACAGTTTGTCAAAAGGCTAAAATTTATTTACTCAGTTGTAAAGTAGGATTCTATCTTTTTTGTTTACAAATCCTACAGAGTCTTTCTAAATCTCACTTGCACATTATTATGATTCATAAGGATGGCAGAAATTATTCAATTGCAAGTTCCCAAATCTGATTGAATGATAAGGCTTTAATGATTTGTTTTTAGATATGAGGTAAGACATAGGAGGAAGAGGTTTTATGCTATTGCAGTTTGCAAGAAAATAATAAATTATTGTACAAATGAAAGGAATATGAAATTGATTTGCTTGTTTAAAGATTATATATAATGAAGGGGGGAGTCATTTTTACGTTATAAAGAGGCATACATTCCTGAGATTCCTTTGTCACGGAGACAAAGTATCATTTAATTTTGTACAATTTAGTTTTAATTGGGAGTGAGAGGCTCTGCAGGGTTCGGTATTCTGTGTACTCCTATTTAAAATCTGCATGAAATTTCTGGGTGGGATCATCTGTCACCATGAGGTGAGCTATCAGTTTGCTGGTTATACTCAGTTTATATCTCTCCCCTTGATGAACTACAGTAAGTTATGTGGTTGACATCTAGCCTGGATGCATGGAGGCTATAGTTATTTGGATGGGGAACAACAGGCTTCAGCTGAACTCTGGCAAGAATGAATAGTTCTGAGATTTGGGGCCTTCTGGTTCACTCTTTGATATTGGATGGGATGTCAGTGCCCCTAGACCAGGGGTAGGCAAAGTTGGCTCTTCTATGACTCATGGACTTCAACTCCCAGACTTTCTGAGCCAATCATGCTAGCTCAGGAATTCTGGGAGTTGAAGTCCACGAGTCATAGAAGAGCCAACTTTGCCTACCCCTGCCCTAGACCAGTGGTGGGTTCCTACCAGTGCAGCCCACTCTACAGTACCGGTAGCGGCCAGCAGATGGCGCTATTTGAGCGCGGCTGCTCCGGTGCTGTATTTTTGGGCTTTTTTGCTTCCGCGCATGCACGGAAGCAAAATCTCGGCGAAATCTTGCAAGGGGCTGCACGCATGCGCGCAATTTCAGTGAGATTTTGCTTCCGCGCATGCGGAATCTCAGCAAAAGCGTGCGTGTCTCCTCACAAGATTTTGCCGAGATTTTGCTTCCGCATATGCACGGTAGCAAAATTGTGTGGGGCACGTGCGCGTAGCGAGCGCACGCACACACCAAATGTGGCGATGCGCACACAGAGCTCCGGTAGCGAGGTAAGAGAGCAACCCGCCCCTGCCCTAGACCCAGTGTGCAATTTGAGGTTCTTCTAGACTCGTGACTCTTTGGCAAAGAGCAGTTGGCAGTTGTAGCTAGGAGGGCCTTTTCGCAGCTTTGTGTTGTGTGCCAGTTGTGCTTCTTCCTGGATTGTGAGGCTCTTACAGTCACTCATGCCCTTGAAGATCATCTGTTAGCTTCAGCTGGTTCAGAATGCAGCTGAATGGACAATGAAGTGTGCATTTGGAACAGATTTATTTTCAGGTGGGGAGGGGGAGTAGAACTCCTTAGCATCAGAGCGTGTTAATAATAATATAGGAAATACTAATGCTCTGATGGTCATTTTGAAAAATCCTTTCTTAGTGAGCACCTAGAAGGCAAGAGGAACATACATGGCATGTTTGTAGGCTTTACGGTTCTGGAGATTTTGTGATGATGCATGAGTGGCATTTCGCTTTTATACAGAGAGAAGATTTTATATATAAAGAAGATAATTTCAATAGGTTTTTGAAATCAGATCTCTCCAAAGCAGAAATGGTAGAAAGCAATTGCTTAAGAGAAGTAAATTATCCGGAACAGAAATAAAGATTGAAGCATAAAGAGGCTTAGTCAAAGTGGAATACTTAGGGATCTGTTGATGAGAGAAGTTAATGGTCCCTAGAAAAATTCTCAGAACTTTTTTAGTGGAGTTATGGAACATGTTACTGTACAAGTAATATGACTGGGTTTTATATTAGATTCCCAAATTAGGTGTCCCAAATAAAAAGCTTCTGAGAAGTAAAATTGCAGTTTTTTGCTGTATATTTTATATCCCTTCAGTGTCATATGTGACAAGAATGCCTTCTAATGCGGTTTTCAAGAGCTATCACTAGCAGGTTTTCACATACTGTATTAGTTTTGCTTCTTCAGGAAGGGTTAATGTTTCTTGTGAACCCATTCCTGTTTGTTTGTTTGTTTGTTTGTTTGTTTGTTTGTTTGTTTGTTTGTTACATTTATATAGCTGCCCTTCTTTCAATAAACTCTGAGCGGCTCCTAATCAAAATAATGTTGCAAATATCCAAAATCCCTGGAGTAAACATGTCCAAGTGTACTTGTTCTCTGAGGTAAAAATAACAGGTACAAGTGGATTTTGATTAGTGTGGCTAATTAAGCCTTCAAAATGGTTGCCTTATTTGAAGTGATGTTTCTATAGAAATGTGGCAATTGGTTCCAGCTCGATAGAAATAGACAGTAAAAAATTTAAACATTATTTATTTATTTATTTATTTATTTATTTATTTATTTATTTATTTAAATAGATTTGTATGCTGCCCAACTCCCGGGGGACTCTGGGCGGCTAACAACATGTCAAATCCATTTATAAGTATAAAATCATATAACAATTAAAAACTACAAAAGTTAAAAAAACATCTAGCAATAATAACCAGGGGGGAGACCCATATATAGTCTGGTTGGTCTCACTTTCACCCCGCCTGCCGGAAGAGCCAGGTTTTTATTGCTTTACGGAAGGCCAGCAGGGTGGGGATAGTCCTGATCTCTGGAGGGAGTTGGTTCCAAAGGGAGGGAGCTCCCACAGAGAAGGCTCTCCCCATCGGCCCCGCCAACCGGCATTGCTTGGTCGATGGGACCTGGAGGAGACCAACTCTGTGGGCCCTAACCGGTCGTAGGGAGGTATGCGGCAGGATGCGGTCCCAAAGGTAACCTGGCCCTGAGCCATGTAGGGCTTTAAAGGTCAAAACCAACACCTTAAATTTTATATCTATATTAATGAAATATTATAATAAAGGATAAAAATATAAATGTATGGTTAAGTAAGTCACAGGATAATTTTAAAAAACAAAAAATATATAAATATTATTCCTAAAGGTAAACCTACCCTGACAAAAATATCTTAATTGCCTCTCAAAATATTTTAGCAGCATAGAGTGAACTGTTTTCCCTTTATTTAAATCTTTATAATATGCTGGTAGATGCAGAGTGCTCTAGCCACATCTCAGCAAATTTGCATGCTCCAATTGAGGTTAGGGTCAGCATCCATAATTAGCAGCGTCTAAAACCCCAGCCACAACCGCTCATGTGCTAGCCTCAATTGTGCATGTGCTAGCCTGACATTAACTGAATTTTGGGTTGCCTTAAACACAACCTGCTATCAATTTATAATTTGTACTAAATCAAATACCATAATATTTGAATTCACGTTAATTGTAACCTATCCAAAATCAAGAATCTATTTACAAAGATACAATGAAGGAGACAGAACAAAGATTTATGACAGTAAAATGAGTGGTTTGGCAAGGATAGTAACAAATACTACAGTAGTATTTGGAACAATGGGAGGAAAAGGAATTGCATAGTGATTAATGGTTCTATAATCCCAAACAAAGTGACAGTTTTTTCCTGTTTGTCCATCCTACCACATTTTGGAATGGAAAAATAGTGTACAAACTTAAGATTCCCTGGACAAGGTAGAAGGTTATCAAAGGTGCTAGCCCTCTTTTGTCTCAAGACATATTTGTTATTGCGAAATAAGACCCACTTCATGAGAAATTGCTCACAAAGAAGAGTTCATATTAAAGAGATCTTCCAGTTCACCACTTCTGTTTTCCCTGGTTTCCCCCTCTATATCAGGGAAAATGACAAGGAAAATATCCAGCAAAGTATGTTCTGGTACATCCAGAGAGACCCCATTTGAAGTACAGTAAATTCCAACATCCAGTTTACCTAATGAATCCCTAGACCTAATAAGTTTACTAAAATATAAAAAGTAATGTTAGATCTAAGTTATTCTAGTTCAGAAGTGGAATAAGAACATGTACTCTCCCTGCTTCCATGTTAAGATTTCCCTGAGGCAGAAAGGACAAGAAAAAGGTTTGCAGAACACAGTAAGTTGTACCAGTATATATTAACAAAGTATTCAATCCTGAGACAGGTGGAGATACAAAGAGATCAGACTGATCAACAGTAATAAAAATGGAAAGAGGGCCTTTGCTGTGGAAAAAGCAGGATTAAAGTTTTTCTTTAGAGTTTCAAATTATAAAGAGTGAGACAAAATATTAGTAGTTTGGGAGTGAATTGGTATAGGAATGCAAAATTGATGGCCTATGAGTATTGTCCCTGCATTCCTGACATTAAGATTTCTATCATCCGTGTTTTTTACAGTATCTGGAATTTCATCCTATGGTTGACCATTCCATTTTCTGTTAGTAGGAGAGAATTTAGTTTTAAATTGTTAAATCTGTAAAGCTAACTAACAGACGGTCAGTCTTATATTGCTACAGTTCCTGGTTGAAAATACTTACTTCTACTGATGGGTAACATACCTGGGTTCTCCAGTCCAGAACTGTGTCATCAGTTTGTTTTGAATGTCCCCTCACAAAGTACCCATTACTAGGGACTGCAAGATGGTCAATTCCAAAACTACAATGGAGAGCAGTGCAGAATCTGGCTTGGTAATCTCTGGGATGTTCTTCTGGACCTTGGACTGCTTCCATTTCTTCTCCTTCTATCTGCCAGGAAGGGATGGGACCAGATGCCATGATCTTAGTTGTTGTTTTTTTATGTTGATGCAATGGGCATGAATTTGGACAGACTCGGAGACACAATGGAAGACTGGGTTGCCTGGCAGGCTATGGTCCATGCAGTCATGAAGAGTCAGGCACGACTTGGCGACTGAACAGCAATTTCAAATAAGCTAACTTACAGAATGCATCCAAAACCCAGGACCCATGCCTGCCATAAGATTGAAATTTGGTGAATTTTATAAAACATTTTATGACATAAACATAATCCTAAAACATTTATGACGTAAAACAGAAATGTTCATAAAACATTTCTCTGCTGATGTTTGACTGTGCTATACGGTACAACATGGGTTAGTTTCAAGGCAGATATATGTATCTCTGAATGTCCCAAAGGTGCTTTTCAAAAAGCAACTGGACTTTCTTTGTTTTTTCCTTGAAGACATTTTGCTTCTCATCCAAGAAACTTCAGAACTGAAGAAGCTTCTTGGATGAGAAGTGAAATAACTTCAAGGTTGATAACCATAACCTGGGTGACTGAGAATCTCCATTGACATATACCTCTGAATGTATCCCAGTTTTTCCAGTAAAGGCAATACATTAAAAGCTCTATCACTGTTGAAGACATTGAGGAATCTGGTAGGAAATATCTCTGAAAGGATGATCCATGGGGTTACAGGTTGTCTAATTTTGCTGTTAAAGTTCAAACTAATTTAGGGCAATATAAAAGTGTATCTCTTTCCAAGTGTATCTCTTTCGCCGCCCTGAGTCCCACGGGATTGGGCGGCCTATAAGAGCGTTTAATAAATAAGTGTTTTATGCCAAGTGTTGTGATATGAGGGCTCTTTCAGAAATATAGTGAATAATTTGTCATTATATCCCAAGGATGTCTCTATTGTGACAAATTCCACCTCCTCCCTAATTCCAGTTCACCCATGTATCTAACTTTCAAAAGTATTCTAAATAGTCACCATATTATAGCCCTTTAGAAAAGTTTCTTGTAATAGATAATTAGAATATTCATCTAAGCCACTCAGTAATGTATTTCCTGGAATGGTGAATAGAAGATGTGGTATTAAACTTGTGACTGATTAGGTGTCATCGAGGTATTATCAACTCTTAACGTCTGCATAGGTAGATTTTCTCCATGATGATCTGTCTCTAATCTGGTTTTCCAAGTCTTCCAACAGCGTACTTATTGGCATTGTAACTGAGTCCATAAACCTTGCTGCTGATCATCCTCATCTTCTTTTTCCTTCCACTCTTCCTGTTCTGACCTGGGCTTCCTAATCAAATAATACAGCACAAACGGGGTCCCAAAAACCTCTTTTATTTTAACGGCTGCGAATTATTATCATTCCCAGCCATAATAAGTCCCAAACAATGATAACAAGTCCGACAACAGTCTTTCGGGGAAAGCCAGATAGTCACACGAACCTTGATCTTTCTTGACAAGCTGCCAAAGACCAATTAGCAAGAAACTTGGCAAGGCCAAACGGAAACACGGAGTCCGAGCTAAAATGACACGAGTTGAACAAAGTTGCTTCCTGCGATGAGCACTTCTGTGTGCTCCACTTATATAGCCTATGGGAGGGGCCAATTATCTCCAAGCCTTACTCCCGAGTAGTCCTCTGTAACTGTTCTTGCCTTCTGACAGCTCTTGCCTTCTGACAGCGCATTGAGAACAGGCTCCCCCTGTTCCTCCTCCTCGCTCATGTCAGCCTCTGGAGGCTCTGGAGTAAGCACAGGCCTCCCAGATGGCCTGGGCTGGATCCCTGCCTCTGGCACCAAGCCTTCTCCAGACTCCAGACCTGACCCATGTTCCTCCCCAGCCTCCTCGCTGTCCGACTCTGCTGCCAGCTCCGCAGGCCGCTGGCAGACCACAACATTTCCCAGCATTTTTCAGAGAGCTAGGTTTTTCCAATAATGTGCCTGAAATAAGATAATTTGAACCTGGCTATATCTGCCTTGAATGGGAACTCGGGTTTGATTTGTGCAGTTATTCTTTTGTTTTCTTAGAAGTTCATGGTATTCTCAGGAGTCTTTTTCAACACCAGTGTTCAAAAGCAACAATGTTATTTTCGTCCTGCCCAACAGTATAATATTCTCAAGAAGACCCAACCTCAGTTAATTATGGGCCCAGATTAGTAACCTGGAGCTACTACCTGCTGAGACATCATTTTAAGAACTTGATTCTTAATATTCAATTGTCAGATTATTATAGAGATCAGTGGGCCAAATTAATTAAACAACAAGTGTTTCAGATTCAGCAAATTCTGTAGCAATTTCCTTCCACCTATCCAAGCATCATGAATTTCTCAAGAGAGCTGGTTTTCACATAATGTATCCAGAATATAATCTAAGCCTGATCATTTGTTTCAGTGAGAACTTTAACTGATTTGTTCTATGATCCATTTGTTTGATTTGTTTCATGTCCAATTACTATTTGTATCCTTATTCCATATCCCTTTGTTTGCATCCAATGTCCAAATATAGGTCTCCTTGCAATTCAGAGAAATAAATATCTTTTGTCTTCTTAATGTCCTTTTATAAGTCTGAGCATTTGGCCAGTCTCCCAAGCATTAATTTAGTTCTTAGCAATATACAGTACATGTTTTAAATTAAAAATGGGTCCTTATGGGGGATAAAAACTTTGACTTCAGCTTAGACGTTAGGTTCAACCTACCTGTTCGTTGGACTTAGTTTTTCATCTGTTTAGTGTCCTAGTTCCTGTTTTAGAAATTAGAGTTACATCAGATATTAAACAGTAATAAAGGACAACTGCCTTGTTATATTGTGACATCTAGTATTCAAAGACATTACATTTTTTCAAAGATTATTTACTCGAATATTAATAATGTTTCTTATAATTAAAATGTTCTTTAAAATACAGGCAAAATAGGAAAGGCAACGGCATGGACCATAATTCTTTAAATGATTGGTTTAGTTGGCACATGGAATAGTAAAACAGTGTGGTTGATGTACATTTAACAGCACAGTTCTTTCTTTTAAAAAAATATAAATCCCATTGGTTTCATTATGTTCCCCACCCCAATAAGTATTATAGTCCAAGAGACACTTTAAAACTGTAAAAATGTTTATTTAGATCAATTAAGTGGAATTTTAAGTAAATGCATGAAAGGTTTCCCCAGGTTATTGGCCATGGAGAATATATTGTTTGGAACCAATATAATACCATAACACTTTAAAACCATCTGTTTTTAAATCATACATGATTCAAATTTCAATTACTCAATGTATTTCTTTCCAATATTCTGTTAAAGTCAGACTTCTATAGTAGATTGCAATTACTGTGTTTTCCTCAAACCATGATCTTCTCTCTTTTTTTAATGAAAATTGCCCTTGAAATAACAATTTGCAATACAAACATTGTTTTACAATTACATGTTGTATAGAGTGTAGCTTATAAGCATGGATATAAATTAATACCTACAAGCATTATATTGCAGTACCTGACAGAATTGTCAGCAGTATAAGAAATGAAAGTATCATGGAAGCTAATCAATGAAGATTTTATTTATTCATAATATGGTGCTTAACAATGTTCTTCTTTCTACATTTCATGTATAGTTGTATAAATTTTAGCACTTAATAATGGTAGAAAGTGCACTGGATTCCAACCCAGATGTTATTTAAATGAATCCAGAAGCGTAATGGGGATCAGGTAAATAAAACAAGTAGGTTTCATGGCACCATTATCTTTATTTGTAACCTGCTTATATTATCAATGTCCCCCATGTTCACTGGCAGAAGAACACTAGAGATTGAATATTGACACTCATCATTTAGAAGTTTAATACTGTTTTCATTTACATGTAATAAGCTCAATTAGATTCAAAGATATATTTGAATACGGTCAGTGGTGCTGGGCCTTTATCTGGGCAGTTCTGTCTGGAATGTATATTTTCTTTTGAGGCTTTGTTTCCTGTTGGATAGAGTTCACTGATCCTATTTGTCATTGCTGGCCTTTGCACTATGTGCTTTTCTGGATTTCTAGAAAACCATCAAAGTGTTGTGTAGATATACACAAAAATTATTACAAATAGATTAAGCACTGTTCCAATTATTCCCAACAGAGCTAAAACCGATTCCTCTTTTTCCTCACTTTCTTCTTGCCTTTTTACATCTTCTAACGTTGTAATGGCAGCGCTCCTCATTTTTTCTGCAAAGACCTTCACCAGTGTTTGGACTGCTGGCTAGAAAGAAGGGAAAAAATTACTTACTTTGTGGATCCTCCCTCCCCTTCACACATATACATATACACACAAATCCAACATGTACATAACCCACATATTAATGCACATGTATTCTATTTTGTTTATTTCATAGTAAAAAAAGAGAAATT
This sequence comes from Diadophis punctatus similis, assembly GCA_023053685.1. Lineage (NCBI taxonomy): Eukaryota > Metazoa > Chordata > Lepidosauria > Squamata > Dipsadidae > Diadophis > Diadophis punctatus. Next base: position 66,432,222 of record JALIGW010000001.1, on the reverse strand, counting down.
TATAGTTCATTCCAATCTAATTTTAATTTCTGAACTGAATAGTTTTTCCCCCCAGAGTCTGCACCTGTACTTTACATAGTAAACATATGTGGCTTACTGAAAAACAGATAAACAGGAAATAGACAGGTAGTTATTAGTGTACGTTGATATGTCAATAAGCAAGTTTGATCACATAGCCCAAATTAGGTTAGCCTTTTATATAAAAGATAGAGTGGTTTAGTGGCTTTTATATCTAAAAATCTGCATTTAGACTGGAAAGAAAAAAAGAGAAAATTGTATAAATGTTTCCATGAAGTGTGGCAACAGATAGCACAGATTAGGAAGGTTTTGAAGAAGTGCTATATATACAATTTATGGTAGATACCAGCTATTGTCTTTTGTTTCCTTTTTGTTTTGTGGTGTTTAATATAGATTTAATGTGACTTTTGTTGCATGGTTCACCTTATAATCTTTTGGTGTCAAAAATGAAGATGTATTTATGCTGGGATTTGCAATTTGTTGTATTTAAATATTACTCTGCTGGGGAAAAAATATTTTCAGTCTAATCTGAATGGAATGCCAGACAGTTTACACACAATATCCAGAAAGGCATATAACTGAATGCCTATTGAAATTACATGTTTTTTAATATTTTAATTACATTTAAAATTAAAGTGATTGCAGCAATCAAAGATTAATAAACTGATTTACGCTTAAAGATTTGTAAAAGCTTCTCTTACCCTACATTGCATCAGGAATAAAATCTCATCAGACATGCTGCTTACTCCTCACTGCAGTGGAAAAACAGCCTTATCTTCATGGAGGGCTGTTCTTTTCAGTCAGAGCAGAAATTGTATGCATGCATGAACAATTTCTTGATAAATTAGGCTGCAGATGCAATAATGTTATAATATCTTCCAAGAAATGCAGGCCTTATGTCGGTTATCCATTGAAACAATGTTATGTTTGGAAGGAAAACCCTGCTCTTCTTATCCAGGTTGTATATTTGTTCCCCTTTTAAATGTTTTGAATCTTCGATCAGACGAAGCACGTTCTGTACCAACAGTGGATACACAGCTGAGGCTTCCAGTTAAAATTTAATCTCCCACTCTTTGTCATATACATGTAGCTGTTAACCCAAGACATTCCAGAGGCATGTTTTGGTAACGTGCTCTCGGTCTTGTTAATTCTCTGAAGACGTTTTCTTCGTGTTGCTGAGTTGTAAATCCAAATGTAGTAGATGCAGTTATATTGCCCTGTTTATATTTTTATCCAGAAGGAACAAAGTTAGTTGTTTTGCGACAAGGATAGGAGTATTACACACCTGCATTCAGAGCATCTGACAAATAATCCCAAGGCATTCTTCAGAGCATTGCATAACTTAGCAGCCAGTCAGATCTGAGGAGTGGAATGTCAGTGGCTTCAGTTGCATACGGTAGTGAGTGGTGACATTGATTAAACATGCAGTTGGCACTTGCTGAATAAAGAACAGCTACAAGTCCCCCTTGCAGACAATGAGTTACATAACAATGCATGATGGTTCTGCTGTTTCATTGTCAGGCTAGGCACATTTTAATCCAGCAACACTTGTGAAAGTGTGCTGTGTAGAAGCAAGCCAAACTGACAAAGTACTATGCTACAAATAACAACTTTAAGGCATTTGAGCTGCAACAGGGTTTTCGTTCCTTTTGCTTTTGAGTTCTTTTTCATTTCAACAGCTTTTGGTAGACTGTTGATTCAAAATGGAACTGTCGTTTTGAAATCTATTCATTCCCCTCCTGTTCTCTCTTTGAAGAATACAGGTCAGTGTGAAAATAACACCATGTACAAAAGAAATGTTCCCAGCCTTTTGTCATAGGAAGTAATTATCTGATATTCTGAGCAGGAATTACAGATCTGTGCTAATGCAATGTAATGTATTAAGTTGTGTGTAATACCTTTTTCAGATAAAAACAGAATGAATACTTTCTTAACTGACATATTTCATTATTAAGAAATTGGTAGACAATGATTTTGAATGAAAACAGTTTTTGCTTGCGTGCTTACATCCATAGTTAAAAATTATTTCTGTGTATGTCTTTTTCACTAAATTTCAGGTAAATTGTGGTATTTTTATGGTATTTCTTTAAACTTTAAAAATCTCAGAGATGTATTTAGCATAAAAGCAGAGCATATTACAGCACAAAGCCTGATTTGCAAGATGGTCTCTATCAGCATTGAAATAATTTTGGAATTAGTATGTACTAATTGTAGGGCTGTTTTGAAGAAACAGTATTTGATTGACAAATTGCTTTGATTATTACATAGCTTGGCGTAAAATATTTTCCAATCTGAAGACCTCTGAAGGGAGTGTGGTGAAAAATACATTTATTGTTCACATGACTTTATATTATTTCAAAAATTCTATTACTTTCAACAAAAGTTGTGTGTTTTTAGATTGAGTTCTGCTACTGACTCCACAAGTTGATCTCTGACTGATTCTTGTTGATCTCTCACTGATTCCTATCTGACAAGATACAATATCAACAACTGGTATATGTGTGGTGTGTTTTTTAGAAATAATATTTTGCTACTCATTTGAAAATATTATTTTACAATAATCCAATAAAATTATATGCTATAATAGAAGTAGATATTTATTAGCAACTTTTGAGTATCCAGTAGATCTGAATACTTCTGTTTTCAGTGCATTAGTCTTCCTATGTATAGATGACTGTTTCCTATTTTTCTTACCACTTTTTAATGACTACTTTTACCTATTCTTGTTTGAATGCTTTGCATTTTGAAACACTGTAATTTTTTATATATGCAGGAAATATTAAAATCAACAGGAGCTTTTAGTATCTTCTATGAACTAAACAAAGTTCTTGATGCTACAGTATAAGAAACTAAATTAGTGCTGGTTGTGGTCTTAAAATTTCTGCATTATAGATATAACTTGTGGGCAATCAACTCTCTGTTCCACTATGTTATTTATATCAAATATAAATAATTTTTCCCATATTGCGAAAGGAATCCTTTCATTTTCAAGAGGAGCAATCCTACAAGTAGTTATTATTGTTTTGGTTTTATGGAACATATACCACCAAGCAAGAAACATTCATTATCATTAGAGGGTAATTTATACTATGAAAAGCGTATTGCCTTCCAATGGTTTTGAGGTACTTTAATCAGAGGATTTAAGGCATTAACTGAAGAAATTTCACATGTTATCGGTCCTAAATTATTTTGATTTTTATGTTCACCAACGTTTCTTTCCACAGGGTGATCTAACATAGGGATATTAATCAATTTGTTCTACATTTATAATAGAAATATAAAAATAATTCACAAGCATTTGAATTATATTTTAATCCAAGTGCTTTATTTAAAGGGTTAAAACTTGCTATGTAAAATATTCTATTTGAATTCAGCATTATGTTGGCAATAGTATTCCAAAACTTGTGTCTAGTTCAAAGAAAAGGGGAAAGAAAATTTGGATTTAAATAAATTGTATTAATTAAAGCACTAACCTAACAAAATGTAGTTGCAAAATTTAGGTAGTATGGTTTGATAAGTCGTCTTAAAGTTCCATCTATTAGAGGTTTTTTTAATCATCTATTTTATTAGAATCCCTTTGAAAAATACTGCGACTTGTGAACGTTTAAATGAAACATAATTATTCCTACACTTTTTTCTTCACTTTAAATCTCAGCACCCACACATCATAATTAATTTGAATGGGATTAGAATTAGTTGGCCATTTTCCAGAAAGAGTGATTTAGATGAATTTGAAGAGCAATATTAAATAAATAGTGGTAGTAAAAAGAAAACAATAAAGAAATGATTATATACAGAACTATGAATGTAAATAACAATTCATAGGAGCCCAATACTTGACAGAATTCCATATTCTAAGAATTTAGTTTCATTTTTTCCCTTTTGCTCATTTTTATAATGATGTGTCCATTTTTATAATGACATTAACAAATGTGTCAAAGTTTGGGTGATATTTAATGAAATCTCAGAAACTAGAATCATTGAGGGGTGCTTTGTATTTTTTTTCCTATGAAATGTCAGAAGCAGAAATAATTATGTAGAATACAGTGGGGAAAAAGATATGTGCCAAATATGAGCAAATATATTTACATTTCTTTTAGAACTACATTGAACTACTAAGAAGAGCAACTAATATTTTAGACATCCTTGGTTTTGTCTTAAGCTAGTTGACTTTCTTCCCCAAAGAGTGAAATTAAATCATTTCTCCTATTAGGTAATTAAAATAAAAAATCTTGTTTAGGGGACTCGCTCCCTCCTTGCTAAAGGGGGAAGTGAGGAACACTTGCACGGTAGAGCTGAGGAATTCGCTCAGTTTCTGACGGATAAAGTCGCTCAGATCCGGTCGAATCTGGACTCTGGCTGGACAGAGCCCATTGAGTTGACAGGGGCAAGTCTTAGTCCAGTGTTGTGGGAGGAGTTTGAGCCAGCCACTCCTAATGACGTGGACAAGGCCGTGGGTGCGATGAGCTCTTCCACCTGTTTATTGGACCCGTGCCCCGCCAGCAGAGAGGTGGCACGCGGCTGCATCCAGGCGGTGATCAACGCTTCTTTTAGGGAGGGATCCGTACCGCAGCATTTAAAGGTTGCGGTGGTGAGACCCCTCCTTAAGAAGCCTTCCCTGGATCCGGCGGATTTAAAGAACTTTCGTCCGGTCTCCAACTTACCATTTATAGGTAAGGTTGTTGAGAAGGTGGTAGCTTTTCAGCTTCTTCGGTTATTGGAGGAAACTGATTATCTAGATTCCTTTCAATCGGGTTTCAGGCGCAGCTGCAGTACAGAAACTGCCTTGGTCGCCCTGATGGATGATCTAATAACCCCCCAGGATGGGAGTTATTCTTCCATCCTGGTGCTACTTGACCTCTCAGCGGCTTTCGATACCATCGACCATGGTATCCTTCTGCATCATCTCGACGAATTGGGAGTGGGACGCACCGTTCTACGGTGGTTCGCCTCTTACCTCATTGACAGGATGCAGTCGGTGTTAACAGGAGGACAGAGATCGTCTCCTAGGCCCCTGACTTGTGGGGTGCCTCAGGGTTCGGTCCTCTCGCCCATCCTGTTTAACATTTACATGAAACAGCTGGGGGAGATCATCCGTCGACACGGGGTGAGTTTTCAACAGTACGCTGATGACACCCAGCTGTACATTTCCACCCCATCTCAATTCAGGGAGGCAGTGGATGTAATGTGCTGATGCCTGGACGATGTCAGGATCTGGATGGGGAGGAACAAGCTTAACCCCAACAAGACTGAGTGGCTCTGGATATTGCCCCCTAAGGAATATGTCGACTGTCCCTCCTTGGTTCTTGGGGGAGAAAAACTAACTCCCTCGGAACGGGTTCGCAATTTGGGAGTTCTCCTAGATCCACAGCTAAATGATACTGATTTTCTGGATCCCTTTCAATCTGGTTTCAGGCGCGGCTACAGTACGGAAACGGCTTTGGTCACCCTGATGGATGATCTCTGGCGAGCCCGGGATGGGGGTCACTCCTCTATCCTGGTGCTACTTGACCTCTCAGCGGCCTTCGATACCATTGACCATGGTATCCTTCTGCGTCATCTTGGAGAGGTGGGAGTGGGGGCACTGTTCTGCAGTGGTTCTCCTCCTTCCTCTCTGACAGGACGCAGTCGGTGCTGACAGGGGGGTAGAGGTCGAGCCCTAGGCCCCTACTATGTGGGGTGCCGCAGGGTTCGGTCCTCTCGCCCATCCTGTTTAACATCTACATGAAGCCACTGGGTGAGATCATCCGACGACACGGGGTGAGGTATCAGCAATATGCTGATGATACCCAGTTGTACATCTCCACCCCGTATCAATTTGGGGAAGCCGTAGACGTAATGGGCCGCTGCCTGGCCGATGTTAGGGTCTGGATGGGGAAGAACCGGCTAAAACTTAACCCTGACAAGACTGAGTGGCTGTGGATATTGCCTCCTAAGGACTTGACCAATTGTCCCTCCTTGGTTCTTGGGGGGGAGAAATTAGCTCCCTCAGAATGGGTCCGCAATTTGGGTGTCCTCCTAGACCCACAGCTAAAATTGGAGCAACATCTTTCAGCTGTGGTTAGGGGGACCTTTGCACAAGTTCGTCTTGTGCACCAATTGCGACCCTACTTGGAGAAGGAGGCACTTCTCACAGTCGCTCATGCCCTTATCACCTCACGGCTGGATTACTGCAATGCGCTCTACATGGGGCTACCCTTGAAGAGTGTCCGGCGACTGCAATTGGTGCAAAATGCAGCTGCGCGAGCTGTGGTGGGTGTACCTAGATGCACCCACGTAACACCTATTCTCCGCCAGCTGCATTGGCTGCCCATTAGTCTCCGGATACAATTCAAGGTGTTGGTCGTTACCTTTAAAGCCCTACATGGCTCAGGGCCAGGTTACCTTCGGGACCGCATCCTGCCGCATACCTCCCTACGACCGGTTAGGTCCCACAGAGCGGGTCTCCTCCAGGTCCCATCGACCAAGCAATGCCGGCTGGCGGGGCCGATTGGGAGAGCCTTCTCTGTGGGAGCCCCCTCCCTTTGGAACCAGCTCCCTCCAGAGATCAGGACTATCCCCACCCGCTGGCCTTCCGTAAAGCGATAAAAACTTGGCTCTTCCGGCAGGCAGGGTATGAATGAAAGTTATTTTAAATCTGGACAGTATTTTAACATGGTTTTTTAACAAAATTGTTTTTTACTTTATGTTTTCTATACATGCTGTGAGCCGCCCAGAGTCCCTCGGGAGTTGGGCGGCATAGAAATTTTAATAAATAAAATAATAAATAAATAAATAAATAAAATTAGACCAACAGCTTACAGCTGTGGCTAGGAGAGCCTTTGCACAGGTTCGCCTGGTGCATCAATTGCGACCATACTTGGAGAAGGAGGCTCTACTCACAGTCACTCATGCCCTTGTCACCTCTCGATTGGACTACTGTAATGCGCTCTACATGGGGCTACCCTTGAAGAGTATCCGGAGACTTTAACTGGTGCAAAGTGCGGCTGCGCGTGCTGTGGTGGGTGTCTCAAAATACACCCATGTAACACCCATACTCCGCCAGCTGCACTGGTTGCCCATTGGTCTCTGGGTGCAATTCAAGGTGTTGATTATCATCTTTAAAGCCCTACATGGCTTAGGACCAGGTTACCTCCGGGACTGCATCCTACCTCATACTTCCCTTCGACCGGTCAGGTCCCACAGAGTAGGTCTCCTCCAGGTCCCATCAACCAAACAATGCCGGCTGGCGGGACATAGTGGGAGGGCCTTCTCTGTGGGGGGCCCTGTTCTCTGGAACCAACTACCCCCAGAGATCCGAATTATCCCCACCTTGCTGGCCTTCCGAAAAGCCATTAAGACATGGCTCTTCCTACAGGCGGGGTGATTTGAGACAATTTCACACCTTAGGTTCTCCCTCATGTATGTATGGTTTTATGTTTTTTTAAATTCTTTTTAAACTGTTTTTAAATTATTATATTGTTTAGTTGTTCTTTAAATGTTGTACGCCGCCCTGAGTCCCCAGGGAGTAGGGCGGCATATAAGAACACATAAATAAATAAATAAATAAATAAATAAATAAATAAATAAATAAATAAATAAATAAATAAATAAATAAGTGTGTGTGTGTGTGTGTGTGTGTGTGTGTGTGTGTGTGTGTGTGTGTGTGTGTGTGTGTGTAGGATTTTTTTGCTGATAAATGAAAATAAAGGGAGACTATTATAGATCTATTTCGAACTTATTTTGCTCTCGTCAGATAGCCATACCCCTTACTGGGATTTGAACCCGGGCCGGCTGCCTTGCAGTGCAGCAACTTATCCATTAGGCCATAGGCTCTGTTCCCAATCAGCTCTTTCACCAGGAAAGGGTTATATATGTTTTTCTGTCGTGTTATCCTGGTGTACCCAAATATGGGAGAGAAAGCATCACAGCTTCCTTTTTGCCTTTCAGCCCCGTCACAGGGACCATCCAGGCTGATTTTTTAATATAGCCGACACACTAATCTATATGTGTAGGATTTTTTTGCTGATAAATGAAAATAAATGGAGACTATTATAGATCTATTTCGAGCTTAATTTGCTCTCGTCAGATAGCCATACCCCTTACTGGGATTTGAACCCGGGCCGGCTGCCTTGCAGTGCAGCAACTTATCCATTAGGCCATAGGCTCTGTTCCCAATCAGCTCTTTCACCAGGAAAGGGTTACATATGTTTTTCTGTCGTGTTATCCTGGTGTACCCAAATATGGGAGAGAAAGCATCACAGCTTCCTTTTTGCCTTTCAGCCCCGTCACAGGGGTTATATATAGTAGAAGTAACTTATTTAATCTTTTTTTAGCTGTAGGGATAAAAATCTGCAGGGATCCCCAACCCCTGGTCCACGCAAGCAAGCAAAGCCCCGTCTGCAGGATGCAGGCAGTATGTAAAATCACACCCCCTCCAGTCCGTGGAAAAACTCTTCTCCACGGAGCCAGTCCCTGGTGCCCAAAAGGTTGGGGGCTGCTATTATGGAGAATAAAAGAGAGATTTTGAATATCATTGATCCCTTTTGTTGGGAGATTCTGCAAAGTTTAGGAGAATCATTCAGACATAATGCATATCAACTGCAGGAATCAAAAGTTGGTAAATATAGTTAGGATTCATCTATCTCATTAAGGCATACAATGGTTTATGTAGTTTTGATTTTGTATACTGTTTCAACTTGATGGATTATTATTTATTCAATAATCTATAACTAAGCTTGATGTGTAAATCTAGTCCTTGGTAGCTAGAATTCATAAAGTGTGAGAATTTGATGACTAATAAGTAGATTGGCTTCTAGTTTGAGCAGAGGTAGCTAGGGAAAATGGTAGATATTCAAGAATGTCAGTTTCTGCCATATGTCTTCCATTGCAGAGTGAGCAAAAAAGAGAATCATTCTGTAGGATTTAATTTTATACAATTCAGAGCCTATAATTATTCAAATTATATTTAAAATACATAATACCAGAGTTCGAAGGGACCTTGGAAGTTTTCTAGTCCAACCTCCTGTTCAAGCAGGGGACCCTATATCAGGGGTGAAATTCAGCAGGTTCAGACAGGTTCTATAGAACCGGTGGCGGCGGTTATGCGCAGTTCGGAGAACTGGTAAATCACACCACTGACTGTCGATTCTGTGGGTGTGGTTTGGTGGGATGGTGCCGCCCCACCTTGCTGTGAGTGATGTCAAGTTGGCCAGGCCCACTCAGTCACATGACCCCACCAAGCCACACCCACAGAACTGGTAGGGGAAAATTTTGAATGTCACCTCTGCCCTATATACCATTTCAGACAAATGGTTGTCTGGACGTTTTTAAAAAGAGATTGGACAACCATTCGTCTGAAATGATATAGGGTTTCCTGAATCCTGCTTGAGCAGGGGATTGGACTAGAAGACCTCCAAGGCCCCTTTCCTATTCTGCTTTTAGCTGAAGTTCCTGTAATTTTAAAAAATACATCAATTTTACCAAATGCTTACTCAGTGTTTTGATACTATGTTACTATTCATGTGACCAGCAATCTGTGAAAAACGAAAACATCTAAAATCATAGATATAGGGTGGGGAATGACATTGAACAAGCATATTGCTGAGCCGAAGCTTGCATTCAAGGATTAGAACCTGCATGTTGTCATTTTGACCAAACTGTCTGAAATTATTTCTTTTTCCCTTTTGTTAAAAACAATCTTTCCCTCTCTTGTACAGAGCTCTCCAGGCAATCAATTCTTGCAAAGCAATTGAATATTGAGTGTTAATTAGACATTTTATAAGAGATCTGCCTCCAGTTATTGTTTAAATAGAAAAAGCAAAAGTCATTAGATGTCAGACTTCATGCAGGCATAGCTTGATTCATGAGTCTTCAGACATTTACACACACACTCACTCTCCCCCCCTGTGCTTAGTAACTAGCTAACAGCAGTATCTTCGAGGACCCAGCATGATTAGATTAAAGCTTTATTGCAGAATTGAAAAAGAAACATTTATGCAGAAGATCAACTATTACAGAAGGCAGAAATCAGCTGTATGCATATGTGCTGGAATGTGTGTGATCTCAAGTGTAATCCTTTCTTGCCATTCCTTTCGTGGCAATGAATTTTTTATTGTTTTTCCCCAAAATACAATAGGGAGATCAATTGCGGCATGATTATTGCGTGGTGGGGTTTATTTATTTTATGAAATAGAACAAGACAAAAAGAAAGAGGAAAAAGTATCTTTACATAGCAATCTGATCTGCAGTCCTTTTCTTTTCACCTTATCAACTTTAGCCCTTATATACCACCATGTTTTCTTTTTCTTCTTCTCCTCCTTTAAGCCTGAAGCAGCCAGGAGCATCTCCCTCTCCTGCTCTCTCAATGTGGAAAAGTGGAAGGCATTATTCCTTTCCATGTGTTTGTCAGCACATTTTCTTTGGAGAAAAACTGGAGTTGTGTTAGCATTTAGCTATGTGGGTTCGACTTGTAAATAGTGATGTGTTACTCTCTTGTAATTCTTTGAGTTTTCTATCAGTGCAGAGTTGGAATAATGTCTGGGATGCTCTGCTGAAATAGGTCACCCGACAGTTCATCTAGTCAGGTGTGTTGTGTAGTTATCCAAATCCAAACTTTTTTTAATGAGAAGGGGGTTGCCCCTATTACAGTTTTCTTAGTCATTCAATCAGTTGCAAATGGTATATGAGCTCAATCAGTGAGAAAGTCCTCTGGTATGAAAAATACAATTCCTATTCAGTGACAAAGGTAGTAAATTTCCAAAATAAAAGTAAATAATTATCATACTTTTCGGGCAAGGTGGAAAGTCCTTAGGGTAAGAAAGTTGTTGGATCCTGGGCAGCGGTGGGTTGCTCCCAGTTCGGACCGGTTCTTAGAACTGGTAGCGCCGGCGGCGGGAGGCTCCGCCCACCCACCCGGGACACTTCTGGTAGCAAAAATATTTACAACCCACCACTGATCCTGGGTTAGAAAGAGGCATTGGAATTGTCTGTTTTGTTAAATTCTGCCTAGCTGATTCATTGTGTAGCTTAACTGTCAGGGTCACCACTTTTTCTGATGGAGGAAAGAATGGAATGGGAATAGGAATAGGAATAGGAATAGAATTCTTTATTGGCCAATCAAAGTGTGATTGGACACACAAGGAATTTGTCTCCAGTGCATAATATCCCAGTGTACATTCTAGCAACAAGTGATAAAACATTATCATAATCATCATAAAATATATTCATCATAAATCATAAGATACAACACTGAGTGATAGTCATAGGATACTAAGTAAGCAATCAACCAACATAAATCATATTAGATTCTAAATAAAACAATATAAATTGTAAGATACAAGCAACAAAGTTATAGTCATAAGAAGATAAGGAAATAGGTAATAGAAAAGATGAGAAGGATAATAGTAAGACAGCTCTACTAGGTAGTTTGACAGTGTTGTGGAAATTAGTTGTTTAGCAGAGTGATGGCATTGGTGGGAAACTGTAACCTAATCCAACATCAGAAGGGCTGCAAACGAATCTGAGTCATTGCTTAAATCCTGGGATTGGAGTCTGAGATGTCTTTCCATAGTGTAGGAGTAAGGAACTGAACTTGCTGTCAAACTTCTTGCAGGCGTGTTTTAATTCTGTACTTTTCAGATGCACAAAACATGCATATATATACTACAGTCAGTAACTATCCAATAATAAAACCTTCAAGGAAATTGCATAAAAACTTGATTGCACCTAGAAGGAGAAATGTCTATGTAAAAAAATCAACTATTACAAAATATAATAATTATATTTCTCTGTGAGTGTATAATTGTATTTGTCAGTTCTGGGGTTTCGGTCCTAGGTCTCTGTTTCCCAACCTGAAATACAGAGGGCACAGTGCCATATTTACATAATGGTCAAGTCTCGTCTGTGAATTTTTTATTTCCTGTCTTATTAGATTCAGACCTCATGGTAACACTTGAAATATTGTAACTGAGACCATGTCTTTTAGTGAGTTTGTTAACATCATATGTTTAAGAAAATGTACTACAAAAGCAGAAACAAGGGAAGTTTAAAATTTTAAATTACTTAGACATTATGAGAACAAAAAATGTGACCTCTGGCAATAATTTTATGCTTTGAAGATCTAAACTGACTAATTATAAAGCAAGAAAATGGATTCTAGCTATTTTAATTGAATAGCTGGAGTATCTATCCTCTCTTGTAAATCTTTGGATAGTTAATGAGATTCCTGCACATTCTGTTAACTAAGACACTCTCAGGATTCATTGTTGTTAGTAGTACTTTTTCATAATCTTTGGATGGTATTTTCAGAGATTACTGAAATTATTACTGAATGTACATATGAAGGCTACAGGTAGAATGTTTTGGAAAAAAGAGACTGGGAGTTTGCAGCATCAGAAGCTTAAATGATGAAAAAACAGGATATAAACACTACTGTCTGAATAAATGTTATGGGCTCTATGATTTCTTAATATATGAATGATAGAGAACTGATTGAAGTCAGCTAATAAAGATGAGAAGGAGCTCCTAACATAGAAAAGATGTTTATTTGAAACCAGATATGATCACAAATATATCATTGACAGTTGAAAACACCACCTTTTATTCTAAGCCTCAATTTACGTTGTCACAGGAGAATATCCTAATCTCATAATACCAAAATGAAATCCCACATGTTACAAGTAGAATGGGTTGTGTGTCTACCGTTTTTACCTTCATCTGCATATTTAATAGTATAACATTCAGAGTTGAACTCAAATTATGGATGAAGATAGAAGAAACAAAAACATTATATCCTTTGAATAAGTTATTAAAAGATGTTTATAAAATTGTTGTACATACTTTGTGTAGCTTCCATTTGGTTCTTTTGCTTAGCTTCTTTTGAGGCACATGGGAAATACTGCATAATAATCAATTTTCCATTATGGTTGCATATGCCCTATTCATTGTGTTCTTTGAGAGCACATTTCAAATATATAAAGAACTTTTTTAATGTCATCTGTATTTGGTTAAGCTATACTTGGAATGTTAAATGGTTTGGAAAAGAATTTAGAGCTGCTCAATATTATCTATTTAACGGTTCATCGGGCTTGGTTATTCTTAGTTAGGAATATCTTGGAACAGTAAAAAGTTTAGGGATACGGATGCTTCCAATTAATGTATAGCTTACAGCAAAGTTTCTTTTTCAAAAGACATTTCTCCATAAACCTTGCCCAGAATTAATGTAAATATCAAATATTAAGTATATTGGGAATTTTGCAGCCGATGAGGAAAACTATTTTGATTAATCAAGTTAGATAATCTATAGTTTAAGCCAACTTTTTTGTTGAATGAAATGTGCCATTAACTTTTGAGATTATCTCTATACTATGGATAGAGTTGTTTTAGGATTGGAGTTGTATATCATAAACATAGTGTCGGTTCAGATTCTCAAGGTAATACCAAAATCTAATGTGAGTTTCCCAGATAATAAGGCCATTGACAAATGTTATTGTTTTGTACTAAGTGATGTATTCAAATTTCTTCTTATCTTCCCCCAATAAAATGTTAAGAATGTAGAGAACACCACATAACCAATTTTTAATTATGATAAGATTGTGTTTTTGTATAAATCTGGGTATTCCGTGCAGTTCTCAATTCTGTACAGTATTAGCAAAATAGTTTACTATGCAAACTTTTATAATATGTAGCAAAACATTGAACTGTTATTCCTTTTGAAATACATTGAGTCTGAATATTTGGATACCCAACCATACTTGGTGACATTTTCAAATATATCTAACAGTTGAAAATATCACAGTTCCAAATCTTGAACTGTTAAAACCTTACCCAACCATACAATGAACTTTTGCAGGAACTGGAAATGTCTAGTCCAATGACGAAAAGGACTATGCGTGACATGATAGGAGTCCTTCCAATATTTGAGGGGCTGTCACAGAGATGAGGGGGTCAACTTATTCTCCAAAGCATCTGAGGGCAGGACAAGAAGTAACAGGTGGAAGATCATTAAAGAGAGATCCAACCTAGAACTAAGGAGAAATTTCCTGTCATTAAGAACAATTAATCCGTGGCACTGCTTGCCTCCAGAAGTTATGGGTGCTCTATCACTGGAGGTTTTTAAGATGGTCAGCCATTTGTCTGAAATGGTGTAGGGTCTCCTGCTTGAGCAGGGGGTTGGACTAAAAGATCTCCAAGGTCCCTTCCAACTCTAGTATTCTCTATTCTATATTCCATCCCAAATCATTCTGTATTATACACCCACTCAGTATTTGGTTACTCTAATGTAGACATATGATTGTCATTGCTACTAGAAATGTATTATATCGTAGCATATAAAATCATATAAAATCACCAAATTCCACCTTACTTATTTTGACTGTGTCTTGCAGTCAAACTCACTGAAAAAGGCAGTTTTGCTTGGAATGGTCAGCAGTAAAAGTAAACTGTTCAGTCCAGCTTAGTTTTCCTTTAGTAGTGCAATAGACAGAACATTGAAACTTAGAAAGTGATACCTATGAAAAAGGTTACTATATGCAGCCATTTAGGAGTGAGGACTACCTTTAGCCAATCTTTCTGCATTTGCTTTATAAATTTCATTCAGTACGACAATCAAACATAATGATTGGAATGCTAGGATTGGATCCAGAAGATACAGTTTCAGATGTTCAATAAAATGATTTTCTGGATCACCATTACCGAGTCATGTTCTTTCAGACCAGCCTAAAGGATAGTTTTTCAGAATGTTGCAGAAAAGACATACGCACAAGGACAATCCTGTTTCATCTCCCCCCCCTCTCTCCTCTGCATTCTGATCTGGCATTGATGCTGGATAGACACCAGAGATGAGGCTTTTATTTCCTTTGCCTAATTAAAAAATTGCTCCCGTTCTTGAAAGACAGACATTGGTATGTCAGTGACGCATGTGCTGCTGCTTTTCACGAGCTTAGACTACTGCATTGCATTCTCCTTCAGGCAACCCCTAGATGGAAATTGCAATTGGCCCAGAATGTAGCAATATGAGTTATAAATACTAAGGTTATACTAATTTAATACACACCATTTTAAAGACTAAATAAAGTCCTTTATAAGTATTAAAGTTCAGGTTTTAGCTGAATTAACAGCTGTATCAGCTTGAACTTGAAATATAACGGAAGAATTTTTGAATTTTTAGAAACATTAGTGCAGAATTGCCTAAGAATAATTTATAATGAGTGAGTTTGGACACAGCAAAGTGAAACAGAAGGTGAAGAAATTGTAGATTAACTTCAAAGATGACTTATAGGTAGTGAAATAGCAAAATATGAATTGTACTTTTAGACTGCCTTTTTAAAAAAATGATACTTGATAAACTTTACTCTCAAAAACACAAATAAGGTCAGAAATGTATCAGCATTCAATATTTGAAACTAAATCACTGTTCTCAAAATAATATAATCTGAGGAGACAATTAGGATACATACACATTAAGATATATTTTGAAGTTGTATTCATTCTATGAATTAGTGTCATACCGTATATACTCAAGTATAAGCCGAGTTTTTCAGCCCACTTTTTGGGCTGAAAAAAAGCCGCCTCGGCTTATACTTGAGTCAGTGAAAAATTTGCCCGAAATGGAGGAGAAAAATGGGCGGGGCCATGCCGCTGGGTGACGCTCGTGAATGGCCCGGCGCCCCTGTGAGTTTCCCCTCCCTCTGTGTCAGTTTGCCGCGCAGCGCGCACCGCACCATCCCCCCTCCTCATGTTCTAATGTGGTGAGTGAAGTATTTCATTGAATACACCGGTATTATGTGATAATAATTTGTTATCCAGAGCAAATTTTTACAATGGCTACTGTATACCCGCTTCATGAATAGGTTTGCCCTATGTGCTAATGCTGAAGCTCTGTTTGGACATACAGATGATGAGGAGGAATCCAGTTTTGAAGGATTTTAACTCTTGTGTTTTAGCTTGGTTGCTGAATGAGCTAAGGTTTTTGTACTTTTAAAGTTATTGTTGATACCATATTGTTTTTATTGACCCTCTTTTCCACTTACAGAGCTAGTTTACTGTTTTTCTTTGAAATAAATATTCAAAAACATTAATGGTATCTATTTTTATTTTTGAAATTTACCGGTAGCTGCTGCATTTCCCACCCTAGGCTTATACTCGAGTCAATAACTTTTCCAGTTTTTTGTGGTAAAATTAGGTGCCTCGGCTTATATTCGGGTCGGCCTATACTCGAGTATATACGGTAATTCATTCATAAAATTATCAAATATCTTATACTTCCTAGTTCCATGAAAGTGAGCAACTTTTAAGACTATAGCCATTTATAGCCAGCCTTCCACCAATTTGGGCAATCCCCCTTTAAATCTGTTAAATTAATGGCTGATATGATATCTGATGAAGGAAACATAACTCTTTGTTGTACAAAGAAAACCGTTTTTATTCTTCTTGAATTTATTCTTCTTGAATTTATTTTTTATATTGAATTTGCACTTTTAGGTGGTTTCTTTTTATACTGTCAATCTCTATACTGTCTTATGAATAAAGTTCTGATTTTACAATTACAGTTGTTCAAAATACCAAAAGCATTCCAAGTTTGCCTCTGTTTTCAACAAACATTTATAAATAGATATTTTTATTCACTAAATAGAATCTAACTTAAACGTAAGTAACTGGAATTTTATTATATTTCTTCCTTTTCTTCACTAGTTTTGGATATGGCAAGGCATGTCCCCCTCTATAGAGCTCTTTTGGAACTTCTCCGAGCCATTGCTTCGTGCACATCTATGGTACCATTGTTGCTTCCCCTGACTGGAGAAAATGGAGAAGAGGAAGAAGAACAGTTAGAATCCCAAGCTTCGGTTGGAACTCTGTTAGCTAAAATGAAGACATGTGTAGATACTTACACTAATCGATTGAGGTATTTCTTGAGATTGATTGATTTTGAGAAATAGCATAATATAACTACTCTCCAAACAAACTCAGGGGAACCTCCATTTATTTCCATGATTTAAAACAGAAAATTTGTAAATAAGAACAACTTTGGTTTGTTCTTATTTAAAAACAAATTTGGCCCATCAAATTTGGTTTTAATGACTCCTTCTACAAACCCCTATTTCCCATTAGAATAGAATCTGGAAAGAACATTGCCACGTGTAATAAATCCCAAGCAGTTGAGACTTTTCTCCTTCCAACCATCTCTTCTGATTAAAAGTAGGAATCTCTCATAAAAATCCTTTCCAATTTTAAAAGAGCTCTCCACCTTCATTTCAATGCAGTAAAATAGAAGGAAACTTTAGGCAAAAATGACAAGAATTTTGGCAGTGTTCCAAAACATGAATTCCCCCTTCAATATTTGAGTCATGGTAATTTATTATGTATGGAAAACAAAGTTAATGTTATGTACAAAGCAAGATATAATCCAGCTTAATATATAGTAATGGACAGAGATCTATACCTAGTACATTTATCCAATGTTAGCAATGTGGCAAACACCAAAAAAGACATCAGTAAACAAAACTGAACATTTGAGAAGTTCCCTGCATAACTCTAGGAAATTTCTTTTTGTAATCAACGGATGCTAGAAATTTTGGATATAAATTGAGATGACCACACCAAAATTCAGAGTTGATCTGAATTCCAAAACAAGTGTATTGATAGAAGTCAAGACAAAAATTACGAAACCAAATTTAATGTTTTAAACAATAGGACTGCACTTCATAGGGACGATAACCATAACAATTGTCTACACCTTCTTAAGCAAACCCATCTTACTCTAATCTAAGAGCTCATGTCCTGGGATCACGCTGAATATTAAGTATTATCTTCATAGTTGGTGCTTCAGTTGTATTACAATATTTATCAAGCCACACCTAATTTTTAATTTGTTTTAAAAGCATAAAGGAATTGGAGAAAAAAGACCCCTCCATCTAGATTTTTTTTTAACTAAGTTGATTCTAAAACAATTAAAACCTGGTGTAAATAGAAATCCTGTGGTAAGTTTTGAACAGTTTATTTCTCCAATGGCTGGATTTAAATTATGTTCAAAGCTTTCAGCATTATGAACTTATCTTTTCAAATATTTATGGATGTATTGAAAAAAGAATGAAATTGTTGATTCTTATATGCACACAGTTTCTTACTGTAGTAATATATATGTATTGAATATGCAAATAGAATATAGAAATTTCAACTGAAATTTACTTTGATAGCTGAAAATTATACCTTAATTATTAAATTTGGACAAAAAGAATAAGACCCAAATAAACCAAGATTCATGTTGGTACATTCCTAACCTCTTTTTCTTTCATAAAGGAACTCATGCAGACGTAGGATACTTGTGACATCTTGTCATTGTTCTTCAGAAATAAATAGGTCATTAATGAGTCAAATCTTTCCAAAGAGCATCTTAAATAAGTCCTTGAGGAACTCCAACATTAAAGGGAAAAAAATGGAAAAGTATCTTTAATAAGAAAACTAAAGAAATTTAATAAGTTCCCAAAATATACAGTAGAAAAGTAGTCCGCATCTTTCTCATTGAACATAATACAAGCAGAAAGCATTGGAAAAATATAATGAAAAATTATTATAGCAATAATTTGAGTAGAATATATTAAAACAGAATATATTAAAAACAGAAAAGTTATTCCATTGATTCCACGGAATTTGAAAATAATGGTAATAATGGAGAAAAACATTATTGCCAACAGAAGAACAAATAGATATATAGGCTATCATAGAAAAGCAGCTTGTATTAAGTTTTAGAATGAAAAGTGTGCAAAAATCTGGGTCAAAAGAAAGAATGCCTTTAAAAAATTTAGTAAGAAGAGCAGACAGAATATAATACAAATAAAAGAACGCAAATGATAATCAGACAATAAAAATAGAAATTAATAATATTTAAAAGGAACATATTTGCCTGTCCCATGAATTATAAAATAACTAGAAAAGGGAGTAGACAAAAATATTTCAGAGCAAGAAGAACAAAATAAATTTATATGTTAAAGCAAGCATTCAGAATAAAGAAAATACAACAAAAATATCCAGAATCCAGAAGTTGGATTAAGAAAATCAGATCAAATTATCATTCGTATAACAGATAATAAAAAGCTTTTACCAGAAGAAGGTTTTATGTTGAACAAAAATGTTATTTGTTATACTGTAGATGAAAGGCAATTTAAAACCTGATAAATAAAAGCAGTAAAAACAAGAAGAAAAATCATAGGCTATTAGCTTTATTAAGAGTTAGATGACAAGTTGAGTTAAACATAAGAAAAATAAATGAAGAAAAGTAATCAAATTAATCAGACATGAGGTACTTAGAATAAAATTTTAATGCTGATATTTACACTAATATTTATTTTTTATTATTTATTTATTAATGAGATTTATATACCGCCTCATAGTACAAGCACTCTCTAAGCGGTTTACACCATTAAGCAATGTATATTTACATTGCCCCCAACAATCTGGGTCCTCATTTTACCTACCTCGGAAGGATGGAAGGCTGAGTCAACCTTGAGCCGGTGAGATTTGAACAGCTGAACTCAAATGATCACAGTCAGCTAAAGTAGCCTGCAGTACTGCTCTCTAACCACTGCGCCACCTCGGCTCAATATTCCATGCACATGTTTTGGAACTTAGCTTATTCAGCATACTAATTATTCTAGTTTCTGAAATAGATTTTATACACTTAGTTTTCTAGAATTTAAAGAAGCTTTTATTTATCAGCATTGTCTTGATAGAAAAATTTGTATAGAGAAAAAAGGAAAGAAATTTGTATATATACATGTGTACACACACGCACACACAAAACCTTCATTGGTGGCGCAGCAGTTAGAGGCAGGTACTGCAGGCCACTTTAGCTGACTGATCCGCAGGTCAGCGGTTCAAATCTCACCAGCTCAAGGTTGACTCAGCCTTCCATCCTTCCGAGGTAGGTAAAATGAGGACCCAGATTGTTGGGGGCAATATAAATATACATTGCTTACTGGTGTAAACCACTTAGAGAGTGCTTGCACTGTGAGACGGTATATAAATCTCACTAAATAAATAAATAAATGAATAAATTTGTTGGGGCTATACAAAGTTTTAGAAAAAGCTGCTTTGCAAAAAATTTAGCACCTATATTTGAAGTTTTTTAACAACTTTGTTCTTTAGATACTTAAATTACTGCTTTGAAATCTGTTCCCAGTTGTCTCAGTGTGTACATAGGTACATTAGCAGTTCTAGCAGAAGTGTGCATGCACATATGGAAAACTAGGGACAATTTTCACGTACTCTCATAAGCCATGCAAAAGATGTAGCTTTATTGCTTCAATGTTGTTTTGTTAGAAATGTCCTGTTTATCAGTTTCAAGAACAATGTGGTTCAAATTCTACATATTAAATTTTATTTTTATTATATGGTTTCCTCATTTTAAAGGCACACTCCCGGTTAACCTTTCAAGGCATTATATTTAAGGCATGTTTTGTAAATATTTTCACTTCTATCAGAGTTTTTCTTTTTTAAATCTTGTCCAATTTTGACCTATTCTGTAGATCAAAAAAGGACAAGTCAAAACCTGGAGTAAAGTCAGAGACTTCAGATCAAGAACCAGAGGGGCTGACTCTTTTGGTGCCAGATATCCAAAGAACTGCTGAAATTGTTTACGCTGCAACAACAAGTTTGCGTCAAGCTAATCAAGGTAAATGAGCTTGAATTTTAGCATTCCATCTTTTAGCAGTATAAAAATTCTCAACAAGACTGAGGTAATGATGAGTTCAGAAATGGAAATCCTTAAAAAAACTATGGACAAGTAGGTAAAAAATAACGTGCAATCATTGTAAAATGTTTTAAAAATGATCAAATGTTAACTAATGGGTAAATATACCTGGGCAAGAACTTTTTCATTTTTCCTGAGACATAGAAAAATGAAACATTATCCCAAGTTCTTTTGCATACATGTCTCAGGTGCGGAAGATCAAGATCACACATGAAGTTCCAGTTAAACTGATTTATTGCTTGTGCACAGGATTCTAGTCAACTAACCACTAGCATTATTTGCTAGATGAGGGTTAAGAGTGCGAGGGTCCCGCCCGTCCCCCTCAGTCAGGTTTATTGTTTTATATGTCTTGGTAGTGATTTATGTTTAATTTTCTTTTTTTTATATCTCCCTGACCAAGGGTCGAGCCCTCTGTTTCACTTCTCTCTCTCTTTAGAGGCTTGATTTTACTTTTTCAATATCTCTATGCTCTGCAGAAGTGCTTAAAATATGCTTTATGTGAGAAATAGAAAGACGTTGACACGTTTCTTGAACAAACAAGAAAACAGTTTATTTAAACACAACTTCTCAGTAAATGTCAAATGAATTTGTTACAGCCACAACCAGCTATTCAATTCTTTTTCTTCTTTTCTTCCCCTCAGAGACTTTACTAGCTTTCCTGACTAAATCTAAGAAAACCCAGTTCTTCTTTGAATTAAGGCCTATAGATAAGAGCATGTTTCACCGTTTGTCTCTATCTACAAATAACACAATATATCAATCACTAAAGTTCCCTGACCCTGGCACCTGCTTCCCACAGAACTGCCTAGAGCCTATCTTCCCTCCTGTTAACTTCCCTCTTAGAAGTTACCACAAACATCTCTCCTGACCCTGGCACCTGCTTCCCACAGAACTGCCTAGAGTCTATTTTCTCTCCTGTTAACTTCCCTCTAGGACAGTTAAACTCAGGCAGAGATTCCTTATAAACCTTCCCTCTTGGAAGTTACCACAAAACAGAGAGAGCTTCAGCTCTTCACACTAAACCTTCCCTCTTGGAAGTTAACACAAACAGAGCTCTTCTCAGCTCTTCCCACTAAACCTTCCCTCTTGGAAGTTAACACAGACAGGGCTCTTTTCATTCACCTCAGCCCTTCCAACTAGGCCTTTTATAGTTCCTGGCCCTGCTATCTAAGATCCGATTGGCTGTCTTCTTATGATGTAATCTATCCCCCCTCCCTTCTGGAGCACTGGGATAAAACCTCCCCCTTTCTACTTACCATACATTTAAAAGCTGTTTGGCTCCATACTTACTTGTTTAAACAATTCCTTTTAACCACATTTTAACTTTATACAACAACTTACTCTTTTACATTCAGTACCTGTAGGTGGGCACCACAACTCCTTTCCCTTGGAATTCAAGAAAGGTTGGAATTAAGAAAGATCTGTTTGGTGTCCATTTGTCGCAATGTAGAGAATCTAGGCCAGGGGTGTCAAACTGGCGGCCCATGGGCTGGATGTGTCACACAGGCCATGGCCACCCCAGCTCCGCAAAGGGAAAAACGTCACGATACATCACATGATGGCAACGTGATGCCATGAGTTTGACACCCGTGCTCTAGGCTGATTCCTTTTGACTCCGCCCCCAGGCTGTGCCTCTCAATTTACACACATACTTCTTCCTTCCGTCTGGACTACTTTGCTACAGACTAGAATATCCATCAAAGAAGACTATGCTATTAAAACAAAACTACTGAAGCTTTTATTCATTGTGCTTTTGCTTCTCTTTAGAAATTCCTGTGACAGATAGAATAGGACCAAGCACAAAGTTGGATCCAAAGAAATGCCATTACGTTTGACTTTAGGGCCATCAGCGTAGTGTCTTCACAATTAGGATGAGCCTGTTTTTTGATGATGCAAAATGATACTTCTGAATTTGCAGTAGAGAAATACTATAGATAAATTTAACAGTACTTTATTAAATGTTATATGTTTTCTTGTAACCATTACAACAGAGAGAAAATTGGCTGAATCCTCTAAAAAAGCTGCAATGAAACCCAAGCCATTGTCAGTTTTAAGATCTCTTGAAGAGAAATATGTAGCTGTAATGAAAAAACTCCAGTTTGGTAAGTAAATAATCTATATTATAGCATTAAAAATATCCCAAAGGCATCTTTGTGGCTTTTGTTGCTTTGAGGTTTAATTTTCAAACACATTTTTAATGGAATATCTATATAAAGATTGACAAAAGTGATATTTTTATTACTTCTTTGTAGTCCTTTCAGAATTTGTTTAATGATTTAGACAATACAAGAAGATGCAACCACCCACAACTCCTACCCGCAAAGGTGCATATAAGTTAAAATTTGCCCAATTTTTTTTGCCAAAATTCTGGATATAATTACCTGAAGTTTAGTACAAATTTAGTACTTGTAATGGAGTAAGAGAAAACCAGGAGCGCTAGCAAAACTTTCAAGGGAAATGCAACTTTGACAAATAAATTTGAAATAAGCAAGAAAGGTAACATGCAAATATATTTTGGGAGGCATTTCCAAGAATAAATGTTAGTGAGGCAGAAACAGTATCATAGTTTGAGGAAAACTATTGCTATTTTATGCTTTTTGCATTATTTATGTTTTTGATCACTGCTTTTATTTTACTTTGTTTCTATTTTTTTTTATTGTTAGCTGCCCAGAGTCATGTATATAGCCGTATAAAGCGTGTGTGTGTGTGTAAGAGACAGACGGAGGGAGAGAGAGAGAGAGAGAGAGAGAGAGAATTGATGGCAAATAGTGGTATTGGACACTTGTTTCATTCTACTTTGGAGGGGAAAGGGAGAATATGTGAAGGAAAAACTAGCACTTACAAGAGAGGAGTATGTCTTTATTTCCTGCTTGTGAGCGCCAATAGGCATCAGACTGGCCACTGTGAGAAAAGTGCTGGACTAAGGAGTGCCTTGCCCTAAACCAGGAGAGCTATCCTTGTTCTTAAACCTAACGTGATAATTTACTCACCTTCTCCTATAATTATTGTTATCGTATCATTACTCTTCACAGTTTTCAATTACACAATATGCAGAGGTAGTGTAGATATGAACTCGGGGGATTTGGACTGATATTTTAATCTTTTAGAACTGTTTGTGAAAATATTTTTATTTACTGATGTGTTTTTATTAAATTTAATTATTTTATCCAGTTAAAATACAGTTTTGCTCTCCTAAGTAAGAATGTAACGCTTTTTATTTTTAGATACTTTTGAGATGGTTTCTGAAGATGATGATGGGAAACTTGTGTTTAAAGTAAATTACCACTACATGTCTCAGGTGAAAAATGCCACTGATGCAAACAGTGCTGCTAGAGCCCGACGTCTTGCTCAAGAAGCTGTAACTCTTTCTACATCACTGCCACTTTCTTCATCATCCAGTGTTTTTGTCCGCTGTGATGAGGAGAGACTAGATATCATGAAGGTAAAGCCAGACTTATATCCATTATGCTAGTTAAGTAATATTGATACTTATTTTGTAGAATTCATTGGACCCGGGAAGTGGCAAGGAGCAATTTAGGCCACTACATCTCTTTCCCACCTGATAGAATTTGATAGTTCAGTTAGTTCACTTTTCAGGTCTAGTTTTTAAGTTCTTATGGGAACAGGTTTGCCAGAAGCTGTCTCCTAAATTTGTTTTAGTTTTATGAATGGAAAGATGACAGAACAGCAAAAAGGAAACAGGAGAGACAAGTCATTGAAATAAAAAACCAGAGAGAAGCGAAAACTCTAGGGAATATCATTAGCTGCAGGTAAAAGAGGCTTTGCCAATTTTGGGGGGGAGAAAGAAGCCAAAGAGCCATTCAGAAGTAAGAGTAAAGGTAAATTTAGCCAAAGACTATTGCTTGAAAAAATAAATTAGCTAATCAACCAGTTATAATTTCTATGGCAAATTGTATTGTGATCTGGCTTCCTTTGATTCTTAAGTATAACTGAATGTAACTTTTTCAAAAGGTTTTGATAACAGGCCCAGCAGACACACCTTATGCAAATGGCTGTTTTGAATTTGATGTGTATTTTCCACAAGACTATCCTAATTCACCTCCACTTGTCAACCTGGAAACAACTGGAGGACACAGCGTGAGATTCAATCCAAACCTATACAATGATGGCAAGGTAAATGGTTTGTTAAACTCATTGGAGACCAGTGTGATGAAAGCAAATCTTGGTGAAGTTGGCATCTACAGTTTTAATTTAGTAGGATGAAAAATATACTAAGATCACAATTTGCTTTGTGTAAAATAAAATACCATTGCCTGGCAGGGCCCCATAAAATATTATTAGGGTTATATGTATATTTATATATTCAGATCCACCAGTAAGTAGAAACCAGTCTCTGTATATTGACTGTATTTCTGAATTCAGTGTATAACATCAGAGTTTATTTTCAATAGAAGACTATGATGGTGGGTTTTATAATATACCAGTCACCCCTTGAGGACAGAGAAGGCACTTTACCGTTTCTTAAATTACACAGCACTCATCAGCTTTGGACAGGAGAGAAGCTTGTGATAGCATTTATGAAGCCTATAGGATTGGAGTCCTAAATGGTTCAAAATCTTTTATTTTCAGGTTTGTTTAAGTATACTCAATACCTGGCATGGAAGACCAGAAGAGAAGTGGAATCCCCAGACATCGAGCTTTTTACAAGTATGTAACTTTTTCTTCATTAGTGCGTATAAGTCATGATGTTGCAATACAAAGCCTGCAACATTTGCACCTAATGTCAGAAAGCAAGTACATCACTGCATGAATATTTTCATTTTTCCATCATTGCGTCTAGCCCCAGATGCCTTACAATCAAGCTGGTAAGCAGAGTGTTTGCGTTAAGATGGTTAAATCTAAGTGTTCTATTACAAAATGCATGTTACTTTGTCCACCATAAACATATTTAGCCATGGTTCGCAGTAGGTTATCAAACAGGATGTGGAAGAGCCTGTGGATGAACAAGAAAACATTTACTGAATTGGAACACAAAATATTTAATCATTTAATTGTTTTATGTTAAGAAACAAATGGAAATGGATCTATATTGACAAGAAAAAAGTGGCAAAGACACAAGCAAAGTGCTCCCACGAATAGAATAAACTGTTTTGTGAGCTTTAAAAAAAATTTAAAGGCACACTATCACTTTTTAAGGTGTTATGATAGCATATAAGCACTTAAACTGAGCAGAGTATTATTTTGTTAACATGAATCGATTCCTGCAAAAGGGCAATGTTAATGGAAAGTTTCAGTTATTTTTATGTTTTCATTAATTCTACCGTAATGTTGGCCTACATAAAACATTTCTTTTTCTTTCTATAGGTACTGGTCTCTGTGCAATCGCTCATTTTAGTTGCAGAGCCCTATTTCAATGAACCAGGCTACGAAAGATCTAGAGGAACTCCAAGTGGCACACAGAGTTCCAGAGAATATGATGGAAATATACGGCAAGCAACAGTTAAATGGGCAATGCTTGAACAAATCAGAAATCCTTCCCCATGTTTTAAAGAGGTTTGTGTTTGTGGTTTTCTAGACAATATAACTGTTGTAAATACGTGTTTATCATGGAGATAAGGCATATAGATTAAGAAGCCATCGTTCCATTTCTCACGCACTGCTCAACTAGATGCCCATGCTTTTCTTGTTGTTCCTCAAGAAGTAGTATTTATTCACTCAGCAGGGTGGGGAATAGGCCAAGACCTATGGGAACCTAACAGGACAAGAAGTAGACTCAAAACCTGTAGGACCCATTGGGGCAAGATGGGTGGGGAGGGGGGCTGCTGCAGTGTCTCTGGGGTGTTTCAGGCTGGTTTGTAAGTTCCTTTGCTCAACACCATCGAAATTTTGAATGGTTTTTACATTGAGAATTACTTGTACATTGATGTGTGAATTTACTAAAACTCTTATTTTTCATAGTAATACACACCTCTTCCATTTTCCCTACAAGAGGAATTGTTCAGAAAGAAAAGTACTAAAAATAGTTCTGCAAATTTCTATTATATAAAGTGAAGCCTCATTTTAATATACTAATTTTGGGGATGCCAATTATTCATAAATATCTGTTTAAAAGAACTGGCTATTCTCCCAGGGCTTGGGGATGGGTAGATGTGGAATCCTTGGCTTGTAGATATTTGTACATATAGGGTATTCTTTGGATGGATGGCAAGTAGATGTGTGTGTATACATACATACATACATACATACATACATACATACATACATACATACATACATACATTTGTATATATGGTGTATTCTTTGGATGGATTCGGTTTTGTTTACTTAAATGTATTATGTATTTTTATTTTTTATATTGTTGCTTATTTTTATTTTTTATATTGTTGCTTGTTTTTATTTTCATTTTGCAGTCAGGCAACGTCTGAATCTAAATAAATAAATGATATCATTACCAGCAATTTATATCATTTCTGCAATGACCTTATTTGTACAATTGAGAAACATGTACATTTGAAAAATTGAATCAAAGATGTAATATTTCTTTCTGCAAATTTAACATTATTTTAAAAACATCTTACGGAAAAACATCTTTTAAATTAAGAACTTTTTTTTTCATTTATTTGATTGCTCAGTGTCCCATGAACCGAGGTGGCGCAGTGGTTAGAGTGCAGCACTGCAGGCTACTTCAGCTGACTGCTTAGCTGCAGTTCAGCTGTTCAAATCTCACTGGCTCAAGGTTGACTCAGCCTTCCATCCTTCTGAGGTTGGTAAAATGAGGACCCAGATTGTTGGGGGTAATATGCTGAACTCTGTAAACCGCTTAGAGTGGGCTGTAAAGCACTATGAAGCGGTATATAAGTCTAAGTGCTATTGCTATTGCTATATCAAATTATGCATACAAGTTTAGATGACATCCTAACCAAAAAATACATTCAAAGAAAGCAATAGGAATATCTTGTTTTTTTGAGATTAGGTGACCAATTATGTTTTTGCTAAACAAAGTAATAATTAAATCCTGTTCACTTCCTTGAATTTTCCTCTGCACTATACTTGCTTTGTTGGGAGTAGCATTCCTAAAGCATTTGCAATTGTAGAAGTTGGCAGTAGAAACTGCATTACTGATTTATAATTAAAACAATGGTGAGTCTGAACATTGCACAGAAAAGGGCTTTGATACTTTAAATACAATGAAAACAAGCTTCCACTTTTTAAGGCCATGAAACGTTTAAGACAATTCTAATGAAATACATAGTTGGCTCCTGTTCTCCTCTTATTATCTGTACGTTACTTTACTTACTGCCAAACTTGGAAGTGACCTTGCAAGCTTCCATTTGGAGCCAAAATAAATCATGCATAACCCTGGCCTTGTTTAAGATTATATATGTGTCTATCTCTCATCGTCCATCAGTCATATTACCCCCACTATTGTAATACATTAGTACTTAGTTAACTCCTTGTGATTTTTGTTTCTGACATGGTATATACAGTAGGCACTATTGCCAAGTGTTTTTTTTTTGCAAATTTTTCTAAACTATTGTGGACAGTTAATAGGTGTAATATCTATTGGCATATTTGTACTGCAAAATCCTAATGGTTTTTGGTCCCTTGGAATGAAATTTATCCAATAGTAGCATTAAATTAACCTAATAGAAACATAAATAGATCAGTGCATAGAGTGCCCGCATTCCTTCAATTGTATTTAAGGCTTGAGAATTTTACCACAAAACTACATGTTCCTAAACCTTCCCATTTTCTTAGCAAATTTTCTTATATTTTTTGTAATCTTAATTGATTGTAAATAATGTTCAGAGAGGTTGTTTTTAAACCATGAACGACTTCAACTGTACTTAAAGCCAGTAGGAGTTATATTTGGGTTTCTTTATTTATTTATTTATTTATTTATTATATAAGACCATCCAACTATCAGATTGGGAGTTTAGGTGAAT
Source organism: Diadophis punctatus similis (assembly GCA_023053685.1). Taxonomy (NCBI): domain Eukaryota; kingdom Metazoa; phylum Chordata; class Lepidosauria; order Squamata; family Dipsadidae; genus Diadophis; species Diadophis punctatus. The sequence goes on along the minus strand of JALIGW010000001.1, from coordinate 66,403,572 downwards.
AACATAGAATTAAAACCAAATACAAACACTAACAAAAATAAAAACAATAGAACAATAATAGAAAGATAATTTCATATCAATCATTGCATTTCTATCTTAATTCTAAGGCATCATGATAAATCAGAATAGAAGCATCTCTCTTTTGCATAAGATATGGTTTATAAATACAAGGTTTTTTCATGCAATTGATTATCAAGACTTTATATATTAAATGTAGAACTAGTGTCTAAGGCTACTTCATGCTCCTAGTTAAATGTGATTTTAATTTTTTTTATTTGATAAGCACTAAAACTGCATGAAATTCAATAAAGAACTCCTTTCCTTTCAGTTCTTTAAAATCCTCTCAGTTGAATGGCTGGTAAACTGGAAAAAATTGAAGTAACATGATTCAACATATTAAAATCCATTTAACAATTGTTTAATCTATAATAAAACTTTAACATCAGATTAAAATACTGTAAAGAAAATTTAGCTAAGAATGTGAGCTTGAGCACAAGTAAGTCTACTCATTATGGAGTTTTTATTATTTATTTATATCCATCTTTATTATTTTTAAAAGTAACTCAAGGCGACGACCATATGTAACACACCTTCCTCCTCCTATTTTCCCCACTGCAACAACCCTGTGAAGTGAGTTGGGTTAAGAAAAAGTGACCAGCCCAAGATCACCCACGTGGCTTTCATGACTAAGGCATGACTTGAACTCACTGTCTCTTGCTTTCTAGGCCAGTGCCTTAACCACTAGACCAAACTGTTTTTTGTTGACCCAAAAAAGTAAAAGATCAAGCCACACAGTTGCTCCCCCTCCACCCCTTGTGAGAATAAATTTGCACCAGCATCCATTGATCTCAAAGATACTCAGATATTGAAGGTCATACAGGGCAAATTGGTAAATCGAAAATATTCTGAGATACTCAGGTTCATGTATGGTAAACTCACACTTTTTGAAGATTGCTAAACAAAACATATTTAAATGTAAATAGTATACAGAATTATATTTTCGTAACTTAAAACATTTATTCTTATCTTCTAAGATAAGTCTTAGAAGTTTATGTGAGAATTTTTTTGACTAATGAAATTGAATAATGAAATTATTCAAACCAATTAGTTAAACCAATTTACTTATTTAATTCAATTCTCAAGATTGTTAAGGAGCCTCTTAACTAATTTTCTATTTAGAAAGTTGTTTATATCAAAAAACATTTCTCATCACAAACATAGAGTCTATCAGCAGTGCTTTAAAGCAGCCATATCTTTTCCCACTGCATTTGCCTGATGAACTTAGGAAATGAAGCAGTTCCTTCCATGTTCATGAACATCAGAAGCATTGTGAAGCTGTAATTGCTGTTAATGCATAGGATGGACACATGGATATATTAGATCTGTATATACTGTATTAAACACTGATAATTCAAAACTATAAATTAATAGCTAATTCTTATTTCTGCTCCTATTCTTTTCTTTTTTATATAGGTTATACATAAACACTTCTACTTGAAGAGGATAGAGATAATGGCTCAGTGTGAGGAGTGGATAGCAGATATACAGCAGTACAGCAGCGATAAACGGGTAGGCAGAACTATGTCTCATCACGCTGCAGCTCTAAAGGTAAGAAGCTAAAGTCATATGCATTCGTGCCTATCTTCACCGTGAGTGAGTGAGTGAGTGAATTAATTAATTAATTAATTAATTAATTAATTAATTAATTAATATATTAAAGTAGGAAGTTCTTTAAAAATTAGACCTTATGCATACTAAAACTGTTGTCAGATTGAATTGTTTTTATTGTCTTTTTTCTTCTTCCTTTTAGTTCGGAAAACATTGTAAAATATCAGTTAAATTGCACAACCCTTCTCTAAACCAGACCTTTCTCTATTCAAGGTGTTCCTGTTATTTATCTTTATGAGTGGAATTGGCTACTACAGTCTTAAAGCAGCTCCATGTTTCCTTTTCCTCTATCCCAATAGTGATTAATAATGCTGAAGATCAATAGGATATGTTTTTCTACCCATGCTAACAGGAGCCATGAAAACTTGTAGTGTTTTGGTGTCTCACATTTCCCTGACTAAATATTATGGAGAAATAGGAAGGAAAATTGAGTTCTGTTGCTTTTAGCATAATCACATTTTGGGCATAGTATGTAAGTTTTAATAAACACTTTCTTAACATTTATATTATGAAATAAGGGTTACATCTTCTACAATATTTCCCATTAGATTTCCCCACCAAAGTCAGATGAAAACAAAATATCTTAATTCTTGCAATTCCTTTCTTTATGCATTCTGAACATGTGGATAAAACAAGTTAACTTAAAGACAAGGCCCTTTTATGATTCATACATGCAGATTTCTTACTTTGAATCTTTTAAACCAAGTAATAATTTGAAATTGAATGTCACTTAAAACCCAATGATTTTCAATGCCATTTCACATACTTAGCTGGAGGTAGCAAAAATCAAGTGAAATGCCTGCGTTTCTGAATCATCATACAGTTCAAGATGTAATTTTTAGGGTTAATGAATCCAACTTTGCTTACTTGTACCAAAAAGGTATAGGGAATTTGCAGATGTGTAATATTCTGCAAGCTGTCTAAAATATAAACTTTAATTCTAAACTGCACAATTCTTTTACTTATCACAACTGCTGAAATATAACACATGAAATAAACTAAAAATGCATTTATCAGATTAACAAAATTCTTCTTCGTGATTGTTGTGATTTACAGACATGGGTAATATGTCTGCCTGGAGTTCATTCAGAATCTGCTGGAGCTAACATAATTTCTTGGGGGAGGGAGATATGCCTAGGCACAGTTGTCACTGAATTCCTTCAATATATGTTTGCACAACAGTGATTTTATATTAATTCTTGGACCTTGTTGGTTCTTCTAAATTCTTTGTTCTTTCCATCTTGTTCTATTGTATTTAGTGTGAATATATTTACTGTCCATTCTGCTCATAAGGGGTTTTAAGATGCAATCTGTTCAGTAGTGGGTTCTGAATTAGCTTGCTATGGGCTCGCACGCACGCATGCGCAAAAGCATCACGTGCGGGCGGAGCCTCCCGCCGCTACTGGTTCTAAGAATCGGTCCGAACTGGGAGCAATCCACCGCTGAATCTGTTCCTCCTTGTTCAGTCACCTTCCTGGATTTAGCCTTCATTCTTCAAGGATTAGTGAAAACTACAGCAAATTGGACAAAATCTTTGAAGCTTCACTTTTTCCTCCACAAAGACCAACCTTGTTATCCATTTCTTCCTTTACTTTCCAGCCTTCCTCCTTCCTAGCCTATTGCAAAACATAAAGGATTTCATTTGATTTGCCCACTACTACTCCAGCCCCCATTTGGAATTTTCCTGGTTCTCCCCACACTAATGTTGAAGCATTTTAAAATAATGACTCTCACTTCCTTTTATGGAAAACAGTATTTTTAGTAGGAGTAATTTTGGCTTGCTGGACAAGGGAACCTGCCTTCACTTTTCAAGAACGAAGTAATTCTTCACCCAAATATCCCTTTGTTCTTGAACTTTCGTTTTTGTATCCCATTTCCAACAAGTCATATATTTTTTTAAATTCCTGATTTCTACTTTCATTCTAGTGTCTCACACACACATTTCCAGCATTTCAAGACCCATCCTGGAGTTAGATTTTTTTTATCAGTATTTTCCAAGTAGATAGTCGCAGCAGCCCACTAGTTATGCATTAGCTGAACAGCACTGCCGTCTTCAGATCCATGATCACATTATAAGAATTTAATCCATATGTTGGGCCTTTCTGTGTGGAATTTCTTTTCTGAAATATGTAGGGCAGCTACTTCTCCCCATATATTTTTTTATTTTATCAAACAGTATAAACTTGTCTGGATCTCTGCTCCACAGAGATGAGTATTTAGAAATGTAGTCTTTTTTTCAGTTAGGAGAAATAGATTCCCTTCCAAGTAATAACTTACCAAAAGTATGACGGAGAAGAATGGTTACTTAAGTACAGCTGTAATTCTTCTCAGAAGCCACCATTTTGAGTCTCAGGAACTGAAGGGACTTCTTGAAAGTTGTGCCTAGTCATGTGTACAATACATGGGATGTGTTTCCCATAAATCCTAGAAAATTCCACTTGGTTTTGCATAAGCATATAACCCAGGGGTCTTCAAACTTGGCAACTTTAAGACTTGTGGACTTCAACTCCCAGAATTCTCCAGCCAGCATAGCTGGCTGGAGAATTCTGGGAGTTGAAGTCCACAAGTCTTAAAGTTGCTAAGTTTGAAGACCTCTGATATAACCCATGTATGTGAATTCACTGATAAATGCTTGAATAACTTCAGTTACAGGTAAGTTAAGCATTTTTTCTCTTGATCCTGCACTTACATCTGTTTGAATGTACCATGTTCCATTCCTAGGAATGCTAAAAGTTAAGAAAATTAGAAAGGTCTTATAAAAGATGACATATCTATACCCAAGCAATCTTTAAAGTGTGGTATCAAATGACATCTATAAATAGCATTAGAATGTACAATTCATTTGTTTATTTATTACATTTACACGCTGCCTATCTCACTATCCAAAGCAACTCTGGGAAGCTTACAATACAATTCAATAGTAAATATAAAAAATATTTAAAAATTAACAAGAATTAGATCAAGACTGAAAACCAAGAGCACAAACAGTATGGTGGTATGATTATTCCACCAACCACCTCCACCATGGAGCATGCCTCCCTTCAGGACTCCAAGCCAACCAGAAGAGCCAGTTTTGAGGCCCTTCTGGAAGGCCAGTAGGGTGGGGGGGGGATTTTACCACTGATGGTAAGATTCCAAAGGGTGGGAGTAAAGGCTCTTCTCCTAGACCAGTGATGGCGAACCTTTTTTTCCTCGGGTGCCGAAATAGTGTGTGCGCGCGCTATCGCACGCACATGCGTGCCCACACCCATAATTTAAAGCCCCCCACTCACCCCACCTCCCTGCGCATGAGTGCGCGACATCTCCCACTCACCCGTTTCCCGACTTCCAGTGGGCCCAGTAGGCCCATTTTTTGCCCTCCCCAGGCTCCAGGGGCTTTCTTGGAGTTTGGAGATGGCAAAAACACTCCCCACCCCGCCACCCCGGAGGCCCTTTGGAGGCCGAAATCGCCCTCCCAGTCTCCGCGTGAGCCAAAAATCAGCTGGCAGGCACGCACATGCGCGCTGGAGCTGAACTAGGGCAACAGCTCGCATGCCGGCAGATATGGCTCCGCGTGCCACCTGTGGCACCCGTGCCATAGGTTCGCCATCACTGTCCTAGACCTCACCAAATGAAGCTGGTTACTGTAAATTTCTTTAAAGTCTGGCTCTTGGTTTGTGAGATAAATCACTCTCCGTATTATTCTCTTTTAATACAGTCCTGAGAAATAAGTCCCACCCAGTTCAGTGGGACCGGTTTCTATTCATTTCTGCCCAACTTCTGCTAATCTGTAATTTTAGCAAGCAAATAGCAAACCAGCCTTGGCTGTTATCACCATATGAAATGTATAATGGTTTCACTGTAATGGGGACTCAAACTCAAACTGCTGTGAAAGGGAACTTTTCCTATCTATGTTTCTGTGCACAGCGTCACACAGCTCAGCTGCGGGAAGAGCTTCAGAAACTCCCCTGCCCTGAAGGCTTGGATCCAGATGTGGATGATCCTGACGAGATGTGCAGTGCCATGACTAGTATTGAGGACACTCTCTTGCACGAGCAAGTCAAACCAAGCAGTAGTAAAGACCTCCCAAGTGACTTCAAATTATGAGCTATGTTGACATGGACTTGATAGACACACAAGGCTTTGAAGCACAAGCCAAATATGTCAATATTTGTATCTAAGAAGCTAATTATGTAATAGGTAAAGAAATTGAAACTCTAATATGCCCTTCAGGATATACAGTTTAATTCAAGATGATCTTTTATTTACCTGTACAAGAGTGTAAACTTTTTTGTGCTTTTATTTTCCAATTGTGAGAACCACTGATTGGTATGTTTAAAAGTTATGTATACAAGAATGGATAAATCACTGTTATATAAGGGAAGCTACCTTAGGAAAGAATGTTTACTGAATGTTTATAATTTTTTTTTTACTTGTAGAGTGAGGGCAGTTGTAACAGAATATATATTGGTCATTCTTACAGCTACTATTTAAAGTCAGACAGTTTTCACTGAATTTGATAGATTTTACGTTTGGCCATATCTCCATTCTCATATTTGATTTCTAAAGAGAACCTTCTGTATACTTCAATAAAGATCAAATGGACATGCTCCGTCTTATGATTTACTGGTACCTTTTTTAATAATCTTGCCATGAATACATTATAGTTGGAGACTTGCACTTGTATGACTGAATTTATTACAGTCAGCATATTTAATTTTATGCTTAACTAATTCTAAAATGCAGTTGAAATAAATGCACATGGTTTTACCTCAGCCAAAATGTGGACTACTGAATTAATCTTTTTTAAATTTTTATTAATCAGTGATTTTTACTCAAGCAGACAAAATATTTCGCACAATAGAACAGAAAAATTTTGAAGATTTCTTGCCCATTATTAAAAGGTATTTTTTAAAATGGGGTTATGATTTCAAATTAAGCAAAAAATACTAGTTGAATATTTAGAAATATTTTCTCAAATATTTCATTTGAGAGGTTTACATGCGCGCGCTGGCCAGCTGTTTTTCGGCCTTCTTTTTGGCCGTTTTTGTTCTCCCCAGGCTTCAGGAAAGCCTCCTGAAGCCTGGGGACGGCAAAAAATGGCCCAACGGGCCAACCGGAAGGTCACTTGTGTGCGTCACCTCCAGCCTCCTTTTCGCTGTCAGAGGTCTTCAGGAACTTCTTCGGCTTTGGACAGTTGCAACCAGGCCTCCCACACCTCGGCCCATTTCTTCTGCAGCCGGCAAGGCTTTCCTGAAGGCCTCTGCAGCCGATAACAGAGCTCCAGATCAATCTGGAGCTCTGTTATCAGCTAGAGAGGCCTTCAGGAAAGCCTTGCCGGCTGCAGAAGAAACGGGCCGAGTTGTGCGAGGCCTGGTTGCAACTATCTGAAGGTAAGTAGTAGGGCAGCTCCACTTCCGTTTGTTTCCAAACTTCCAATTGGCCCGTTGGGCCATTTTTCATTGTCCCCAGGCTTCAGGAGACTTTCCTGAATCCTGGGGACAGCAAAAAACAGCCCAACGGGCCTACTGGAGGTCCGGAGGCTTCAGTGAGGCATGCGCACATGTGGGGGGGGGCAGCATGGCGGTTTGTGCGCATGCACAGGGGGAGGGCATTGCATTATGGGTGTGGGCACCTTTTGGCACCCAAGCCGAAAAAGGTTCACCATCACTGCAATATACTAAAAAGACCAAACTTCAGAATTAATTTCAATCTAAAGCAGCCTCCCCAAGCCATATGTATGAAGGAGACATTGTGCATGTCAGAAACAAGAATCAGAGCAGAGTAATAGGTGGATTGTTTGATGTATGAAATGGAATCCTCCAAGGATTTCTGTTGGGGCTGGTATGTTTTAATTTATTAATAATAGTTCTGAAATCCAGGGTGGCCAAGTTTGTATCGTCACAAAATGATTCAAAGTGGAAACATGTTTAAAATTATGAAATGCTCCCAGAACATCTCTCCGAGTGAGTGAATTGGCTTTAAAGTAAAAGCTATGCTAAGGATAATTAAATACCAAGTGTTGCATGTGTTTCAAAAATTCAAACAAATCAAATATACACTTACAGAGTCTAAGCCCAATATCTCTGCTTCCCTAGTTGGCCATTCAGCCACAAAGAATGCTGAGTTAAACAAACCTTGGCCTGATCCATCAGGGTTGTTTTAAGTGTTGCTGCCATCTTCAACTCTGGGCAAACATTGGTGCCGAACAATGCAATTCCTTTTCATGGGCCATCTTTTTAGGTTGGTAAAACATTCCAATGCTTAAAAATATATGGGCACTTCCACAAAAGAGCTTTCATGGGAAGGCTTCTCTGTTTACAAAAGGGACACCATGAAAGGAATTAATTAAAAAGCATCTTTAGCAAACAGGGAAGAAAGAAGAAGGGAAGGGAAGGGAAGGAAGGTTTTCTAGAAAAAGCTCTCTAGAATGCTTTCTTACAACCTCCACTATTTTGCCTTTTTTTTCCTGAGTTGGTGGACACTTCCAGACAAGTCTCTGAAACTGTTGCTTCTATTTTTAGAGAATGCTCTGAAACTTTGGCAAGATGCTTTTTAGGTGGGACAGCAAGCTCTTGCCAAGAGAAGCTCCCATGAATGTCACAATGCCAACCCTTGTCTTAACACACTGTCATTGAATACCATTATACTGGAAACTGCCTACTAGAAAATAATTCTGTTCGATATAGAGAAAAGGATCTGGCTAGCAACATGAATTGATTCTTATATGCAGCATTCTTGCTTTATTCCAAATTGCTACTTCTAGCTGTTAGCCCTTGAACTGTTTTTGCCCCAAAGTTTCCATTTGCCATCTCTTTCCTTCTTCCCCTGAATTTTCCTCTTCATAGATTTGCAATTGCATTTAGCTTCATAATATGTGATGGAGTTACATTGCACCGCAAGATATATGTTCAGTGTGAGAAACAAGCTCATAACTTCAGAAACAATTTTTTTCAGAATTGCAGCTTATTCTCTGCTTATATTTGAAACTTGTAATCCTCCCTCCCTTTGTGAAACATGTTATTATGAGGGACAAATTACCCTTTTTAGCAATTTGTTTAAGTAAACTTTTATTTAAACTAAAGATTTGTGAAGTCATCCTGACTTGGATATCTTTGAAGCAGAATATGTCATTCCCATTAAAGGCATGAAATAATATTGATGTTTATTTATTAGCTTTGTCCTTGCATTTGGCATGCCACTCTGACACACTAGTTTGTTCTAAAAATGCACAGCTATTGCCGGTTAATTGCCATTAACTAACATGCTTCTGTATCATATTCCATGTCTCTTATGCTCAATGAAATCAGGGCTGATTGCTGGAAAACACGATTATCCATCTAATGAGATGTAAAATTTTAGCCGTAAGTTAGGGGAGAGGTCCACAGTATTTGGTGTCCTCTAAAAGACTGCTTATTATGCCACCTGGAGTTTATGGGAGCTGGCATCCCAGGCATCGTCTGGGGACCAGATTGGGAATGAATAATCTAAAGTAGATTATGTTCACAATAAAATGTTTTGAAGGATGTATTGAACTTTTTTTTAATTTCATTCAATAATGTCCAATTTTTGGAGACTGCCTGGACAAGTCCTTGTAGTTTTCTTAGCAAGGTTTACAGAAATGGTTTGACATTGCTTCCTTTTTAGGGCTGAGAGAGATTGACTGGTTAAAGGTAATTTAGCTGACTTTCTGCCTAAGGCAGGGTTAAAATTTACAGTTTCCCAGTTTCTAGCCTGATGCTTTTATCCCTATAATAAACTGACTCATATTGAACTTATAAACTTCCTTTTTTGCTAATGAAGAGCACCAAGTAACAATATATACAAAAGCAGATTATAAATCGTGAGTACTTTTATACATATTTTAAGTGTGTAAATGAATGCAAAAATTTGAATTTGCCCCTTCAAATCTCCTTAATACAGGTTACCTTACAAAATAGAAAACAAATCACCTAACGTGGATGTTTTAAAACAGTAGATTGAATAAGAAAATTCTTTTGCTTCATAGCTGATGCTTTTATTATATATTAACTAGATTTGTCTTCCAAGGTTTCAAATCATTGTCATATTAGGTTAACAGACAAAGACATAAATATTGTGATTTCTTCTTAATCATCATGACCTAAATACATTCAATTGTGTGCTTATTTATCTCCAGGAGTTAAAATAGTTCTGCAGTGCTCTTTTGTTCTCCGTCTCTGCAACAATTTTCCTTTGTCTAAAGCAGCCTTTCTCAATATGGGTTCCTCCCATCATTCCAGTTCACTGCTCTGCTAGCTGAGAGAAGGCTTGGTTTACAACATCCAAATAATTCAATATTGCTGTACTTATTGCATAGTGGTGTGAGATCAGCACATCCCAATCCAAAACCTGGGGACATGAATTAAGTTATTTTTCCTTTTAGAAGTAAACAAAGGATTGTTTTATACAGAGAGAAGAACGTCAGTTATTCAAGGTTAACTCAATCCTGCAGTTTGGTTCAGAATGAAGAGATTGTTTATGCTGGTTAATAGTGCTTGGAGTCAACACATTAGGAGGGTGGCTGGCCTGGTTGAGGAAAGCTGTTGGAAATATTTCTAAAACTACCGTATTTTTGGGGGTATAAGACGCACCCTTTTGCCCCCCCAAAAGAGGGTGGAAATGTCGGTGCGTCTTATACACCGAATACAGCCATTTTTGGCCTCCCGAAGCCCCGCCACTGCATCCCATTTTTGTAAAAAACGGGCCATTTTTTGCAAAAACAGGTGTATTTGCCTTTCCCCACCCCCTAGGAGTCCTCTGCAGGCTTCCCAAACCCTCTGCATGCCTCGTTTTTGCAAAAAAAAATGACCAAAAAATGGGCCGTTTTTCACAAAAAAGGGTGTTTTTGCCTTTAATTACCCCATCTAGCATGACTAGAGGGGGAATTCTGGGAGTTGAAGTCCACTAGTCTTAAAACTGTCAAGTTTGAAGACCCCTGAGTTAGGGGTTAGGGGTGCAAGGGTCTTCAAACTTGGCAAGTTTAAGACTTGTGGACTTCATCTCCCATTCCTGAGCTAGCATGACTGGAGGAGGAATTCTGGGAGTTGAAGTCCACAAGTCTTAAAGCTGTCAAGTTTGAAGTTTGTAAAATGTGTACATGGTTGTAAAAAGTATACATGGTTGTAAAAAGTATTCTGCTATACTGGTATTTTATTAAATAATATATTACTACACCATTTGGTTCAGAATAAATACCTTTTTCCTTGTTTTCCTGCTCTAAAATCTAGGTGCGTTTTATACTCCGAAAAATACGGTAATCCACAAACCTAATGAATAATGAGCTTTTTAGGAAATTGGCATTCAAACCAACAGGATACATGAGCTCTACCTCAGGAGACAATTTCTCTTGTTCAAGCCCAGTTTGTCATGTCTGATATTTATTTATTTATTTATTTATTTTGTTATTCTTATATGCCGCCCAACTCCCGAAGGACTCAGGGCGGCGTACAACATAAGAGATACAAGAATGAACAAAATTTCAACAATTTAAAAACGGTACAAAATTTAAAAAGGCAGTATAAAAGCAACAACAACATCCATCCATTCAACCACATACATACTTGGGGGGTAAGCTCAAATGGTTAAGCTGTCCCCCCCACCTGCAGGAAGAGCCATGTCTTAACGGCCTTTCGGAAGGCCAGCAGAGTGGGGATGGTTCGGGTCTCTGGGGGGAGTTGGTTCCAGAGCACGGGGCCAGCCACAGAGAAGGCCCTCCCCCTGGGGCCCGCCAGCCGGCATTGCTTGGCCGACGGGACCCGGAGGAGGCCAACTCTGTGGGCCCTAACCGGTCGGAGGGAAGTATGCAGCAGAATGCGGTCCCGGAGATATCCTGGTCCTAAGCCATGAAGGGCTTTAAAGATGGTGATCAACACCTTGAATTGGACCCGGAGACCGATGGGCAACCAATGCAGCTGGCGGAAAATCGGTGTCACGTGGGTGTACCTCGGCACACCCACCACAGCACGCGCAGCCGCATTTTGCACCAACTGAAGTCTCCGGATACTCTTCAAAGGTAGCCCCATGTAGAGCGCATTGCAGTAGTCCAAACGCGAGGTGACAAGGGCATGAGTGACCGTGAGTAAAGCCTCCTTCTCCAGATATGGCCGCAGCTGGTGCACCAGGCGAACCTGTGCAAAGGCCCCCCTAGCCACAGCAGAAAGGTGATGATCTAATTTTAGCTGTGGATCTAGGAGGACCCCCAAGTTGCGGACCTGGTCTGAGGGAGTCAGTTTCGCACCCTCGAAGACCAAGGAGGGACAGTTATCATGGTCCTTAGGAGGCATTATCCACAGCCACTCGGTCTTGTCGGGATTAAGTCTGAGTCTGTTCCTCCCCATCCAGATCTTAACGTCGTCCAGGCATCGGCACATTACATCAACTGCCTCCCTGAAGTCAGACGGGGTGGTAATGTACAGCTGGGTGTCGTCAGCGTACTGATGGAAACACACCCCATGCCTGAGGATGATCTCACCCAACGGTTTCATGTAGATGTTAAACAGGATGGGCGAGAGAACCGACCCCTGGGGCACCCCACATAGTAGGGGCCTGGGGGACGATCTCTGCCCTCCTGCCAACACCGACTGCATCCGATCGGCGAGATAAGAGGAGAACCACCGCAAAACGGTGCCTCCCACTCCCAACTCGCCGAGCCAATGCAGAAGGATACCATGGTCGATGATATCGAAAGCCGCTGAGAGGTCAAGTAGCACCAGGATGGAGGAGTTCCCCCCATCCCGGGCCCGCCAGAGATCATCCATCAGAGCGACCAAGGCAGTTTCTGTACTGTAGCCGCGCCTGAAACCCGACTGATAAGGATCTAGATGATCTGTTTCATCCAGGAGCTGCAGAAGCTGGGTCACCACCACCTTCTCTACAACTTTACCTAGAAAAGGTAAGTTGGAGACTGGACGGTAGTTTTTCAAATCGGCTGGATCCAGGGAAGGCTTCTTCAGGAGGGGTCGCACCACCGCAGCTTTTAATGACTGCGGTACGGATCCCTCTCGCAAAGAAGCGATGATCACCGCCTGGATCCAGCCGCGTGCCACCTCCCTGCTGGCCGAAACCAGCCAGGAGGGGCACGGGTCCAATAAACAGGTGGAGGTACCCTTCGCTCCCATAGCCCTGACCACATCCTCGGGAGAAACAGGCCCAAACTCTTCCCATAATGGTGGACTAAGACTCGCCCCCGTCAACTCTATGGACTCTGCCATGCCGGAGTCCAAATTTGACCGAATCTGAGCGACTTTATCCGACAGAAACTCAGCGAATTCCTCAGCTCTGCCTTGTAAGTGTTCCTCGCTCCCCCCTTTTGCAAGGAGGGAGCGAGTCACCCTAAACAAGGCGGCTGGACGAGAATCTGCGGACGCAATAAGAGCGGAAAGATAAGATCGTCTTGCCGCCCTTATCGCCACTAAATAAGATCTGATGTAAATTCTTAATAGTGTTCGGTCAGACTCGGTCTTCTTTTTCCTCCAGTGGCGCTCCAGACGTCTCTTCTGGCGTTTCATCTCCCGGAGCTCCTCGGTAAACCAGGGAGCTTTCCGGGATCCACTGCCACGGAGAGGTCGCTTAGGCGCAATTCGGTCTAACGCCCCTGATGCTGCGGTGTTCCAAGCATCCACCAGGGAGTCAGCCAAGTTGTGTACCAGGGTTTCAGGTATTTCCCCAAGCTCCCTCTGGAATCCTTCCGGCTCCATTAGGCGCCTGGGGCGGAACCACCTAGTCGGTCCCGCCTCCCTGCGGGGGAGGAGTGGGGTTGTGAAATCCAGCCTCAGAAGGAAATGATCTGACCATGACAGTGGGGTGGTGACTATATCCCTTATCTTCAGATCATCTCTCCACTGCCCCGAGAGAAACACTAGGTCAAGTGTGTGACCACCCTCATGGGTCGGACCTTGAATTACTTGGGTTAGGTCCATGGTTGTCATGGAATCCATGAACTCCTGAGCTGCCCCAGAGGTTTCGCCAGCAGATGGCAGGTTAAAGTCCCCCAGCACCATAAGCCTGGGGAACTCAACCGCCAAGCCGGCTACTGCCTCAAGCAGCTCAGGCAGGGCCTTACTTACGCAGCTGGGAGGCAGGTACGTTAAGAGAAGGCCCACCTGAACCCCTAAGTCCAACTTCAGAAGGAGCGTCTCACACCCAACAATCTCCGGGGCAGGGATCCTACGAGGATGCAGATTTCCACGCGTTATAATTGCCACTCCTCCCCCCCTTCCCTGGGGTCGGGAATGATGCTGCACCGAGAAACCAGCTGGGCATATCTCAGAGAGGGCTACTCCCCCCTCCTGCCCTAGCCAGGTCTCGGTAACACACACCAGGTCTGCCCCCTCCTCTGTGATTAGATCACGTATCAGGGGGGCTTTGTTGATAATTGACCTGGCGTTGAGCAGCAGCATCCTGAGCCCAGGGCCCTGAAAACCCTGGTTGCCAGGTGTCCGGGTTGAGCACGATGGAACCGGATCAGAGGGGCCGGAACAAGGGATCGCTTGTATACAGCGAGGTCTTATTCCCCGAGAGCGGCCCTCCCCTCTGCTCCCGCAATATCTGCCTCTTCCCATTATGACCGAGATGTTCCGGCTCTCACCTCTCAGCGTTCTAGGTATCTTGGCGGCGATGCAGTACAGGTAGTAATGTCAACTTATAACAGTTCATTTAGTGACCATTCAAAGTTACGACAGCAATGAAAAATATGACTTATGACTGTTTTTCACAGTTATGACCTGTGCAGCTTCCCACGATCATGTGATCAAAATTCAGATGCTTGGCACCAGCTTCATATTTATGGCCATTGTTGTGTCCCAAGGTCATATGATCATATTTTGTGACCTTCTCCCAAGTCAATGGGAAAGCCAGATTCACTTAACAACTGGGTTACTAACTTATCAACTGCAGTGATTCACTGTGGCAAGAAAGGTCGTAAAATGGGGCAAAACTCACTTAACAAATGTCTCACTTAACAACATGAACTTTGGGCTCAATTGTAGCTGTAAGTCAAGGACTACCTGTAGAACTTTGTCATAGTAGTGTTCTAGAATATTGTTTTTTATTTCCAGGTTCATCTAGAACCCTGAGATTTCTTGGTTGCCTCTATCGTATCTCTTTAAGAGGAAAGCCAAACAACCTAATCCTTGGATGCCAAATGCAAATGAGCTGAAAGGAACAATTCATTCTTGCAGCAAACATTAATTTAGTGGTTGGATCTGCATATTTCCTTACGTTCTAGAACTGTAGAGTTAGGAAGATGAACTTTACAGAGATAGGTAGGCCAGATCCGTTACCAAAGTGACAAGGGGAAAATTGTGGTGTAAGTCCAAAAACACAAGAAGGGATGTACAAAAAAATGAGGTACCGCCCTAATTTACATGAACATAAATGGGGTGGAGGTGAGGAAGTAAAGCATAGTCAGTCAGACTTGCAAGGTCCAGTTATTATAGCCGATATTAATAAAAAAATAATTTTAGCCTTCAAGCGGAGTTGATTTCTAGTTTGGTCTGCACAGTGTGGCTGACAAGAACAAACACTTTTAGGATAGAAAAACCAGAAAGTCCAGTTACCTCTTGAGAAAAAAAGCATCTTTGGGATTTTAAGATAGAAACAGTTTATGGCATGGCCTGCTTCTTAAGTCACAACTCATTTTGAGGAATGTACAAAACTACACTAAACTTAGAAATCAGCATAACATGTATTGATATAGAGCTGATTTGCCCAAACTGCTGTTTTCCAGAAGTTGCACTCCAAACAGGATGTCTCTCTCACTGCAGATCCAAATCTTAGAAGCTTCTTCCATTTTCCTGGACAATATTATTGAAGTATCCAAATGCCTGAAAAGACGATACAGCCTTTGTCTTTCATCCATATTCTCAAAATTTATTTTATTTTATTTATTTATTTGTGAGATTTATATACCGCCTCACAGTGCAAGCACTCTCTAAGCGGTTTACACCAGTAAGCAATGTATATTTATATTGCCCCCAACAATCTGGGTCCTCATTTATATACCTAAAAGTGTTTCGATTTATATTATTATTTTTTAAACCTGGACTTTAGGAAATGCACAGCAGCAACAACAAGAAGTCTACATTTGTTTGTGCGTGTGTTTGAGCCACACAAGTAAAATTACATTATTTTCACATTTCATCTAACATTGTAACAGATATGGTTTTATTTATCTTTCAGTGAGGAACAGCCTTTGGAAAAGTTTGAACATTTTGGCGAAACTGTATTTACTTCTCCCATTTTTATTTTAAAAACTCTGTTTCCTGAGTGGTGTCATAGGGGATCTAAACATCTTTCTTCTAGTAAGTGCAACCTGACCGGATAGGAATGCATTTTTGTAGCAAAAGGAATTTTTTTCCACCAAGCAGAAATGTTAAATACTATATGGATAACAGTTGTATCAGCATCAGAACAACCCTAATGCATCACATATAATCCCGTTATGTCGAATTTCAGTAAATCACTCTCCAGTGCTGCCATTTAGTTCAATTTGAAAACAGATAACATTTGCTGAAACATTTTAGGGAATTGTTACTTTTGCTATTCCATCTCATCATGGGACTTAACCTTCTATAACAGTGATGGCGAACCTTTTTTCCCTCGGGTGCCGAAAGCACGTGCGCTGTCACGCACGTGCGAGTGCCCATACCCATAATTCAATGATTGGGGAGGGCGAAAACTGCCTCCCGCGCCCCCACAGAGGCCCTCTGGAGGCAGGAAACAGCCCATTTCCCAACTTCCGGTGGGCCCGGTAGGCCCATTTTTCATCCTCCCCAGGCTCCAGAGGCTTCCCTGGAGCCTGGGGAAGGTGAAAGCGCCCCCCTGGCCCTCCAGAGGCCCTCCGGAAACCTAAAATGGCCTCCAAGAGCCTCCGCACGAGCCGAAAATCAGCTGGCCAGTGCACACATGTGCGCTGGAGCTGAGCTAGGGCAACAGCTCACGTGCCGGCAGATATGGCTCCGCGTGCCACCTATGGCACGCGTGCCATAGGTTCGCCATCACTGTTCTATAATCACCCTTCAAAAGAAAGGAAGTCATTCTTCTCTCATTTCCTATACTACTTTCATCTATATGCTCCCCTGTGCAATTGTATTTTAAAATACCAAACATGCTAGCTCTCTTTGTATAGTTACTCTTCCACCTTCAGACAGTCACACTGTCTTAGCTCCACATATTTTACAAAATGAAAATAAAAGGAGAGAGTGTTAAATGCAAAACTTCGAGCACTTGGACAAAAGGCAGGACCTAAATCTAACAAAAACATATAAATCATCTTGCAAGAGTTGTGTGTGTGGGGGTATAAATTAACACTTTCTTCAAATAAAATTAATTTTTCTGATGCTATTCAAGTCTTTCAGTATTCCCAAATGTGTGTTCTAAGAGACTTGAGGAAGGCTAGACCATAACTCAGAAAGAAAACAGATAAAAATATTATTAAAAAGCTGCTTCTGGTCTTATAAATGCATTTATAAGTTTACATCATAATTCCATAAGTTACCGTTTCCAGTTTTCAAAACCATAAATCACAAATTCATTTTCTTCTTTTTTTTTCCAGCAAAAAGTTCATAAGTTTTTTTCCAGTCACTAATAAATGGAATAATCCATACTTCTCTAAGCAGGCAAGTTAATCTTGCCATCTCTGCCAGTTCAATCATCTTCAACCATTCCTCTGTTGTGGGTATATCGGAGTCTTTCCAGTTTTGTGCATACAATATAGTAGTCTCACAAAGAATGTTTACATTTCAAAAGTTTGTCATACAATATCCTTGCTACTTGAGAAATGCAGAGTGCATTCACGTTTGAATTACAAATGCTTCTTCCATACGTCTTCAGTCTAGTATTTCTTCTTTAATTAGATTGTTTTGGGGTTGTTTTCAACTTCTTCTCAGGAGGTCCAGTAGCACCAGGGGCGGGTTGCTCACTTACCTTGCTACCGGTGCACTGCGCACACATCATGTTTTGTGCGCTCGCTCGCTACGCACGTGCACCCCCTTGGGTGATTTTGCTTCTGCGCATGCACGGAAGCAAAATCGCGCCGAAATCTTGTGAGGGGATGCGCGCGCGTGTGCAATTTCAGCAATGTTTTGCTTCCACACATGTGCTGAAGCGAAATCTCGCTGAAATCTCACGCTCGCGCACGTCCCCTCGCAAGATTCCAGTGCGATTTTGCTTCCGCGCATGCGTAGAAGCAAAAAAATCACCAAAAAATGCGCAAAAAAAGGCACCGGCAACCGACCGCACTGGGTCAGTAGCCTCTTGATGACGTCACCAGCCCGACGCTACCAGTGCGATAGAGTGGACCGCACCGGTAGGAACCCACCACTGAGTAGCACATACATCGTATTTCCTCCTCGTTTCTATTTCACATCAATTTCATGAGATACATCAGCCTAAGAACCAGAGTCTGGCCCAAAGTCACCCAATGAATTTCGTCAGTGAAGAATAGGCTTCCCAAGTTGTTTTTCTTTTAAACCCGCTTCCCATTTCTTATATTAAAATATAATCTATTTTATTCCTTCAGTTAATTAAAAAGGAAAAAGGGAAACAATGCAAGCAAATCACAAGATTTTTAAGTTGCCAACCATATTCAAGCAACTTTCATTTTTACAGCAAAGCCATTAATCACCATAAACGCATTTTGTCTAAAAGCAGTAGTAATAGATTATTCTATGTAAATCACTTTATTGCCTTGTCTGATGTCAGTTTATTGAAATAGAGATGCTAATAAATACTTCCCATGGGAACACAGTTTGTTTTGAAGGTTGGTGGGATGGGTCTCTTTCATTTCAATTGCTGGCAAGGGCTGTGTGTTGAATTTAATTTCTGCAAAATAATACTCTCAAAATATCAAAATGGCTCTCTCTCTCTCTCTCTCTCTCTCTCTCTCTCTCTCTCTCTCTCTCTCTCTCTCTCTCTCTCTCTCTCTCTCTCTCTCTCTCTCTCTCGACACACACACACACACACACACACACACACACACAAATCTGAATCAGAATGCAGAGTCACAACATAGATTCTAGAACAAGATGCTCTCGGAATATGATTATAATGAGTCTGAAATATGTTGATCTAGAATTAACAAACTACTTTGTTCGGGCCTTCTGTTGCACAAACTCACAACTGAATCACTTAGTGCTGCTTGGTGAATTGTACCACAATTATTTTAAATAAGGTCAAATTGCTGCTTGGATGAACACTAGCACATAAATGAGCCCAGTCCATCTACATTCTGAGCTGGCTCAAGAACTCCATAGTGTTGCCTTGTTACATGGGAGATCATAAAGATCAGATATTTCTGGTTTCAGCATTTCACTAATAGCCAGCATTTTATAGGATTCTTTACCATATTGATCAATTTTTAAAAACATTTTAAAAAAAGTACAGCAAAAAACAAGGCTGAACTAGATGTAGCACTGCTCAGGAAACAGCTATTAAAGACAGATGTCATCTCCCAAAAGGTCTCCTTCAAATATGCAAGAAGTCGATGTAAGTATTTTCAGGCATGGAGTAGAGCAGGGAACCCACCTTCCTTTTTCTTAATTGTACCATAAAAATGAAGAAGGAGGGGGGATACTAGCAGAGTTTCTAGTTTTGAGGGTCCTGTTTCCTCAAGTGGTGGCTTTCTGCCTATGCATGGAGTCATCTCTGAGGCAGCAATGCTCTCATAGTTGCCATGTAATATAAAAGGCCATTGGGGAACTCCCTAATGGATTGTTCCTTCCATCATTTTCAAAGTTTGGAGAGGGAATCTGACAACGATAGCAAAGTAATCCCAAGGAATGTATTTTAAATCAAATCTACAGTTGTAAACAAAGCAGTACTGTCCCAGTCCATTCTTGCCTTTTTGTTTCTTTTGATGGTGACAAAAAGTGACAGGCTTTGAAAATCCACCCAAAGCCATGTTCCCATTTCCTCCAGCACTCTAAGTGCCAAATTATGCTAAAGCAAACAGCCCATTGTTGAATGAAAAAGCCCACAGCATCTACAATGTATTGCAAACCAAATGTGTTCCTCTTTAATATCTGCATTAAGATTCTTTTCCCTCTCTAATCGTCAATGTTTTCTAGTCAAATGCACTGAAACTCAGTCAGGGCAAACGACAAAGGCACTCTGGACGAAAAGAAATGGTATATTAGCAGCTACTTCAGATAAATGTGCAAGCAAGCTAGAAAGAATTCAGGGAGATGCTGTAAGAGAAGCAGGCTTCCAAGGCAGATAGGCCAAGACAAACAGAAAGAAAGGAGCTCTTTTATCTTTGCGAAGAGTTTTTCACATATTCACTTTTTCCTTTTATTGTTGTTGTTGAACAGGGAAAGGAATGGTAAAATTGCAAACAGCAGTTATTGAAGAGAGGAGAAACCTTTTTTTTTTTCAGAGAAAGAAACATAGCCTGAAAGATTAGGAAAAAGACACCCTATCAATTCTGTAGACAAATTAACTGCATAAGAGAAATATTTATAAAGGTGATTATATATGACGTTTTATTATTTCAGTATGGCCCAAATATTGTTCCCCCCATTTCAGCAACATGTTTTAAAAAAAGGTGGCAGTCATGACTATATAACCAAAGCTCTTACAACATACATAAAAAAGAGAAGTGGTTCCAATCATGTAATCATAACCGTCATCTAGACTCGTTTTGACCCTTCAGCAGACACCCCACCCCTCATATAAAGTCTTCCAGATTTCCCTATGTTGAAAACCTTCCAAGGATACAATTTAATAGTACTGATTCCAATTAAAAGCTATTATGTCCTGGTACTTAATCTTCCTTGAACTCTTGATCTACAACGGAGTTCCCTTGGTCACTTCTAGCTCCCTGCCAATTCAATTTTATGGATATTATTTTCATTTTAGGCCACCCAACTCCATAACAAGTCTGTGTGGCTTTTAGATAAAAATTACAAGAAAAGAAAATACATCAGGAGGAAAAAAAGAAGACAGTTAATATAGATATAATAAACATGGAGATGGTTTTCACAGGAGGCAGGCATAAGTGCTAATCTCCAGGCGTATCAAGAGCAGGAGTCTCCAACCGTGGCAACTTTAAGACTTGTGGACTTCAACTCCCAGAATTCCTCAGCCAGCAAAGCTGGCTGAGGAATTCTGGGAGTTAAAGTCCACAAGTCTTAAAGTTGCCAAGGTTGGAGACTCCTGATCTAGAGAGCCAGTTTGGTGAAATGCTTAAAGGGCTTAAGGACAGGCAATACCCAGCCTCAAGTCCATATTCAATCAAGAAATGCATTTGGTCCCTTTAGGCAGGTCATCCCTCATTACATGGGGGAAGTGGAGATAAATTGAAGATCTCCATGTAAGATGTCCTAATTTCCTGGAGAAAGGAGCAGAGGTGGGTTCCTCCCAGTTCGGACCGGTTCACCTGAACCAATAGCAACCCGCTGGTGATGTCATGATGATGTCACCGAACCGGATCGGTCGGTGCCAGTCCGTGGGCGCCGCCATCTTATTTTTTTATTTTTTCCAATTTTTTCCCCAATTTTTTTATTTATTTTTCTTCTGCGCATGCGCAGAAGCCAAGTTTCTGGCACTGTACATGCGTCACCATTTTGTTTTGGGCTTTTATTGGCTTTTTGGCTTTTATTTGGGGGGGTTGCACTGTGCATGCGTAAAGTACGTGCATGCCCACAAGGTGCGGCCACGCGGCGAGGGAGGAAGCGAACCAGCAGCGAGGTAAGTTGGAACCCACCCCTGGAAAGGAGGGCATAGAAAATCACACACACACACACCATAAAGATATTTCCCAGAATGTCTAGGATGCTGTAGGGCACATGCTCATGATTTGAAAATAACAATTTCAAGCCCTATAATTTTTAGAAATTTCTCTGAAATATATGGATTCTCTCATAAAATCAAAGAGAGATGTAACTTCTGTTTTAGTAATTTCTTCAGAAAGAGTTTTTTGAACAATAGTGACTTGTAGATGAAGCCCTGCCAATATAAACTTTGTTTTGTCAAGGACATATGGTTTATTATAGCTGCAAAGTATATGCTGACAACAAATAAAGCATCAGCTTTATTTAAAATTAGTTTAATTCTACTCTGTCTTGTTCTTAAGTCCATGCAGGGTACAAATGTTTGGAATTCCACCATGGTTATAGAAATTATATCAGCTATTTGTGAAGGTATCAAAGGATTAATCTTTGATCCTTTTTGCATGAGTCAAGCCATTTTCCCAGTACATCCAAAAGAGTCGATCTCTTTTTAATTATACTTTAATTTCAGCTGCAAATAGAGATGGACTTCTGTTCAAATAATTCTCAAATCCTAACCATAGCTAGTAATATTCAACACATTTTCTGACTTTAGATTAACTGCTCATGAACTAGGAATGGAAAGAAAAAGCCTTCTACTAGTTGTTCTGTCACACGAAAGAAGAAGTATGAATGGTATAAACCAGATCAGTGATGGTGAACCTATGACAGTGATGGCGAAACTTTTCGGCACCGAGTGCCGAAAAGCGAGCACGCATGCACAGCACCGAGTGCCAAAAAGGGAGCACTTTTTGTCGTCTGGGCCGCAACCAGGAAGAGGAATACTTCCGTTCTCCAGAAATGTACTTCCGGTTACTGCCGTGCATGTGCACGCGCCGTGCCAATCAGCTGGCTGGCGCGCATGTTCATACCGGAAAACAGAAGATCAGCTCTTCCGGTTTCCTGCACTGCTGCCCGCACAAAGGTCAGCTGATTGTCACGTCCGCATGCGCGCCAAAAACCCAGAAGAGGAACTGGCAACGCCACACGTGGCAGGCGACATGGCTCCGTGTGCCACTTTGGGCACCCAGTTTGCCATCACGGACCTATGACATCCATGGGGCTACCCTTGAAGAGTATCCGGAGACTTCAACTGGTGCAAAATGCGGCTGCGTGTGCTGTGGTGGGTGTCTCAAGATACACCCACGTAACACCCATACTCCGACAGCTGCACTGGTTGCCCATTGGTCTCCGGGTGCAATTCAAGGTGTTGATTATCATATTTAAAGCCCTACATGGCTTAGGACCAGGTTATCTCCAGGACTGCATCCTACCTCATACTTCCCTTCGACCAGTCAGGTCCCACAGAGTGCGTCTCCTCCAGGTCCCGTCAACCAAACAATGCCGGCTGGCGGGGCCTAGGGGGAGAGCCTTCTCTGTGGGGGCCCCTGTTCTCTGGAACCAACTACCCCCAGAGATCCGAATTATCCCCACCTTGCTGGCCTTCCGAAAAGCCATTAAGACATGGCTCTTCCTGCAGGCAGGGTGATTTGAGACCATTTAATACCTTAGGTCTCCCCTATGTATGTATGGTTTT
Organism: Diadophis punctatus similis; assembly: GCA_023053685.1. Taxonomy (NCBI): domain Eukaryota; kingdom Metazoa; phylum Chordata; class Lepidosauria; order Squamata; family Dipsadidae; genus Diadophis; species Diadophis punctatus. The sequence continues at coordinate 66,380,601 of JALIGW010000001.1, read as the reverse complement.
GTATGTTTTTAAATTCTTCTTTACACTGTTATTAATTTATTAATATTGTTTTTATAGTTGTTATTTACATGTTGTACGCCGCCCTGAGTCCCCAGGGAGTAGGGCGGCATATAAGAACACTAAAATAAAATAAAATAAAATAAAATAAATGTCAATAGTGACACACCATAACATTTTGGGTAACACTCCCAATACATCACATGACGACGCCGTGACAACATGAGTTTGACACCCCTGAGTTATAGCATACATTAATCAGAAGGAATATGGTGGTAAGTAGTTTCTATCATCAGAAATGAGCTGCAGCCCACAAAAGCTTATGCATTTTAATAAAGGTTATTAGTCCAAAAAGGTGCCATCAGATTCCTCCCAATTTTTTGCCATCATTGACCAACATGATACTCATCTTACATAGCATACATTAATACAATTATGGAAAGAAATATAATAATTAAAGATGCAAATGTGATGTTAAATTCCATGTTCCCAAGTTATGGAATTTATCAAGCTTGGGGTTGGCAAAGAGGGAGAGATCCATTTATCTTACATAAATGGAAAGAAACTTACCTTCCTGGTGTTAAGGAATGGATTCAGGATATGTATATGTTATCAATCTTTGTAATACAACGCAGCTGTTCTCTTCCTTCTCTCCCCCCTCCCCTTCTGACCTACCTACTTTTCTACAAAAAAACCCAATCTTTGTAAGACTTTAGAACTCTGCAGGTCTAAGAATACAACAGACTTCCTTACTTGGCGCCCTGTGAATATTAGTGATTGTCCTTTGTGACTGACATTTCTGATAGAACATCACAGTGGTGGGTTCCTACCAGTGCGGTCCACTCTATAGCACCAGTAGCGGCCCGCTGGTGATGTCACAGTACCAGTACGGTCGGTTGCTGGTGCCTGGGTGCCACAATTTAAAAAAAAAAAATTTATTTTTTTTTTAAATTTTCTTCTGCGCATGCCCAGAAGCCGAGCTTCCGGCACTGCGCATGCGCTGCCTTCCTACCCCACAGTGAGTCCAAGCAGGGGAGGATGGCAGAGGGAGTGCGTGAGATGCTGAAAGAACGGGCAGCAGGGGCTATCTCCATTCCCCTCCCTTCAGCAGTCCGAGAAGCCACGAATGCGCGGTGATGACCCTAGGCATTTTCGCATGTTTGAGGCTTCTCGAGCTGCTGAGGGGAGGGGGAATGGGTCGCTGCCAAGCTCCCGAGGCCCATGCCCACCCGACCACATGGCTGGCAAGCCACACCCACAAAATAAGCCACGCCCACAGAGTGGTAGTAAAAAAAATTAGGAACCCACCCCTGGAATATCAGGATGGAGAACTGAAAGTGTGATAGATCAATGATTTTGCTCCAAAAGAAACTGATCTCAGATGAAAACCGCTTTCTGAAACTCCTCACTGTTTTGAAAACTGAAATCTTAAGGAGATTCACCAACATAAAACACATGTGAGTTATACTGGATCAAGCTAGAGATATATACAGTATATTCTAACATTCTATTCTAATTATGGCCAATTAAAAGACCACAAGCAGGATGAGGCAGTATAAGTGCCTCTGAGATTGGAAACACCATATTGTGTGATTATTATTTTTCATTGACAACCGTATCCTCCACTTGGTTGCAAAACCATTTACATATTCTGCTCTTGTTTTTTAGAAAATATTTTGCTTTTGCTGGCTTTATCTAACAATGATGAGTAATGTGCTCTGGAATACAAAGCAATGCAGTAGAATGTATTTGTGTTAGCAAAACTGATTGTGAAGATAACTTTTATTGTCTGTCAAGAAACTTGTTTCTTGGAGATGAAATGGCATCCTTTCAGTTTGTCCCTTGGCACAGATATACTGTAGTTCATATTTGGTCGTGTAGGATTTCTCCCTCATCATTTCCTTAAAAAGTAAGTATAGTTGTAACAAAATTATTTATTTAATGTTTTAAATAATATGCTGATTATATTTCCTGATAGTAGCTAACAGATTTATAGCAGTTTTATTCATCTACTTTCATAAGCAGTCCCAAAATACAGATTTGCGTCATCTCAGCGAGGTGGGAGTGGGCGGCACTGTATTACAGTGGTTCTCCTCCTACCTCTCTGACAGGATGCAGTCGGTGTTGACATGAGGGCAGAGGTCGAGCCCTAGGTCCCTACTTTGCGGGGTGCCTCAGGGCTTGGTCCTCTCGCCCATCCTGTTTAACATCTACATGAAACCACACGGGGTGAGGTATCAGCAGTATGCTGATGGTACCCAGTTGTACATCTCCACCCCTTCTCAATTCAGGGAAGCAGTGGACGTAATGGGCCATTGCCTGGACGATGTTAGGGTCTGGATGGGGATGAATCGGCTAAAGCTCAACCCTGACAAGACCGAGTGGCTATGGATATCGCCTCCCAAGGATTATGTTGATTGTCCCTCCTTGGTTCTTGGGGGAGAGAAATTAACTCCCTCAGAACAGGTTCGCAATTTGGGTGTCCTCCTAGATCCACAGATAAAATTGGAGCAACATCTTTCAGCTGTGGCTAGGGGGACCTTTGCACAGGTTCGCCTGGTGCACCAATTGCGACCCTACTTGGAGAGGGAAGCTCTACTCACAGTCACTCACGCCCTTATCACCTCCCGGCTGGATTACTGCAATGTGCTCTACATGGGGCTACCCTTGAAGAGTATCCGGAGACTGCAATTGGTGCAAAATGCAGCTGCGCGAGCTGTGGTGGGTGTACCTAGATACACCCACGTAACACCTATCTTCCGCCAGCTGCATTGGTTGCCCATTAGTCTCCGGACCCAATTTAAGGTGTTGGTTTTGACCTTTACAGCCCTACATGGCTCAGGGCCAGGTTACCTTCGGGACCGCATCCTGACGCATACCTCCCTACGACCAATTAGGTCCCACAGAGTCGGCCTCCTCCAGGTCCCGTCGACCAAGCAATGCCGGCTGGTGGGGCCGAGGGGGAGAGCCTTCTCTGTGGGAGCTCTGTCCCTCTGGACCCAACTGCCCCCAGAGATCAGGACTATCCCCACCCTGCTGGCCTTCCGTAAAGCAATAAAAACATGGCTCTTCCGGCAGGCAGGGTGAAATTAAGATCAATCCCCCATGTTTTTATGATAGACTGTTTTTATATATTATTGTAATTTTTAATTCTTTTAATCATTTGTATCGTTTTTATACACTGTTCTTGTATTATGTTGTATGCCGCCCGGAGTCCTACGGGAGTTGGGCGACATATAAAAACGACCAAATAAAATGAATAAATAAATAAATAAATTTTAAATTACCAAATGTGATAGGTCAATGAGATAATTGATCGCTTTCCTCTCTCTTTTTTTCATGATGTACTTGCATGTAGCTAGATGCAATTTCCCCAATCTGAAGCAATATACAGTAGTTTCCAGTTGCCAGTGTCACAACTGACCATAATAAAGGAGAAACGCAGGACATATGAATTTTCTAAATAATATAAAGGCCATGCATTGTTATCTGAGTTATATTTTAGGAATGAGTAACAATTGTTCATATACACTTAGCTAGCAATCTGTGTACATTCTGAAGGTAAGTTTCAAAACAATTGGAAATTAAGTTAGAAGAAAGCAACCCAGGGTCCATTAATAAGTACATATAACTGGAACAGTTTAATGGATTGTTCATTACTTGGCCAACTACACAAATTGTTTAACCCATTGTTTGGCAACTTTAAAGTGTGTGGATTGGTTTAAACTGTCTATGCTGGTTTAACTTGTCTTCATAAGCAAATGCAGTTTGTTATAAGGAAAATTCAGTGCTATATAGTACATTGTTCATATTTGCAATTTGCCTAGAATATTGTCTCACTGAGATTAGCTCAACTCAGTATGGACACACTTTTCCTAGTTTTTTTTAAATAATAGAAAATTAGATTGCTATTGCTTTTTCTGTTTATTCTTCAACTATTCTACGACCTTGTGATTTCTCATTCAAATTCTAACCAGATCAGGTTCTACTTATCTTTTGGGAATCAGCCATATTTGATTAAGTGGGATTCAATAAATATATTCCCTACTAAATATGTTTAGGAGTGCAGTTACATATTTTGCCTCTTTTCTTATTATTTATTGTGAAACAAGAGATTAATTTGTTTGAAGACACACAGAATTACAGTGTCTGGATTCATACATTGTTGAGATACAGTTTGTTTTTAATGACTCTTCCTTTGTCTCATCCCCCTAAACTACATATTATTATTTATCTGTCACAAAGCTTGGATCAAAACCAACAACAGAGCCGAGGTGGCGCAGCGGTTAGAGGCAGTACTGCAGGCCACTTTAGCTGACTGTGATCCGCAGGTCAGCGGTTCAAATCTCACCGGCTCAAGGTTGACTCAGCCTTCCATCCTTCCGAGGTAGGTAAAATGAGGACCCAGATTGTTGGGGGCAATATAAATATACATTGTTTAATGGTGTAAACCGCTTAGAGAGTGCTTGCACTATGAGGCAGTATATAAATCTCACAAAATAAATAAATAAATAAATAAAACCACAAATTACAGCTTATACTTTAATAAACATGTGCATCCTGTCACATATTTGGAGAAAAATCCTATATTATTTCTGTAAAATATATGCCTTGCATATACATACATACAGCTGCACATATTTTCTTGCCCAGTCCTAGTACAGCAAATACATTTCCATTTGTTCCTTATTGTAGGCAATGATACAATGTCTACTCTGTGGAATCTGGAACACTGCATTTTGGATCTTCCACTAATCTTGGCCATGCTTCTTCAAAAAAAAAATTGGGACCTATGAAGCTGGCCACCATTGTATAATGAATTGCTAGGTGTGAGAAAGAGAAGCTTGGAAAGAGATTTTAAACAATATTCCCAGCTTTAAATCAAATTTGTAATCTAAAACCAGTTCTTGAAACTGTGGGTGCAAGTAGCAGAGAAAGAAAAGCTCCAAGTGCAATATCTTGATTTATGGCTATTGTTTTAACAATTTCCGATAGTAAAAAAACACAACAGTATAGCATACACTGAATGAATAAATGTACAACCTTTTTTGATAGCAGATCTCTTAGACTCAGTGCATCAAAGGAGCACATACTTTGGAGTACTGGAACAAACTGTTGTTAAAGTAAGCGAAGGACACATTTAGTACTAAGTTCATTTGTCAAGTTGACAAGACTTGGAAGCTCTCTGCATGCACAATGAAGGAGCATCTGGCTATTAAGAATATTTAAGTCCTTGCCTAGTTAGTTTTTTTTTTTAAATCTGCCATGCAGCATGAGTGAAAGATGCAAAGAGGAAAACACTTCAGTGTAGGAAAAAGAGATGTGCTTATGTATTCATGTTTGCTGATCCATTTTAATCACTTTCAGAAAAGTGCGGTACAGTAAGTCTTCGCCACATTGACTGAGGAAGACTGGAAAAGAAACGCCAAAACAAATACATTAAGCATGGCTGTTGAATTAACTCTATTGTTATACGCTATTGTTATATTAGAATCAGAAACAAAGACCCGAATTTCCTTTTCTCTTTCCTCTATCCCTGCCTCAATGACACTCAATGACACCAAGCACACCAGGGGCTAATTTTTTTACTACCACTCTGTGGGCGTGGCTTATTTTGTGGGTGTGGCTTGCCAGCCATGTGACCGGGTGGGCATGGCTTGCTGGCCATGTGACCGGGTGGGCATGGCTTCTCGGACTGCTGAAGGGAGGGGAACTGAGATAGGTCCTGCTGCCCATTCCCCCTCCCTTCAGCAGCTCGAGAAGCCTCGAACGTGCGAAAATGCCTAGGATCATCACCGCACGTTCGTGGCTTCTCGGACTGCTGAAGGGAGGGGAACTGAGATAGCTCCTGCCACCCGTTCTTTCAGCGTCTCACATGCTCCCTCAGCCATCCTCCCCTGCTTGGACTCACTGTGGGGTAGGAAGGCAGCGCATGCGCAGTGCCGGAAGCTCGGCTTCTGGGCATGCGCAGAAGAAAATTTTTAAAAAAAATTAATTTTTTTTAAATGGCGGCGCCCAGGCACCGGCAACCAACCGCACCGGTACTATGATGTCACCAGCGGGCCGCTACCGGTGCTATAGAGTGGACCGCACCGGTAGGAACCCACCACTGAAGCACACATTCTATCTCTCAAAACAAGACATCAGTAATTGGGGCTGAAATTGTGCTTGGGCAGTGTGAAAGCGGTCTTCCGTCTTCTGAACACTGACTTATTTTCTCTACGTATCCAGGTCTCGGTGAATTCCTGTGCCTTAGTCAGAATTGCCCTATTGTTGTGCATCTGCAAATTTTCTGTCAAAAACTCTAGATGGGAATGAAGGTCAGAAATTACTGTCCCTGGCGAAAAGCCAGCTTTGTTGACATTCAGCCAACTTACATCAATCAATCTTTATTTGTCCTTTTTGACAGACTAAAGAAGGACAAGAAGATGTCTAGGGCCTCCTCCTGTTGATAGGGAGATGACTCTGTATTAAATGAGAGCATCTCAAGGTTGGCTGTCTGGTATCATTGACTAATGAGCCATATATTCAATGAAGGCGGGGGAAGGGCAGGGGTGGAAAACACAACAGAGGTCACAGACTCTTCTAAGACAGCCCTTTGTGAAAACTGGGTCCTTGGGAAATGAGGAAAGCTGAATCAAAAGAGACATTTGGAGCTTAGTAAAATTTGTTGCTGTTTTATTACTAAGCTATAGAACTTTATTTCCCCCACACACACACACTAAATTGTTTTTGAGGTTTTGTCCAGAAGGCAAGAGTATATTGCTTTCATGGATAAATTATGTACTATTATCTCTTTTAAAACAATACAAGTTCCTGTGACTTTTTGTGACTGTATCAACAAAGGTCAATACTTAATTTTGTTTGAGCCCAGGAATGTGGACTTTTTTGCTTCATTGTCATCATTTCCCCCCCCCCCCAAGACGCAATGTCCTCATTTCAAGCTTACTTGGTAACCCATTAGAGGATTCTATTTTTTTTACCCTATCTGTGTTTCTTCTGCAAATTTTATTTTTAACACGAACAAAAGCTGCCTTCTTTTTGATCAGTGAAACTGCCTTGGGACTAAAGCTTCAAACACCAGTACTGTATTTTTTGCCAGAGGCCCATCTTTTTATGATAAACTTATCGGTCATTTTTATCATGAAATGTTTCAGAAGTCATCCTGCTCACTGATTTAATTTCATTTTTTAAAATTAAAATAAGATTATAATAAATCTGAGCTGTGGTAAGATGGGTTACAATGGCTCACTGATTGATTGATTGATTGATTGATTGATTGATTGATTGATTGATTGATTGATTGACTGATTTGTGATCCATGTAATCATTGTTTTGTTTTATTCATTTTCCTGGTTCATCTAAAATATCAACAGAATTTTTATGACGTGTTTGCTTAGAAACATTTACTGAGAGGGAGTCTGGCTTCTTTGGTCCTCTACTACAAAACTTTAATCATTTCATAGCCTTGCCAGTGGTAGATCTTTATTTTCTCTAACTTCACCTACCGGTAATTCACTTGTAATAGCTAATCTCAACTAGTATTCAAGTAAGAAATTTTAGCTACTCTAGCTAAATTTTAGCTTTACAAGTACTGTGCACAAATAAAGCATAAACCAAGCAATGAGAATGAGAAGGGATGGGTTTCTTTACATAGAGATTAAGCATTGCAAAAGAGTTTATTTCCACTTCTAATTCTCATCTCTTTCTCCTTTATCTGTCCCAATTTTCTTTACTATTGTTATTCCTTTGCAATTTTATCTGTCACATTTTTTAATTATATTATACTATTGTATTATTATACTGTATATCCCTTTGGATTTACTTGATATCAGTTTCCATTCTTTAAGTTGGGAAGGGTTTGGTGTGACACCTTCCAAGCTTTGATAGCTTTCCTAGTCAAAATCTCCTCAGGTATAACCGGTTAGTTTCATAGTAAAGTAAATAGCTAATAAACTTGCCAGGTTTAACAAGAAATCTAAGTATATTTAAAATTAGGAGGAAGATATGTATTGAATGCCCTAACTCTATACCAAGTATAACGATAATGTAATGTTTGACTCACTTGTGCAATAGAAGAGCCTGACAATGCAGGTAAGCTCTGTCATTGTGATTTATTGTTTACCATGTTGCGTTAAACCAGTCACTGTGAACAATCTGAACAATTCCTCTGTCACTTTCTAAAGATCTACCTACATTATCTAAAATTCATCTGGTTTTATAATCCTAACTCACTGTTCAGCTAATATGGTTCGGAGTTGGACTAATGACTATAAGTTGTTTTCTGTCAAATTTGCCTGTCATTTCATTGGATTGTCACCAAATGCTTTTTCTTAGAGATTTTCTGCATTAGATTTTCTAGTATTCTCATCCAAACAGAACTCTGCAGGTGGTACATCCTCTTTCACAGTATGTTATAAGATCTTTCTGTTCTTTCTTTGGTGCCAAGTGAAGCTTTTTAATTTTTTTCCCAGTCTTTCAGATTTAATATGGTTACATTGAATGTAATTAATTTGTTATTGAATTTCACTTGTTATTGTTTGTAGTGTAGTCTTTTGAATAATCAAATAATGGTTTGCATTATTTTAATTATTATGTTGTTGTTGTTTAAGGTCCACATTTGTCCTGAACATCATCTGTTAAATCTGTTCTTGGTTTTTAAATGAACGAATTAGACATATTATTTAATTGATTTTTTTTTCTTTATTCTTGGTTATTTTGAGCTTTTTTTTTAATTAAGTGCAAAGATCTGGTGGGGAGTCTGAAGAATGGTTGGATCCCTGGACAGCATTTGGAATGGAGGACTGATCCATTACCAGTAAGAATATAACAATGGCAGGGCACAAAGTGACGGGCATAGCAGTGGATCTCCAAAGGCCACCAATGGCCTGATTACCTACAGAATAACGTGGTGCTGCATTTTGAATTGAATCATGAGACTTTCTCCCAGGTTCCAGAGGGTTTAACACCTATCCTCCGCCAGCTGCATTGGCTGCCTATTAGTCTCCGGTCGCAATTTAAGGTGTTGGTTTTGACCTTTAAAGCCCTACAGGGCTCAGGACCAGGTTACCTCCGGGACCGCATCCTACCACATATCTCCCTACGACCAATGAGGTCCCACAGAGTTGGCCTCCTCCAGGTCCCATCAGCCAAACTCTGTGGGAGTCCCATCTCTCTGGAACCAACTCCCACCAGAGATCCGAACTATCCCCACTCTACTGGCCTTCCGTAAAGCCATGAAAACATGGCTCTTCCGGCAGGCGGGGTGAAGAAGATCAGATTCCCCCATGTATGAATGGTTTTAAAGTAGTGTAATGTTTTAAAATTATTTTATTGTATTGTTCTTATTTCTGTTGTACACCGCCCTGAGTCCTACGGGATTGGGCGGCCTATAGGAACTTTTAATTAAATTAAATTTAATTACATTTGATACCTCTTGGTGGGGAAGATTTGGGTGCCCTTGGATTGATGGTCACCATTCTGGAAGGTTTTTTTTTTGCCTGGGATGCCTGAATTTACTTCCCAAAAGATATTGGACGGGTTGTGGAAGGTTTAGGTTGGCAGCTGCTAGTACAGGGCTATCTGAGGATTACAAGCTCCATAATCAGACTTTATGGTAGAGGCTCTCTGTGCCATTGAAATCACTCTGGAGACTGGCTTGCAAGAGCATGATTCTGTTTGCTTGGCCCTTTTAATGCAGTCTAGAACTGCAATTTGGCTGAGGCTCTGGAATAAGGGGGTGGGTGGGTCTGGAGCACTTACTCAATTGCACAAGAGCAGCCTCACCCCCGCACAGGTCCATTGCAGCTCTTTTGTTTACCAAGGAGCCTATAGACATGAAGCTGCAGAAGCGTTGCTGGAGGAAAACTGATTGAGAGTTTGGGCAGACTGGTAAGAGTACATGTTCAAGCTTATATAGAGCAATTCAAGCAGTAAAAAGGGAGATGTTTGCTGCTGTTATTTCATCTACTGAATGTTGCCCAGCAGGTCTTCTGCTCAAGAGAAACATGATTGCGAAGACCATCTGAAAGCTGTTGGAATGAATTTTCACAGCAATTTGGTGGATAAAATGATCAGATGCAAAAGGAGTTTAATTCCAGCTAGACAGTATCAATGAAGCCTCTGAGGGGTCAGCTCTACAATCTTCTATTTGGATTTCTGCCTTTCCTGTAAGGCGAGAGCAGGTTAGACTGGATCAAGAATGAATACCTTTTGAGTGAAAAAGGTGGCGTCATGCTTCCCATTCAAAAAGCTTTCCTTGATTTTTGGATACCTTTAGATCTGCCTCCAACTTTCTTTTCTAAGAAAGGTTGTAGAGAGGGCACTGGTTCCCCAACTCCAGAGAGGAAGTAGATTATTTGAACCCATGGTTGTCAGGTTTCAGGACAGGGTATAGCATAGAAATGGCATTAGTTGCATTTGCATATGATCAATAGAGAGACTGGGATTGGGAGGCTGCAACTCTTCCTATTCTCCTTGACTTTTCAGTGGCTTGCAATATCATCAACCATGGTAAGCTTCTAAGGATTTAGGTGGTGGGGATAGATATTGTCTTGCAGGTTCTCCTATTTCCTTCAGTTGGCTATGGGAATGAGGATCCATCTAGAGACTTTTACTTTGTGAAATGCTTCAGACATCTGTCCCATCTCCACTTCTCTGAATAAATACATGAAACTGCTAGGGAAGATCATTCATCAGTACAGGGTTCAGTACCATCCCAGGCCAAACTTGTGATGTGGTAGAAATGCTGGTCCAGTGCCAGGAAACTGTCAAGGTCTAGATGGGGAAGAACAGATTCAAACAAACCTTCCAAGACAGAGTGGCTTTGTGTTTGTGGGCCAAACAACTCCAGATAAATACCATTTTGGATTCTGAATGGAGGTCTATTCCCTCATTCATGAATGGTTAACCATTTAGGGGCATAGACTCATAGCTCGTGCTTGATGAGTAAATATAAATATGATGATGTGGCTTTTGCACAGTTACATCTTTTTGTAACTGCTAACAATTACTCACACATTACTCCCAATTGGATTATTGTACTCTATATGTTGCTGCCTTGAGGAACATGTGGACGCTGTAGCTGGTACAGAATTGAGTGGCCTGGCAATGATGGGAATATCCCAGTATAACAGAATAACCTGGCTGCTTTAGGACTGCATTGGTTGCCAGTTGGCTTCTATGTATAATTCAAGGTGCTGATTAAATTCTAAGGTCCTGCATAGGTCTGGATCTGGTTATCTAAGAGATCATCTTCTCCTATATTCATCTGCCAGACTGAAGAGGGTCAAATCCTTCCAAGTTCCATTTTTGTGAGACTGGCATCTGATGAGATTATATTAAGGCTCTTTCATGTTTTTCTGAAAGTAAGAGATATGCAGGACTCTGTAAGGAGAGATATTTGGAGAGGTGAAATCAAATGACCAAAGCTGCATTGCATCATCACAATGCAATCTTCATTCTTTTTGTATGCATGTCATTTCCAGGCTCTTAAAAACCAACAAACCAAGAAAGACTTCCTTTATTGTTCCTCACGTATAGACAGAAATCTTGCCAAAGTAAACCAGATTACTTATACCATTAAACATACAGTCCAAGAACTTCTAGGAAGGAGCTGTCTTGACTCTCTCTCACACACACAATTTCACTCTCTTGCCCCTCTGGAATGTACTTCCTCCCTCCTGGAATCTGGACTACATTCTACCAGGGGTGGGTTCCTCCTGGTTTGGACCAGATCGCCCAAACCGTTAGCGACCTGCTGGTGACGCAACGATGGCATCACAGATACGGTTCGGTCAATGCCGGTCTGTGGGCGCCACCATCTTTTTTGGGAATTTTTGGTGAATTTTTCTGTTTGGATGGCTTCTCCTCCTCCACGGCTTGAAAAAGAGCCCTCCCGCCTGCCCCTGGGTAAATACTCACCTTTATTTCTTCGCCCAAAGCACATCTGATCAGCTCCTCAGCTGTGTTTCGGGCTGAATCCTGCTACTGAGCATGCGTGGAAGTGAAATTGCATGGGGGTGAACGCGTGCGCGCGAGTGGAGCAAGCATGCGTGCGCGAAACATTGCGATGCAAACCGGTGGCGAAGGTAAGTGTGCATTCTACCACAGCCATGATGTATGTACCAAAAGAGGTGGAGCTTGTGTCATGATGGCCCAACACTGCTTTTGTCACTTTGATGAAAACATTGGATGTTGCAGATGCCTCTGTATCAGAAGGTTCTGTTTTGTGTGTTAAAATTGCAACATAGATAAAAGCCACAACGCTGAGTTCATCTGATTTAAATTAACTGATTTCAGTTGGCTCAAGCTGTAGAGCTCTAAGGTGGTTTCTAATCTCCAGTACCATAGTTCTTGCAACAATAATGTTTCCTCTGGCCACATATAACAGATGCTCTGATTCCTTTGTCCCTGTGAGACCTTCCTTTGGTAATGGAGAGGGAGTGGGGGTAGGGAATAACCAACCATGCTCTTTCATTCTGTCTCCAAAGACAGGAGATGGAATGTTATAGTCTTTCCAAATATCAACTCCTGTTGAGGGCTGGCTGAATTTTTCTGCCTGAGGCAAAAAAAGAACCAAGATGTACATACAACTGTAGAAACAGATCAGATAGGCATTTGAATAGGGCTCAATACTGAAAACAATGGACAAGGTTTGGAATTACAGAACAGGCCCCATGGTGCATATAGACAGTTCTGTTTTCCTCATTTCTCATCACCAGTAGCTGCTTTTCAGCATCTGCAAGACCCCCTCCCTGTTTTCCCTCAGCTTCCAAGAGTAGATCTGCCATCTATATTAGTAAACTGGTTCATGAATGCCTAGCAGCCAAGCAGACTGATTATATTTCTCATTATAATTGATTCCAAATTGTATATCCAAGATAGAAAATAGCAATAAATCATAAGAAATTTAATTTAATCATCCACGATATGAAAATTTTTGTTCAGAGTTACTTCTTTCATCTGCGATCTCTGAGAAATCATAAATATATTGCCAGGTGACTGAAAAAAGGTCACCTGGCAAAAAAATGGGAGGAAAAAGTCCCCAAATCCAGGTAATTCAAGCTGGTTAGCTTAATATTAATATCGCTCATCTGTGAAGCAAATGATTAAACAGTCAATTTTTGAGCATTAAAAAAAGAATGTAATACTTGGCAAGAGCCAGTATCGAGAATAAATTATACCAAACCAACCTGAACATTTATAACAGAATGAACTATTTAACTATCAGAATGCAGTAGAGTGACACAGCATACCCTGTTTTTTTAGCAAAATATTCAACAATGTCTCCCATGAGATCCTAGTAAAGAAAACAATAAAAAGTGGGCTGCATTATGCTACCATTAAAGGCATTGTGCCCACAGAGTGTACATACAGCTTCATGTCAAGATGAAGAGTAGCATCAAATAAATCTTCTTTCTATGAATGCTGTTCAAAATTCATAAATTGTTTGGATGAGGGTTAGAAAATATGATTATCAACTTTGCAGATCAGAGAGAAAGAGAGAGAGAGGAAGATACTAACAAATAACCATGGAGAACATTATCAAGATTCAGGAGGGTATTTATTTTGATAAGAAAGTTAAAATCAAAAGATTGGGGTCAGAGGAATCACACCGGGCAGCAATGCATGTGAAAACGATCTGGTGCCTTAGTAGATCATGAGCTAGAAATGGAATGCAGCTACTGACAATGCAAATTCAAATTTTGATTGCACCAAAAGTACGTCAAGATCAGAAATTATAATTAGCAATAGCAATAGCACCTAGACTTATATACCGCTTCATAGTGCTTTACAACCCTCTCTAAGCGGTTTACAGAGTTCAGCATATTGCCCCCAACAATCTGGGTCCTCATTTTACCGACCTCAGAAGGATGGAAGGCTGAGTCAACCTTGAGCCGGTGAGATTTGAATAGCTGAACTGCTGAACTGCAGTGCTGCACTTTAACCACTGCACCACCTCGGCTCCCCTAATTCCCCACCTCGGCTCACCTAATTCCCCTCTATTCAATGTTAGATTGTACCCAGGATATTGTGTCCAGTTCTGTTTAGGAAGGACATTGACAAATGACAATATATCCAAAGCAGAGTAGTCAATATGATAAGGGTCCTGAAATAAACAAACAAAAATTGAGGAATGGTTGAAGGCATGGGTATGTTTAGTCTGAAAAGGAGAGGGCTATGGGAAGCCATGATCACTTCTGAAGAATCCAAAAAGCTTCAGGCTGTATGTGTGTGGGGGAGGACTTTCCCACTGATATTAGCAAGTCACTGGACACTCTGAGGAGTGGCAAATAAATTTATTAAATAAATCCACTGGACCCCTTCTCCCATAACTGAAGACTGAATACATTTCCCATAATTTTATGCATTCAGGCATGCTACTGAGTTATCAGTCGCTGCTACTATTGGCCATCACATATTCCTGTTAGAAAAACAATATAGCAGAGTCGTTGGGGCAGATATATACAGTATTACGTTACTGCTGCTGCTTTTAGTTATATTTTTAGAACAACGACCGTGTCTCAACGAACAATAGAGGCTGGCCCTCAATGCAACTCCAACGAATTCCTTTTAGTGGGGACGCAAATATCCCAAGCGGAATACCCTGAAAAGTTGTTTAGGGCTGTGGAGCTGCCCATATATCAACTGGAGTAATATATCAAAAAGGCAGAAGCAGATATAAACGAGTGGGGAGCAAGATACGTGCCGGCGCGGTTTCAAAGAGAAATAGCACCGCAGGGCTGTCTAAACGAGGAAACGACAACGCTGCTCCAGAGCAAGGCGTCCCGCTTCCTGGGAGTCCGGGGTCCCCGGGAGGAGCTCAGGCTCGCCTTTCTTTCGGAGGAAACACGCACAAAAGCAGTCCGCCAAAAAGCGGCGCCGAGCCCGCAAGGCTGCCCCGCAAGCTCTTCCGCCAGGACTGCGCGGCCGCTCGGGGTTGCTACGGAGGTGCCTCCTTCTCCCAGGGAGCTTAGCGCGGCTTGGCATGGCGGCTCCCAGCAGCCGCTGGCGGCACATGGGTTTTTGCCTCGCGTAGGCGCGTTTTTTTCTCTCTGCCTCTCTTTCTCCCCCGTCTCTCCGCCTCCTTTCCCTTTCCAGGCATCGCATAACGGGGAACATGCGAGCGCTGGAGCGGGTGTTACTCAGGGGCTTCCCCAGCGCGGCGGAATCCCCGCGGTGGAAACAGAGCGAGGCGGCTACGGCGGCAGGTAAGCCAGGTCGGGCACCTTCCTTGCTGGCTCGCGCTGTCTGCTTGCTTGCTTGCCGCGGTGGCTCTCCGCAGCTGCTCTGGATTTCGGCAGGAGAAAAGGGAGGGCGGGCCTTTCTTCTTTCTATTCCCCCCCCCTCCTCCCGTTTCCTCTTTCCATAATACCTCTTTGGGTTTTGATGCATCCTGCCGAGCCAAGATGTTTCTGTGGTTTCTTAAAAGGTAGCTAATCCATCGGGAAAAGTAACCCCCACCCCGAAAGTTGGGAAGGTTTACGGAGATAGAACGGGGATGGAGATATATGCCGTACAGTTAAGTGTCTGGATTGTTGACTCTAGCTAGGCAGATAGTTTTTTTACACACACACACACACACACACACACACACACACACACACACACACACACACACACACACCCCTAGCTAGACAGATACTTTGCATATATATAGAGTATATTTATATAGCTAGAGTCAACAATCCAGACACACACACACACACACACACACACACACACACACACACCCCTAGCTAGACAGATACTTTGCATATATATAGAGTATATTTATATAGCTAGAGTCAACAATCCAGACACACACACACACACACACACACACACACACACACACACACACACACACACACACACACCCTAGCTAGACAGATACTTTGCATATATATAGAGTATATTTATATAGCTAGAGTCAACAATCCAGACACTTACCTGTACGGCATCTATCCCCATCCCCACATATATATTCTAATTATATATTCTAATAAAAATATATTCTATTCCTCTCTCTCTCTCTCTCTCACACACACACACACACACACACTCCCAGTATATACATCAGGGGTGGGTTCTACCTTACCTTGCTGCTGCTTCGCTTCCTCCCATGCCTCACGGCCATGCCTCATGGGCGTGCGCAAAGCACGCGTGCGCATGCGCAGTGCTGAAAAATCAGAAAAAAATCCAAAACAAACAAACCCTGAAAACAAGATGGAGATGCATGTGCAGTGCATGCACATGCTCAGAAAAAAAATTAATTTTTTTTAAAAAAAAGATGGCGCCCACGGACTGGCACTGACCGAACCGGTTCCGTGACGTCATCCTGACGTCACCAGCGGGTCACTACCGGTTTGGGCGAACCGGGAGGAACCCACCTCTGATATATACTGGAGGTTGTTCCATCCAAGGCCAAGGCCATCAGGGTCCATACCACTCTCTCTTTTCCCTTCCTCCTCCCATAAAGAAGACAGACAATTCACATGCCAAAGCCTTGGTGACTAATGTGACTGTCATGTTGAGGTTCCTAAACGCAGATAACAACATCCTCCATTTTTTTGCTACACTTAAGTACATAATAATGCTTTTTTGACTTTGCATTTAAACATTTGTCTTCCTCTTACTGAATCTGTGATAGAAATCTCTTTTAAATCCAAACTGTTCTTGATTCTTCTTGACTGAGATGAATGTATTCATTTCAGTTCTAATATTTTTTTAAATTTTTTTAATTTAATTAATTAATTTATTTAATTTATTTATTTAGTCAAACATGTACAAGATAGGTATAGGTATAAACATAAACAAAGGAAGTAAGGACAGATAAATGGGGACAGTAAGACAGGGACAGTTGTTGGTTGCTGGTGCGCTTATGCACGCCCCCTTTACGGACCTCGTAGGAATGGTGTGAGATTCATGGTAGACAGTTTGAGGTTGAAGCTGTGAGGGTTTGAGGCTGTAACAATGGAGAAACAATAGATCTAATACACCCTCTTCTGTTGGACACCACGGACCAATGAGATTGGAATTGGCATATTGAGTATGGCCAGTTTACAGTACCCTTGACTTACCTTTTGCACCAACTCTGAAGACAATAATTGGATCTCAGGCTGCATTTCTAATGTATTTTTGCTTTCATAATGTAAACTTCCTCATCTATACTTTTTCCAGAGTACTAGTATTGGCAGACCTAGATGATTATTGTGTTTGATTATATGATTATTGGTTATATTGAAGATTTTCCCCTCTGGGGGGAGGGAACAATACAACTTGAAAACATAATTAATCTTGCAAAAAATATTTAAGAACAAATCAGATGACAAATCAGATTCATTAGACTCCTTGATATTTATGGATGCTCTTGTTTCTCCACTACTTGCTTTTGGGCTTAGTACTTGTTTAGTAAATATGGGATGAAAATTAGATATGATTAGTTTTCTAATAGAGTTGATAGGAATGGACATTTTTGAGAACTGTATACAATTCTTTTTCCTGTTGGGAGATGTCCAAATGTCAGATAACCATGTAAAATGCAGGCCACATATAAGTCGCTCACTCTCATTACTTTAATTTTTAGAAAGTGGATCATTATTGCAGTTGTTGTTGGAAGGGAATTATGAGTCCATCTTTCTAAGTAAAGCAGTCCAGAATGTCTTCACCACATCTCCAGGAAAAGAGGATACCATTGAAAGCTACCTGGAAAAGCAGATACAAGCTTACCTAGATTGTTCTTCAGCAGACATTGATTCTATTGAAAGGTAAATTGTTTTGGAAAGAGAATAATGCTTTGCTTTCATTTGAATGCACAATACTTCCCTCCTCCAATGCCCAATTTCAAATCATCTCAGAAAATATTCAGAGTGTGTCTATGGAGATTCTCAATCATCCAGGTCTTGGTTGTCCCAAAGATGCTTATCCAAAAGGCAACTGGACTTTCTTGGTTTTTTCCTTCTTCAGATCTGAAGAAGCTTCTTGGATGAGAAGTGAACCTTTTTCAAGGAAAAAAACAAAAAAGTCCAGTTTTCTTTTGGAAAACCACCTTTGGGACATTCAGAATGTGTATCATAAGTATTGTGGTGTTCAGTGTTGTTTTTTATTGGCTTCAGCTGTAATGTGGGAGTAGCTCATTCCCTCTCTGTTGTTACTATAGTAATGAAAAATATAATATGCCAAGGAGGTGGGGTGTAATAATTCATGGGGTGAATTAGGACATGCATTGTTAAGATTTGCCATAATAGAAAATTCTGTTTGCTTTAAATGCCCAAAGTAGGCTTCCCATCCTGCTTTTTTCGTTGTTCTTCCATTTAGTACCCTGAGTTTCAGGACAAATTTTTAAAGGAGATATGCTTACTCCATGTTCATATCTTCCACATTTGACTGGAAACTGTACCTGAAAACTTGAGTAATGTGTTAGATTCAGTAACTAGGCAGATCAGACTGTAGCAACCCATTCCTGGACTATTTCGCAACCATACTGGAGAAAACAAACATTCCTTGTTCAATTTATGGTTTGGGCTTGATATTTCATCCGTAACATTACTGAAAAAAATGAAGATGCTTTTCTGCTGTTTTTCAACTGGCCATTCTTGTACATTCAAGCCTCTGTTCTCACCAAAACAAAACATTCACGTCAAACATAGATGTTTTGGCTGGGTTCATGCATGACATCAAGACATAATTTGTTTAATCACGGTTTATTAAATGGTTAGTCACATGTTTCACAGTAACTCAAAACTAGGTGTGATATGAATTTTGTCTGTCAAATTAGTATTTGGTGGTTTAATTTGAATGAATTGTAGTAATTATAGTAACTTGAGATATTAATCTTATGTCTGAAAGGACTCTTAAGGGAGACTTAGATAGGAGGTGTGTTGTCTTCACACACTTTCAAAGGTTCCTTTTATGCCTTGCCTAGTTGCATGATGTTTTAATTTTATTCACCATTCTGATTTAGCAGTTCTTGGTGGATTACCACAAAGAAAGGCATATGAAAATATTGCCAGTTGTGAAATCCTAAATTTCATTTATCATCTTTCATTTCATTATAGACTGTAGTCTAATGAGATAGATGCACAGAGCTAGGATTGCTCTAAAATTTCAAATGCAATAAATATTGTGGCACTGCAGCAATTCCAAAATTATTGACAGGTCTAACCCCCACCTTCCATCTTAGCCTGCTCTTCTTCCACATTAGTTAGTGAAAGACAGACTTCAGTTTCCTTGATATAGCCAAAATAATCGTTGGCTTTTCTAGTACTTCTGAAATTTTAGGAAATTGTATTCCTTGTAATTAATCAACTGTATCCAAGGATATCTGAATGGAGGCCAGATTTCTCCTCAAGCCATTCTCAGCAATCAGGAGATTGTTGTAAGCTGGCTGGGAAAGACACAAATGAAGATTGTTGTGTTCTGACTGACCTATAACTGAACCATAAACTTGTTTTGACTAGACAACCTCTGACTGAACTGTTGTTGTTATGTTTATAGTTGAACTCTACCTGAACTGTTGTTGCCACCCTGGTCATGTGTTTGAATGCTCATACGCTATTGGTTGTTGTGTCTGACAGTTCCCTATAAAAGGGCTATCTGTCAGACTGCAAGTTGCTGGTTGTTTTGAGTGAGCTAATAAAAGAGCTGTTCTGAAGTCTGTCTCCTGCGATCTTTGCTCACAATTTAACAAAGATCACATGACCCTTGGACACTGCTACCTTCATAAATACATGCCAGTTGCTAAGCAACCAAATTTTGATCATGTGATTATGGGATGTTGTAACAGCTTTAAGTGCAAGTTCCAATCATAAGTCACTTTTTCAGTGCCATTGTAACTTCAAATGCTTGCTAAATGAATGGTAATTTGAGGACTACCTATATTTACTCAAACTGACTTTCTGCTCTTAGTCATTCACCAAATGTTTTATTTTGTCAACATCTTCTAAAATGTTCTATGTAAGCTCTAGGTTGGTTATTAAAGAATAACACATTTCTGTTCTGTATTCATGTATATATAAACACAACGTCTTCATGTGTATTGCAGGCAAAGTGTGGTGTTCCTCCTTGGTGTAGGGAGCTTACAGCTGTTTGTGCAGAGCAACTGGACTGGACCTCCTGCTGACTTACAACCTCAGGATTTTCTTCCACCTGAAATATTGCAACAATATAATGAGGTATTTCCCCCCAACTCCAAATAGTTGTGTGACTGAAAAATGCTTCTTTTAGTATTAGAGAAATGGCAAATTGCTTGCTAATGTTATGCATACCTTTATTTATTTATTTTTAGATTTTAAACATACATTTATATATGATACTAAGAAAGGAAAAGTAAAAAACATAAATTATAATAGTATACTATATACTGTAGATTGATCTTTGGTCTTTACCTTCGGTTATCTTTGAAGGTTTACTTGTTAAACAATGTCACAATTCGTTTATTACAATTCCTATGTGCACTATTAATTGTTGGTGGTATGGAGGAGAGTCTCCTGGTCTGTTTTTGTTGACCAGATAATTTGGATTGGATCCAGTGATGTTCTGCTGGTGGGATAGGTGCTTCTTCTGGATGAATTCTCTGATTCTACTTAGCTTTGAATTGTCTCAGAATATGCAATAGAAGGTTTAGTTTTCTTTTAACTGTACAATCCCTTCATTGTCATTATTTGACATTGTTTCTTGTTCTTAATTAATGCCATGCGGGTGTGTTTCCCTTACCACCAGCATTTAAATTAGGTGAACAGTCATTGCTGGTGGATTGGATTCTCCTTCCTGGTGAAATCTGTCTTTTGGGGAGCAAAGAGATTGCTGTTGGGCAAGGGGAAGTTAACTAATTTTGGATATAGCCAAAGCTAGGTGACTCAGAGTAAGTCAGGTAATAGGCTATGCCAGGGCTGTCAAACTCCCGGCCCACAAGCTGGATGTGTCATGCGCTGGCCACACCCACGCCCGATTTAGTGAAGGGAAAAAATCCCGATACGTTATGTGACGCTGCCGTGACAACGTTAGTTTGACACCCCTGGGTTATGCAGAGCATTTGCAGGGATGGTTTGCAAAGTGCCCATTTTCAATGCATTTTAACAGTCCCTTCCTCTAGAACAGTGGTTCCCAACCTGGGGGTCGGGACCCCTTTGGGGGTCGAATGACCATTTCCAAGGGGTCGCCCCGGCATCCTCAGCTCCCCCCCCCCACTGCCACAAGCCTGGCCATATCAACTCAACTCTCCCGAGCCCTCCGATTGGTCGGGAGAGGTGCCATTCGGTGAGAGGCATTTGTGACGCCTGGCGGCCGAGCTTTGGCAGCATCAGCTAAGGGGCCAGCTTTGCTTTGAATTCTGGGAGTTGAAGTCCAGGCACCTTAAAAGTTGCAGAGATTGAGAAATACTGCTGTACACTTGTTGGTTATCAAGTCTAAATACAGAAGTAGACTTGTTGTGGAAGATGATATTCCTTGTGCTCTTGCAAAGACTGGCCTGAGAATTTCTGATCTGGCATAATTACATATTGTTTTTGTGATTAATCGCTATGCTTTAATTATGTTCAATTTGTAACAATGAAAATACATCCTGCATATTAGATATTTACATTACGATTCATAACAGTAGCAAAATTACAGTTATGAAGTAGCAACGAAAATAATTTTATGGTTGGGGGTCACCACAACATGAGGAACTGTATTAAGGGGTCGCGGCATTAGAAAGGTTGGGAACTACTGCTCTAGAAAGCTTGGTCCAGCTGCTTTGAGAGTCTCCCAGGTTGTTTCTTTAATCCTGCTCAAACATAACTATTGTGGTGAAAGTATTGCCATTTATCATGTATGTACTTGTGCAGACTCTAATAAAGGCTGTGAAGCAGCCATAAAAATGAGCCGTTCAGAGAATGTGGTTCCCCTCCTATATGAGCCTTTCCCCCCAGTGCCAGCATGGCAGAGATGGCAGTAAAGCTGCAACCTTGAGATAGGTGTGGGAGGAGACACCTTATTTAGACCCTTGTAACCACTAGCCAACTGAGGACAGCAGCCAAACAAATGAAGGTATTTTTCCTTCAGAAAGAGCAGATGGTCCAAAAGACAGGAAAAGATGTATAAAGGCCCAGCGAGACAAAAGCACAACACAAAAAAAGAGGCAAGAGTTCGACATGCTGGCCGTTAACAGGAAAAAGAAATCGCAGAGAGAGGGGATTTATGACAGAAGAAGGTCAAGAAAGAAACATTGATGCCTACTAGTAATAGCATAGAGCACAGCATATAGACAATGGTAATAAAATAATAGTGATTGAATAGTAATAATATAGAATGTAGTAATTGTCACAGTAATACAACATAGTAATACAGCAGTTCATTTAGTGACCGTTCAAAGTTACAATGGCACTGAAAAGTGACTTATGACTGTTTTTCAAACTTACGACCATTGCAGCACCAATTCAGACACTTGGCAACTGACTCTTATTTATGACAGTTGCAGTGTCCCGGTGTTCGTATGATCACCTTTTGTGACCTTCTGACAAGCAAAGTCAGTGGGGAAGCCAGATTCACTTAACAATTGCATTACTGATTTAACAACTGCAGTGATTCACTTATCAACTGTGGCAAGAAAGGTCGTAAAATGGGGCAAAATTTGCTTAACAACAGAAATTTCGGGCTTAATTGTGGTTGTAAGTTGAGGACGACCTGTAGTAATTACCATACTGTAGTAATGTAGCAACATGACGCACATATCATTTGTGAGTTGCAGACAGATGCTGCCTTTGTCTTCCACTTGCTCCAAAGGATCTCTTTGAAACTGAATCCAAAGCATTACAGGTAGTCCTCAATTTACAATGGGTCATTTAACTGTTCAAAGTTATGATGGATACTCCCAACAGCTACCTACAAGCCATTTTTGCAGTTACGACGGCTGCGCATACGTATCCCACATTTGCTTGATTGAGTTTTGGATGCTTGGCAATTGGCTCATTTTTATGGATGTTTGCAGTGTCCTTGGTCATGGAAGTACGATTTGCATTCTGTTTTGCGGATTTCCGTTGCTTGCTTCTGGTTTTTGGCAAAAAAATGCCCATTGGGGAGAATTGCTTCACTTAACCGTGGTGTTCACTTAACAATAGCTGCAAAGAATGTCAAAAAAAAAAAATCAGATATGGTTAAGTGATGTCATGACTTACAACTGTAATTCCAGACTCAACTACCATCATTAGTTGAGGACTACCTGTACACGGTCACTAAACTGCGGTGTTTTAACATTGTGTCTTCTACAATAACGTGAAGCTGCCTAATATGACTTTCTTATTTACTGTTATCCAGACCAGTGCATTGTCAACTGCTGTCTTAGGGATGATGGTTCTAGATGGTGAATCAATATACAGCTTGGCCTCCCAACCTATCTTGTTGATGCTGGCTAGAGTCATCCTTGTGAATTCCAGAAATAAGCTAGAAGCTATTCAGGTAAAGAAAAACATGATTGAATAATTGTTCTTCTTTCCAGATCAGGAACCATTAAAGCAGCAGTTCTCAACCTGGGGGTCGAATGACTCTTTCACAGGGGTCGGGAAACTTCGCCCGGACGCCGCCATTTTGGTTCTTTTACCCTCTGCGCATGCGCAGAATGCTTTGCGCATGCGCAGAGGGTAAAAGAACCCAAATGGCGGCAGGGGTCGCGGTGACGGGGCGGGGCGCAGGGGCGGGCAGGGGTCGCAACATTAGAAAGGTTGAGAACCACTGCAAAGGGTCAAGGAATTACCCATGTTTTTCAGGCTATGCTTCTTTTAGATCAGGGGTGTCATACGTTGTCACGTGATGTATCAGGACTCCCCCCCCCTTCGCTAAACTGGGGGTGGGCGTGACCAGCACGTGACACATCTGTCCCACGGGCCGTGAGTTTGACACCCCTGTTTTAGATGTCATTTTATTCTCTCACAGCCATAGGAAACTAATGCAAGCATATAGATGCCAAATAATGTTTTGAATATTGGAAGGTCCTTTGAATTTGGTCGATCTGTTGCTTTTGCAGCTGCCTTTATCATACCTCATATCCTGGTGAGCCCCTTGTGAGCTTTTCTGAGTTCTCCCTGGGCTTGTGACTAAACTTGGCATTTTCAGAGAAAAAAGCAACTGTTCTGCCCTTGAGTTGTGCGTCATTATTTATTGATTGGATTTATATTTCACTTCTTTGTTCAGGGATTTGCTCAAGGGCGTTAATGTAAAAATACAAAAGTACAAATTAAAACAAAAGGTAGCGACAATTCAAATGGCAAATACTAAAAAAAAATAACCACCCATATTTAATTTAGACTACAGGTGCCATGATCCTTTTAAAAATCTTCTCATTGTTAAACACCATTTAACTGCCATGTGCATGAAATAAAACCAAATAGAAATAAGTGGACCTGATGTTTGAAAATATATATTTTCTCACTTTTAGACATTGCCCTGGTGGACACTGCGATGTATTAATCTCCACCAGCAGCTGCTAGAAGAAAAGTCACCTGAACTCTTTGCTGTTGCCCAGGCCTGTATACAACAAGGTATAATTGACATCGTCATCAACTATTAATGGAGATTCGTTCTTAGTTTATAGGGATTGAATTGCTGCCCCGGAGGCTCTTGCCTTATTTTTTTTAGGATTTTCTTTAATCTGAGAAAATCCTAGGAGCAAATGACTTTCAATGCATTTTGCTTCTGATTTAGGAAACCCTTACTCAGAGGGTCATCTTGTTTAAAATCATGGTCCCTGGCTATTCTTAGAAGTGGATGAGACTAATGAACTATAATCAGTTCTGTCCATGGATTGTCTAGCTGCATATCACCTGAGCTAGGGACTTTGGCTTCTTCCACTTAGAGCAGTGTTTCCCAACCTTGGCAACTTGAAGATGTCTGGACTTCAACTCCCAGAATTCCCCAGCCAGCGAATGCTGGCTGGGGAATTCTGGGAGTTGAAGTCCAGACATCTTCAAGTTGCCAAGGTTGGGAAACACTGACTTAGAGTAAGCCTAAGAAAAATATTCCAGTGCTTTCCTAAATGTCATAGTATAGCAGTGGAAAATCAGCCCTCCAGATGTTGTGAAACTACCACCGGGGGTGAGTTCCTACCAGTGCAGTCCACTCTATAGCACCGGTAGCGGCTCGCTGGTGACGTCACAGTACCGGTGCGGTCGGTTGCCGGTGCCTGGGCGCTGCCATTTTTTAAGGAAAAAAATGTAATTTTTTTTTAAAAAATTTCTTCTGCGCATGCCCAGAAGCCGAGTTTCCGGCATTGCTTATGCGCTGCCTTCCTACCCCACAATGAGTCCAAGCAGGGGAGGATGGCTGAGGGAGTGCGTGAGATGCTGAAAGAACGGGCGGCAGGAGCTATCTCCATTCCCCTCCCTTCAGCAGTCCGAGAAGCGCAGTGATGATCCTATGCATTTTCGCACGTTTGAGGCTTCTCGAGCTGCTGATGGGAGGGGGAATGGGCAGCAGAACCTATCTCAGTTCCCCTCCCTTCAGCAGTCCGAGAAGCCACGCCCATCCGGTCACATGGCTGGCAAGCCACATCCACAAAATAAGCCACGCCCACAGTGGTAGTAAAAAAATTAGGAACCCACTCCTGACTACCACGTTAATATTGAGAGATGCTGGTGGTTCAGCAATATTAAGACAATTTCTTTACATTCCTGATCAGCAGTTTTAAAGGACTATTATGATTATGTTTGTGGACGTTTGCATTTTGATATTGTTTCTTTTGGGATGTATTTTTAGCAGTGTATGGGGAGGTAGGTTTTTTTTTCTTTGTTGTTTTTATGGGGACAAAGTAGCTATGCATTTGCATTTGTGTGAGAGTGCATGTGTATGATTGTGTGTAAGGAGCCATGATGGCACTGGTTAGAATGCAGTTCAGGTAGTCCTCGACTTATGACCACAATTGAGCCCAATATTTCTGTTGCTAAGTGAAACATTTGTTAAGTGAATTTTGCCCCATTTTACAACCTTTCTTACGACCTTTGTTAAGTGAATCCTTGTAGTTATTAAGTTAGTGATCTGGTTAAGAGACTCTGACTTCCCCGTTGACTTTGATTGTCGGAAGGTTGCAAAAGGGGATCACGTGACTCCAGGACATTGCAACCGTCATAAATATGAGTCAGTTGCCAAGCATCTGAATTTTGATCACGTGACCACAGGGATGCTGCAGCGGTTGCAAGTGTGAAAAATAGTCATAAGTCCCTTTTTTAAGTGCCATTGTAACTTCGGTTACTAAACGAACTACTGTAAGTCCTCAAGCTTACAATAGTTTACAGAGCTTACAAGCTTACAGAGTTAGCAAAGAGTTCAATCCTAACCAGCTCAAGGTTGCCTCAGCCTTCCATCCTTCTGAGGTCGGTAAAATGAGGACCCATATTGTTGAGGGCAATAGGCTGACTCTGTAAACAGTGGTGGGATTCAAATTTTTTTACTGCCAGTTCTGTGGGCGTGACTTGGTGGGAGTGGTGTGGCTTGGTGGGTGTGGAAGGGGAAGGATACTGTAAAATCCCCATTTCCTCCCCACTCCAGGGGAAGGTTATTGCAAAATTCCCATTTCCTCCCCATCAGCTGGGACTTGGGAGGCAGAGAATAGATGGGGGCGGGGCCATTCAGAGGTGGTATTTACCGGTTCTCCGAACTACTCAAAATTTCTGCTACCAGTTCTCCAGAACTGGTCAGAACCTGCTGAATACCACCTCTGTCTGTGAACTGGTTAGAGAGGGCTGTAAAGCACTGTGAAGCGGTATATAAGTATATTGCAACTGCTGTTGCTCCTGCCTTTGTGTCATTATTGACTCCAGGCAATTGCCTGGATTGGTCCCTGCAGTTTTCTCAACAAGGCTTTTTGGAACTGGTTTGCCATAACCACCTTCTCAGGGCTGAGAGACAGACACTGGTCCAGCTGTGTTTGTGCTTAAAGTGGGAACAGAACCCTTATTCCCCCAATATTCTAGCCTGATGCTTTAACCACTACCTGACACTGGCGCTCAGGTTTTTGTAGTGCATGTCTATTTTGTTATTTTTTTACAAAAGAGACATTTTGGGTAGCATTGATAAGATTTTTTGCAGAGTAGAGTACTCTGGCTCGGAGCAGTGTTTGTGCAGAAAGATCTTTGGTGCAACATGCTTTGTCTCTACAATGTTGAGTTTTTATGTAAAGAGTGTATGTCTCTTTCTCAGCAACATCACTTCCCTATTTATGGAATTAAAAATGGTTGTGCTTTGTGCAACCAAATGTGCAATTTCACAATTTCTCACCATTTCCTTAAGGATGAGAAGTTTGGTGGGTGAGACAAGCAAGAGAATCCATGCTGATTTTTAGCTGTATTTCCTTTGCTGTTATGACTTGGTAAGAACATCCAGACAAACCGGAAATAAGCCAGAGATCTGCCCCTGGACATAAAAGCAGGATTAAAACAAGCCAAGATTTATAAACTCAAGTGCAAAATAAAAAAAATTAAAGGTATGTTTTGAGATTCAACTAATCCCCCATTAAACGGATGAAATCCTGGATTAGCATTCTGTGTAAACCAGGTCTGTTCTGTATCAAATTAAGCAATATAATAAGGCTGTGCAGTGCTCCAGTTTCAAAGGGGAAAACTGATTTAGAGTATGCATATGTGCGCATATTGCATCTCCTTAAATAAATGGCTTCTCTACTGTGATCTTATGAGAAGATACAGGTCCATTAACAAATGGCTGGCAGGTACAATATGCATGCCTGTGTGTACTCTGAATCTTTGAAATTGGATCACTGAATAAATATCCACACACCATATTTTTCGGAGTATAAGATGTACCGGAGTATAAGACCCACCTTAGTTTTTGGGGAGGAAAAAGGGCCTTTGCCTCCCAGCAATTTGGCAAACAGCAAACAGCACAGATGATACACTGTTTGCTGTGTATTTCTATGCATGTGTGCCTGACCCATAGAAATAGCAAAGAATTGAAGAAATGTACATTATGGCAGTTATGCCAGCAAGTTTTCTTAAATGTAATCACACTAACTCCTCCCAATTATTTAAATAGATCTACTCCAAACAGAATTTAACTCAGCTGCTTTATCTTAATACTAAATAGGACACTGTTACATTTCAGACTATATTTGTACAGAGCTGTTAAAATTAATTAAAATTTCTGGAAGTATACATTATTCTCTATTATTTAAAAGAAGACACAATAGCACTGGGCCTCTTCAGAGAAAGCATTTATTTTAAAAAGCTTCTTCATTTTGTTAAGTTGTCTAGAACAATAATAAAGCAGTCTTTAAAAAATAAGTCTAATAATTTGAACATTCTACAGACATTTATAGTTATCCACTTACCCCCTTGCATCCAGTTCAGCAGAAAATAAAAATCTGCTGTGTCTCTCCCAGCTATTTGCCTCTTTGCAGCTAGTTTCAGTTTCAGTTTTGCACATGGCAAATCAGCTGGGGGTCAGGAAGCTGATAATGACTTACTTGGCTTAACAGGCTCTTTCCTACTTGCTGCAAGGAGGTAAATTGCTGGAAAACAGAGGCCAAAGGATGGGGGTGGCTGGGTGGGTGGGGCTACATTCGGTGTATAAGACGCACGCAAGTTTTCACCCTCTTTTGGGGGGTAAAAAGGTGCGTCTTATACTCCAAAAAATACGGTACATTTCCTTAGACTTAAAAGTGCTGCAAGATCAATTCAAAGACCTATCTGCCGTTTCCTACAGTACCGAGAAGAAAATAGTAACATAGCAAATGTGATCCCATTTTGGCTTCTCTCAAATCAGTGATGGCTAGCACAAATGACAGAGTGTTCAAGATTGGATTTTGGTAATTCTTAAACAGTTGATAAAAGACTCTGTGTGGCCTCATTATATGGGTGGGAAATATATTCTCCTTATGTTCTGCTTGCAGGATGGTAAGCTTTAAAAATGGACTTTCTTAAAAAAATAAGATGCTGCTACTTGAGATAATGTACCATTTACTTGTTTATTTTTCTTCTTACAAAATAACATTAATCTTGATTTAAACTAAGATGTAGTAATGCTGACTAATGTTTCTATGAAGGCAAATTAAAAAATAAGGCAAATTAGGTTTGCAAGATAATACATTATACTTTAGTTTAGACCAAGATTTCTCATATTTAAAAGCGTATTATATCATAACCATATTAGATTTGTCAGTATACTAAGCATCTTTTTATAGAAATTACATCAGTGCACTATTGCTAATATCTTGTGACTTTCATTTTAAAAACATGAAACACTTGTTTCAAAAATAGAAAATTTTTAATAGACCTGTCATTCAGTTCATGAGTGCAGAATTATAATTCTTTTATACATTTTATATATAAACATTCAGTTTTTGTTCTCTCTCTTCTCTCTCTCTTTCTCAAAAAATAAAAATAAATCCCTTCTCACCCTGTGTGTAGTATGTGTCTTCCTCAATCTTGGGTCCTCTTAGGCCTGGGAATTTGAGGGTTCTGTGCAGTATCTTAGCTGTTCCTAGCACTTCACTCTTCTGGACAGAATTCTCTGATGTTGTTCCTGAGATCCCTTGAAGCCACTCCCTTGGCTTAAGAGTCACTGCTCATTGAATTAAAGGCTTTTCCTAAGGTCAATTCAGACTGTTCTCAGATTGGTCTGTCTAGACCAGTGATGGCGAACCTTTTTTGGTTCGCATGCCAAAAGGGGGGGGGGTACGCGCGCACACGTACCCACACCCATTCCCTCCCCCCCCACGCATGCACACAACCCCCCCATGCTGCCCCCTGCGCATGTGCACACACACACACACACACCCGCAAAGGCCTTACCGAAGCCTGGGACAGTAAAAAACGACGAAACGGGCAAACCAGAAGTTCGGAAAACGCACTTCCGGTTTGTCCGTTGGGGTGTTTTTTGCACTCCGGGGCTTCAGGAAGCTTCCCTGAACCCTCCGGAGTGCGAAAAACAGCACAACGGCAAACCGGAAGTGCGTTTTTCCGAACTTCCGGTTTGCCCGTGGAGCTGACAGGGCAACGCCTCGCGTGCCCTCCGATATGGCTCCGGGTGCCAACTGTGGCACGCATGCCATAGGTTCGCCATCATTGGTCTAGACCTTGAGTCTTGGGTGACTTGTCTATCTCTGAGCAATTGGTGTTTTCAACCTCTGATATTGCTCCCAATGCCATTCTGAGCTGTGTTCATGTACGGATCCGTATGGTCCTGTGACTTGGTTGTTATGATGCCTGATAGGACTTCCCATGTTGTGGGGAGGCCGGTTGTCAGGTGGTAGTTGACAGAAACTGTTCCCTTGTGGAGGTCTTTCATGATCAGCACTGTCCTTCCTTGTGTTAGCCTATCTGGGTGGGAGCTTGCTGTTAGTAGCTGGCTCATTTGTGCTGCTAGGCATTAATGCGCTGCCATTAGTTTCTTTAACTAGGAGATGTGGATCATATTCAGCCTAGGTGCTGCCCAGTTTTCATGTTCTTAATCTGTTGTTGGATATCTGCTACTGTGATTGTGAGTGGTTCCTCTTCTGGGAGATTGCTGTGGTCTGCTTTCAGGTCCTGCAGCCACTTTGACTGGTATTATGTGTCTTCTCTTTCTCCCATATGTTCTTCTGGTACTGTTCAGTTTCTGCTATTGGTGACTTTGCTGTTACTGTGTTGTTGTACTGCAATTGGAAGTACACCTTGGATGGTTCTTTGGAGATCAGGCAGGGCGTTTATCTTATTGGCCTCTGCTTCTCTAGTGTATCTCCTTAGTCTCCTTAGTTCAGTAGCCAGTGCTATGAATCTTTGGCAGTCTCTAGGACTTTAGATGGAGTCAGGTCCTTATATTTTTTCAGTAGGTGAGACTATATCCTTAATTTCCACACCCTTCTGTAGTTCTACAAGTTGAGTAATTACTCTCTGAGTTGCTTTAATTTTAGCCTTTAACCTCATTTTCCAGGGTACTGTTGTTCTTGATCATATAGCCAAGCATCTCTAGGGTTACAGCAACAATACTGTACTGAACTATACTGAACTATACTGAACTATACTGAACTACTGTACTAGTTCATTGGTTTGAGTTACAGTGGGGCTCTGTTGGCATCTAGCATACTGTCTGATGGTACTTCTCCCCTGAATCTTGGTAATCAGTTTTGGGGATTGGCTGTAGCTACCGTAGTTTGTCCAGGAACTCATACCTCAAAAGGCAGCTGTGTTTTGTAATGAAGGGGGAGGCAGTGATGTTGGCTGCATAACATGTGGCTGCTCACGTGGTTATTGTTCCAGGTCATCTTGACATTACATACATCCAGTATGTAATGTATGGTTGGTTATTTCAAATTGTGAATGCAGCTTGCTCTTCACTATTTTGAAGCTTTGGTTAACTAGCTGTCTCTCCGTTAGTGTGTTTGTAGGTCTTCCATTGTTCTATAGTTCTCCCATATGTTTCATATATCCCCTCTCCCATTAGGTTTACTGTTGTGGTAGCATTCTATCAAATCCAGATTCTCTTGTCTACTCCATGTAAGGTTTGTTTCAGTAGCCCACTTATTGTCAGATTGTCCTATTTTCCAAATGTCTGATGCCGACCTTGTTAATCTGGGTGGTGACTGAGCCAGCATGATTCTCTTAGTTCAAGTCACTCTCATATTTGAAGTAGGCAGGTAAAGTAAGTATCACCCAGGATTTGAACCTCAGACTCCTGCATCAAAAACAGGTGCTCTTACCACTACACTACCCAGTTGATGTGATGTATGTGTGTATGTGTGTGTATTGTATGCATACCCATCCTGCTCCCCTTTAGATTTAAAAACGGATACAAAGCCACATGTTTTCTATTCTCTGACTACAATAAAATTTTATTACTCTTTATCTTATCTGTGTCCTTGACCAAATGCTTATGAAAATTTTTTAAACTCTTTAAAAAATAAATTGCTTTACTTCTGGGAAAGCAGATTATTTGGAGATGAATATATGCCTGTAATTCATCCACTCTTTTAAATTGGTATAAAAATAAGCCTTTTTTCATCTTCTTAGGGATGTGAACTTTATGTCAAGTGTTTAATTCTTAAACACTGCTTCTGATACAAATGATTGCATGTGGTTTGAAGAAAAAACTCTATGCAGGAAAATAATGCCTTTTTTCAAGGTTGTCGTTTTTTGTCCAATAGAGCAATGAAGAAAATTTCAGTTATTGATTAAGACTGACATTGGGAATATTACATATGTTGAACAGATTCTCTTTTTCTCTCCCTTCAGTTTCTCTCCCTTCCATTTCACCTTTGCTTATGATTATATTGTACCACTGATATGTTGGTCTCTTCTATACTCAGAATTGTTTCCTAGATTAATATTTGCTTTGAGGTTAATTGTATTTGTCATTTTCTGAAACCAGGCTTAGAGAACAAAGTTCAGACTAACTGCGAAGCTTCTAGTCACTGATTTTGGTCTCAACAAATAAGGATCTCCATCAGTAGTGGGTTGTAAATCCCGTCGCTACCCGTTTGCTTGTGCATGCGCGCACACTCGCGTGTGTGACGTCTCTGCGTATGGGCAGAAACGTCACGGGCGGGTGGGCGGAGCCTGCTGCCTCTGCTACCAGTTCACCGAACCGGGCTGAACCGGGAGCAACCCACCGCTGATCTCCATCTCTCAGAGAGAGAAATGTTTGCCCTTAAGCAAAAATCTGTAGTACATATTGGAAGGAGACAGATGGAAATATGGCTAAGAGTTAAATCATCTACTCAAATATTTAAAGTTATATAGAAAAATGGAATGTGGATTTGAATAAGATGGTATTCTAACTAGGCCTCAGGAGATCCTAACATGGTTTCAGACTTTAGAGTCTTATAAATGCTGACCATCAAAAGTTAAAACAGAAAATAAAGTGTGTGTGAGAGAGAGGGGGGGGGGGAGGGAGAGAGAGCTCTTGGCTATTTATGTATCATCTTTCACAAGAGGTTTGGAGGTTGCCAAACTGGGAATTTTGTAGTTAAAACTTGGTGTATGAAAATGCAGATCAAGCAGGTCCGCTTTTAATTTAAATTTAGTTTTATTTGACTAGGGAGTAGTGAATCTGGTATGTATTTTTCTGCTTTTCGTTATGTTTTTCTTCACATTATGTTTCTTAATCTTTCTTTTCCTTTTTTCCAGTTTTTGAAATTGAGACTTTATTCAACGATGATGAATGTTGGCATCTTGCTGTTCAATTTCATCTAGAATGTGCTTACACATTTTTGAATTATTACGAGTATAAAAAAGCCAAAGAACGTTTCCTTGCAGCTAAAGACATAACTAAGTTACAGATTGAGTTGACAGGTATGTCCTTTTCCAAGTTCTTGAATATTAATCTTTAATCTTAACTCTCTCTGCATCACTTGACAGCTTAAAAAAGAAAGAAAATGGCAAAACACTGAAGAGGGCAACAGTCTCTATAATGCTTTTGGTGTGCCTCTGAGAAATTATCTTCATTAAAATTCTAGATTAGTTTCAAAAGGTTACTAAAATTGTAGTAAAATTCTGAAAATCTGTGGAAAGCTGAGGGTTTTTTACAGGGGTGAAATGCTCCCGGTTCGCTTGTGCCTGTCGATCATCGTAGAGCCGATAGCGATCGCAGCGCGAGTCTTACCCCACCTGCCTGGACGCTGCCATTTGGGTTCTTTTATCCTCTGCGCATGCCCGCGTCCAGGCAGGTGGGGGAAGACTCGCTCTGCGATCGCTATCGGCTCTCCGACGACCGACAGGCACGAGCGAACTGGGAGCATTTTACTCCTGGTTTTTTATAGATGCAGTGGGATTTTCTATTGCTATCTTCCCCCATATACTCTCTCAAATCTGACTTGGAAACACTTTGGAATAAATTTTGTGGCTATGTGAGTTCTGTATTAGGAAATTGAATTTCCCCATCTGTCCTTTGAATTGTATTGATTTGTTAAATTTGCATCTATCCTTCACCAAAAGATGGACCAATACACCAATAAAACAGCAATAAAAGGCAAATAAA
Source organism: Diadophis punctatus similis (assembly GCA_023053685.1). Taxonomy (NCBI): domain Eukaryota; kingdom Metazoa; phylum Chordata; class Lepidosauria; order Squamata; family Dipsadidae; genus Diadophis; species Diadophis punctatus. Next base: position 66,346,686 of record JALIGW010000001.1, on the reverse strand, counting down.
ATAAAACCAACATAGGCACAAGCATTTCAAAAATTAACAAAAACAATTTATAGCAATACATTTGCATATAGTTTCATGACTCTTCTAATTTAAATGTGTTTAAATGTTGTTGAGGGGAAAGTTGTTAAAAGACTGCTAGCTGATCTCTTGACAAGGAAAGTTTTCCCTTGAATCTCTGTCTCAGATGTTTGCAGAACCTTAAAGCTGAATAGATTTAATTAAGAGAGACTGAATAGAATCTCATTCAGGAAAAGTAAGTGTTTTTATATCTCCGTACCACCTGTTTAATCATCCTGTGTAATAGAATGGAAGGCAGAGAAAGCAGAAAACCCACCTTACATTTATATAGAAGCTTCTGCTGAATCCAGGCTCCTTTCATTAATGGAAGGGAGCCATACAGCCCTTCGTTTGGAATGTAACAAACATAATTTCATATCTGATATTGCAAATTTTCTAATTTTTCCCAACTCTCTTTGCTTGAACCCAGTATCTATTATGAAAATTGCAGCACTATAATAAAACACACCTATACAGAATCTGTTCTTTCTTGGTATTTTTTTCAAAAGGTTAATGAGTTTAATGAAGTCCCCATAACCCAATTCATACCATTTATCTTCATTGACATGCAAGACAGATATCCTGTCATAAGAGCAATATAATGTGCATTGCATATTTCTAGTAGACCTGGAGAAGAGGAATGCTATTGTGGAAAAACACCTTTTGAATAATAATCCAGACACTTACCTGCAATCTGTAGCCTCGAAAACCCTCGAAAACCAAATTAAATCTTAGAAACCAGATTGAACATAGCAAGGTTTTGCCCTCCTATGTCACACCTAAGTTGCTACACATGATGCTGACAATGTTGTATGCTAGTCTGGGTACATAATTGTGTGCATTGCATTTGGCCATTGGCAGCCATTCTGCACTTTATGGCTGCCTGATACAGAAGGAAAACAGCATTAAGGATAATAGTCAAAGAGTTTATTTTACAGGAAACTCAAAAAGAATATGCACATTTCTCTAAGGTGTGGTCCACAGGGAAGAAAAGATAGGAGAATGGGAAAGATTAGCATGCACAAGAAAAACTATGACAACATGCTACCAATACCTCTCATTAACCAGGAGATAGGGTTGGAAGGCTAGAGGTGTGAATTAAGTCTCAGGGGAACAAATATGTGTTTCCCTCTCATCTATGCAAGTTCTGAGACTTGAATCCTCATTTGAAGAGCTCTCCATAATCTCATCTATAGCAGAAGTTATAGAAGAGGTGTCATTCGTTCCAGTTTGTACCTGATTTGCCTCCTGCATTGCATACAGCCTGTCCCACCAGGCATTCTTGGCAGGGCTATCCTTGTGTTGTCAATTGTCCTTAATTTGGCAGAGAATAGAGGACTCGTGGTTTATGACTCCCAACTAAATGAATTCCATTCTCTCCTAACAGAGTTCAATTTTAAAGCTATCTGGAAGAAGAATAGCTTTAGCTGTGCAGAAATAATCACATTCTAGTAGATCGCGATGTATTAATATAGAGCCCAGACCACAAGAAGTAATTGTCCCATTGTACTTTGTCTTGTTCAGGGCCCATTTAGAATAGTTCAGTTGTGGATACTACAATCTATAAAGAATATGGACAAAGGTTGCCTTATGAAATGGCATGTTCCCCTGGCAGAAAGTCATATATTTGAAATGCTTTAGCTGATTTTACACTAGGAAGGTCCCTTCCAGTTTAACGATTCTGTGAAAATAGTTTTTTCACCCAGTCACTACCAACAAAATAGCAAAGTTGGTTTAACAATGTACCTGGAATTCATAGACATGTAGAGAGGTTCTTATTTTCTGGCACCTTTTCTAACTTACCTTGAGTATGAAATTACATCTGGAGGCATTTTGAGATGTGATTGGCTCCAGTATAAAAGAAGTAATGTATTATAGAAATAAGTAGTTTTTAATGTAACACATCTGTAGACGATCACATGAAATCTATCTTCTTTTGTTTATAGTGGGAAAAGCAGATAATTTTGCACAGACACTACTCTTTTGCGTTGCATTTATTATGGTTATTTCTGATATCCCCAAGAAATATTTTCTTCTTCCAATATATCTACTGGTGATTTGTTGATATTTTAAAAAGCTTATTTGCTGAGCCTGAAGCTAAATAAGATAGATGTGCCTTTATTCCCAGCAGTGTTTCCAGTGTGTTTAAACTGTAAAATCGAATCATATATCATGGATATTGATATTTGTGGTACAATCGCATTAGTTGAATTTTAAGATATAGTGATTTAGATAGTATTGGAATGAGTTTGATCTTTAGATACTCATTAATAAATAGAAGTAATGCTCTGTAGGGATTCTCAACCTTTTTGGTCTGTAGGCATATTTGGAATGTCGAGAGTTTATTGTCAGTATTCTCACAAAATAGCTGCAAGAGGATGGAGAGAAAACATCTATTTAGTGGCATAGAATAGTCTCCTATTACACACATAGCGAGGGAGGGAGGGAGAGAAAGAGAGGGAGAGAGAGAGAGAGAGAGAACAAAAACACCTGCTGAAGATTCCAGGTGTCTTGCTAATAGAAACTGAACACATTTCAGTAAATAGTTTTTGGATGTATATAGTAATGTTCTTTCTTGGAATTGAAACTGGAAAAGCATAGATGTCCAGATTATAGATATCCTAATTTCATGAAAGGATCACTTGTGGCCAGGAAACAGACAAAAAGCAACCATTCCAAAGTTATAGTCCACACCAGTCAAGGTTCCAAAGAGTGAAGGCCAGGGTCCAAGCACTGAAAAATAGATTTGTCGCATTCAAGTGCAAAGTAACTGATCACACAGGCTTGCAATCAGAGGATGTTACTGACAGAAACGAGCTAGAAGGGAAGTATTTTATGTTTGAGTATATTGTTATGTCTCCCTTCTTGATGATGCCTAGCTAACTACTAATTACTTACAGTAATTCTTTCCTAATGGGCACTTTTGCAATTTTATTGTATGTAATGTTTGTGTGACAATGGTGTATGAAGAATAGCAATAGCAGGGGTGGGATTCAGCCGGTTTGGACCGGTTCGGGCGAACTGGATGCTAATTTTACATCTGGTTCACCGAACCGGTAGTTGCAAGGAGTGGCTGGCCCCGTCCACCCCTCCCCTCCCTTCCCCCTCCCAGGAGTCTCCACACGGCCCGTTTTGGATGCCAGGTAAGTATAGGGCCCACGCGGAGGCTCTGGCAGGGCGAAAAATGGGCCTCCCTGAAGTTCCGGAAGTTTGGAAACGGGCCTGTTTCCAGCCTCCAGAGCCCGGGGGAGGCCGTTTTCGCCCTCTCGGAGGCTCGAAGAAAGCCTCCGGAGCCTGAGGAGGGTGAAAAAGCGGCCTCCTGGAAGTCCGGAGACGAGCTCGTTTCTGGCCTCCGGAGCCCGGGGAGGGCCACTTTCGCCTTCCCGGAGGCTCAAGAAAAGCCTCCGGAGCCTGGGGAGGGCGAAAATGCCCCCCCCCCCCCGTGGTGCAGGAGGCCGAGTAGGCCATGCCCACCATGGCCACGGCCACCCAGCAACCGGACAAAGAACCGGTTGCTAAATTTTTTGAATCCCACCCCTGAGCAATAGCACTTTGACTTATATAGCACATCATAGTGCTTTACAGCCCTCTCTAAGTGGTTTATAGAATCATCATATTGCCCCCAACAATCTAGGTCCTCATTTTGTAAGGCTCAGAAGGATAAAATACTGAGTCAACTTTGTGCTGGTCAGGATCTAACTCCTGGCAGTGGGCAGAGTCAGCCTGCAATACTACATTCTAACCACTGTCCCACCAGGGTTCCTCAAACAGTAGGGAGAAACATCAGGGAGGGAGGAATGTAAAACAAAAAGAAGAAAGGAAAATCCAGAGAATAACACCATGGTCTTAACTTAAGTGAAGAATATGAACTTATCATTTTTACTTAGGTAAATAGAAACAGGGTTAATTGCTTACAAATGGTAGAAATATAATTTAAGGATGTGACATGGAAATTACCTTAAAGTCATACATTGTGCAAAATAAGTAGAACTGAACTTTATGCCTTTTAGAATATACTTACTTTACTCTTATCCTCCAAAATTCTCATTAATTGGTGTCTTTACTTAAAGAAGCATCAAGTAGGGAAAAAACCCTGACTCATCATGACAACAATACTGCGCATTAAGACTACATACCCAATTTTTTTTTTGAAGAAGTTCATTGGACCTTGCATGACCATAATACTTTTCTCCTGCTCATTAAAGAAACCTTTTTCCCCAGGACGAAAAGGTTGCAGCTGCTTTGAAAGTTGCCTTATGAGCCAACTATTTAAAACAATGGAAGTCTGAAATGAGATGGTGTGGTCATGCGAGGTCCAAATTACTCCTTCCAAATCATTTGCATATAGGAGTAGAAACCTGTTTTGTTAGTTATCATCATATCTTGAATCCTGGGGCATAAAACACCCAGACATTGATATTCTTAACTGCAACAAATATATAATTTGGATTGAGGCAGTTTATTAAGGAAGCCATTTTGTTGCTGGGCTTATTTGCTTCTATTTTTTATGGTATCTTTTCTGTCAGAACTGGAGCTTCTCTGACACAAAAAGCTACGTATAGGTTTTTTCGCGCACAAAGCTTCCTATCTTCTGAAAGTGCTTCATTATTGATTTGACTATTTATTCTATGGCAATGAATAAAACTAATGATATATTAACTGAAATATTTTTTTCTGTCTCTGTGTTTATGCCATTCTTTTGCTGATTAGCAGGCTCTAAGAGCCAATGTTTTGTCTGGCTAGATGATATGCAGGCTTTCTTTTATCTTTTCCTATGATTTGTTGGATTAAACATTCTGTAATACATTACATATGGTTGAATGTGAGCAGCTGACCTCTATACACACAGTTCAATCATATTTTATCCATCTACTAATTGTTATTGTTCTAATCCTACCATTTCTCAATGAGTTTAAGAAGGTAGTACACAGGGGTAAGGCCTCTCAATTTTATCATCATAACAACCCTGAGAGGTAGAATCATCTAAGAGACAGAGCCTTGAATGTCACACAGGGAGCTTTGTGGCCAAATAGAGATTTGAACCAAGGATTCCCCATCCCAGTATGAACTATCTAGACCAGGGGTCTCCAACCTTGGCAACTTTAAGACTTCTGGACTTCAACTCTCAGAGTTCCTCAGCCAGCTTTGCTTCCTGAGGAACTCTGGGAGTTGAAGTCCAGAAGTCTTAAAGTTGCCAAGGTTGGAGACCCCTGATCTAGACCACAATGATTATGCCTTATTAAAGTTTATTTAGTGACGTTAATGTACATCTAAAAACTGGTCCAGCTTTCCATGCATATTCCTTCTTTAATCTGAAACCCAAAGAAAGGTAAATAGTCTTTATGCATTTTTGATTTGTTTAAATTTGTCTTAAATAAGTTACAAGGGTATTCATCTTAATATAATATCATTACCTACTGTATGAATGTTGTGCTAGAAAAGTAAGTCTTGGGAATTATGTAACTTAATTTGAGGAGCATGTGATACCATCTGTACTTTAAATTATTTAGAGTGTGGATGACCGTTTATGCATAAATTCTTGGTGATGTTATAAAATGAATTACATATTAAAACTGTAGACAGTGGGAAACTAAGCTTAATCTGTGAAGATCTCATTCTCCTACACCAACTGTGTTTTAAAAAGCAGCCCTTAGTATTTTAATGTTCTACAAGATTTCAAAAATTTTCCTTGAAGTTGGCCAACTGGTATTTTGAGTCAGCATGGGATAAACTGACATTATATAAATGCTCTGTATTTTTTCTAACATTTGGCATAATACAATGGGGATTTCTTCCCAGGATACTTAAGGGAAATGATGTTCTGCAGAACTGCAGTAGACAGAGGAAAGGGTTAACATTTTTTTTCTCTTCTGATGTAATCTTTATAATTATCATGCCCTAGATGGATCTCTGGAAATAATAAAAGCTTGAAATGATTTGGCTCTAAAACTAGAGTTGGTGAGTCTTCAGTCAATGATTTTAAAGGCAAATATCTGTTCCTTGAACAGTACTCTTTGTCTTTAGACTCTGAGACACATAGATTCATTTTTTAACTCTTCCTATTATTTCTTCTTCGATTTCTTTTCTTCTTGCTTTCTAAACATACCATTATAGTACTGTTTCCTTTGATTTCAGAACCAAGAATGCAGTGTAATATTTTAACATTTTCATATTCTATTCTGATTGGAATCACTCATATTAAATCTTAATATGTACTGCTTTGATTATGGTTATTCAAATAAACTATGGTTAGACAAGCTTTGGATTACCACAGTTGGTAAACCCAACTGAAGTACATTGTAACCCCCAACTGTGGAATCTCAAATTTATGTTTTTAGGTAGAATGCATTGTGGATTATCCATATTATTGAAATATACCATCAGAAATTAAATAGAATTGTACTTTAAATCTGGATCAAGGATCCATACATTTTTATTCCAAATAATAGAAAATGGAAATATTAATTGTGGTGATGGTATCCTGATTAAGGAAATTAAATGGGATATGGCATTATTAGATTATTTGATGTAACACAGTGGTTAAATTGCTTGACAGAGAAGGTGTATACAGTAGTATCCAACCAGCAACACGATTAATAGGGACAAAAGAGTTTTTACAATTTCGGTTTTAAACAAGCTTTGTTAGTGTAAATATTTTAAAAGTTTGTTTTAAATCTGTACTTAAAAGAACTCAAATAGGACCAGTAATATTTACAATTTAAGGGTTTTGTGGTGCTATAATTATCCCCATGATTTATTCTTTACTATGGAGTTCAATTTTGGCAGAATTATTATTATTGTAATATTATTTTATAAGCTTTGCTCCCAACTAAGTAATTTTTTCTTTCCTTATTTGAAGTTGAATTGCCAAACTTGGTGTTCTTTCCAGCTGCTACCAGTATTTTGGGGGACTGTGGCTGGGACCAGGGAACTGTTGCTATTGCTTTTAAGTTTTCAAGACCGAGCATTCTAAAATAGCTTCATTGCTGAACATTATCGGAAGAACTCTAGCAGCTGAATGTGCAAAGAGATCTGAAATTTGGCTCTTCAGGATTTGAAAATGAACATGTTCAGCTTTTTATCCATATTTCAGCCTGAGCAAATTGCTTGCACAGCTTTTCGATTTGAAAGAAATGTTGCAAGCAACAGCAGCATTTACACAAAAGTCAGTCCATTTTATCTCACATTTTGCTTTTGGGTTTTTTTTTAATCAGAATTTTGATCCCTGGCGATTTTAAACCATTATAGACCTGTATCTTTTGTGTTGTTTTTTTTAAACAAAGACTTTAAGTTAATCACTACTTTTCAGATCAATTCAAGAACTGGAACTGGAAGAGGACAAGATAATGCTACAGATATCAGAGAGAGAGAGAACATGATAAAAGCAACACCATACTGTTACTAAATCTGCTTTAAGGCACAAAAATGTAGCAGCAATCAGAACCCTGGACAGACAATCTGTGGTCAAAAGCTGGTCAACTGGGCACCAGGAAAGCAGCTTTAGGGTGTTCTCCAGCAAAGAGATGCCATATTGGGGCTATCCTGCTCACTTCTGGCATGTTATACCTGTGGAGACAAGGCAGGGAGAGGCTGACTCCCCAGATGCTTCTCTGTGCATAATAGACTTCAGTGGAAGGAAGCAGAGGTGTGGATTGCCCAATCCAATCTTAAACCATAGAATTTCCCGTGGGGCCACATTGCCATAATTCAAGCTTATCAATTTTATCTGTAAAGACTAATAAATTGAAGCACTGTAACATAAAGGAATATAATATTTTTAATTAGTTTTCAGATTCAGTTTGGTAGATTATTGGAAACTAAGTACATATTTTTTTCTGATGAATTGTTATCATTGCATGGGGAAATGTCACTGGAAAAAATAACACAACAGCAACAGTGTTTTGCCACTGCTTCCTTCCTAGGCTGAGAGAGAAACAGACCAGGGCTCAGTTGGCTTTATATCTAGGAAGAGATTAGAATTCACAGTCTCCTGGTGCCTTAACCACTGCAACAAATGGACTCTCATAATTATTGAAAACTGGTTCCATTTGTACTAGTTATATTAACAAAGTGTTTCCTAAGAATTATCTTCATATTTACAGATGTATTTAAAAAACCCTCCCTTTTTATGACCCTGAATTATTAAATACAATTTAAAATTTCTACATCTCTATAACATTTGTATTTATATATGGATGTACATACTATATATATATATACACACACACACCTTCATTTCTTCAATGCTGTGCATTTCTTCTTAAAAACATAAAAATGTATATATGCCTTAATCTTCAGTTATTTTACTTAACCATGCTGGTTAAATCATGAAATACAGAGCACAATCTATTAATATACTTTATACAGATTTTATGATTTACTATATCATCATCTTCATGATCATGAAGATGATGATAAAGATAGTAAATCATAAAATCTGTATAAAGTAGTATCATGATCATGATCATCATATCACATCCTGGAATTCAAAATAGTTTAAGTTATTTTTAGCCCAGTTATTACCTTACAATGTAAGTTTCTGTTAGCATTTAAAGTGTTCCAAAATTAAGACATGCATCATTGTCTTTAATAAGTTGGAAAAAGTAAATAAAGTTCTTTGATCACAAGCCTTCAGAGAACACCCATATAATTCTGCATGCATAAAAGGCATATCTCAAATCCATATATTCTGTACTCATGAGGAATTTCTGTTTCGTTCCAATGCTTTTTTGCAGGTGCTCTGGGAAAAAGAACAAGATTTCAGGAAAAATATGTAGCCCAACTGATACTCGATGTTCAGAGGAAAGATAACATCCTCCTTCCTTACCGAGAACTTAGTCCAGCACCTACTCCACTAGAAGATTTAACTAAGGTATTGAAATGAAACAAAACTACTATCTGTGGGTTGTCATTTGTTTTGTGAGTTATTTGTACTCCTTGAAGTACAGTTTTGTTTTCCCCATCCTTTAATTAACTATCACTTAATTGCCTATGAGATTAAGTCTGTTCTGCACCTGGAAATAAGTATGAATGTGTTTGCATCCCCCTCACCCAAAAATTCTAAGTGATTTACATGTCATTAAAATGGACAGTTAAATCAACAATCATATTAGGCACCTTAAACCAACCTCCATTCAAGTAAGACCCCAGTGAAGATTTCCTTTCAATACAGATTTCGACTTCAGAAGAGCTGTATTCATCAAGGCCACAAGGGGGAAAAAATCCTAAGTATCTATCCCAGTGGTTCCCAAAGTGGGCGGTACCGCCCCCAAGGGGTCGGTGGGAACCCTTAGGGGGGCGGTGAGAGGCAAGGGTGGTGACAGGGGGGTGGTGAGAGGGGCCAGGGGGCAGTAGGTGGTTCGCCATGCTTTTGCATTTGAAGCTCCCTCGTGTTCCTCGCTCTTGTGTGCAGGGCAGCCCATTCTGAAAGAAAACGCGAGATGTTTTCTTTCAGAATGGGCTGCCCTGCACAGAAGATCGTGGAATGCGACGGAGTTACAAGTGCTAGGTATGGTGCCCGTTTCGCAGCCCGCCCATCCCCCACCCATCCCCCATCCAGGCTCCACTCCACTCCGCCCTGCCCCGCACGACTGGTCATCCCAAACTGCGTCCCACCGCACGTCCTACCTAGCACTTGAAGCTCCCTCACGTTCCTCGTTCTTGTGTGCAGGGCAGCTCATTCTGAAAGAAAACGCGAGACATTTTCTTTCAGAATGGGCTGCCCTGCACACAAGAGCGTGGAATGTGATGGAGTTACAAGTGCTAGGTACTGAGCGCGGCACAGCGACGAGGAAAGCCGACTGCTCCCAAAGCTGCTCGGGCGAGCGCTCGCAGACCTGCAGAAAGGCCCTGTTGCGGAACCTGCGTGTGCGCGGACTTTCCCGCCCGGCATCCCTGTCGCCTAGCAACCCAGCGCGCACAATTCGGTGGGCTCCCCTCCGGCATGGAGCACCCACGGATCTCGGCCCAGCTGCCCCCCCAACATCGACCCCACCAAGGCGCCTGTGGCCTTCAGCCGCTGAGGCCTCCCCAAGCTCAATGAAGAGCTGCAACACCCCGAGCTGCTGATGCGGCAGCCGGCCTTGATGGCTCTCTGCGACCTGGTGCATGACCTGGAGAATGCTTACCAAGCCATCGGCCTGGGTGAGCGGCGGCAGCCTGGGCACAACTGGTGGGAGGGAAGGGAAGGGAGGGAAGAAGGAAAGAAAAAGGAAAGAAAGAAAGAGAGAGGAAGGAAGGAAGGAAGGAAGGAAGGAAGGAAGAAAGAAAGAAAGAAAGAAAGAAAGAAAGAAAGAAAGAAAGAAAGAAAGAAAGAAAGAAAGAAAGAAAGAAAGATAGAAAGAAAGATAGAAAAAAAGAAAGAAAGAAAGAAAGAAAGAAAGAAAGAAAGAAAGAAAGAAAGAAAGAAAGAAAGAGAAAAGGAAGGAAGGAAGAAAAAGAACGATGGTAGAAAGGAAGGAAGACAGACAGAACAAAAGGAGGGAGGGAAGAAGGAAAGAAAGAAAGAAAAAGAAAGAAAGAAAGATAGTAGAAAGGAAGGACAGACAGAAAAAGAAAGGAGGGAGGGAAGAAGGAAAGAAAAAGGAAAGAAAGAAAAAGAAAGAAAAAGAAAGAAAGAAAGATGGTAGGAAGGAAGGAAGATGGTAGGAAGGAAGGAAGGAGGACAGACAGAAAAAGAAAGGAGGGAGGGAAGAAGGAAAGAAAAAGGAAAGAAAGAAAAAGAAAGGAAGAAAGAAAGAAAGAAAGAGGGAGGGAGGGAGGAAGACAGACAGAAAGAAAGATGGTAGGAAGGAAGACAGACAGAAAAAGAAAGGAGGGAGGGAAGAAGGAAAGAAAAAGGAAAGAGAGGGAGGGAGGGAGGAAGAAAGAAAGAAAGATGGTAGGAAGGAAGGAAGACAGAAAGAAAGAAAAAGATAGTAGGTAAGTAGGAAGACAGACAGACAGAAAGAAAAGAAAGAAAGAAAAAGAAAGATGGTAGGAAGAAAGACAGAAAGAAAAAGAAAGAAAGAAGGGGGAAGGTAGAGAAGAAAGAAAGAAAGAAAGAAAGACTTATGACCACAATTGAGCCTAACATTTTGGTTGCTAAGCAAGAGCGTTGTTAAGTGAGTTTCACCACACTTTACAAGCTGGCCACGCCCACCCAGTCACCTGACCACTAAGCCATGCCCACCTGAGGGGATGGGGTGGGGGGGCGGTGAGGATGAGTTTGTAGCACCAAGGGGGCGGTGGACTGAAAAAGTTTGGGAATCACTGATCTATCCCCTGCTAAATTTCCAATAATTATTGTACACACAGTTGCTACATATTTAAAGGAGAGAAGGGTATATATTACAAAGGAAAAATGTGGTAAAGCGCCTTCCAATAAAGTTTATTTGTGGCAATAGGATCTTTCTCAAGAGAAATTCTTCATAAGTTTTGAAGAAAACTCAGGATTTCCGGAGTATAGTTTGAAGACCACTGACTGGAATATATTTCCAATCCATTCTGTTTCTTCAAGGAACTTTTTATTCTTTAGCCACAGCCCTGGTGTTCTGTCAGCTCTCCTAGTTCTTGCTTAAATCATCTTCAACACAGTTGCTGTTGTGCTAGCCAAGAGAATCCTTCTCTATAGCTTAGTCAAGAGGAGAATTTATGTTCCTGGCAAAGCTAAAATCAAATGCTGCTGTTCAAGATATTTTTTATGTTATTACTGCAACTTCCAAACAGATGGACAACTTTGGATGTAATGTATCACTTGTGTATATTTCCCCACAGAATTATGCTTTAGATGATGACACCGTACTAAATGAAATAAAGTTTGAAGAATCTCATCAGAACCAGATGCCTGACCTCTGTGCAGAAGAACTTGCTGTAATCCTTGGCATTTGGTAAGATGATAAACCTGGTTCCATCATTGCCAGTGCCCAGTTATAGCAAAAAAGCAAAAGTAGCCAGGCTGCTTTTAAGAAAAGGCTAAAAACACACATCAAAGTAATATCTCTATTGGGCAAGCACAGTGTATCAGCTTTTGAATTCTCTAAAACCTCTTAAATTATGTGATGATAAATAATACAAAAATGTTGGGTACGTCCATGTGTGTGGTTTGAGGGAAGAAGCTGATGCTGAAGCCATCAAATGTGGGAGGAATTGAAAACATTAACTCATGTTAGATGCTGCTCTGAATCCAGAATGATTGGAATAAGGAATACATAGTGGCCTATTTTTGAAGAGATAGATAGGAGGTTCAGATCTTTAACTATCATGTGTAAAAAATGATATTTTGATAGTTGGCACATATTTTGTCAATGTAGTCTTGTGCACAAGTTATTGTGGTAAGAGCAATGAAACCTTGGTTCAAGACTACCTTGTCTATGGATGTTTTACCTGGTGACTTTTGTATCTGATGTGGGAAAAATGGGAATGCTATCTATACTACCTTGAGTTTCTGGAGGAAAGGCAAGATAGCAGGAACAAAACTAAACAAATAAATTAGTTTTGGTAGCTTTGTTATATGTTTTGAGCCTCTAATTAACCATCTGCAAGGATTGCAAGCTTAGTACTAGTGCCTGTGCACGTGCGCGCGCACGCACACACACAGACACAAACATTCTTTCCTAAATACATAGCGGAATAGAACTAAATGTTTGGAATTTCAGAAAGCTACATGAATAAAAATGTAATCTTTTTTTTTTACAGTATAGACTTTCAGAAAAACAATCCTGTCCATAAGCTCACAAAAGAAGAGCTGTTTGCTTTTACATCAGTAAGTAAATTTTTTTCTTCTAAAAATGTTTTCATGTGTTTATTGAATGGATCACATGTTGATTTGCCTGCTGCTTCTCAGAGAAGGAGCTTCTATGTACATGTGAAATATTATATAGAAAGAAGCGAAGACCATTTTTTGGTTCCTATCCAGGTGCAAATAGAAAGTCCACAGACAGGGCATAAGTGTGCTACCTCCCTTCCATTCATATTTTCTAGCACTTAATATTAAGAGGCTTGCTGCCTTTATCCCTAGAGATAATATATTGATAGCCTTATTGTGTATAAATTTGTCTTGCCCCCTTTTTGGTCCCAGGACAGTAACATATTCCACATGTCTGCCGTACTCTGTATGAAGAAGTTTGATTGATTTAATCTGTCCTAAACCTTCCATATAATTTCACATGCTTCAGTTGTGCCCCCATCTGTCTTCATAGCGAGAGTTGCTTCAGCCATAATGATATGAGGTGTCCTTTTCTGTATCGTCTCCAAATCCATAATAATCTTTTTGAGATTTAGTGATTAGAGTAGTATAAACAGTGTCCCCCAACATATATAATCAAAAATGCTTGTTTTTGATCTTTTTGCTAGAACTTAAATTGTGTTACTGCCATAAATGCCTATATTTCTGCTGCATGTATTTCATTGAACTGGTTTAAGCTGACTTTTAAGTGAAATAGTTGTATTGTTATCCACTGCCTTATACAAACAACTTTTTGTGCTTTGCAATTTCTAATGGGTTACACAGATGGAAACAGGCTGCCTGGCGCATTAAGGTTATCTAAAGTAATAAAATGGACAATCTTGTGACCTTGGGGCAAACAGTTGAATATTGTATGAGAATCAAAAATAGGAAAGTAAGAATAATGGTTGAATATTGAAAGTGTTTCAGGCTTCATTTCTACTGTGTTGACTATGATAACATAATTTTATGGTTTTGGTAATTGTCTTTTCATACAGTTGTTTTGAATAAATTATTGTAGTTCAGCCCTTGAATCCCTGCTGGCCAAGAGTACAAATTATGATAAACAGTAGAGATTGATCAACAACTGCTGAATTAAAACTATTCTGGTCTGTAAAATATAGTCCATGCCTTCCCGAAGTGTTTCCTTGGATCACTTTGGCATGCTTCCAGATCCATTTTATAAGTGAATCAACAAGGCAATTGTTGATGATACAAATTTTACAGCTCATTTCATTTTTTGGGGTTTCCCAGAAAATAATAAAATATTAATAGAATGTAAGTATTTATTAATACATCTAATATGTTAGAATACATTACAAGTAGACCTTAACAACAGTAATTGAGCCTGTAATTGTGGTCATTAAATGGGTTTTACAACTTTTTTCTGATAGCTGTTAAGTGAATGCAGCGGTCATTAAGTGAACACAGTAGTTGTTAAGCGAACATGGTGATCGTTAAATTAATCTCTTATTCATTGGATGATTTTTGCTGGAAACTGGAAGTGAGTACCGGAATCCAGCAAAAAGCGTCAAAAATCATAGTCATGCAACCTCAGGATGCTGCAAACAGCTGTAAAGGTGAGCTGGTTGGCAGGCACCCAAAATACGATCACATGACTGGGTGTGTGTGTGTGCAGCCATCGGATCTTCGAAATTGGATCGTAAGTTCCTTTTGAGGGGTCCATTGTAACTTTGAACAGTTAAGTGAGCAGTCTTAAGTTGAGGACTATCCTTATTTTCAGAAATTCTCAGTTAAAAATGATTTATTTTCATGACTGAAATCCAGAAATACGTAGAGCAGGCTTTCCTGGCTACATTCTTTCCAGAAAGTGGAGGTTGAAGTCTAAGATAATGGGGAATAGGAGACGGGAAGATGGATTTAATTTTTCTGAAGAATTCCTGAGTCAGGAATTTCTCTTTGTCTGAATTTCTAGCTATTCTCTTGTTATCCTTTTATTACTCTAGGATGTGTGGGTAGACTATTTGTAAAATAGATAAAACAAAGAAAATATCATAAGGAACTCGGCAGATAAGTAGCTGGTCCATCACCATCTTAGCTCTGCCCCTCGTTACCTCAGGAGATACAACCAAGACCATCCCCAGAACACATGAATCCATTCTTCCCAGATATACTACTACCGGTACTTATTATATACTAAGAAGGCCTGATTAAGAATCTGGATTTATGAAGACTTGGTTGAATTTGGTACCTCAAGTCTTTTAGATTTGAGCACTGCTATTGGGACATTCAGCAGTGAAGAACTATAATCACTATGTGCATTTAGTGGCTGAAGGGCAGCTTTGAAGTATGTTCTGCCACTTGTTCTGGATTTTCTTTAAGTCATTCATTTTTGTTGGGGGCAAATAAACTATAAAGGAAGCAAGTGGAAGAGTTTAGTCTGCCATCTAGTGGCTGATTGTTTAAAAAAAATAGTATTGTACAATAGTGTCACTTGAGCTGCTTCATTTCCAAAGTTTTAGGTATGCATGGTTTACAGATTGCTAAGAGTGGGCCATAATATTCATTGATAGGTTTAGTACTGAATATTTATTATTTCAATGTGTTTTATGATAAAACTTAGAGAAAATAGTTTTAAAGTGTCATAGCTTTGAGTGAATTTTCTAACTCTCAATGCAATTCCGAACATTTGTCTCAGCTGCAAAAGTAGAGTTAAAATTTCAAGCCCTGAGGTAACTTTTTGTCAAGAGCTTCTTCAATATTTGTAAATTGTTATTTGCTTGGTTTATTAAAAAAATATGGAAGGTGTTAAGTTCCGATACTAAAGAGGCTGGAGACAGTAATGTGGCTAACAGCTCTTTATTCAAGTATAGTCAGAATCCAGCAAGGAACCAGCCGGGCAGCTCTCTCTTAAATAGAAGGCTGCCGGCTGGTTCAACCAATCAGCAATCTCCATTTTCCCGCTCTGCAAAGCGGACCTTGGTGTAAGCAGTTAACTTCAATTCATACTTCAATACATAACAGAAGGAGTATTGGTCAATGAAGTTAATGCCATGTTTGACCTCCTCTCCTCTATCAACATATTGT
The DNA here is from genome assembly GCA_023053685.1 of Diadophis punctatus similis. Taxonomy (NCBI): domain Eukaryota; kingdom Metazoa; phylum Chordata; class Lepidosauria; order Squamata; family Dipsadidae; genus Diadophis; species Diadophis punctatus. The sequence continues at coordinate 66,330,878 of JALIGW010000001.1, read as the reverse complement.
TATGTGTATGTGTGAGCAGGCATCTTCTCAGCCTACATGTGGATTCTTAAATCTGCAGGCTGGTTAGATGGTTGTCATACATTCATCAGATATCTGCTAAAATATAGTTATTCTCAAGAAAGGAGACATTTCTCAATACTTTGAAGTAATCTTAGCATTGGCATTTTAGGTCAGAGTCCTAATAATCATCTTTCATCTCAGAAATTCCTGATCAAGGAGTGTAGTGTATTTTTACGGACCCACCGCATTTTAAAATATGCATTTGTGCTAATGTGTTGAATGCCTTCACTTGAAAATAGGGTAAGAAGTATTTACAGGGTATTATGTAATTTGGACTTGTTTAAAATATTTGTATCATCTGTGGTGTCTCTATAGTTGTTCTTGGTTACTTAAAGCAATCAAAAACCTCAGCAGAACTATAACATTCTAAAAAAATTAAATCAGTTTCTTTTTTTAAAAAATGGTCAGTACTGTGGTTGATAAATTTTATCTACCATAGTACTGACCATTCATTCAGCGACTGTTCTAAGTTACGACAGCACTGAAAAAGGAGACTTATGACTGGTCCTCAAAGGTTTGGCTGTCACAACACTCCTATGGTCATGTGATCACAATTTGGGCACTAGGCAATTGGCTCAGACTTATGTTGATTGCAATGTCCCACAGTGATATGACTTTTGCAACTTTCCCTATCAGCTTCACACAAGAAAAGTCAATGGGGAAGCCAACAGGAAAGGTTGAAAGTCATTACAATAAGTTGTTTGCACGCCTCCCTGACTGGCATCAGCCTCTTCTGTTGTACTCATGCATTCTGGCTTACCTGCCTGCCTGCTGGCCTACTTCCAAGGCACCTGGCCTGCTTCCAAGGCATCTGGAACTTATTTAACAACCCAGATCGTTGCACAATAACAGTCATGTGTCATCACACTTTGCAACTGCATTGCTTAGAGGTGAAAATTCAAATCCTTATTACTGTCATTAACTGAGGACTACCTATATACCATTTCCTGCTTCAATTGTACACAAATAGTCTCAATTACCCTGTTCCCCCAAAATAAGACATCCCCTGATAATAAGCCCAATCGGGCTTTTGAGTGCATGGCAATAAGGCCAAGCGCTTATTTCAGGGTTCAAAAAATATAAGACAGGGTCTTATTTCGGGGAAACATGGTAATAGCAATAGCAATCGTGCTTAGACTTATATACCACTTCACCATGCTTTACAGCCCTCTCTAAGTGGTTTACAGGGTCAGCATATTGCCCCCAACAATCTGGGTCCTCATTTTATCGACCTCAGAAGGATGGAAGGCTGAGTCAACCTTGAGCCGGTGAGAATCGAACTGCCAGATTGCTGGCAGTCAGCAGAAGTAGCCTGCAGTACTGTATTCTAACCACTGCACCACCACAGCTCTTAATAGTAAAATTTCTCAATGGAGACTTTCTAGAATTATGAATTCATGTTCAAGAGTAAGCTCTTTCCCAAGCTCTGCTTTACAGATATTTTGGATTATAGCTCCAGAAGTACAGTCCACCTACCTGACTCAGATTTTCTGAAAGATGCTGAGTACAAATTCTTGGACTGTACAGGTTTCTTCCTTTGGCCACAGTTTAAAAGCAACATATGGCACATTTAAGGACAGGCTTAACAGATGGACTTTTGACAACACTAGAATACTACTATCACCATCACAGCTGATTTTACAGTTGCCCTGCACTTCAAAAATAGCTTGTTTTGGGAACCTCTGAGCTAATAAAGAAGTTAGCTCAAAGCAGTTATAAGTGAAAATGCAGAAATGCAGATTAATTAATGATTAATATTAGCCTTTTTTGCAGTTTCTAAAGCATTAGACTATAGAGGAGGGGATGAAAGCTGTTGTTTTGGATAAATTTTCTCTTTCATATTACCAGTTGCAAATATTTGCTCCTCAAATATTTTCAAATTATAGAAGAAACATGTAATCATCTTATACTGAAATAATTTTTCTGTTCATCTTTTGCTGCTTTCCTTCATTTGTTTGGAGGAAAGTAAGAAAACATTACAAAATCGAAAAAAAAAAGGATTAATTTGATCAAGGAAGTGGCATACTGTCAAAAATGAAAGAATACTGTCTGGTTTGAAGGTGAACCCGATGGTAAAGCATGTTCTGCATTCCACTCTTGTTTATCCTTATTTCTTATAAGTCCTCAGAACATGTTGGCGTAAAGAAAGGATAAAGGTCATTTCATCCTTTTTCTTACCTCTGCACCTCATCCGATCTAACACATCTCATAATTTCCCCCGTGACTCTGGCTTTGAAGCTTGAATTATTTATTATAGGCAAGATAGAAGGAAAATGGTTATTCCAAAGAATCATGAACAAATTAGTTTTTAGTGCTGTTGTGAAAGAGCTTGCATAAGCATTTTATTTACCCTGACATAAGTATATTGCCTAAGTAGTAGCATCTAGGTGAGTTGGCTTGATTTTGAAAAATCAAACTTTATATAAAACTAAAAAAAAATTGAACTTTGTTATTCCTTAAGTGAGAGATGACTAGGAAATATCAATCTGTAGACTAGTAAGACAGTTGCTAAAAAAAAAAGATGATGGCATTCGTTTTTGTATTCTTGCAGAGAAAATTATATGTCCATGAATGAAGCTCGATTAAAAGGAGATATTAATACTATTTAAAATAGAATAATCTGTGGAAGTTCTTTTGCAATAAAATTCAGATGTGAATTAGCCAATTCTTCTAGGTCGGCAAGATAAAGTATATATTATTATATTTCTTTGTGTACTTTACAATCATGGTCAAGATACCCTGAATTAAAAGTTATTCAGAAAATATAGCAATCTATTCCCTGCAAAGTTGATATAATATGGATTGCTAATATAAAGTGTTCTATTATAGTAAATTTTATGAAGGAGGGACCGGCAAACCTTATCTATCATCTTTGCATTCTGTTGGTTTATGCTGTATTTCCTTCATCTTTGTTGTATTTTGTTCTATATGCTGTGCCAGTAAAAAAAAAAGTGGCAGTTTTATGCTCTACAAATCTTAGCAGTAGAACATTTTGGTATGTGAAATAAGAGCTCCTCAGATGAAACTTTTAGTTTCCTCCCTCTTCCTCCTCCCCCATCTCAGTGCTATTTTTTCTGGCAGCCTTGTTAACAACTGGGTGGTGAGTGCCCAAAGAGATTGTCTCCCTTGCTTGTTTTTGGCCAGCTGTATCTTCTGTGAGTCATTTGGTCATGAGGACTGAGTATTTTTATGGCACAAAAGCAGGATTACAACAGATTGGTGTTTGATCTGGCATATGATTTTAGAATACTGAAACAGTTTGTTCTATAACATGTCTGTTTTTCAGTGTTTCATCTTAGTTTACCTAGCCTGCTGTGAAACTATAAGCTTATATGTCCTGTCTTGAAAATTGACATCTCACCGGGATACGTGAGACTGAGTCACATATTTATTATTTTACCAAATTACCATTGGTGGTCTATCATCCATCAAATAGTCAATTATTTCAGTAACCGAACAAAATGTACATAAAATTCATCTAGGGCCGTGATGGCGAACCTATGGTACGCGTGCCACAGGTGGCATGGGGAGCCATATCTGCCGGCACACGAGCCGTTGCCTTAGCTCAGCTCCAACGCGCTGGCCAGCTGATTTTTGGCTCTTGCGGAGGTTCTGGGAGGGCGTTTTCGGCCTCCGGAAGGCCTCCGGGGGCGGGGGAGGCCGTTTTCGCCCTCCCAAGGTTCTAGGGAAGCCTCTGGAGCTTGGAGAGGGTGAAAAATGGGCCTACCGGGCCCACCAGAAGTCAGGAAATGGGGGAGGGGGGCTGTACATGCATGCCCCGGGGAGAGGGGCAGTGCAGGGGGGGTCACGCACGCATGCGCAGGGGGACAGGACACATGGGGGCATTGAATTATATGTGTGGGCACACACACACACACGCGATAGCGCTTGCATGCGGGCATTTGGCACCCGAGGAAAAAAAGGTTCGCTATCACTGATCTAGGGGAATATATTTCTTCATATTGAGATTTTTTTAAAACTGACAAATGGATATGATGATGGGCCCACAATATATCAATTAATCTTCTTAACTTCATCTTGAATTCCATTATCTGTATTATTACCATGCATCACTGAAACAAAGAATATTTTGCTGGAGCTCTATGCGAAATAGCAGATTTGTGTATTATACTTCAGCAAGTGGACAATGCTTTCAATATGGGGAATAATTATTGCAAAATTAAAATTAAGGACTTTATCACACACATAAGCAAATGAAGGAAGAAAAAGGTTGTTAGTTTGAATTTCCATTATCGCATACATTTCTAATACTAATACTAAAGACAGAAAATGTCAAATGTGGGGAAAACAGGATATGCTAGGTAAGGAATTGATTGATTATGGGCCATCAAGTCAGTGTTAAGTCTTAGTGATAGAAGCTATGAAAATGAAAAGATAAAACTTGCTTTATTTCAACAAAACTCCGTTGGTTATGGATAGTTTGTAAAATACCATAAACGCAGGCGTTTCTAGCTTGGGGGAGGGGAAGAAAAGACTTAAGCTCTTGAAATTGGTGTTGGAAGAATAATATTCAGGTATTATTTGAATTTAATAGATTCTTGTGGTAGTAATGGGAAGACTGAATAGAGCTATAGTTATATTAGGAAGCCTAAAGCCACAATGTTCTAGTACCGTGATGGGGAACCTATGACACAGGTGGCATGTGGAGCCATATCTGAGGGCACGCGAGCCGTTGCCCTATGTCAGCTCCAGTGCGCATGTGCACGCTGGCCACTGTTTGCCCGTTGGGCCATTTTTCTCACTCCTGAGGCTTCAGGGAAGCCTGAGGATGAAAAACGGCCCAACCGGGGGGGCATACACAGTGTGGCACGCGTGGGGGCTTGTGTGTTGGCACGCGCATGCTAGCGCCCACTCCCGTTTTTGGCACGCAAGAAGAAAAAGGTTCGCCATCACTGTTTTAGTGTGAAATTAGATTTAAATAGTGACAACATTATTATGATTAGTTTGAGGGCTTTTCTTGGCAGTTTCCAGAAAAGCCCTGAATTTCCTATGCAAATTCCACTGCTATTGGCTTGGAAACTAGCATCTCTTATATATAGGTCACAGTAACCTACAAAATACTAGAATTATATACTGTAAGGAGTATGTGTTTTGTGTGGAACTAGTCATTGTATTCAGTTCGTGCCTTACTAAAGAAGAAAGTGCTTTCCACTGAATTTATAGACCCATTTAGTATTTATGTGTTGCCACCAAGAAAACTACATGGATTTAAACATGGATTCATCAGAAGCGGTGCTTGAGTTAAAGGGAAACTTTACTTTTCACAATAAAAAAATAAAAATAAAAACTTATATGGAAACTAGCATGTTATAAATCGTAATTGCAGACCTGGACATTAAGAATGCCTCTAGAGCAGTGGTTCTCAACCTTCCTAATGCCGTGACCCATGCCCCGCCCCCGCGACCCACCCCGCCCTGCCGCCACCATTTGGGTTCTTTTACCCTCTGCGCATGCGCAAAGCGTTCTGCGCATGCGCAGAGGGTAAAAGAACCCAAATGGTAGCATCCGGGCGAAGTCTCCCGTCCCCTGTGAATGGGTCATTCGACCCCCAAAGGGGTCCCGACCCCCAGGTTGAGAACCCCTGCTCTAGAGTTATTCTTAGAAAATAGGTTTCATTTGTAAGGCTAACCCGCCCAGAACTTAAATAAGACATAATTCAGGTAGGCAAAATAGAAACTAGAATTTGAAGAGTCTAGCAGCAAACACTCACCGGGTTGCCTTCTGATAAATATGTAGTTTGTGAATGGCCTCATCCAGCATAGCCAGTTTGTGTTAGTGCCCATAATGTGCTATTAGAAAAGTACTGTATAGCTAGGATGGTCTAAAATGCCTTTGTTATTCCCATGATCTCCCTCTAGTTCTGTTCCTTGGTCTCACAATTTCCTTAGGTACTACTGCCAGCTTATCTCAAATATGTCTCCCACCCTTTTAAATAAACTCACACTCTCCCCTGTTAGAAACTCATAGGTTCCTATCATGCAAGTCCCCCTTTGATGAGAGAATGGGATAAAACTATGATAAATAATTATCAATGCAAGGAGGGGATACGGCTTGAACTAAAAGTTTACAAGTAGAGATTGGACATGAAATACGGCTAATTTCCTTGGAATGCATACTGTATGTGTGTAGATTTTTCCAGTTGACTGTCTGCAAGACACACAACGAGAACCTTCTGTCTCTATTTCAGAAAATACCACTTAATTTTAATAGTTTTAATATGATAACATTTTCTTTCTAAATCCATAGCTTCATTATTTTATCAGTAAATTCACGAAGGAATAAATCCTACATTAGTACTTGAATGGCGTTCTATCAGACATTGTTGCTGTGGTGCCAGCTATTATCTGAAATTCCCTGATCACTGATACTGAGAAGCTAAGCCCTTTTCATAATATTCTAAATTCCTGATTTATGGATGTTGAGATGAGGTGCTCAGAAATACATACTAATGTATTATTATGTGGTATGGAATGTTATATACGTGCCTGGTTTTAGGACTTGGTCCAATCTAAACACCTAAGGACAGTGTTTCAATCAAACACAATTGAAACAGTTTTCAGCACCACACAGAATAAATGATACGTTTGGATTAAGGTACATGTGAGCAGCATGACTCTCTTCCAGTTGAAGTGAAAAGGGGAAAGTCCTGTTTTACACTTAATTCATTACTAAAAACAATTTTTAAGGCGAAATAGTAAAGCAGACACTTTTTTAATGTAAAAAAGGCTAATTGCATATCCCTTTTGATTAAGAAAATATTTGATTAAATAGATAAGTAAGTGTTGAAAACTGGTCAAATCTATCCATTCTTAATAGTCTAGTTCAGTGATGGCGAACCTTTTTTTCCTCAGGTGCCGAAATAGTGCGTGCGCGCGCTATCGCACGCACGTGGGTGCCCACACCCATAATTCAAAGCCCCCCACTTGCCCCACCCCCCTGCGTATGCGTGCACGACCCCCCCACTCCTCCGTTTCCCGACTTCCAGTGGACCCGGGAGGCCCATTTTTCGCCCTCCCCAGGCTCCAGAGGCTTTCTTGGGAGCTTGGGGAGTGCAAAAACGCTCCCCCCGCCACCCCAGAGGCCCTCCGGAGGCTGAAATCGCCCTCCCAGAGCCTCTGCGCAAGCTAAAAATCAGCTGGCGGGCACGCACATGCGCCCTGTTGCTGAGCTAGGGCAACGGCTTGCGTGCCAGCAGATATGGCTCCGCGTGCCACCTGTGGCACCCGTGCCATAGGTTCGCCATCACTGGTCTAGTTTCTAGTTAACTGAGAAAATAAAAATATGTGCAGTGCCTCTTTAGCTTCTGTCAATGTCCATAAACTGGCTATAGGTCTGGCTGCCTAGGAAGGATTTTAGAAGTCCTTGAAAGAAAACCTCCTAGTGATTATTGAAATAAGCAATGATTATTTCAAAGATTGTCAAGAGTTAACAGTAAATGTTTCTGTTTAGTTGAGCTTGATTTCTGCTGAGTTCATGGCCACCTCCATTCTGTTTTCTTGACAACAGTACAGAAGTATTGGCCATTGCCTTCTCCCTTGTTGTTTTACATAGCGAACCGAATAATGAATCTCTACAATCTGTACATAAGAACAAAGGCATCTATCTACTTATGAACTAGAAGGAATTCAGCATCATTTTGAAAAGTTCCTGTGTTGAAGTGGGATATCCTATGTATGTGGAGTGGGAAGATGGACATACTCAGGCAGTGAATTATAATGAAAAATACTTGGCTGCCATAAACTTAAGATGCAAAAAGGTTAAGCCCATCATGGCTTGCCCACAGGCATTTAAAAATGATAGCAATAGAAAGCCATCACAGAAGGCTTGGGTTTATTGGTTTGTTTTCCCATAAGATTAAAAGCAGAAAACCCCCACATACAAATCAGTATTTATACTTCTTAGCTCCTTCTGCCACTCCACCATCAAGCCACGGTCCTTTCTTACAGATTATGGTTCTACTCAAGGGTACTCGGAGTTTGAGTCTTTTCCACCCAATTCAGATGGGGGTTGCGTGGATGGAAAATTATCTTGAGATTCTCACACTTGCAGAGAGACCGGGTCTTGTTTCTGTACAGAGTGGAGATCAGATTTCTTAATTCTGTAATATCATGCAGTGGATACTGGACTGTCACCACAAGGCAATATGTCTCGCACGGGGATAAGGGTTTTCACAAATGTGCCGTTTTACTCAGCAGAGCCCTCCCCTACACATCCTCAGCTTGTTCATTATTTCTAAAGACAGTTGCAGAATGCTCAGAGATTAATCGGATATACTGAGCCCAGACTATTTGCTTCCTCATCTTCACACTGGAGGGAGTAACAGACAGGGAGAGGATGACCATATAGGGCAGTGGTGGCGAACCTTTTTCGGCTCGCGTGCCGAAAAAGGGGGGGGCGCGCTCACGCGCGCTCGTGTGCCCACACCCATTCCCTCCCCCCCACGCATGCGCACAACACCCCCCCATGCTGCCTCCTGCACATGCGCACACACCCCCACCCCCGCACAGGCCCACTTACCGGAGCCTGGAACGACGAAACGGAGCCTGGAACGACGAAACCGGCAAACCGGAAGTGCGAAAAAACGCATTTCCAGTTTGCCGGTATGCTGTTTTTTGCACTCCGGAGGGTTCAGGGAAGCTCCCTGAAGCTCCGGAATGCAAAAAACTACAAAACGGACAAACCGGAAGTGCGGAAAAGTGCACTTCCGGTTTGTCCATTTTGTAGTTTTTTGCATTCCGGAGCTTCAGGGAGCTTCCCTGAACCCTCCGGAGTGCAAAAAAAGCACACCGGCAAACCGGAAGTGCGTTTTTTCGCACTTCCGGTTTGCCGGTGGGAACCCTCGCGTGCTGGCTTCTATGGCTCCGCGTGCCAGCTCTGGCACGCGTGCCATAGGTTCGCCACCACGGATATAGGGTAAGAAAGTTGCAGGTCACTGGCAAATTGAGTGGGATCATGATCAGATCTGCATATTCGTGAAATGTGGCGAAATGTGCTCAAAACATCAGGTCAAAATCCACAGATACGTGGAAACTGAATGTTGTGAATAAATGAGTTCAAGTCTATATTTATCAGCCATAGATTCAGGAAACCTGTATGTACACATCATTTTCATTTGGATAAATTTAGAAATGGAACCGTTTGCTGAAAAAAATTGCTTTTAAAAAAACACCAAATAGGTCGCTAACATGAAAATATTAGAAATATGTATTTTCTATCTATATAGATGCAGATATTTTTTAAAAAGTTCGTCTTGAACATTTTTCTCTCTCCCAGTCCTGGAATAGCAAGGCCCTTTAGTCTAATCCAACGAGGCAATTCTTATGATTTATTGTTAATGATGTAATGTTAGAAGTCTGGCACAGTGGCTATAAGATTAGATAAAGCAAAATCTGGAAAAGCACTGTTTCTAATTAAACTGTCCCTTTGTGCCGATTAGGCTGGAGACTTAGCTTGGCTTGGCTTTTTAACATCAAACAGGCTAGTTGTAGCAAACTGCACACTGCTCCTGCTGTATAAAAATGCTGTTTCAATAGTGCAGGAGCATGGCTGCAGAGGCAGAAATAGCAGCATAGTCTTATTGGATATTAGTAGCATTTGTCCTGGGGGGAAAATAATGTTGAAGAATGCCCTTTCTCTTCCAGCACTGATATCATTAAGACTTGCCCTGCCTACACTATGAAAATCTTGCGTTCTAGGAGAACTCACTGAAAAGAGAAGATTAATTTATAATCCTTTGCAGGAAAAATGATAAAATTGCATCTGTGGTATTTTCTAATAAACATGGACCTTAGGCGACGTAATTTAGTTAAATTGTCTCAATCTCGAAGAAGTCAGAACTATGGCTAATTACATATTTTCTCCATGGCTCTATCATATTTCTGTTAACTATCTAAATGGGACCAATAAAGGAGAATATTTGAGGCTCAGGATTGACATGAGGATCCTGGGTGCTCTCTGAGCTTGGTTGTTTTCTTGCAGACATTTCATTACCCAAACTAGGTAAAATCATCGGTACTGAATGGAGCTTAGATTCTCACTTGATTCCATCTTTTAAAATGTCTAATTTTCTTATTACATTAAATTATATCTGTTCATAAGACAAAAGCCCAAATTACAGTATTTAATATTTGTTCCCTTCTACTTTATTTCCAAATGTATCTTATGAAATAGTATATTGCTGTGTATTCATAAAATAGCTCTGAAGACATAAATCTTTAACCAACGGCAAATACTGCATTCATTTTTTGTGGAATATATAAAATCTGAATAGTTCGTGGAAATACCAAATTCCCATATTCTTCTTAATGTTTATTTCCAAAGCTCTTACAAAGCTCTTACATCAAAGATGTAAATTAAATATAAAAAATAGTTAACTCTAACCTAAAGATCGTTAAAGTAACAGAAGAACTGCGTGTATGTTTTTCAGTATTTATATATTATCCAATTATAAATGTTCCTTAGATAATTTAGAAGCACAACAACTTGCTCAGAACAAAATAAAAGGACTAGGGAAGTAGGAAATATCCTGGGAATCCAGAGAGGCTTATGGAGAGCTCTTTTATTTGTTTGTCTTTTGATCAGTTATTGTTTAGTGACTGCTCATAGCAACTATGGCTACCATTTTATGAATGAAGCCAAAACCTGCTCTCAGAATCCCAGTTATGTTTTCTGGTTTAGTCTGCAAAGCATTTAAATATTTAGTTGAAGAAGATAAGCACTGCTGGAAGACTTGGTTGGTAGAAAGCCATACAGCCATATAGGATGATATAATGGTGCAACTTCAGTTAAATCCCTGGATTGATCTTGACCACTAGAGAGCAGCAGGCAGCAACAAACAACCAGTCATTGATACATGGATTGTTGAGAGCATTCTATGGTCCAGCACATAATCCTTTCTGTTTACAGAGAGAAAGAGAGATAAAGAAGCAGAACATTTATGACGTATGATGGTCTATTTTTAAAACTCTTATTTTTCAAAAAAAAGGTGCTTAATTCCAAATACAGTATAAAATTATTAAAGTTGGACTAAAGATACATCCATTGAGTTTAGATTCCAAAATCAGCTAGTTGCATCACAGTATAGATACCTATTTCCTCAATTCCAGATCGCCATTGTTGTGATAAAGCTGGGAAGTCTTGATCTACTTTGAATCTGGCAGTGGCAGAAAACTTGGACATCCCGGAATGCCCCCTGAGATCCCACAAGATTTAAGATGCAGAATATATTTCCTAGTTTAACAATTGTTTGAGAAACAGGACAATCTGGAGCTTGTAGGATTAGCTTCTTTGTGACTGATGGTTTTGGCCAGTAAATTCTTCCCCAGTACAGATGCATGGTAAGATTAATAGAATTTGTTTCCCAAATGAAATAATTCATAATAATCTTCTCTTATTCATTAATAGAGGTCTCTGCCTCTACTTGATACGTTAACTTGGCTGTCATCCTGCTGCCTAGATTGATACTTCTCTTCCTCTTACAAAGTCTATTAAAAGATAATTAGAAGGCCTAACCAGTCTAAATACATGATCATATATTTTCCCTTTTTAGAAAAGTTGAAAAGTTTGAAATAATTTTTCAAGACTTTCCTGTTCCATCCATCAGAATCCTAGGCATGGCAATCAAATATAGTGCACATTATCCTCCAGACTTACTCTGACCATAAAGCATATAGCAGAATAAGTAGCAAAGGATATGTGAAAGTATGCAGTCTGTGGCTAATGTTGATTGCTATAATGTTTTAAATATTAGATGAAGGACATAATATTATAATTAAATGAATGCAATAAATACTGGATAGACTTTTATTTGAAATTTTTTACAATATACTAGATCTCTGTGCGATACAGCAGCTATCATAGTTCTCGGCAGCGGTGAAATCTACTTACCTTCCCTACCAGTTTGGAAGCGCATGCTTTGTGTGCGCACGCTTTTTCACCCTCCGCGCATGCGCAGAACGCTTTGCGCATGCGCAGAGGGTTAAAAAAAAGAAAATGGTGATGTCTGGGCGGGTGGGCGGAGCCTCGCACTGCTGCCGCTACCAGTTCTCTGAACCACCAGCGGCTGCCGCTACCGGTACACCCGAACCGGAAGCATTTCACCCCTGGTTCTCGGTCAATAAAAAAACCAAACCATCTACCCTTGGTCAGATTTTAAAGTCATATTTCATGGGAGAGTTAAAGTGCTTTTGCGAAAATCGCTAGAATGTCAAAAAGTATGAACCAAATGCCTCTTGTGCATTGTGGCTTTTCTTGCCTTTCCTATTTGGCTCTTTATATCAAGACTTTGATGCCACGTAAAAAGAAGTTCACCAAAAATTTTGAGGTTGGGAGACTGGAACCTTGCTGGAACAGAAATGCCTTTCCATTTCTGTAGAATCCTGCTGGGTCCAAACCAGTGTAATTCTGAAACATTTGTTTAAACATTTGGTTTGCTGCTTTTTTTTGTCAATAATACATGGAATCCAATATACTAATTTTTCTTCTAGTAATTTATATAGGAAAGCTCGTGTAAAAACTGATGACATTTTTGGCATCGTGGGCAGTTCATCCTCCTCATCCTCATACAAATGGATGATTGTAATGTTGCTGTAAACTGAATTGATAGCATTGATATAGGTCTTTCAATTCTTTAACTATTTATCAAAAATAATCATAGATTACAGATTAACAGAGTTGGAAGGGACCTTACAGGTCATCTAGTCCAACCCCCTGCCCAAGCAGGAGACCCTACATCTGCCTCTACCTAGGATTGAACTCACAACCTCCTGATTGAGGCAAGTGAGGCAAGAGCTCTACCTCTAGGCCACACTACGCTGAAAAATATGTTCTTTTTTAAAAAAATGAATAAGTGAATACTTTTTTCTTTCCTTTTTCTCAGTATCTGCTCTCACAACCAAAGTTCTGGGCAATCCAAACCTCCGCTCTTCTTCTACGAACAAAACTTGAGAAGGGAAGTATTCGTCGAATGGAACGGGCAATGAAGCAGACCCAGGTAACATTTTTCTTGCTTTCTCTCCTCCTCCTCCAAACTGTTAATCTTAGTATCCGATTTATTCCGATTCATCGCCAACTTTGCCAATCAGCAGTAATGGAAGTTTCAGTTCAATATAGTTGTAGAACATTGTTAAGGTGAGAATAAATCTCATAGAGGCAATGTGGATCTTTTCTTGGAATTCAGACATTTAGAAATAAAGCCGAGATTAAAAGTCTAATAGAAAATATTTATTTCGGTACAAAAACAATAAATCATATAGTTACATCTTGCTAATAAATCGTGACCGCTCCGGCCAGAGTCAAAGGCAGAAGAGAATAATGGAGAATCAGGAATGCACACATGCACAGAAGATCACATCACGTGTCCTGCTTGTACTGGAATGTACCATAATATTAGTATAGGGGTGCATCACCCTGCATAGACATACAACTAGCAATATTCACTGCGTGACAAACATGGAATTGGTGGGCACAGTTTTGTTGATTCTCCTTGTGGTTCTACTTTGGAGTAGGGAAAATTGCTAGAATGTTTTAATAGATCCTTATCTTCTGATCAGAACAACTTGTTTTTTTCATGAACCCACTTCAGAAGAGGGACTACTTCTGAAGCTGCAGAGGGCCTGGTCTGCAGAGGAAATGGGACCAAAAAAAGTCATAGTGAATATTGCAAAGTACAAGAGAAGAAATGAGCTAGGTTTGGATCCCCACTGATGTGCCTCCAGTGCTTCAATGAAGTAAAATTAACCACTGAGAAATCCTTCATTGACAAATACCTGAGCCACCATCTGATTCCTGTTGCTGAATGAAAAACTCTTAATGGGTGATTTTGACAGGGTGCCTGTAGCTTAACATTTGCAACCTATGCTAGCCAATTTTTCTTTTGAATCAGCCGCAGCTGGCTCTTTCTTGTGGCTTCTTCAAAGGAGAAGTGATGTTGTGGTTAAGCTGACTTAAGTCATAATTTATCTTCAATGTATCGTTTAAATGAGTCATTTGAAATGTGTATTTGACTGAACATTTGTATTTAGACTGGAATAAAAAATCCTAGCTAAACATATTCAGTTTCTTTAACTGTTCTCCATAGGACTTGGTTTCTAGACTTCTCACCATCTTGATAGCTTCCTCATTCTCAGTTAGTCCAGACTGTGGTGTTCAGAACTGGACACAGTATTCCAAGCGGGGCCTAACAAAGGCAGAGAGTATGAGATTCCCTGTGAATGCTCAGTTTTTGTTCATACATCCCAAAATAGCATTTGTCTTTTTAGCAGCTGCATCACAAGGTTATCTCATGTTCACTTAGTGATATACTGGAACAATGTTTCTCACATTGACACTTTAGGATGTGTGGACTTCAACTCCAAGAATCCTAAGTTGTCAAGGTTGAGAAACACTATACTCAAAAACCCAAATTCTCTTCATGTACCGTATTTTTGGAATATAAGACGCTCCGAAGTATAAGACGCACCTAGATTTTGGAGAAGAAAACAAGAAAAAAAAATCTGCCTCTGCCTCCGAGCAATTTGCCTCCTTGTAGAAAACAGCAAACAGCCTGTTTCAGTTTCAGAACAGCCTGATTAGCGCAAGAAAAAAAAATCTGCCTCTGCCTCCCAGCAATTTGCCTCCTTACAGCAAACAGCCAGTTTCAGCACAGCCTGATTAGCACAAGCAGCTGATTGTCGGATCGGCCTCCCGACAATCAGCTGTTTCAGGCTGCAGGGATTGCCATAGCCTATTGCCACCTCCACGCACCCCATTTTCAGCCTCCGCATCCAGTTTTCAGCCTCCCCACACCCTTTTTTCAGCCTCCGCGCACCCCATTTTCCGCCTGTTCCGGGCGGTGGAGATCGGAATGGGTGGAAAATGGGGCGCGCAGAGGCCAAAAATGGGGCACATAGAGGCGGCAATAGGCAATGGCAATCCCTGCAGCCTGAAACAGCTGGTGTTCGGGAGGCCGATCCAACCAACAATCAGCTGCTTGTGCTAATCAGGCTGTGCTGAAGCTTAAACTGAAACGGGCTACATTCGGTTTCCTTCCAAATTTTCACTCTCTTTTGGGGGGGGGAGGAAGTGCGTCATATACTCCAAAAAATACGGTATATTAATGCAATCCCCATTCCACCAAACTCTTAACTCTCTAAATCTCTCCATTCTCTTGATTCCGTTTGTCTCCTGTACTTTGAGTTTCAGTATTTGGCTCTATACTCATTTTGGACTTTTACCACCACCTCCTATTTTTACCCTAGTTGTGTAAAGTTTTAGTGTTATCTTTTCCTACAACAAACTGAAACTGACTACCTCCTCTATTCTATAGTCTCCTATTCAGCCTGTGTGGCCCTTTTTGTTTAAAATTGGCTCTTTTGCTTGTCAGAACTGATTCAGGGCTTCATAATCAGTTTAATCTTCACTCCCACCCCCCTCTATTTCATCTTCTTCCCACCCCTGGCTGGTTTTTGACCATGGATTTTATTTTGCTCTTATAGTTGCTCTGTTTTTGCGAACTGCCAGTCATTCTTCCCTACCTTGTTCTGGCCATCTTACACTTCGCATTAATTCACCCACTAACATGGTTGTCCATAATTATGCCATAATTATCATAAGTTATCATCATACTAGCTTCTCTCTTCCTCTTTAATATGGATATACATCTTAATGTGCTTTATACGGTAGCTTTCCTAAAGGTGTAAAGATTTAGTATGTAGTGCATAGGACAATAAGAATCAGGAAGAGAGCTATTTTTTTACGTAATAAACTTGCATGCTGTTTTTACTAGAGAAGTCCCCATGAAATATTACTCTTCATAATTTGAATAAGTATTTTATTTTAAGTAGTTTTCCTTATCTTTTCTATTTTATCCACGTATTGTTAGCCAATAATTAAATCATATCCTTTAACAAAGTAGTTCTTGTATCCTCTTTATTATCACGTTCTTGTTCTTTTTCAGTGGAGGAGAGGCAAATAATGCCAATATTTTGGCCTCCAGGAAATTTTTGAAAGGTCAATTTTGTCTTTTTCTTGACAGCCTTGATTAGAAGACCTCTGGGGTTAACAACTTAGGCTAAACGATTCCTTCAGACATCAGGAATCTGTTGCTTTTAAAATGTGAACAGGGTTGACATCAGCAGTCACGATACCAAATAAAGTATCATATGCAGCTTATTCTGTGATTAATACTGAGGAACGTAGGGTTTCTTGAACTGGAAAATTAATCAATGTTCTCTTTGCTCCTTCAAAATTGTCCATAAAAGTCTTGATAACTTTCTAGCCATGACTAATGTGACTATGGCTATTCACTTGTATGTAGTTTGATTCCATTCATATGCCTTAGGCAGTGCTTTTTCATCCTGTGCACATGGCAGAAGATTCCAATATACTTTCTAATTCCACCACTACAGTATTTTTAAACAAGGCATGCTTCTTAATCGCACTGTTGACTAAGAGATCTCCTATGCCTGATCCTTCAATATGTCCTAGGCCATGTTAAGACTAACATGGAAGGAAGAAGCTAATACTGATTACAGTTCTTATATAGGTTTTACTAAGAGAAATCATATGAAGGAAATATAGTTTCTGAATATGATTTTTCAATAAAAAGTCTAGCAAACTTTTCAAAACAACAGCTACAATTGGGAATTGGAAGGCAATATTCCCTTAAGCCCTACAATTTTCTGAATTTTTGGAGCCTCTCCATGCAATACAGATGTTTAGTGATCAGAGGTTAAATTTATTGTAATTTTGCTCAGAATAGAGTTGATTTGTTGTATTGATAGGCATAAGAAAAATTATGTATCTTCTTCCATGCCCTTTAAGCATATAATTGAAGGATTTCAATCTCAGTCAGTCATTCCAGTGGGGTTTATTTGTCATTGCAAGTTCATTATTTAATATTCTATATTGCTAATCTGTACCCTAGGTGGTATCTACATTGCATTCAAATTAGAGAACTTTAGACAATATGGGATATGAAGCTCCATTTTCCAGGCATATTTCGCCTGGTGCACCAATTGTGACCATACTTGGAGAAGGAGGCTCTGCTCACAGTCACACATGCCCTGTCACCTCTCAGTTGGACTACTGCAATGCGCTCTACATGGGGCTACCCTTGAAGAGTATTCGGAGACTCCAGCTGGTGCAAAATGCAGCTGCGCGTGCTATGGTGGGTGTGTCAAGATACACCCATGTAACACCCATACTCCGCCAGCTGCATTGGCTGCCCATTGGTCTCCGGGTACAATTCAAGGAGTTGATCATCATCTTTAAAGCCCTACATGGCTTAGGACCAGGTTACCTCCGGGACCGCATTCTGCCTCATACTTCCCTTCGACCGGTTAGGTCCACAGAGTGGGTCTCCTCCAGGTCCCGTCAGCCAAACAATGCCGACTGGCGGGCCCTAGGGGGAGGGCCTTCTCTGTGGGGGGGCCCGTGCTCTGGAACCAACTTCCCCCAGAGATCCGAATTATCCCCATCCTGCTGGCCTTCCGGAAAGCCATCAAGACATGGCTCTTCCTGCAGGCAGGGGTTTGAGACAAGTTTATATCCGAGATCTCCCCGTGTATGTATGTTGTTGAACGTTCTTTTTAACTCTTTTTAACTTTTTAAAACTGTTTTTATATTAAGTTTATTGTTTAGTGTTCTCTTAAAATGTTGTATGCCGCCCTGAGTCCTTAGGGAGTAGGGCGGCATAGAAGACCCTAATAATAATAAATACATTCAGCCATACTTTGAATTCATTGGGATTTGTTAGGAACTTGCAGTCTAGCCAGGTAGCGTTATACTCAGATTGCTAATATTTGTGCTAAGGTTGTTGTTTCCAGACACCCTTGGAAGAATTTCATCTGTATTTGAAGAAGCCAGTCTGGTTCATTACAAATTACATATATATATAAGACTGGCTTTTAATCTCTTTTTGCTTACATGTATTGTAATTTATTATTTTGGATAAAGCAGAATATAGTTGCCCCTTTTGGAAAAACAGGGTTTTGTTTTGTTTTGTTTTGTTTTGTAATAGCTCATCTTCTGTTACAAAGTTAGTTTCAGAAAGCTGTTTCTAGTTATCAGGAGCAAAATTTTATACAAGGAGCTGGATAATTAAGCTGTCTGAATCCAAGGAGATTTATTGAGTGCTTAAATTGTAGGGCAATATTCAAACTGGCTGCCAAGTAAAACTCTTAGAAAGCTGGTAATTGGATATACCATTTTAATGACAGTTTCTTGCTTTACAACCTAAAAGCAGAATTGTCTCCTTTACTTGATGTGTCTTTGCATAATAGTTGCACCTGAAGGGGAGCTTGGGGAGTGAGCATTCATCAACCTTGAGCAAAAGACAGATTTCAGGTTTGTTTAATTTCAGTATAGCAATATGTTGAAATATATATATGGAAGAAGAATGCCCCAAAAGCAGGACCAGAACATTGTAAATGAATAACTGTGAGAGATGGTTCTCACGAGAAGTCTAATAGATTTTTCTAAATTGATAGGTGTAGACTTCCCCATCTTCATAAAAAGAATGTCTTCCCCACTTTATTGTAAAAGAGCTTGAGAAAAACCAGAAACTTGCTGTCTTAATATGCCTATATACAGTTTTCTAATTGGAAAGTACAGTATTTGATGGAATGTTTTCTATTTTTCTGAAAATATCTTCTTAATGCATGTTAATAATTAGAACTCTGAGAAACTTGTCCTTTGGGACTAGCCATTTCTAATCCAGGTTGCTACAAGCAATGATTAAGAATAACTGTCGGGCTGTTCTGTCACAGTGGTTCTTCGCAAATAGAGCTGTAGTCACCATCCTTGTGAATTACTGACCCCAGAGAGATAAATTCTGGTTTTAGTTTCTTCTCCTGATATTTGTATTGGATGGAAATTATTTGTTGACATAATCTTTAAATGTTTTTAGTACTGAGTAGCACATTAGTTTTTACATTCCCTTCTTTCCAGGGGTGAAATGCTCCCGGTTCGCTTTTACCTGTCTGTCGGCGGAGAGCCGATCGCGCAGGTAGTGCGGCGCTCCGCCGGGACACCGCCATTTGAGTTCTTTACCCTCTGCGCATGCACAAAGCTTTCTGTGCATGCGCAGAGGGTAAAAGAACTCAAATGGCAGTGTCCCGGCGGGTGGGCGGAGTGCCGCGCTACCTGCGCGATTGGCTCTCCGCCGACAGACAGGTAAAAGTGAACCGGGAGCATTTTCTTCTCCTTCTTTCACCTTCAGCAAGAGATTCCTCACTTCCCACCAGGAGAATGGTATTATCAACATATCAGAAGTTGTTGATGATCCTCACAGCAATTTTATTTCCTATTTCTTTTTCTTCTAGTTCAGAATTGCTCATGATGTATTCAGCATGTAAGTTAAATAAGTGACATTATACAATCTTGTGGATTTGGTGGAGTTTTTTTCCAGTTGTTAAGCAGTTTAGTTGCTACATCATTTGTTCTCTGCTGCTTCCTGGTCATCCGGCATATTCTTCAATAGGTAAATGAATTGATCTGCTACAGCCATATTTTAAGCGCTATGTGTTGTGATCGCGACAATCAGAAGCTTTAGCATAATCAATAAAGCAAAAGTAGACGTTTCTTTTGAATCCTTTTGCATTTTCCATCATACACTGAATGTTAGCACCGTTATCTTGGGTGTGCTTGCCTCTTTAATTTCATCTTCTTTGTCTGGCAGTTCTTTTTATTGAAATCTGAAGTACACAACGTAGAGCATTATCTTATTCGTATAAGAGATAAGTGCAACTATTTGATACTTTGGGCATTCTTTTGTACTGGTCATTTTTGGTATTGGAATTTTTCCAATCCTTTGACTATTTCTGTGTTTTTACAGCTGTTTACATGCTGCATGTATTATTTTAATTGTATCGTTTAGTAAGTGTTAAAAAGTCCTGTTAGCATTTCATCAATTCCTGCTGCTTTGTTTTTAGCAATATTTTCTAGGGACGATTTAACTTTAATTCCCAAAATATGTGGTCATTAATCAAAACCTTTATAAGTACAGTATCATCAATTTGGGGATCATTTTTCTGCAGTTCTTGCATATGCTTGCATCATCCCTTCTTTATATCTTTCTCCAATTAATCTTTGCCTTCTTTATATTTTAGTTTTATCTGTTATTTGCACAAAAACATCCAGCATTTAGTTGAGAAAAATTTCTTCTGTTTCAATGTCCAGGTTGGGGAACTTTGTTAAAAATTAGTTCAGGGAACTTAAGAGAATGTTAGGTTTGTTATTTCTCAAATACTAGCATTCTATCAGGTAGGTGGATCATTTAAATTTATGTTGTTATCAGGTTTCCTTGAGATTTAACAGTTAAAACTTACTAAAAGATACATTTACATGATCCTCTTGCTAACTAATTTTCAACAATGTTCCCCAATCAATTTTATTAGAGATCAAACATATAAAACTGTTTCTGCCTGTTTTTCTCTAGCTTTCCCTCAAATAGGCATAGAACATTGCCTTAGGCAGAGTCAGAAAACTGACCATTCTCCATCCTCTGAGGAGCCAGCAGTCAGGATGGGTTGTCTCCGCCCACTAGCAGTCGAGGACCGAGTCACTTTTCTTCTAAATCCCTGGATCCGCCCTCTGAGATCCCAGTTTTGACTCGTCCTCAGCAGCAACAGGACGTGGTGAAAACAGCTCATCCAACTGCTGGTTCCAACGTGCTATTTACAGGATTCACAGACAACTTCCATCAGGTCATCTTTAATTATTTCCTTTGGTATTGGTCCTAACTTACTGTGTGAGCGAGGGGAGAGTGGCAACGCCGCGGGGGCTTTCAGCCTAGGCTGCCACGTGGGGCTTTGGGCTTCAGGCCTAACCCCTCCCGAAATCCCCTCCTCCCTCCTCCGATCGTCGGAATCTTTGCTCCGCGACCGTAGCCAGCTCAATCAGCCGTTTGAACTAGTTCCGGCTCTGGCTGCGAAGGGCAAAGGCCCGTTGTCGCCCCCTTGCTCACCGAAGAGGATCGGAGCGTTTTTTCATCAGCCTGCTGCTTCTCGCCGGCCGGGGAGCGAAAGCGAAAGGAGAAGCGGCTTGCCGGCATTGCAGCCGGCCGCCGGAGCTTCGCTTGCAGCAAGCTCCAATTTCAAATTTGGCGCCAAATCTGAGCCGGGGGAGGAAGCGAAACCGAAAGCCGGGCGCTCACAGGGATCGAGCTGCAGAGCGTCCCTGGGGATTCCTCATCTCTGCAAGGATCATTCAAAGAGGATCTTGGCCTTAACTTGAGAAGGGAAGGAGAGGGGGGAAAGCCCGGCCATTATTACTATTGCTCAGACCTCCTTGATTCAGCCATGGCAAAGGGCATGCCCCCTGCCTCATCTAAACCAGGGGGCAAGAGGAAGCACAAAACGAACAGGCCCAATGATGATGAGGCTGCAGCTTCCTCATCTCTGGCAGGCAGAGCAGAGCCCACAAGAGTGGAGCAGCGCAGGGATAGGACCCTGCAGAAAATGCATGAAAAAGCTGCAAAGGCAAGTGTTCCCCAGGGCAGTTCCACTCAGCCTGAGGAGGTTCCTTCCCTAGAGGCCACAACTCTTCCCCAAATTTCCTCTAATCTATGGGGGACAGAGGGATTGGGTATTTCAGCTGCACCCCTGCCAGCTCCTACCAGCCTGGTGGCCAATCCAGTCCTTCCTGCCACTACAAGACTTGGCCAAGAGGGGTCTCCACTCCCGCCCCCCCCCTGTTGCTCAGATAGCCAGGCCTCCATCAGTGCAAGTGCCACCTGCACTTCCATTTGATCCTAGCCTGATTCAACAGTGGATTGCAACAGCTGTCCAGTCAAGTATCACTGCAAATCTGCAATCCTTGGCAGCCTCCTTACCACCCTTGGGCTCAGGTACCTCATCTCCTCGGCTGGACCCTCAACCAGGGACCAGTGCTGATTGTCTGGCGGAGGACCAGTTATCTAATATTTCAGAAGATGACAATCTCGATGATTTACATGCAGCTCAGATGGACGCCTTTGGTGACTTGTCTGAAGATGAGGTAGCTCCACCTACCCAGCCTCTGACTGCGGCCCTCTTCCCACCGGGTCTTTACAAGTCACTCCTCAGCAAGGCCAGGGCGGCCGCAGGGCTAACAGCCCCAGCTAATCCGGCACCATTGCTAAATACTCCTCTGGGGCCTATTTTCTCCTCGGTCACGCCAGAACCGGATTCCGTACCCGCGCCTTCGCTGTTTCTGGACACAGTAAGGAATCAGTGGGCCAATCCGGCGACTGGGCCAAGCCCGTCCACCCTCGAACGGCAATTTTTCAATGTAGCTTCGGAATTGGGGGACCTCCTGGAAGTTCCAGTAGTGGACCCCCCGGTCTTAGCCCTGCACGCTCAGACCAACCTTCCCAGTGAATCAGAGGAAAACCTCAAGCCTGAGGATCGGAAGATGGAACAAGCTCTCATACGGGCCCATCAGGCAGCTGCCTGGGCCATCAAGGCAGCGTCCACATCCTCCTTCTTTGCCAGGGTGGCTCTTCTCTGGGTGAAACAGCTGCAGGACCTGATTCCGGATACCAACATACGGGCACATCAAGATCTGAACAAAATCTTTGCTACCTGCCAATTCCTCGCTGATGCCACCTTGTATACATCAAAATTTGCATCCAAGACAATGGCGTCCACCGTCGTAGCCAGACGTATGCACTGGCTCAAACAGTGGCCGGTGGAAACGCGCCACAAATGGCGACTAGCGTCCAAGCCTCTCAAAGGGAAGCAACTTTTCGGCGACTCCCTCGATCCATTCCTCATTGAGTCAAAGGATAAGCGGAAGATCTTACCATCTCTATCTCGCAGAGGTCTTCCACGTCAGACCCCCTACTTCAGGCGGCCCTTTCGCCACACTGACCAGGGCTCCAGTTTCCCCCGGACCCCAGGTCAGTATACGGGCAGGTTCCGTCCCAATCAGGATAGGGCCGG
Source organism: Diadophis punctatus similis (assembly GCA_023053685.1). Taxonomy (NCBI): domain Eukaryota; kingdom Metazoa; phylum Chordata; class Lepidosauria; order Squamata; family Dipsadidae; genus Diadophis; species Diadophis punctatus. Next base: position 66,307,896 of record JALIGW010000001.1, on the reverse strand, counting down.
GAGGGGGAGACCTTTTAGACGCCAGTTCCGCGGTGGCGCCGGCGGGCGCCCCGCCAAGCGAGGGAAGTAGGGACTCACCGACAATTTCAGACGTCCCCATTGGTGGCAGATTAAAATATTTTGCTGCCACGTGGGAATCTACAACTGATGATTCCTGGGTTCTCGACACAATACGGCACGGTTTGTCCCTGGAATTCCTCTCTCTCCCCCCGGGAGCCTTCATCCGGTGCCCTACGGCCCGTAACCCGGCTAAACGGGTTCTGATGGCCGAAGCAGTGCAACACCTTCTAGATATTAGGGCAATTCAGCAGGTACCCCCTGACCAACTCTTTCAGGGGTTTTATTCCATCCTTTTTGTGGTACCCAAGGCTTCGGGGGGCTGGAGGGCAATTCTAGATCTCAAACGGCTTAACCGTTACATCTCATACAGGAAGTTCCGGATGCATTTTTTAAAATCCATCTTGGCCTGCATCCGTCCGGGGGACTTTATGGCCTCCCTGGACCTAACTGAAGCCTATTTACACATTCCCATCGCGCACCAGCACCGGCGTTATCTCCGGTTCTGTTATGCGGACAAGCATTTCCAGTATCGAGCCCTTCCCTTCGGGCTCTCCTCTGCCCCCAGGATTTTCACGAAGGTCCTCTCCGTCTTGGCGGGACATCTTCGGGCTCTTCCTATTAGAATACAATGTTATTTGGATGACATTTTGGTTCATGCCTCCTCCAAAGAATTAGCTCAGCAACATCTTCAAATTGTCACCAGGGTTCTCACTGAACACGGGTTTTCCATTAATTTGGCCAAGAGTCAGTTGTCCCCTTCTACAACTATAGGACATTTGGGGTCCGTTATCGACTCCGCATCCGGCAGAGTATTCCTTTCACCGGATAGGCAGCGTAGTCTCAGGGAGTTAGCCTCACAAGTTCAAAGAGCGGTGTCTTCTCCGCTCCTCACTCTCTCATCACTATTGGGCAAAATGGTTTCCAGCATTTCCATCACTCCATGGGCCAGGTTGCACGCACGGGAACTGCAGTGGTTCCTTCTTCCCTTTCAGAAAGCCAGATGCGGATCATCACCTCGCAAAGTCCGGTTAACCCCGGCGGTCAGACGCTCCCTCAACTGGTGGCGCTCGCCCGCCCTCGCAAAGGGCTCCCTGTTCTTTCCACAGTCAACCATCACAGTCACCACAGACGCCAGTCTCTCCGGATGGGGCGCACATTGCGAAGGCGTCACGACACAAGGACTGTGACAGAGGAACAGTCCAGGTGCTCCATCAACTGGCTCGAATTGCACGCCGCCTCTCTCGCGCTCAGACACTTCCAACGTCTGATACTGGGGTCCCATGTGCGCCTTTTAACGGACAACATCACGACCAAGGCGCACATCAACCGCCAGGGGGGCACCCGCTCCCGGACCCTGATGGCCGAGGCGAGGAAAATCGGTCTGTGGGCAGAGCGCCATCTCCTGTCGCTAACCTCAGAACACATCTCCGGGGCGGCCAATGTTCAGGCGGACTGGTTGAGCCGCTCTTCGGTGGACCAAGCCGAATGGCGCCTGGATCCATCGGTCTTCCAGTCCATCTCGAGGAGGTTCGCCGACCCGACGGTGGATCTCTTCGCTTCACCGGAGAACACACAACTACAGAGGTTCTACACCAGGTATCAAACACGGGGGGCAGAGGGGACGAACGCCCTACTCTGCCAGTGGCCGGAGGGTCTCCTTTACGCCTTCCCTCCCCTCCCCATCCTGCCCTTAGTCCTCCGGAAACTACTGCAGGAACAAGCGGAGTTGATCTTAGTTGCTCCATTTTGGCCCCGGCAACCCTGGTTTGCCGAGCTCGTAGCGCTCTCCGTTCAGGACCACTGGATACTGCCTCCTCTCCCGACCCTCCTCAGTCAGGGAGAGCTCCTACACCCGGACCCCAGGTGGTGCCAACTGACCGCTTGGCGATTGAGCGGCGCATCCTAACAACTCAGCTATACGACCCGGACGTCATCTTCTATATCCAGGCTTCTCGCCGTCCTTCTACAGAACGTATTTACTCAGCGACATGGCAGGCCTTCTGTTCCTGGTGCTCTTCACAATGCATCTCACCACTCAATGTGCCCCTACCGATGGTCCTACGATTCCTAAAACGGGGCCTGGATAGGGGTCTATCCCCCAACACCCTTCGTCACCACCTCGCAGCTCTGTCCTCGATTCTTTCGTGCGGACACTGGGACTCCCTGTCCCATATTCCCACCGTACGCCGCTTCTTGAAGGGGGTCACCAACTGCCACCCTCCAGCCATTCACCGTTATCCCACCTGGGATCTGCCCCGGGTACTGCAGTCCCTGACGGAGGCTCCCTACGAACCATTACGGGAGGCTTCTCTACGTCTTTTATCCCTCAAAGTCGCATTTCTCCTCGCCATCACTTCGGCCCGTAGGATTTCGGAGCTTGGAGCGCTCTCAGTCCGTGATGACCTCTGCATCTTCCACAGTGACAGGGTCGTCCTACACTTGGATCCCTCCTTTATACCGAAAGTCAACTCGTCTTTCCATCGTGCGCAAGAGCTCATCTTACCGTCTTTTTGCCCTTCTCCTTCTCATCATTCCGAGCGCCTCTGGCACACCTTGGACGTCCGCAGGGCCCTGCGCGTCTACATTGCCCGTACTCGCCCGTTCCGACGAACGGAGGCACTTCTAGTTACCTTTTTGCCTCAATCAATGGGACTTAAGGCGTCGTCCACTACCATCGGCCGTTGGATACGAGGGGCCATTGCCAAGGCTTATGACATGTCCTCAACTCCACGGCCCGCGGGCATTACGGCGCACTCAACTCGTAGTGCGGCCACTTCCGCCGCCTGGGCGACCCAATGTCCACTGGAGGATCTCTGTAGGGCGGCGACTTGGGCATCACCTACCCCGTTTAGTCGGCATTACCGGATTGATAAATACGCATCGGCTGATGCCGCCTTTGGGCGCCGGGTGCTGCAACGGGTCCTCAATCAACAACAGTAACAACGCCTGACCTGTCCCTCCCTTGGGTACTACTGCTTTGGTATGTCCCATCCTGACTGCTGGCTCCTCAGAGGATGGAGAATGAGCGTTGACTTACCTGATACGCTCTTTCTCATCAGAAGGAGCCAGCAGTCAGCTCCCTCCCCTTTTGGTAGGCGTTGCCAGGAGTTTCTCTTACAAGGCCCCGTTGGGTTTGTGTCCTTCCTGGATCCGCTGGGGGCATCGTTTGTCCCGGTTCTCCAAGTTCCTCCCGGATCTGTCACGTATTTCTACTGTTCTTCAAAAAAAAAAAAAATTCCACGAGTTCCACATTACCTGTTTTTTTCATCACGACTTTCACCGTTAAGAACCAGTCAACAACCAGTTGGGATGTTCTGGACGTCAGTTCTTATGTTTTCGCCACATCGAGTCTTCCCTTCGGATTCGTCAAAACTGGGATCTCAGAGGGCGGATCCAGGGATTTAGAAAAAAAGTGACTTGGTCCTCGACTGCTAGTGGGCGGAGACAACCCATCCTGACTGCTGGCTCCTCCTGATGAGAAAGAGCGTATCAGGTAAGTCAACGCTCAATCTTATTCAATTTTGTGTGTGTGTGTGTGTATGAGGCAGACAACCTGAAATGTTTTGTATGCATCTTCTGCCACTAAGGAGCTCTCTGGGATCCCCAGGAAAATCTTTGAGAGGGTTTGCAAATAAGAAAAGGAACTTTTTTTGCAGGTAGAGTCTTCAATTGATAAAACTTTGTATGTAATCCAAGATGTCTGTATAAGGTGCATTAATTTGTCATATCCATGTGGAATTCTAAAGTACTTAAATGTAATTTCCTCTGATGCTACATTTATTAATCCAGTTTTCTAAATGTCCACTAGATTTATTGGACTACAATTCCCACAACTTTCAGCAAATGCATCTGGTAGTGTCAGGTTAGAAATTGTTATAATAGTTGATATATTACACACTAAAAGAAACATAAAAGAATTATTTTCAGATGATAAACTTAAGATGAGAAATGCTTTCATTAAAATAATTTGTCAGATGGTCTCACAGTACTGTTCTTCACCAGGAATAAACACTAATATCCTTAGGATAAAAGACAGCATGTTAATATGCATCACTATTATTTATTACTTGATTGATTTATATACATTAACAACTAGAAATTATCCTTGATCTATACTTCCTAGACTAGATTTCCATCCCCTTGAAGATGCCTTCAATAAATGTTGAGCTATAGTTTCCATCATCCTAAAACGGGGCATTAGGAATTACAGTTGAATATATCAAGAAAGGATTTGGAGATGAGTAGCATTGGCTTAAAAATAAAGTGGAATATGAAAATTAAATTAGAAGGACATAGCGATAGCTAAAGTCTTTTCAGAATTTTATATCATGGCTCCATAGCTACTTGGTGCTTCCCATGCTGCCTACATTGAGTAGACATTGAAATCCAAAAATCTGAGGGATACAAGGAGCATGCCACTACTGAATTCAATTAAAATTAAACACAGCGTGTTTTCCAGAAAATAAGACCCAACCGGAAAATAAGCCCTAGCCTGATTTTTAGCGTGCTCCTAATATAAGCCCTACCTCCCAAAATAAGCCCCAGTTAAGGTCATTGTCAGCCAGGGGGTGGGCAGAGCCAGCACTGGAGGTGGCGAGGGCGTGGGGACCGACAGTGTCCAGCAGCAGCCATAGCCTGCGCAGTGCAGGTGAGTTGATTACGTGTCCAAGCAGCAGGCAGAGGGGTGGGGGAGGCAGGCGATCTGGATGCGCCGCACAGTTATTAAGTGAGTTTTGACCCATTTTACAACCTTTCTTGCCATAGTTGTTAAGTTAGTAACACAGTTGTTAAGAGAATCTGGCTACCCCATTGACTTTGCTTATCGGAAGGTTGCAAAAGGTGATCACATGATCCTGGGACACAGCAACAATCACGTGACCGTGGGGGGGGGCCTGAAATGGTCATAAGTGAGAAAAATAGTCATAAGTCACTTTTTCCAGTGTCATTGTAACTTTGAATAGCCACTATATGAACTGTTACAAGTCAAGGACTACCTGTATATGTGCTATCTAGCTTTCTGTCTATGAAGTGGTCTGTTATTTCATGGGCCTTTTGAGATTTTGACATTTTGACATTTACAGTGACATCTTATACATCATATTAATTTGTTTGTTTGTTCATTCATTTATTTAATTTATTAGATTTTTATTAAATCTTTATTATTTGTAAATAACTCAAGGCAGCAAACATGTATAAAACTCCTTCCTCCTCCTACTTTCCCCACAACAACTCTATGAGGTGGGTTGGACTGAAAGAGATAACCCAGAATCATCCAGCTGGCTTTCATTCCTAAAGTAGATCTAGAACTCACAATCTCCTGGTTTCTAGGCTAGCCCCTTAACAATACACCAAACCAGCCCTTCAGTTTGTTCAGTCTATTGCTCTTATACTGGTTTGGAAACACTGTTTGATGTGTTTAGTCCAGGGGTCGGCAACCTTAAACACTCAAAGAGCCACAAAGGTCCTAACCAGAAGTCCCCCATTCAATTCTGGAGCCGACTGAAAGTCTGGTTCTCCCACCATAGAGTCTCCTCCTAGTGCGGTGTCCTTTTTCCTCTACCGACTGGAAGTCCAGTTCCCCACTATAGAGTTTCCTCTTAGCGCGGCGTTCTTTTTTCTCTACCTGTCCTAACCGAAAGCCCTATCAATTGTGGAGCCAACCGGCGACAGGGAGCCTCAGCAGAGGGATGAAAGAGCCACATGCGGCTCCAGAGCCGCAGGTTGCTGACCCCTGGTTTAGGCTTTCTACGTTAGTAATTTTAAGCAGATAATGCTGCTTTGTTCAGTTGCTGTGTTAGCCAGAACCTATTGAAATCTTATATTGTGTTATATATTTAAATGCTTCGGATTTTCAGGCACTTGCAGACCAATTTGAAGAGAAGACAACATCAGTTTGTGAACGTATGAAGATATTTTACAGTTGCCAGGTTCCTCCACACTGGGCCATTCAGGTATAAAATAACTGATTTGTAGATGTCATTTTTATAAAGCATGAAACTTGAGATGCTGGAAGGGAAAATTTCTCCTGTTGTATTTTTATATGAAGTACTATAACAAATCTATTTACCTGGCTTATTATATAAAAATACTGTAGTAGGCTTCTGTATTAATACAGTGCATTCCAGCTGGCAGTGTTTTTAAACTGTGCATTAACAACATTACCAAATGTCACCACACCAATTATAATTGTAATTGTCAAAATCTTGGTCAGTTATCAAGAGATTGGCTAAGAGAGTTCCTTGAAATTTGACCTTAATTTTTTGCAACACATTTGTCTGTCTTTGACGCAGGAGAAACCATTTTTGCATTCTTTTTGTTTTAAAATCCTTCAGAAATCTTGCCAGTTCACAAAACCCAGTGTGGTTTTCACTTTGACTTTTTTTTTCTCCAAGCCAAACCAATTTTGTGAGCTCTGTTGGTGATCTATTATTGACAATGGTTGAAGTGCTGTCTTAAGTAGCACAGTCCTTGCATATATTTCTCTTATACTTACCCTCAAAACTGTTACATATAAATCATAGATAGGAATTGCTGCTGTGAAGGACCATGTCTTCTCATGCTGACCTTGGTAAGCAGGCTCTTTTCTGTCCCTTCTTGTAGCCTCCCAGAAGCCCAAAGTAGAAAAAAACAAAACAAAAAAACCCAGGAAAGGACTAGCAAAATCTTGTCAGCAGCATCCATTAGGACGTTTGGCTGTGATCCAATTATCTTACTCAGCTTGGTGTTTCTTTTGTCTCCAGTAATCCTGTCTTATCAGTCTGCTTGTTTCCTACTTGTCAGCCCATAGTTTTTCCTTGATCTTGGGTAAATCGTGGGTAAATCCTAGATCAACTATATTGTTTCTAGATGTCATTCATGTATTAAAAGAGAGCAGCTGAAAATAGTTAAAGTAAAAATGGTCAGCTTGCTAAGATGCCTTTATATAATTTATATTTATCTCTTCTTCATCTAGAATCTGTTTGTCTTTAAGTCTTTACCTAGATGGGTGAAGCTAAAAGCTTTGGAAACTGTTTAGAGAAGTATTCAGTCACAATTCACTTTAGTTCTCTAAATCCCCACCCCACCCTCAAAAGTGCACAAAATTGTTCTTGGCCTAGCCCAGGGGTAGGCAAAGTTGGCTCTTCTATGACTCATGGACTTCAACTCCCAGAATTTCTGAGCCAATCACGCTAGCTTAGGAATTCTGGGAGTTGAAGTCCACTAGTCATAGAACTAGCATGGTCCTCAAACAGATGGAGATTTGCATTCTGGCAATAGAGGCTAGAATATATTGTTGCTATAAATAAACTACAATTAGAGTTGTCAGTGATTTTTGGGGGCATTTACCTTGAAATCTGGCCCCTTTCTATTTGGAAGACAATTCATTTGTTGTTGTTTTATGGGCCTGGATAAAATGTTAATTTCTCCTCAAACGTTTAATACATCTTAAAATCTCTGACATATGTCCAGTTGAGCTATCTATTTTTGGTACAGATTTTTTTCTTCACTGTTTCCAGAATAGATTTTGTGTCTGTGTGCATGTGCACACACACACACAGTGTATGTTGGGGCAGGGGTGAAGGTTGCAATGAAGTCATAGCACAAGGCATCTCCTAATCAAATTTGGCTGATTTCAACAAAGCTAATCACACTTGAATCTGGGTAATATGTCATGAGAGACTTGAGATGAAGCCTCCAAGCTTGAAGCTAGGATGGGAAGTTGAAAAAACATCCTACAAGAAGACAGTGTCCAATCACAGCTGCACCATTTCCAAACAACAATGTCCATTTAGTCACCAATTGAGGGAAAGGACTAGCAAAGCTGGGGCAAGTTGGGTTAAATTTTATACCCTGTACTGTGTAAAGTCCCCAAAAGGTCACCCAAAAGAAGAAATGTTCGTTTTAAAACTGAAGTATTTATCAAGCTAGTAAAATTAAGCAGTTTAATTTCATTGTATGCAATCATCTCCCAGGAGAAAAAGTGAGAAGAAGGAAGATTAAAGGCTTGGTGTGTGGGTGTGTTTGTGTGGGTGTGTAATTCTTCAAGCTAATCTGAGTTTTGAGAGTGAGAGAAAGGGAAAAAGATATTGCAGGATAAGATAGAAAAAGGCAGAAGTGAACCATTGCCATGAGAGCCCAATTTTGTTGAAAAATGTGAATTCCATCTGGCCAGGCAGTTTCAAAGTTGTTTGCTTTCCAGGTATTTATTCTAAAAAACCAAGAAGCTAAACATAGCAATAGCACTTAGACTTATATACCGCTTCATAGTGCTTTACAGCCCTCTCTAAGCGGTTTACAGAGTTCAGCAGATTGCCCCCAACAATCTGGGTCCTCATTTTACCCACCTCGGAAGGATGGAAGGCTGAGTCAACCTTGAGCCGGTGAGATTTGAACAGCTGAACTGCTGAACTAGCAGTAGCCTGCAGTGCTGCATTTAACCACTGCACCATCTTGGCTCTACATTCATTGAAGACATTGAAAACGTTCATTCTTTATTATTTTATTACCTATTGCCCAACATTGTTTCAAACAGTGTTTCACTACACATCAGAATTTGTAGTTTCTTTGAGCATGCAGATGTCATAAAAAAGTTAGATCTAATTTTTTCAGAGTAAATAATATAGCATAGTTGCACAGACTATGAATACCGAGGCAAATATGCTAATTTGAATCATACTAATTTGCATTTTCTAATTCAGAAGTTTCCAGATTTCTGGAAAGGTTCCAAATTTTGTTTTTGTGTTCTGTCTGGGTTTTTTTTGAGAAAAAAAAGTCTTAGGAATGAATAAAGCTTAGAGGTACAAGGGCAGGCTCAGAAAGTGGAATCAAAGCCCCATGGAGAGAGTTGTAAGAGGGAAAAGAAACATAAGGATTCTGAGTGAAAGGGACCTTTCTAGGCCAATGTGAGCGCACTTTTTTGTTCCCTACTGGTCAATGGAGGACGATTCTCAGTCCTATGGGTCAGTGGAGAGTTGCTGCCGGTTCGGACCAGTTCTTTAAGAACCGGTAGCGGAAATTTGCCACCGCTTGCCGAACTGGCAGCGATGACCGGCGGTCCATGCTCCCGAACCGGTCATCCGGTTGCCGCGGATTGCCCAAAAAACCTCTGCGCATGCACAAAGGCTTCTGTGCATGCGCAGAGGGTCATTTTCGGAAAGTGACGCATGTGCACGAGCGAAGCGGGCATGCACGCGCAAAACGTGCACTTCTGTCGCGATGCGAACCGGTAGGGATGGTAAGTAGAACCCACCCCTGTTATGGGTCCTAAATAACACATAGTTCAACAAAAGACAGGTAATGCCAAATACTTTGGAGAGGTAGGCCTTGAAATTTCAGGTTTCTCATGGCCACTGAATCAGTAATGTAATGAGATTATGGTAAAAGATGAAAGTTGATGAAGTTGGGATGGAAAGATTTGGCATTTAAAAAGCATTTAAGACTCTAGGGAGATTCTTAAGATGCTTCAGTACTAATCTGCTTCAAATAACTAGAGGTTGCTGTGGGAAGACTTGGCAACAGTTTTCCCACAGAGATGAACTCAAGTGTACAGTGTACAGCAGCTAGATCAATTTCAGCTATATTAGGTTGTGGATTGAGGTGTCCAAATCTGTCAAGCTCCGGAGTAGCACTGAAGCTAGCATGCACATAAGTTTGTGAAATTTGTCTCTTGCAGCATTTTGCCCAGAATGGGTGAGTGACTGTAGGAAGCTGATGTCATTTTATTTTGTTTATTCATTTGTTAAATTTATCCACTGCTTATCTCACCATGGGGCTGCTCTAGCTGGTTTACAGCAATGAAAAGGAAGACATGAAAAGAGCGTAAACAAAACAGAAGTAAAATAATAGAACAATAAAATAAACTATGAAAAAGAAAACAACAAGAAAACAGCAGTGGGATAAGAAAAAGATGGAAGGGTGGAGAGCAGAGAGCAAGGAGGGCAGGGGAGTCTGCCATCCATCCAGCAGCCACCTTCTGCATGGAATTCCCCCATTGGGTCCCCATTTGAGTGACATTGCTGAGAGGTGGGCTTATCAGGACAGCTCGAATGGTAAATATTTTTCATTCTCATCATGCTTCAATGGTGTCTTGCTTTCCAGCAATCAGCAATTGGATAAATTAGCCCACTCTAAATATATTGGGTCTATCAACTCAGTACATCTGAAGCATATCTGTTAGGGGAAGACAGATGTCAATCTTTACTAGTTATTATGTTTCTTTAAGAGCATATTTTGTAATTGTTAAAACAAAATGCACCATGAGCCCATGTCCTATCTGCTCTTTTGCTTTAATTTCCCTGTCTCTTAATCAAATTTCCTTTGCTTTTTGAGGCTGGATATTGAAGTGGAGTAACTACTACATGAACTTGGAATTAATCCCCTCTAATGTGTTATCCAGGATTTCATTTCAATTGTTTCATTAACTGATAGCTGGTTTCTGTACATGAACTGGCTAGACTTTCTTCCCTCTGTCCCCAGTTAGCCTTTTTAATTGTCTCTGGATTGTATCACAGAATGTCAGTGTGACCCAGACTCTAGACAGATAACGTCAATATTGGCCAGCATCAATGGGACTTATTGTTGGTTACGGTATTTGTGTGCATATCCTGGTTTCTTTTTTCTATTCCAGTATCTGGAAATGGAGAAAGAGCCATTACTTCCATGTTTAGGGTAATGTTGAGTGAGTAAAGTTTTTAAAATCCACAGCCAATCTTTACTAATTTTAATTTTCAGAAATTACAAGTGCAAAATTAATAGACTTTTCTAAATTTCAAAGAAATAGCAATAGCACTTAGCGCTTAGACTTATATACCGCTTCATAGTGCTTTACAGTCCTCTGTAAGCGGTTTACAGAGTTCAGCATATTGCCCCCAACAATCTGGGCGCTCATTTTACCCACCTCGGAAGGATGGAAGGCTAAGACAACCTTGAACCTCTGAGATTTGAACCGCTGAACTGCAGCTAGCAGTCAGCTGAAGTAGCTTGCAGTGCTGCACTCTAACCACTGCACCACTTCGGCTCAGAAAGAAAGAAGGAAGGAAGGAAGAGAGAGAAAGAAAGAAAGAAAGAAAGAAAGAAGGAAGGAAGGAAGGAAGGAAGGAAGGAAGGAAGGAAGGAAGGAAGGAAGGAAGGAAGGAAGGAAGAACTTTCCATACTTTTGAAAAATATCTTGAGCATTTCAAATTATTTTATAATCTAAATCCATGTAAGCACTGCTTCAATGTTGTTCTAAATAAAAATGCGTAACTGAATTTTTCAATATTCTACTTTGAAGCGTCAACTTGCAAGCTTACTCTTTGACCTTGGATGTACCACTTCAGCTCTGCAGCTCTTCAAAAAGCTTGAAATGTGGGAAGATGCTGTTATCTGTTATGAAAGAGCAGGCCAGCATGGGAAGGTAAAGTATTTCCACTCTGATTACTGTTTTTATGCTTTTTAACATGCTGTACCTTTTGTACATACAGTATATGGTTTTCTTCCCATTAACATCTACCACATCAAAACTATCTAAAGTTGCATATATTACTTGCACTAAAAATAATGCAGTAGCATTTAAGACAAAAAAGATGATCAAAGAAAATAAGGGGGGGGGGGAAGAGAGAGAGAAACAAGGACAGGTATTTTTTTAAAATCAGTAATAAACTCGGACAAAGGAAATCGACACATAATGAAGGATTGTAATTTTGTATATAAATATAGTAATATGTATAGAAACAAATTAATAAAACCAAAATATAGAGCAGTGTTTCTCAACCTTGGCAGTTTGAAGATGTGTGGACTTCAACTCCCAGAATTCCACAGCCAGCAACGCTGGCTGTGGAATTCTGGGAGTTGAAGTCCACACATCTTCAAACTGCCAAGGTTGAGAAACACTGATATAGAGTAATATGTATAGAAACAAAATAAGGGAAACGTATGTATAGTTAAATGTATGTATACCAATATGGAAACGTTGTAAAATTGTTTTAAAATTGTTAAAAACTCAAAAAAAAAAGGACAGGTATTTTAAATTACATCTCTTGATTTTGAGGGAACCAAAACTGACTGTAGCTACATGTTTACATTATTCTTCAAGAAAAAAAATATATAATTAACTTGGTGATAAGTAGGATTCCACGGTATGAGACATTCTTGAGAAAATGGAGCAGAAACTGGGTGGGAGTTCCTTAAAAAGGGAGACACTAAAAAGCAAAGGAGGGCAGGGAGCAAATGAAGCTAATGAGACTTCATAAAAAAAAACACAGGGGAGGCTTGAAGATCAGAAAGGATGTACTGTATATAGGTGATGAAAAAGGGGAGATCTTGTCAAGGAAAATTGTGGAAGGGCTAGATTTGTAGAGCGGGTATTAGAAATTTGCTCTGGCATGCTAAGAACAAAACTGCTTTCTTCAAATATATTTAAATATAAGAAAAAGAAGCAACGGCAATAACATCTGCTCCGCTCAGTGAACGTTTGAATATGGCAATAAATTTGAAAATGGCAATAAATTCCAGAGAAAAAGTAGGAGCACTCAAATCCTATTTTCGCTCAGTCTCTAAAGGGGGATACCATCAAACAAATTTAAGAGCAGGTTGGAGAAGCAGGATCCTAATGTCAGCTTGATAGAAACATAGTCAGGGTTTGCATCTCCGGGAAAAGGGGGTTTGCCTCCTAGCTTACTGAAGAAGCTTACTAATGGTTTCGCCAAACTTCTACTCTTTGAAAAATCCTAGATAATGAGATACCAGATGGCTAGAGAAGGAATAATATTTTTCCTCCTTTATGGGAGAGAAAAAAAGGAGGTTCTGGGAAGCTTCAGTCCTGGGCTAAGCAAAGTATTTAAAAGGCAAACTCCACAATTAATGCCAGGATGAGCAAAACACTCCTTCACAGAGCATTAAAGGCATTATGTTGTTTGGAAGGCCAACATGCCTTTGAAGGCTGTGCCTCTTTGTGTGTCTGTGCATGTGCTTCATTTCTCTCCTATTCTTTCCTGCATTGATCAGCCTTCACCTTAAAATACTGTGTCTAATTCTGAACACTAGAATTCAGATAGATACTAAAAAAGACAACATAGAGAATCAGAACATAGGAAACTTAAGTTTTAAAAGACAATTTGGAAGAATTCAGAAAAGACACTGGGGCGGATAATATTATAGCCCATTTCAAATTTTGGGGCAGGGCAGGGAGTCCCACAGAATAAAGGCAAGGCCTGTCTACTGTTGTTCCAGAACACAGAACAGAGAATAGGTCATGGGAAAATAGGTTCTGGGTGAATGGCAGGTATAGATTCCTAATGCAGAAGAAGTTCAAGGGAGATAACAGATTCTTCTTTGTTCAGAAGTAGAGAGCTGTCTCTCAGGGTTGCTTCCATCCAGTTCTGTGAGTCTGTGGGTCAAGGCAAAGAAATGGAGAATTAAGGGAGAAAAGAGAGCTACATGAATATTCTGATATGATTCCTCAAAGTAATTTGATGGATTTGGGGTGTGTGTATGTAAATCATTTCCAGATTGGTTTGCAGGTGTCATCTTGCTATTTTTCTCTGATATTATCCCTTGTTTTCCACTTAATTCTGTACTTTTGTCCTAGTTATCTTTGGTAATCAGTGTTCCCTTAGCAATCTGTATGTTTTGATAGGATATCACACGTTAGACCTATATTCAGAATTACAGTATTTTTGGAGTATAAGATGCACCTTTTTCCTCCCTAAAAGTGGCTGAAAATTTGGGTGCGTCTTATACTCTGAATGTAGCTTTTCCGGAGCTTTTTTTCCAGCCCTAACGAGGTGCTAACAATCTTCCCAGCTCTTACCTTGCAGGCTTTTTCATTGTTACTCTCTCCGAAGAATGTTTTTCCAGCCCTAAGTCTTTGCAGGGTTTTTTTCATTGCTCTACTTGCTCCGAAAAAGTTTTTTTCTAGCCCTAACCAGTTGCTAATGATCTTCCCAGCTCTTACTGGCTTGCAGGCTCTTTCATTGTTACTCTCTCCAAAGAAGGTTTTTCCATCCCTAAGTGTTTGCAGGGTTTTTTTCATTGCCCTACTTGCTCCAAAAAAGTTTTTTTCTAGCCCTAACCAGGTGCTAATGATCTTCCCAGCTCTTACTGGCTTGCAGGCTCTTTCATTGTTACTCTCTCCGATTAAGGTTTTTTTAAAGTCCTAACCAGGGGATAAAATAATGTGCTGAAGCTGACCAGACTAAGGATGTTAGCCAGATGAATACCTGGTAGGAAGATTTTTTCCTATTTTCCTCCCCAAAAACTAAGGTGCGTCTTATACTCCAGTGCGTCTTATACTCCAAAAAATACGGTAGATGGTTAATGACCCGCTGTGGTGCAGTGGTTAGAATGCAGTACTGCAGGCTACTTCTGCTGATTGACTGCTGCCAGCAGTTTGGCAGTTCGGTTCTTTTGGCTCAAGGTTAATTCAGCCTTCCATCTTTCCAAAGTCGGTAAAATGAGGAGCCAGATTGTTGTTGGGGCAATATGCTGACTCTGTAAACCGCTTAGAGAGGGCTTTAAAGCATTGTGAAGCAGTATATAAGTCATAAGTGCTATTGCTATTGCTATTAATTCTAGGCTCATGATAATTTCAATTTCTCACCAACATTGAATTATATTACTGCCATCGTCAAGATATGTGAAGAAGGCTGGCACTGATATTAATCCATAGTAACCTCAGCTGTGCTATATTTTTAAAAGTGCTTAGAGAGTTAATATTTTAAACAGTGTTTTTGTTGCACAGCTCTAAACCTCATAGGTTTTTTAACAAGATCACTGCAAGAATTAGAAGCTTGAAATATATATTTGCAGTATTTCCAAGTTTCCTATAGAAAGGAACAGTGAAATGAAAAAGGCAGTCTGGATATGAAAAATGTCCAATTGCTCCCAATGGACTGCTGATTCAAATTCCATTTCTAAACAGTGCTATGGTTGGAAGGCATACCATAGAACCATAAGTGCTCCATGTTATCCCTGGTATTTGGTCAGAGTTAGACCATGCTGTGGCTGCCACAGTAATCTAAAAACCACTTTCAAATGTTTAGTGTGGGCTGCCAGACACAGCACTTCCTCCAGCATCTTTTACCAATCTTCTAGACTGTGCTGGGTGAGAAATTAATAAACATTTAGGATATAACATCCTGACTGTTGCAGACCACCAAAACAAGAAACCCAAATTCTACGATCTTTAAAACGTTACAGAAAAATACACCCCATCCCATCCCATCCCAACAATCCCCAAATGCAGGAACCGTAGACTATTTGGAAACCAGACAGGATGTCATAGGCACCCATCCAATGTCATCTATATCCACCCAATTTGCTTTCCAAACAACTAGGTATGTGGAGCAACAAAGTGTGCATTTTCATACCTCAGACATCGGGTGATTCTTGTTGGTTTTAAGAACATACTTATTGACAGCCATATAAGTCTGCCTAACATACTGTAGCCATTATTTGCATTTCCCAAGTATGGTAATTACAAACCAAAGAATCCATGTCAATGCAAAATTATGGTGTTCTTTCATCAAAAAGTTTGTGAAAGGGTTAAAATGCCAACATGAAAATCCTGTCAACATGAAGGCCATGTATTTCCTATTTGTTAGGAATTCTTTTTATTTGGATAAATTCAATATGTACTGCTTAGAAATAGAAATGGCTAAAGTAGAGGCCTGGAGGCAGTTGCAGCTGGATGAGACTATCGATGGCCTGATGATTCTATAGCCCTATGTCTGGTCCCACTCATACACACACACACCACAAGGGCTTGAAGTCTTTATTGTGGCTTCGCCAGCCTCGGATAGTATTCCCCAGGATTCACCCCATGCAGGAACCAGCGCAAAAACCAATGAGTCCAACCCTCAAGTCTGAGAACACAGAGCAAATCCTTAAAGACACCCACCAGGTTCAGAGTCTCAAGCCAAGTCCACGTCTGAGCACAAATCATGGAACCAAAGTCCAAGTCTTAGAAGCAAAATCCAAAATCCAGTCACAGGAACAAGGCTTAATTCCAAAGGCAAGAGGCACGATTGCATTTCAGACGCATGGCAAGAAATGGATGAATTGTTTCCAGCATCACTTTGCTCCACATGCTGGGCTAAATAATCACCGGCCAATGGAGCTCATTAGGAGGAACAAGGCTGCCTCCTGATGAGTAGCCTCGCTGACCTCCATTGCACCTCTGTCCTCTCAGTCCTGCATGCCCTGGGATCCAGTGCGGAAGGCAGTTCCTCCTCATCCCCGCTGACTGGCTGCAGCTGAGCTCCTTCTCTGCTCTTTGCTTCTGGTTGGTCTTCCAAGCCTCCTGGCTGTAGCTCTGTCTCTACCCTCTCTGTATCAGCTAGATGCTCCTCTGATCGCTCCTCCAGCCTTACTGAGGTTCCTGGCCTCTCCTCCTCCTCTTGCCCAACCCTACTTGATTCAGAATCCAGATGCTCCTCGATGCCCTGGTCCAAAGTTCCTAAAGCCAGCTCTTCCTCCTTGTCCGAGCCGGCTTCTGGGGCATCCATTACTCCTGAGCCCTGGCACTGCCAGGACAAGAGCTGCTATGCAGGATATCCAAAAGGCGTAGATAAGGTAAGATAAGCATGTGGAAGCTGTTGCAGAGCCTTACATTCATAATGTCTATGGAGAGTCTCAGTCATCCAGGTTATGGTTGTCCCTTTTTCAAGAGGCAACTGAACTTCCTGGTTTTTCTTCGAAGACGTTTCGCTTTTCATCCAAGAAGCTTTTTCAGCTACCCGTATGTTCCGGCATATAAGACGACTGGGCGTATAAGACGACCCCCAACTTTTCCAGTTCAAATATAGAGTTTGGGATATACTCGCCGTATAAGACTACCCTTCCTACTATCTTTCTTTTTCTTTCTGTCTTTCTGTCTTTCTTCCTTTCTAACATCTTTCTTTCTTTCTTTCTTTCTTTCTGTCTGTCTGTCTGTCTGTCTGCCTTCCTTCCTCCCTTCCTTCCTTCCTTCCTTCCTTCCTTCCTTCCTTCCTACCATCTTTCTTTCTTTCTTTTTCTTCTTTCTTCCTTCTTCTTCCTTCCTTCCTTCCTTCCTTCCTTCCTTTTCACACTTTATTGAATACTTTCCTACAAGTAAGAATCCATCTGATGCCTTTTCTATGCATTTTATGACAAAGAACCAATAACAGGAACCCTTTTCTTCTACCTTGGATTTTTTAATTTCTTCACAATTGCAAGCTTTGTGATAGACAATTAGGCAACATATGCCTTGTACTGTGAAAACTACTTTGCTCTCTGTAGAACAAATGAAGAAACTTCATTTGGCAACCCTCCAATATTGTCCAGTAGGGACAATGGGATATTGAGAGAATCCGTGTTTGTCCTGTTTAATTTGTTGCTGCTGTAGCAGCTTCCTTGCTCCAAAGTGATATTTGTCTTTGATTTGGTGGTTTCCATCATAGCATTGGTAATGATTCTTTCTTTCTTTCTTTCTTTCTTTCTTTCTTTCTTTCTTTCTTTCTTTCTTTCTTTCTTTCTTTCTTTCTTTCTTTCTCTTTCTTTCTTTCTTTCTTTCTTTCTTTCTTTCTTTCCTTCCTTCCTTCCTTCCTTCCTTCCTTCCTTCCTTCCTTCCTTCCTTCCTTCCTTCCTTCCTTCCTTCCTTCCTTCTTTCTTTCTCTTCCAGGACGCCAAGTGTGGGGAACCGCACCAAGCGAGGTAGGTGGGTGGGTTGCTCCCCTCCCCTCGGAGGAAGAAGGAGCCTCTGTCACTGTCTCTCGCGGGGCTCCAGCCACCCGACTGAGTCCCCGACCGCGGCGCTGGCAGGGTTAAAGCGCATGGGAGGGAAGGAGAGAGCGCGCTACCGCCGCCGCTGCTGCTTTCGCTGCTCCGATATTTCTTCGGTGGGCGCGCGCGGGAGGAACCGCTGAGCAGAGGCACCCGGTGAGCGGGGTGAGAGGCACAGGGATGCCAGAAGTGGTGGCATCGGGGCAGGTTCCTGCCCGCGTCTCCCGCCCGCCTCTTGCCTTAAGCTGCCGGGCGCCTCTGCTCAGCGGTCCCTCCCGCGCGCGCCCACCGAAGAAATATCGGAGCAGCGAAAGCAGCAGCGGCGGCGGTAGCGCGCGCTCTCCTTCCCTCCCATGCGCTTTAACCCTGCCAGCACCGCGGTCGGGGACTCAGTAGGTGGCTGGAGCCCCGCGAGAGACAGTGACAGAGGCTCCTTCTTCCTCCGAGGGGAGGGGAGGGGAGCAACCCACCCACCGCTTGGCTGGAGAACGGCGGGGATGTGGCCACGGCCGTTTTTCAGCTCCCCCCGGCTCGGAATTTTCAGTACCCGGCGTATAAGACGACCCCCGACTTTTGAGAAGATTTTCAAGGGGTAAAAAGTCATCTTATACGCCAGCACATACGGTATCTTAAACTAATATTCTCAAGAGAAAAGAAAATAATGGCAAACTGCTAAGCAGTTGTTAAATTCATTTAAGTATTCTCACAACGGTTATTTAACTGATTGACTTGATTTACAGTATATTCTGTCACAGTCAAAAAGACACACAACAGTTGACATATATCAATAAGAATAGAGTAAATCGTTCATGATAAAAGAATGCACAAAGCAGTCAAAAGCAACACAATAATCAGTCAGTCTAATGATGTCAATCCCTTCCCCCAAAGGCACTGAAGCAATTCTGTTTTTAATAGGTTTACAAATCCAACACATAGGAGGCAAACTGAATTTCTAGGGAGGCTGTTCCAAAACATAGGTGCATCCATATGTGCCTATAAGCTCCTTACCGTACAGAAGTATGTGAGGGGAGAGTGGGATATCATAAGTAGGTTCCCGAAGAATGTCTAAGTTAGACAAATCAAAACTTGGGGGGAGAAGTTGTTCCAGCAAGTATTCTAGTGCCAAGCTATGTAGGGCTTTAAAGGTGGCCTTCTTGATTGTATGTTACAAGCAGCCTTGACCTGTCCATCAGGGAAGAGAGGAGGGTGGAAAAATGAGGAAGATGAGTGAGAAACTGCTGAATTTGTGCCATCCAAATTTAAATGTATATAGGAAGAATTGTATTTTCCCAAGTGCTTAGTTACCTTCGTTTATAGCACTCAACAAGTCAAGCTTAGCAAGGTTTTGAGCCACTTGAGAATGTGTTCCTGTGCTGTATTGAACAAATATATAACCAAAGAATGATTATTTCTCTTGCCAAATAATCTTGTAAATTTCCTCTTCTTTCTGGTTGGGCTCACTCGCTTTCATCACCTTCTACTTGGCGATGCCAAGACAGAGGATGACATTTCCTTAATCCATGTTCGCTGTACCACTGAGCTATGTCCTATTTTCTTCCCTTTGGAATTGGTAATGAATTCACTGCAGCTTTAGTTCCAGGTCAGCTTAGAAAATGCAGTTTTGTGAATCTGAACATAAAACGTTATTACTGTGTTGGCTGGCTCTTCTAAAATACACTGACCTAAATTTGAAAGTGTTTTGCAAAGATGGGATAAAGAAGCAGCTCCCAGTGCACTTTCTACCTCTGAAATGTTTATTTACAGTGCAAACTATGGCTCTGAAGCAGAAGAGAAAACAAGAAAAAAAAGAGCATATGTAGGTTTTTAAATTCTTCACAGTACTAGCATGCTGGGGTTTGTTTGTTTCTTTCTTTCTTTCTAATTGCAAAGCTTAATAATTCTTCCTGACAAGTAAGTTTGGTGCAGATTGTGCAGTGTTCATCTTTAATAATCCTTCTGTTTATTTTGTAAGCTTTGCATCCCATTCTCTGCTTGTTTTTCTTCCATAGTTGTCTTAGTTGCAAAATGTATTTTAGGGCCAGCACATTTCTGAAACCATCTTATTAAGGGACAATATAACGAAGATAGAGTCTAACAGTTACAGATACTATTATGAATTCAAAGTGAATAGGAAGTACTGCTGATACCTGCTAAGGGAGAGGAAGTCATGTATCTGAAGATGTTGCCCCAATTCCTCCTAGCAAGACTCTTGTAAGTCATTTTATTTGTAACTTCAATTCAGTGCTTGGTTAGATTTTCAATAGTGACTTGAAAGTGGAATGATTACTAAACCGCATCAGCAACTTTAAATGGATGCTAGGAGGGGTAAGCTAAGCACTGTCTTCTGAAACAATTTCTGGTATTCCCAACCTAAGATCTTGCAGAAAATTGAAACAAATTACATTTGTGGCTAACAGTAGAATGCTAGCAGTGCCTGGATTCTAGGTTCCTCCTTCCATTTCTTCTTCCATTCTCTGTTTTCTTTTTTTCCCCATAGGCAGAAGAAATTTTAAGACAGGAGCTAGAGAAGAAAGAGACAGTAGGATTATACTGCCTGCTTGGAGATGTTCTTAAAGACCATTCATACTATGACAAAGCTTGGGAATTGTCTAACCACCGCAGTGCCAGGGCTCAGCGCTCGAAGGGCCTCCTCTACCTTCGCAACCGGAATTTCAGAGAATGCATAGAGTGCTTTGAGCATTCCGTAAAGATTAACCCAATGCAGGTAAGCAACTTCAGCTCCTTAAAAACAATTTGTAACTTGGTTTCGTAAATACTCTGCCTGTTAAGTGAAGCTCCATAACACAGAATTTGTTTGGTTCATGGAGATCAGGTGTCATACATTTTGTAAAGAAAAGAAAAAAGACTGCTAGGATCGTCACCCCCTTTTCAGTAGATAACATTCTGAATTTTTTTTTGAACTTTAATGAAAAAATTACATTTTGATGCTGTTCCTTCTGTTCTGAACTCAAAGCATTCAGTTCAAAGTCTGCACTGTAGCAGCTGAATATCTTGTTCTCAGCCTTTATTTCCTCAGTGTCCCCTGGGGGACTATTTTGGAAAGGGCAGCCACTAGTTCTGCCTTCTTCCCCTGTATCTACTTGAGGGTGATAGACAGGCGTGCCATGACAGCATTTTTAAGACTGAAAATGTAGAAAAATATGTTGCGAATACAGCTGCCATTTGCCTTTGTGGGCAGATGTTTTGAGCGGGGGAGGCAAGGAATGTTGCAAGTCTCGTCGCCTAGGAAGATATATCTGACGGGACCCAGAAAAAGGGCCTTCTCGGTAGTGGCTCCCTCCCTCTGGAACATCATCCCTCCGGAAATTAGACAGGCCCCTACTCTGACACCCTTTCGGAAGGCTCTGAAGATGTGGTTCTGCCAGTGGGCCTGGGGAATGCAGAGCGGGATGGAGCCCATTAAATGGCTGGTGTGTGTGTTGTTGCCAAGGTGCGGGGATTGGGAGGGTTATTATTTTATTTCATTTTTATTTTAAATTGTGTTTTTATTTCCTGTAAACCTCCTTGACTCTCCGTAAGTGAGTAGGCAGCAATATAAATTTTTAAACAAACAAACAAACAAACAAATAAATCAAGCAATCAGGCAAGCAAGCAAGCAAGCAAGCAAGCAAGCAAGCAAGCAAGCAAGCAAGCAAGCAAGCAAGCAAGCAAGCTGTTAATGCCATCTTCTTAAAGTAGCTCCCAGTCTGAAAAGCAGGAACAGGAGTTTTGGGAGAAAACTTTAATTAATGATTCTATCTTTATGAGGATCTTAGTATTAAGCCAATTTTTTTCACAAACACATTAAGATGCTTGCTTTGGGAAGAGGATTTTATTGGTAGTATCATGCTGGCTGTTGAGATTCAGGGAAACAGCTTGCTCTCAGAACCCTTTCTCTAAAAGTTGTGGTTATGAAAGGCCTCTGGTTTTTCACAGCTCTGAGTGATTTACCAGATCCCATTCCATAATTGCCTCCGGACGTTATGGCTTCTCTCACTCTGATATTCTTCTGCAATTTTCTCTCTGTTGGCCCTCTCTAAGGCCTCCTTCTGAAATGTGCAAAGATAACTTAAACACATTTCCTGCAGTTCTGTGGCATACCCTTTTTATCATGGGAAAAACGCCCATATTTCTATAAAATTACTCTAATCCTGCCTCTTCTAAGAAGATGGAAAGTAGAAAAAAAGAAAAGCATTGTCCTTTAATCTGGATTCCATTTCCAAATAAAACAGCCTGAGAAAAGTCAGTTGTCCGTTTCATAATTAAGGTGATTGAAACAAGCTCCCTTCTGATGGATGCTGAGATCAGTTCAGAAGTAAAAAAGTGGTATACATCTGCAAGGAACTAGAGCCACTTTAAGTCCTATATTGTAGAATGGGACGAAACCTACAGACATTACTGCGTTACAGTTCTCTGCACTCTTTCTAGAGTCTCCACATCTTTTTTACATCGTGGCGACCAAAACTGAATGCAGTACTCCAGGTGTGGCCTTACCAAGGCATTATAAAGTGGTATTAACACTTCACGTGATCCAGATTCTATCCCTCTGTTTATGCAGCCTAGAACTGTGTTGGCTTTTTAGGCTTTTTATGATATACCCCTCTCCCCTCACATACTTCTGTAGGGTAAAGAGCTTATAGGCACATATGGATGCCCCTATGTTTTGGAACAGCCTCCTTAGAAATTCAGAAATTCAGTTTGCCTCCTATTCTTTCCCAACTTGAAGAAGTTGGGAAACGGGACATTTCTGGCCTCCGGAGGGCCTCCAGGGGGGGTGGGGAATGCCGTTTTTGCCCTCCCCAGGCTCCTAGAAAGGCTCTGAGGCGTGGGGAGAGCAAAAAAACAGAATTTCCGGTTCAACCGGAAGTCGGCAAATGGAACGTTTCCAGCCTCCAGAGGACCCGTGGGGAGGTGGTGGTGGGGAAGGCCGTTTTCACCCTCCCCAGGCTCCTAGAAGGGCTCTGAAGCCTGGGGAGAGAGAAAAAATGGGCATGCCATCGCGTGCCTGGAGCGGGGGGGGGGTTTACACGCGCATGCGCGGCCCCCCCGCATGGAATTATGGGCATGGGCATGCACAAGTCCCCCCCCGCGCCCGCCCTTTTGGCACGCGAACCAAAAAAGGGTTGCCATCACTGCCCTAGGGCATCAGTCCAATTCCATGATAATTACCAAGAATTACTTTAGGATTTCAGTGTTTAATTTCTTGATGTGAAAAGATGCCATAACCTAGCTTTACAGTGTGGATATTATAAGAAGCAATGACTTAAAAAGCTGACAATAGCCAGTAGGAAGATGAAAAGAGGGATGGAGAGGGAACCAGCTAACACATATTTGTTCTATGGCTTAGATGTGAAGATTTATTGCAGAGAGTAGACTGGAAATTTCTGGTTTATTTCTGTATGATTTCCAATAGATAGTACTGTAAAGGGTCTTTTTAAAAATTCTAAATAGCTTCACAATAATGACAAGATAACATCACTTTGTTCTAAATTAAATTGCTGAAGAAAAATATAATGCTTTCCCTAAAAGTGTTCCTGCCATTGAAGTTCTGGTTTTTTAGAGCAAACTTCTGGAACCAGAGCACTTTTAATTTTAAATGCATGTTTTTGCATTTAACTCAAGAATCATCTAGATATTCTAGAAAAAGAACAAAGTGGATCCGACTAACCTGAAACCTGCCTTTTCCTGGTTTATTAGACCCCAGTTGTTATATCTGAACCAGGCCATTCTGCATATAAAATGTTAGGCTTTTCATTATGTAACTTGAAATTGAATATATATGTAATGTTCCCTTCTGGAGAATCAAGCCCTACATCTAGAAATTTATGCTTCAAATAGGGTATTTTTGGCCAATGGGGAAATCCATATTCAGTCATTCTCAAGGAATGAGGAAGTGCAGGGGTGTCTTTTTAATGGACCTATTTGTGCCCAAGTATGTGACTTGGACAGTTACTTAGTGAGATTACAAATTCCTTTGAAGTTACAAAATTAAATGTCCTCAATTTGTTTATTTCAGATTTACAGATTCCATTTTATTTCCAAGCATGCTATGATATCATGTACATTATACTAACACTCTCTCTCTCTCTCTCTCTCTCTCTCTCTCTCTCTCTCTCTCTCTCTCTCTCTCTCTCTCTCTCTCTCTCTCTCTCTCTCTCTCTCTCTCTCTCTCTCTCTCTCTCTCTCTCATATATATAAACACAATCTCTACTAATATATATATATATTAGTAGAGATTGTAACAAAGATAAAATATAAACATGAAAATATATAAATTAAGAAAAATAAAAAATACAGGGACTATTTGAATTTATGTTTACAGAAAAGTTAGGTAATGTCTCCTTGAGTCATGGTCAACCCCTGGTAACTTCATGGATAATTCCATGCAATTTTCTTGGTTAAGTGTAGGGCCTCTTCTGGCATGTTTTGTCACTTCTTACTCTAGCCTTAGTATTGCTTGAATAGTTGCCCATCCAAGAAATACTCTGTTTCCCCCAAAATAAGACATCCCCTGATAATAAGCCCAATCGGGCTTTTGAATGCATGGCAATAAGGCCAAGGGCTTATTTCAGGGTTCCAAAAAAAAAAAAATAAGACAGGGTCTTATTTTCGGGGAAACACGGTAACCAGGCTCAGATGTCAAGACTTTGCACCAAATATAGCATTAAACTTTGTGGCTCCTCCTCATTCCAAATTAGGCATAACAAAGTAAGATAAGTAGGTTTATTTTAGAGAATTATGGAAATTCTCCTTTGAAAAACATCTGGAATCCTGCCTCTTGTGTATATTGGCCCCCAGGTGTAAATGCTAGTCACCTTTCTTCCACCTATTTGTTTCAACAGTTATGTAGCTGCTGATTTCCTTGAAGGTTTGAATAGTTATATATAGTTATATATAGCTTGCCTTGAAGGTTTATGCCATCCATCCATCCATCCATTCCTTACTTACAAATAAATGACTTTGTCATGAAAATTAGAGAATTCCTCCTCCTCAGCTTTTGCCCTTTTACCTTGTGAGCCCAGACATGATCAGCCTTGTATAAACATTTGCTATTGGTTATGAAGGGAAAACAAACCTAAACTCCTAGAGCCAGCTGAAGTTTACCGAATCATTGTGGTGCTCTTGAGTTTCAGTATCTTTTCATCAGGGTAATGATCTGGGAAAAGAGAACAGGAAAGATATCCAGTGCCCTATTTAGAACACGTCCCTGCTTGGTTTATGTCAACATTTAGTTGCCACTGTTATCCTACAGCAGTCTATCTCAATGTTGGCAACTTGGCAGCATGGGGAATTCTGGGAGTTGACTTTAAGGTGGTTGAGAAATAACGTCCTATAGTTTCTCAGTCCTTCCCATTTCACTTCCGTAATTCTCAGTCAATATCAGGGGTCAATATGGTTCTAGCTGTCTTGTAGTCTATGCACGAGGCAGGGAGATGTTAGGTTGGGAAATGCATCTTTAATCCATTCTGTTTTTATTTTTCTTTCAGTTGGGGGTGTGGTTTTCCTTAGGCTGTGCCTATTTAGCATTGGAAGACTATGAAGGTGCTTCCCGTGCTTTTCAGCGCTGTGTGATGTTGGAACCTGATGTAAGTAAATGAAGGAAAAGCAGCACTTAGGTGTGCTTTGATTAAATAGCCTTTTATTATCATTTCCTATATTTTATGGAATATGTAAAGTTAGTGGATCTCTCTATGAGTTCATGTTTGAGAGTCAGAAAAAGGTTCATTGCAGGAAAAAAAAGCAGCAGTTAACAACCATGGAGGAATTGTTATAGAGATAGTCCTTAACTTACAACTATTTGTTTAGTGACCATTTGAAGTTACAATGGCAGTGAAAATAGTGACTTATGACCATTTTTCACACTTACAATCATTCGGGTTAATGTCAGGGTTCCAAATAGCATCCAAAACTAAATCAGAGTCCTAGGCAAAGTATTCCTCAAAGTTCCAATTTATTAACAGAGCCATGTTGGCACATCTGTGAGAAACCCGAATCTAAAGCTACGAGGGTTTCTCCACCCAGTTTAAAGTTCATTCCTTTGCCCCCACACCCACAAGTTCATCACATTGACCAGTCGTCTTTTGCCAACGTGTCCGTTACTCCCATCAGCTTCCGGGCAGGTGCTGAACAAAGGATGACCTACATCCCTCATGCAATAGCCGCTCCCAAGTTCCCACAGCAAGAATACTTTCTAAAGCATAAAGTGTGGCAGGCTAAAGTCTCAAATAAAATATGGCTTCGGCCTGACAGCAGCATCCGTGTGCTCACTTCATATGCTTGACAACTGGTTCACATTTATGAGGTTTGCAGTCTCCTGGGGCCATGTGATTATGTTTTGTAACTTTCTGACCAACAGAGTCAGTGGAGAAGCCAGATTCACTTAACAAGCGTTACTAACTTAACAACTGCACTGATTCACTTAACAGCTGTAGCAAGAAAGGTCGTAAAATGGAGCAAAACTCACTTTGGGGCTCAATTGTGGTCATAAGACAAGGACTATCTGTAGAGATCAGTTGAGGTCTTCAGGTTTCACTGTACCTACCCAACTACATAGTGCATATATGTTACAGAGTGGTATTACCTGTGCCCTAATTATGTGCAGATGCACTGTATATACATGTACAACGTATGTTACAACGCACCAGTTATACATGTACACCTGTGAATGGACAAATTTAAAAGTGTCAAATGCTCACAGGGTAGCCAAAACTTTTTTAAAACTCTGTGTTCTCATATGGGATTTTGTCCATTAAAAGTACTTAAAAATTCCTAACTTTTTATTCTTATATTTTGGTGCCTACGGTGTTCCAGAAATTCCATGACGGTGCTCTCTATTTGAAAGCTTGCTCTTCCTTGGTTTTAAATGACTTTTTTCTTTCTAAATAAGAAATATGATATTGCACCATAACTCCTAGGTTATCTCCTCCCCCTCATTTTGCAAGACGTTATCAGGTAAAAAGACTTCCCAAAATCATTATTTGAGAAACGATGATAAAATATTCTGTGGCCACATTGCCATTGTTTATGCTGATCTGTTGTTCTTCTGTCAGCAAATGTTGCTTGCATCAGGAACGTCTTCAGGATACTTGAGCTTTGCATATCCTAACAGGTATCAGTAGTACATGCTTGAAACTCTCCTCTTATTAATGGTTGGTTTGCACACATTAATGGATGGTATAAATTCAATATTTGTGCTTGCATAAATATCAGCTAGTAGCACAGCATTGATTGTGGAGAAAAGTGTGTTTATGTATTTGCTTTTAAATGTTTATCCCTTCTATAACAGTTTAATGCTAACACTTTTGTGTGTATTCTGACTGTAGAATGCGGAGGCTTGGAACAATCTATCTACGGCATATATCAGATTGAAACAGAAGTAAGTGCATCAAAGCGGTTTTGTAATTATTCCTTCCAAAGTAAACAGCCCTGGTTTCCTCTCACTCTGGCCTTTCCGGAGTAACATTCAGCTTCTGAGCATACTGCCTTCAGGATCCTCTTTATCACCACAAACCCAAGCTCTCTCATTTGGCCTCCCACCATAAATATCATTATAATGTCAGAGATTATATCATGAAAAAAAACATTTGGAAAGAAAGGCAACTCTTTAGATCTCACCGCACTCACAAATGTTACAGTAAAACAATGTATTGCACAGTGTACAATTAATTAGGATTTCAGGTTCACAGTGAAGTTGGTAGTGGGAGGGCTATCTGTACCAGGCATATGTTTTTTATATACATATACATATATATACACGTACGTACGTACATTGACGGAATAAGAATTATTCCTATCGAGGCGATATAGGATCTTGCTTCCTTGAAGTCATCCTTACTTAGAAAATAAAACCGAGATTCAATTCTAATTAACAAAATATTTATTTCAGTACAAAAGTAACAAAAAAAATATAAACCTTATTAAGCTACATTGTCTCAGCTAAGAAATCACGTCTGCCTCGGGCGAGGCTCACAGGAGAAGAAGGAAAGGAGGAGACTCCTGGAATGCACACATGCGCAGTAATACATGTCACATGTCTGCTGATTAGAAAAAATACAGTAAACCTAGAAATATGGCAATGTTCACATCGTGACGTACATACATCACACACATACAATACAACTAGAAGAGGCATTAACTCCAGATGTGCTGATATGACAAAACATTACTTCCAAATTGGTTATGGGTGGGAACTATGGGAATTCTAGTGCAACAAATCAGGAAAAAAGGCCAGGAAGCAAAGCATTATAGAAGCATCCACATTGAGGACTGTACCCCATATAGCCGTGATGGTGAACCTATGGTACGCGTGCCACAGGTGGCACACAGAGTCATATCGGCTCCAATGCGAGGCATTGCCCTATGTCAGCTCCAGTGCGCATGTGCGCGCTGGCCAGCTGATTTTCGGCCTTGGGGAAGGCCGTTTTCGCCCTCCCGAGGCTTCAGGAGGCTTCCCTGAAGCCTCCAGAGGGCAAAAAACGGCCCAACGGGCAAACCAGAAGTTCAGGAAAACGGACTTCCGGTTTGCCCATTGGGCCGTTTTTCGCACTCCGGAGGCTTCAGGGAAGCCTCCTGAAGTCTGAGGTCGGCGAAAAACGGCCCAATGGGTCAACCGGAAGTTCATTTCCGAACACCCGTTTGGCTGTTTTTCGCCATCCCCAGGCTTCAGTGAGGCCTGTGCGCATGTGCGGGGGCAGCGGGGGGGGGAGTTTGAGCGCATGCGTGGGGGGGAGCGTGGGGGTTGTATGCATGTGCGGGGGAGGGCATGGGTCTGGGCACGCGCACTAACACGTGCACACACACCCTTTTGGCACGCGAACAAAAAAAGATTCACCATGACTGCCATATAGTGTCTTCCAGATTTGTTGCACTAAACTTCCCATAGTTCCAACCCATAACCAATTTGGAAGTAATGTTTTGTCATATCAACATATCTGGAGCCAATGCCTCTTCTAGTTGTATTGTACAACAACATTATCATTTGTCATTGCAGGTATTCCTCGACTTTTGATCACAATTGAGCCCAGAATTTCTGTCGCTAAGCAAGAAAATGATGTCAATTTTGCCCCATTTTGCAACCTTTCTTGCCACGGTTGTTAAGTGGATCACTGCAGTTGTTAAGTTTGCTTGTCAGAAGGTCGCAAAAGATGATCACATGACCTCCGGGACACGGCAACCATCCTAAATATGAACCAGTTGCCAAGCATCTGAATTTTGATCATATTATTATGGGGATGTTGCAATGGTCATAAGTGTGGAAAAACAGTCTTAAGTCACTTTTTTCAGTGCTGTTGTAACTTCAAACAGTCACTAAATGAACTGCTGTAAGTCGAGGACTATTTGTACATTTCATGTTAGCTGATTTATCTGACTATTTGCTAGTGAGGTTTAATGTGTAGTTCAGGGTCCTATTTTTGCTATGAAATAGTTCAAATAATGCGCAGCTGGCAAAAGAAGATGACTACTGATATTTAAATGTATAGCACCATTCTTATTTAAACCATAATCCTGTCCTAAAACAAGATCGTATCTTGTTTTAAACAGGTGATATGGCTAATTATTTGCACTTGCAGTGTTGTTCCGATCTTCAATGTGAAAATTGGCTGTTCAATATTATCTTTTCATTTTCTTAGAAATGTACCTTTGATAAATCTTATGAGTGGACTTGATATCTTAATTCTGTATGGTTGTTTCATTTATGTAACAATAATTCGGTTGGATATCTTCCTGATAAAACGGCTTTCATTTTTTCAGAAACATAACTCACTTGTCAAGATAATTTTTGCTGCTTAGACTGTGTTCCATTAATCTTCTGCTTAAAGGAATGCATCTTCAGAAAACAATCTAAAGGGTATTTTTATCTTTTTTCCCCCCTTTACATCATGAAAAACAATTTATCAGCTTTCTCAAAAGAAACTAAAAATGAGAAAACCAGTAGGGATCTTACAAAGTATTGTATACACAGGAAACAAATTGCTAAGAGGGTGCATTGAACCAAAAGCCATAAATAAGTTCAAGAGGTCTTTAGACGTATTTATGGAATAAGCAGACTGAAAGATGCAGTTGCCTCAGAGATTGCAAGGAACAGAAAAAATGCAAAGAGATTCCAAGATGCTCAAGTGTCCTCTTGAAACAAATGTCCTTTTCAGCAACTTTCAATGTTAATATAGAAATAGCCTAAAGAAAACTTTCCAGCTAATTGCCTCTTTGGAAGTAATCATTAGATATCTTTGAACCGATGCCTCTATTTGCTCAGTCCAAACCAGTTGTGATAGTCTTTGAGAATATGACTGGGGAGCATCTGATATTCAGCTCAGTTGTTAGGATAAAAGTTCATTGACTGCAGCTCCAGATCTTCAGATGCCATAAGACCACAACTCAATGACAATGTGTTTCAAAAGACTATGGTTATGATTATCGTCTCATCATCATCGTCATCGCTATTCTTTTATTTCCTGCCTTAAAAACAATCTTTGGTTAACTCAAGGCAGCAAACATACCTCCTATTTTCCGCATAACAGCAACCCTGTGAGGTGGGTTGGTTTGAGAGAGAGAGTGACTGGCTCAAAAGGATCCACCTGGATTTCATGCCTAAGGAGGCCTAGAACTCAAAGTCTCCTGGTTTGGCCAGTATCATAACTACCATAACCTAAATCTTTATTTCTATTTCCGTTATATTATAATTTAACGGAAATAGAAATAAAGATTTAGGGTTGTGAGTATAAGAAGCTAAAATTTGAGAGAAGTCTTCTCAGCCTGTCACTTAATATAATTAATATTAGCTATTTGAAATAAATATTTGGACAGACTGAGTTATAGAAAATTTGAAATGTAATTTAGGTTATCTTATGTCCTTATAAGAGATAATGTAAGTATATGGATCGGCATTGAAGGTATATGTGGTGTTATGTATGTTTTTCAATGTGGAGAAAAAAAAATTAATGTATGTATGTTGTTGGACGTCTTTTTTAACTTTTTAAAACTGTTTTAAAATAAGTTTATTGTTTAGTGTTCTCTTAAAATGTTGTACGCCGCCCTGAGTCCTAGGGAGTAGGGCGGCATAGAAGAACCTAATAATAAATAAATAATAATAATAATAAATAAATAAAAATAACTACCATAACCAAACTAGCTCCCTATCAGTCTCAAATTCCAGGATGGCATGATTTGGGACTGTATTTTTTTCTGGTTTTATAACTATATTTGGTTGCTTGGCTGGTTTCCTTTTTGACAGGGGTGAAGTGTACCTTATTAGGATTTTAGGGTCTTTAGGACAGCAAAAATGAATTGGCTCTGCTGTTGGATTTCTCTTTGCTAAGTGAGGAGAAACAAATTAAATTGATGCACAATAACCCAGGAAGTTCTGACAAATATTCATCTTAGAAAAGTTTAAGCCATTGTGAAAGAATTCCAGTGACTATGTATTAGTGAAATCAGTGTTCATGCTTTTGTGCCTTTTTCTCTTCCCCAAATTATACAGAACAGCTTGCTAAGATGGTCCTCTCTTTTGGGCTAGGAGTATGGTTTCCACTTCTATTCAATGTCCTTCCATTTGGCAAAGAACAAATTTTTTATCATGTTGTTTTCCTCTGAGGTGTTAGAGCAGGGGTGGCCAAACTATGGTTCTTTGAGGACCTGTGGACTTCAACTCCCAGAATTCCTGAGCCAGCCATGCATGCATGCATGGCTAGCTCAGGAATTCTGGGAGTTGAAGTCCACAGGTCCTCAAAGAACCATAGATTGGCCACCCCTGTGTTAGAGCCTTCACAGCTAAAGGCAGGTGTGGGTCACCTGTTCTTAATATGAATGATCTCACCATATGAGGGAGTCCAATTATTGTGTCTTCCATTATGGACACCTTCTAAATCAAGGGTCTCCAACCTTGGCAACTTTAAGACTTGTGGACTTCAACTCCCAGAGTTCCTCAGCTTTGCTGGCTGAGGAACTCTGGGAGTTGAAGTCCACAAGTCTTACAAGTTGCCAAGGTTGGAGACCCCTGTTCTAAATGATTTTGTCGATATGCTTCATCAACTGTATTGGATCCCACTAGAGGAAGTATTTCTCACATCACTGTGATTATATATAAAATTATATATAAAAGTCCCCCCCCCCCCCAGTTAATGATGGCTTTGTGGCAAAGTAAGAAGTTTTTTTCACCACTTTTCTTTTCAATATGACAAGAAAATGAAAAGATTCTAAATGAGCAAAATGGGGAAGCCTTTAATGGAAAAACAAAGTGTGTCAATTTTATAATGCTTTTTTTTTTGTTTTTTTAAAAAAACTAGAATTAAAGCATTTCGGACTCTTCAGGAAGCTCTCAAGTGTAATTATGAGCATTGGCAGATTTGGGAAAATTACATTCTAACCAGTACAGATATTGGAGAATTTTCGGAAGCCATTAAAGCTTATCACAGGCTTATGGACTTAAAAGAAAAGTATAAAGATGTCCAGGTACGATGCCCATCCTTTTTATTCATGTGTCTAATTTTAGATAATGTGATTCATGATAAAGAATAATAACTTAAAGCATGGTAAGTATCTTAAGTTGCCTGTTTTAGAATTTCTTATAAAGTAATTAAAAATATAACACTCTCTGCTGCCATAACTTTCAAGCTGTATCAAGACCTAGTAAAAATGATCCTTTTCAACAGCATAAGCGGTGGATACCTCTCTCACATCAGTTCTGATGGGAGGAAGCAGCAGCCTTACACAGTTTAGCCTTGCTTTCCTCAGAAAACACATATATTTCTGAGCTCCACTAACCACCTCAGTTGCAAAATTTCTTTCTCCCCCCCCCCCCCCTTGTACTTTCTTTTTACTTTTCTTAGCATTTGCCTTCTTTGGGGAGCCTGTAGCTCTATGATCTGAAAATTAACAGTGTATTACCCAGGAATTCCTCTGAGCTGTCATCTCAAATGCACATAATGTCCTCAACTTCTATCTTTGTAGCATCATGCACTTTCCCTCTCTGCCAAGAACCCCTGAAGAGGCAAGCCAATGCAGTGACTCCTGAGTAACCAAATGTGAAGTGCATGTTTTTACAGCACCCTCAGTGTGTGTGTGTATGTGTGTGTGTGAGTGAGTGAGTGACTATTCCTTTAGACAGTACAGGCATTGGAGGGGATGGAAATCAGCCAAGCCAGTACTTGGTCCTCCCACCCCCATTCATAATGGATAGGAAGCATTCCAGCTTCCATACAGATTTTGCCTTTTCTAGTGCAAAGGTAAAAGTATGTTTGTGTGGGGAGTGTGGGATGTTAATATTGCAGAAACAATTCTGCAATAATATGTTGGAAAGTCAAAGGAAGGAGCATTTGTGCTATCATACAGTTTGATATTTTTGTGATGTTGGTATTACTCAAAGAGACACATGGAATTCAGACTTAAATATTGTTAAACACAGCAGCTAAGGAGATAGCTCCTTTGTTTTATAATTATAGTGGTTATAATATTCATCAAGCATCTTCAGAGGAAATAATTAGATAATGCTCTTATGCGATTATAACATCTTGTGCCATCTTCAAATAGATTATTATTTTAATACATTAATCCAGTCATTTAAGATATTAATTCCAGCTCTGATCAATTGAACGATGTATTAGCAAACATTTTGGAAACTCCACTCGACTTTATGGGAGTCAAACTGTAACTAACAATTTACTTCTCTTTAAGGTGCTTAAGATTCTGGTAAAAGTAGTCATGGATGGAGTAGGCGACCGAAATGGGGAGACAGCCAAAGGATTAAAGGGAAAACTGCAGGCCCTCTTTGGCAGAGTGACTTCTCGAGTGACAAGTGATGGAGAAATCTGGAGATTATATGCCAGGCTTTACGAAAATGGGCAGAATGAGAACTGCGAAGACATAGAAAAGGTAAACCTTAATGGCAGAATATGCTTCTCATATCAGAAAATAATGGCAGAATATGCTTCTCATATCAGAAAAGACGCAAGTCTGTTTTCATGTTGATATTAAGGTTTTGGATGTATCCTTTGTGAGAATATGATTGGTTCGTGAAATATCCTTTGCTTGAATTTTACAGTCCATTAGCAGCTCTTTGTTTGGTAACTTGATTAGCAAGGCTACTTATTTTAAAAATTGATAAAAAGATAAAAACAATTAAGAGAGCAGCGAGATAAAATAACAGACTTTTCCCTCTTGCATGAAAAATACACATTCAGGCAGAGATGAATTTAATAATTTCTTGTGATTCCAGACTTGCTTAAGATAATTACCCGTATTTTTCGGAGTATAAGACGCACATTTTTACCCCCAAAAGAGGGTGAAAACTTGGGTGCGTCTTATACACCGAATGTAGCCCCACCCACACAGCCACCCCCAACCTTTGGCCTCTGTCTTCCAACAATTTACCTGTTTGCAGCAAAGAGGGAAGAGCCTGTTAAGACAAGCAAGTTACTAGCAGCTTCCCAACCTACAGCTGATTTGCCACGTGCTAAAATGAAACTGAAACTGCAAAGAGGCAAAAAGCTGGGAGAGACACGCAGATTTTTATTTTTTGCTGAACTGGATGGAAGGGGATAAGTGAATAACTATAAATGTCTGTAGAATGTTCAAATTATTAGACTTATTTTTTAAAGACTGCTTTATTATTGTTCTAGAGTCAGGGGTCTCCAACCTTGGCAATTTTAAGACTTGTGGACTTCAACTCCCAGAATTCCACAGCCAGCTTTGTTAGCTGGCTGTGGAATTCTGGGAGTTGAAGTCCACACGTCTTAAAGTTGCCAAGGTTGGAGATCCCTGTAAATCTAGACAACTTAACAAAATAAAGAAGCTTTTTAAAATAAATGCTTGCTCTGAAGAGGCCCAGTGCTATTGTATCTTCTTTTAAATACTAGAGAATAATGTATACTTCCAGAAATTTTAATTGATTTTAACAGCTATGTACAAGTATAATCTGAAATGTAACAGTATCCTGTTTAGTATTAGAGTTAAATCCTGACTTACCTTGAAGTAGATCTATTTAAATAATTGGGAGGAGTTAGTGTGACTACATTTATTTATTTATTTTATTTATTTTATTTAAACTCTCTTATAGGCCGCCCAATCCCGTGGGACTCAGGGCGGCGTACAGCATGAATAAGAAGCGTACATTTTAAAAACAGTGATCATAATTTAAATTAAAATATAATTAAAAAGAAAACAATTATAAACACAACATTCAGGGGGAATCTGATTATCCTATTCACCCCATCTGCCGGAAGAGCCATGTTTTTAAGGCTTTACGGAAGGCCAGCAGGGTGGGGATAGTCCGGATCTCTGGTGGAAGTTGGTTCCAGAGGGACGGGGCTCCCACAGAGAAGGCCCTCCCCCGCGGCCCCGCCAGTCGGCATTGTTTGGCCGACGGGACCCGGAGGAGGCCCTCTCTGTGGGACCTAACCGGTCTTAGGGAGGTATGTGGTAGGATGCGGTCCCGCAGGTAACCTGGCCCTGAGCCATGTAGGGCTTTAAAGGTAACGACCAACACCTTAAATTGCAACCGGAGACTAATTGGTAGCCAATGCAGCTGGCGAAGGAGAGGTGTTACGTGGGTGTATCTTGGTACACCCACTACAACTCGCGCAGCTGCATTCTGTACCAACTGGAGTCTTCGGATGCTCTTCGCGGGCCCATGTAGAGCGCGTTACAGTAGTCTAGCCGTGAGGTGACAAGGGCATGAGTGACTGTGAGCAAGGCCTCCCTCTCCAAGTAAGGCCGCAATTGGTGCACAAGACGGATCTGTGCGAAGGTCCCCCTAGCCACAGCTGAAAGATGTTGATCCAATTTTAGCTGTGGGTCTAGGAGGACACCCAAATTGCGGACCTGTTCTGAGGGAGTCAATTTTTCTCCCCCAAGAACCAAGGAGGGACAGTCGACATAGTCCTTGGGAGGCAATATCCAGAGCCACTCAGTCTTGTCTGGGTTGAGCCTGAGTCTGTTCACTCCCATCCAGACCCTCACATCGTCCAGGCAGCGGCACATTACATCAACTGCTTCACTGAATTGACACGGGGTGGAGATGTACAACTGGGTATCATCAGCATACTGCTGATACCTCACACCGTGTCGTCGGATGATCTCACCCAGCGGTTTCATGTAAATGTTAAACAGGATGGGCGAGAGGACCGAGCCCTGTGGCACCCCACAAACTAGGGGCCTAGGGGCTGACCTCTGTCCTCCTGTCAACACCGACTGCGTCCTGTCAGAGAGGTAGGAGGAGAACCACCGTAAAACAGTGCCTCCCACTCCCATCTCCCCAAGACGACGCAGAAGGATACCATGGTCAATGGTATCGAAAGCCGCTGAGAGGTCAAGTAA
Source organism: Diadophis punctatus similis (assembly GCA_023053685.1). Classification (NCBI taxonomy): domain Eukaryota; kingdom Metazoa; phylum Chordata; class Lepidosauria; order Squamata; family Dipsadidae; genus Diadophis; species Diadophis punctatus. The sequence goes on along the minus strand of JALIGW010000001.1, from coordinate 66,271,827 downwards.
CACCAGGATGGAGGAATGACCCCCATCCCGGGCTCGCCAGAGATCATCCATCAGTGCGACCAAAGCAGTCTCCATACTGTAGCCGCGCCTGAAACCCGATTGAAAGGGATCCAGATAATCAGTATCCTCCAATAGCCGCAGGAGTTGGAGCGACACCACCTTCTCAACAACTTTACCCAAAAAGGGTAAGTTGGAGACTGGACGGAAGTTTTTTAAATCCGCTGGGTCCAGGGAAGGCTTCTTGAGGAGGGGCCTCACCACCGCAGCTTTTAAAGGCTGTGGGATGGATCCCTCTCTCAAAGAAGCGATCACAACCGCCTGGAGCCAGCCGCGTGACACCTCCCTGCTGGCAGAAACCAGCCAGGAGGGACACGGGTCCAATAAACAGGTGGAGGCGCTCATCGCTCCTATGGCCTTGTCCACATCCTCAGGAGTGACAGGCTCAAACTCGTCCCATATAACAGGACTAAGACTCGCCCCTGTCATCTCGGCTTGCCCTGTCCAAATGGAGTCCAGGTCTGTCCGAATCTGAACGACTTTATCCGCCAGAAACTGAGAAAATTCCTCAGCTCTGCCCTGCAAGGGATCTTCAACTCCCCCCTTGGCAAGGAGAGAGCGAGTCACCCTAAACAGGGCGGCTGGGCAGGAGTCGGCGGACGCAATAAGAGCGGAAAAATGCGAGCATTTTGCCGCCCTTATCGCCACTAAGTAAGACTTAATGTAAGTTCTTAAAAGTGTCCGGTCAGACTCAGCTTTACTGGCTCTCCATCGTCGCTCTAGGCGTCTCTTTAGGCGTTTCATCTCCCGGAGCTCCTCAGTAAACCAAGGAGCCCTCCGGGATCCGCTGCCACGGAGAGGCCGCAAAGGCGCGATCCGATCTAAAGCCCCCCGTTGCCGCCCGATTCCAGGCAGCCACTAGAGCCTCAGATGAATCGTGTACCATTTAAGAAAACTTTCTGGCATAATGTAAATTTCTCCAATTTTTTGCTATTTCTATGGGTCAAGCACACATACACAGAAATACACAGCAAACAGTGTATATCATCTGTGCTATTTGCTGTTTGGCAAATTGCTTGGAGGCAGAGGCCTTTTTTCCTTGTTTTCCTCCCCAAAACTAAGGTGCATCTTATACTTCGGTGCTTCTTATACTCCGAAAAATGCGGTATTTATTTAGATGTACTAATTACAGAATCACATAATTTATTAGACATAGGGAATGGTCTCTCCAGCTTTTTAATGTTTCATTCTAACGTTCTGTACCTAAGTGCTAAATATTACTTTTAAGCAATATGTCTTCTGGAGAAATGATTTATACATTTCAGTCTTCCTTTGGAATTCCAATAACTGAATCATTATCTCAATGCAGCAGCCTTTGGCGGAAGAGAATGTTTCCAATTATTAAACTGTTACCATTTAGTATAAGGCGAATAGAAGTCCCATGTATGGGATCATTTATTAAGCTGTTTGATGAGGTCAGTCTGATCCTTTAGCATTACCGACATATAACTATTGTACTGCAGCTGTACCTTTTTCTGATGAGTGTATGAGACACCCTTCCTCCATATATGGAGAGGACTGAGAAAACTATAGAAAAAAAAAGAACAAAGATAAGAAAGATGAGTGAGAAGCAGACATGTGAGTAGAACGAGATGCTTAGCAGAATGCAGAAAATGGAAAGGAAATATAATAAATAACATTAGAAATTCTAGATAGACATGGGTGTCCTGTGTGGGAGATGGACAAGAGTTTAATCAGAAAAAAGAAAAAGACAAGGAAGGTTTGTATATGTTTTAGTATACAATTTTTTTCAATTCTTTCTTCACTTGTATTACTTTGTCTCCCTTACAATCATATATTTATATTTCCTTTATCTTTTTCTTTTCTTTTCTGTCCTTTTCTTTTTGGGGGGGTGTAGGGGAAAGGATTTTTTTTCTCCCTGTGTAATTTCTTATCTCCTGGTGGCAATCATGCAAATTATTGTCCTGATTTTAGGCAAACGTTGGATGGTTACAATCTGAAAGAGGCAAAATAAAATTATTCACTCTTCCGATTGGTTTCCCTTTCAAACTGTAGAGCTTCTCCCTCTTCATAACCTAGTAAATAAAGTTACTAGGTGGTATTTTTTGCACCGTCTTAATCTAGAAATTCAGTATAGTTTCTCTGTAATTTCACTTTCCCTCCCATTTTAAATGCATTCCTAAGCTACATTTGAGACAGCAGAATTGCTGAAGCCATTGGAAGAGACTTCCCCATATAAAAGAGGAAATAATAAATATTCTTTTAAAACAAGGAGTGTTTTTGCTTGTGGCCTGTATCCAATGTTACACAAGTGAACTTCTACTGATAAAATTATTTTTCCATTGTTCTCTCCCTACCCGACCATTGTATCCTCCAATATCCACTAAATCAACTCCAGAAATCTCCCAACCATCTGGAGAAGATTTAGGTATATGTGCAAACAGCAGGAGAAGTCATCCATTTTGTTGGCAGATGTTGTTCCCGCAGTGGACAGACATAATGATTTATAGTTTTATCTTTCCTATAACTGATTAACATTCATTTTATGGGCTAATGGGTTCTCTTGGTGAGAGACGTTCAATCAGAGGCTTGATAGGCATTTTGTAAGATGTTTTATTTGTAAATTAATTTTTATTTTTGCATTGAAATTTGATGGACTAAATGGCCTATTTCAACTCTTTGGTTCCCCAAAAAACCCTTCTCCTTAAGATGTATAATTTTAGAACTGCAACATGGTCAAAATATTGTTTCATGATCTTGGGTTTATACTGGGCAATACTTCCCTAAATATCGATGAAACCATTGACGCAGACAATGTATATCATTCAATCCTTTTTGTGAATTCTTGGGGGCCCATTATGTAGAAGAACAAAAGAGTTCACCCTTGATTTGTGAAAATGTTTTATTGTATTTAGGACTATTTTGACATTTGTGCAAGGAGGCACAGAACATAAAAAACAGGACTAGTAGTAAACCCCCATAATCTGCAATGAAAATGTAGACTCCACCTTAACAAAGAGTGGACGTCCTAAAAGTTGACATTGGCCATGTGAATTCTCATAATTACCATTTGAGAATGAAATGTGTAAGTTTTTCTTTATTTTCCTTTCTTTATTTTTCTTTACCCATTCTTTTCACTATTTCTTCATCTTGCTTTATTCATTACTGCTTTAGAAAGCCTTCTAACTTTTTTCTGGGCAATGTAAGGGCTACAAGAAAAAGAAAACTAAATTTTTTTTAAAAAAATCTTTATTCAGTGAATGGAGGTACTGTAGGGAACCAAGTTTGTGATTTACTAATTTGAGGATTTCTATTTCTGAAATCCCCTTCATGGATTACTGCCTTGTCGTGGTGAAGGGGCCTGCGTAGCTCAATGAAGCTATGAGCTATGCCATGCAGGGCCACCCAAGACGGACAGGTCATAGCAGAGAGTTCTGACAAAACGTGATCCACTGGAGAAGGAAATGGCAACCCACTCCAGTATCTTTGCCATGAAAACCCCATGGGCAGTACCAAAAGGCAAAAAGATATGACGCTGGAAGATGAGCCCCTCAGGTCTGAAGGTGTCCAATATGCTACCTTATAGAATTAACACCAAAAAATGATGTCCTTATCATCATGGCGGATTGGAATGCTAAAGTAGGAAGCCAAAAGATAACTGGAATATGTTTGGCCTCAGAGTACAAAATGAAGCAGGGCACAGGCTAGTAGAATTTTGTCAAGAGAATACAATAGTCATAGCAAACAGGAATGAATAAAGCAAGATGAAGAAATAGTGAAAAAGTTGAAATATCCACATTTGTTCTTGTGATGTGATGTTGATTAAATGTTGTAGCATCTTTATCCACTGCCAAAGGAAACCAATAGCTAAACCATGTGCTTTCCACTGAGGCTATCTATTTTGGCTAAATCATTCTCAGCTTTTTTTTCCAGATTGCATAAATTTTGCATAAATAACTCCAATTTCTCACTTCAGAACTCAAGATTCAAGATGAATCGTTTCCTTGATGTGACTTCAGCTTTCTTGTTTTAAACTGTTGAGTTCTAGTATCCCAGCAACAAAATATAAATTAATATTATTGCTAATTCACGATGACCAAAGAGAGCTTGTCAGGCTCAAATATAAACAGTTCCCCAGTTTAGTATAGAATAATACAAAACTTCAAAATTGCACTATATACTCATAAAAACTGCTAAAAATTTGAGAACCCCTCACCACCCCCTTTTTTTTTTACACTGAAACTGTAGGTTTGCTAAAATACCTAGGGGAATAACACAACTTCTTAAAAATAATAAGTGCGTCTTATTTAAAAGTATGCAGAAATCTCCATTCTCATAGATACTGGCCATTAGAATCCCAGAGTGACATGAAATACAGGCCAGGGTTATCAGTCCTTCGCTTAGTATTGAAGAATAGCCTTTAAGTGGCTCTGGCTTCAGCATAGTATTAAGATAGAGAAAGGATGGTTTTAAATTTAGTAATCTAATTGTGGGGCGCTGGGTCTTTTTATTTGGTTTTTCTGAATCAGATCTGACTTGATGAACCAGCTCAGAATTTTCCACATAGCTTCAGAATCATCTAATATTTGACACTGAATTGTGCAAGAGAATGCTTGCATGTTCCCACATTTAAGGCCCACCTCACCTCTCCTGAAAATACAGGTAGTCCTCGACTTACGACCACAAGCAAGCCCAAAAAATGATGTTGTTAAGTGAGACATTTGTTAAGTGAGTTTTGCCCCATTGTACGACCTTTCCTGCCACGTCTGTTAAGTGAATCACTGCAGTTGTTAAGTTAGAAACATGGCTGTTAAGTGAATCTCGCTTCCCCATTGACTTTACTTGTTGAAGGTTGCAAAAAAAGATCACATGACCCCAGGACACTGCAACTGTCATAAATAGGAGTCAGTTGTCAAGCGGCTGAATTTTGACCACGTGACCATGGGGATGCTGTAACAGTCATAAAATTTTTATTTTATTTATTTTATTAATGGTTCTTATAGGCCGCCCAACTCCCGTAGGACTCAGGGCGGCGTACAGCATAGTCTTAAGAACAATATAAAACAGTAATAATAATTAAAAAGTTATAAAAGTTAAAAAACACACCAACATTCATACATGGGGGATTGATCTCAATATCACCCCGCCTGCTTTAATGTTTTAATGGCTTTACGGAAGGCCAGCAGCGTGGGAATAGTCCAGATCTCTGGAGGGAGTTGGTTCCAGAGAGCCGGAGGCCCCCCAGAGAAGGCTCTCCCCCGCGGGCCCGCCAACCGACATTGTTTGGTTGAAGGGACCTGGAGGAGACCGACTCTGTGGGACCTAACTGGTCATAGGGATGTATGAGGTAGGATCATAAATCACTTTTTTCAGTGCCGTAACTTCAAATGTTCACTAAACGAACTGTTGTAAGTCAAGGACTACCTCAACTCTTGTTTAAGAATGCTATACTGTGAATGCCTTGCTTACAGTCAGATCAAGATATATCCAGTAGGGCATTTTATTTGAAGAATCTGGATAACTAGCCTGTGCTAAAGGATCATCAACAGCCTTCTGCCCACTACATAGTAATATTCTATTGTAATGGTGTGGTCTCTTTGCAAGTGCATATGTACCTGGAGATATAGTGAATGGAAGGGATCCCTAGGTCTATACTTCTCATACAGTCTCCTTATCCCTTGGGAGAGCCATTTTGGGTTGTTGCCATCATCCACCTTATACAAGTTCAACTCCCCTTTGTTTTGGTTTGAATTACAGAGAGCACAGTAGGAAAACATCCCCACTTCTTTTTCTCAGAAACTTAATTTGACAGGGCATTTCTAAAGTTAAAAACCTTTCAGAATGAATGGGTTAATTGAGTAAAGTTAGAGTTTTTTATTACCTGTACAGTATTAAGGTTAAGGAACTAAATAAGTGTTAAAAGTGACAAATTATCATTACTCCTACAGACCTTAACTCAATGGCTAATCTTCCTGACAGAAATACACATCCATACATGCACAAAATTCAGATAGGAATAAGGATGCAGAGAAACAGCTCAGATCAATCTGTAACATAAAGAAAATTATCATAATCCGAATTAGCTCCACATTTTCCTAGATAACTATTTTCTGATGATTCTCTAACTTTCCTCTGGGCTGGGCTGCTTTTCTTACTTGGCAGAAATTAGACTGAGAAGAGAGCCTCTTTATTCTTGGAATGAAAGACAAAACATCAAAAGCAAAATCTGAATTTCCCACTTCTCTTTTTCAAAGACCACCTTGAGAAGGGGAGTTGAGCCTTGAACACCTGATTTCCCTGAGTTCTAATAGACTCTGCTCACTATCCAAATTGACAGGACACATTCAGATTTCTCCTTAACTCTTGTAGGGGGAGGTGTTACTCCCTCTCAGTTTTGATATAAAAGAAGCATTAAACTGAATGTAAAGTGATGTTTGCAGCATTCAAAATATTGTGGAACTTAATTCCTTTCTCAACCTTTTAAGCAGTATGGATTTCAACTCCCAGAATTGTGCTGCGCTGGCTGAGGAATTCTGGAAGTTGAAGTTCACACCGCTTAAAGTGCCAAGCGGTGTGAACTTCAGAAACATTGCTTAAGTTATCTGATTCTATTACAATAGAACAGGGAAGAGAAATACCTGTACCAACAGATAATAAAGTATCATTCTTCTTTTGTATGGCCATATAGGACTGATGGGCAATAGAGTCCATCAAAATAAAATAAACAATAAAAACAATTGCAGCATGCAGCATTAAGGAAAACATAATAACCAAATTATAAAGTGAGCTTGAACAGCATTTGATAGGCAGGGGCATACTTAACATTTTTTAAGATCATAAGGGCCACAGTGAGCAAGGACAAGGATGCAAATGTGGCCTTTTTCCTTGTTTTAGACATGTTTTTAAACCTAGTTAAGTCTGTTGCAGATCCTTTGCTGCAGTTTTCTTATTACTTCTTTCATTAACATAATAAGATACAATTCTATCAATTTTCAGCCATGGCGACTACAAAGAAGAGCTTGAGGGCTGCAGATTTCTCCCCTCCCCTCGTTACAATTATCACTATTTTTTTTTTAATGGCAGATTTTAAAAAGTAGATTAAATTCACAGCCCTAAAGTCATAATTTTTAAAAGTGTGAGAGAATGTGAAGGGCTCAACCACCTTATATATTTATGAGATGGCCTGGATGAAGATCTCAGCGGAGATTCTTAAGGTTTCAATAGATCTGTGGGGGTGGATTGCAGCGGTGGTTTGCGCCCGGTTCGGTGAAACAGTAGCGGTGGTGGCAGGAGGCTCCGCCCACCCACCCAGGACACTCTGCCCACCCGCCTGGGATGTTTCTGCGCATGCGCGCACGAGTGAATGGGATTTACAATCCACTACTGGTGGATTGGTTTTGCAGGTAACTTGGTCCCAAACTGCAAGAGGTTTTAAGGATTAAAGCCAGTGCTTTGAATTGAACCTAGAAAGGGCATAATTTTACTGCCATAATCTGATCTCATTTTTCATATCCATTAATAATCATGCAGCTATATTTTGTAATAGATACATTCTCTGGACTATTTCCATTTTTTCCGAGAGATGTTTATAACTTTCTAAAATCAGTTTCTCATCCCCCTCGGTAATATAAGGCACAAGAGGAAAGACAGGAAGAGATAAGTGGTCATTCAGAAACCCCCTTGACCATATCTTCAGGCACCAATGACTGAAAACATGTAATAAAACTGGAGCAGACATTGTTCTGGAGGTCTCTGCTATCACTGTTATTTTCAGAGAGGATCTGAGTGACTTGCAAACATGTCACAATGAGATACCAAAAGTTCCATGAATCGTTCCCTAGATCCAATTGCAAAAATTTCTGAATTGCTCATAAAGATATTATGCAATAAGAAGGGGGGGGAGGAACCCTTCTGTGTCACCAAAATAATGAGCTCTGATGGGTGTTTGTACACATCCTGACTCTTTTACCTGAATTCAAACCTGTCAGCTAGCTTCATGTTGGTAACATAACTCTTTCTTCTCATCTGTATCACGCCATGCGGCTGTTCCTCGTAGAGATCCATGCCAGCCTGCCTAATCCTCCCACAAGTGACATCCTCCGTGGTGATTTGCAAATTCCATTTCGGGGAACCATTTCCCAAGAGTCAAAGTCATATGTCATTTTATGTTTCTTAAGTCAGGGAAGCATCTGGAACCAAGCTATTTTTGTTAAAGAAGGGTTGGTTTATTTTTGCCACTCGGACTGTTTCTGTATTTAGTTGAGCATCAAAATGTGTCGATTGAAAGTGTGAAATGGCTGTGTGGCTTACATCATAATACTGTAAGTTCTTGTTTTGTTTGATTTTGTTCTGTTTTGCTTTGATGCAAGATTGTGTCAGTGTTTGCTTTTCCAATGCCTGCATCCTGACTGCCATCATCTCCATCTCTCAAATATTGATGGCATGTAGAGCATCAGGAAATGGAATTCATAGGCTACATTAAGTTATCGCAATGTGTGACATTTCTAATGAATAAGCTGTTTGTGCACATTGCCCAGTTGCTCCCACTTGGCTCTTCCTGCCAGCAGATACAGCTGACATGTTCCAACCATGGTATGTTTAGCAGTATGCATGAAGTGGGAACTCTTGACTTGTTTCTTTCTTAAAAAAGTCAAAACCATATGTTGTGACTTCATCTTGGTTTATGAAACTGCTTGTTAGTAAAGATACAAGCCATAGTTTTCCGTTCATACTTAAGGCTAAAGAAATAAAACAAGAGACTCATTTGGGTATGTCAGCAGTCACATTCCAGATGGGAACTGCCAGGCTAAAACTGAACAAGTTGGTATTCTTAACCCCCAGTGTGAAGAACATGAAGTCATTTCACAGTGGAAAATTCCTTCTCAGGAATTTTCTGGGAGCCACAGGAATTTTTAAATGTCCCTATGAGCAGGAGTCAAGAAGAACTTAACTAGGTTCTGAAAAATGTAACATACTTTTATACTTTAAAGCAAAGGTGTCAAACTGGCAGCCCATGGGCCGGATGCGTCATGCAAGGCCACACTCAGTAAAGGCAAAAAAATGTTGCGATACGTCACGTGATGCGATTGAGTTTGACACCCATGCTTTAAAGTGTGCAAGCCAGATAACAACAGCACAAAAACTACTTACTAGTTCATAGTTTAATGTCTAATGTACACAACCAGGTCAATTTCCCTCATATTCATGTTGCTGTCATGTTTTCAGTTATTTATTTATTTTATTTTATTTTGTGAGATTTATATACCGCATCACAGTGCAAGCACTCTCTAAGCGGTTTACACCAGTAAGCAATGTATATATTTTACATTGCCCCCAACAATCTGGGTCCTCATTTTACCCACCTCGGAAGGATGGAAGGCTGAGTCAACCTTGAGCCGGTGAGATTTGAACCGCTGACCTGCGGATCAGTGTCAGCTAACGTGGCCTGCAGTACCTGCCTCTAACCGCTGTGCCACCTCGGCTCTTATGGAGCCGAGTTATGTTATGGAGAGATAAGAGTTATGGAGAGATAAGAGCCTTTTTCCAAGGTTATTAATGTCCTAGTCCACCCCTTTTTTCATAATTAAATTAATAGTGATCACTATCTGTGTCATTAGTTAACATCACCTGAGTACCGGGTATACAAATCAAATTCCTTTTATTGGTACTGAAATTCCTCATATTTAACTTAGATGAATGATTAGGAGGTTTAATATTGAGAGTAAGGTAAAATTATCCCTGTTCACACTTTCTGCGTCTTGTGTGATATATATGTCTTTTTCTGATCTCCCCTTTGCCCACTTTCTTTCCAAGTTAATCCCCTCAGCCGATATAACCTTTTGCTGTAAGCATATTTTTTCAGTTTCTGAAGCAGAGTAATCGGAACAGCATGCTGTTCAATTAATTATGAGAAAACTAACATAAACCAGCAGTGATATCAAATACCAAATTCTGTTGTGTATAATAGATTGCCAAAATTGAAAAAATGCGAGAAATATCGAGAAAGATTTGAATTTTTTAGCATAGAGACTACATTTTTAGATTTAGAAAACTGCTAGACTTATTTTATTGCTGTTCTTTTATTTATTTATTTTATTTATTTAACTTATATGCTGCCCATCTTGCCAAAGATGACTTTCTTCATTTGTGCTTCTACTTAGTTTTAGACCTTTGTCTTAAATTTCTACTTATCCTTAGAGTCCAAATTGCTCTTTCCAAATTGCAAAATTAATTCAGAATAAAATTGGCACCTTATTTAGGCGCATACTGGCTCTAATTATGAAAATACAAGTGCTTTTTTACTTTCAAATACATTTAAATACGATGACCCAGCAAAATATGGGTCACATGCATCTGTCTAGACAGGTTTTTTTTTAACTTAAAAATTGTCTCTTAACCATATGCTACTTATATGTCTGTCATACTTGAGAGAGAAAAAACAACTAAAACATCTGTGTTACAGCTGCAAAGAAAGAGACTGCTTAAAAGTTGAGGAATTAATAAAGTATTATCAGTCAGTATGCTATAGAGGGGAATTTGCAAGTATGCGTAAAAACTAAAGCAACTTTACTTTTAAGTTCACAGTACCTCTATCATTGCAGGCATTGCAGTATCTCACCAAAGCATACAAATGTGAAATCCAATCAGGAGACTGGGACAAAGATACTTCCTCTTTTAAGAAAGTAGCCAGAGATGCTCTAGAGCTTGCACACGGTATGTCCTATATGAAAATGTTGACGTGTTACAGATGCCTCTGAGGACACTTTCAACTATCGGAAGCCATTGATGTGCATTAAGAGTGCAGAAGCACAAAATATTAGGCTACCCTACAGTGAATGAAATGGTAGATGGTAGAGAGCAGTCATAAAAAATTGGGTAGCCAATGCTACTTAGAATAGAGTGCCATCATCTGCAGTCTTTCTAACTTTGAAATATTGAGGACAAAATGAAATAATATCTTTCTTGGTTCAAGATGCCAGAGGTCTTGCAATAACCAAAATGTCCTTAACCCAGTGGTTCCCAACCTTTCTAATGCCGCGACCCCTTAATATAGTTCCTCATATTGTGGTGACCCCCAACCATAAAATTATTTTCGTTGCTACTTCATAACTGTAATTTTGCTACTGTTATGAATCATAATGTAAATATTTAATATGCAGGATGTATTTTCATTGTTACAAATTGAACATAATTAAAGCATAGCGATTAATCACAAAACAATATGTAATTATGCCAGATCAGAAATTCTCGGGCCAGTCTTTGCAAGAGCACAAGGAATATCATCTTCCACAACGTCTACTTCTGTATTTAGACTTGATAACCAACAAGTATACAGCAATATTTCTCAATCTCAGCAACTTTTAAGGTGCCTGGACTTCAACTCCCAGAATTCAAAGCAAAGCGGGCCCTTTAGCTGATGCTGTCAAAGCTCGGCCGCCAGGCATCACAAATGCCTCTCACCGAATGGCACCTCTCCTGACCAATCGGAGGGCTCGGGCGAGTTGAGTCAATAGGGCCAGGCTTGTGACAGTGGGGGGGGGAGCTGAGGATGCCGGGGCGACCCCTGGGAAATGGTTGTTCAACCCCCAAAGGGGTCCCGACCCCCAGGTTGGGAATCACTGCCTTAACCCCATTAAATGGAAAATAGAAAGAAAGCACATTGCTTGCATCTTATTTTATATTCTGCATTTGCATGGGTGTGTGCAAAAATCAAACAATTAAAAATCCCAAACACCTAGAAAAGAGAGCACGGAAATGTGCACTTCCAAGCTCTATTGAGCCGCAGTGGATGGACGGAGGAAGGGAAGGGAAAGGAAGGGAGATTAGTTTTACACCATAGCAGAGCTAGATATAAACAATCTCGGGTCTTGAACACATTTGACATTTGATTGTAAGTTTAGCTAAGAGTAAAAACCAACATGGGGTGAGAAGGACAATGAAGTATTGTGAAAGAGGACATGGCTGACTGGAAGAATAATATGGATTATTCCACACAGCAACATTTGCTTTGCAGATTCCAATACTGTGACGCTGACACTTAGGTAGCCAAAAGAGCATCATTTGCAAACAACAGAGAAGTATTAACTGGCATGATAGTTGGCACATTTTGTTAAAAGACAGGAAACACATTTCGAGAGCAATCAATGTTGGTTGATAGATCACAGAAGAGGACAGGGTGAGCTGGAATTCTGAATAGGACCATTGCAAAGTTTCGTTGCAAGCATTCTACTTGTATGCATTATTAAATAAGATATATAAAAAATAATTCTTGCAAGTCGCCAATTTAAGCTGCAACCTTAAATGACATCACAAAGTTCTACATTCCAGTGATACTTCTGGACTACATGTAAAGTCAACGTATTTTGGAGGGAACAAAATTATTGCTGTAGTGGCAGAAATTCCTTTTGTAATAACAATCACAGAATATTGCCTTATGTTTAATGTTTATCCTTTTAATGACTTAGGAAGCTTTTTCTCTCCAGATTGAAGTTAACTGAAGTGCTGAGTAGTCATTTACTGTATATTATAACAACCATGCTATTATTGTGGTATTCACCCAACTTTGTTTTGCCTTTTAAAATTCCAGTCGCAATAAAATGCAGCAAAATGAAAACTAATTACCAAGAAGCCTTGCCAATACTGTCTTCTGCCCGACTCAACTTGCGTGGTTTGGTTGCCAAAGCAAAGGTAAGGCTGATGGACTTCATTAAAAGGTTCTCTGGAACAGAGAAAGAGATTGATCCATGAGCTACAGCTGATGTTTTCAAGAGCTATTGGTTTTATTACTGTATTTTTCGGAGTATACGACGCACTGGAGTATAAGACGCATCTTAGTTTTGGGGGAGGAAAACAAGGAAAAAAGGCCTCTGCCTCCAAGCAATTTGCCAAACAGCAAACAGCACAGATGATATACACTGTTTGCTGTGTTTTCTGTGCATGTGTGCTTGACCCATAGAAATAGCAAAGAATTGGAGAAATGTACATTATGCCAGAAAATTTTTTTAAATGTAGTCACACTAACTCCTCCCAATTATTTAAATAGATCTACTCCAAGGTAAGTCAGGATTTAACTCTAATACCAAACAGGACACTGTTACATTTCAGACTATACTTGTACATACCTGTTAAAATCAATTACAATTTCTGGAAGTATACATTATTCTCTATTATTTAAAAGAAGATACAATAGCACTGGACCTCTTCAGAGCAAGCATTTATTTTAAAAAGCTTCTTTATTTTGTTAAGTTGTCTAGAGGTCTCCAACCTTGGCAACCTTAAGACTTGTGGATTTCAACTCCCAGAATTCCACAGCCAGCAAAGCTAACAAAGCTGGCTGTGGAATTCTGGGAGTTGAAGTCCACAAGTCTTAAAATTGCCAAGGTTGGAGACACCTGGCTAGAACAATAATAAAGCAGTCTTTAAAAAAATAAGTCTAATAATTTGAACATTCTACAGACATTTATAGTTATTCACTTACCCCCTTGCATCCAGCAGAAAATAAAAATCTGCGTGTCTCTCCCAGCTGTTTTATTTATTTATTTATTTATTTATTTATTTATTTATTTATTTATTTATTTATTTATTTATTTATTTATTTATTTATTTATTTAGCAGTTTTTCTATGCCGCCCTACTCCCTCAGGGCGGCATACAACATTTTATGAAAACTCCAAACAAATCATTAAAAAAGCAATTTTTAAAAAGTTTAAAAACCATATAAACAACATACATACATGGGGGAGACATCAGATATAAAGTCGTCTCAGACTCATCCCGCCTGCAGGAAGAGCCATGTCTTAATGGCTTTTCGGAAGGCCAGCAGGGTGGGGATAATTCGGATCTCTGGGGGGCAGTTGGTTCCAGAGAGCAGGGGCCCCTACCGAGAAGGCCCTCCCCCTAGGCCCCGCAGTCGACACTGGTTGACGGGACCTGGAGGAGACCCACTCTGTGGGACCTGACCGGTCGAAGGGAAGAATGAGGCAGAATGCAGTCCCAGAGATAGCCTGGTCCTAAGCCATGTAGGGCTTTAAAGATGATGATCAGCACCTTGCCTCTTTGCAGCTAGTTTCACTTTCATTTTCCCACGTGGCTAACCTAATCAGCTGTAGGTCGGGAAGCTGCTAGTGACTTGCTTGGCTTTACAGGCTCTTCCCTCTTTGCTGCAAGCAGGTAAATTGCTGGAAGACAGAGGCCAAAGGGTGGGGGTGGGTGGGGCTGCATTCGGTATATAAGACACACCCAAGTTTTCACCCTATTTTGGGAGGTAAAAAGGTGTGTCTTATACTCCGAAAAATATGGTAATTCAACTTTCCTCAACCTCTTGCACCCAGGGGTGGGCTCTAACTTACCTTGCTGCCGGTTCGCTTTCTCCTGCATGTGCAGTGGAAAAAAATCTTAAAAAATTCTCCCCCCCAAAAAAACAAAAGCCGAAAACAAGATGGTGATGCATGCACAGTGCCGGAAACTCAGCTTCTGTGCATGCGCAGAAGAAAAACCAGAAAAAAATCCCCCCCCCAAAAAAATGTCAAAAAAAAAAAAAGATAGCGGTGCCCATGGACCAGCACGGACCGAACCGGTTCCGTGACATCGTGACGTCACCAGCGGTTTGCTACCGGTTTGGGTGAACCGGTCCGAACCGGGAGGAACCCATCTCTGCTTGCACCCCAGATACTTTAGGAATATGAATCCCAGGATTTCTAATCAGATGGCCAATGACTGGCTAGATGGCTTGGAATTTGGAGCTGCATTACAGCACATCTGGAGGGCATTAGGATGTGAGGAATTGTATTACCTCTTCTTTACACTGAAAGTATCCCTGTGTGTAATACGGAATTAGTTGTGAGAATTATATTGGGACTCAATAGCTATAAATGCCTTTCTATTGTACAACTTTAAAGAACAGAATGCTTCTTAAGAAAGCAGTTTTGAATGACATCTGAATTATGACATTTTCTTCCAGTGATACAGTAGGAATACAGTAGTTTAACAGTTGTGAAGAGAAGAGGTGGGGTCAGGAAATGGAAGACTTCTGGCACTGCTCCCTTAGAAACATCTTAGGATATCTTACTGTGGTCTCCCATGAGAAAAAAAAATCATGAGTGCAGCATCCTTGCATTTTTCATTGGGCATCTCATAGTTCATTCATCCCATCCATTCTTGCCTACCTTTCAAATTTTATCAACAGCAGATGCAGGTGACCTGCAATCTAAAGATACAACAGAAGAGAAATGGCACCTCTGAAGCTTGTCATAGTTTCTGCTCTTCCCTGTTGCCCATGTTCCTTTTTATCTACTCATCCAAGAGAATGCCTGATTCTCACTTCAATCCCAAGTGGATACTTCTCTACCATTGATTATGGATCTTTTGATTCCCAATTCTGTTATTTTTAAAATATGTTGTCTTTCATTGATGTCAGTGTTCATAGCATGGCTACTAAACAGTTGACAAAAACAGTGATTATGTACACAAGGACTTTATAAAAATGTGTAGACCCAGGACTATATATCTAGCCTCCAGTGCCTTTGGTATGGTCCCAGTGGTGAAATGCTACCGGTACGCCCCGGTTCGGGTGTACCGGTAGCGGTGGCCGCCAGTGGTTTAGAGAACCGGTGGCGGCAGTAGCGCGAGGCTTTTTCCAGGACATCACCATTTTCTTACACTCTGCGCATGCACAAAGCCTTCTGCGCATGCGCAGAGGGTGAAAAAGCGTGCTTGATAGGGGTGGGGGCGTGAGCCAGTAGAGAAGATAAGTAGATTTTACCGCTGTATAGTCCTCAGAATTCTAAAATTGTCAGCAAGGTGTAATTGATAGTAGGAGTGAACTAATTATTACTTTGCTGTAGAACAAATCTTATTAACTATGGAGAGTAAATGTAATTTAATTCTGAATGTTAATGTTTGTCCTGGCCTTGCTATTGTTTTTATAGCAAAGCCCATGATATGCACTTCAAAGCAATGTAAGACCTTAAGCCTGGAAAGCAGTTTTGCACCCTCCTTTATGGAACAGATTGCTAGGCAATAAAAGTCCTGAATTTTATCCAAAGTGCATCAAGAAGATTTTCTTGCCCAAGGCTTAGCACTGAAATTTCTCAAAAATCTGTTTTGAAAGCTGGTCGTACTGTGCCTTGCAATGGATTTCTGCTCTTTTTCCCCATTTTTTTTTAGAATTTTGACACAAATGTTCGAATCTGCTTCATTTGGCTTGCAGATTGAAAATTAACAGGTTAATGTTACATAGGGAGATAGTCCTCACTTGTTATCCACAGAGGACCACCAGCATTCTGCCTTTGGAATGAGAGTAATCTTGTGTAGACACCATAAAGAAATGAGATCACAGAAGTTATGGAAACGATTGTGGTTAGAATTTTTTTTTTAATCTTGTGCCTTACTGAGACTAAAGTTTCCCGTAAAAATTGCTTTTAACTTTCTTGTGTAGCAAAATTTTGCAGACGCTGTAAGTGATGAAGTTTCCAGCGACCTCGCTGAAGAAATGGCAGCAATGGAGAATTTGATGATGGAATTGCAAGAACTTAGCAACCAGCTAAGGAATCAGACTTGAGAAAAAGAAGATCCGATTTCTTAGAAAGACGGAAGGGCAAGGCTGGCACACTTCAGCAGTTTTAGCTTGTACTGATGAGCATTCAGTAAATCAAAGACCCAAAGGCATCTTTTAAATAAATATTTCTCCATACCATACAACCATTAATATTTGCCAACAAGTTTTTCTGGTTATATTTGTTCTTTCCCAGTGATTTGCGTTGGCTTGGATTTTATGGAACAAAGTATGCCTGCTTTTTTATTTAGGAGTCCTTTTTTCTTTAAGATTAGATCTGTCTATTACTCTGCAAAAGTAATTGGCTTCTGTCCATAGTTGTGCACTTTATGGCTATGAACAATTGGAGAGTTCTGTTCTTGGTGGAAGTGGGAAGGAAAGGGCTATTTGATTTGATTGTGTCAACAGGAATCTGGAAATAGGCAATGGGGAATAGAAAATGGAAATGACTGCCTTCTGGGATTTTTAAAGCAAGAGGACCCAGTTGTGTTTTCCTTAGCTTATGCTTTTCAAATGCAAGTATTCACACACAAAGTAACACTTGCCGAGAAAGTTTGTGCTAATCATTTTTAAAACACAGGTTTAGGAATACAGGTAGTCCTCAACTTATGGCCACAATTGAGCCCAAAATTTCTGTTGCTAAGTGAAACATTTGTTAAAGTGAGTTTTGCCCCATTTTACGACCTTTCTTGCCACATTTGTTAAGTGAATCACTGCAGTTATTAAATTAGAAGATTGCTAAGTGAATCTTGCTCCCTCATTGAGTTAGTTTGTCAGAAGGTTGCAAAAGGTGATCACATGACCCCAGGACACTGCAATCGTCATAAATATGAGTCAGTTGCCAAGCATCTGAATTTTGGTCACGTGAATCTGATTACCATGGGGATGGCTGCAATAGTTGTAAGTGTGAAAAATGGTCATAAGTCACTTTTTTCAGTACCGGTGTAACTTCGAACAGTCACTAAATGAGCTATTGTAAGTCAAGGACTACCTGTACAAGACCACTTATAACTTTGTTTCCATAAGCTAGGGTTGTATGTGTGTATTTGTGTGAGAGACAGAACACAAGCACGGACCTAGCAACACCAATATCAGCAGCTTTGCCTGGTCTGGAGTTGGATACTAGCTTTGTATCTTCAGTCATCCAAAAATGGAAGTTAAGGTCTCTTTGTTAGATTGGTCCATCACACTAAGCCTTAATATAGTTGCCACGGGTTAGCTTACTATGTGATATGTACCAAACCAATTGTGACTTACATAACAAAAGATGAGTAAATTTTGATTTAGTCCAGAAATGTGCAACTTCCCTCGAAAGTGGATCAGGTCAGAGCTGGTAGCTATTTTAAGGGCAAAATCTTGCCCCATGCAAAAAAAAAAACAAATCTGATCTTGGAAATCTGTAGGAGCTGTAAAAGGGGTTTATAGTCAGGCGGCATACATCCCATAAGCTGTAATTTCTGCCTCTCTGGCTTGGTAGGAAAGCTTTTCCTTGCTAGGCATGATACAGTGTTTCTACTTGTTTATTTCTAACAATTGATCTTTTAACCTTATTGCTTCTCAATGTGAAATTTTTATGCTATTGTAATTAACAGCCATTAATGTAACCTCTTTGTTTACAAAAATATACTGGTTATAATTGCATTTGTGTGGTCAATTCTGTGACTTGGGTTTACATTGTACAAATAAGTAATCTTTGTATTCATCCTAAATTTACTGTTTGTTCCAAATTTTGTATTCATATACTGCCCAGGTATTCCAGCTCAGTTGCTTTTTTTCTTTCATAGATCAAAGCCCACAATTTTTATTGATTACAGTACTGAATTGCTCATTTGTATCTTCTCCAGCTCCATCTTTGTGGAGATTGGCTGGCCAGAGAGTGGTACTCAGCATATAATGGAGACTTGTCTTACTTTTAATGAAAATTAGTAGAAAAGACATAGAATATTCTTCACTTTATGCTCTTCCCCTTAAGTGAAGAATTTAGACAAATACTACAAAATTTGAATAGCTGAAATCAAACAGCCCAAGCTGTCATACTATACAATATAGGAAACCTTCTCCATAAATACTTAGAATGATATATAAATAGTTGCTTCAATCAACAAGAAATTCAGGCATGATTCAAATGCTGCAGTACTACTCACTATAGAAACATCTTTGCTAATCATTCCTGATGATACTAATAAAAAGTTAGAAATACTATAATTCTATTTTTCATTCAGCACCTATTCTATTGGGCTAATCACAATTGTTGAATTCAGATTTTGAGCAAATATTTCTATAATTTAGTTCGTTGAATAGGATGCCAAATGGGCATCTTTTTAGTTGTTAATTCTTAGAAAGGTAGATTAGGTTTCATAAAACTTTTGGAACTTTTTGTTAAATAAAACAGTAGTCTTAAGCATTAGCAGGTGACCAGAAAAACAATAAAACAGAATACAATTGAGGCAAAGTATCTGAAATATTTTTTATACTCAACAGCAAAATTACTTTTCTGGTTAAAATCCTGAATTGTCTGAACTGCATTTTCTTTTAATGTGACTGACTCTTTTGGCTTCCAGATAACAGAGAACAAGGAAATGAAGTCACAAGGTGTGAGAAAGGAGGTGAATGGTCCCCTTCTAAATGGAGCTACCTTAGTTTTCTTTGTTATCCGGTGATGGATCTCTTGATAAATCATTCACCTTTAGATAACGTTAGGCTGGGCGCAGTGTGCGAACATTCCTGATATTGTTTGCAAGAGTGATTATGTTACATTATCATTGGTGAACTCATTTTTAGTAAAGTTCCAACAATAGAAATATGTGTTACACAAGTCTACAAAGGAAGTAGGATCATTTCCTCTTTATTGTGATATAATGGTTTTAAATCTTTCACATCTCTGCCAAGAATAGACACTGAGCATGATAGATAGTTGGCAGGGCTTTGATGCTCAAAAATTATCTTACATGTTTTAAAGAGGAAGTGGAAAAATGTGCAAAAATAACGGCATTGACTTTTTTTTTTAAATTTTACGTTTATATTTTAAAAAGACATCCATGAATAACAGTAGTTGTACAAAAGAGTATTGGTGAAGAAATTGACCCACAAAATGAATTTAATTGAATGTATATGGCATTCCTTCGTGATGTAATTTAATCCTTAATAACAAGCTATTAAAGGGGCAAAATAATCTATTGAAAGATTGCCATTAATTACCCATACTTGAAATCTGCAGGACATGGTGATTTTTTATTCTGCAAATGAAATATCCTAAATTATTGAATAGCTGTTTGTCAATGAGTTTAAAGCATTTATTCAAAAGTTTTAATTAAGTAAAAGCGAGAGACTATGAGTTCCAGTCCTGCCTTACCCATGAAAGCCACCTGGGCCAATCACTCTCTCTCAGACCAACTCGCCTCACAGGGTTGTTGTGGGGAAAATGGGAGGAGGAAGGTGTGTTGTATATATTTGCTGCTTTATTCTTTGTAAAAATAATAAAGGCGGGATACAAATAAATAAAAGGCAATTTATCATGAATATGATAACGTATTTTTTTGCATTTGTCTTTATATGAAAAAAATGTCTTATATTGTGTTGGATGGAAAACCAAAACAATGGACAGATAAGGTAATATTTACTATCAGAGCTTTATACTAATAGTATAAGTTTGCCTACCAACTCCTCAATTTGACAGTAGGTGTGGGGAAACTCACTCATTCAATTTTGAAAAATATAACAATTGTCTCCCTGCTGCAAATATTTACTATGTCTGAGTTTGTTCTTCAATCTGAGATCAGGGAGCTCTTAAAATGCTGTATGTGTTTGGTGCTATTTCTTGTTTAATTGCTTTGCGAACCTATGTCTTCTAGCACTGCACAGTTTGCATTCTGAATTTCTAACAAAGGTCCTAGGGATGGGTACAAAGCACAAAGGAGGAAGCTATGGTACCTAGGGGTTCGAGTTCCTGAGATGTGAAAGACTTTATCCTTCTCATCACAGGACAACATGGATCAAAATCTTACTATACTCGGGTTTTTCCATTTCCACCAATATGATTTGGTGAATTCAGTTTAGGACAAAGGCAGGAAATCTGTGGCCCTTCATTCATTGTTGATGTTATTGTTGTATTCATTGATGTTTGTTGTAAAACACCTTGGTTCATTATCACTGATATAAAGCCTAATCATATGTATCTTGACTGCAGTTAGCTGAACTACCCAACTCTTTGTTGAAAGAGGGGATTTTTTTTTAATTGAAAAGTTTTATAAGTACAAAGTACAAACATTTCCCCCCACTTTTCTCCCCCCCCTCCCCCCCCTCCCCCCTCGTCCCCCCCCATCACCCTTCCCCCCCCCGGACTTCCCAGAAAAAGCACAAGGTATAAATCCAAAAAAACAAGCATAAAAGTTTAAAAAATACTAAAAAAACAAAAATTAAAAAAAGAACAAAAAAAAAGAAAAATTATTAGTTCAAATATACCTTTTCGTCCTTAACTTTTTGTTAGTCCAAAAACTTGAAAGTATAATCTAACATTTCACAGATTTCTAACATTAATAAGCTATTTGAGTTATCTTAATCTGATACTTTTTTTGAATATATTCAGTCCACCTACTCCATTCCAATATGTATCTTTCATTTGAGTGGTCCTTTATAAATATGATGAAATCTTGGCCATTTCAGGGATTTGTTGAAATCAGGGGATTATTCTAGACATCAATATCCATTCCTTTGGAAACCATCCAGACTGGCTGAAGATTAACTTTCTGTTAGAAAATGAAGTACAACTCAGGATCTGTTAAGATTGGATGGGTTATAAATATTACAAAATAAACTTTGTTTTGTGTTCCTTGGGATATCATAGAACTGAAATGGCTCACTGGTGGCTGCTGAGTTGAAACTCTCGTATCTAAAGCAAAGCATTTCTGACTAATGTCTCTCTAAATTTCACTTGAATGTAGCCAACAAAGAGCAGTCCACCCATCTGGCTAATTAGTTTCGCTGTTGAATTGCTCTGTGAAATAGTTGTCTTTATTCCACTGTTTCATGTTTTATACTATGAAACAATAGAGATTTGGGTATGAAACCCAGTATTTGAGGAGTGCTGTCATATCCCCCAGAACTTTCTCAAGGCTAAACATTTCCTAGTTCCTTCAGTCATTTCATAGGGTTTGATTATTAATTCCTGATCATCCCCTGTTGCAGTTGGACATAATATTTTCTACAAGAAAAATACCTTAGCTATTTTAATGTCCACTATAATCTCCTCTTTTGTTTTGCTAGCGTTCATTGAAATTAATAGACACACATATGAAATTACTGTATATCTGTGAGTACCTTAGCAGATGCTGGGATTACCTTGACTTTTTCAGCTAGTTTTGTGAACCACAATTCATCCCCAGTGTAAAATCAGACTTAGGGCTAGGGCCTCCCATAATAGAAAACTCAGCCAGACCAGATCCTCTGGTAAACAAGGGAACAAATCCCTTTGTCAGGCCGAAGCCATTTTAGTTGGGGTCTTTGGCCTGCCACACTTTATGTTATTTAAAAATGTACCGTATTTTCCAGAGTATAAGACGCACCTTTTTCCTCCCTAAAAGTGGCTGAAAATTTGGGTGTGTCTTATACTTTGAATGTAGCTTTTTTTCCAGCCCTAACTAGGTGCTAACAGATCTTCCCAGCTCTTACCTTGCAGGCTCTTTCATTGTTACTCTCCCAGAAGAATGTTTTTCCAGTCTTAAGTCTTTGCAGGGTTTTTTTCATTGCTCTACTTGCTCCGAATAAGTTTTTTTCTAGCCCTAACCAGGTGCTAACGATCTTCCCAGCTCTTACTGGCTTGCAGGCTCTTTCATTGTTACTCTCTCCGAAGAAGGTTTTTTTAAGTCCTAACCAGGGGATAAAATAATGTGCTGAAGCTGACCAGACTAAGGATGAATACCTGGTAGGCAGATTTTCCTCCCTATTTTCCTCCCCAAAAACTAAGGTGCGTCTTATACTCCGAAAAATACGGTATTCTTTGCTGTGGGAATTTGGGAGGGGGAATTGCATGAGAGCTATCTGCATGTAGCCATAACAAATTCTTTCTAGATAGTCAAGGTCATCCTTTGTCTTCGCACTCCTGCACCTGCACGGAAGGAGATGGGTGTTTCTGCCAAGTTGGCAGTTGAAGATTGATTAACGTGATGGACTTGGGGGTGTGGGGGCAAGGGCTTGAACTTCCAACTGGGTGGAGAAACCCTGGGACTTCAGATTCAGGTTTCTCCCAGATGTGCCAACATGGCTCTGTTAATAAATTGGAACTTTGAGGAATACTTTGCCTCGGACTCTGATTTAGTTTTGGATGCTATTTGGAACCCTGACACCCTTTGTGCTCCACCTCCTACATCTTTGACTTCATAATGTTTTAAATTGAATAAATCTGTGGCCTACTTATACTCCTAAAATTGATTGCTGCCTTTTGCTTGTCAGTTGCAAAGATTTTCTGTGGTTTGCAGTTTCTTGCCACACAAATATAATTTATTTGCCTCCATCATCACAAAAGATGTTACAGTGGCATGCAGTGCACCCTTTTCTCCAATTTAGAGGAAACTCTTGTGACCCCCCCCAAGCCTGAATCATTTATACCACCCCTTGGCCAAAAAAACAGCATTATGAGCACTGTAAAACGATGGCAGCTAAAATACTGCAACAGCCATTACAGATTTATGTATTTGTCCAATTTATATAGCTGCCTTCTGTCACATAAAAGAAAGTTGGAATATTTATTGGCATCACTGCTAAAACTTAACAGTTTTATTAAAAGAGCAGGGGAATTAGTATTGGGTAACTATTGGAATTAGAATTATCATCTCCCGACCCCAATGAATTAAATATTCAATCACAGGATACATACAACCAACCTTGGGTTTTCCTATGGCTCCTGCATTCATTACTCTCTCACTTGCTTCCTATCAGCCCACATAATTTTATTCCTGATTATGACAGTCTTTTGTGGCAACTATTATGCTATGTCCCCAAGGAGCCAATTAAAAAAAAACAGATGGGCAGATTTATATGACTAGGTCTCCTGAGGCTCATGTTCTATTTGTCATTCCCCCCCCCCAAAAAAAACCCAATATAATGCAGTAACAGTAGTCTTTAGAGGATAAAACATAGGAAAAGTGAATTCGCCAGCACCTCCAAAAATAAATTAGACTTCCCCCAAACTGAAGGAAATTAATCATCTATCTGGAAGCATTGCCATTGTTTCAGCTGTTATGTTGAAAAGAAGCTGCCCCAAAGATTAAGGCTTTATTGAAGGGTGTGGACCATAAAGTACCATGCTGATCCAGCATGGATTGATAGATGTTTTTGAACTCCCCGGTCACACAAACACACACTGGCACTTACAATGACCCACCCAGGGTGGAGCAGTAGAGAATTTCAGTAGTATAAATGAATAATTTTACATATTGGCTACTCAAGGAAATTAAGGATTTGTTTCGATGTATTCCTAGTTCTGAAGCTTGACAACTTGCGATCTAGCCAATATCAGAAAGAGAACAAATCATTTTTCATCCACTGCAAACCAAGATTTTGTTCAACGTTCAATATAAAGGTAACGGATTCCGACTTAACTAATGTAGTCATAATTTTATGCCCAATTCCTATAGAACGCTTAATAAGGCCAATACAGAGCAGGGTTTAGTGTATTATGAGAAACCTCTACTCCCCCACCCCAAGTGTTAATTTTTCTAGTCATTTGGGTTAAATTCAGCCCTAAATCCAGTCTTGCATGAAGTTAAGCTAACACTGTCTGGATAGTTGTGGCCTAAGAGCATCCTTCGCTTTTTAATTTTCTCCTTTGGTTCTTCCCATTGATCTCAGACTAATTCTGGGTGTTGTGTTCATTACGGAAGACTGAAGAGGGGAACTTTTATATTTTATGTTTCTCCAAAAAAGCTGTACTTTAGCTTTGGAAACTTGTCAGTGTTTCCTAGCACATACTGCCAGAGAAGAAGATGCCAGTCCTAGCCTAATTTAATTCTTTTTCTGGGACCAAGAACAAGGAAAAGAGAGACAAATGGTATTTATTTGCTCTAGGAAACTGTGTTTCCGTACAAACCTATTAGTGTTTGGGATGGGAGCAGCAGGACCAGTTATTTAGGCAAACAGGGAGTGCTTTTACCCATTTGCTTGAAGAAAACAAAATGTTCAGTAAGAATTTAAGGGAGACATATATTTCTTTTCCCAAAGAAAGATTTATGACTGAGCATCTATTTTTATGGTTTGTGCCAGTGCTGCTCTCACTACTCTCACTCTAAGATCACAACGATGCCTGGAAGAGTAGCCCAATGTTTCAAAGAAGATGCATTTCCAAACCTGAGATGGTTTTGGCCAGTCCTAGCTGGGTAGGGCCCAGAAACTCTGTCATCACTAGAATACTCCATGAAACTTAGTATGTTATTTCCAGGAAAAGATCTGTGTTGGGAGAAGTGGAAAAGCACTGCTTGTAAACTGGAACTAAAAGGGGGACATGAGGATAAGCATATAGAAGAGGTCATTCTGGTGAAAATGTTCCTTAGGTTGTGCTTTGGAAAATGGTTTCATAATAGTGTTATGACCTGATATACTTGTCAAATTTAGCTAGCTTAGTGCTTTCAGCAATTTCGGTAGCAATGTGAGTATTCCCAATGTTCTCCCATTATTGGCAAATTCACAGGTACTGCTTGATGCTGAAGGAGATGTTCTATTAGCAACGGTATACCTATCTTTGTGCTTGTTCTGGATGCTGTGTCAATAAGTGGTCCACAAGGTATTTAATTTAGCAAATCATCTGTAGATTGTAACGTAGTGCATTGTTAAATTGCAATATGCAAGCTAGTGTTGCAAATATCCTGCACTTTTTATCATACACTTGTGTACGTACATGCTCAGAGATGGCTGTTGGAAACAGCCTTCATCAAACCAAGAGGATGAATGAAAACTTGGGTTCTTTGGCAATCTACTGGAAATGGTTATAGTTTTCCACCATGGAGAACAGGCCTTAAAATTTACAGAACTTTTTTTGCAGCCCTTTACAAATGAGACACAACCCAGAGTTCCTGTGTAGATTTCTTCTCTTCCTTTTCCAATAGCCCCCGCCCCCAACTACAACAGGAGCTATAATGCAGAGTTTACATAGCTATGAACATGGATTTCCATACTGTACTGAATTCCCAGACTCCTTTGGGGGCTTTGCTATCCGCATTAGTTTTTCCTTCACATTTTCTAAAACATGTTGGATTCTTGAATAAACACTTATGCTGCATAACAGGATTTGTAGAAATTTATGTTCAGCATGGATTCTTTCGAAGATAAAGGAGCCCAAGGCTGAGAAAATGGTTTAGATTCTCTCTAAATAATCTCAGGGTTTAACAGAATTTAAGATTTCCAGGCAAAATGAAGATCCAGCGAATATGTTTGATGTGAAGGTTGTGTTCATTTCTAAAGAATATTGTTGCTTGTTATATTGGTGAAAATCTATCTTGTTCTGTTTGGCTCCTCCAATAACAACTTTTCAGTAGCATGTATCCCATTGTTTTTTCACTCACAGTTTTTTTGTGTAATGGTAAAATGTATGGCTTCTGATCAATTCTCCACCATTTCTACGTGGGATTGTTCCCAAATACTTTACTCTGAACAGAAGAAAATTAGATTAAGTTCTAGAGCAGTGTTTCCCAACCTTGGCAAGTTGAAGATGTCTGGACTTCAACTCCCAGAATTCCCCAGCCAGCGAATGCTGGCTGGGGGATTCTGGGAGTTGAAGTCCAGACATCTTCAACTTGTCATGGTTGGGAAACACTGTTTTAGAGAGACCTTCTTTTGTTGTGCTTGGCTTTGCAATAAATTTGTATCTAAACTAAAGGCAGCATCCCATACATTTATTTTCTGGAAACTTCTATTCTGTGGCATTCTGGACAACCATCTTCTTCTGCAATATACATTAATTTTACTGAAGTTAAAAAATAATTACCCTATCAATTCCATTTTTTTCAGTGAGAGGAAGTTTGAGTTCTCAGAGGTAATTAAGGGAAAGAAGCAAGTGTTGCAAATATCTGTACTTTTCATTTATTTATTTTTGATTCATACTGCAGGTAGTCCTTGACTTACGAGTACAATTGAGCCCAACATTTCTGTCACTATTAAGTGAATTTTGCCCCAATTTACAACTTTTTTTGCCACAGTTGTGAAGTGAATCATGGCAGTTGTTAAATTACAGTTTTTAAGTGAATCTGGCTTCCCCATTGACTTTGCTTGTCAGAAGGTCTCAAAAGGATGATCCTGGGATACTGCAGCCATTATAAATATAAACGAGTTGCCATACATCTGAATTTTGATCATATGGCGATCGGGATGCGGCAACAGTCGTAAGTGTGAAAAATGGTCATAAGTAACTTGTTTTCAGGGCTGTTATAATTTTGAATGGTCACTAAAAGGACTGTTGCAAATCAAGGACTACCTGTAGTGTATATGTCTATGTCTGTGTGTCTATCTGTTGGAAGCCAACCAATCAAAGCTGGCTTCTTTGGCAATCTACTGGGAATTCTATACAACAAAGTAGTAAATTTAAAAAAATCTGAAAGAAGATAATAGCAAACCATTTCCCTATTCTCATATTCCATGGTGGCTAAGGCTTCAAGCCAGAAACTAGGAGACTGTGAGTTCTCATCCCATTTTAGGCATGAAAGCCGGCTGGGTGATTTGGGGCCAGGTACTTCCCTCAGCCCAACTCCCCTCACAAGGTGGTTGTTGTGAGGAAACTAGGAGAAGGGAGGAGGAATATTAGATATCTTTGCCACCTTGAGTTATTCATAAAAATAAATAATAAATATTAATAATAAATAAAAATATTGTTGCCAAGAAAATTTAATGGATGAATCCATGAAATCACCAGAAATCATGTAGAAGTAAAAAATGATTTTACTACTATTATTCTTGAACTTTCTACAAGAACGTTGGCCTTTTTCCTGCAATACTCAAGGGAGGCCTCACCTTAAAAAATGGAATTAAATGGTGTTTTCATCTTGGACTGGATGAAAATCAATCTTTTTCTTCTGTAGACCAGTATCCAGCTCATCGAGACAATTGTCCCCAAAAGAAATGATCTCATGCTTGTACTCTTGGAAAAGTACTATGGGAATTTTTAGTTTGCACCTAGCACTGCCAGCTTGTGTGTCTGTATTTGCTTGTGTCTGTGTATAGAGGGGGAGAGGGAGAGCAAGAGAGACGGGAACAAGATGCAACAATAAATAGTATCTATATATCACTATATGTCAGAAGGCCCAGAGCTTTCCAAAATCACTGGAAACAATACTGTAGTTAATTATCATGAGTAGTCTGAAATGGATAGTCTGATGTGACCTTTGGTTATCCCATCTTATGTACCCAGTGAAGCAGATCAGAAATGGAAAGTAAGATCCTAGGTGATCTTGCCTCTCTACTGCACCATGAAGGAAACAATTGGTGGATGGGGATGACATATTCAACATTTTCTTTCTCATCAGCTCTACCCAATTGTGCATCATCTGGGTCAGATCATGCTGATGCTGACTATCTGAACCTGAGAAAGTGGTCCCTGAGCAGTGGCTTGGTAAGTGCATCTCCCCTATATTGTTAACTAGCTGATTACCTGGCGTTGCCCGGGTATTTATTTATCCCAATCTTGTATTAGACAGGAAAAGGAATGAATTATATCTATAGTGTCAAATCAAAGCAATTTTATTTACAGGGTTCTAAAAGTATAAGGACCTTGTTCAAATCCCAGCTACCGAACCTGTGGACAGCTGGGGGATTTAAAAGTGCCACTCCCTGCCTCTGCCACCACCCATTTTACCATTTCCTCAAACTGGGCCTGGGACTGGAACATAAATCCCTGACCTGGCCCATGCTGCGCCTCCACCGCTGCTGAAATTGGCTGGGTCTCCTCTCTGGCCTCCATACCTGTTTCGCCTCGGTTGGGGTGGTCCCGTCCTTCACGTAATGAGTGGGGGCGAAGGACGATCCTGGGAACACGGACCGAAGCTGGGAGGTGGGGGTGGGCGATCCACTTAGGCCGTGGCACTCTTACTCAAAGGCCTCTGTACTGGCCTAATCAGGCTCCCTTCATAGGCCTACTGTGTGAGGGAGGCCTAGGCCTCTTCAGAAAAAACAGTGAGCTAGGCTCAGTGTACAGAACACAACTGTTCTTCTGACAGGCCACCCCTAGGTGTGTCTTACCCCCACAGTATTTTTCGCCAGATAGTAAGTCATCTATCTACCAAGTTTTTATATATACCTTGAGCAATTTCAACCAAACTTGGTAGACAGATGACTTACTATCTGGTGAAAAATACTGTGGGGATAAGACACACCTAGTGGTGGCCTTTCAGAACAACAGTCATGTTCTGTACACTGAGCCTAGCTCACTGTTTTTTCTGAAGAGGCCTAGGCCTCCCTCACACAGTAGATATAGCACACAGTATATATCTCTGAAGGCTTCATATTGCGTCTGGACTGCTTTATGTCTGCAGTTCTTAAATATACCATTTCGTCTTTCAATAATGTGGTTGGGACTGGATTATTTATTTGTTTGTTTGTTTGTTGAATTTATATTGCCGCCTATTCGCACATGGCGACTCAAGGTGGCTTACAGAATATAAAACCTCATTTAAAACAATAAAATTAATTAAAAAAAGAATCAAATACATTAATATAATATAATAAAATCACCCCCCACCTCCCCAGCAACACAGCACATCACACGAGCCATTTAATGGGCTCCATCCCGCTCTGGGTTCCCCAGGCCCGCTGGCAGAACCAGGTCTTCAGCGCCTTCCGGAAGAGTGTTAGAGTGGAGGCCATTCTAATCTCTGGGGGAATGATGTTCCAGAGAGAGGGAGCCACCATGGAGAAGGCCCTTCTTCTGGGTCCCACCCTAACCCTAACCCTAGGGGATGGGACCCGCAACATTACCTGCTTCCCCGCTCTGGTGGGTCAGGTAGATGTGACCGGTAAGAGACAGAATTATTTAGAGTTTACTAATAGCTCCCTGCATGCTGATTCTGCCAGGCAATATTTAGCCTTTCTAGATGATAAGACTATCATACTTTGTTTCTTGCTGTACCAGGCAATGGGTGCAACTCAATAAAGTAATTTTCCACCATACAGTATATCTGAAATGTTTTGGAGGATTAGTTACAGACAGTTTTAAATTAAAGTTCATTGTCCTTGTTAACCATCTGCCTAATCTTTTTACACCTGTCCAATCCTCTTGTGTTAATTTACTGACCTTTCTATCTAGCAGCCCAATTGCATTCACTATGTCAAGTCTACTCACAGTTACAATGCTTTTCTACAGCTTCTGCTCATACCTGCTAGCTTGTTTTGATTTCTTCCTTTGATTAAATATCCAATTTCTACAGGATTCTTCGACTTCCTTTGATTCGCTTGCGATTCCTTTGCCTAGAAGCTACATCTGCAGACTTTATTAAGTCCATTAACTTTTGGGTTTGATTGAACAAATACTCTCCCTTTAATAAAAATCAGTTCCAAGACAGAAGCTAATATTTCCAAGATGTTTTACTTCCATTTCTTTATTTTGATTGTTCATTATTTCTAAGCTATCTTTTTTGTCTTCTGCATGTACAGTTAAATCAACAAAGTAACAGAGGCTGTTCATTCAATTTCTATTATTTTTCCCATTTATTATAAATGTGGCTCAGAGTTTCCTGTTCAAAACCCATATTTCCAACATTTGATTTGGTTTATCAATCCATGCTTTTGGCTGCTTGTTTTAGCCATATATCAATTTACAGCACATTTCCTTTCCCTAGCTTTTCAAAATCTACTAGTTGGTGCACATGACTCTCTATTTTTCAGATCGCTGTGCAGAAAAGCTGTCGAGAGCTAAGTGTTCCACATTCAATTTTCAAAATGCTGTTACACTTAGTAATACAGTTTCTGATGCTTACATATTTAACTACATATACCCATACTTTGTCATAATCTTCATCATAGATTATATATAGATGTTTTAACATAGAAGAATAGAAGAAACAGAAAAAGATTATAAAAGGGTGAAAAAGTTAGTGATAATAAAAAAGGAAGAAAAAGAAAGCTATCTAAAGAAAGCTATCTTATTTGCAACAGTTACAAACAGTAATTACCATCTCCACCTTCCCCTATTGCATACTATTGAATTTATATTTTACCCACAAAGAAATAAAGGGAGATTAGTATAGATCTATTTCAAGCTTCAAGGATTGGGGCTGAAAGGCGAAAGTGGAAGCAGTATGCTCCATCCCACATTTGGGTAGACTAGGTTGCCCTGATAAACCGGTCTCATTGAAAAAAAAACCCTATCGCATACTGTATCATAGTTCCATTTTTCCCATAAACAAAACTTTAACCAATAAACCCTGAAATCAGTATCTCATTTTTACCCTCTTTCAGCAAAACGACTATAAAGTATTTCCAATCTTTTATAATAGCAATTATAGCTGCCTCCTTGATAAAATAGATCTCTACAATTTTTGTCCAGTCTCCCGGTTGCACATGAGCCAACCAAACAATGCTTTGCCAGTGCCTTCCTCAGTGCTCAGAGGTTGTATGAGTCTAAATGGGGGAGAACAATATTCTGAAACTTGGCTTCATTGTGTTTTACTTTTAACGTTATCTAGTGGTCTTTGGTAACCGTGCAAAGTCCACTTTAAGAATATTTTTCCTGTCACATTACCTAAACCAACATAGACTTATGTAATTTCCTTTCCATTCAGATATATATGCGTCTTGAAAGAATATGTTCCTGCTTTTATTGTGATTTATTAGACGTTTCAGATTAAAACTTCTGCCCTGAGCAAAGTTTCCCAACCTAATGCAAACTCTGAAAAGAGACTTAGAGGCTTGTAAGATGCAGTATAATAGCAATAAGGTAACTTGTGCTGCCTTTGGGTATGTATTCTAGATCTCTGCCAGCACTCACCAGTGAACTGTAGCTATGGAAACTGAAATGTTTTGCTTGTGCAAAAATAGGAGAGGCTGGAATAGTAGCAGGCCTAGCTGTGCAGCACACTCATCTCCAAGCGGGTGTTCCATTGGATGTTTGTATATAGAAAACAACTGGCTGGGTTAAATATAAGGTGTATTTTGACTACTGTATTTATCACAACATGACTTGTTAAAAATACTTGTACCCTACTGGGAGGACATAGCCTGACATAAACAATTTCAGGCCAGGTGTAGAACGTTCCATTTAAGACATTTTATTTACATACTGTTGGGACTGATCCATGGAATTCCCTGCCTGGGATGAAGCTTAATCAGACAGTTCTGTATCAAATAACTGCTTATGAAAGCTAAACTTTAACCTCTTTCGGTCCGTGTTCCTGGGGGTATGTGACCTGTTTCCCTTTGTTGCAGTCACACCTTTTGGACGACAACCCGTTGGATCTCAGTCATCTAATGTCAGCAAATTTAAGATGGGTGGATTTCAACTCTCAGAATTCCCCAGGCAGCATATGGTCCACTCATTTTGAACTTGCTGAGGTTGGAAAATGTCAGTCTAACCAGTTTGTTTGCTGGTGTCTGTTCATAAAGCAGTTCACTGCAGAATATAATATACCTGGTACAGAATTTCAGACCCTCATACTGCTGTTCAAATCCAATCATTGGTTTGGCCTCATGGATCGCAACTGCTTTGCTAGTTTTGAAATATGTAAGAGATGGGTGTTAGCTTGTAAGAAAGGGTTTGGAGTTGCTTGGCAGAGCTAATACTCTCCTTTAAACTCTTTTCAGTTTTTCTAATTTGCCAAAGAACAGATAATAGCCTTGGATAAGTTACAGCACTAGATTAAAGGAAGACGGGAGAAAGAACAACCAAAGAGAGAATGTTTATAATAGGACAAAATTTGGAACCATGTTCAAACATGAGGAACCAATTGTTCGGAGATTTATGGCTGGTTATTGGGCCTGGCCTATTTTCCTCAGGCTATTTCTACTTTAAATATTAGTATCATTACGAGGTCCTTCTGGAGGAAAACTTACCACAGGCTCCATTCCTGGTGGCAAGAAAACTTAATGGAAGTAAGGAGGGAGGAGAGAGATCCCACTGGAACTATTGGAGCCATGCCTTCTTCTCTGCAATTATAGGTGCCAAAATTACTGCATGTCTGAATCGTCTTCCTGAGTTCTCCTTCTGTAGAGAAAAAAAGGACATTTAAAACAGACAGACCAGAAATTCACAGTTGTTCCTATTCTCTGCCAATTATCCTCATGGTTGTTCAAGTTGATCCCTAGTGGAAATCCGAATTCCATGCAGCTCCCAGCAGAATCAGAATGATTGGCTCTCCTGCTTTGAGAGAAGTTACAGCCTGGCTGGGATTTGTTGCTGGTGTGAGACACAAATTAATTACTGTACCAATGAAGTAGGTCACTTGGCTGTAGAGCGCCATTGGAAAGCTGGCATTTAGGAAAGACCTTTTGTCTTTGGGTACAATGCCATATCATGACAATTAGCCTTGCTATAGTTTGCACAGTATTAGCTTCTGGGAGAATTCAGCAGAGGAAGTGATGGAAAGATGGGAAATCTGGACATAGCTTACCAAGCTGTTGCCCTCAGATATTTTAACACAATTTTGTTTGTGTTGTTCTAAGACACACACATTATATTACTTGGGAAGATAGCACAAGTGTATGGCTTCCAGATTGAGAAGCAAATAGAGGAAATTGTCACATATGTGAGGTGTAGCAAGACAATCGGAACTGATGTTCAATAGAGCTATAAAGGCTCTAATATTATTTTTCAAACCACTTTTTGTTTGTTTTCTGAATCAAGCATTAGAACTTGAGTTGTGAGGAATTCCCCTGAGTCCTGGATGAAATATTGAGTCTCAGCATGTATTTTCTGTTGATTTGACTACAAAGAGGACTCTCTTAGCATTTTTAAATGTTAAGTTACATTTCTGTTTAGAGTTGTAACTTGGCCTTTTCTGTTTATTTAGTCATTCTAAATAGGCACCACACCCATGTCAACTCAGTTAAGTTAAAACCTTAGGAACTGCTGAAGGATAGGGGGAGGAAAAATTACTGGTTAGAAATGGTGGAGAATTACTGGTGTTTAGTTAGTTTTTCATAAGTGAATGAAGTTATTAATTTCATATCAGCTTTGTACTCCTTATTGATAATGTCTCAGTTCACTACTCAATTCATTTGAAAAGATTTGGGTTCTGATGAAAATTCTCCTATGGCTTCAATATAATAATGACTATCTCCCAAAACTGTTTGGTTAATCAGGTTGCAATTTTTGCTGCAAATGTCTGCAAATTCACTACAACATTTTTAACATGTACTATTCATTGTAACTACAAATCAACCAACCAACCAACCTGACAGAGGTGATAATTAATCTCACAGAGGTGATGTTTGATCTTTTCCCGGACATCAGACATTAGAAATGAAACCGCAGTTTAAAAGTCTAAGTAAAATATTTATTTCGGTACAAAACAATAAATCCTCATTTGTTTACATCTCTGATATAAAAATGTGCATCTTCTCTCAATGGAAGACAGAGCAAGAAGGGTAGAGCGGAGAATGGAATGCACACATGCGTACAAGAACATATCAATCACGTGCTCAGGAATAAACCATTATATTGAATAGGGATGCATCTCCCTGAATATACATGTAACAGGCAATAATCACACCGTGACACAACCAACCAATGGGATAAGATGTGCAGTACGTATTTTACAAGTTCTGTTTTAATGGACATCTAAAATATGTAAGAACTGTAATAATAAATGAGATTGAAATGTCTGGTTTTTTTCCTTTTCTTCCCACCCCAAACTGACCAGTTCTTTAACAATTTCTGCAGGACAATAAGTTCTCAAAATGTATTTGATTTTGCTAGAATGTGGTTGCATATAGTCAGAAGGCTTATACCAGGGGTGTCAAACTGGTGGCCCACAGGCTGGATGCGTCACATGCAGGCCATGCCACCCCAGCTCTGCAAAGGCAAAAAATGTTGTGATACGTCACGTGACACGATCGAGTTTGACACCCATGGCTTATACTGATAGCTGTTTGATGAGATGTTCCTCAATCTAGAATCTTTTACATGTGTTGGGATTGCAGCTGCAATAATCATCAGCCAGAAGGATCTTGACAGATTTGAACATTGGATTTATCTAACAAAATGAAATTCAATGGTGAGAAAAGTAAGTTTCTACATTTAGGCAATAAAAACCAAATGCACAGGTATAGTATAGGTGGTACCTGGCTCAATAGTAGTAACTGTGAGAAGGATCTTGGAGTCCTACTGGACAATGACTTAAATAGGAGCCATCTGTGTGCTGCAGCTGCCAAAAAAGCCAACACAGTTCTAGGCTGCATAAACAAGGGGATAGAATCAAGATCACGTGAAGTGTTAATACCACTTTAAAATGCCTTGGTAAGGCCACACTTGGAATACTGCATCCAGATTTGGTTGCCGCGATGTAAAAAAGATGTTGAGACTCTAGAAAGAGTGCAGAGAAGAGCAAGAAAGATGATCAGGGGACTTGAGGATAAAACATAAAGAATGGTTGCTGGAACTGGGTATGTCTAGTTTAATGAAAAGAAGGACTAGGGGTGACATGATAGCAGTGTTCCAATATCTCAGGGATTACCACAAAGAAAAGGGAGTCAAGCTATTTTCCAAAACACCTGAAGGCAAGGCAAGAAGCAATGGATGGAAACTAATCAAGGAGAGAAACAACTTAGAACTAAGGAGAAATTTCCTGGTGGAACAATTAATCAATGGAACAGCTTGCCTCCAGAAGTTGTGAATGCTCCAACACTGGAAGTTTTTAAGAGATTGGACAACAATTTGTCTGAAATGGTTTAGGGTTTCCTGTCTGAGCAGGGGGGGTGGACTAGAACACCTCTAAGGTCCCTTCTAACTCTGTTATTCAGTTATTCAGCATACTGGCTGTTGCTGGATGGGAGGAAATATAACAAGAAAATCAACATTATAAAAAGAAAAAAGTCTCAAACAATTAGAATGTTCCAGTACAAAATAATACTTTTCTTACC
This sequence comes from Diadophis punctatus similis, assembly GCA_023053685.1. NCBI lineage: Eukaryota > Metazoa > Chordata > Lepidosauria > Squamata > Dipsadidae > Diadophis > Diadophis punctatus. The sequence goes on along the minus strand of JALIGW010000001.1, from coordinate 66,236,211 downwards.
AGTTGCATCCATCAACTAGAAACATTTAATTATGAGCAGAACATTTTGTCATTACTGTAGCAACTGTACATTGAAGAGAAAAAGAATGTGTGGCACACAGCCCAGTGAGGCATAAAGATAAGGAACAACATTGAATGGTTAAGGGAACCACAGTAGATGGCTAACAAATATGTATCTTTCTTGAACTGGTCAAAACAGTAGCATGGTCATAGTGACATATCCTTTAGCTCAGAGGTCTCCAACCCCCAGTCCATGGACCAGTACTGGTCCGTGGCACATTGGGAACTGGACCGCGCAAGTGGCAGGTGAGCGCACAAAGCTCCATTTTGCATGCGTGAAACCATCCCCTCCTCCCCGCTGCCACTGCCACTGCTGGTCCATGGAACTGGAAAGATTGAGGCCTGCTGCTTTAGCTTTATCACATATGGATCACTGCATCACTAGAGTAGGATAGAGCAGCATATGCAAGGAACACAAACTGCCTGGGTTATGCTTGTGCTTCTAAGTTTGCCCCTGTAAAATAACAGTCATTGGATATGTGCTACTCTATTGCTCTCAGTTTGTCAGTCTTCTATACACATATTATTCTTTTCAACTAATTATTGATTCTTGAGAAAGTTCCGCCCATGACAGGAAAGGAAAATGTTTTTCCTCTTCTTTGCATCATTTTCTGCTCAAACTGATAGCATTTAGTGACTGGTTTTCTTTCATTAAAAATAGGGCACCCCCCCAAAAAATGACCCTCAATCCCATAGTGTCTATGTGAAAATATACCTGTATTGAATATATATTTTAGGCAGCACTTAGGATTACATCCAAAGTAACTTTGGCGGCAATCCTATGTGTTACCTAAAATCTTCTGTAATGTGTAGTTGGGTTCTTATCTTGTAGACTTCGCCATACTGTGTTATCATGGCTTACTGGACAAGTTCTATTCCTGGATGGAGTAAGATGTACAAGAGATGAAGCAACAGCAGGAAAAAGCTGAATCTGTGGTGCCAGGGCCTAACACTGAGAACTTGAATGATCCATCCTTCACTATACCAATTCTCTAACCTTGCACATGGTTACATAAAAGGACATTCTCCAAGTTGACCTCACAATTGAGAGCCAAGAGAAAGAAAGATTAGGGAATGCAAAATTGTTTGGAAAGGCATTTTAGGAAAATGGCCTATTCTGAAATTACATTCTATCCAGGAGTAGATTACCACTCAAAGTAGGCTAATTTTTGCAATCAGCTCTGATTAGTACCATCTGTATTTAAGTACGGAGCTGCCAATCTATAAGCTTCTACTGGAAAGTAGTCAAATGTAAAAAAAAAATGTATGCTTTAATGCTATGCCTTGTAAAATCTTGGAAAACTGGATATTTAATAAGACTTGATAATTTACTACTGATACCGAACCTTATTGTTTTGAACACTGGATCAGAGTTTGGCTGTATTGTTGTTTTCTGTCATTACTCTTTGTTGATTTTTGATTCCTAACTTTCTTAGTATACTTCTTGTCCTATTGTGTCAACTTGAAATAGGACAATTTTAGTTCCCAGTACAGGTTTATTGTTTGCCATTTTCTCCAGGTCAGTGATTGCATTTAACCTTGTTTACACTCCCATATTGAAGGACCTTGTCCTAAATATATAAGTATAATAAAGTGATAGTAAAGAGATATGAAGACAGGGTTGGAATCTCAGTTAAACGCTCAGCCCAATAACTTCAGCTCATAGAAGTGATCTTGCAGATCTTGTGGACACAATCAACTTGGGACTATTCTGGGAATTTCAGGTCTATGCCAAGGCTTTATCATCTTCGGGACATCAGGATTTAATGGGTTTCAAGATAATTGGAGACTTGAATATACAGATCAGTCTATAACTAGTGAGTATCAACATCACAACTCTTTCATTTTATCATAGTTCCACATCATTCTATGTTTTTTTTTAAAGCATACAATTTAGCCCATGTATTTTGGATGCATATCTGGAAAGCAACATTGCTCAACTATAAACATTTTTGAGCCAATAAATATTTCAACAATACTAGTAGTCTGTGTAAATTATGTACATTAATGTGGTGACATTCTAATTTAGCAGATTAAAACATTTTGATTGAAAAGAAATATGTAACTCCATGTAAATTTTTAAAAAAGGATCTATGTCCTAAGGGTTTATGAAACTATACAGTCTGATGTTTATTTGGAAGATTTGAATTGACTGAGCCAAGTTTCTTAATTTATTTCACAATATTTATATACTACCCCAAGCCATAATGGAGAGGAGTACAGTGCCTCACGTGGTTAGAATGCTGGGTTTACAATCAGCAAACCCGTATTTGAGACCCAAGTGCTGCTATGTGATGGGGTGAGTTCCCATCATTTGCTCCAGCTCCTCCCCACCTAGCAGTTTGAAAGCATGCAAACTCAGGCACATTAAGCAGCGGTGGGATTCAATTTTTTTTACTACTGGTTCTGTGGGCATGGCTTGGTGGACGTGGCTTGGTGGACGTGGCTTGGTGGACGTGGCAGGGGAAGGATACTGTAAAATCTCCATTCCCATCCCACTCCAGGGGAAGGTTACTGCAAAATCCCCATTTCCTCCCGATCAGCTGGGACACGGGAGTCAGATAATAGATGGGGCGGGGCCAGTCAGAGGTGGTATTTACAGGTTCTCTGAACTACTCAAAATTTCTGCTACCGGTTCTCCAGAACTGGTCAGAACCTACTGAATATCACCTCTGATTAAGAGAGACATGAAAGGAGCCCCAAACCGGGCTTTCCGGGCAACAGTGTCACTCTAATCCTTTCAACTCGGAAGTGTCTTGGTGCTTCTGACACGAATGAGCCCAGATCCATATGGAACCTGGGTGGTAGACAGTAAGATGCAGAAACAACATATATATAATAATAATAAGGAATAAAATATATATATTTAAAAGTGGACTAACAACAGAAGAGAATATATGTAGCTCAAGGTTGAACTGAGCAGTCCTTCGTGTTCTCTGAACTTGGGTTTTTTTTTTGCTTGCAGATGCTTTGTTATCCAACAAGTTAATATCTTCAGTGCTAGTGAGTGTGGTGTTTGCATCCTGTTTATATACAGTAGCCTTGCCCTGCCAGTTTTGATGGAGGTGTGATTTTCTCCTTGTTAGTTCCTTAATTAGAGTATTGTTTTCTGCTTGATTGTTTGTCTAGATTTAATCTGTGCATATAGGGGTGTTGGCTGCTGGAGAGGATGTGTTCTGGTCTTTTTTTGTTTTGTTTCCTTCTTAGATTTATGTTGTGTCTTTTAAATGGTGTATAAACATAGTTTATTTCTGTGTGCCTATTGATGGCTGATTTGTCTGAATGCCAAGCTTCCAGAAATTTCCTAACACGTTGGGTCCAACATGCTCTCAGTTTCCCAGTTGAAACTCTTGTTGAGTCTGTCCATGCATCATGTGATTAAGGAGCTTTCATGGTGTCTTCTGGTTGCATTGTGGTTGTTACAGTCCTCACACTATATGTTGTAGATAAATCCTGTTTCTTCTTCTTCTTGGGCTACTGGGTCTTTTGGTTTACTTAAGATGTTTTGGAGGGTTTTAGTTGGAGGGTTTAGTTGGAGGGTTTCAGTGTCCTATTGTAGGAAGTTAGCACCCACCCCTCTCCTAGAAAAATGAAATATCCTAGGAAATATTAAAAGGCAGAAAATATTCTATAGAATATCCCTAGAGAAATTGAGAAACATGCTGTTAGAAAGGAAACAGACTCACTCTTAGCCCCCTCCCCCTTTTTGTTAATAGCCAGCAGCAGTCTTCTACATAACAAAGATTTATCTCCTTCAGTCATAGACATATTAGGATTTGCCCAAGGCCCTTTCATTCAGCCAAGCCTGGGACAGACAAAAGCCTATAGAGTTGCCACTGCATGGTCTCCTGGGAGCCTGACCACCAATCAGTGCATTACATACACAGGAACAGGAAACTAAGAGGTGGGGCCCAACAGAGGTTATAAAACCAAGGGACTCAGCATCTTTCCCTTCCTTTTCTCTTCACCCACATCCGGAAGCATGTGATCTACCTTTTCTGTACAGGGGCTCATGCCATGTGCTCCTGTCCACCATTAAACCTTCTTTCCAAGCAACTTCCATGAATCCAGTGTCTTTTTCCCCACTTGGAACTGAACCCAGAAGGATATTCCTTACAACACTATAATGTCATGTGATTAAAACAGAGTGTTCATTGTTTCTGAGATGTTTCTGATGTATGGCAATCTATCCCTTTAATAGTTTGTGTTGGTCATGGGTTAAGTGATCAGGCATTTTTTGATAAAGTTGCACGGGTATCCATTTTGCTGGAAGATGAACAGGCACTCTATTTCCTTTTCTATAAAATAAAATTTTATTTATTGTCCTCCACTATATCTTTATGTGATAGCAAAGAAAATAAGGCATATGCTCCACAGATACACGGACACCCATCACTGGAGTTTGGTGATCATTTGAAGTATACATAAAGGTCTGCAGCAAACGGAGATTGCAGGATGTCAAACAGATGAGATACATGCACAATGGTGCAAATCCCATCTTAGGTAATTGTGTCCCAAGGCTGACAAAATTACATAAGTCACAATTTTTGTGTCATAATATCATGACAAGCATTTTGCCACCTACCACAGATACATGTGGTAATTTATAATACTTATGCTGGACACTGTAATCTAATAGTTACATACTTCTTTTTCTGAACGAAAAAGAAGTATGTAACTATTAGATTACAGTGGTCTTATATTTTCTATCTGAAAATATAAGACCAAACCCTTGACTTCTTTATTTATCGGTTATGCAACTAGAACCCAGAAATAACTGAGAAAGAAATACAGATCTTTGGAATGCTTTCTATTTTGACAGGGATTATAGCTCTTCAAAGATATCAGACTGGAAATACTTACATTTTACCCTAACTTGATGTAGTGCAATTGTTTTTAAAATAAAACTTCAAATACCAATGTGGTATTGGGACCACTTAATTTTTTCTCTATAGCTTTTCTCTATATTCACAGCTGTTCTGCTTTTTATATACAACAGTATGGCCAGGAGGCAAACAGGTCCTGATTAATGTATCTGTTAATAGAAGATCTGAGGCCCACTGTTTTTTCATACTGGAAAACAGTTGCCCTTCCTCTTTTTGTGTCTCTCCTAGAAACTTTTGCTCGTTTGAAACAACTGAATTGTATCCCAGCCTAGGCCACCAGGGTAATATTGCTGAATCTTTCGGTGTGTCTTGTTAATTTTTGGCCTTGCATGACCACTGGGATTTAGGTTCTTATGAGGGGAAAACAATGTTTATTCTCTGATGGAGAATAGTCTTACTGGCAAGAAAGTAGAAAAATAGCTTGGCTGCTTGCAGGTTCCATTACTTGCTAAAGATCTGAAGAATTTCTTGTTTAAACCATATGCATTTATTTATTATATTCCCACTCTATTTCTTTATGAAACTTGATTGGACATGTCTGATTCTCATTTTCATCCTCTGTTTTGTTCAAAACAACCTTATGCATAAGTTAGGCTGAAACAGGATGACTGACACACAGTTGCCAGTAAGTTTCATAGCTGGGTGATTGATATAGAGCAGTGGTTCTCAACCTTCCTAATGCCGCGACCCGTCCCCCCGCCCCCACGCCCCCACGCCGCTGCCGTGCCCGCCGCCGCGCCCCCTGCCCCGCCGCCGCCATTTGTGTTCTTTTACCCTCTGCACATGTGCAAAATGTTCTGTGCATGCGCAGAGGGTAAAAGAACACAAATGGTGGCGTCCGGGCGAAGTCTCCCGACCCCTGTGAAAGGGTCGTTCGACCTCCAAAGAGGTTGCAACCCCCAGGTTGAGAACCTCTGATATAGAGAATGATATATACAATGCAAGTCTTTCCAATACAGAGTGTAACAAACTAGCCTTGCAACCAATCATGTTGCTTTCAGGTAAACCCAAGTAATATTTTTAGTCTTCATTCATTAGTTATAACCTACCTTTCTGGAAAGGGTGTAACATAAAGAAGAGTTAGACTAAATTCACTTAAAATTATATAATAAATCACTAAGAATGGCTGGTCAAAGAAGAATTGATGCATTTAAACTGTGCTACTGGTGCAAATTACGGCGTATACTATGGACAGCCAGAGTAACTGACAGAGAGGTAGTGAATCATATAAAACCTGACACATCACTAGAAGCTTAAAATCATAACACTAGGTCTGGTTTACGTTGGCCGTGTCATGCGTGCAAATTCATTGGAGAAGGCAATGGTGTAAGAATGGTCAATGGACAAAGAAGAAGGGGCAAGCAAAGAACATGGTGGCTTGATAACATCAAATCTGATACAAAGTTGAACATACAACAATTGAAAGAAGCTGTACTTGACAGGGTTAGTATGGAAAGCAATTGCTTATAAAGTCATCAAAAATTGGACATAACTAAATGGTTAAAAACAACAAACAATGGACACAGAGTTAAGTCTACTTCAGTCATGGAAGCTCCAATGGCTCTTTGAGCAATTGGAAGGACTATGTATGCTATCTTGAACTTTTTGAGCTCTTTCCTTTATGGATACAAATATAAGAAAATATAATCAGACAGGGTCATCATTAAGGCCTGGTGTTGCATGGAAGAACATGGAAAGTTTCTACACTTCCATGAAGTGGTAAAATAGGATGTGCATCTAAATAAAATAAATATTCAAGTGGATGGGTCTTAATATAATTTTAACACATTATCTGATTTATTATTTCCAAGCTTTACTCTATTATATTGTTTTAAATAATGATATATTACTTCTTTTCTCATGTACTGGTATACAACATCCTTATCCTGAATGATGCAAATCTATCAAGTCAGTGCTGTTATTTTTACTGCATATCTAAAAAAGACCTTTAAAAGGTTGCTTGCTACTCTCCTAGGCTTGGATGGTCAGAACATATGTTCAGACTTCCAAAAAGGAAAAGGAAAAAAAAAGGCGGGTGGGTGGAGAGGCAACTGTATCAGTTTTGGGTATCATGCTTATCCAGGATTACTGATGTGTCTTCTGAGAATTCCCCGTAACTTGGAATAGCAATGGCACGGCTGTTTGTCAGTCCTAAACTTGGTGACTTGGTCAACGATTGATAGCAAATTAAATTTGATGCCTTGCTGCTTTGATGCTAGCACTGAACATCACTGACACAAGCAATATCCATCTTCTTTTTTACTTCGTTCATAACGACAAAATGTTAAAACTGGTAAAATGAAAGACATTTTGGAACCAAGTGTATTTGGCTTGTTTTTATTTAGCAATATCATTTTCACTAAAGTGTATGATGTTGTCTTAAATAAGGAACAAAACATATGGGTGCAGTTCTATGGATCAATGATGGGACATGACTTAACCTCACTAACAGGTGTCCTTTCCCATAAGAAATCATATAAACATGGCAACTGAAACAATGGAGTAAGGCTTCCATGATGAGTAACCGTTTAAAAAAATAACACCTTTGCCCAACATTTTTGTTTTCTCTTAAGAAGTAGCCTGTAATCCAAACATTCTTCCATAACAATTCTTTTCCCCCTCCCCCCGCTCTCTTTCCTGGACAGGCTCACTTCCATGAAGGCAGAGAATTGTAGCCACCCATTACTTTCATTTTCTAGGAATAATTATATGGACTTGTGGACATCTAGAAGCATTTGTGTAAATTTAAGAAGATTCTAGAAAGCGAGATCCGGCCATGAAAGGATATGTATGAGTTTTTAAATTGTTTCACTTGTTTTAATGTTTTTATATTTTATATTTGCAAATGTTGTTAAGCCGCCCAGAGTCCTTTGGGAGTTGGGCGGCAAATAAATAAATAAATGCAAATAAATAAAAAAATGCAAATAAATAAATAAATAAATAAATAAATAAATAAATAAATAAATAAATAAATAAATAAATAAATAAATAAATAAATAAATAAATAAATAAATAAATAAATAAATTGCAACATGCCAGGTTTCCCATTTAACAAACCTAAAGCTAGGTGGGAGGAAAACCTACTAGACTACAGAAAAACATCCACTCTAAGAATAACATTGGAAATCATTATTTAATTCAGCTCATGCTCCAAATGAACAAAAATATTGTTATGGTTCAAATGGAGATGAATTGTTATGGAGAGTATCTGTGGGCATCTCTTAGAAAAAGTGCTACAATAGAATACAATAATTTTGTATTTGTCCGGAATGAGCAAATAATAGAATGCAGTTATCTGTTGTAAGTGTGTACAATAGAATATCTTTTTGGGACCAGCCAAGAATTTTGAAACAACTGAAGGTTCTGAATTGCAAAAATATTTCTGAAACTTTCACCTGAATATCTGATCCCTTTTATTTATTTTATTTTTTTATTTTATTTATTTGTCAAACATGTACAGGATAGTAGTTGTTTGTATAAACATAAGTAAAAAGTACCGATAATAGGGGACAGTAGGACAGTAGGACAGGGACGGTAGGCACAGTGGTGCGCTTAAGCACGCCCCTTACAGACCTCTTAGAAATGGGGAGAGGTCTACTGTAGACAGTCTAAGGTTAAAGTTTTGGGGGTTTGGGGAGGAAACCACAGAGTCAGGTAGTGCATTCCAGACATTGATCACTCTGTTGCTGAAGTCGCATTCTCTGCAGTCGAGTTTGGAGCTGTTTACATTAAGTTTGAATCTATTATGTGCTTGTGTATTGTTGTGGTTGAAGCTGAAGTAATCATTGACAGGAAGGACTTTTTGATATATGATTTTATTTAGATCAGATCGGAGGCGACGTAGTTGTAAATTGTCTAATCCCAATATTTCAAGTCTGGTGGAATAAGGTATTTTATTGCGAGCAGAGGAGTGGAGGACTCTTCTTGTGAAATATTTTTGGACTCTCTCGATTGTATTAATGTCTGATATGCAGTGCGGGTTCCAGACAGGTGAGCTGTATTCCAGAATTGGTCTAACAAATGTTTTGCATGCTCTGGTTACCAGTGTAATATTGCCAGAGAAGAAGCTACGCAAGATTAGATTAACAATTCTCAGAGCCTTTTTGGCAATGTTATTACAGTGGGCTCTAGCACTTAGGTCGTTGGATATGAGTACTCCAAGGTCTTTGACAGAGTGAGGGTCGTCTACAAGTTCGTTTCCACCAAGTTTGTATTTTTTATTCTGATTCTTTTTGCCAATGTGTAGGACAGAGCATTTGTTAATCATTAGAGAATTTTAAAAACATGACAATCAATATTCAAATAATCATAGCAAGTAACGTTCCTTGGAGGATGTAACCAAAAAATCCTTTGTTTGGGTTACTTGTTTCCACAAGCAAATTAAACAGTCCTTGTTTTGCAGGTATTAGGAATCCATTTGCAAGTTGGTGAAGTATTTCTCATAAAGAAACAGTGATTGGACTATAAATACTTGTTTATAGCATGCAGTGTGTGCCAACATGCCACAAAACCATCTGAGCTCGAAAAATAAAAATTGTGCCAAGGAAGCCTGATCATAACTCTGCTGTATTGGTACACAGACAGAGAAAAATATCTAATGCAAAGTGGGTGGCTTGGAAGCAACAACTCAGTATCTCATTATGAACAAGTACCACTTATTGCTTAGCTAACAATGCAGGTGGTCATGTGTGATATTTTGAATGTTATCTTAATATCTGGTAAAAGTCAGTAATATATTCCTACAGCTTTATGCAAATGTGATCCTCAGATCTAGCATAATCACAGCATCTCATGCCCTCAAGTGCTATTACAACTTTTCCTCTCCCCTCCCCAAAACATTAGAGGCCAATATCCTTGCATTCCTTCTGAACTGCAAACTTCCACCACTTGAGATTGATGCATTAAAAAGCACAGTAGTTCTGCAGTGTTTGGATGTTTGGAAACAAGCCTTGAAGGAATTTTATTGAATTAGGCCAACTCCTTGCTCTGAGAATTGAGACTCCAGCTTGAAAATGTTGTGGCAATCAGTCTGTTCTTAATTTTGCTCCATTCCAGTGGTTTTTATCTTTTGGGTTTTTTTAATGCTGTTTAGGAAAACTGTCGAAGAACAGAACACCAGTAACCCTATTTCCCCCCCTCCAAAATAGCAAAAAGACAGATTGATGATTGCATAAACTTTTGGATCAGAGTTTGCTTTATCTGATGCTTAAAAGCATAGTCCCAAAACTTATTATATAAACATAAAGAGTTGTTGGTATTGTGGGAAAAGAGAAGATTAGTAAATATGAGGGAAACTGAGAATTACTTTCAGTAAACTTCAACAAAATAGTAGTTAGAAGTATTAAATTGTAGATTCAGAAATTATTTACTCTCTTCTGACAAATTTGTCAGGCCAAAGCCATTTTATTTCGGATCTTTGGCCTGCCACAATTTATACTATTCGACTATGCATTTTCTACTGTGGGAAAATGGGAGGGGGGATTGTATGAGGTTGTTAGTATGTAGCCATACTAACCATGTAGCCAAGATCATCCTTTCTCTCTGCACCTCTGCACCTGCACGGAAGGAGATGGGTGGACTCTGCCAGCATGGCAATTGGAGATTGGATAACGTGATGGATTTGTGGGTGTGGGGGCAAGGACTTGAACTTTCAATTGGGTGGTGAAACCCGGAGGACTTCAGATTCAGGTTTCACCCAGATGTACCAACATGGCTCTAATAATAAATTGGGACTTTGAGGAATACTTTGACTCGGACTCTGATTTAATTTTGGATGCTATTTGGAACCCTGACACTATTAATATTATGTAGTATGTCATAATGTTGGTAGTATGTGATAATATTTTGATATGTTGCTGTTTGTTTTTAAAAATTATTAATTGCACATAAATAATTTGGTACACATAAATCTGATTTTTAAAGATGTGGCCTCTAAATCACCTAAAGAACTCTGTTATTGTTTTGTTTTCTGATGAAATCAATCTTCATTTTCTAAAGAATGGGTGAGGTCTGTGACATCATTCCCTGGAGAGTTGAAATATCTCTATCCAAACTCCCTGCTGCTTCTGTTAACATTTCTGTTGTCATTTCTGTATCCATTTATTCTTTTGCCTATAAATTGACCAGGCTGTTGATTGTCAAGCATAATGGAAAATTGCTAAGAGATGACAGTAAACTTACGTTTGCACTGATGTTCTGGCTAATAACTGGACCTCTAGAAGGACCAGAATTGCTGAAAGATTTGACTACTGTGCTTGTGTCACTGACGGAAATCTGTTGTTGCTACTTGGCTGGCTATAAGCAAGTACAAATCTATCATCCAGTATTTGTAGGCGGGAAATAATTTATTTATTTATTTATTTATTTATGTAATTTTATTTATCTATTTGTCAACACGTGTACAAGATAACAGGTATGATATAAACATAAACAAAAGCAAATACATATTATACGTGTGTGTGTGTGTGTGTGTGTGTGTGTGTGTGTGTGTGTGTGTATATTATGCACGTTCACAGCAGTGTGGAGAAGGAACAGTTGCTTCAGTATTGTTGAAGCCTGATAGAATTTTGAGGTGCTTCAGGTTTGTGCATCTAGATAATAAAACTTCCATAAATGCATCTTAGGCAGAGAAGAGGCTTCTGGGAGGATCAACTGTTTTAGGGAGGGTGAATGCAACCTGAAAATCTCTGTATCTGACCAAACATTTTGCTATTCACACATCTCTGTCTACAAAAAAACAGAGATTGATTGATTGATTGATTGATTTACTCATATTAATCATATTTCTATGCCGCCCAACTCCCTAGGGACTCTGGGTGGCTCATATAAAAGTTTTATTCCATTTGTATTGCACACATGTTTTATTATTTCCCCATCTGACAAACACTCTCATAGTAGGCCTCCCAAATTATCTGAATGAGGGACACCTCTGGAAGCAAATTTGTTTTTTTTAGTCTTCCTATAATTTCCCCCCTACTAACCTCAAACATCTGTGAAGACCATCATCATAACTTTTTTTTGTATCACCAGACACCCATGCTGTGTTTTTAAACAAACCAGATCTATGTCAGAGAAAGCATGGGCTCCTTCCTCTCCTTGTAAATGTTTAAAGCATTAAAAAAAAGTCAAAGCTTTTTAAATAAAAAATAAGACTTCTAAAAAGCAGAATTAGGTTAGGTTTGTATGGGGTAGCTCAATTTTGTCTCTGAAGAAATGCCCCAGAGGTGCAGCAACGAAGCATTTATCTGTTAAAAACACCAAAATACTCTTCAGAACTGTCTGAAGCTGCTTGGATGGTTTAGGAGGGGCTCTTGGACAGGTGCAGAAGTTTCACTCCTATATTTAATTCACAGATGTCACACAGACACAGCTCAACGATCAAGGGGCATCTTCAGGGTGTGATAAAAAAAAGTCAGGATGGTGACCACAGTGGTATGATCTAAGCTCTGGCTGTTTTATATCTGTGTTGCCTATGAAACACATTTTTTAAAAAAACACATGTTGAGCTTTAATCACAAGGTCACAGCTACCATCTTGACTTTTATTTAAAATCAGGCCTGAGGACAGTCCTGTCATCTAGAGAAGAAACCTTTCTGGATGTTCATTCATTCCATGGCCCATGGAAGAGGGTGTAAGTGATGTAGAGGGCTATTTATTTATTATTTTATTTTATTTTATTTAGAATTCTTATATGCCGCCCTACTCCCTGGGGACTCAGGGCGGTGTACAACATTTGAAGAACCACAAAATACAATTTAAAACAATTAAAAATACAATTAAAAAGCATATAAAATCTCACATACATAGGGGAGACCAAGATGAAGCTGTCTCAAAACCCCACCTGCAGGAAGAGCCATGTCTTCATGGCTTTTCGGAAGGCCAGCAAGGTGGGGACAATTCGTATCTCTCGGGGGGAGTTGGTTCCAGAGAGCAGGGGCCCTCACAGAGAAGGCCCTCCCCCTAGGCCCCGCCAGCCAACATTGGTTGATGGGACCTGGAGGAGACCCACTCTGTGGGACCTGACCGGTTGAAGGGAAGTATGAGGTAGAATGCGGTCCCGGAGGTAACCTGGTCCTAAGCCATGTAGGGCTTTAAAGATGATGATCAACACCTTGAATTGTACCCGGAGACCAATGGGCAGCCAATGCAACTGGCGGAGTATAGGTGTTACGTGGGTGTATCTTGAAACACCCACCACAGCACGCGCAGCCACATTTTGCACCAGTTGAAGTCTCCGAATACTCTTCAAGGTAGCCCCATGTAGAGCGCATTACAGTAGTCCAATCAGGAGGTGACAAGGGCATGAGTGACCGTGAGTAGAGCCTCCTTCTCCAAGTATGGTCGCAATTGGTGCACCAGGCGAACCTGTGCAAAAGCCTATCTCTTCAGAGGTTTAAGCTAATTGCAATGTTCTTCTGCCTTTCCTTCAATTTAGGAAGCTTTTGGTGCAGGGTTTGGTGGCCTTGAAACCAAGGTCTCTTGAAAACTGCTGGCTCCCAATTCAACACTTATAATACAGAAACTTACTTTGAGATAGTTTTTATTCAACAAAAAAATATGTTCTTACTGATGTTACTTCCATTAACGTCTTCCAATATTTCAGATATCAAACAGGACTTGCAAAAGGATTCGTGGTGGGTGATGGGAAAAGATAATGTCACCCTTTGGGGTGAGACTACTTTAGAGTTCTGTTCCTTGGCACAGCATGTCCTCATGTACAAGATATAAAAGCATCAGAATTACGATACTAAGCTGATACTTTGTTTTACAGCATGCTAGCATCCATTACTTGCTTTTTGGGGGGTTTGAATTACCTTTCAATGTATTAGCTCTAAATCAATCCATTAAGAAAAGATGCTGTTTTAGTACTTAAAAGGCTTCTTTGAATTTTGATGGGGAGTAATATAATTGGGTGTTATCAGCATACAAATCAAAACAAAGTCTCACCTTTTTTCATAAATATCAACAAATTTTATTTATTTATTTTATTTTGTGAGATTTATATACCGCCTCACAGTGCAAGCACTCTCTAAGCGGTTTACACCAGTAAGCAATGTATATTATATTGCCCCCAACAATCTGGGTCCTCATTTTACCTACCTCAGAAGGATGGAAGGCTGAGTGAACCTTGAGCCAGTGAGATTTGAACCGCTGACCTGCGGATCACAGTCAGCTAAAGTGGCCTGCAGTACTGCCTCTAACCGCTGCGCCACCTCGTTTAATTAAATGCCCGTTTGGCTCAGTAGACATACAAATTACTGTTAACACTAAGCAGCTGCCTCAAGAATTAGTGCAACCATTTAAGGACAATGTCTATCTGCAATACATCTCTAATTATTATGCAACTGCCCATTCAGAACAGATGGTGCTTGGTAGCAATGCTGTGATTGCTCAGGAGAAGTAATGTGGACTGTTTGCTGGCTGTGGAATTCTGGGAGTTGAAGTCCGCCAGGCTTAAAGTTGCCAAGGTTGGAGAGCCCTGGACTAAAAGGCATGTTTTGTTTTAAAAGGAATGTGTTTTTGCATGGTGTAGTGAAACGTGGATGCAAATACCTCTCATTAGGACACATTCTTGTTAAATGATTTACTATCCCAGCTGGGATTTGACTCCTAAAGAGAATTCCAGATTTGCCCCTTGTTGGCATTGGCTCCATTTCAGTGAAGAATGCTGCCTTCTGAGAAAAGACAGATGTGGATGAAGAAGGCAAGGAATGGAAGATGGGGAGAATATGCTTGATCAGCATGTTACACGTGATAGCTGTCTTTCTCATCTGTCTGTGCTATTAAAACTATGGGGAAAGGAGTTTCAAACAAGGAAGATCCTCAGGACTTACTATGAGTCAGGCCTTAGCCTGGGCTGTGTTTTTCTTTTGGTGTCAGAACATGTACTGGAATGTGAAGTAATAAGAAAAGTGTGTCTCCGAGCAAGTTCAGAGGATATTTCTATCCCTGTGAGACAACAAATGTCAGGGCATACATCCCAAGTCTGCCTGGGGAAAGATTTAATTAATTTCCCCTGTAAGGCAATGCTTAGTTTCAAAATGAAACTCTGAGTGTATGGACATCTCTACCATTCCAAGACTTAAGGATGTGTAAAGTTCCCATAGTTGTTTAAAGTATTTATCGATGCCTATAGTGATATTTTAAATTTTTTAGCTGGGGACATGAATGTACATGTTGCTCTGTGTGCAGACAATGCTTGTTGTGATTGAGCAAGAACATTAGATTGCACAATGTAACAAGGAATATGGATTTAAAAATAAATCGGATGAAATCCAGCAGGTTCTGACAGGTTCTGGAGAACCGGTAGCGGAAATTTTGAGTAGTTCAGAGCAGGGGTGGGTTCGTCCCGGTTCAGACCAGTTCATGCGCACCGGTAGCGACCCGCTGATGATGTCATGATGACGTCACCGATCTGGGTCTGTTGGTGCCAGTCCGTGGGCGCCGCCATCTTTTAAAAATTTTTTTTTAAAATTTTGAGTTTTCGGCACTGCGCATGCGCTGTCTCCCTACCCACCGTTCACTTGCTCGCTCGCCCCACCCTTGCCCTGCCTGCCTATTTGCCTGCCGCTCGCTGGCTCGCCCCGCCTCTGAGACCACGCAGTCCTGAGTGGGAAGCTTGAAGGAGTTACTGCTGCCTCGAGGTTAGGCTGCGGGCGCGGACTGTAGGGAGGTGGGAAGAAACTACCAAGAGCGGCGGTGTGCTTCTCTGTCTGCTGGAGCCCGGGAATGGTTGAGGCCTTCCATGCACCCATCCCCGGGCTCCTGTAGATGAGGAAGCCGATCGCCGCTGGGAGAAAGTTTCCACGGGCGTGAAAATGGCAGGCGGGGGGTAATTACGAAGAGCGGCGGTGTTCTCCTCTGTCTGCTGGAGCCCGGGAATGGGTGAGGCCTTTCATGCACCCATCCCTGGGCTCCCGTAGATGGGGAAGCCGCTCGGCGCTCGGCTGAGGCTTTTCTTGCCACCCGCATCCCCCCCCGGTCCCCTGGCTCACCTGGCTGGCTAAGCTGCCTTGGCTCCATGCCAGGCAATCCTAGCTATTGGCTAAGCCACCTCGGCTCCATGCCAGGTGATCCTAGCTAGCTGGGTTGTCCCTGTGTGCCTCCAGTCCAGCTTTCCTTTCAGCCGGACTCTGGAGCGTCCATTCGCCTGATGCATCATCGGAGATCAGTTGATTCTGCCTGCTGGTAAGTGGCTGGTCTTTTTCTTTATACTTTTAATGGCTTTTTAAAATGATATTTTATTGTTAATTTTTTTCAGGGCATTTCATTGTTTTTAGGAAATGTCTTTTTTTTAAAAAATATTGTTTTTAGGAAATGTTTGTTTTGTAATGAGATTTTGCTTAACAGAGTTGGAAGGGACCTTGTAGGTCATCTAGTCCAACCCCCTGCTCAAGCAGGAGACCCTACACCATTTCTGATAATTTTGTGTGTTTCTGTGTGATAACTGGATTTTGAAGTAACTGCTTGCAGCAATCACTTTTTATGTGACTCCATTGCTGTTTTTATATGTTCATCTGTGTGTGGCTGTTAAGTGCAGGTTGGTCTTTGAGTTAGCTTAGTGACTGTTCAAAGTTACAATGGCAGTGAAAAAAGTGACTTATGACCATTTTTCACACTTAACGACCGTTCCAGCATCCCCAGGGTCATGTAATCAAAATTCAGACAATTGGTCACATGGCCAGCAAGCCACTCCCACCCAGTCACATGACTGTCAAGCCACTCCCACCTGGTCACATGGCCGTCAAGCCACTCCCACCCAGTCACATGACTGGCAAGCCATCCCCGCTCAGTCACATGGCTGGCAAGCCACTCCCAGCCAGTCACATGACCATCAAGCCACGCCCACAAAATAAGCCATGCCCACAGAGTGGCAGTAAAAAAAATTGGAACCCACCCCTGGTTCGGAGAACCGGTAGCGGAAATTTTGACTAGTTTGGAGAATACTACCTCTGGATGGCCCCAGAGTGGGTATGGGATGGGAATGGGGTGGGAATGGGGATTTTGCAGTATGCTTCCCCTGCCATGCCCACCAAGCCACGCCCACAGAACCGTTGGTAAAAAAAATTGGATTTCACCACTGAAATATATGTATCAAACACAGGCACTTGTGTTTGATGGGGAAAATAAAAACAAAGATACATCAATGGTGAAAATCTAGACCATATCTGTATATCGGTATGTTTTCTAAAGGTAGAGAAAAAGTTGAAGATATTTTAAGATGTGAAAATTCTGTTTAAAAAGTTGAGGGTAATATATGTGTGTGTGTTGCATAAGAATGTTGAAATAAGTAAAACCAGCTATGTAATTAGCTATGTGCTTCCCACATTTTATATGGAAGAGTTCAGTATGTCAAGAGAAGGCATTAAACTGAATGCCATGGAAATGGGTTACTTAATAAGTAAAACAATAAGAGACAGGGTCAAAAATGAAAAGATGATGAATGAATATTGGTTAAATATGAAACGGGAGTGACTGTTATAAAAGAAGTACATTGAGGTGGTTTGGTCATACAGGGAGAATGAATGGGATTCAAATCAAGCAACAAATATGTGACAGAAGAGTGGATGGATTATGAAGACGAAGGAAGGGGAAGATCAAGAAAGTCATTGATGAATGAACTTGATGAAATCCCCCCAAAGAAAAATGGGAGAAACTTAAAAAAAAAACAATAGGTAACATATGAATCATTGTATGGATGATGAAAACAAAAACTATTTGCAAGGCAAGAAAAGTATGAATAGATATAGTAAATCGTGGCTGGTTTACACTAAATTAAGTTTATTTCCTTTACTTTTCTTATCTGATGCCTTTAATTTATTGGCTTTCTTTTTGTGACTCTTTCTGTGCTTTGCATAATGTTGCTTGCCCCCAAAGGGAATAATGTGATAGATATGTATGATTGCAAAGACTGTACTCACAATGTGAACCCGACAGGATAAAGTAAAGAAAATGTTGTAGGGAAAGATTGATGATTTAGGTTCCAAGTCCTGCTGCATTCATCCGGTTTCTGAATAGACATGTATAGAATTATCAGCTAATGCCATGTGTGGGTTCAAAGCAGAAATCTTGATGTTTATTCTACCTCTACCCATTTTTTTTAGCACTTTGGTCCTAAAACATCTAATTTCATCTTGTGGCTGATCATGAGACGTCACCACAATTAGTTTGATTAAATAAGCTTATTTTTCAGCCTCTGAAATTGATTTGAGCTTCATAAAATAGAATGCATATGGGTCTTTGTGTGACTTCGCAGTGTAGCTTAGTTATAGCAAATGCCAAAAGGGAAAAAGTCAGGAAACAAACCATGATTTCATCTTGCACAGCTGTGAGTTAAATTTAAGCAAGCACATATGGGTGTTAGTGGCAGTCCTGAAATATGAGCAAAGGAAATTGTGGTATTTCAGAATCAGGAAAATGGAAACAGTTTGTTTTGTTCTTATAGCAAAAAAACAAGAATTCAGATTAAAAAATGGGTATGCTTACAAAAGCCATTCATATCACAAAGAGAATCGTATTTATTTCCTCTAGTTCAAAATTTATACCACATTATGATTCCAGACCTTGGAAAATATCCTCAGTGCACTCAGTCTGAATATACAGTATATTTCTTTGGGAGTAAGGTTTGAGAAGGCGTAAAGTTCAACTAGAAGCTGGCTGTCCCTGGTGCTTAAAATGTTCTTAAACTAAAAAAAACAGCATTGGTGCAGCAATATGTATAACCGAAATACTCTAATCTTTGTATTTTGTCTCTGCTTCCCTAAGTCTTATCTATTCTTTTTATTAACGCTATTAAAAATATTTTTAGATTTAGAAATACCCGAACATTTTTTTCCTGCCCACTTCACTAAAACCATGCTTCCTTCACCAAAATTGCTTTGCAGGATGCAGTGACCCTCTAGTTTAGCATCTCATTGAAACTCAAGAGTTAGGTTCTCACATTGTGGTCCAGGGAACACCCATTGTCTACAAATATCCACCAGAAGTTGGCCAGGCCAGAGCCCCCTTGTTACTTCGGCCCTTGTATCCCATTTATTGCCAGGCAGCTGGTTTGCAAAAACGGATCACTGGCTGAAAACTGGTTCCCCGGAGTATATAAATGGTAACACAAGCAGCAAAAAGAATACTAAAATAAATAAGTAAAGAAAATTGGACAGTACCAAGGGGATGTTAAGTACTACTACTGAGTCCACATGGGCTGCGCTAAGTGGAACTGTGATCTCATGCAAACAACCTCTGCAAAAAAAAGTGGCAATTACTTGCTCCGTTTCTTAGTATGCAAGGATTTCTACTGTCCAGCTTGTAGAATTCAAGTAGTAAATAATTACTTAATTTTGGATTAAATACTTGGGAAATGGAGTGGAAGGAAGATAACTATGGTATAATCATTGTCAAATTTGCCGAAAACACATGAACTCCCATGCTTTTAAAGAACAAAAATCCATAGGGAGGAGTTGTTTGTTTAATTGAGCAGTTCCTGCATTTTCCGACCGCTTACTTAATGGTAGAGAATTGCAGGAAGTTTGAGAACACTGTTCCAGGTGTTGAAAGGTAGGTGCCATTAGAATACCTGTCTACCACTGCCTGTTCATTGTTACTGAACTCTACTGCTACTGGATTTCCATTGTAGCCATGCTACATGTAGCCACAAATACAAAATAGCATTTGTTTTTTTGTTTATTACATAAACTCTGTTCAAAGTATAAAAACCAAACACATTAAAAAACAAAAACCTAGTGCCAAGTCAAGCTTTCGATATGCAGTCAGCTCACCTTGCCCCAGTGATTCAAGGAGAAACCAGGTTTATTATTCTTCTACTCACATCTTTAAGAAGAGCGGGTCAACATCATGGGGCAGCATAGAGTTCAAGTCTTGCCTTAGCCATGAAAACCTGCTGAATGACCTTAGTCCATCACTCTCTCTTAGTCCAAATCAACTCATTGGATTGTTGTTGTGTGGAAAATAGGAGGAAGTGTGTTATTTGCTGCCTTGAGTTATTTATAAAAATAATAAAGGCCGGAAATAGATAGATAGATAGATAGATAGATAGATAGATAGATAGATAGATAGATAGATAGATAGAGAGATAGAGAGATAGAGAGATAGAGAGATAGAGAGATAGAGAGATAGAGAGATAGAGAGATAGAGAGATAGAGAGATAGAGATAGAGAGAGAGATGATGATAGAGAGATGATAGATAGATAGATAGATAGATAGATAGATAGATAGATAGATAGATAGATAGATAGATAGATAGATAGATAGATAGACAGACAGACAGACAGACAGACAGATAGACAGACAGACAGACAGGCAGGCAGGCAGACAGGCAGACAGGCAGGCAGAAATATCATTCTGCACAATTACAGAATAAATTTTAAGCAACAAAGGCAGACTCCCAGCTTTTTACAATACTAGTAAAATGCTTGAGGGTTATCTATGCTAGGAGCCTTTTACATATGTTACAGCATCTTTCCCCTAATATATTTATTATATAAATATATTATATTTATATAATAAATACTGTATAATATAGGCCTTCCCAGGAACAGTACCACAGAAATAATGACTTGCTTTACTAATCCTGAGGTTGATACTCATTTATTTGCCAATAAAGGAATTTGAGGAAGGGAATTACACATTTCCATAATGTAATTCCGCCTCTTAATTCTTTTAGGCTGAGACTTAAATTTGGAATGTATAGAAGTGACATTGCTAGGAACTGCCACATTTGATTGGTTCTGAAATCCTTCTGTGTAACACTGGGCAATTAAAATGCTTTTTTATTGCTCTTTCAAGTGTAATCAAGCGAATAATTGAATAAAACTGAAGGAAGGCTGCTGCAGGGCCACCCACAATTACTGAGGCTTTTCATAGCTGCTACAAATAGGTTAAAAACCCCGGATGGGGGAAGGCAATTTGCTCCATAGAGACAATACTTATGTGAATATGAGAGTGGGCCCTCTGTTTATATATCCCTAAACAAGGACTGAACTTTCCTTTTTTTAAAGAACTGCGTAGTTGATTAGTAAAAGCCAAACAATAAATTCAGACTATGATACAAGGATGCTGGAAGCTGCAGATCTGCAATCTCTAGATGGTTAAAGACCACATTGTGGGAGACTTATGTATAAAATTATGCATTGAGGTTCAACTCTCCATTCACTCATGAAGCCCACAGAGGATGCATTCATGCAACATATTGAACTAAACTAGTCAACCACATTTTAGTCTAACTAGCATATTCAATGAATCTAGAAAATGGTATTAATTTAGAAAATCATTGTTAATTTATACAAACAATGGATAGGTAATGAACTCATAGCCTGACCACTCTTAGGCCTAACAACCTAAAGTTTCTCCTCACAGTTTTCATGAGGAAAACATGAGGAGGGAGTCCTTATGCTATTCTGGATTCATTGACGAGTAAGATGAAAATAAAATGGTAATACAGAAGCTTTCGTTACTTGAATAGAACAGCTAAGCAGAATTTGTGGTGCTTCGGGACAAGAACAGAAGATTCAGATCCCATTTTAGGATAGAAATAGTTCTTCTATCTGCTGCTTCACTACCACACTGTTTACTAGGCAGATCTCAGGAGACAAGGAATTATGTCAATTTTCACTTAAATGTGATATGAGATGAAGTTTAAGTATATATTCTCCACTGCAGAAACATATGTTGAAGTTCAATTCTCCATGGTTTGGTATTGCATGGATTTTTGGGTCCATCTCACACTTTAAACATGTAAATTAATTGTTCTATTTTCAATGCCTATGAAGGTTCTCAGTCATTCAGGTCATGGTTGTCTCAAAGGCGCTTTTTCAAAAGGCAACTGGACTATGTTTTTTCCTTAAGAAAAAAGAAGACGTTTCATTTCTCAACCAAGAAGCTTCATCAGTTCTAACTGGATGGTGGAGTGGAGTGGAATGGAAGGATTGTATTTCTTTGCAGTGATCTCTCTCTCTCTCAGAGCTGTTGAGGCCACTTGTTCCATTTTCAGTTTTATGTAGCAGGCCTGGGAGAAGTTTTCCTTCCTTACAGGAAAGAAAATGTTCCCTCCCAAACTATTGTTCTATATGGAAGAGAACTCCAGTTTTAGCTGAGACTTAGTGGAAGAGAAAAGTCTAAACTAACCATTTGTCTTTATTAAGAAAATTTAGAAGATTTACATTTGATAAGGTGGTTTAGATTTTTTTTCCTCCATCTTTCTTGGATGAAAACAATATGGGCATCTTGCCAGGACTCTCCAGATATCTAAAACACTGACCCAACCAAATGATCTTGGCTCATGAGGCAGAAAAATCCCACGTGGATCTCTTTCCAACCCAACAGTAAAAATAAAATATTAACAGAATACATTACAACAACAACAACAATCCTGCCCTTTTCCAAGACCCCAAATTTTCTATCCATGGCAACTGAATTACACTGTCTAATAGTAGCACTTGCCCTGCAACCAGCCAAAATCAGCTTTCACCTATTTAGAGGAATGTATTGTCATTTAGTTAAAACTAAATAGAATGATCCTGTTGAGTTGAAATTAAATACAATGACAAGTGGTTTTGCAAACAATGAAAGCACTGAATGTGATCATCGTAGGGACAGAAAAGCTGCCAGTGCTTTCAGTGCTTTGAATTTTTAATTTTCTTTTGAGCTCCAACAATTGCAGTTGAAATGTCTAACACTGTGAAATGCGATCCTCCTCTCCAGCAAGTGGTACTATTCTTAATGGATATAATCAAACACAACCAAAAAATTCTTCACTTCTGACTTCTCCCTTCCTTTCCTGATTTTCCAGTTTCTGTTAGAAAGCTGGTTGGGATATAATATGTCATCTTATGACACATGGCATTTTAAAGTGAGATTTCCTTAGAATAAGATTAAAAACTGCTGTAACTTGTAGGGGGTAAAAACTTTGTTGGTTCCTCTCCAGGCTAACAATTTCTTTTGTTGATTTTAAAGTCTTATAAAACAGCTGAGGAAAATGAATGCATTTGAGCCAGTTTGTCATAAAATTTATTTTACACAAGGCCACTATAACTTATTTTAATCTTAATACTGTAGATACAAAATCACTTTTTCTTTGAGGATATAGAGACTGAACTTTTACACTGTACTAAACCTAATGTGGTTTTCCTCTAGTGTTGCATGACATTTTCCCAACAAACCAGGGCTAAACCATAGCTTAGTGTGAAGTAAGGCTCTCTCTCTCTCTCTCTCTCTCTCTCTCTCTCTCTCTCTCTCTCTCTCTCTCTCTCTCTCATATATATATATATATATATATATTCACGTGCTACACCTTCCATTACAAATAGATATCAAGAGATTGTATCCATATTCTTTTCCAGCCACTTCTTCATATTCATTGGAATATAGAATAACAGAGTTGGAAGGGACCTTGGAGGTCTTCTAGTCCAACCCCCTGCTGAAGCAGGAGACCCTATACCAGTGATGGCGAACCTATGGCACGGGTGCCACAGGTGGCACGCGGAGCCATATCTGCGGGCACGCGAGCCGTTGCCCTAGCTCAGCTCCAGCGCGCATGTGCGTGCACGGCAGCTGATTTTTGGCTCATGCGGAGGCTCTGGGAGGATTATTTTGGTCTCCGGAGGGCCTCCGGGATGGCGGGGGGAGCGTTTTTGCCCTCCCCAAGCTCCAAGAAAGCCTCTGGAGCCTGGGGAGGGCAAATAACGGGCCTACTGGGCCCACTGGAAGTCGGGAAATGGGGGGGTGGGGGGGTCACGCATGCATGCACAGGGGGGTGGGGCAAGTGGGGCTTTGAATTATGGGTGTGGGCACGTATGAGCGTGTGATAGCGCGTGCGCGCACTATTTTGGCACCCGAGGGAAAAAAGGTTCGCCATCACTGCCCTATACCATTTCAGAAAAATGGCTGTCCAGTCTCTTCTAAAAGCCTCCTGTGATGAAGCAACCACAACTTCTGATGGGAAGCCATTCCCACTAGTTAATTGTTTTCACTATTAGGACATTTTTCCTTAGTTCTAGGTTGCTTCTCTCCTTGATAGTTTTTTGTTTTGCCTTCTGGATTACCGGTCTTTCTTACTTTTATGTTAACCAGTTTCAGAATTCACAGTATGCTGTACTAAAATTCTGAGAGTTGTAGACCCAGCCCATCTAGAAAGCTGCCATTCATTTGGGGAAAGCAGCAGGTAATTTTTCCAAGCAATTTAATTTTCTGAGTAATGCAAAGTATATATTATCACAGAGAGAGAGAGAGAACACGCATGCCTACAATTTTAACACAACCTCTGTGCAATATTGTAGTCCCTCTTAGATTACTGAAAGTTTCAGACAGTTTAGTGATGCAGAATACAGTACTGTATGTTGGCTCCCCCCCCCTTAACTCCTTGCTCCCCCAAAACATTCAAGGAGCTGACATTTTTGAGATTGCCATATATTGAGATTTATGCTTCTTTACGAAATTGAATCCAGTTGGTTCCATTGCTAATTCCCAAATTTTCACCCATTTAATTCCATGAAGAAAACAAGTTTGAGACTTGAGCCCATGCAGTCACAAACCTTTATACAACAACATTTCGTAATTAAAATGAACAGCTGGAGAAAAAGTGAAGCTCAAGTTTTGGCAGCACAATACTAAACTCCCCCAGTCGAATAAATTGGAACCTCTCGTGCTGACGTCAGTGAAATGTTACCATTCATAAAAGCTTCTCATTTTGTATTAACAGGAAAAATAGTATCTGTTGCTCTCAGAATTATAATGCAAAGGCATGTTTGTAATTTGTATGGTTCAAAAAAGGAGGGCAACTTTCTGAATTTGCCTTTCTTTTGAAATGCTCATCCTAAGATACAGCTTTAAACCAAATGCTGCATTAAAACTAGTAGCATCTGTTTTGTAAATAGGTTGCATTGGATGCTATGCGAAACCAGCATCTGTTGAATTAAACACATAGGGAAGGATAAAAGTGTAGGGAGGATTTAAAGAGATTCTAAAAAATCAGCCATAATAATTAGCTGAAGCTTGTCCGAACATTTCCAGAATATCCTCTTGAGAAGAAGTAAAGAAATACCGGTACATACCTAAAAATTATTAGGCAAACAAACCAGAGTTTGGAGCCAGAATGTCTGAGGGCAGAGTGGTCCCAGTTAGTTTGCCATTCTTATCACCAGTATCCATCCATCAGTATTCTGTACCTACTAATGAAACGAACCAAACCGGACAGGTTCAGACTTCAACAGATAGTTAGAACTGCAGAAAAAACAATTGCAACCAGCCTGCCTTCCATTGAGGATCTGTACACTGCACGAACCAAAAAGAAGGCTGAGAAAATAACTACAGACCAGGGGCGGGTTGCTAACTTACCGATACCGGTGCGCTGCATGCGCATCTCCACGTTTTGTGCGCGCCTGCCCAGCTACGCGTGCCGCCCCCCTTGTGTGATTTTGCTTCTGCGCATGTGTGGAAGCAAAATCTTGCCGAAATCTCACATGCGCACGCGTCCCCTCGCGAGGTTTTTGTAAGATTTTGCTTCTGCGCATGCGCAGAAGCAAAAAGGCCCAACAATTCTTAAAAAAAGATGGCGATGCACGCGACGGACCGGTAAAGACAGCACCAGAGCTGTCGCGCGCAAATTGCACAATTGGCCGCTCCCTACCGGAGCTATGCACTGGACCACACCGGTAGGAACCCACCACTGCTACAGACCCCTCACATCCTGGACATAAACTGCTTTAACTTCTCCCCTCTGGACACCGCTATAGGGCATTAAGTGATTAGAATACAGTATTGCAGGCTAATTTTGCTGGCTGCTGGCTGCTAGCAATTCAGCAGTTCGAGTCTCACCGTCTCAAGGTTGATGCAGCCTTCCATCCTTCTGAGGTTAGTAAAATGAGGATCCAGATTTTTGAGGGCAATATGCTGACTCTGTAAACTGCTTAGAGAGGGCTGTAAAGCACTGTGAAGTGCTATTGCTATTGCATGCCAAAACAATTAGACACAAAGATAATTTATTCCCCCATGCCAACACTCTGCTGAACACCTAATTCATGCAGCACTGTCTTAGGACTAGAGATATTTACCCATGTAGTAGGGTTGTATTGATATTATCCTTCTCATCTTCTTATCTTTCTCATCTTCTCATCTGTCTCATCTTTCCTACTACCTTCTCCTACTGGTATCTATGATTTATCACTAGTTGTTGTATGTTATGATTAATGGTTGTAACTATGATCTATGAACTATCACCTATCACTTTGCAGGGGTGAAATGCTCCCGGTTCGGGCGGGCCAGTCGGTCATCGTAGAGCCGATAGAGCCGATAGCAATCGCAGCGCGAGCCTTCCCCCACCCACTTTCCCCGCCTGCCTGGATGCCGCCATTTGGGTTCTTTTACCCTCTGTGCATGCGCAGAACGCTTTGCGCATGTGCAGAGGGTAAAAGAACCCAAATGGCGGCATCCAGGTGGGCGGGGGAAGCGGGTGGGGGAAGGCTTGCGCTGCGATCGCTATCGGCTCTACGATGACCGACTGGCCCGTCCGAACCGGGAGCATTTCACTCCTGCTGTTGTTGTATGCACATTGAGAGCTTATGCACTGGAGACAAATTCCTTGTGTGTCTAACCACACTTGGCCAATAAATAAATAATTCTATTCTATTCTATTCTATTCTATTCTATCACATTCAGCTGTGTGTGTGTAGAGACAATTATATGTCCCTTATTTTTTTTCCTTCATTCAGAGCCATTATTAAAATGCTTGCCTACAACATTAAATATGATATTAAAAGCACTGTATTTTAATATATAGTTCATTATTCTTTATCTCTGTTCAGATTTTTAAAAAAATAGAATTAAAAAAACCGTTTGCTACAATTAAATAAACATTTCCCTCATTATTTATTTTGTCTAACTTTCTATTTTTATAACTATGGAGAAATTTTCAAACAATTTCCCTGAGTAAAACAGGGCCTTATAGTCACTAATTATTTAAAGCCATAATATTGGATTTTAAAGATGAATTTATTTGGATGCTGGCAATAACTATGCACCTTACTAACATCGTAGTGGAATGAGGAACAATACAGAAATATGTAACCTTATAATTCTAGTCATAGACTAATGCTTAAAATTTTGCATGCATTTTATTGGTTTTTCCTAATCTTCCACTAAATTCCTTATTTGCATTTTATATGGAGATAAATTTGCATATGCCCATTTACATCCCTGTTGTCTGAATGGCTAGACGGTTTTAAAAAGACACCATAAAACACCAAAACATATTGCTCTAAGCACCGTAGACAACTTTTTCCAGGCAGGAAAAGCCAGAAGGTTTATGTGTCCACTTTATGTCTGAGGAAAAAAGAATTTCCCATGGGCTGTTTTGCTTCCCCCACACACACACCTCCCTTTAGAATTCTCCCAAAATGTTTAACTCGCTAATTTACTCTGGAGCATATTTATAGCCTTTTATTTTTAGGATTGTGTGTCCACATAAGACAGACTGCAGAACTGCCTTTGCTCTTTCCTGTCTAGAAGGTTTGGGTTAGTCTCTTGTGTGGGATTGTGGTTTATGATGCATATTGTCTTAAAATGGCTGGGATTTCCCCCTGCTGCTAAGCAAGGCTATACTGTTGTGATTATTAGTTTCCAATCATCCCTTTATCAGTGCTGTGGAAAGATTAGACATATGTTTTTTTTCACATAATAAATTCTGAAATTGCTCCCTCTCTGAATAATCTATTTCATTTAATATTCCCATTACACTCTTGTTCTGATCAGCAGTGATGTGATGAAAGCCTTGCAGCTGCCAAACATATCTGCATTCTCCTTTTTGTGTGTGTGTGTACTGAATTTATAGAATGTAGAAGAATAGGGACAATTGGATTGTGTCTATTGAGAAATAAGCTATACATAAGTACTTACAGGACAACAGATCCCCATGAGTTGGAACCACAGCACATAGGGAGAGAGGGAACATGATAGCTACTACTCCCCAGAAGTTGATTAAAACTGCCCCAGGAAAGTTTCCATTGTCAATAATTGGTATTTACTCCAGGGCCGAATAGTAGCTTGTGGTGTTTGGGCATGTATTTTCAAGGAGAACACAAAGTGCTGAAAATAGTCAGTCCTGTTTAATTTATATCACAGTATCAATATTACTTTCCCCCTACCTACCCTATGATTTGGTTTTTTTAAAATATTAAAAAGTATAAATTGCATAATTGAAATCACACTATTTATTTAAAACATTTGTTTTTCTACTTCATGAAGGGGTTTACAAGGACTACCGTATATGCCTCCCTATAGTCTAAGCATTCTGGTTTGCTTTTTATACCGATGAGGTGGCCGAGTTGTTAAGGCGATGGACTGCTAATCCATTGTGCTCTGCACGCGTGGGTTCGTATCCCACCTTCGTCGTTGTTTCTTTTTTCACCTAGGTAAGAAGAATCAAAAATACACATACAAACTGGGTGAAACCACACTCAATAGCAGTGATTGCAAGAGGGATCTTGGAGTCTTGGTAGACAGCCAACTAAATATGAGCCAGCAGTGTGCAGCAGCAGCCAAAAAGGCCAACGCAGTTCTGAGCTGCATAAATAGAGGGATACAATCAAGGACCAGAGAGGTACTAGTACCACTCTATAAAGCCTTGGTCAGACCACACCTAGAGTACTGCATCCAGTTTTGGTCACCACACTACAAAAAAGACATTGAAACTCTAGAGAAAGTGCAGAAGAGAGCAACCAGGATGATAAAGGGTCTGGAAAATAAAACATACAAAGAGCGGTTGCAGGAACTGAGCTTGGCCAGTCTGGCGAAGAGAAGGACCAGGGGTGACATGATAGCAGTGTTCCAATACTTGAGGGGATGCCACAGAGAGGAGGGGGTCAGGCTGTTCTCTATAGCACCAGAAAGCCAAACAAGGAATAATGGATGGAAGCTGACCAAGGAGAGATTCAACCTGGAAGTGAGGAGAAACTTTCTGATGGTGAGAGCGATCAACCAGTGGAACAGCTTGCCAGCGGAGGCCGTGAGAGCCCCAACACTTGCGACCTTCAAGAGGAGACTGGACTGCCATCTGTCTCAAATGGTGTAGGAACTCCTGCTTGAGCAGGGGGTTGGACTAGATGACCAAGGTCCCTTCCAACTCTAATAATAAATCTAAATCTTATACAGGTAGTCTTCAACTTACAATGGTTCATTTAGTGACCGTTTGAAGTTACGACGGCATGGGAAAAAAGTGACTTACGACCGTTTTTCACAGTGACAACCTTTGCGGCATCCCCATAATCATGTGATCAAAATTCAGGTGCTTGGCAACTGGGTCATGTTTATGACTGTTGCTGTGTCCCAAGGTCATGTGATCACCTATTGTGACCTTCTCACAAGTAAAGTCAGCGGGGAAACCAGATTCACTTAACAACCGGGTTGCCAATTTATCAACTGCAGTGATTCACTTAACAAGTGAGGCAAGAAAAGTCATAAAATGGGGCAAAGCTCACTTAACCAATGTCTCACTTAACAACAGAAATTTTGGGCTCAATTAATAGCAATAGCACTTTACTTATATACCGCTTCATAGTGCTTTACAGCCCTCTCTAAGCGGTTTACAGAGTTCAGCATATTGCCCCCAACAATCTGGGTCCTCATTTTACCCACCTCAGAAGGATGGAAGGCTGAGTCAACCTTGAGCCTAGTGAGATTTGAACAGCTGAACTGCTGAACTAGCAGTCAGCCTGCAGTCGCAGCATTTAACCACTGCACCACTTCAGCTCTTAAATTGTCTTATGTTGACTTATGTTGTCATAAGTCAAGGAATACCTATACAGCAATGACAGAATGGGGACAGTTTCCATCCAATGAGACTCCCTTTGTCTGTTCAAAGGGCAGCATTCAGCATCTATGAGATGTTGCCTGATCTGATTATGGTTTGTCCATGCATGGCAAACAGTGGTTAAATTTCCTTGTTTAATAATTCAGCATTAAAAAGTTGGATTTTAGCCTTTTGATTTGTATGTTGATGCAACTGATATGGTTTTTGAGACTAAGCAAGAGGTTGACGATAGGGAACATCCAATTCTTTCAAAAATTCCTTTCAGATCTTTTCAAACCAAATTTTAAACCTTTCAAAAGTTCTTGTACTTAGAAAAGAATAAACAGCATCATCTAGGGATCTCTTTGGGGTTATGAATTAACTGTGGCCAGAGATCACTAGCCATTTGTTTTGGTTGGAAAAAATTAAAGACATTAAAGAGAAGATTAGGCTACACCCACAAATTCCCATCAGCCAGGGAACAGCAATAAGTTGTTGATTTTCTGTCTAGATATGGAACTGATCCCAAAATTGCTACATGCAAAAGAGATATCATTGAAGCCAATGGAAATCTTAGGGAATCCCTCACTAAAGGGGGGGATTTTGTGACAGAAAATAACAATTAAGCACTGCCTGCTATCCTGTCATGACATCTCCCAGACACACAAGCTGCACTTCGAAGTTGATAAACTCATCTGGGAAAATGTTGAGCTGGAGCAGATAAGGGTTTTTCACACGTACAGAACTATGATGGGAGAGGGCAAAAGAAGTTGAAGTGGGCGGATGAACTGGCAAATAAGAAGTTTTGAAGTTGGTGAAAAGAAATTATGAAAGGCAAATTTAAATTGGATTTAGGCGGATTTATCTGCCCAAGAAAGGCAGATTTCCAGGATGAACTGAAAACCACTGAAGATCTGGAGAGTCCTGGGTGAAGGGAAGATAATAAAAAATAAAGGAGGAAGAGACTTTGAAGGATCACCGTTATCAGCACAGAATTCCAAAAAGAGAATAAAATCAACATTCTGTTAGTCATCAGAGATGGCCAACCAAGTTTATCCGACACCCTTGATTAACTCTAAAGGGAACCTTACAGGTAGGCCTCGACTTATGACCACAACTCAGCCCAAAATTTCTGTTGCTAAGCAAGACAACTAATAAGTGAATTTTGCCCCGTTTTTCTATCTTTCTTGACACAGTTGTTAAATGAATCACTGCAGTTATTAAGTTAGTAACACAGTTGTTAAGGGATTCCCCGTTGACTTTGTCGCAAAGATGATCACATGATCTCGAGACACTGCAACCATCATAAACATTAACTAGTTGCCAGTCATCTGAATTTGGATCACGTGACCATGGGGATGCTGCAATGGTCATAAGTGTGAAAAATGGTCATAAGTCACTTTTTTCAGTGCCATTGTAACTTGAATGGTCACTAAATGAATGGTTCTAAGTCAAGGACTACCTGTATGCATTGCTACATACAAAATTACATTCTAAATTAGCCGCACTCACTATAATAGTACCAGAAGGGTTACATTTACGGACAGAGCAGGGGTGGGTTCCTACCGGTGCAGTCCGGTGCTTGCGCTCCAGTAGCAGCCCGCTGATGATGCAATTTAGGGGTGACGGCTCTGGTGCCGTCTTTTCCGGTCCGTGTGCGCCGCCATATTTTTTCATCTTGAAATGTCCTGCGCATGCGCGGAAGTAGAATCGGCGCTTTTTTCCTGGTTTGGATGGCTTCTCAGCTGTGTTTCGGCTTCAAATTTCCTTCTGCATGGAAGTAGAATCACGCGGTGGGACGCACGCGCACACAAGCGTAGAGAAAGCACACATGTGAAATGTCATGATGCGCACCCGTAGCGAAAGGTAAATGGAACCCGCCCCTGAGATAGGGGTATAACTAAGCTTGAAAAAGCACAGCGATACATTGAGTTGTCACATCCTAACCTCTCTTCTGATCCCTTTGCAGACTGCAACTCTGCAATCTTGAACAGGAGGGGAAAAATACAGTCTACTTAAGCTGAGTGCCTTCTACATGATCCACCTTAGGTAGCAGAAAAAGAAATGAAGACTTTCTCTTGAGTTAGGTCAGAAATAAAGAAAAAAATGATTTATAAAGCCTTTGCCAACTAAGGTTTGTCTGGGTTGAATCCTAAAAAGCTTCACTCCTATTTGTGACAAAAAGGAATGGGAGAAATCACTTTGAATTGAAGCTTAGGGCTAACAGAAATATGATCAGAGAATACCTCTTTATTTTATTTTATTTTATTTAAATCTTCAGAGCTACAATTGCTTCAGAGAATACTTAGTTTATTGGTGATATCACATACCTTTATATATTATCTTTAATAAATCTGGAAAAATTGATGAAATGCCAGGCAATTGGAAGAAGGCGAAAGTTGTTCCTGTCTGTAAACAGGATGAAAGCGAACTCCAGGGAACTTTAGGCAAGCCAGATACTATATATTCTAGAGCTGATGATCAACAACTTTTAACATTCATGAAAACAATTCCCATTGCTACATTAATCTTCCATTTTTGGTTGGATTACTTTTTAGTAGATTGTGGGAATGTTGTAGATGTAATACTTTGACTTAAGCAAAGGTTTTGACAAAATAGCGCACAAAATAACTACTAAATAAATTATGTATAGTATATATTAGATGGCATGACTTTTAAATAGATGGTTCAAAACTATACAGAAAAATACTGCTCAGTGGCATCTGATGAAACTGACATGAGGTATCAAGTACTAGGAAATCTCCCAGTTCAGTGTTATTTAATCTTATTATTAAAAACTGGATATAGAGCTGCTTATCAGATCTGCAGATGACATAAAATGAGTGTAATCAGGAGTGGGTTCTGGATCCTTTTCTACCTGTTTGCTCATGATTGCGCTGTGCGCGTGCTTCGTGTGCGCACGCGCACCCACAGTAATAACAAAATAGCTTCTGCGCATGCGCAGAAGCAAAATCCAAGATGGCGGCGCCCCATGGAGACACCGACAGAACCAGCTCCGTGACGTCATCACCGAGTTACTAACGGTTCTAAAGAACTGGTTAGAACTGGTAGGAACCCACCTAATAGTCCAAAGAGTAGAAAAAGGACTGAAAATGGTGTTAAAGAAATGGACTAAAAATAACACAATTGTATTTAATGGACAAATGAAAAGATATTCATTTAGGAAACAGAAATCAAGCACACAAGAATAGAGTGGAAGATATCTGACAATCAATAGTTATGAAGATCTTGGAATTTCGGTTGATTGTAAAGAAAATATGAATCTGCAGTGTGATGTTACTGCAAAAAAAAAGGCAAATGTAATTTGCATTTATTTATGTTAAGCGACAGAAATATAATGCACAAATCACAGGAAATAATAGTTCAACTTTACTCTCTCTTTATTCTCTCTTAAACCTACTCTTTAATATTGTGTCCAGTTTTAGAATGAGAACTCTTAAGTAGGGTTCAAACAAACTGGAACAAGGTCAGAGAAGGGCAGACCAGCAGACTAGCAACTAAGTCCTATGGAGAGAGATGGAAGGATTTGGAAACATTTAGCCTTGAAAAGAAAAGCCTGAAAGATGTGGGTGGGGGTAGATACGATAGCACATTAAAATGTGTGAGAGGATGTCACACAAAATAACAGGTCCTGACCTTCATTGTATCAAGTGCAGGATATGCAGTAATGGATCGGCATTACAGGAAAGCAGACTCCAATTGAATGTCAGAAAAAAAACCTCAGCTAGTTCAATAAGGGCAATTTCATGGTGGAAACAATTAGCCAAAGAAACAGTGGGCTTCCCCATCTATCAGTCTGGGAAGCTATGCTTTAATGTGGATTCCTGCACCAAGCGAGAAATTGGGTTTTATGGTCTAACTCTAGAATTTTACCACTCTAAGTATATTATGGTCTCATGGAAGATTCTGCTGGTTCTAAAAAAAACACTTGATATACATTATAATGTTAATATATTATACTATAATATATTAACATTATAATGTATATCAGGTGTTAATTATACAATGTTTAGTATATATGTATTAGTTTAGGTTTAGAAAAAGCTTTCTAGCTTAATTGTATTCTTACCATCATTGCAAACATTCTACTGCTTTTAAACTATGATATTGTGGGCACACAGGTATTTAGCAAGTTTATTTCTATTGTCATCACTGTTAGACATAACTGCTCATGACTTTTTAAAATCGGTTGCACACTAAAAATGAATAAAAGCATAAATGCTACTTAATTTCACCTCATACAGTTTTTTTAAAATTAGAAACTGTTTTCAGACTCTCTCTACTTGCAGTCTAATTTAAATTCTAGTGCAATAGCATGTTAATTAACATAATAAAAACTCACGTAGCCCAATTCAGTTGACCAAACATCTCTGGATTCATTGTACCCTTGTCTAGTTCAAGGTTCATAGAATAAGATACTCCTAATTTATGCTGACCTATAACAAAGGTTCTGCATTAAGGATCTTTCAGTGCAGAGCTTCTGGTTCTTCCACCAGTCAAAAGAAAACGACTGTGTTTATGCATCGTGTTATGACTTTGGTTTTCTTTCATTCAATTGTGTTTGATTCTCAGAGATTGTATGGACAAACCCAGGCACTTTTGTAGGCATGTTATTTTCAGAAGTGGTTTGCCGTTGCCTTCTTCCTAGAGCTGAAAGAAAGTGACTAGCCCAGTTGACTTCATGCCTAAGGCAGAACTTGAACTCACAGTCTCCTGGTTTTTAGCCTGATGTCTTAGCCATTATGCCAAACTGACTCTCATGTTATGCCATAGTTGGTTTTAATTATAATTTGTTGAATGACCCACTATAGCTGGGTCCACAATCAGGCTGAGCTTCTGACGTACAATATACCAAGCCAGGATCAGTGGAACCACATGGTGAATTGGTACCACATGTGAACCCAGCCAATATGCAGCTCTTGTTCCGTTTCTCCTACACAGTTTTTTTGTACAAAGATGAAAGAAGCAGGCTGGCGCCGGATTAATGGAATGATGTTTCTTGAAAGAAGGCATAACTATTGGATTAGCTATAAACTTCTAATTAAACATAAAATTATTTATTATTATTTTTATTTACTGCATTTCAATCCTACCTTTTCATTAGCACTCAATGTAACATACAGTACCATAGGAAGGAGTATCACCTCTACTGTTGTTTCCATTAAAAAAACAACCCTGTTTGGTGACTATATTACAAGAGAATGATTGTCCCCAAAGTCACTAAATGAGCTTTATTCTCAGGTAGGAAGTAGAATCTGGGTCTCCCAGCTCAAGTACAATACCTTGACTAATGCATTATATTTCCTCTCTTACTTTCAGACAGTTTTCCCTCCTCATACTCATTTACAAATCCTTGAAATCACCACTGGTCAGTTAAGCTATTAAACCTTAGCTCCATCAAGATCCCATAAGATATGTAACTTTTGGCTTAGACTTCTCCCCTAAAGCTCAACATCATATTTTTCGTCTGTCACAACTGACTAGACTTCAGAATTAATGCTCACAATGGTGTTCTGAAAAATTAAACTATAAATACACTTTTTAAAAGTCTTGGGATTATATTCTCTATTGGAATCCAAGACATTACATCGAACAGAGTTAATAAAAAGTAAATTATCCTGTGTGGCTTCTACTATCATCTGTATTTATACTGAATGAGGTCCATTTCTTACATTTAAGGAAATTCCAGAGCAGCATATATTCTCCGCCTAAGAGTTCAGTGGCTTTCACCAATCTAGAGCCTTCCAATATGCTAACGGAGATTATGATATTAGAAGTGTAAGACACACTTGTAGAACATCAGCTGGCAACCATTTGGTGACCAAGAATTCATGCGAAGGGCAATAAGGCAATGGTTGAACATGTGTTGTCATCTTTTGCCCTATGTTCTTTAAGGTAAAGGTTTCTCCTATTGAAAGTATTTAATTTCTCTCCTCTGTCCCTAATTCAGGGGCAAAAAAATTATTTGAGCAGTTTATTTGAGCGGAAATGTTATTTGTTCTTGACTCTTGAACTAAAAAAATGTTGAGATTTTTTTAAAAAATGTCCAGGATGTCTCTTAGATGCCCTGAATTGCATTCTCAGTCCATTAAAAAAGAAAGGAATTTTTTAAATGCAAATATTCTCTAACTTACTCTGGATTCTCATTCTCTGGAACATTATAAAAGAAAAATTACAAAGCCACAATATATTGTCTAGTATTTGCATTCATTTGGATCACATTTAAATGAAAACAAGGGGATATACTTTCAAGTGGAACAACAGATGTCCAGCCTATTTTATTTTCTAATCTTTCTTTTTAATCAGTTCTGCTTAAAGTACTCTCTCCTCAATTTGCCAGTTGATTGTCTTATAAGAAATTCCTGATATCTCAGCCAATTACCTGCTCAAATTTAGGAACCATAATCGTATTAAAAATAGGTCTAAAACTAAAAGGTCAGGATTTGTGAAGCTTATTGCCATAAAGAAAAAGCAACAGAACTACCTTGACGAATATATGGTTTGATCTATCAACATAAAAGGTGGTGGTATTTACAGTATCTTTTTAAATTCCAATAAAATGATTTGGGAAACTAGCCAAGATTAAGTTGATCTTCAGATTCAAAAACTGACCAAGGAAAAGGCAACATTAGACGATTATGTTTAAAAACTAGGAAGAGATCCATTTTATAATTGTGGTTTCTCCAACTTACAGTGGCTGGCTGGCTGTTTTCTTTAAGATAGTTATAGCAGAACTTACTATTCAAACATGTAGATTGAAAATATGATTCCAATACATATCATCCCTACCCTTGAGTGTGAAATATTTTTGTGGTTTGTTCTTTTCCAGGATTGCGGGAGGATTAGCACAAGGATAGACATGTTAAAGAAAAGCATTATTGTTACAACTTTTTCTCTATAGTGTTGGCATTAATTACCAATATAATTGTATAAATTTGTTTATAATTACATAACCCCTATAACTACATAATCCAGTTATGTGAAAATTATATATTTTTGTGGCTTTAACTTCAGATATTAATTTTGAGAGCATTTTCTCATTTCTTAATTGTTGATAAAGTCTAAGATCTCTCTCTTCAAAGTCACAAGCATGTTAGTTAATTATTTTCTCCTTCTGTTGTATTAACCATCACAGTCCTCCAAGGACACACCCAAAACCATATATAAACCTAGCATATCCACAGAATTGGGGTTTGTGTTTGTTTGTTTTTTTGAAGCCTTTGCCTTTGGAAAATAAAATATAAGTCAACTTGGTCTCCTTTCAACCTGAACCTGAAGGGTATTTTTTCCTGTTTCTTAGAAGTTGTCTGTATGTGGTCTATGCAACAGAAATGTCAGAAGTGGCCCAATTGCTACCCATCATGAATGTTGCATTTTTGGATAGATGATGCATTTGTGGTTATGAGGTACCATTTCTTCTAAAAATGGTATTCTAAAAGAGACAGGCGTGTGAATGTACACTGAGGAAAGTATTAAATATGCTGTTCTTTGTTTTTTAAATTGTCCTCCTGAAATAGATGGAGATGGTAGCTCAGACATTGCTATGATATTCTATTTGGCAGAGACTTAAGTAGAGATGCTATTTAAGGTCATCCTCTCAGAACTTGGGCACTGCCCATCCATCGAGCTAATGCAGTTGAAGGCAGCAGAGAGCAGATAGTTCCTACACCATTTTTTCTATTTTAGTAGCAGATCTGAAGGAAGTAAAGATCTTCCCTTACCTCCACTGTCAACCAAAGTCTCTCTTTCCTTCTCTTTGGACACCAGTCAGATTATGATCGCACAGGTGACTTACACTCACACTCCTTCTCCTCAGATAACTTCCCTCCACTCGAATGCTTGAAAATCTTTATCTTTTAGACATACCACATTTGGGCTTCAAATATTGGGACCAGAGGTGGGTTCCTGCCGGAGCTGCCCAGTGCACAGCTCCGGTAGGGAGCAGTCGATTGCGCAATTTGTGCACGACTGCTCCGGAACCCTCTCTGCTGGTCCACCGCGCGCGTTGCCATTTTTTCCCAGTGATTTTGGGTCGATTTTGCTTCTGCTCATGCGCGAAAGCAAAATCACGCCAAAATCTCATGAGGGGACGCGCGCACGAGAAAGATTTTGGCGCGATTTTGCTTCTGCGTATGCGTGGAAGCAAAATCACGCTGAAATCTTGCGCACACGTGCATCCTCTCATGCGATTTTGGCGCAATTTTGCTTCTGCGAGGGGGTGCGCGCACATAGCGAGCGTGGAGATGCGCGCACAGCACACCGGCAAGAGAGCAACCTGCCGCTGATTGGGACAATGATGAGATGGCTTTGAAGAGATATCATAACCTTTTTGCTGTCAGCTAATGATCATTCAGATTATTGCAGCCAAGAAATGGTACGACTATTCTTTCTTCTCCTTTCCTATCACCAGAAGAAAGGGGCTGCAAGAAGAGAAAGAAAGGAAGCAGGAGGGGCAAGGAGCTTTGCAGGCTCTGCTTCCAGTGTGTCTTGAGCTATTGAAATGATGATTGACTTGGAGAGCAGAAGAGGAAGTGGCCCAGTGGTGGGATTCAAAATTGTTTACTACCAGTTCTGTGGGCTGGCTTGGTGGGCATGGCTTGGTGGGTGTGGCAGGGGAAGGATACTGTAAAATCTCCATTCCCATCCCACTCCAGGGGAAGGTTACTGCAAAATCCTCATTTCCTCCCGATCAGCTGGGACTCTGGAGGCAGGGAATAGATAGGGGTGGTATTTACTGGTTCTCCGAACTACTCAAAATTTCCGCTACTGGTTCTCCAGAACTGGTCAGAACCTGCTGAAACCCACCTCTGAAGTGGCTGCAACAGCAGTGGAGATGCTTGGGCTACTGTATTGTGTCTAAGCTGCAAAAATCTATACCACCACTAGATGACAGTAAAGAGATGCATAAACCGTAGCTGCTGCCACCTAAAAGTCACTTGGATTTTGGCAGTCCAAATAAGATAGGTCTACCCTGATGCAAGATGGTTCCTTAAGGCTTGAGGCAAGTATACAAAAGTACAGGTAGTCTTCGACTTACAACAGTTTGTTTAGTGACCGTTCATAGTTACAACAGCACTGAAAATGTGATTTACGACTGTTTTTCACAGTTACAACCTTTGCAGCGTCCCCATGGACATGTGATCAAAATGCAGATGTGTGGGAACTGGTTCATATTTATGACCGTTGTGGTTTCCCCATGTCATGTGAACCCCTTTTACAACTTTCTGACAAGCAAAGTCAATGGGGAAGCCAGATTCACTTAACAACTGGGTTGCTAACTTATCAATTTCAGTGATTCACTTAACAACTGTGGCAGGAAAGGTCATAAAATGGGGCAAAACTCACTTAACAAATGTCTCACTTAACAATGGAACATTAGGGCTCAATTATGGTCATAAGTCGAGGACTATCTACTCTTTGTGTCTCCATGCCTTCAAGATTTTCCTACTGTCAGTATGTATGTTATGTATGTACTTCCTGCCTTTATTATTTTTATAAATAACTCACGGCAAACGTACTGAATTTTCCTTCCTCCACAACAACAACAATAATCCTGTGAGTTGGGTTGAGTTGAGAGAGAATAGCTGACCCAAAATCTCCCAGCCAGTTTTCATGTCTACATCAGGACTAGAACCCACGCTCTTCTGGTTTCTAGCCTCTAGCCTAGTTTCCCTCTTTGAGAGAGACGGGTGGTTCAGAAATGTGAAAAATAAATAAATAAAAATAAAACCACTAGACCAAATTTATATATAAGTTAAAAAAATATAGATATTTAAGGGGATTAACTATAACAGAAGACATCAATGAATTGGGAGACTAGAACCTACAGGTGGTCTTCCCTTGTGAGGGTTTAGATTAAGAACCGACAGCAGGAAAAATGAATCACTGACTAGTAGTGAGAGCAATGTGTGAGCACAGGAAGATGTCATTCCCTACACCACAAACAGCATAGTGTTTGGAGTTGTTGGCTTAGGTAACCACAGCAAAATTGCTATGGCAATATTTGAAGAGGAGGAAAAACTTACAGTTGGCAGTTATGGATATTTAATTTAGGGCAGACTGTCTAAGACAAGATGAAAATTCAGAAAGCATCTCTTCTTCCCAAAGCAATCACACCTCTGGGAATCTGTCTAGTTAAACAAAAACAAACACACTTTCTCTATTAGCCATATTTCTCTCTTATTTAATTCAGCCACCCGAGCCAACATGAAAGGTCTCCTCAATTACCAACCTGGCATCGTCCAGATGTTTTCAACAGGAACTCCCATCTTTTCTAGCCAGCGGTCAATTAAATCCAGCTCAGCTACATGACGGTTGGGAAAGGTTTATCTAATACGAAGCTGGTTTAAATACCACTTTACCACTTGACTGGGGGAAGCATAATTTTCCACATGTCTATTTGCTGATAAAAGTCTGCAGGCATAATTCAAATGTGCAAGACTGCTGTAAGAAATCCAAGTTTATTTAAAATGTGAAGGTTAGGTTACATAGGGCAGAATTTACACTAACCCACAGCTAGCCTGGTTAAGATGCTTCAATGAAGCCTAGACTGATTTTTCAGAGAGGGCTGCAATGGAAGGAGGAGCAAGAAAAACTTTTATCAGCCAGCTTCCACTCAGGCAATTCCTGAATTCAAGGTCATATTTGACCATCTTAAACTAATACCCGATATTATATAAAAGAGTAAAAATTAAGAGTCTTCCACAGTAGAAGCAAAAAATGGTAGTGAGGTCCTAAGGCAAAATATGACAAGTGCTCCGATTTGACAGTGAATTCATATTGTCACAAGTATAAGCATGTTTTCTTGGATGTACCTACTTGATGTAGCTTCCACTGCCTTTAATGTGTCTAATCTAATGGATAGGGTAGTCTGTTAGGAATGCAACCTTAGCTCTGTTGACTTTGATGGACTTGTTCTACCAGCAATTGTTATTATTGTAGTTATTAATAGGTTCAGAGAGGCACTTTAAGGAAACTTCAGGAAGATCGTGGCCACAGCAAAGTGGCTAATTATTATGGCAGGCTCCAAAGAGAAAATTCTGGGTTGGAAGGAGAAATCTCATTGCTGATAGAAGCGGTTGCTTTCACTGGGCACTTACTAACCTGAATCCTCTTGTCACTCTCCTCACCATGTCTTCAGGGCTATCAAAACAATTTGACAGAGTCTGAGGTTGTATGCAGCAATGGGAAAGATTCTTTCTCTTGCATTTCCAGATACCAAAATCCCAGCTTCTGGTATCAATACATAACTATACTACATAATTCAGATATCATGCTCTGCCTGGCTCTTAAAAGTGCTACGTATTAATATAGATAGTTCCTTGTAGCTTCACAATATGTACCCCAGCTATCAGTGCAATGGTTTCTGATTGGTGCAAAGGTTGATTTTCAGTTCTAAAAAGTTGCCAGATTGTCCTCAAGTAGTTTTGGGATGAACCTTATGGCCGATCACATACAGTTCCATCACTCTGGTACTGTGTTTCCCCCAAAATAAGACCCTGTCTTATATTTTTTTGAACCCTGAAATAAGCGCTTGGCCTTATTGCCATGCACTCAAAAGCCCAATTGGGCTTATTATCAGGGGATGTCTTATTTTGGGGGAAACATGGTATTATATATCCTATTGTGTGTATTTACATATAGTTCTAATTAAATATTACATTTTGTAACTTTTGTAAAGGGGATTGAAAGCAGTGTAAAAAATTCTGAAAGCAGTTTCTCAGTTTCTTTCCTATAATATTTCTCCTTGCATTATACAGGTTATATATCCATGGAAACAGGAAACAAAATATTTCAATTTTATAAGTTCAATGGCTATTCCAATAGACAAATGTCCATGTTAATCTTTTTTGTTTGTTTGTATACAAGTAGAATGTAACATACCACGGCTCCTGAATAATTCCTTTTAAAATTACTGGTTTGGATGGAGTTTCAAAGAAGATGAAAATGCATAAAACCCTCTTTCGCTCTGACAGCAAAGCACCACTCCACAGAAGGTAGCTCAATCCAGCTGGCTTGAAGCAAGTAGCTTCATTTTATCTGGCAGCAAACGTCAGTGATGGATGAAAGAATTAGATGTTGGCCAAGGAACTGTAAGTCTTCTAAAAATCAAATAGTAAACAATGTAATTCCTAAAGGTCACCTCTTCTGGCAGCAGAAAAGGGGAAAGGGACAACCACCTCAAGCTGTCACCATTGCTTTCTCTTTCAGGAGTCCGCTTTTGAGCAGTTTAATCTGCTTGAGAGAATTTTTAATTTTATTTATTTATTTATTTATAATTAAATTTATATACCGCCCTTCTCCAGGGGACTCAGGGCGATGAACAGCCAAGTAAAAACACAATATAAACATTAAAATATATATACATTTAAAAGAAAATATTCGATGTGGCCCTGATTTAAGACAATACAATTAAAATTTGGTAAAATCTTAAAACCCCAAAAACTTTTTCACGCCAGCCCGGCTTGATAAAAATAGTACGTCTTGAGGGCACGGCGGAAGGTGGCCAGGTCATGAATGGTTCTTAAGTCTGGAGGGAGCTGGTTCCAGAGGGTGGGTGCTCCCACAGAGAAGGCCCTCCCCCTGGGTGTCACCAGCCTACACTGCTTGGCTGATGGCACCCCGAGGAGGCCCTCTCTGTGGGAGCGCACTGGTCAATGGGAGGCAGTTTGTGGCAGCAGACGGTCTCGGAGATACCTAGGTCCAATGCCATGGAGCGCTTTAAAGGTAGTAACAAGCACCTTGAAGTGCACCCGGTAGACCACCGGAAGCCAGTGCAGCTCGCGCAGGAGAGGTGTTATATGGGAGCGCCAATTAGCCCCCGAAACCACCCACACGGCTGCATTCTGAACCAGCTGGAGCCTCCGGGTGCTCTTCATGGGGAGCCCCATGTAGAGAGCATTACAGTAGTCCAGACGCGACGTGACTAGGGCATGGGTGACTGTGCACAGGGAATCCCGACCCAGAAAGGGCCGCAACTGGCGTATCAGGCGGACCTGATAAAAGGCCGCCCTGGTCACAGCTGTCAGATGGTCCTCTAAGGACAGCTGTGGATCCAGGAGGACACCCAGATTGCGAGCCCTTTCGGCGGGGGCTAGAGACTCGCCCCCGATAGTCAGAGATTGAATCATCTGACTATATCGAGACGCTGGGAATCACAGCCACTCCGTCTTGGAAGGGTTGAGCCTGAGTTGGTTTCTCCCCATCCAGATCCGCACAGCTTCCAGGCACTGGGACATCACTTCAAGGGCATCATTGGGGTGGCCTGGGGTGGAAATGTACAGCTGTGTATCATCAGCGTACTGATGGTACTTCACCCCAAAGCCACGGATGATCTCACCCAGCGGCTTCACATAGAAGTTGAACAGAAGGGGCGAGAGAACCTAATGTTCTTATGTTGCTCCAAGCTTTCCATTTTCATGCAATGTATGAAAGACATGGAGCCTGATTTATAATAACAGTCTGCGGAAACAAAATTAGTTCAGAACCCAGGTCTTTGATTTGTGTACAGTATGTATGCTTTCAAATCATTGTTGATTCCTGGCAAC
Organism: Diadophis punctatus similis; assembly: GCA_023053685.1. Classification (NCBI taxonomy): domain Eukaryota; kingdom Metazoa; phylum Chordata; class Lepidosauria; order Squamata; family Dipsadidae; genus Diadophis; species Diadophis punctatus. The sequence goes on along the minus strand of JALIGW010000001.1, from coordinate 66,192,908 downwards.
TGCTCGATGTAATCCCTGCAATTTTCTTGGCAAGGTTTTTCAGGAATAGTTTGCCATTGCCTTCTGAGAGCGTGACTGGCCCAAGGTCACCCAGATGGCTTTGTGCCTAAGGTGGAACTAGAATTCATGGTCTCCCAGTTTCTAGCTTTAACCAGTAAACCAAACTGGCTCTCTGTTTTTTTAAAATTATTATTATTATCTCTTTCTAAAGATCAATATCTGTAATTATATTTGCTTGACACAGTCTTTCAAATGGTGTGTATTTAAACCTCATGAAGAAATGCACCAAGCATAAAATTCTTGGTGATTTTTCCAATTTAGTTATCTGCACCAGTAGTGGGTTGTAAATCCCGTTGCTACCGGTTTGCTCGTGCACGCATGCGCATGCGACACTTCTGCGCATGCACAGAAGCGTCCCGGGTGGGTAGGCGGAGCCTTCCACCATCGCCGCTACCGGTTCGCCAAACCGGGCCAAACTGGGAGCAACCCACCGCTGATCTGCACAATATTCTTCACCACTTCATCCTACTGGAATTGTTCATTCTGTTACTCCAGATTTGGGTCTGAGAGATACTGTATTTGGTCCATGGATCTTTTGTAGACTTGTCAGAGGCAGGATGGAAAAATGAGACAGACAGAGATTGCAGCAAAACTTATTCTGAGCACTTATGTGAACTTATAGGGTTCAAATCCGGCCAAAATCAAAACCAGGCTTGACAATAATAACCCAGTTCCATTTTTATTGCATATCTATTCCATATGGAATGGAAAGGAGTTAAAAAAAATCCCTATCTTATGCTAAAGTTTAATGTACAACTTCTTCTGGATTTTAGAATAATTAATACTAGGCATAGGAGGCTCTGTTTTTAGCTGAATTGTGCATGCAAGCAGGAGGGGGGGGACCCTTATCCCTTCATGTAGTTTCCATAAAAATAATTTCTCCTATGAAGCTTTAGAAAAGAGAGATGTTCTCTTTAGCAACAGTAACAGCTTTTTTCCAATGGCCAGTTGCAACATGGGCAAATGTCAAGTGCATTCCGCAATTCCCACTGGACTGTCCCACCCTCTACCAGGCCCATTTCAACCAACAAGTATTTTGTGTAGGAAGGGCCCCAAGAGAGCAAGCAAAGAAAACATATAAGGGCCAGAATTAACATGACTGTCTCTCTTCTCCAGTAGACCTGTGTTCGAAGAAAGTCAGCATAATGACAGATCTAGATGAAGAAAATAGGAGATACTGGTGTTAGTCAGATGAACTATCCTATCTCATTAGTGTTACGAATCCTAATACATCTTATACTTAAATCTTGCTTCTTGGAGCTTTTCTAGAGTTTTTAAAAGCTACTTGCAAGCTGCTTTGGTAGCATTTGTTGTGTGAAATGCAGGAAGCAAATAAAATATTTTATAATAAATAAAATAAGTAGGTTTGCCTTTTCAACTGACATTTCTACTTGATGCAACATAACTTGTTGCATTTACTTAAAAATAACTAATTCCACTGGAGGAGGAAGGTGCAGTTGTTACTACTTACGGAATAGATGCAGCTAAAAAAATAGATATGATCTCATTCTGACAAAGTTCAGAACAGTGAAACCATCCCAAACATGCATATGTGTTCTTTTGGAGTGTTTTGCTACAACTGAAGAGGGGATATTTAGAACTTTTTGTTCTTGGAATTTTGCTAGAATGTAAGCTGCAGACGTTTGGACAGACATATAGTTGCATCTCATTACCACAGATTTACTATAAACAAAAAAAGTTCCAATTAATTAGCTCATGTAACCATGCCAGCAAACAATAATCATATGCCTTTATAGTTGAACTGAGTAGACTGTCTTCTCTTCAGCTGAACTCTTAACTCTATTGATAATTTAAAAATTATAAGCCTGCCGAATTTACAGCAATTCAACATATGTGACAACAGAGAAGAGGATGAAAATGCAATACTGTAATAGTGCATCAGTATTAGAGAGATGTTCACATGTGCACCTTGCTCAGAAAGTGATTTATGAGTGCATGCTACTGCTAATACTGGTATTTAAAATTATAAAATCATAAGAGCCGGAAGAGGCAATTTAAGCCACTGAATTCAACATCTTGCTCAATGCAAGAATTTTAAACACAGCAGTCCAAACAGATACCTATGTTTGCCGAAACAAAAGACAAGCCTACCAGCTCTGGGTAATTAATCCACTGTTGAACTATTCTTAAGAGTTATGGGGTGGTTTTTTTTAACTCACACTCATTCAGAATCTGTATTGTTGTAACTTAAATCCATTATGAAGTCTATCTTGCACTCTGGAAGGAAAAACAGGTCTTGACCTTCTTCTGTGTGACTTTCTTTTAGGTATTTGAAAAAGTGCTATCCTATTCCCCTCAGTCATCTTTTCTGAAGGCCGAACATACCTTTCAGCCTATCTTCATATGGATGATCATAAGTCCACTGTCCATCTTTGTTGCTCTTGTTTGATCCTTTTTTTGTATTTGTCTGAATCTTTGATGCCTAGAACTGGAGTACTGAAGGTGAAATCTGACCAATAAACTAGAACAATTGCTTTCCAGCACTTGGAACTTATATTTTGGTTGATGCCAGGGGTGGGTTCCACTTACTTTCGCCACCGGTTCGCATTGCACATTCCCCCTGTGCAATTTCACTTCCGCACATGCTCAGTAGCAGGATTCAGCCAGAAACACAGCTGAGGAGCTTATCAGCTGTGCTTCGGGCAAAGAAATAAAGGTGAGTATTAACCCGGGGCCAGGCAGGAGAGCTCTTTTTCAAGCCGCGGAAGAGGAGACGCCATCCAAACATGGAAAAATTCACCAAAAATTCCCCAAAAAGATGGCGGCGCCCACGGACCGGCACCGACTGAACCGGATCCATGATGCCATCGTCGCATCACCAGCGGGTCACTGATGGTTCGTGTGATCTGGTCCGAACCGGGTGGAACCCACCCCTGGTTGATGCAATGTAAAACTTCATTTGCTTTCTTTACAGTCACATTACACTGCTGGCTCATATTCAGCTTGCAATCAATTGCTATACCAAGATCCTTTTTTTTAAGCCCTTGTAATCTGTCTCACCTGTAACCTGCATCTGCATAAATAGCCTGGCTTCACCCTGCATCATCCCAATTTAAATCCTACTTGAGTTTACTCACTCTATGCATCTGATGAAGTGAGCGGCAGCTCATGAATGCTCATGCCTTTTAATAAAATGTGTTAGTTAGAAAAGGTACTACCATACTTTTTTTTACCAGTATAGAGTAACACAGCTCTCCTCCTACAAAGGGATCTCTCTAGGGATCTAGTGATGCCTGATCATGTTTGTTTAGTCACATGAACACCCCAGATATTGAGCTGAGAGGGTTCATAAAAATTTTCCAGAAGTGGAAAAGGTTGATTATCTTCTGGAATGCAGTCAGTATTAAATCCAATTAAACTTTGCTCTGGGCAAAAGAATTGGGAAATCGAGTTTACAAGGGTGTAGTAATACCAAAATAAAAGGTTGGTAAAGAAGGGGCAAAAGTGGTTTTATTCAATACTATACTCAGAGATGACTGTTGCTTAATGTATTAAAAACTGGTATTGCTAGTCCATAGGAGCAATATACTCATGTGGTACTGAACTTCTCTCTGCATCTCCTGATTATCAGTTATGGGAGCTAAAGTCCCAGTACATCTGAAGGATACCATACTAGAAAAGTATGCCAAATCTGATAAAATTTACCAGCATTCTCTTTTAACCATTCTCTTTTAGCCAGCTATATGATTTATCTATTTTAAAGACTGTTTAAATAAAATTGACCCAGATGTAAAATATGCATTATTGACAATAAATTAGAGATTCTAAATACATTACAAGACAACTTTTGGAGAGAAGCAACAGCATCAAGAAAGAATATATACTTTAGAAAGGTTATAATATATTTTTGTATAGTTTTGAGGCATCGATGTTTGCATGTCATATTAAATTTATATAATGTGATTTAAAACTTTTCATCGGAACAAATGTATGTAAAATTGTATAGCATTAACTTCTGGTGTTCAGTATCATTCCAGGCATGTGTTTCAAAAATATTTTACTGAATTCAGTAATAAATTTACATTTCTTTAGGGTTAAACCTTATAATGTCCATATAACTATCTGGAAATACATTTATTAAAATGCAGGCAGGACTTATTTTCCCATAAGCAATTCTAGGAGGATTGAAATAACTATAGTCTTCCAGATGTTGGAATCCAATTGCCAACAGCTAGCATGGCCAATAGTTAAGGATAACAAGGTTTTTAATTTAACATCTGGACAGCCACAAATCTTCCAGCCTCATTGCACAGACTTACCCTGTGTGATTACCATTACTTTTGGTCTTAAATATAATGGTACATAATTGTCAAAGATGTGTTTTTATAACACACTTTTCTTCCCAAAGGAACCTAGAAGAGTTTCAATTCTAAAAGCCAACAAAATATAAAAACTAAAACATAGTTCTTTTAATAAAGCAATATAATAAATAATAAAAATATATGGATGCTATTTAATCACAGGGAAAATACTTGATCCAACAGGTTTAAAGTTCAAGAGAGCAGAATTTTTTACTGAATGTCCAGCTATATGAGCTATTTGACAATGGAATAGGCTGCCTCAGAAGATTAATGTTCCTGTATGACAGGTGTTTAAGCATCATGATCTGTAACTATCTGGGATGCTGTGGGAATAGGATTCCTGCTTTAGCAGAAAGCTGGTCTCAATGAAGTTTCAAGTTCGAGTCTAAGCCATGGAGTACTAAGAACCATAACACATTGGCTTCCATTTGGCTTCTGTGGCTTACTTTTCAATGTGAAGGAAACTGATGACAGGATGTGGTTTGATAAAGGCAAATATTTGTAGCTCAGGGTTGCAATGAGGGGTCTTTGGTGCTCTCTGAGCCTCATTGTTTACTTGCAGACGTTTCATTACCCAAACTAGTAACATCATCAGTGGTAGTAAGAAGTGAGGTTTGGTCTCACTTTATATTCTAGTGGCGTTCCTTGTCAGTGTTGGTGGGAGTGGTCTTGGAGTCTCTTTGGTTGGACTGTTTACTGTTAACTTGTTTGGAAGTTCCTTGATTGGGGTATTGTTTACTTCTTGACTATTGGTCTGATGTTAATCTTGGTATTAATCTATTCTCATCTGAATGTTGATTGCTGGTAGAGAGGTGTTTTTGTCATTTTGCTCCCTTTTTGATTTGCTGATTGTTTCTTTGCACAGTATGTAGATGTTGTTGACTCAGTCTTCCATCCATTGGTTGTACTATATTGGCTTGAGTGGTCAGGCACTTTTTGATGACGTTGCATGGATATCCATTTTGTTGGAAGATGCTGTATAAATGACCGGTTTCCTTTTAGAATAGAATAGAATAGAATAGAATAGAATAGAATAGAATAGAATAGAATAGAATAGAATAGAATAGAATAGAATTCTTCATTGGCCAAGTGCGATTGGACACACAAGGAATTTGTCTTTGGTGCATATGCTCTCAGTGTACATAAAAGAAAAGATACATTTGTCAAGAATCATGAGGTACAACACTTAATGATTGTCACAGGGTATAAATAAGCAATCAGAAAACAATCAATATTAATATAAATCGTAAGGATACAAGCAACAAGTTACAGTCATAAGTCATTTTTCTATTTTTCAGGGTTGCTGCAATAAACACACCCACCAAAGAACCTCCAAGACCACTGCCACCAACATTGACAGGGCAAGCCACTAGAATATACCTTGAGACTAAATCCCATTCCGTACTAGCACTGATGATGTTACCTAGTTTGAATAATGAAACGTCTGCAAGAAAAGCAAGTTCAGAGAGCACCAAGGACCATGAGGATGTGGTTTGTTTGGTCCATATGGTTACTCATTGAGAATCTATCCCTCTGAAGTTTATATAGTAAGGCATGGTTAAACAAATCATGGTTGTAAAGCTCTAGTCTGCATTTATATTATTTTTAGTCATAGCAATCTATTCACACCATACACATGTGTTAACTTCCCCACTTTGAGCTTCTGTGAAGATTGCCAGGGATCTTTTCACACTTACCAAATGGCTTCCCCAATGTCTGAATAAAAGAATTAAAAAAACCCTTTTCTTCAAACTCGCCTTCATTATTATTATTTAATCAATAAGTCAAGGCAGCAAGCATATCAAATACTCATTCCTCTTCCTATTTTATTCAACTAAATCAGAATAGGCAAGATAAATATAGCCAGCGTTCCCCAACTTGGAGCCCACCAGTGCATTACCACTCTCACTATCACCAATGGGTATGCAGGCAGGGAGTGATGGGGCTTGTAATGTCACACATCTGGATAGTGCCTGTCAGAGAAGACCAAACTATCCACTTTTGGAGTTCCACATGAAAAGCAGCCCTTGGCATGCAGCTGATTTTATATGTTTTAAGACCAGGGCTTTTCAGATCCCTTCTTGACAGCAACACCAAAGAATCTTGTGTTACCTTAAGGATTAATAATTTTATGGTGGCATCAATTGTTATGGACGGCAGAGGAACCTTTCTTAAGAAGCCACTCTTTGCAGAAATGGTAACCAAAAGAACTGCAGTGCAGAATATTATCCCCCTCCCCTCAGTCTTGCTGTTGACACAAAACTGACCAGAAAAAAGATACCTAAAACACAGCCTGGGAAGGATAGCACTAGAGGAACAAAGGGGAAAATTAAAGAAAATTCCCTATCACTGATAAGGAAAGCTTCTTTGAGCCAGCAATGTGCAGCAGCTGCCAAAAAAGGCAACACAGTTCTAGGCTGCATTAACAGAGGGATAGAATCAAGATCACATGAAGTGTTAATACCACTTTATAATGCCTTGGTAAGGCCACACTTGGAATACTGCATTCAGTTTTGGTCACCACGATGTAAAAAGGATGTTGAGACTCTAGAAACAGTGCAGAAAAGAGCAACAAAGATGATTAGGGGACTGGAGGCTAAAACATATGAAGAACGGCTGCAGGAACTGGGTATGTCTAGTTTAATGAAAAGAAGGACCAGGGGAGACATGATAGCAGTGCTCCAATATCTCAGGGGTTGCCACAAAGAAGAGGGAGTCAAACTATTCTCCAAAGCACCTGAGGGTAGAACAAGAAGCAATGGGTGGAAACTAAACAAGGAGAGAAGTAATTTAGAACTAAGGAGAAATTTCCTGACAGTGAGAACAATTAATCAGTGGAACAGCTTGCCTCCAGAAGTTGTGAATGCTCCAACACTGGAAGTTTTTAAGAAGATGTTGGATAACCATTTGTCTGAAGTGGTGTAGGGTTTCCTGCGTAAGCAGGGGGTTGGACTAGAAGACCTCCAAGGTCCCTTCCAACTCTCTTCTTCTTCTTCTTCTTCTTCTTCTTCTTCTTCTTCTTCTTCTTCTTCTTCTTCTTCTTCTTCTTCTTCTTCTTCTTCTTCTTCTTCTTCTTCTTCTTCTTCTTCTTCTTCTTCTTCTTCTTCTTCTTCTTCTTCTTCTTCTTCTTCACTTTCTATTACCAGTACAGCAGTTAGGAAAATGCAACACATACCAGCGGGTGCACAAAAATATCGCCAGGTAAGACAGCTGAAGTCTTTGGTCTTGCCATCGCGGAGGTAGGGAAGGCTGGCATCTGTGCACTAATTCTGTTTTTGAAACTGGGTTGTGACTTTGGAGCTCCAGCCCCTTTTATAGTTTTCCCAATTAGGAACGGCTGCCTGACGTCACGCCTATCTGGGATTGGTTGTACAGATCCGACACTCAAGGGGAGCCACACAGCCAGAGAAACTTTTAAAAGACTGGGTTTTCCCCCCCACTCCCCGCCAGTCTGAACTGCCTGAAAAAGGTTAGTTCTTACCTAGGCGTACTACCAACTTCCTCAGCCTGCTTGTTTTCTCTCTCCCGAGAGAGGAAAACCCCTGAACTAGAAAACCAGCGGGCTTCCAGCTATCTTCCTCGAGCTCCCTCGCCTAACGATGTATTCTTATTCGGCGCAGAAACTTTTGGACTGAACTTGCCTCGCACGGTGCAAAGGCAACGCGGGGAAGGCGGCGGATGAGACGCCGAATCTAAAGCACTTTTATTTTTGGGTGGGTGGGGTGGGGTGGGTGAAAGGAGCCGCACTTTCTGAGCAACGCAAGCGGAGGGGGATTTGCAAAGCACCAAGGGGCTCCGTGCGTTTCTTTTGTCTGCGCTGAAAGTTGGTGGGAATTTGCCTGGCGGCAGAGAAGCCCCCCCCCCCTGGAATTGGAGGAGATGGCTTGGATCAGGTGGGCTTTCCTGCTCTGTGCCTGCGCCTTTTGGTGCCCAATGCTTGACGCTTCCGAAAAGGCGAAGGTGAGGACGGTCACCTACGTGCTGCAGCCGGGAGCGTCTCAGAGTCGCCGGCAGAGCGGAAGGCAGCAGCGACTATTCAACCTGAAGCTGGTGGATACCCCTTACGGCGACTCTCGGCGCAGCAGCAGCAGCACCTTGGAGCGAAGTCGCCGGATGAGCAAAGCAAGCAATCCGGGCGTGCAGCTCCGCTTGGGTCCCGCCGTAGGTCTTCAACACAAACCTGCCGGCATCCACACGGCTGCCTCCTCCTCCTCCTCCTCCTCTTCTTCTTCCTCCTCCTTCGCCAAAGCTGGAAAAATCGTCTTGCGCTCCAAGACCCAGCAGCGCCAGAGCAACGGCACGTCCGCCGCTAAGATCCACCCTAAAGCCCATCTGCGGCAGCTGCAAGGGTAAGGAGACAACGACGATGCTTTCCCGCCTGGCCAAAGTGCTCTCGCCATTTGAGAGTGTCTATCCTCCCCCCTTCCACCCCGGCCACTTAAGATCGCGCATGCCTGTGGACTGGCCGGCCCGTAATCCGATGCATGATGCTCACACTACTTAGGGTTTCCCACAATGGCGTGCATAAGCACACCATTGTGCCTACCGTCCCTGACCTACTGTCCTATTGCCTAATTTACCTGTAGCTACTTTGCTAATGTTTATGTTTATACCAACACCTAGTACAGTGTTTCTGAACCTTGGCAGTTTGAAGATGTGTGGACTTCAATTCCCAGAATTCCCCAGCCAGCGTTGCTGGCTGGGGAATTCTGGGAGTTGAAGTCCACACATCTTCAAACTGCCAAGGTTCAGAAACACTGACCTAGTATCTTGTACATGTTTGACTAACAAAATAAATAAATAAAAATAAAATAAAATAAAAACAATGCCCTTCTATCCCCAATTTTGGGACCTTTTTTTTTTGCCCTTCTTTCTTTCCAATTTTCCTTTATTTGTTGCCTTCCAGAGTGCAGTTCCTGTATGGATTTGACATGTTGTGAGCTGCCCAGAGTCCCCCCCCCCCCCCCCGGGAGTTGGGCGGCATACAAATCTATTTAAATAAATAAATAAATAAATAAATAAAGAAAGAAAGAAAGAAAGAAAGAAAGAAAGAAAGAAAGAAAGAAAGAAAGAAAGAAAGAAAGAAAGAAAGAAAGAATAAATAAATAAATAAATAAATAAATAAATAAATAAATAAATAAATAATTCCCAAACAGAATGACCCAACAGAGATTGAGGTGATTAGGAACTGCGAAAGTGGTAGCATAATATCTCTGGGCAGCATCGTGTTGGTCCTGTTATTTAGAGTTCACTCCCAAAGCTGGGTGTTCTCCAGATGGAGTGAAACAGCAAGGCCAGCCAGCTCTTGGGTGAATTCTAGGAGTTAAGGTCCAGAAACATCTGGAAGATAGCAAGTTAGGAAAAGCTGCTTTGAGCGTAGTTTAAAGGACAGTGTGAAAAGGAGCAGGGTCAGAATCTCCCTTCTAAATTTTTGGCTTAGTTATCATTCACATAAATGAACCATAGCTATAGAAACTGAAAGAAGAATTTAAACACATGGTGTATATAAGTCTTTTGAGTTCATTGTTTTTGTAGAGAAGCATGTTAAACTGGAGATACTTCTGGCTGAATGTTCATATAAATGCCCGCTCCTTACTTGGATAAAAGAGTGAATTGTTTGTCAACACTATGCTTGATGCACATACGGCTGTCAAATTAAAAAAGGGCTTGGTGGTTCTGTAGTTTATACAAATACAGATAGTCCGCTCCTTATGATTGGTCACTTAACAACCATTTGAAGTTACAACAGACCTCCCCAGATCTACTTACAACCTGTTTTTGGAGTTACGATGGCTGCATAAACTCCTGTGGCGATGTGATCACTCTTTGGGTGCTTGGTAATTGGCTCACCTTTACAGCCATTTGCAGCATCCTGTATCAGGTGACCATGATTTGCAACATCTTTTATGGGCTTCCGGCATTTATTTCTGGTTTCCGGTAAAAAAGCCTATTTGTGGAAATGATTCATTTAACGACCTCCTGTTTACTTAACAACCATTATACAAAATGGTCAGAACTTCAAATGCAATCACGTGACACCTCAACTTATGACTGCAACAACTTACAACTGTAATTCCAGGCTCAGTTAGGATCATCAATTGAGGACTACCTATACCCGTGATGGGGAACCTGTGGCATACGTGCCACAGGTGACACGCAGCACCCTCTCTGTGGGCATGCGAGCCATCACCCCAGTTCAGCTCCACTGTGCATGTGCGTGCGCCTCTTGCTGGCCAGCTGGTCGTCGGGTCTCTGCCATGTGGGGGTGGGGGGGCACACATGCGCGGGGGCAAGGCGCGTGCAGGGGGTCATGCATGCATGTGCGGGGTGTGGGGTGTGTGCGGGGGGACACACACATGCAGGGGGTGGGGCACATGCATGGGGCGCACGCATGCATGGGGTTGTGGGGGCATGTGGGGGGGGGGCGCACACGCACTGCATTTTGGGGGTTTGGGCATGCGTGCTTTGGGCACTCGGTCTGGAAAAGGTTAGCCATCACTGACCTATACTGTAAATTAAAATGTGTTTAGCTAGTTTCATATGATATGTAAACCCAGCTCATATGGTTAGTTTAAGAATGTTATAATAGAAAGCAGGTTCTTCTTTGAAGCAATATTCTAATACAGTGTTTCTTAAACACTTTTGTCTTTAATCCCTTTCCGCTTCAAAAATTATGGAGGAACTCCAAAGAGCTTTTGTTTGTATGAATTATATTAATAGATATTCACGATATTAAAAATTAAAATTGATGCAGTTGCTGCCACTACTGTTTTTTTACTATTGTTTGATGGGGTTTTAATATTGTGTTATTTTTCAACTTAGGTTGGCAAATAATTTTGATTTAGTTAATCTCTGAAAGGATCTTGGGGGACCCTTAGGGGTCCTAGGACCACACTTTAAGAAGCACTTGGCCAACTCATTAAATCATGGATTCAAATACAGTAATGGTCCAGTTAAAGTTTTGCTTGATTATATTTTAAGTAATTAGTATGATTAAATATCTTTATTCTTTGCAGTAACCGACCATAGTTTTAAAGGGAAAAAGTCAACTTTACTTTTAGATGACAAAATCACACTGAGCTTATTTCAGGAGAAGCATATTCTATGTGGGACAAGCAGAGGGAATGCCTCTTATAAATTACCACACCTCTTCCAATATGTTTTGAAAGTCTTTGTGTTAAAAATAATATTTTGCTCGAATTTGTATATCTCTTATTTCTTTAAAAAATGTAATGATTTAGATATCATATTCAGCGTTTTGGGAACCTTACTCTTAATACCATTTATAATGATCACTGATTAAATTTTTGAGGGGACAATTCAGACATGCTTTAAGTCACCCACTATTTTACAACATATGGGCATTCGCAAGAGCATTCCATTTAAGCTTGTGGAAGCCAACTTGTACCTGCAACAAAAGATGGCAGAAGTAATTCTTAAACTTGGACAAGTACTCAAACTTTCATTGATGGAACCCATCGCAGATATGGCCCATCTGCTACCTCAATGCAGAAAAGCCAAAAATTATCCATAAGGATTGTAAAAACATAATATTAAATATTTGCCCTCAGCTGGCCTTTAATTAGGCCCCTAAAACTGCCTCATGATATTGGTATCTCAGTTTTCTCACCTGGCATGAGGTGGACTAGCCACTTCGGTCCCAGTTTTTATTGCTTGCTTGATTGCTTGATTGATTGATTTAGACTTCCTTTTTCCTTTGGCTTGTGGGAGGTAGATTGAGCCAGAAACCTGCATCCCACTGTGGTCAGAGACGTTCAGCTTTGGGTCCTTAATCTTAGAGAAGGTGGTGATAATGAAAACAGCTGAGGCATTTGGATGCCTCTACTCCTTTTCATGCTTACGCAGCCAAGAGAGATGTGCCTCTAGGTCACATACAATGAAAGTGAGGTAACCACAGAGGAAAAAAGAAAGCCTTCTCACAGTCAGGAAAGATCTATTGCCTTCTAAGCACTGAAGAATCTATTCTTATTTGGAACACTTATAATTACTTTCCTTCAGGGCCAAAATCCCCCACCCATCCTGCCTACCCCTAGCATTCCACCAAAGTGTCAGCCCAATCTCTCTCCCCTATTTTTTTTTCCTTTTAGTCTCTTGTTATAGTTCTAGCCGGTTTTTTTAACTCATTCCCCCTCCCTCTCCCTGCTTTGAAAGGGTCCCCAAGGAGAGAAAAATAGTGAGCTATTGAAATGCAGCAGAATTTATTGGCGACGTCTGCACCTGGCAGTTGATCCTTTTCTCTACTGTTTTTTTGCAGGGTGAATGTCTGTGGTGGGCAATGCTGTCACGGCTGGAGCAAAGTTCCTGGGTCCCAGAGGTGCACCAAACGTAAGTAGCCATGTGGAAGGATAAGCTTTTAAACATGAAACAAAGGCTTCTCCTCCATAGTATAACAATAGTTACTGGTCCTTGCATAGTCCTGCAGGCCTGAAATGATGGCCTGAAATCTCCCTCAGATACTTGTCACAAGAAAATTACCATGCTAGTGGCCTAACTTTATATTCAGACCTACTTATATTTTATTTATTTATTTATTTATTTATTTATTTATTTATTTATTTATTTATTTATTTATTTATTTATTTATTTATTTATTTATTTATTTATTTATTTATTTATTTATTTATTTATTTATTTATTTATTTATTTATTTATTTATTTATTTATTTATTTGGTGGTGAACTCATCTTTTTAAGGGGAGAGAGGTTTAAATGTTGATGTTGCGTTTGAGTTATAGGAGCCTTAATCATCCTGTTTTAATTCCTCCCCACCAGGGGTGGGTTCCTCCCGGTTCGGACTGGTTCGCCCAAACTGGAAGTGACCCGCTGGTGACATCACGATTATGTCACCGAAACAAACCAGATCGGTCGGTGCCAGTCCGTGGGTGCCACCATCTTTTTTTGAATTTATTTTTTTTGAAATTTTTTTTAATTTCTCTGGGTTTTTCTTCTGCGCATGCGCAGAAGCTGAGTTTCTGGCACTGCGCATGTGTTGCCATCTTGTTTTAGGCTTTTTTTCTTTTTCTTTTTTTGATTTTTTTTGGATTTTTCTCCACTGCGCATGCCCTGCCCACCCGATGCTAGCTCACCCCTGCCCGATGCTCGCTTACCCCGCCCAGCCCCTACTTGCAGAATCTAGCTGCGTACTTCTTCTGCTCACAGCTGCTGGCAAAGGTAAAGCAGAAGGGTATGGGCCAGCGTGTGGGCGAGCGAGGAGGGAGAGCTGGCGGAGGGGTGATACCAACAGCAGATGGACCAATGCATGCGGGGAGGGAGGAGGGAGGGAGGGGAGCGCACGGGAAATTGACGCAAGTAAACTGCAGCTAAGATCTCCCGCGTGCTTCCCTCACAGGCCAGGTCAGTTGGGAGAAACCCATGGGAAGGGCTCCGGGGCTCCGGGAGGGAGAGCTGGTGGAGGGGTGATGCTAGCAGTGGGTGGACCGAGGGATGGGGTGGAGGGGGGTGGAGGGAGGGAGGGGAGTGCATGGGAGATCGTCATGAGTAAACTGCAGCTAGGATCTCCAGCGCGCTTCCCTCCCTTCCCGCACGCATCGGTCCACCCGCTGCTTGTATCACCCCTCCGCCAGCTCTCCCTCCCTCTCTCTCCTGCTGCTGTTGCTGCCCGCTTTCTTCCTTCTCCTGCCGCGAAACAAAAGCGAATGGAGGCAGGGCTGCTTTTGGAGGGCAGGTGGATGTCTGCAGCCAGGTGGGGAGGGAGGGCAGCGAGAGCGGCAGCCCCTTCCAAGCGCAGGCCTGGCCGTCTCCCCGTGTGTAGGGCTGCCGCGCCCTGGCCACCAACGGCTTCTGCACCGCACTTGTAGTTGCATGGTCGGCTGGATTAACAGGCGTGCTGGGGCCTTGCCTGCCGCCTCTGTGCACTGCACTTGGCAGAGGCTGCCGCCGCCCCTCTCACTGCCCTCCCTCCCTGCCTGGCAGGAGGAGGAGACAGAGAAGTGCGTGGGGCTCGGCTCGGCTGCAGAGCATGTGGGGCGCCCGTCCCAGCTCTCGGGCTGTTACCCGCTGCTGCGCAAAGTTTGGCATGTCAGGCCTGCGGAGGAAGAGGCAGGCCCTGCCTGCCTGTCTGCCTGCCTTCCAGCTCAGCGCGCTGAGGCTCGAAGTCTCAACAGGTAAACCGCTGCCATCTCATGGTGCGGTTCCGGGATGGCGGAGAGCTTCCTTTGCCTCTCCCAAGCAATCTCCGCGGCCGCTGCTGGCTCTCCCAAGCAAGCTCTCCGCCATCCCGAAACTTCCACGCCGGAAAATTCCCCCATGTGCGGCGCGGTTCCAGGATGGCGGAGAGCCCAGGCAAACTCTGCCCCCACTGCCGCTGCCACTGCTGCCGGGCGTGTCCGTGCAGAACTACAAAAAACATCCTCGAGGAAAGACTGGACTCACCAGCCCCTCGTATATTTGGAGCAAGGGGGCTCCAGAGAGACCCCTCCACCCCACCTTCTTTTCTCTCTCTGCAAAAAACCTCAAAAGGAGGGTTTCTGCAAATCCAGGGAGAATTTCATTTCAGTTCTCCTGCTTCCATTTAACCCAGCAGTTGGTGGAAAGGGGGGGAACCTTCCACATCCCCCCTTTTATTTGCCCAAATTTAACTCTCTTTCCAAAGCTATTCTGGCCTTCTTGATTTGCAGGCTGCAGAGGTATAGCACAATGCAGCCTCCGTGTTCACACAAGCATTTTTCCAGGCTGCTTAATATTGCATGGTGTTTTTTGGTAGGTTTTTTTGGGGTGGGTGAGTGGAAAAACAACGATCTGTGTCTTTTCTCTGCCAGATTTGAACCTGTATGTGTCGCAATAAAACTCTGGAAAATAGATAGATGAGAGAGAGAGAGAGAGAGAGAGAGAGAGAGGAGAGAGAGAGAGAGATGATGATATAGATATAGGTATAGATTAGATATAGATATTGATAGATGATAGATAGATGATAGATGATAGATATATAAGGAAAGGAAAGGAAAGAAAAGGGGAGGAAAAGAAAGAAAGAAAGAAAGAAAGAAAGAAAGAAAGAAAGAAAGAAAGAAAGAAAGAAAGAAAAAACTTATGACCACAATCGAGCCCAAAATTTTGATTGCTAAGCAAGAGTGTTGTTAAGTGAGTTTCACCACATTTTACTCAATCCATGACATTTCCTGACTCTAACAGTGATGTGCAAGCTAGGGAAGAACATCTGAAGGCATGTGTAATGTTCTAATATACAGAAGTTATGGTTAAATGTGTGGCAGAAAGTGGACTCTGTGTGTGTTTTTCCAAATGCAGTAAGTGAGGTTGAATGTGTAGTTTTAGAAGAGCTGTGTGTGTGTGTGTGTGTACATACACATACAGTATATATAGTAGATAATGTATCTTTTTGTGTGCCTGTGTGTAATATGTTTGTACACATATGGCATATATACATAGCATTAAATAGTATATTTTGGATGTTCAGTAGTAGTAAATAGACAGGGAAATTGTATCTCATTGAGGCCTTTGAGGCGAGGAGAGGCCAGGCACCCAAATCCTTGACGTAGGTGATGTCAAGTTGGCCATGCCCACCCAGTCACATGATCACTCAGCAACACCCACTCAGTCACATGACCGCAAAGCCACTCCCACCCAGTCACATGACTGCCAAACCACTCTCACCCAGTCACATGACCATCAAGCCACGTCCACCATCACATGACCATCAAGCCACGTCCACAAAATAAGCCACGCCCACAGAGTGGTAGTAAAAAAATTGGAACCCACCCCTGCTCCCCACTTGCCAAGTCACTGGGGTTCAAAATAGGAATGGCTTCTTTTCTTAAAAGCAAGAGTTTGACTGTTCCTGAACAAAAAGCAGATATTTTGCAGAACAACAACTGAAGGCTGTTAAAAGATTTTGCAGTCAGAGGTTTCTCTACTGAACTTCTGTGTAGCAGATGTGGGATGAGGATCTGTTTGGCCTGTCCTGCATGAAAGCCAAGAGAGGCAGAAGTTTGTTTTCTGACCTGGGATGTGAAAAGCAAAGTTTCTTTCTCAGCACATATTATATTGCCACAACAGTTGCTGGAGGTAAGGGGCAGGTAGCTCTTCATTCACCTAGTCATTATCAAGTGAGCGATGAAAAACAAAACTATATTAAGATAAAGCAAGTTCAGCTTTCTAAGGAAATCTCTGGAAATATGCAAATTCAAAGCCCTCTTTTCAGTCCCTCCCAAAAAATCCATAATGGTAGAACTGATACAAGAAAACATTTCAGCAAAAGGATTCGAGTGAAAAGTTTGGTTTATTGAGTCTTTTCTTTACGTTTCAGATTTTGAGACAGCATAACATAACATACAAAACATTTTGAATCTGAATAGCGGCACATGTGTCAAACTGCAGTCAGAGTGCAGTTAAAATTATATTCACTTCATGTTGCATTTATATTCAGCAAATGTTGCATTTATGTATGTTGATGCAAGTATGCAGCCATGGTACTTGTGCTATCATATCATTGCACACATGCTTCATTTGCCACCTCATGAGTACTCATGAAGTAAAACCGTTCTGAATTTGAAACACCTTATCTTAAATGAGAAAAAACTGTTTCAAATATGGAATAGGCTTGTTTTGATTATTCTGAATGTGTTTCACGTTCCAAACAGATCATTTCGCATTCAAAACAGGTGTTCTGAGCTTGGAATACTTCCAAAACTATTAAAACAGCCTGGGACAGAGCATTCTGAACTCAAAATTAGGTGTTTTGAATTTGATGCAGTTTGTGTTCCAGAATTTTTTATCCACCCAGCAAGAAATCTACCTAGTGTCAGTGAAGAAAACGTTACTTTAGGCTCTAGCTGGACCTATAATGGAACTGGATTAGATTATGGAATACCTGGTACACAAATATTGCAATTGTATGAAAGAAAGGAGAGGGTGCACCCAGTATAGTTAGGAAAAACATCAAAATTTTACACCAAGTTATCTCGGGATTCTTAAAGGATTTTGTTGTGTACTGCCTTATCCTAATCATGAAATTTTACTGAAGATATAAATGTTATCATCTTCTGTCTACAACCTTCTCCTCTGTTTCAATCACCTGTTTTCATGCTACAAAAATCCATTATAGAAGAAAAGATAAAATAATAGCTAAGACTCAGTGTTACATTCTTAATATATCACGTAAGCCCAAAGAACTTAGCCCTAGGCATTCTCGGTGGCTACTTTCAGCTACCTCTGGAAAGATCTATGAAGCAATTCCCTTGAATGCTTCCAATATATACCGGTATCAAAGGAATACATACACTGACTGCCTCTGTTACAGTTCTTATTGGGAAGACTTTTAATTTAATTTAATTTAATTTAATTTTAATGTCTTATGAAAATGATATTGACAAACGGATTTTGTGAGCAAACCTTCATATAACCCTTGTGACCCAGGATCTTGCTTCTAATTTTAGTACGACTTTGTTCATTTTTTCCAGCACTGACAGGAGACAGACCCATGTGTATCTCACTAAATAGAAAATTAATGTTTTAATGCTTTGCACACAAACATGGTATTTATGCAGTATGTTATCGGTTGTTATTCATTTGTAATACCTTTTAAGAAAAGTTGGCTAATATTTTCAAACATCTATTGAAAAATTAAAAAAAAAATACAGAGAAGCCCCATGTTTGTGGTCCCATGTTGGTGAAATTACTGACTTCCTTTCCTCTTTCCAACATCTATCAATTAATATTTATTAATATTAATATGTTAATTAATGATTCATCTTTTCAGTTCAAAGGGCTAGAAACGTTTCTAAAAATATCTGGTTTGCTGTGATTTTCACAGTCATTGCGATGTTAATATTGAAGTCTGTATTAATGCAGTATTTTCACAGAATGAACAGACATTGGATTATACAGAGGCAAATGGTGACAGGTGGGGTAAAGTTAATTGGCTCCTGCCCACCTGGTCTTCATATGATGCTGTTTCCTTTGTTCCTACTGCTGAAATTGTTTCCATCAGTCTGGCTTGCAGATGTCCTGCAAAGACCTTGATTTTACATAGTCAGAAATAAATGCTTCTGTTTCATTCCACATTTACATATAGAAACACATCCAATGCATTCCTGATGAGAATGTCTGTCTCTCAGCCTGCATGCAGAAGTAGCAATGCTTTATTGGGGACACACTGTAATCTAGTACATTCCCATCCCAGACGGAAAATAATCTGCCTTTAATGTGCAACAAAGCAATGGCTTTATGGGTCTGAGAATCTGTTGCTGAAGCATATGTTATTACAACAATGCATTTGCATTTTGATATGTATTCCTTAAGGTCCATGTTGAGGTTCATGATGGAAGCTTTCATCTCTCAGGGCATGCCTTAATGGATCATTCTTCCTTCTTCTTCTTAAGAAGTGAAGCAACTTATTTTTGTAGCTAACTGGTAGTGATCCCTTCTCCCTACAGCTGCAAAAGTTCACTAATGCTTTGTGTTGGTTTATTTACTGTTATAACTACAAGTATGGAACTTCTTTTCTTTCTACCATTTCTTGTGTTTGGAGAGTTTCTAATATGTGTACCAGTGGTGGGTTCCTACCAGAGCTGTCTTCGCCGGTCCATCGTGTGTGTCGCCATCTTTTTCTGAGAATTTTTGGCCGATTTTGCTTCTGCGCATGCGCGGAAGCAAAATCGCGTCGAAATCTCACGAGGGGACGTGTGTGTGTGTGTGTGTGAGATTTCGGTGAGATTTTGCTTCTGCGCATGCATGGAAGCAAAATCGCGCCAAAATCTCATGCGCACGCGTGTCCCCTCACGAGATTTCAGTGAGATTTTGCTTCTGCGCATGCGCAAAAGCAAAATCGTGTGAGGGGGCACGCTTGCGTAGTGAGCACGCGTGCGCCCAAAATGTGAAGATGCGCATGCAGCGCACCAGCATCAGTAAGCGAGCAACCCGCCCCTGATGTGTACGTTAATATCTGGTCATTGGACGCCTATTTATATTAGTTTTAGTGCTATTGCTGATATGCTTTTATTTGTTTTCATTTATTATATTGTCTTAGTGAGTGGTTGTGATGGGTTTTGATTTTAATAGTGTATTTTTTACCGTGGTAAATATGGTAGCACTAAAATATAGTAAGTAAATAAAACTACCTTGCTTCATATTAGCTTGTTTTTATTAATTCTGTTGGCACCGAAGTTCCCTCAGAATAATAACTGGATGAATTGGAGTTTTCCTTCTAGGCACTGAAAAAGGAGAATAGCAGCTTAGTGCCGTTATCAAATGGTAGATTGCCAATCTATACATTATGTGGCAATCTGGAATCTTCACTCCAGGGATGCATTCTCCTGCATATACAAATTCAATATTGAGAAAAGAACATTGGAGCTCTGCCTACTGGCTTTATCTTTAATGTTTAATAAGTGCAAGCATTTGACCTATTTACAGATGTCAAACTGGAAGAGATGTGGTAGAGAATCCTCATAGTGATATTGATAAATAATACCTGTTCTGAAGCAAAAGAGCAGATGTTTACATCAAGTCAAATAAACCTGTCAAAGAAGAAAAGCATGCATTGACTGGTTTTGTAAGACAGCCAAAAACGACCATTGATACAAGTTAAACATGGGAATTTACTGAATGTGCAGGAAACAAAAATGAATATCAAAATAATATAACACAGATAGAATACTGGGAATTAAAAAAACATTACATGGTCAATTTCTGCACAAGGTTGAAAGGAAAGTGGATAAGGATAAAACCTGAAAATGGCTAACAACAGGAACATTAAAAAGAAAAGAAAAGAAACTGAAGGCTTGATTTTGGCTGCTCAAGAGTAATCTATTTCAACTAATGCAATCTAAAGCCGGAACTGAAAAAATCACCAAATGATTCAAAGCGCAGATTGTGCAAAAAAGCAGAAGAAACAGTCGATTATATTGCACAAACTGATTATAAACAAAGACATAACACCAAGAACAACTGAAAAATTATTACGTGCCACTAATGAAAAATTAGTTGGAGTATAAGAATGGAAAAAGTAGTAAAAAATGAGCAGATTAAAACATTGTGGGATTTCCGAATACAAACTGGAGCACCACTTGAACACCAATAATATTGACAAAATCACCATCAGTCAATTTCATAAGGCAGCTTGGGAAGGACTCAGTAAATGGACAAAAATATCAAATTCAGTGTCTGTATCTGGCTGACTGATAATATATTAAATGTATATACTGCCTTATGCCCAGTGATGCTGGGTGGTTAGGACCAGTATTCCTCCCATGCATGGAGCTTGCATGTGGGAGAAATGAACTGGTTGGGCCTCTAGATTCTGACATCACCATGACTTAAAGTTTCTTTATCGTTTTCATGTGGTGAATTTTTTTTAAAATAAGGTCTGCTGTGCACCATATTTTAAAGACCCATTGGAAAGATAAACTTCTCCAGGATGTGGTAAATTCCTTGTGGCTGTGCATTCTTAAGAATTACTGACCACATGAAAATGACTCTGACACTTTAAATGTAATGCAAACATTGGACCTTAAGCAATAAGCACTGAGTCCTGACGAGCAGGAACTGTATATATGCTCCATATATCGGGTGTTGGTCAAATGAGAAGGCAGCCCACATGTTATCTTTATAATACAGAAGCTATTAAAAACATCCTTTATGTTTTGAGTTCTTCATGCTGCTATAATATATAGTCATGGTCACACGTGATTCTTTCAATAGCCTGGAAACTTTCCACATGAATAAAACCTGTCCTTGGTAATAGAATGGAGTGTAATAAGGGTAACTGTGAGCTAATCCATTCCACATACACATTAACTGTAGAATCAGCCCTTTTATCAATGGACACAGTTGGAATTTTGAGAGAATTTTGAGTGGTCTCTGCTTGTAGCCTCTTGAGATATGGATCCTGTCAGACATACTGTATCATGCTGCTTTAAAAAAAACCAGTTTATTCACTTCATTTTCTAGCAAGTGCAGCCTTGTCACAATGTGAATAATTGCCAGTTGTGCATCTCTACTGTTTTCTAAGGTTTATTGTATTTCTAATCAAGCAGACATGTGATATGTTTTACTACGCATGCGTGCATTCCAGGAGTTTTGTCTACTCCCACTTCCTTTTTCTTCGATGCCTGCCCGAAGGCAGACGTGAATCCATTAGCTGAGAAGATGTAGTTTATTAAGGGTTTATTTTTGTTACTTTTGTACTGAAATAAATATTTTGTTAATTAGATTTGAATCTCGGTTTTATTTTCTGAGTATGAATGACTTCGAGGAAGCAAGATCCTAAGATCGCCTCTGGTAGGAAAATTCCTATCTGACAAGCCTAAAAGGATTGACACATGGTATAACAGAAATGCAAAAGAAGAATCTTTTGGTTCCAAGCAGATGCTGATTGCAGAGAGATAGAAGAGATGATGAAACGACTGAATGATTGAAATGATTATATTAATCATATAAGAGTGGGTAAGGTAAAAAGAGATTTAGTGTTGCTGGTACAGACCCTTGTGAAACTCTGGCTATCCCATCTCAATAATGGAGGAACCAGGGATATCTGGTAGACACAGAGCATTCTGGAAATTCTTTGGATCAGATTGTATCCAGGCTTGGATCTAAGTATTGAAGGTTTTGGGATTTAAGGGACTGTGTTGCAAATGGGACACAGTCATGACTGTGCATGGGACCACGTATGTTAGGTTACTATAGTTTACCACAGCGTTTTTTCAGTCTCAACAACTTTAACATGTGTGAATGTCTACTCCCAGAATCCCCCAGCTAACATCTTAAAGCTGTTGAGTTTGAAAAACATTGGTTTAGAGCAGTGTTTCTCAACCTTGGCAGTTTGAAGATGTGTTGATGTCCACACATCTTCAAACTGCCAAGGTTGAGAAACACTGGTTTAGAGGATCTGAAATATAATGTAGACTAACAGGTTCTGGATGCCGAACACCAAATATCTGTTGTGGTGAGAACTGCCAGTTCATAAAATGTTTGCCCCTGAAGATGTGGTCAGTCACAAAACACTCATTTGCCAGAAAATAAACTTGTTAAGAATGCTAACCTATGGGGAGGAGTTTGGAGGCCTGAGATGGGGGGGGGGGGGGGAAACGAGGCTTGCAAGCACTATGTTGAGGCTTCATAATGATCATTGCAAGGATTTGTGCACATAAAAAGGAAAATAGAGATCTGCGACTCTGATGATTATGCTAATGTCTCTTGGAAGTAGAGATCTGTGGCTAGCGGGTTTCCCAGATTTGGTCTGAAAATAAATGGCTATCGTAAATCCTGTATGATATTTCATATTGAAAAATATGGGTATATGCCAATACTTGAAAACTCTGAATTGGTGTTTACGGAGAGAAGATGGAAGATTGTAGAACTCTGGTTTTGCAGCCTGCTTTCTTCATCCCTGTGGATTCTTGTTCATTCCTTTTCTAAATGTGGTTCTTTGTCCCTGCAGTTGTAGTTATGCTTTAAGCCTGAAGTTACCAAGGCAGAGTACCTATTATGGAAGCTGTATGTTTCAGCAGTCTCTCTTCGTTTCTTTCTTTCCTTTCCAGCAGCCTTATGTTTTTTGTTTATTCAAAGCATCTCATCACCTAACTTCTTCTTATGTGTTCCTGTTTCTAAAGACATGGAGACAAGCAGCTTTGGCTCCAGATACATATCTTGAGAAAGATGAAAACATTTGTATTACATCTTATGCCTTGGTATGAAGCACTCAAGACAACTCATTAAAGATTAACAAAACCTTTTAAAAAACTCCCACAAAGTCAAACAAACAAACAAACAAACAAACAAACAAACAAACAAACAAACAAACCAGAAAAGAGATAGCCAAATCAGATTATAGCAGTTGATCAGCTTAAGTATTAGTATGCTGGGGGAAAAAAACCAAAATAAAATGCACATCTCCTTAGATTTTTGGCAAAATGCCATTCAGAAAGAAGCTGTATATTTTTTCCCAAACTGATGCCATTCAAGAGAGGGCCCGATATATTTTAGAACATAATAGGCAGTCTAATGGTAACAGAGAACAGTTTATTGTCATGTAAATTTTATGTGTCAATGAATGATGTAGAAGGGCCTGTCCTGATAATGTGAAGAACAAATCCACTGTGGTTAGCAGTTCCTGTAAGTATTTGCAGGTAGTCCTCAACTAACAACCATTTGTTTACTGACTAAAGTCACAAAAGTACTGAAAAACAATGATTTAAATCTGATGCAACATTGCCATGGTCACGTGATTAAAATTTGGTTGCTCGGCAACTGTTGGTTGCTTGGCCCGAACCGGTAGCGACCTGCTTGTGATGTCATGATGACATCATGGAACCAGTTTGGTCGGTGCCCGTCCGTGGGCGCCACTATCTTTTTTTGAGGGGTTTTTTTTTGAATTTTTTAAAAAAATTCTTCTGAGCATGCGCAGAATCTGAGTTTCCGGCACTGCGCATGCATCGCCATCTTGTTTTCAGCTTTTTTAAAAAAAAAATCGGCACTGTGCATGCACACGCACGCGCCCACGCGGCACGGGAGGAAGCGAACCGGCAGCGTGGTAAGTTAGCACCCACCCCTGAATGATGGTGTGGTTCACTTAACATCTCCAATGATTCGCTTAACAATCATGGCAAAAATTTAGGTTGTAAAATGGGTAGGACTCACTTAATAACCATCTTGCTTAGCAATGGAAATTCTGGTCCAAATTGTGTTCATACGTCGAGGACTATCTTTATATATTTCTGGTAGGGCTACCAGGTTTGGATTGCAGAAAGTAGGACAACTGCTAGGTGGCAGCAAAGGGTTAGTGCTTCCTGCAGGTCTTTGATACGACTTAGTGGTCAACTGGATTTTACCAATTCTGATAAAATAGCCCTGTTTTTGATCATATTCCTATAGCTGATGCAGAATTGACTGAGATTCTGTTTTCTTTGATAGTTTGGGGAAAGAGAAGAAGCAATGTAGTTGCTGACTACAACCATGGCAATTTTATGCCATGTCTTTGCAAGTGTAAAACTTAGGCTTGTGAGTGAGTGAAGTAATTTCCACTTTCCTCTCCTGATATTTTAGGCATTTTTGATATGTTTGTATCACTGCATTTTAGTTCTGATTATAGGGAAATGCACACTGCTTTCAGTGGTCACTGATCAGAGGTGGGTTCCTACTGGTTCTAACTGGTTCTTTAGAACCGTTAGTAAACCGGTGATGACGTCACGGAGCCAGTTCTGTTGGTGCCGGTCTGTGGGCGCCGCCCTCTTGGATTTTGCTTCTGCGCATGCGCAGAAGGTAATTTTTGCTTCTGCGCATGCGCAGAAGGTAATTTTTGATTGCTGCGTGCCCAGTGCGACCCTGAGCAAACCGGCAGCAAAAGGATCCACAACCCACCCCTGTCACTGATGTGACTGTCATGGTAAGTGCTCATAGATTGCTTCTGTCACCATATATTTGCTTTCCACTGCTGCGAGGGGATGTTGGAGTAACCCTGTCCCTCTATAATTTTCTATCACAAATAGAGTAGTCTTGGGCAGATTTCGCACCATAATATGCAAAACTCTGCAACAGCTTTTGTTAGTTTTGTGTGATACCAAGTATCTTTAAAAATATGGCTTTTCTCCCAGGCTTTGAGCTAGGTGGGTGGTGGGTCTTTAATGGGGCCCTGCATGTTAGATTGGATGTTTTATTGCTCTCCAGGATGTGCATTGTTGTTTCTCTTCGGCTGTTGTTTTTGGATTGTTTCTATGGATGTAAGCTGTCCGGAGACACTGTGGAGTTGGTCAGCTTTATAAATCAGATGAATGGATATTGTGGGACTTTGGTGCTTTATATGCTCATTTGATTTTTTTTTTAAATGAGACTGTGAAGAGGTGTTTGTTCTGTTTCCCACTGCTGCCGTGGTATGTCCCATATTTCAGTCTACGGTTCCTGCAATAGTGGTTTTTCTGGATGGAGCAAATGGAGAGGCCAAGACTGGACTGAGTGAACCAAGTTGAAATACAACAGCTGGCTAATATGGTAGTATGGTTTTGAAAACATATAGTTTGAATAGATATTTTTAAAAGTAGAAACAAAATCAAGCTGGCTGCTTCGCAGAGCTTACCTCTCAAAGAAAGAAGGGAGATGCTTTTATTGATTTATTGTTAGAAAAAACTTAGTGCAAGTACAAGTCTGCATAAATCAGGGGTCCCCAAACTTGGCAACTTTAAGACTTGTGGACTTCAACTCCCAGAATTCTCCAGCCAACATAGCTGGCTGGAGAATTCTGGGAATTGAAGTCCACAAGTCTTAAAGTTGCCAAGTTTGAAGACCTCTGGCATAAATTATAACCCATCTGGCCAAATGTAGCTTCTAGTGATATAGGATAATTCACCAGACCCAACAAACTTTTTTTCTGTTTATCAACTGTCTGGATTTGCAAGACCCAATAATTGGTGAGTCCTAAGTTATTCTGCTCTGCCATAATGTAATTCACTGCAAATGTGATAGGTTTACACAATGATGCGAAGAATGCAAACATTAACTGGAAAAAAAAAACTGTTGCATGATAGGAACATGAGATCATTTTTAGTATCCAGCCTAGTAAACTCAGTTAGTAGGTACCAGAAACATTCCAGAACATTTGTAGCAGCTTAGATAGCAATTGCATTTAACTAACAAATTACAAAGAGCCAAGAATACAGTGCTCTTTATGGGCTATGTTGTTCAAAGCTAAAATTTAAGGTTTGGTTGGGAGTGTAGGATTTAGATTGGCAAGGAGAAGGCATGGCTTCTGCTTGATTTCTAGAGGTCATGTTTACACAACTGTAGATGTCACTACAGGAATGCATCAGATGTTTTTAAATGGGCCAACCAAGAATTCCAGCAATGACACACACTTTTATTAGAATTCCCAGTGCTTTCACAAATACGATAAAGTCATAGTCTCTATAGAAAAACATAGCCCTGCATATTTAACCCACTGGTGCTGCCAAGAATTGTAGAAGAGCTCCTCCTTCCCAAATATAGTGCCAAAATACAGAGAACTGTATTGACAGATAGCAAATTGTTATCATGTGAGAGCTGTAAGTCTGTGTTTGTGCAGAAGCCATTCATTTATCTAATCCTTAATGTTTGTAGCGAGAAGAGATAAATGAAAAGATTGTGCAGCCAAAGATGGCTTAGTTACACGAACTGAAGAAAATGGGGCAGAAGAAACCGAAAAGCAAAGATTTATTATGATGATGAGTGAAAGAAATTCTGGTTTGAAAGCAGAAATGGAAAGAGGTGAAAACTTAAGGTAAAGAAGAACCAGAGGAAAGTGGGAGTAGGTAACAAACAGGAGGTTGTAGAGAATGGAATGCTGAGTACTCAGGGGAACTTTCAAAAATACGGTTGGAAATTAGAAAATCAGTCCATACATTGCTTTGAACTTACTATTTAGTATATTTCCACAATTTGGTTTCCATTTTTCAGAACTTAGCTGTCACCTTCATATAGACTGTCCAGATAGTTATTCGCGGTCTGGTCACCTGACTGGATCATTGCAATGTGCTCTACGCAGGGTTGATCTTGAAGAAGAACTCTGGAAGCTATAGCTGGTTCAAAATTCAATGGTATGAGCAGTAATGATCATTTTACATTATTTCTAAGTATTCCCATTGCAAAACAAGCAGCATTGGCTGCCAGTTGGCTTCCAGGTACAGTTCAAGGTGCTGGTTGTCACCATAAAGCCCTTTATGGTATAGGGCCTGATTGTTTGATGGATCACGGATCATAGTTTCTGCCCACTTGGTATGTTCTGGCAGAGTGCATGTGCTCCAGGCCTCCCTATTAAATGTTGTCATCTTATGGGACCAAGGAAGCATACCTTTTCTGTTGTGGCCCCCTCCCTCTGAAACAGAATTCCCCTGCCCAAGATTCAAGTGGGGCCCACTCTTGTTGGGATCCAGAAAGCCTTGAAGATCCAGCTCTGGTAGTGGGCCTGTGATTAGTATGTTGATTAGGCCAACTGTTATAGTAGGCTCTAGTCTGGGCTGTCTGCTGTTTTATGTTTTTACTGTTTCCTTGGATATTGTAACCCATCCAACGTCCTCAGAAGTGCCAGCCATAACAAATTTAAAATAATAATTGTATTGTATGAAGTAGGTCTTTTCATCTCCTTCCTCCTCCATTAAAAATATAGATTAATGATTCTTTGGGTGGGTCATTAATGACATTGCTTGGAATATAGACTTTACTTTTACTTATGGAACAATCTCTGAGGCTGTGTATCATCCTGTGAAGCTGTGGCATGCTGTCTAATCTAACATGCTGTGAGTAACTTTGTACTATATCTGTTCTTCCAAATGTGTCCAGGACAGTTATGGAAAAAATGCATTTTCAGCTTGATGACTTCCACAGAATCTTTACCTAACCAGCATTAGCTATAATCTTATTTTTCAAACACCTCTAGCAAATATTTAATTTATTAGGCCGATTTATTTATTTCTACCTTTAATTTTTTTACGAGGTTAGTTTTATTTGGGCTACAGATAGAACACTATTTTTGATTGAATTCATTAAATAAAACATTTAAGTAAGTACAAGAAAGACCATGAAAGGATTATAATTCAAATGAATAAACCAGGGATTTAAAAATGCATATAAGTTACCTTACCCTGAATTTGTTGTGACCTGTTAAGCATATTGTATATTGTATATTTAATCACATTCAAAGTATACTAGAAATGGGTATCAAGAACCATGTTAACATAATATAAATCGCTAAATAATATCATACATTATAATAAGCTTGATTCATATTACTAAGAAGCTATTCTGGTTTAAGTAACTTGTAAAATTCTATGCATAGATAAACTCAAATTTGGGATGTACTAATTTGGTTACAGTCTAGGAATAGTTTCCTGTTTGAGCTGAAATCTGTGTCAGATTTTAAGGTGTAAAGTATTGTTTTTAAGATGTAGTGTAATTCTGTGTTATTGCATTCCTTCCCATTCATGAAAGGATTCAGATCTCATTCTGAGGCATGGAAGCTCATTGCTTGTTTTGTAACTGAGAACTTTGACCGCTAAGGGGTATTGGGGACCATAAGATACCAATGGCTACGTTAACTGTTTTGTAATGTGCATAACAGGATAGGTTCACTGAGGTTTTTAAGCTAGCATAACTCTTTGGAATCACTCATATACCATCCCAAGTTGTGGCATCCGAATGCCACTGAGAGCAACAGCTGTGATTTACAGTTCTTCAGGAGGCCATGCATAACTGCTTTAATCTTCGAGGGTGCACTGCACCAATTCCTAAGGACCCACAAGTTACATAGTGACAACGTTGTTGTTTTGGGGCAAACAGGAGGAGGAAGGGGAGTATTAGTAGGTTTGCTGCCTTGAGTTACCGTATTTTTCGGAGTATAAGACGCACCTTTTTACCTTCAAAAAGAGGATGAAAACATGGGTGCGTCTTATACACCGAATGCAGCCCCACCCAGCCACCCCCACCCTTTGGCTTCTGCCTGCCAGCAATTTACCTCTTTGCAGCAAACAGGGCAAAGCACAAGAAGAGCACAAGAAGAGATAAACTGCCTCCCGATCTACAGCTGACAGGCTTGCAAGCCAGTGGTAAAATGAAACTAACTAAGGTGGCTGTAATGTGACAAATTGCTGGGAGATAAACTGCTGGCAATATTAGGCTGCTGAAATTGAAAAGAGGCAAGCTATAACTGCTATGGCTCAGAGCTAGAGCTCTTGCCTCACAATCAGGAGGTTGTGAGTTCTATCCTAGGTAGAGGCAGATTCTGTTAATATGTTATTTTGTTAAATGTTTGTAGAGGGTTCAAATTATTAGACTTATTTTTTAAAGACTGCTTTATTATTGTTCTAGACAACTTAATAAAATGAAGAAGCTTTTTAAAATAAATGCTTGCTCTGAAGAGGCCCAGTGCTATTGTATCTTCTTTTAAATAGTAGAGAATACTTCCAGAAAGCCACATCAATTTTAAAGATCTGTAAAAGTATAATCTGAAATGTCCTGTTTTAGTATTAAGTATTAGTATTAAAATAAGGCAGCTGAATTAAACCCTGACTTAATCATGTTTGGAGTAGATATATTTAAATAATTGGGAGGAGTTAGTGTGATTACATTTAAGAAAACTTTCTGGGATTAATATACTGCCATAATGTACATTTCTCCAATTCTTTGCCATTTCTATGGGTCAGGCACACATGCACAGAAATACACAGCAAACAGTGTATATCATCTGTACTGTTTGCTGTTGCTGTTTGGCAAATTGCTGGGAGGCAGAGGCCTTTTTTCCTTGTTTTCCTCCCCCAAAACTAAGGTGCGTCTTATACTCCTGTGCGTCTTATACTCCGAAAAATACAGTAATTCCCACAACACTGTCCTATGCCCTAGAATGTCAAACTACCTAGTAGGGCTGTATTACTAGGAGCCGAGGTGGCGCAGTGGTTAAAAGCAGCACTGCGACCTTCAGCTGATTGCTAGTTCAGCAGTTCAGCTGTTCAAATCTCACTCAAAGCTCAAGGTTGACTCAGCCTTCCATCCTTCCGAGGTGGGTAAAATGAGGACTCAGATTGTTGGGGGCAATATGCTGAACTCTGTAAACCGCTTAGAGAGGGCTGTAAAGCACTATGAAGCGATATATAAGTCTAAGTGCTATTGCTATTGCTATTGCTACTGAGAAGCCGTGGTGGCGCAGTGATTAGAATGCAGTACTGCAGGCTACTTCTGCTGACTGCCGACTGCCTGCAGTTTGGCAGTTTGAGTCTCACAGGCTCAAAGTTGACTCAGACTTCCATCCTTCTGAGGTTGGCAAAATGAGGAGCCAGATTGCTGGGGGCAATATGCTGACTCTGTAAACTGCTTAGAGAGTGCTGCAAAGCACTGTAAAGTGGTATATAAGTCTAAGCGCAATTGCTATTGCTATCCTTCTCATCTTTCCTATTACCTACTGTTATTTCCTTAGCTTCTTATGACTATAACTTGGTTGTTTGTATCTTATGATTTATGTTGATTGTTTTTATTTAGTATCCTATTATGATTTATGTTGATTGCTTATTTAGTATCCCATGGCTATCACTAAGTGTTGTATCTTATGATTTATGATGAATGTATTTTATGAAGATTATGATCATGATTTATCACTTGTTGCTAGTATGTACACTGAGAGCATATGCACCGGAGACAAATTCCTTGTGTGTCCAATCACACTTGACCAATAAAGAATTTTATTCTGTTCTGTAATAAATCCGAGACAATCCCCATACTGGTCATTTGGCAGATAACCAACTTAACTTGCGGATTGATCATCAACGACCATGGAGTACAATGCTGGAAATTTTTCAGAGCGAACTGAGCATCCTAGAATACCCTAATGTCACGGTGTGAATATTGTCAGTTGTATGTCTATGCAGGGTGATGCACCCCTATCTAATATTATGGTATATTCCAATATAAGCAGAACACGTGATATGATAGAATAGAATAGAATAGAATAGAATAGAATAGAATAGAATAGAATAGAATAGAATAGAATAGAATAGAATAGAATAGAATTCTTTATTGGCCAAGTGTGATTGGACACACAAGGAATTTATCTTTGGTGCATATGCTCTCAGTGTACATAAAAGAAAAGATACATTTATCAAGAATGGTTGTCATAGGGTTCAAGTAAGCAATCAGGAAACAATCAATATGAATATAAATCGTAAGGATACAAGCAACAAGTTACAGTCATGATGAGTGCGCATGTCCACATTCCTAAACCACCATTAATCACTTTTTGACTTGACTCTGACCTGAACAGTCGCGTTTTCTTAGCAAAGATGTAACTATTCAGGATTTATTGTTTTTATACCGAAATAAATATTTCAATTAGACTTTTAATCTCGGCTTTATTTCTAACTATCTGAATTCCAAGCAAAGATCCAAATCGCCTCTATGAGATTTATTCTCATCCCTCAACACCTCATGATGTATTTTGCTAGCATAAATAATTTCCTCCAAATGCTATACTTTGGGGATATGAAACAGTTTGGCCACACTTGGAATGTTGAAAGCATGCTGCAGGAGTTCTACAACATGCTCTCACATGACCACAATTAGTTACAAAATACCCCTTTACCTGAAGTCAAACTGTTGATGTTATCCTTTTCATTTCCTCTAGGCAAGTAAGATGTTATCTGCATCTCCCAGCTTATTTGGTTTTTTTCTGAGGAGGCAAAACCACACTAAGAAAGCTATGGGCTCTCTAATGGGAGCATGTTGGGATTTTTTTATAAAATAAGATAATGCTAAAGCCTGATGATTTTTGCCTTGCAGCATCTCAGCTTTTTATGTTTTAATTTAGAAAATTAACATAAAAATGAGGTCAGGTAGGGTGGGAATCTAGGGAGGCAAAATGATTGAGAACAACAGAGGAAATCTTAATGAAAGGTTAAGAGTTAAAAAGGTTAATAAAGGTTAATTGGTTGTGTTTTCCCCTAATTCTGCAATTGTTACTTACTTGTACTGTATCTTCGGCCTATGTGAAGTTTCATAGGGTCTTTTTGGAAGATGACAAACAGCATTTTAATTTTATATTAAAATATTTTGGGTTTAAAGAAAATTGTGGGATTTGATGGCAGGTTTCAAGCCCCATGCATCTGGGCAAGGCCAAGGAAATAAGAACAACATGTATTTTAGTCGGGAATATTTAATGTAGAACTCTGTTTTTCATAATTGGCAACTTTAAGATATGTGAACTTCAACTCCCAGCCAGCCTGCTGAGTCTATAGTATACTAAGGTAAATACTAAGTCCACACATCTTAAATTTGCCATGTTTGGGGGGGGGGGAGGGAGGCTAGACTAAGGTAAATACAGAATCCTGGAAACTTCCAAGATTTCCTACTCTCATCTACGTGAGTTTCATAAAGCAGAGTCTCTATGAATTCCACCTGGATTGAGTTGCTGTTTATGACATAAGCTGCCAATGGACTTGCCTTCTGTTTCTTGATTGTTTAGGTCTCCTCTCCCTTACATTATTTTCCCAGCCTTCATACAATCTCTCATCTCTGTAATAGCAGCAGTATTCTATGCTTCATTCCTTGCATATAATGCCTGCAAAACTCAGGAGAATTTCGTTCTTAGGGGACGGTAGATGCAGAGCCCATTCCCACTGAACCTCATTTACCGAGTTATAATATCACATTGTAACACTGTGCTGGATATTTATAAAAATTAAAAAAAAGTTATTTAAAGATTAAATTTTTATTTTGAATTAGAAGTAAAGCCTGATATTTTGTCTTTGAACAATTTTGTATTGTTTGTTATTGTGGCTTTGATAGAAAGGCAGCTAGAAATGGCTCTGGTGACACAAAACAGCTTTTTCTCACTATTGCCAGCAATTGCACAAAAACTATTTGACTCAAGGGTGTTTTCCTAATAGGTGAATTAAACATGCTGTGTCTTGTTCTGTATTTTAAAGCCAGAGGATAAAAGTGCCAGTGTTTTAGAGGCCTGATATATACAAAAGGGTGAGATTCCAAAGTCTTTTAGGTAACTAATAATAATAATAATCTGGCTACAGGTGATAGTCAAGGTATGCTATTGACAATTATCTGCTCTAATGGAAGAGCTGAATCTGCTCATTGGATTCAGTTGACCAATGCCAGTTTATGTTTGTAGACTGAACAGAAGTAAATTATGCTGTGCTAAGAAATCTGATGGTGGCTTGAAATCATGCATGACCAGTTGCTTTGCCAGTGTTCTTGCGTGCTTAACCAGTAGAAGTTTTTACGAAGCCTGTAGGAAATCTGTCTCAACTACTCAATCATTCTCGCCTAAACTAATCATTATGGTTAAGTGTCAGGCTTTTGGTCTGTCAATTCCTTGTTGTGTATTATATGCAATTAAAGGTCGCATGAGCCCAGAAGAACATGGTGGTTCTGTTTTGCATTCACTGGAGATCTGAAAGCAATGGGATAATTGGAAATAACAATGAGTTCTTAGTCCAGATAGAAACAGCTTGCCAATTTCACTTTTACAGTATGGAGCAGATTTCAAAGTGAGAAATGCAATTGATGTGTATCAGAGGGTGTACTCTTTTTGTTTCAGGACAAAACAAGTACATAAAACATATGAAACACTTCTGTGTCAACCCTTTTCCATAGTACTCAGCAAAAATATTTATCCAAAGAGACATAAAATGCAACTCTCAAGTGGTATCTTTTAAAATAATTAACAAATAAGTTTTCTTTCTCAAAATGTGTTTCTTGCACAGCAGTGTTGCACTGTTGGCTTTTTTTAAAAAATGTACATCTGTTGTATATAATATCTGTATAGTTAGCATTGCTGTTAATTGAAGTAGGCTAAAGTTATTGACTACTTTCTTCTTTTGGTTTATTTATCCTCATATGGTTGGCATTATTGATTACTAGAAGATCATAATTCATGTCTAGAAAGTTCTTACAGATTTACATTTTGTGGTTGATTTGTCTTGACTTCTCATAGTCTTGAAACTTGCCCAAGTTGTTATATTCCTCAACACTTAAGGCAAACAGGCTACTGTGGTGATCTATGAAAACACTTCCATATATCTGAAAACAATCAGAGAGAAATTTGCAGCCTCCTTTGAATTTACAAGCCTTTTTCTTCCATAGTTGTCAGAAGATTCAGCTTTTGGGAGAAAAGACATTAAGTACCACCACAGAAATCTTGCTTGGTATCTTCAAACTCTGGATATTTTAATCAAAAAGGAAGTGGGTGCTGGCATGCCTCAAATGGATCACATACACTTTTTAGAAAATGAAAGTGGGTAGCTGCCATCCAGTGCATTGCATGAATGTTGGTTTACCTGCCAAGAAAAATATACAGTATTACAAAAGCAGGGATCGTAGAATGCATGTGCTAGAAGCGACTATATCCTAAATCTCCCTGATGAATGACTTCCAACTTTCATTTGAAATCCTGTAATGAAGATTAGTTCTCTAATCAGTGACCCTGTTGCCAGAAATCCCCCCTAATTGATTGGTAGTGACCATCTGGAAGGGAAGAGGCAAAATATAGGAATTTGTACGTGTTTGGGTAAACCAGAGTTTTATAACTGGCTAGATCTCACAGCTACTAGTTTGTGAATTGGATGTACTGGTCACGAACGCTTCTTACCACAACCAAATCAGGTTCCGACCAAAAAATTCACAATTTTTGGAGGGCAGCTGATTACCCCTTCCACGCCATTTTTTTTGTAAGCGCCAAATTTCCAAAATTAGGTTTGGGTCACCACCAAATCAGTTTGCGACCAAAGTTATGGAACGAATTATGGTTGTGACCAGAGGTTCTACTGTATTATCAGCCATTTTGCTTGCAGCATGTTCTACACATTCCATATGTTTCCCTCTCCCCCCATACTAGAAAAAGCCATACACCTACTGCTTTGATTGATTTGACAAAAGTGAGGAGGGTTTTTATAAAAAAATGTGCCATAAGGATTGAGTATTTCTGTCATGGTATATAAACCAAGTAGCTAATATAGACAGATTTGTAGATTTGCTGGTAACAAACAACCTACACCAGCTTTTCTCCAGTTAGTGCCCTTCAGCTATAAAGCTCAATTTCATTAATTCCCAGGCAACATGGCTGTAACCAGGTAGAGCAGGTTGGGGAAATCTGGTTTTTATTTTCACCCTGAAGAAACACTTAATTTGATAGTCATAATAAGAAGCTTCTACCAGATTTAACTCTTCAGATAACTCCAGTAAACAGCATGAGACGGAGGATCTCAGGAAGTTGTAAATTCTGCCTATTTTGTACAACCGTAACCGTAATATTTGTGTCTGCTACTCAGCAATGACTTCAATGACTCTTTCAATGAAAGAGCCGAGGTGGTGCAGCAGTTAGAGGCAGTACTGCAGGCCACTTTAGCTGACTGTGATCCGCAGGTCAGCAGTTCAAATCTCACCGGCTCAAGGTTGACTCAGCCTTCCATCCTTCCGAGGTAGGTAAAATGAGGACCCAGATTGTTGGGGGCAAGATAAAAATATACATTGCTTACTGGTGTAAACCACTTAGAGAGTGCTTGCACTGTGAGGCGGTATATAAATCTCACAAATAAATAAATAAATAAATAAATAAATAAATAAATAAATAAATAAATAAATAAATAATAAATAAATAAATAAATAAATAAATAAATAAATAAATAAATAAATAAATAAATAAATAAATAAATAAATAAATCTCACAAATAAATAAATAAAAATATATGGGATCTATTTGCACTGTATAGAAATTAATCCCAAAGAGCTGATTTTGCTTGAAGATTGTGTAACACAAACATATTTTATCTTTCTATTCACTTGTCCCTTTCTCCCTCCTTAGCTAACTGTTCACCACCGTGCCAGAATGGAGGGATGTGTCTACGACCCCAGTTGTGTGTCTGTAAGCCAGGCACAAAAGGAAGTGTTTGTGAGGATGCCACCAAGCAAGAAACTGTTTCACCTGGGGGATCAAGTCCGGCTACTCCACCTTGGCCTATCCCTCAGCGGTCAGTCCAGCAGATGTTTTCAAAGAAGGTGCAGGTCCAGCAGAAATCGAATCCCATGGCTCAGATGACATTCACACTCAAGCAGAAACCTCCTGGATCATCTCAGCAGGCACAGCCACAGTAAGCCTTTTCATTACTGTAATGCATGTGAGCATGTTTTAAATTTGCTATATGAGGTACATGGGCCGTGTAGCTTTTATAAGGCAAATTTATGAGGGTCTTCAACTTCCTTCATAGGCTGTTACATAGAGAACTTTCTCTCCACTTTTGAGCATTTTCATAAGGCCAACATTTTTCTATAATTAAAGGTCATGACATCATTTTTTTTAAAAAAAATCAGTAGATATGATTCTTGTTGTATATTAAATCAATGAAAAGTAATGTTGGTAGGAGACGTGCCTTTGAAAACTTGTTGAATGGTATCAAGGAATTTGGTTTAGTGGCATTTTGTGGACCATGGGGTTATATCAGTGACAGCCCAATGGAGAACCGTGGCACTGAGAAAGCGCAGGACAGTTTTCTTTCTTTTTCTGTATTTTTAAAGAAAAAACCGAATAAAGATTTTTTTTTTAAAAAAAGAGAAAGCGCAGGACAGTTTTGTATAATAGCACCAACAGTTGGATTCAAATGTAGTTGCCTTGAGAGCTGGAAAATCAGGAGTAGCAATAGCAATAGCACTTAGACTTATATACCGCTTCATAGTGCTTTCCAGCCCTCTCTAAGCGGTTTACAGAGTTCAGCATATTGCCCCCAACAATCTGGGTCCTCATTTTACCGACCTCAGAAGGATGGAAGGCTGAGTCAACCTTGAGCCGGTGAGATTTGAACAGCTGAACTGCTGAACTAGCAGTCAGCTGAAGTAGGTTGCAGTGCTGCTTTTAACCACTGCGCCACCTCGGCTCATAACCTAGGACCTTGAATGAAGTGTTTGCTATAATAAAAATAAAGTGGATTCTTATAAGTTCATTGATATAAATGCTGCTGTAGAATCTCAAAAAGAAAATATTGTCTAGATCAATGGTCACTAATATTCTTCAGCATGCTTGTATATAAATATGTAAATGAATGCCCCCATTCACAGATAGTTGATATAGACCTAGACCTAGACCTAGATATATAGATATAGATGATGCGCATGTATACC
The DNA here is from genome assembly GCA_023053685.1 of Diadophis punctatus similis. NCBI lineage: Eukaryota > Metazoa > Chordata > Lepidosauria > Squamata > Dipsadidae > Diadophis > Diadophis punctatus. The sequence goes on along the minus strand of JALIGW010000001.1, from coordinate 66,155,902 downwards.
TCCACCCCAAAAGCAATCTGAGCTATATCATGATTGCTGTAGTCTGTAGATGAAAATTAGTGCCTTTTATACTGTAACTAAGATATCTTTCGCCAGTCATCTTAAAGCAACTAACATTGCTTCAGCAGAAAGTTAAAATGTCTTCTGCCAGTGATTTTGCCATAGATATTACCAGAACAAGGAAAGGTTAGGACCTTTAAGAAAATTATTGTCATTTACAACTCCTTCAGGAAGGACTGGAACAGAAAACAAGGACCGACAACTGACCATACTAGAGACCCACTTTTTAAATGCAGGTTTGTACTTGGAGGTGAACAGAGTTACTGACTTCTTTAGCACTCACCAACACTTATATTGTTTTTAAATTTTTACTTCTGGAGTCTACATCACACCACGTTGCAATTTAAAAGAATCCTTAACGTGTTCCTTTATCATTTTATCTTTTCTCCAGATGATGTAATATGCCAAATGTGTTACCACTGTTTTTCATTGAAATGATGTGAGGCATGGCAGTACTAGGCATCCACAATAAAATTCTTATAATAATCATTCTCAACCAACTCCCCCACATACTTGCTCGGAAGCAGTAGTTTTCCCTAAAAGCCTAAGAAGGACAAAAGTTTCATATCACATTAAGGAATGACTTCCATATCAAGACCATTACTAGTCAAGGAGTCTGAATAACATACAAGCTGGCAGTTTTGTGGGTCCCAAGCAAAGCTATTGTTATCAAGAATCGGTACTTTTCTGGGAACAGAGTGCTGGCCTCTTAAGAACTATTAAGAACTGTTTCAATGAAACCTATTTCTTGGGAAATCACTTGTTAGGATGATATCCCTTGACTATTCTATATTGCCTAGGGCAGTGATGGCGAACCTTTTTTCCCTCGGGTGCCGAAAGTGCATGTGCGCGTGCTATCGCGCATTCACGAGTGCCCACACCCATAATTCAATGCCTGGGGAAGGCGAAAACGGCCTCCCCCACTCCCCCGGAGGCCCTCTGGAGGCCGGAAATGGCCCATTTCCCAACTTCTGGTGGGCCTGGTAGGGCCATTTTTCATCCTCCCCAGGTTCCAGAGGCTTCCCTGGAGCCTGGGGAGGGCAAAAACACCCTTCCCAGTCCCCCCGGAGGCCCCCCGGAAACCGAAAACGCCCTCCCAGAGCCTCCGTGCGAGCAAAAAATCAGCTGGCCGGCGCACACATGCGCGCTGGAGCTGAGCTAAGCAATGGCTCGTGTGCCGGCAGATATGGCTCCGCGTGCCACCTGTGGCACCCGTGCCATAGGTTCGCCATCACTGGCCTAGGGCTTAGATCAAATGGTGTACAAGACAATTTCCATCTCTGGAGTTTACTTATTTGTTTAAAATATGTCCGCTTATCTTAAAACCAGAACTCTGGGTAGCTCATTGTAATGATATGTGAGAATTACTTTGTGAGACAGAAGGAAGAGTCACAGACCGGACAATTCTGTCCATAGAAGGGGGTGGGAAACATTTCAGAAAAGACTAGTTTTCCAGAGAGTAAAAGAAGAGGAGGGGAGAAATACTTTGAGTCTTGCAAGATTTATGTTAGCCCTTTGAGATAGTCCAGACAAGAACCACAACTATGAGTACTAGTTCTATCATTATTGAAAGGTTATATTAATAGAATCTTCCGAAATGCTTCCCATGCAGTCTGTGGCTCTTCCTCCTGTCCTACAAAGCCCTTCCTTCCTTCCTTCCCTCCCTCCCTCCCTTCCTTCCTATCCTGCCTTTATTATTGATGAGCTGAAGTGGTGCAGTGGTTAAATGCAGCCATTGCAGGCTGACTGCTAGTTCAACAGTTCAGCTGTTCAAATCTCACTAGGCTCACGGTTGACTCAGCCTTCCATCCTTCCGAGGTCGGTAAAATGAGGACCCAGATTGTTGGGGGCAATATGCTGAACTCTGTAAACCGCTTAGAGAGTGCTGTAAAGCACTATGAAGCGGTATATAAGAAAAGTGCTATTGCTATATATATTATTGAACATATCCAACACAACTTCCTCCTTCTATTTTTCCCACAACAGCAACCTGTGAGGTGAGTTGGAATGAAAGAAAGTAACCGGCCCAAGGTTACCTGGCTGATTTTCATGGTTTAGGTGGCACTTAAACTCACCGTCTCTGGATTTCTAGCCTATTGCCTTAACTACTAGTCCAACCTGGCTAAACCACTAGCTCTAGCTTAATCACTAGACCAAACATACTATTATATTTACAACCATAGGATAAAATAATATCCTACCAAAAATAAGAACAAAAAACAATAAAGCAGAAACAGAAAACTCTAGCACCACAACCAAACTTATCCAATGTAACCCACAACACTTATCCTCCAACCCTGGTTTCATCCCATTCCCACACTTCAGAAAGCCAGTTCTTCAGTGTTTTCCAGAAGGTTAAAAGGATGAGGGCCTGTTGAACCTCAAGAGGAGAAATGTCTATGGGGCAAAGGCTGCCACAGAAAAGGAATACTTCCTTGGTCTCTTTCGTCATCAAGGAAATTTTGCCTTGATGTCATCTTAAGTAGGGTTTATCAGACTCAGGAAAGGGTGTATGAGATCTAATTATCAGTGGGAATACAGTGGGTAATTCAAAAGGCTATAGACAGTCATCTACTTACGATCATAATTGGGACCAGAATTTGCCTTGAGGGCAAAATTTAAGGGAAGGGACCTGCAGTGGATTTTTAAAAGCAAGAATAACAGTATTTGGGGGGGAGCACAGCAATGAAAAGGACATGATTGATTGGTCATTGTCAAAAGTAATCTTATCAAGTTTTAAAGTAAGAATTAATACTGTCTCTAGGACAATTAGTTAATGTATGTGCTTGTTCAGTTTCATCTTCCTATGTTAAAATATCTCTTTGTACATGCCTTTATCAAAGCACAGCATAATTGGAGAAAATTGACTGCTTTAGAAAAATGGTAAAAGTTCGTATATACAAAGTAGCGCTTTATATATAAATCATAGTTTTTCTTCTGTGTAGCTTGTTTAGTTATTGCAGTCCCTATTATTGTATATAAAAATTTAAAAGTTGAAAATATGTAAATGGGATTGCATTTATAGTTAAATATTTTATATCTTTTGTGAGACTTCAGTTAGATTATGAATAGGCAACATGTGGCCTTCAGATGTTGGATTCCAATTTCTATTGGAAATTGCAATGCAACTGCAATGCGCTCTACATGGGGCTACCCTTGAAGAGTATTCGGAGACTTCAGTTGGTGCAAAATGCGGCTGCGCGTGCCGTGGTGGGTGTACAAAGGTACACCCACGTTACACCTATACTCCGCCAGCTGCATTGGTTGCCCATCGGTCTCCGGGTACAATTCAAGGTGTTGATCACCATCTTTAAAGCCCTACATGGCCTAGGACCAGGTTACCTTCGGGACCGCATTCTGCCTCACACTTCCCTCCGACCGATTAGGGCCCACAGAGTGGGCCTCCTCCAGGTCCCGTCAGCCAAACAATGCCGGCTGGCGGGCCCTAGGGGGAGGGCCTTCTCTGTGGGGGGCCCCGCGCTCTGGAACCAACTTCCCCCAGAGACCCGAACCATCCCCACCCATGGCTCTTCCTGCAGGCAGGGGGGAACGAATAAATCCATCTGAATTCCCCCCTTGGTATGGCTGATTGTGAACATTTTTTAATTTTTTGTATATTTTTATTGTTGTTTTAAATTATTGCTTATTATTAATGTTCTCCTAAACTGATGTAAGCCGCCCTGAGTCCCAAGGGATTGGGCGGCCTATAAGAACTCTTAATAAATAAATAAATAAATAATAAATAAATAAATAATAAATAAAGAAATAAATATTATCCCCAGCTGCTTTGCAGTATGGGATTGATGTGAGTTACAGTTCTACACAGTTCTGCCCTTTCAGTCCTTTCATATCTGAACGGTTTCCTAATGACATCTTATAGCTTGGTAACTGAATGAGGAATTCTGGGAGTTGAACTCCACACATCTTACAATTCCCAAGGCTGAGAAAAACTCGTTTAGAGAATGTAATTGAAGTAGTGTTTCTGCAAATGGGAGAGCTCATGTTTATGAAACAGGACGTGATTTGTGGCAATGTCTTTATTTTATATTCTCCTAAGCTATTCCCCCATCCTGTGCCATCTATTGCAAAGTCCCTCAGTCTCCTAAAGGACAGTTGAGAAAGAACAAAATTAAGTGAAAACTGTTTCTTCTTTTCCTCCCACATGTACCATCCTCCATTTGTAGAATCTCTGGGCCCGATACTGTGGCCTAGCAGGATGGACGGATGAGAATCGGTTCGAATTGATTGTGGAAACCTAAATTGCCAACCTATGCAAGGCTGAGTTGAAACCCCTTTTATGTGAGTTAGCTGACTCACTCTGTACTGTAGCTGAGTATATCTTTTTTTTTAATTAAAAAGTTTTTTATTTATAAAACAGATAAAAGAACAAAGAGACAAAACATACAATAAACGTAAAGAACAAGTACATGACGAATCGTAATCCAGTATACATATTTACATTCCGCTAATTTATACATCGTTATTTATCTTACATTGCAAAGAATGAGTTATAGTTTTTCTTTTCATCTCCACCATTTTAATTTTTAATCTTGGTTCTCCTTTCTCCCCACCAATGATATAATTTTTTCCAGGTTTCAATGTATTTTGTTTCATCTTTTCCCTTCATTTCTAACGTTAACCTATCCATTTCAGCGCGTTAATATTTTGCGTAAAATTTCTTCTTCTGTGGGTATGTTTTGTTTTTTCCAATTTTGAGCAAAAGTTAACCTTGCGGCAGTCAATATATGTAGCATTAAGTATATTATGTTTTTGTCATATTTATCTAATGTTATCCCTAATAAAAAGAGTTCTGGTTTGAGGTCCAATTTTATTTTTAATATTTCTTCCAGCCATTGTTTGATTGTTGTCCAGAATTCTCGTGCTTTGTGGCACTCCCACCACATATGATAATATGTGCCGGGTTGTATTTTACATTTCCAGCATAATGAAGAAAGATGTGTACCCATTTTAGCTGAGTATATCTGATAATTTTACTTGATCGCTTACTGGTCTTGTGAACACTACTTAAATTGATCAGAAGTTAGCATGTGTATTCATAAGCGGGACACAAGGAATTTGAGATTCAAAATGTGGAAAGAATGCAAAAAGGGGATTCAGTCAGCACTGCTTGAAGAGTTCTCATTCAAATAAATTCAGAGTATTGAAGTTCAGATTACGTTTAATCTACATGGCCAGAATAGAATAAGGGATTCTTCCCAGCTTTTCAATAATACTTTGTGAAAACTGAGCCCCTTTTCAAACGTTCAGAAATAAAAATTGCTATTTTTAAAGAAAGCCTCAGTGAACCCTGTCTTTTATCTTGAATTGTAGACATTTGCAAGAAAGAACTCTGAAACACCATTAACACCCTTTTATCCACTGAGACATATAAGCTTCTAGACACAAGATTGTTGTATGCTTGCCTATAGAGCTCTCTGCTTAGCATAACCTCTTCGATGCCTTTAATTGAAAACAGTCATATTAAACTTTATGTGAAACTGAACTATTGTTTTATTATTCTGTTGTTTCCAATTTGATGGCAGACTTTTTTTTTTTTGAACACACGACATTGTTGGCCTCTTTTCAAAGGGATTCCTTGCTAGGCTGTATGCTATAATAAACTTTATTGTAATCCTATCACATGTATTATGCAGTGTTCATATGATACTCTTTTTTAGTTAATAGTGTTTCTTTTGGCCCTGTGAATTGAAATAATATTATCTTAATGTATTTGCAAGGAGAAAAGAAAAGAAATGGAAAGTATATTGTGTCTAGTAATTGAAAATATATAATATTTAATCAAAGGATAAATCATCTCTAGAGTTTTGAAAATACAAAGCTAATACAGTGTTTTTACTGTTATGCTGTTGGGCAGTAGGTGGCAAACTTCACTTTTCCTTTTCCTTGTATTTATTTTCAAACTACAGATAGCCAGAATTTCAAGAGGCTTATTTGAGTCATTTCTTGGCAGAAAGAATTTGACTGACCTCTTTTTTGCTCAACTGGAATTTTGAGTAGATAGGCTTTTCCTATTTCCAGAAGGTAGAATAAATGTGAATAAATGCATAAATTATTGTTTCTAGACTGGATTTAACAAAAATATTACTAATATAGCCAGTACATTGCAAATGAGTAAGTATCTACTGAATACAGTTTTATTTAATTTGTGTCATGGGGCTGCGTCATATATATCTTCCCTAGTTGTGAAAGTATCCTATGAAAAACCACACCTCACTTGCCACAAACAAAATACCAGTACTTGGCTGAAGGAAATGAAAAGAAAGAATTGCCGGCTTAAATCCTTTACTAAGGAAAAATACCAGTTACGAAGAAAGATGGCACTTGTGAATATCACTTCCCTGGTTCTTCCTGTGGGACAGTCCTGTGAGCAAATCTGATTGTAAATCAATGAATTGATCTGGGAAGATTTCTTCCATGTCATTTATAAATGCCCATAGTTGGCATAGTATTGCTCTAAGAAGAATGGACCAAAAAGAATAATTCTATGTCTGCAAGGTTCTATAATAGAATGTATGAATGATCTTCCTTGGGGAAATGCTGCCCAGGAAACAATCAGTCAAGAGAGGCAGGAGCCCACAGTCACTTAATGGCCAGAAAAGAAACTTAGGAAATACCTATCTTACCAACATGTACTTGACAAAAATAAATAAATAAAATTAATTAATTAATTAATTAATAAAAAAAAATGAAATTTTAAAATTGAAATTTTGGGCTTGGACAACCTAGAACTACGCCGCCTACAGTCTGACCTAAGCGTAGTACACAAAATTGTTTGCTACAACGTCCTACCTGTCAATGACTACTTCAGCTTCAACAGCAATAATACACGGGCAAACAATAGATACAAACTCAAGGTAAACTGCTCCAAACTCAATTGTAGAAAATACGACTTCAGCAACAGAGTGGTCAATACCTGGAATGCACTACCTGACTCTGTTGTTACATCCTCAAACCCCCAAAACTTTAACCTTAAACTGTCTACCATGGACCTCACCCCATTCCTAAGAGGTCTGTAAGAGGGCGTGCATAAGCGCACCAGCGTGCCTACCGTCCCTGTCCTACTGTCCCCTTTTATTCATACTCATTTCCTGTGTTCATATCCATGTTTATACTTATACTTGTTTTCTTGTACATGTTTGACAAACTAACTAACTAACTGAAATAAAATAAGAAGTTAAAAGTGGAAGTGGGAAGTTTGTGCCTTCAGACTTGCAAGATTCTGTCAATGTAGCCTTACAGTAGAAGTAGAATTAGTTCAGCTTGTCACATTTTCTGTGGTTTATCTGGGAGATTGACAAGGGATGGCACATTTTTTGTGCTATTTTGAGCTGGAGAACAGATGAAAACTATAATAAAAGTTCTCAGTGCTCTCACCTGCACCCCTTTGTGTCCCTCCCCCCATAAATATTAATGTGACCCCTTAGTCGTAATAAGCTTATTTATCCCCAATTAGCCGAGAGTTACTCTGGCATGTTTTACAGGGTACCCAATTGGTTTCTAAGAAGTTGGAGTAATATTTTGAGCTGTAAATGACATATCAAACACTTCTTTCCTACTAAATGATCGTGTCCTGCAACTGACTGAGATCATTAGCAAAGCGGCTTCTCCTAAGCTTGGCTTCTAATCTTTGACAGGTGGGGTCCTGGAGATATGTGGTATGCCCCAAATATGGCTTGTTCGATTGGTGTCATCCTTGTATATTTCTGCTTCTGAGAAAAGTTTCATTTGACCTTTAAGCAGCTGATTATGTCATTTGTTCTGGATGAAAAGTTTCTCCTGATGCCCTACTTAGCATGGTCTCAGGCTCTAGGCTGCAGAGATCCCCCCCCTTATTTTTTTTTGGGGGGGGGAAGAATTTACACACAGCACTTTTTCCATTCCTGAATCCCTGCAAATTCTTTTGAAGCCAACTAATGCCGTCATCTTTACCACTGTAGAACTTGGAAAGCAAGAAAAAGGCAAGGAATGAGCCAAAGCCCTAAGCGATTATTGTCAAAGAATAGCTGCAAAACCACCAAGCCACCCTTCCTTCGTTGCATTTAAAAACCCATTTTTACCTGTGATGGTGAAAAGCAGCATGCTGTTGGTACTTATGAAGTCAGACATTCTACTCAGCAGCTGTAACCATAGTGACACGTTGAAGTGGCTGGAATTGGGAGGGAGGAGTCTAAATTCTAAAGTAGGCTTACAGACGGACACCAGGGTCAGAATAGTAAAAGTTGCCTTAGAAAAGAAGAGGTGGTTCTGAAAGAACAAAAATGCCATCCTCAGCCATGCATAAAACAGAGCCACTTGGGGGAAAACCCCCTTTCCAATCAACAGCATGGCGCTCTTTGCAGCTGGATGATTGCCATAAAAGAAAAGGGGTGGGAGGCAGAATTCTTGTCAATTTTCCCTCAGCTTCTTTTCCCTGTCTATCACCAAGGGAACAGATGCAAGAATCTGCAAGGAGACCAAGCAGTCCGACTTATACCCTGTTGTATTTGAAAGTGAAACCAGCAGGATATAGTGCCTGATGATATGCAAACATGATCTAAACCAGTGGTTCTCAATCTTTCTAATGCCGCGACCCTTTAATATAGTTCTTCAGGTTGTGGTGACCCCCAACCATAAAATAATAAAATTATTTGGAAATTCAGGGGTGGGTTCTAACTTACCTCGCTGCCGGTTTGCTTCCTCCTGCTCTGTGTGGCCGTGCCTCGTGGGCACGCGTGCGCTTTGCCGGAATTTTTTTTTAAAAAAATTGCAACAACAACAACAAAAGCCGAAAACAAGATGGCGACGCATGCGCAGTGCCAGAAAATCAGCTTCTGCGCATGCTCAGAAGTTTCCATGGTACAGATTTTTTTTTGCAGTAGTTTATTTGCATGTGGATGGACCTGCCTGGAGACAGATAGAGGAACGATGTCTCGGTTCCTAAGACCATCGGAAATATGTGCTTAGGGGTCGCGACCCACAGGTTGAGAACCACTGATCTAAAGAGTTCCTGTGAAGTATGACCTGTGAAGCTGCCAAGGCACCGTCCCCCTTTAAGGACCAGTGCATGGAATGCTAGGTAAATTGAACGTGTAAAGTTGGGTGGGAAGAGAAACAGTGTGAAAGTTCTGCAGGGTCTCACTACTGCAAATGGAAACTCTTTTGTTTTTAGTTATTGCAGAAATACATTCGTTCAGTTGAACACAGATCATGAGAACAGAGGGCTCTAGAGAGCATTCTGGAGTAATACAAATAGCCTGTGTAGAAATCACTCTTAGTTTTTCCCTTTGACTAGTTCATTGATTTTATGTTACTCACTTGTTGATCAAAAGGTGGAATGAAATTTAAAAAAAGCTTTTAAAACATTCTTAATATCTAAGAAATAGTTTTGTAGAGAGACAGCTACACAATGAAAGAAAAAGCTGTAGTATTCAGCTGTATCTTTTGATCCAACCTGGGCAATATTTTATTTTCTTTGGATTTTTCTGGGCAAATATTTTATTTTCTTTGGATGAAAATATTTAGCACCGTATAGAATCATATTTCTTTTCTGTTTCCTAGACCATCCATTCATCTTTTGTTTGTGTCATGTACATAGCTGTTTCTCTTGCAAATGTGCCTTTTTTGCTTCTCCCTATCCCTGTGGAACCTCCAGATTCCACTTATTCCCCCTTCTCTGTTTCAGTCCAGTCCAATTCCTAACTCTTGCTTTGTATATAGCAGCTGTCCCCAATTTAATAGTATTTGCAGAATTGTTGGCAAATCTGGCCAACAGCAACACACATATACCCTACAAGGGACGCCAACCACACAAGCCCAAAACCTAGGAGAAAAAAAGAGTTATATTCAATAGTGAATTTCATTTGAGATACAGTAAATAGCAATATATAAAAATAGGAATATTAATTTCCCATTAGTCAGAACAAGGAGAAATATCCAAAGTCACTTGCATGGCCATCTAAAAGACAAAGAAGTTATGAAGAACTCTATTCCTGAGGCTTCGGTTATACCTGTGAATACCTGTGGGGACAGTTCAGGGGCGGGTTCCTAATTTTTTCACTACCACTCTGTGAGCGTGGCTTATTTTGTGGGTGTGGCTTGCCAGCCATGTGACTGGGTGGGCGTGGCTTGCCAGCCATGTGACTGGGTAGGCGTGGCTTCTCGGACTGCTGAAGGGAGGGGAACTGCGATAGGTCCTGCCGCCCATTCCCCCTCCCCTCAGCAGCTCGAGAAGCCTCAAACGTGCGAAAATGCCTAGGATCATCACCGCGCGTTTGTGGCTTCTTGGACTGCTGAAGGGAGGGGAATGGAGATAACTCCTGCCGCCCGTTCTTTCAGCGTCTCACACGCTCTCTCAGCCATCCTCCCCTGTTTGGACTCACTGTGGGGTAGGAAGGCAGCGCATGTGCAGTGCCGGAAGCTTGGCTTCTGGGCATGCGCAGAAGAAATTTTTTTAAAAAAAATGTAAAAAAAAATTTTTTTAATGGCGGTACCCAGGCACTGGCAACCAACCGCACCAGTACTGTGACATCACCAGCGAGCCGCTACTGGTGCTATACAGTGGACTGCACCAGTAGGAACCCACCACTGGGACAGTTGGCTGAGTGCATGGAGGTGAAACAGAACTGTGAATTTGAAACCTCTTTATCCATTGGGGCAGCCCAAGGATTAGATGATGGACAGCAATCATAAATTATTTCTTCCTATTAGAACTACAGTATTAAAAAAGGTCTTACCTGGCATCACCAGCATGACTTACAGAGAAGAGTGGTTGAAACTGCTTTTTGCTTGTTGAGATCTGTCCAAAAACAAATAGTGACAAATTTAAAGACTTGGATCCAACTTGAGGCTCTTACAAAGTTAGGGAAAGTTTTTAGCCGGTGTTTCATTGTAGGAGTCTACATATCTTGGTTTATGTAGAATCTAGAAAATGGGGTGTGCGGGGTTTCTATGCAAAAGCTTTGTTTTTGCCTATGACACCCTATGACAATCATTAATTGTTGTACCTCATGATTCTTGACAAATTTATCTTTTCTTTTATGTACACTGAGAGCATATGCACCAAAGACAAATTCCTTGTGTGTCCAATCACACTTTGCCAATAAAGAATAAAAGAATTCTATTCTAGTCTATTCTATTCTAGTCTAGTCTAGTCTAGTCTAGTCTAGTCTAGTCTAGTCTAGTCTAGTCTAGTCTAGTCTCGTCTCGTCTCGTCTCGTCTCGTCTCGTCTCGTCTCGTCTATTCTTTTTGAAGCAATGACCATGTTTTGTATCAAGTTTGGTGAATCACAACATTTATGGAACATTATACCTCATAATTTTTATATATACATTATAATTTTTAATAAAAGGAAAGGGGAAAATTAATAAACATCATAAAAATAGCATACATATCAATTGTATTTGATTAAAATCAAATAAATTAATGGTTAAAACAAGCTGCTATTGATCTTTCACAATAAATTGTTGGGAAGTCCTCTGCCAATTGAGAAGCAATAATAACTGTCAAGTTCATTTTTATTTTAGCTTTGGTGGGCTTTGTAGGGAATTGCTAGAGAACGCCTGTTAAATGTTTCTTGCACTATAAGTGAAGTTCAAAGGCAAACCTTCTTTTTGATGCTGAAAGGGCAAATGGCTGAAAGTTACTATATAATTTTTGCCAAATTGTTTGACTTACTATGAATGTTACTGTGGTTTTCTCCTTTCAATAATAGTTCCAGTGCTTTAAATTAGGGATGTGACTCACAAAGGATTTTATATCTGATCTAATATCCTGTGTAATATGCAATGTAATATAGCTGAAATCCATGTCATTGTTTCGTTTTAAATATCTTGATCAACTTCTTTGTAAACTGTTTTCTAGTGATTTTAGTTAGTATATAAGCACTTAGATTTTATCTATATGTACTGACAAATTTTAACTATCAAAATAAAGAACATATTCGAGAATTCACTACAATACTCCTATTCATTCTTTTTCTTTCATATGGAAAACACTGAACTAGCCTGAACTTTAAATGAATGCCCAATTGTGTGACCTGTATTCTGTTGTAAATTTCTCATTGAAGGAATAATACAAAATTCTGTACAGAGTATTGTTAGGATTTTTAGATTTTATGCTCAAAGCATCTTTTTATTTTCAAGATGCTTTCACTTACTGTTTTTTTTAATGTCAGCAGCATATGTTTTACATGGTATCTGGCTTTGCTTTCACATAATACTGTATATGGAATAATCTGAAGGAATGTGTAGAAATAGGATTTGGTTCAGAAAATTGTTTGTGAAATGAAATTTGCAGAACTTATAATGAGCCAGATATCCTACCATATTTGGTCAGATCTGTTGACAAAAATAATATGTGCTTCTTTTCTAGTGTATAGTGCAGATTGTTTATTTGTTTTTTTGGATTATCAAATGATAAAATAGGCACATAATCTCATTTAATGCACATTTTTCTACCCAATCTCCTGAATTTGCTTTGTTGCATGGACTGTCACTAATTCAAAATTCCATGTTGAAAATCTTCTTGGTTGTACGTTTCATGGTTGTAGTTGGACATTAATTAGTTCTGGGTATGAATTGACTCTCTTTAAAAATGAGAATGCCATTTCATGGGCAAAGAGATTGCAGTTGGGAAGCTAGTTCTTTGATATCTTCAACAGCCAGATTTTATTTAAAAAGAAAAAATAGAGCTGTAGTTTCCCACATGTATTTTCCCACATTTCATATATCTACACTTTATGATCTGTAGTTCCGTTTGAAGGAGTACTCTTACACATGTGCAAAATAGTAAATTATTTTTATATATACATAAAATCCATTTTTAAGCTCTTGTTGCCATCTGGAGTGCCTAGGCTGGATTAGATCCCCTCATATAATGAGAGCTATGTTCAGTTTAGAAATACTTAGCCTTGCTTTATTGCCCTTTTGTTTATTAGGGCCTTGCTGTTTTGAAAATAAAAGGCTTAATCCTATTTAAGACATCCCAAGACATGTTCTTACTTTTTAAAAATAATACTATAGTCCATGTTTATATATTAGGGGATTGTTAAACTCCTTTTCACTAATGGTGATGTAAGGTTCATTTTTCCAATATTTTTCAGCAGGACTGTTTCAGTATACTGTATTTTAATACTTTTTAAATGAATTCTGGTCATGATGTAACATTATGAGGAGATAATAATCTTTGTTCAGCAACGAAAGGAGTATGATGTATAATCCAGAACCAGCCCTTTAATTATACACCATCTATTTTGTGCTATAAATGCCATATTCATTGCAAGATCCCCTATGCTAAATGGCTGTTTCGTGTTGTCTCTGATGTAGTTGTTTACTGTGGAAATGAAACAAAATGCCAGGAGTGGAGTTAATCAATGTGTTCACCATCAACTATCTCTGGCTGCCCACAAACTAATGACCACATTCTTATACAATAGATTTGTCCCCTGCTGTATCAGTTTGTTGTAGTGATGATTTATAATATACTTACTGGGCAGTAAATTGGGTAGCATATGCGGAAGGTAAAAAACTTGGGTATTTCTGGATAGAAGATTAACTGAACTTGCAAAACCTGAAGCAGAGGTGTGTAGAAAGCAGCTATCGTATTTTACTTTCAGGAACAGATGGAAGCGACTAATATTGCTTTGGCTTCATTACTGTTAGTACAGTTCTTCAGGGGGACTTTATGGAAAAATATGGAAAAAATAAACTTTTTAAATGGTATGCTGATATAATTGAAGTTTGAATTAGAAATCAGCTATATGTAAGGTTGGATAAAAGACATCTGAGAGCCAGCAATGTATTCTAATTTGTTCAACTCCAATCCTGTCAACATTTCATAGTCCTAGAATGTCTAGGGGACTGCAAATTGAATGAGGTTGTCAATGGTTCCCCCCCCCCCCCAATTCCTGGTCCAAACTGTGGTTGTATGACTTGGATTATAGTGTCCTCATGGTCCATTATGCTAAGATTGCATTACTACATTTATTTATGTTTTTGCTCTTATTGGATTTAATCCTGTACTGACTGCCTTGGAAATGGGCTGCTACATAAATTGATATAATAAATTCTAGTATGCCTCCTCTTCTTCTGCATCAGAGATTGGAGCATAAATTTGGGTGATTATTATATTAAAGGGTTGTTTGCAGAATGTAACTGGTATTATTCAATTGTTGACTTCCTTGTGCCCAAGTACCGTCTTTGCAATATTCCCCTGATACTAATATTTGTTTTTTGGGGCCCGATAAGTAAATAGTGTGATTTTTCTGACTGAAAGTGTCCAATTCAATTTGCTGATGCCTAATATGCCATGTATAATTGATTCATTCATTTTTTACTGTGTTGAGCTTTTCCAAGTACATGCTTGGGGGGGGGGTCATGTTGACTCACAGCTCCTGTTCAAAGAGCTGGTAATAGCTATAGGCAAAAGGGCTGTTGCATAAACACTTCTAGTGTGCCACTTGTACCTTTAGCTGGACCAGGTGGGCCTTCAAACAGTCATTCACACCTTAGAAAGCTTATTAATTGAATTACTATCTTTACATGAAGCATACTTTACATGACGCTATACTGGACGGCCACTTGGAAGCTATAGCTGGTCAGAATGCACCAGAACGGGCAGTGGTGGGGATACTTTCTTATGCTCAAGTAACAAAATGCGCTGGTTACCAATTAACTTTTAGGTGCTGGTTATCTTTACAAAGCTCTTTGTGCTATGGACTTGATTATTTGAGGAACTACTAATCCCTGGTTCTTTCTGCTTGTCTAGTGTGATCGGGCATTATGTACACACCCATCAGTTAAGTAGTGTTGTCTTGTGGAACCTGGGCAGTCTTCTCTATCATAGTGCTTACTCTCTGGAGATCCAGATGGGTCCCATCCTGATGATGTTTAGGATTAGGAAGCTATTAAAGACACTCTATTCTCCCAGGACCTGGGACAGAATAATGATTGAACCTCTGCTGGATGTATATTTGGTTATATGTTGGTGCTGATTAGTTTTTCTCCTTTGCCAATTTTTTTACAAAGGAGAAAAACTAATTACTGATTAGTTTTTCTCCTTTGTAATTTTTTACTGTTTTAATTATAAGCCTCCACGTTTCCACTGTAATTCAATCTTTGCAGCTTCAGATTTTCTTTTCTTTCAGAGTAATGTAACAACTAGTTATCCAAAAGACTTTCATCTAGCTGTGTCATAAACACTATTAGTATTCCAAAAGATTCCAAAAGTCCACTCCTATTCTCTGCTATTCCTCAACAGGATGAACAGCAACCAACCCGAGAGGACCATAATTCATCATTATGTTGTCAGTTACTTTTACCTTGTCTATTCGTGTAATCTCCTTGTAAAATAAATAAGTGGTTTATCATTGTTTGCAATTGATCATCCACCTCCAGCACCTTCCTATATTTCTGTTACCCAATACAGTATAGATGTCTGCTTCTTTAGCTGGGATGACTGCCACACCTTGAGTAATCTTGCTAGAATAATATATATTTGATCTAAATGCCTGGAATACTTTGCTTATCCCTCCCAGGACCACCCTACCCCACTGCATGAACCTCAGTGAGGAACATACAAAACTTAAGAGGGCACTTTTAAAAAAATACCTAGGTCTGAATTATTTGTTCATCCTCACATAGTTCCCTGAATGAGGCTTTGTCCAGCTACTGTATTAAAGATCTGAAGAAGCTATTTTATTTTATAGGCCTGGTAGAAAAAATAAGATTGTGGAAAATGAAAGTACACTAATAGATAAGGTTTTTAAAGCCATTGATATGGGCTGGTGACAGATGGTGATTATGACAGCTTTTCAGTATCATTCACCATTGTATCCTACTATAGAGGCTTTTCAGCTGTTTGAAAGACATAATGGTTCACTGTAGTCCACTTTGAAGCAGGATTTATGGACAGGTGGGGGAGGAAATAACTTGAACTTTAGAAACTTAAAAGTCAGTTGCAACAAGGCACAATTGTTGAGTGTTGGGCCATTATTTGTGAGAAATGGTGCTCTACTTTTGGAAATACATTCTTCTTTAGCCTGGGTATTTTCTAGCTGTGTCATCTGTAGCTCCCAGAATTTCACAGCCAATGTGCCTGTTGTTGAGAATTCTGGAAGACGAAGGTCCCTTCTATGGTCCCTAAGTTGTTGTGGAGGCTTGCATGAAGAAAGGCCTCTTGTAGCTCAGAAGGATTTTGCTCAGTGGTATTTCACTGTGAGTTCCCATCATCTGAAATGAGGGGATCTTTCGTAGGCAGTGTTTTGCTGTGGAATTTTCTGTTTCCAAAATGGCTTGCCTGTTTAGTGTTTTTATAGGTGTTGTGACTTCTGACGTTTAGTCTCAATCTTGCTTGATTATATTTAGTTTCACTTTTTATTGCGTTTTATTAAAATGGCATGGACATTTTGTAGCGAAGACCAATATAGAAAAGTTTAACTTAACATTTACATACATTTTTAGTGCCAAAAGTATGTTGGTGAAGGAGGAACTTCCTGCTTTTTTGAGGGGGGGGACTGATTTAATTTTTTTGACAGGTTTCATCTAAAATGGCTTTAAAAATCTTACCACTTTATGACTCATCTAGGAGTGGATACAAGCTGTAATCTATATAGACATGAAAGTGAATGGTTTTTTTTTTTGAGGTTTTCCTCAACAGATGTGTTAGTAGATTGATTGATTTTCTGTTCAATCTAATTAAGATGTTGAGTATATCTTCATTTTGCCTGATGTTTGGCCGTTCTTGGCAAGCAGATATAGGTATTGAAATATATAATCTTGACCTATTTCCTTTGTGCAACAAGTAGAGAGGTTTATATTATACAAGTGTGATAAGATTGCTGCAAGGAGAATGTAGGAAACAGTAAAAAAAGTTTTTAGATTGCTGAAATAATCACTTTTTCCAGAATATGCTCAAGTGTATGTGCTGTGCCTATAATAAACTACAAATAGATTAAAGCTATAGGCGATAATCCTGTGTAATGTCTGCTCTTAAAAATAGACATTTATGTTGTGCTTTTCTTTATGAAGCAAATACAGCAGATTTGCAGATCAATAATGATTTTTTTGCCAGTCCAGTTAGCTGACCTTTCTTAGCATTGTAATGATAGATGGTGAAATGTAGTAGGTAAATTGTCAGATTAGGAGTAGGTAAATAAATTCACCTTCACCTCACGGAAATACATGGAGTGACTTTGGGACAGCCACTCTCATTTAGCCAACTATCTGACAGGGTTGCTGCTATGGGACAAATATGAAGAACAAGCCCCATTGAGTTATTGGAGGCGAGTCAAGTGATACACCTAACTCTAACAAATGTATTGTTGCAGTTAGTGCCATGGGGACTTAGTATGGCGAATCTATTTATTTGGCTTCTTAAGTTTTTCATCTTTTACAGTGAGAGCTCCTTTATCCTATTCCTGTATTAGTTGAATAAAGTGATTTTAAAGTTGCCACCAAAATATGGATGTATATATGTGTTTTTTGCACTTTGCCCAATGTACACAACTTTTGCAAACACTTCTGCATAGCATTTTATCAATCTATACAGTTTTGCATGTGCATTTTTCTAATTAACATGAACTTTTAATTAATGAACTTTTTTTAACTTCACGTATTGGTTAAAAAACATGCCAGATAAGGCATGTGGCATTCCCGTGTAAACTAAGCCATTTTTTAAATTTCTACTTCAATATCTTTACAAATATGGTAGTCCCATATTTGTGGATACTTAAATACTAGTGGGCTGGATATGTGAGTGCTCAATATGATGAATTATGGAAAATGAATGTTCATATTAAATAATATTTATTCACATTTAAAAATGAGGAATTAGAATGGAAATAAATGGTGTGGCATGCTGCCACAGGTGGCACACGTAGCCATATCTGAGGGCACGTGAGCTGCTTCCTTATGTCAGCTCCAGTGCGCATGTGCACGGTGGCCAGCTGATTTTTGGCCTTCCGGAGGTTGGGGGCAGGCTGTTTTTTTCCCTCCCCAGGCTTCAGGAAAGCCTCTGGAGCCTGTGGATGGCGAAAAACGGACTCAACGGGCCTACTGGAAGTCCGGAGGCTTCAGTGAGGCCTGCGCACATGTACGGGGGGTTGTGCACGGGGGGAGGGCTTTGCATTATGGGTGTGGGCACACGCCCTTTTGGCACCCGAGCAAAAAAAGGTTCGCCATCACTGAAATAAAGGAATAGCAGTTGATAGAAATGTATAAATTAGATATGACTGTCTAAAAATAGTTCATTTTTAATTATAGTTTGTGGATTTTGTAGAGGGTTAAGACATCCTTTTCCTATCTGCTTCCATCTGCTTATTACCAACAAAATAGTTTAGTTTGCATCAGCTCAATGCTGGCCAGGAATTTAGGGGCAATATTTGTCTGGTTCAGCTTTCACATGGTGGACAATCAGATCCTCTGCTGTTATCTCATCCCCACTACTATTTTAGTGGTGGGTTAGTAAGAATTTCTATGCCACCATCATGATATAATGGTAGCTGTTACTATGCCTGATTATTTAGTTTATGTTAGTAAGCTCTATACCCCATTAAAATGGAGTAAATAGGTTTGCTGAACTAGATCGTAATTTCTAGTTGTTTGTTTTATTATATTGAGGTGACATCAATATTGACAGTTATTTTTAACTTTGTGGAGACAAAACAATTGGGAATCAATAATAGTTTTTTATATACAAAGAGATTATGTTCAGTTGAAGAAGGCACAGCTAGTGCCTTTACTTTTCCAGTCTTAGTCTTGTGGTGTTGTTTTAATTTAATCTTATTAGGGGCCTCAGTGTGTATGTGCCTCTGCTTTTTTCCTCTTGATCGATGGGCAATAACTCCTGCTTAAGATGATAATTTGAACTAGGCTAATATATTTGGGAATTCAAGCATGTACTGCTTTGAAGTCTGTAGGAGTGGGAGGAACTAAAAAAGCCTAGAGCAGACATCCAATAATGAAGCATGTTAAATCAAAAGAATTAAACTCAAAGTTTAAGGATGCAATTTCAGACACCTGATAGCCTCTCTCTCTCTCTCTCTCTCTCTCTCTCTCTCTCTCTCTCTCTCTCTCTCTCTCTCTCTCTCTCTCGTGTGTGTGTGTGTGTGTGTGTGTGTGTGTGTGTAACATTTTTTGCTGAATGTAAATGTTTTTGCTGAATGTACATGCTGAATGTATATATATATATAATGTACACACACACACACACACACACACACACACACACACACACACACACATCGGTCAAATACTTTTTCAAGCCATTCCATTTTTCTGCCTTTGCAGAAAGAATTTTTCAGCCTTCCCACAGAAAGATTACCATCTTACGTTTTTTACATAGAAAAGCCAAGCCATTAAATAAATGCCAACTGTAGCTTTAATGTGTTTCCATCTGTGTTTTTTAGTGGAATTGTTTTGTTGACTCTGACAGTTGGACAGATCTGAAGTGTATTGTTAAATAAATATGGAATATTTAATTATATCAACAGAAATCCAGACCACTAGTTTAGAGCAGTTTAGAGTAAATTGTCTAAGAATTGGACATACCCTATGGAATTTTTGCTTTTCATTTATTTATTTTTGAGTGACTGGTTTTTTGAAATGCTTCAAATTTGGCAACATCCTGGGAGGTGTCCTATTTACAGGTGCTCTTGGTTGGACTCTGTGTTGTGTGAGTGTGTGTGTATCTGTATTTGCAGTATAGGGGTTTTTAGTTTTATCAAATGCAGAGTTTCTAGCCAGACAAATAAAAAAAAGACAAACAAAATGCATTTGTAGAAGAAACTAGAGATTTTCTAAACAGCCAGAGAAATGACTTATAGACTTTACATTTACCTAATGCAAATAAGGAAACAACCTATTCCTAGACTTCTGGTATGCAGTCTGGGGTTTTGGTCCAGAGCACTTAAAAAAATATAGGCAAAGTAGTTTTGGAATAAGAATGCCAAGTTCTTCCAGACATTGTTGGTTCAAGCCTGCGTCTGAAATAGCTTATAGTTGCTTCTTGCAAGCTGATATTGGACTGAAGTTATACCTATTTTTACAGCAGAACAGCTAGATTATTTTTCACATATTTTATCTGTGTTGATCCCAAGATTGAGGCCAGGGATACAGTATTCCTTCCCTAGATTTGTTTGCATATCCCTTCATTAAAGGGTGACAAATTTTTTTTGGGGGGGAAACAGGCTGTATACCATTTAGTTTCCTAAGTAAGGTTAAAGAAGGATAGCAACTCTAATATTTGTATGCTTTACAAACTCAGGACATCAACAGTTGATTGACAAGCAGCAAACTCCTAGGCTGTATTCCAAAAATACATTTTTCATTTGTGCAAATAGTCCCAAAGGTCTATTTTTTGCAAACAATCATGTTAGTTGAGCCAAGAATATGTGGCACTCAATTACTGCAACTTTTAGAGTCTCAAAAGTTAGTCATTTTCTGACTATGTCGTTGGGACTGTAAACAAGTTGCTCACATGAGAATTGAATTGGATAAGATCTACACTAGAGCCCCTGCTATAAGTGAAGTTAATTGGTCATTAGTTAGTATAAGTTAGTACCTGGTCCAAAGCATAGTTCTTCTGCATGGGCACTTAATGGTGCAATGTCATATCTACTCTGTTTAAAATGCACATAGGACATACATCTGTGAGTGCAAGACAGGAAGTGCTAGAAAAACCTGGTGTTTGGTCATTAACATAAGGTGACCAGACGTCCCGCTTTTGGCGGGACAGTCCCGCTTTTGAATAATTTGTCCCGCGTCCTGCGGCGTTTCAAAAAAGTCCCGCTTTTTTAATTTGAATTTGCCCTGCACACCCCTCTGCCTCCTGCCTCGCCTGCCTCCTCCTGCCAGGCGGGGAGGGAGGGCAGTGAGAGGGGCAGCGGCGGTCTTGCCTGTTTGTCGCCGCAGAGTTAGAAGCTGGTGGCGTTCGCAGCGCGGGGCTTCCCCCGCCCGCTTTCCCCGGCCGCCAGGACGCCGCCATTTGCGTTGTTTTGCCCTCTGTGCAAGCAGAACGCTTTGCGCATGCGCAGAGAGCAAAAGAACGCAAATGGTGGTGTCCCGGCGGCTGGGGAAAGCGGGCGGGGAAGCCCCGCGCCGCAAACACCACCAGCTTCTGCGGCTCTGCGGCGACAAACAGGTAAGCCTGTGCCGGTAGGAACCCACCCCTGGCTGCGATGAAGGGGGGGTGTTGGGGGGGTGCACAAAGCTGCAGGATAAGAGAGACGGACCCCTCCCATCTTGCTCCCCTAGAAATCCCCCCCGTCAATGGTGTCCCGCTTTACAAAAAATAAAATCTGGTCACCTTACATTAACAGTTTACCAATTGCTACTGTGTATATACAGGTTTTCTTATCTGAGAATATGTACTTTTTCACACTATAATTTCTTATGCACATAAAGTTTCATACATTTTTTTTGAAACAATCACTTTTTTAAAAACTACCAGTTTCTTGGTGACTTGATCACTTTTCACTTTACAGGTATTCCTTGCTTACTTACGGTACCATTCAGTGACCATTCATTCTTAAGATGGTGCTGAAAATTTTTATGGCTAATTTATGACCATTTACAACCTTTGCAGCCTCCCTCAGTCACATGATCACTATTAGAATGAGTATGTATTATCCTATGCCTAACTTGTGTTTTTTTTTTCCTCCCACCCACCTGCTCTACCTTGCAGAGCAGAGAGATTGGAGAGGAAGGCACTGTAAGAGAGTAAGCTGTTTCCTCTTCTTTACATTTGAAAGCAGTGTGATCATGCTGGCAACCTGGGCTAGGAGCCAGAGGTGCACTTATGCAAACAACTTACAGTACTCTCTTGAAATCTTTTCCTCTCCAATCTCTGTACTTTGGGAGGGGGAGGGGGAGGGGGAGAAAAAGCAAGATTTTTTGCAAGCAATAGAGTCTTTGCTTGACCCTTTACTGCTGTAGATAAAATTGCTTTGCTTTTGATGTGTAGAAGAGCTGGCTTTACTCTCCCCTCATAGACAAAGGCATTGGAGAGGAAGGGATTACGGAGAATACTGTGAACTGTTTGTGTAGACAGCCTGTGGCTTTTAGCCCTGGGCTGTGGGGCATTTGCATTGTTTTTGATGAGTACAAGTCAGTAAGCAGACACTGAGCATTCCAAGGGACAGAGGAGTGGTTAGGAAACAAACAAAAACAGAAGCTGTGAAACTGATTAGTCTTGCCTTTTTTCAGCCAGAATATGCAGTTGTAGTTTATGTGATTTCCCACTTACTGACCACTTTGCTTAGGGGTGGAGTTGTCAATCCCAATTAGGATTGTTAAGCAAGAACTACCTGTATTTCAAAGGCTAAGTTTTAAGTCCCTTTTTAGTCCCTTCTATTCAGTTTCACAATACTTATTTTTTTAAAAATCCCCTATTCTCGGTAGAGTATCCCACAAATGAAACTGATGGTACCACTTATTGTCGTTTGCTTGTTGTCCTTGGCAGCAAATGGAAGCCACAATTCCTCAAAAGAACAGTCTTAAACAGACATTGTGTGTATCTTGAAGAAAAACAGGGGTAAAACACGAACTGTGCATTCTGAAATGCTTTAACACTCATACAGAGCCGACCCTTGGACATAATAGGATATGCTTATACAGGCGAAGAAAATGACTTAAATCAACTTTTTCTCTACATCTATGCCTTCAAGAGTTTTCCACTGTTACTTTGTGTATTTGTAGGTCTTTTGTGATGCCTTCCTTCCTTAACTCTGTATCATGTATTTGCCTATAGTTTTCACTGGCAGCAATTGTTCTTTCTACATTGTCAATTCAAAATCTTATTGGCGCAGACATTGTGGACACAGTTTTTAACAAAAAACCCTCAGCTTCCCACATAATTAGCCATTCTCTCTTAGCAACTGGCCCAAGGACTTCTTGAGAGTTTCAGTCAGTGGTGGGTTGCTACCGGCTCAAACCGGTTTGCGCGTGCTGGTGGTGGAAATTTGGCCTTGTTCGCCAAACCGGTAGTGATGGACAGCTTGCCATGCCCCCGAACTGGTTCCCTGGTTGCCACTGCTTGAAAGCGGCTGGCAACGAACCCTCTGCGCATGCGCAAAGGCTTCTGCACATGCGCAGAGGGTCAGTACCCGGATGTAACGCACGTGCGCACTTCTGACGTAATACGCGCACTTCCGAACCGGTAGGAAAGGTAAGAGAAACCCACCCCTGGTTTCAATGTCTGAGGTTGGATTTGAAACTAGGTTTCTGTCATTCTAGGTGAACTCTGTCCCTGTTACTTAACAAACTTAACTTAACAAAGCTAACTTATTAAACTTAACAAATTAATAATTAACAAACTAATTGTTGGGTGATTTGAATTTCGTTACCAAGAATGTAGTATTCAATCTCAATTTATTCTATTAACTGGGGACAGCAGTAACAACTCTAGTGAAGCAAAAGAGCCTTGTGGTCCATGGCAGGAACAAGATTTACATCTTTCCTAGACAGCCTCTTTTAGTAGCAAGAAGGCTTGTTTGCCAGTATTTTGGGACAGACAGTTCCCATTTTGCTGCAGAACGAATACCGTAGTACTGACCCAGTTAGTATATAGCTTCTCAGAAAGTTTCCAATTATAGTTACAAGTCAGTCTCTGTTATTATGCAACTGGTGTTTCTGGTTCTTGGCTGAATTTGTTATGCTGGCAGTTTATTGTGGAACAATATATACTACTTTTGACAGACTTTCATTGTCTGTTATATGTAAATATAAACTGCACGAGGGCAGAATGACAAATACATCACTAGATTCTGTAAGGAAAAGAGATATACTAGGAATGGAAATATTCTGACAAATTTAAATTAGAAAATATACATTGCCATTTAGAATCTTAAGCCATGATTTGGAAAAGAAAAAAAGGAAAAAAAAGACCAGGTTCTTTAAGCAGTTGTTGGCTGCACAGGAAGTATAAGGCTTCCAATAAATAGCATTCATTTATAAAAGAAAGCTCAAGTTAGGACTGGCTTATTTAGTCTAGACATCATTTTCCTTGCCAAAAGTTATTTTTCTCAACTCTGCCTGTCATAACTGTTTGATAAAGGGAGTCCAGGATTTTTTTTATATATATCAGGATAATTTTCTTGAGCTCTAGATGAGTGATATTTGAGCTTATACTATAAACTGTAATGATTTTAAATTTGTTTCAACAAGGAGGCCAACACAACTCCCACAATAATTTCTATCTGCATAAAAGCAGCATAGGGAGCATTAAGTTTTTAGGACGCATTGATAGTGTTTGGCCACTGTTGGATCTCATTTATGGACTTTAACATGCCCTTTGGTGTTAAGAGCAAGTTTTAAACCTTTGTCTATTCATATACATAGCTGAAACTTTGAATTGGCAAAAGGTTGATTATTGAAATGTGTGGTTTCCTTGTTACAAGTTGTATGTATGTCAAAATGTTGCTATCAATTCCGAGTTAATAACTCATTCCTGTAAATATAAGCAACTTACTTATACAGTAAACGGTGAACTTTTGTGAAACCAATAGGCCTAAAAAGTGTTCCACCTTGGCTGGGCTATTCTGTATACTATTATACTTTAGTGGTGGCTTTCACAAGAGAAGAGAGATACAATAACAATAAGCCAGCAATCATTATTGAATGGAACCAATATATAAACATACATTTTTAATGTGCGATCAAGATGATGATGATTTATTACATTTGTTATAGCCTCCTACTCAAAAAAACTCTAAAAGATTAATGATACCAGTAAGGAAAAGAAAGTTTCTAAATCAGTGATGGCAAACCTTTTTCGGCTCGGGTGCCAAAAGGGTGCGTGCGTGCGTGCGTGCCCACACCCATAATGCAATGCCCTCCCCCCCGCACATGTGCACACACACCCTGCCCCCCATGCATGCGCACAACCCCCGTGCTGCCCCCCGCACCATGCATACAGGCCTCACTGAAGCCTCCGGACTTCCGGTAGGCCCGTTGGGCTGTTTTTTGCTCTCCCCAGGGTTCAGAAAAGCCTCCTGAAGCCTGGGGACGGCGAAAAATGGTCCAACGGGCCAATCGGAAGTTCGGAAAGGAAACAGAAGTGGAGCTGCCCTACTACTTGCCTTCAAATAGTTGCAGCCAGGCCTCCCACACCTCGGCTCATTTCTTCTGCAGCCGGCAAGGCTTTCCTGAAGGCCTCTCTAGCTGATAACAGAGCTCCAGATCGATCTGGAGCTCTGTTATCGGCTGCAGAGGCCTTCAGGAAAACCTTGCCGGCTGCAGAAGAAATGGGCCGAGATGTGAGAGGCCTGGCTGCAACTGTCCAAAGCCGAAGAAGTTCCTGAAAACCTCTGACAGTGAAAAGGAGGCTGGGGCTGACGCACACAAGTGAACTTCCAGTTGGGCTTTCCTGAAGCCTGGGGAGAGCGAAAACGGCCGAAAAGAAGGCCGGAAATCAGCTGGCCAGCGTGCGCATGCATGCTGGAGCTGACATAGGGCAACGCCTCACGTGCCCTCAGATATGGCTCCGTGTGCCACCTGTGGCACATGTGCCACCTGTGGCAAGCGTGCCATAGGTTCGCCATCACTGTTCTAAACTGTTTGGGAGAGATTGAGAGCTTTGTGCTTGCAAAACCTTTTGTTTTTTATTAGAACCCCAAGATTCATCAGCAGGAGAGAGAGAGAGAGAGAGAGAGAGAGAGAGAGAGAGAGAGAGAGAGAGAGAGCTTTCTTCATTTTAGTAATATAATTTTTAGGAGGAAGAAGTAGCAATTTCATTGTGGTTTTTATTACAGTGTGGAAGGCAAAAATTCTTGCTAACCTCATGCAATTAAATAGAAATCTAAAAGAAGTAAATCTACTTCTGCATCTCCTTGTTTTATTATATGTTCCTGGCTGCTGATTTAAATGGAGGATAGACCACTGATATGTTGCAGGCTTTTGTCCACACCAGGAATTGAATGTTACTTATTCTTTATAATCTCTGAAAATCAAAGATATTGCATTAGTAACAATGTTAAGTTAATTAAGTATTTGAATCTCTTTCAGAATCCATTGTAATTGTATTAAAGATTGGGTTTATTCCAGTAGCATATGGGACTTATCTTTTTTTCCCCTTTCTCCTCCTTTTTTTCCCATTGCTCTAAGCTTAGAGCTGAAGTACACACTTACATTCTGCAGGGCTGTGATTTTCTTGTATGTTTGCAACTATCACATAACAAGTTTGCTTAGCTTATTTTTTTTAACATCAATATTTAAATATGTCTTAGAAATTAGAAATTATTTGTTGTTTATGTTGTTATTAATTTCATTTCTGACCAACATGTTATGCTATCAATTTCTCTATTTTTCTTATTTCTTCAAACAGAATTATCCCTCTTTCATCCCAGAGTTTAATGATGAATATGCATCATGGCCAAACACATGAATATGTTATCAAGCCTAAGTACTATCCGTCAAAGAAAGTGCTCTCAGGAGAACAGTCCACAGAGAGCTCTTTACCTCTAAGAATGAGCCAGGATCAGCTTGCAACATCATATCAGAGTAAGTATGGTGAAATGCTGCAGTGAAATAAACAAACAAAGGTTAAAAGGAAGGTATGTTAATATAATAAGTGAAAATCTGCTGTAAACATCTTCTATATTGTTGCCAAAATCACTATATGGACATATCTGGGAATTCACTAATGGTTGAGTAAGGCTTGAAAGGGACATTAATTTGAATCTCAAATGCAAAGGTTCTATTTGTCTTCCAGCAAAACAAGAGCTGATGTGATGGATTAAGAGAGGGAAGGTTCAGATTCCAGTTCATCTTTAGCCATGGTAATTCACTGGGCAACTGGGTCAGTTGCTCTCTCTTGCAGGTTCATCCATCTTCATAAGATTTTTGTAAGGAAAGAAGGAAGGGAGATTCCCATGTAATCTGCTTTTGGTTCCCAGGGAGGAAAAAGTAGGATTTAAATCTAATAAATGCAATCCGTGATTGTGCACAAAACAAATAATTGTCGAATTCTCCTGGATTTCATGAAAGATGTGGGCCGAATGTATATGTGAAAACCTCAATTTGCAATCCCAGATGGCCCTGTGTAAAAAGCTGAACAGTATGGAAGATCAGATGGAGCCTGTAGAATCCCTAAAGCAGTGATGGCGAACCTTTTTTCCTTCGGGTGCCAAAAGTGCATGTGCGCGTGTTATCGCGCATGCGCGAGTGCCCACACCCATAACTCAATGCCTGGGGAGGGCAAAAACGGCCTCCCCCGCTCCCCTGGAGGCCCTCTGGGGGCCAGAAATGGCCCATTTCCCAACTTCTGGTGGGCCCGGTAGGCCCATTTTTCATCCTCCCCAGGCTCCAGAGGCTTCCCTGGAGCCTGGGGAGGGAAAAAACACCCTTCCCAGTCCCCCCGGAGGCCCTCCGGAAGCCGAAAACGCCCTCCCAGAGCCTCCGTGCAAGCCAAAAATCAGCTGGCCGGTGCGCACATGCGCGCTGGAGCTGAGCTAGGCAATGGCTCGTGTGCTGGCAGATATGGCTCCACGTGCCACCTGTGGCACCCGTGCCATAGGTTCGCCATCACTGCCCTAAAGCATAACTTCAGAACCATCCTTCAGAATTATTAAGACTTAGTCCAGTTTTATGATTAGGATTGTCATTGGTTTCTTGATATTAAAAGAATTGATTGATTCAAAACGTTACATACCATTTCTGCATAGTCCTGTATCAGAATATTGTGATACTCTGGGATCAGATGATGTCTTCAGGATCCTTCCACTGGTACAAGGACTTTAGAATTTTTGGTAGCAAAATGCTGTCTATTAATTTAGTGATTTAGATAAGTTTTTAAAATAATGATTATGAATTTGAGTTGAATAGCAGCAGACTCAACCTTTTTTTCAGCAATCTACGGAAGTTCAGGAACAAAGTCCATTCACAAAAAAATTCATTTTCTCCTTTCTCCTTTGTAATCCTCAAAATCACTCTGATAGATAGTGGAACTTCTAGAGCTGATTTTGATTACTTTGATCCAAGGAGAAGGAGGAGGAAAATGCCTTGTCCTATCCTGTCATGTCAGCCTAGATCAGACGAGAAATACAACCAGATGAGCTATTTCTACTTTATTGTATGACTGCATTGACCGAACCTTGCAAGTCTGAAATTACAAATTCCGCTGTTTCCTTTAGAGTCTGAGAACTTATTTCTGGTCCCTTTTGACCCTCTTTCTCCATGCATTATGCAACTGCAAGATAACTTTTATCTGACCATTGCCTAGGCAACATCCCTTCCTCCTCATCTTTTCCCTGTCTCCAAAGGGCATTTCCACATACCATTGATATGTCAGCAGTAAGCACTTCTACTTTTGGCAATATACCATTGTATTTAGCATTTTATTAAGATATATTACAGTATTGGCCACTTAGCTTTTTTAAAAGAAAGCAACTTCAGTGATTAATTGTAGTTGAGCTGGATGCTAAAATAAAATATGTGCAATGGAAGTTACTTGCTGATAGTGATAAAAGCTTCAGTTGTATATTACAGGGTATGGATTCCTTAATATTAAACATTACGAACAAGATATTTTATGTTTCAGTGGGTTTCTTTTTCCATTAGAAGCTCTTACTAAACCTAAGATTTTTGTTGTCATGTTGATGACTACTGTATCAACTTTATTTTTATATGTTTTATAAAACATTTGATCTATAGCAGTCTTTCCCAATCTCCAGAATTCTTATCCAACAGGTTTCCAAACTTAACAAGGAGAGCTCAAGAAATGGATAACAAATGTCATATAAATGACAGATTTCTTTCATTTAGCAATCCTCTTTAGGGAATATTCCCTTAAACATGTTGTTTCTTGGATTTGCATATAAAAGATTGGCTTGCCTACTTCCACACTTTCCAGTGTTGATGCCTCTTTTTTCTTTAAAAAAATTGTTTTTAGAAAGCATGCTCTATTCACATGCGTGTGCTGCTGAAAACCTGTAGATCAGCGGTTCTCAACCTGGGGGGTCGTGACCCCTTTGGGGGTCGAACGACCCTTTCACAGGGGTCGGGAGACTTCGCCTGGACGCCGTCATTTGGGTTCTTTTACCCTCTGCACATGCGCAGAACACTTTGTGCATGTGCAGAGGGTAAAAGAACCCAAATGGCGGCGGGGCGGGGGGCACGGTGGCGGGGTGGCGCGGGGCGCGGCATTAGGAAGGTTGAGAACCACTGCTGTAGATGGTGACAATGAAATCTTGGGATAAGAAGAAATTAATAGATAACTTTTTAAACAAATAAAGCAGTAGGTTAGCATATGCATCACTTAAGATACTTTTAAACGTTGAAGTGGGGATTATATTATATTAAATATTCTAAGCCAGGCAACTTTAAAATTTGTGGACTTCAACTCCCAGAATCCCTTAGCCAGCCTCTTCTAAGCTATAGTTCCCTGGGGATGTATCCAGCAGAGTTAACAAAAGGTTTCTGTAAATTGTGATTCAACAACTTTACCAGCCCTATGTTTAATGTGATGAAATAAACCCCAGGACCAGAAATAATTGAACTTGCAGTAAAAAAGATTACACAAAAATGATATGTTCATGTATGCACATTGTTATCAAGGAAGATTTTACTGAGGTTGATAGTGGAAATAGATGAACCGGGATCAGTTGGTTCAGTAACGGCCTAGGTTTCTGTATAGACGCACCGGTGTCAAACTTGATTATCGTTATGTATTGTGCCCTTTTTTGCCTTTGTGGAGCCGGGGTGGGCGTGGCCTGCGCATGACGCATCCAGCCCGTGAGCTGCCAGTTTGACACCCTTGATAGAGTTTGTGTTTGATACAAGAAGCAGAATATTTCCATTCTTTCACCTGGCTTGTGTCCTTGTTTCAGACCGCTTCACATGCATTTTAATAAGAAAATGCATCATCATCTGATTTTTATATTAGAAAAGAGAGAAAACGGAGACTGAACACGGAGTGGCTTTTCTACATGTGCGATACTTGAATTAGGAACTTTTTGACTGAAAGCCAACATTAAATTAATGTTGCTGTATTCTTCTAAATCCAGTATTTAGTTAATTAATCAAATTAATTAATCAATCAATTTGAATTCAGTTTTCTCAGTTTCGGGAAGGAATTACTTGTATGAGAATTTAAGAAAAAACAACGTTCTGGCACTCTGGAACTAAGAATGCTAAGATCAACATTTGCAAACACCACCCTAGAATGTTCTTTCCAACAGCATAAAGTATGATTGTGCCAGAAGTCCATATCTGAAATTTTTTGGGCCTGCCACTAAATGGCCTAAAATTCCTGCCTGTCTTTTTATTTTCTGAACTAAACAGTTGAGCAAAAAATGTTACACAGGCACATCTCCATCTTTCAATAGGCTGAAATGATGCGATTGCTTACTTTCCTAGGTAGAATCTAAGGTCACAATTTTGATCCTTTACAATGAGAATTGGTAGTTGGAGCCATGTTAGTAATTATTAGAGGAAACAACAGGTGAAATTAAAAGTGCAGAGTTTGCACAATAGCCAGTAAATATAGATTGAGAGTGCACACTGGAAGATATGCTTAAAATAAATATGGAACAGCTGTCTGAATTATGGCCCATTGTTGATGTTGTGCACTGAAAATAAGTTATGGGCTCCATAGAGGAATAATCAAATATGTGATCATCTAATTCAAGACCATGGAGTAGCTGAGAACTTTTAACCCAGGATTCTTGTGAACTAATCTTGTCATCTTTGCAAGCATTCCTAATATATGGGTTTGAGTTTTTTTAGTTCCTAAAGCCCTGGAAAATGTAGAGGTCAATCTACCAGGGATTTATTTCTCAAGACTGTTTTAGTCAGTCTCTATTTTTTCCCCTACATATCAAAACAAAGGATCAAGAAAGATATATTGTTTAGGGATTGATTTATTACAATATGTCTTCCATAATACATGTTGAATAGACTCCAATAATTAAAAAACATACTTAGCATTTTCTACATTATTTTGAGAATAAAATATTACTACAATACATTGGAACTAAAAACTTGTATTTAAGCCATCAACTTGTTCTATATATATATTTGGACCTTACAAAAGTTCCATGATTTGTAACATACATCAGCATAAAACACTTTTTAAAAGAATATGGAACATGTTGAATGTACAGTCTGACTTTAAAATCTGAATCTAAAGATTTGTCTAACATCATAGATCAATAGAAGACAGACAGGCTGAAATATTGTAGAGAAAGATATAAAATTTCAAGATATCTCAGGAGATATTCTATTCTTACAAGAACCTCTGGCAATAGAAAATGAAGTTAGATCAGTCATTACCAAGTGTCAGGATTTTCATGGACAATGTTAAAGATGGTATTATTCTTTCAACTATGCTTCTCCTTCATGTACCATCATCTCTTGCTTCTTGAATAATCTAAAGTAAGAAGATTATTTATTTATTTACATTATTTACATTAAACAAACGTATATGACTGTCCAACTCACAAACAGTGATTCTGGATAGTTTACAGGATTAGCTTCACATAATATGTTTTAAGATTGTATGATTTGGTCCATGTCCTTTGGCATATCAAGCCCAAGTCTTTACCTAGCTGTTGCTGAGTCTTGGAGAAAACGGAAGCTGAGAACTTCTCTTTGAAAAGTGATTATTGACAGTCTTACCCTACATATTTCATGGAATGGACATACTTGTTCAATGTATTTTTTTGAGAATTAGGAATACAGACAACCAACACAGAAATACGATTTTCCTTACACAGCTTTCTAATATCAATTTATGATAGCATTGGAACAAATCCTTGGAGTCATGAACAATTCCCCCCCCCACATCTTTTCACCAAATAGACTATCGCCTTCTAGTGGTATAGCACTGCAATTTTTTTAAAATCCATGAGCTAGTTTGGTCTAGTGGTTTTAAGGCACAAGGCTAGAAATCAAGAGACTGAGTTATAATCCTGCCTTGGGCATGAAAACCAGATGGGTGATTTTGGACCAGTCACTCACTCTAAACCCAACTCACTTCACAGGATTGTGGTGGTGAAAATAGGAGGAGGAGGTTAGCAGAGATGGCCAAATTGACTGCTTTGATCAAAGAAAAAAAATACAATTACTTTTGTCTCTACTTGGAAACCGCTTCTGAACTTTGTGCTTGAGGTGGAAAAAAATGAAACTTTGGTTTTGAGTTTTATTGATTAATAGGTTTGTTGTTATAGAAATGGATAGTCTATATTGTTGTGTAAAAGTAAAAAACTGAGGTTTGATGTTGTTTTCTTATTCTACTGCACCAAAGAGAGTTGAAAATCAATGCATTTTTTTCTTTTTTTCCGTTTGCCCCACACTTTTCCCTTCCCTCCCCCTGCTGTTTTCCTACTAATTTCTTTTGTATTTTTAATTATATATTATAAATAATAAATAAATAAATAAATAAATAAATGTGGTATGTTCGCTACCTTGAGTTATTTATAAAAATAATAAAAGCAGGATTAATTAAAAAAATAGAGAGAGAGGAGTGAGAAGTTGCAAGGAGTGAGAACACTGCAATGATTTCTTTCCTTTGGAAAAAAAGCATGCTAATAAATCTAATTCTACATGCATTTAGTAGAGTAAGATCTACCAAACAGTGAATAAACAAACATAAAATTGTGTTGTCCAGATATGTTGCCTTTTCAAAAATGCCTAGTATGTATAACATAAATAGATTTATTTTATAAATACATAAATATGAGTTTTGTTTTCAGATAAGGCAGCCAGATTTTGACTGCCAAGGTTCAAAGGAAAACTAGACAGTACCGAAGGGGTACAGAAAACATTTTGCTGCTATCATGCAGTGATCCAGGGTTTTGTAGCTCAATCTAATAGCCCAGTCACAGCAAGCCAAAATCCCATACCTTACTATTAGCATAAATCATAAACACCAATCCCACATCAGCTTCATAGAGTAAAGCTAGTTGGGAAGAAACAACACTTACTCATTAACCCTGTTTCTACAACATGTTTAATCTAATCAGTTACTAACCCAGTTAGAGCTTCTTTCTGGTTGTTCTAACAGCACATAATCATACTTTAATTATGTAATTGTATGTAATTCTTGGCATGCTATACCCATTTTCTCATAGAGCATCCTGGTATTACATATGCTGTCACATCAGGAGATAACAAGCAAGATTTCATGACATCACTGGAAACTTGTCCATTGGCTAGGTCATGGGTGTCAAACTCGATTTCATTGAGGGCCGCATCAGGGTTGTGTTTGACCTTGGGGGCTCTGGTGGGCGTGGCCAGTTAGCTCCATTTTCACTGGCAGAGGCAGAGGCTCCATTTTCGCTGGCCGATCCTTCGCTGTGGGGCATATCTAAGCATCCCGCAGGCTGGATCCTTGAGTTTGACACCCTTGGGCTAGGTTGATAGCAGGAGGTGTAGTTTGCCCACTAGAGCTGGTCAGTAATTGGAGACTATCCTCTCTCTTGTAGTGAGTTCTCTAATGCAAAGATTTCCTTTTTAGCAGCTTTCTCTTCAGTTCATTTTCTTGGAAGTCTAGTTTAACTGTGTGCATGACTCAGTATGTTCTGCATTAAATTTAACTATTTTCAGATGTTCCTCTATCACACTATCCACTCTCCCTTCTCTGCAGTAACTGAGTCAGGCAGGAATAGGGAACAGGGCCATTGGTTTTCCTTTCCCATCTTAGTTGTGACTGCAGCTAATTTGATTCAAAGCCCTCAGTTCTCTGGTTTTCATCTACTTTCATTTCAACATCATCAGTTCTTCACATAAATGCTTTGAGCACAAGTATTTGCTCCTCTCCAGGTAGGTAGGTCTGTTACCTGATCAGGGAGACCAACAGCAGTCATTCAAAGCATCGGTATTCTTTTGTCCATTCTTTGCATCAGGTGACATTTTAAACCAGATCAGTTATAATTATATGCATTTAATCCATATGACAGTTTGTAGGCAATGAAGGGGGTGTCAATCTGTTGTAGTGCAACAAAAAGAATTGTATGACATTTGAAAACAAATTGATTGTGGCAGAAAATGCATGTGTTCTGAAATAGCGTCATTCTGAACATTAGGGCAAAGAATTTATAATGGCCATTGTGATTTTATTGTAGACCTAGAATTAAGACTATACCTTATAGCAGCAGTTCTCAACCTGGGGTTTGTGACCCCTTTGGGGGTCGAACGACCCTTTCACAGGGGTCGGGAGACTTCGCCGGGACGGCGCCATTTGGGTTCTTTTACCCTCTGCGCATGCGCAGAATGCTTTGTGTATGCGCAGAGGGTAAAAGAACCCAAATGGCGGCGGCGGGGTGGGGGTCGCAGCAGCAGGTGTGGCGGCCGGGTGGGTCACGCGGGGTCGCAGCGGCAGGGCGGGGGTCGCGGCATTAGGAAGGTTGAGAACCACTGCCTTATAGGATACCAGCAGTTTATGTTTACATTATTAGGTCATGAGATAAAAACAAACATTAAATGCAATAAAAATATAGATATATGAACTATAGATAGTCCTCGACTTACAACAATTTCTTTAGTGACAATTCGAAGTTACAGTGGCACTGAATAAAATGAGTTATGACCATTTTTCACAACTATTGCAGATCATGGTCACATGATCAAAATTCAAATTCTTGGCAACTGGCTTGTATTTATGACAGTTGCAGTGCCCTGGGCTCATGTGATCAACTTTTGTGGCCATCTGACAAGCAAAGTCAATGGGGATGCCAGATTCACTTAATCATGTTACAATTCAAAGGATACCACAACAATTAGATATAATATTAATGGGGAACGAAGAAAAAATTATAACAAAAACTTATAGATATTTACTGGAAGTAGATATGGAAGAGGAAACTGTATTGTTTGGAATATTTAACTTACTTCAAATGACAGAGTCTGTTAAATATATCTTTGCTTCCTCATCTGCTGTGGCTTGTCCAGGCTTCGGGTCTACCATATCGCAATAGCAGACCCATTCACGCCGGGTTTAAGGGATTTCCTTTCATTGCAGCGGTTGATTGCCTTTCACCTCGCTGCCCCCCAGGCTTCCCCTTTCTTTCATGTGGCTCTCCAGGCTCTCCATGCCCCGAAGGGATCCCCGAATGTGAAAGAATCAGAGTTAGAGAACGGAGATCATTCTCTTTCTGCCACGTCGCCTCAATCTCGCCACCGGAAGTCTCACTTAATCATGTTAATAAATTAACAACTGTAGTGATTCACTTAACAACTGTGACAAGAAAAGTTGTAAAATGGGGCAAGACCTATTTAACAACGTTTTCACTTAGCAACATAAATTCTGGGCTCAGTTGTGCTCGTGAGTCAAGGACTACCTGTAATAATATAGTACATAAGTACAGCATAAGAACCCAGCATAGTCCCTAATGTATGGGGTAGTCCTTCCCCAAAAATTGCTTCCTTATTGTAGTAGCCATTGAAAGAAACAGTCACTAATGGAATGACCCTTGAAATGTTTACTTTTTGAAGATATCTGGTATAAAATAAAATGGATTTGCTTAGTAGAGGTGTTAGTAATTTTTGGCAGGCTTCACAGCAGTATAAAATTTCAAAGCACAATAATATGTTCGGTAGATTTGACATCTTCTTTGCTGTATATAACCAACCGTCAAAGTGGGGGAATTCCAGCATATCGCCCCTCCAGATTTGTGAATGAAATATGTCTGGTTTAAGTAAAGGCAACTGACATAAGAGGCTGATTGAAAAGAACTGTCTTCAATGTTGGTAGTACTACTGCAAATTGTACCTCACCTGATAGAGAACAGCAGACAGCAGCCAAACATAATGAGCCCTTTGGCTTATAGAAAAGCTCCGGAACAATTCTGGCAGGGATATAAAATAATTAGGGCTTTTCTAAAGATGTATCTTCTCAGTAAGAGCTTCAGGTCAAGCATCCATGCCAGGCCTTCTGCAGTACAAGCAAAACATGGATTGTTTGGATTTGATTTATGTGAACTCTGTCACTGTAGCTTATGGTTTGGGTTTGATTATGTTTGTTAAGCTCAAACCAGAGCTTAGCAAAAAATATATAGCCAGTGCTACTCCAAAACTAGACTGAAGCTAATTGAAGTTTAAATCAAGAATCTATTCTTCAGATGTTGCTGAACTTCCAGTATCCCTTGCTCTTAATTTTGTTGCCTGGACTATTTTAAGCTGTAATTCAGTAACATCTGGAAGGCCACATATTGCCTACCTCTGATTTGAGTAATTTTAAAGAGAATTTGAGGAGAAAAAAGGCAAGGAAACTATCATGGGTTATATTATTTTATAAAGATATATATTTTGTCATGATTTGGATGCCTTCTTTGGCCTTAAGTTTTTTACCAAGTTCTCAACATGTGACTTCTACATTAACAGAATAGCGTATAGGGTAATGTTATATTTTTGGGGAGCCTTTAAAAATGGTAGCTGCTTTCATATTATATTCCATAAGGATTTCACTGATGGAGTAAAAGAGTGACTTGAATTCCAAATGATTATACTGTATATAATGTATTATAGCAATCTTCCAGATGTGTTGGACTGTTACTTTTAGAATTCCCTACCAGCTTGGCCATTGACCATGCTGCTGGGAATTGTAGTCTCTTGCACTTCATAGACACCTACTGCTGTAATACATATGTAACAATACTTTATTTATGAAGTATACTTTCAGTTTAATTGGATTGATGTTTTTTTTAAGCTAGGGCCCAAACTTTGCTTCTCCATTAATCTGCTGAGCTATTTAGTTGGGTCAAATGATTTTTTTATGCTACTATTCCTTATTTTATTGAGAAAATGTATTTTATTAAGTTGCAAATAGAAATATGGCTTCTTAAAAATAAAGGCTAGTTTTAAGAAGGAGCTGTTTTGATCCTCAGCAAATCTATATGGAAAATGTTTTCCTTTCATAAGCACATTTTAAGTCATAATAAGTTCAGGTTCAAAATTTTACCTCAAATCACCTCTTTTCCTCTTTGTTTTTGTTTTAGTAAATCCCCCTTTTTCAGCAAAAGCTGAAAGGGCTTGTCAAGAAATAACATGATTATTGTTCCTTGCTAACTCTAAGACATGTGTTAAACGTGTCATGAAGCAGGAACAATCCAAAACAGCATTCCCAGTGAGAGGATTATTCAAGAAAAACTTGATAGTTAAAAAAATATGAAGAAATTATGATTTAGTTAAAAAAATAAAGCCTCAGCCTCTGTAGGATATTTCTACATATTCATATGGACACAGATACAGGACACAAATTAGCTGTGTTATTAGTTATCTTATGATAACTATACACAAAACAGAAGGTAGAACTTTAATTTGAATACTTAGGGTTAGGGTTAGGGTTAGGTATCTATGAATTCAGAGCGCAAAATGGAGATCGCCATTGGATTCGGAGCCCATCGGTATGGTTAGGAGGGTGCATACTTTTTGATCCTGACTTTGAAATTGTCATCTTGTCACATTTGAAGAAACTGACAGCAGATAGATGTACACTTGGTTCTTGTAGGAGAATAAAGCAGATCAAATTCTTAACTCTACGGAATGTAGGTACTGCCTCATAATCTGGATAGAAAACTAAGTCGTATATCTTAGTGGCATAATGAATAAAAAACTATAGGATATCATGTTGAAAAATGAATTCCTCAAAATAAAGGATGATAAAACTAGGCATACTTTTTCTTAGTATGTTAATTTTCCTCTTTTTTTAAACATAAGAACAATGTCCCCACCATTTTCCGACTTGAGTTTTTAGGATAATAATTGACAATACCTATGTATCATATTCCTATGAATGTACAGTATGTATTGTCAATATGTCTCTTCTTCCTTTTGTATCTTGTAACACACCTTATATTTAATTCATGAGTTTTTTTTCTCCCACCACATAAAATTAGAGATAACTTTATGACATCCTTTAAATTATACATCAGTTGTCAAAATGGGAATTGTCTGAAACAAAAATAGCATTCTAGGCAAAACATTTATGTTAATTACAGAATTTCTGTCCAGCAATGACAAGCTATATTGTCTCCCATCTTAACATATCTTTTTAACCCCATTCCATGTCTTAATGTAATTATTTTGAAATAACATACAATTTATATTTGTCAAATGAATACCCAAATATTTCACATTTTTCTCAATCTCAAAACTGTTTTATTCATCAATTCTATTTAATTTTTTATTTTTGTTAACATTGTTATCTTTATTTATTTATTTATTTATTTATTATGGTGTTCTTATATACCGCCCAACTCCCGAAGGACTCAGGGCAGCGTACAACAGAGAAAATACAAGACACCAATTCATAAATATTACATTAAAAACAGATATAAAAATTAAAAACACAATATTTAAAATCATCCAATACCCATTCAACAACCATACATACTTGGGGTGAGCTCGAGTGGATTAAGCTCTACCCCCAGCCTGCAGGAAAAGCCATGTCTTGACAGCTTTTCGGAAGGCCAGCAGAGTGGGGATAGTTCGGGTCTCTGGGGGAAGTTGGTTCCAGAGCGCGGGGCCAGCCACAGAGAAGGCTCTCCCCCTAGGGCCCGCCAGGCGACATTGCTTGGCCGACGGGACCTGGAGGAGGCCAACTCTGTGGGCCCTAACCGGTCGGAGGGAAATGTGAGGCAGAATGCGGTCCAGCAATCTTCTGTTTGTTAGTCTTTAAATTAGCTAATGCACCAAATTCCTTTAGTTTTCCCATTAATAATTCAAGTCCCTTTAAGACATCTTCTAAAGCCAGGAC
Source organism: Diadophis punctatus similis (assembly GCA_023053685.1). Classification (NCBI taxonomy): domain Eukaryota; kingdom Metazoa; phylum Chordata; class Lepidosauria; order Squamata; family Dipsadidae; genus Diadophis; species Diadophis punctatus. The sequence continues at coordinate 66,117,156 of JALIGW010000001.1, read as the reverse complement.
TAAATCATCTGCAAAAATTCTCAACTTGTTTCTTTTTTAAGTTTTACTCCCACAATCTTTTCACCCTGTCTTATGTCTCTATTCAGAATTTCAAACACTGAAATAAACAAAAGAGACAGTAGGCAGCCCTTTCTTGTTCATTTCTGTATCTTAAAATATTTTGTTAGATCTCCATTAACAATAATTAGTGCTTTCTGTGAAGTATAGATCAACTTTACCCATTTTTATAAAATTGCCTCCAAAATTCAAATCCCCCAAAACTTTAAATAGAAAAGTCCAATTCAGATTATCAAAAGCTTTCTCTACATCTAAAAAAATGCAGCTTCCTTTCCATTGTGTAGAAACACACAGTTTCATTCAAATATTTTAGAATGTCCAACACAGTTCTGACACCGTTTGTTAAAATGTCTTTTAAGAAAAAACCAACATAAATAAATTCTGTAACAATGCTTCATTTAATCTTCTAGAAGAAGTAGATTTCCTTTTATAAATGAAAGTCAAAAGGATATGATCAGGAAAAATCTTTGATATAATCTATAGTATAGATTATAGTATATACTATAGATTAATGGTCAAATGTTTTGAAATCCAAATCATATCTATTCTGGAGAAGGATACATGTCTTTCTGAAAAGAAGGTATATTCTCTAGAATTACAATTTTTCTATAGATTGTTTATCAGATCTAAAAAAATTGTTCATAAAAAAGTCTCAGTAATATCTCCATGAGTTTTTGTAAAAAGTCACTTTGTCCTCATAAATGGGGCATAAATTCCCAGTACTATAGTCTTAGCCCCTTGAAATTCAACTTCCACTCCAACAAATCTATCATGATAGCTGTCTTAAACCTCCATAGAATTTATTAAGGAACTATCTGAAATCCATTCTGAGATACTTTTAACAAATTAAAGAAAAATTATGCTATTCATATCAGCATTTTAAAGTGTTCAGTACATTATTTAGTCTACATTTGTGAACTGAGATTGATTTGTTTTGGCAGGATTGCTTGGAGTAGGCCAGCTTACTGTGAACTCTAGTCTTGCTTTTTGTAGCTTATTCGTTTGATGTTCCTTTTAAGATTATTACATTTAGAAAACATAATATTTACTAACTGCACACAAAAGTTGTTTTATTGAAGAAAATTTTGAGTGAGTAATGGCTGGCTAATTCTAAGCCATGGTATAAACTGATTCTGTGCAATGACTTCAACTGGATTCTAGTCCATATTTTGAACTCAAACCATCTCGGTTGCCTTGAGGAATAACTTATACAGGGAAACAAATGGAAAACAGGGTGATGATCGAATGCATCTCAATTATTTTTACTGGATCTCTTAATAGCTCTGAACATCATCACATTTAATGCATTTTGGAAAGGTCTTCTGGATAAGGAATTCAAATCACTCTCCATGGATTTACTTCTTTCAACAAGTCGGTTATAGAAAATAATGTTGTGAGTTTCTACTTTAACCCCATGTTAGTTAGGCTGCAAAATCTTTCAGTACGTTTCTATGGGAGAGTGATGATAGGTAGGTAGGCAGGCAGGCAGGCAGGCAGGCAGGCAGGCAGGCAGGCAGGCAGGCAGGCAGGCAGGCAGACAGACAGACAGACAGACAGACAGACAGACAGACAGACAGACAGACAGACAGATAGATAGATAATCAAGTGTTAACCCAAAATATGATGAAAATCTGTTATATGTAAATAATAATCCACAAAGGTAAGAGTGTGCAGTATTTAATAGTATGTATGACTAATAAAAAGAAACTATTTTTTAAAAAAGAACATATTGAAAAATGCTGTGAAGGAATTTTTTGGGACAGTTGTGTGGGTGGAAAGGTTGTTCTCAAAGGGAAAAAAGGTATACTTCATTGTATTTTGGCAATATCAGATTTTTTTAGATGACTTTCTTCCCAGAAAGCTAATTTGGATGTGACAATTAGATAAGTGATATGGACCCATATTAGGAAATAAGTAATTTCCTCTTGAGTGTGGAGTATCAGCAGTTTAACTAGAAAATCTAGTTAAAGAGCATCAAAGGCTTTTAGTATCGCTAAAACATTCATGTACAAAATAAAGTTTCTGATGTAGCAATATTGGATTGGGTAGGCTATTTATCTGTTGTTCATTAAGTAATATTAGACTGCTAGTACCACAATAGAAATGGACCTTAGATGAAAAGAAATATCATGTTAAAACACTGTATGATTGGGATGGAAGCACTTTTTTAAAGTAGACTATTTTTTGTTACATCTACGTAAAAAAACTCCTTTTAGTCATTTAAATACAGTTATTCTTTGAAATAGTTGGCAATAGCTCTGTAATTTTAGTGTTTCCATTTCTTGCCCAGTACCATGCTGTTTTGTCTGCAATTTTGTATTAATCCAGGCAAGATATGGTCTTCTTTAGACAATAGATTTCCTTTGACTTCGGTATAAAAATTTGTCCAGAGTTTGGTGGCAGTAGGATCATATTCCAAGTGGAAGAGGATGCAGATTATTTTCAGAGTCAAGACTCTTGCACAATATACCAATGGTGTGAAAACGTTTTTTAAGGTTCATTCAGTTCATAAGAGAACTAAAACAAAACAGCAACTGATCACATTAAAGTTGAAGGAAATTTAATAGGAGTCATCTCTTGAAGGAATAACATTGTTATAAGTAAAAAGACCTACAAACTTAGCTTATAGAATGCCTTTACCCAGGGGCAGATTCCTCTTACCTGCCTACCAGTGCACTGCGCGTGCATCATCACATTTTGTGCGTGCGCACGCTCGCTATGTGCGCACATCCCCTCACACGATTTTGCTTGTGCACATGCACAGGAAGCAAAAGATTGCTGAAATCTCACAAAGGGATGCACGCGCGTGATTTTGGCAATTTTTTGCTTCTGCGCATGCGCGAAAGCAAAAAATTGCTGAAATCGCATGTACGCGCATCCCCTCACAAGATTTTGCTTCCGCACATGCGCAGGAAGCAAAAAAAGGCCAAAAATGCAAAAAAAAGATGGTGCCACACCACAGACCGGTGAAAACGGTACCGGAGCCGTCGCATGCACATTGCACAATCGGCGGGCCGCTACCGGAACGACAGAGTGGACCGCACCGATAGGAACCCACCCCTGCCTTTACCTTATATAATCTAAACTAGACATGGATTAAAGCTGTCATAATCATCTGATCAGACAACTCTTGCCAGATCCCCATTTTCCCTGGTTATTTTGCACTGTAGCACTAATGACAAAATTATGACGGTGACATGCCATGATGCTTTGAGTGACACTTCAGCAGTCACCAATACCCAACAACTAGCCTCAAAATCATGCCCCATTCTTGCCCTGTCAGTATTGGTGGGAGTGGTCTTGGTGATTTCTAGATTGGGCTGTTGTTTACTGTTAGCTTGTTTGACAGTTGCTTGATTGGGGTATTGTTGCTTCTTGATTGTTCACAGGGCAAGCCACTAGTAATGGTGAATTAACCAAGGATGTAAGGGTTTGGGAGGTTTCACTATAAAAAGCAGGCTGCTCCAAATAGGAAAGTCTTTTGCAGAAATAGTGTCATAGATGTAAGATTTCTAAATATTTGATTAATCCTTTTAGTATTGCACTAGCATTAGATTATACGACAACTATTTTTCCCCCTTCATAATCTTTTTACCTCAATTTGTAAAATATGATATTTTGTTATTTTTCTAGTGTTTTCTATCAGTTGGACTATTTTTAAATATTGCTATATCAATGAGTCATTCTTTTTACTTTGATTGTAATATTTGAGGTATTAATGACTGTAATATATAGGGTATTATATAATTGTAGTATGTGGTGCCAGTTTGAATTTTGAAATCCCACAAAATTTTGATATCCACAATTTGTAAATTGTTTTTTTAGGTACATGGTTCCAGTAGTTTTGCAAACAGTAAAGCCAATTTTGCCATAGAAATTCTAATGGACAACTTTTGCAATCCTTTGATAGTATTATTAACACTTTTAAGTGATTTTACTTCAGCCATTAACATGATCGCATACAGTTTCATCCTTAATTGCATGCAATTTGCATTTGACATTGTTGGAAATACTTTGACTTTGGCTTTGATGCCATTGTTTGAAGGGCTTGTTCTAAGCTGCTTTGATTGTTTCCTTAGTTTCTTTTTTAGGTGCTCCAGATTTCAAATATGTTAGATTTTGATATATTTTTCTTCAGTATTGTCCATATATTGGCCAATAGTTTATTTTTTAAAATGTTAATCAACTAAGAATTAGTTCCTTCTTGTATTCCAGTTTAGTTTTTGTGTTGTCAAAAGTCCTTTCCTTCCTTCCTTCCTTCCTTCCTTCCTTCCTTCCTTCCTTCTTTCCTTCCTTCCTTCCTTCCTTCCTTCCTTCCTTCCTTCCTTCCTTCCTTCTTTATTGCCCATCTCATTTCGAAGCAACTCTGGGCGTCTTACAGAGTCAAAAGCATTAAAACCATAAAAGATAAGTATTTCTAATATTTATATACTTGTATAAGTGTAGTATATAATGTATAGTCATTAGTTCCCTTATTTTTCAATCAAGATTATCCCATTTTGCTTGGAACCAATCAGTTACACGTGCAGTATATCTAATTGCTGGGACTGCCCAAACTTTTACTGCTTTAAAAATACTTTCATCACTTAATTTAGATTTTAACCATTTTAGACTTCATTGTGCTCTAAATCAATAGCTTCTATTACTTATAATTAGTTGTATTGTTGAGGTGCCAGATGTCTAATGACATTTTCATTCATTAGTTGTAGCCCGTCTTCTCTTACAATCTTTGCCTGCTGTAATTGCAAAACTAGCACATTTGCCTAGGCCAAATATTATTCTCCTGTCTTCAGTAAAAATATGGATAATGACGAACAGAAACTCAGTTTCAGATTTTGATTTACAAAGTAGCTTTAGGTTATCCATATAAAGCAAAAAAATGTCCCTCCCCCCCTGTGAGTTAGTATCCACAATTGATTTTGTTCAAGTTGCTGCTGTTGCCACTGGTGCTGCTGCTGATAATGATTTAGGAGCTCATCCCATCTATACTGACATGCTGTGGCACTGATGAATTGTAGCTGAATCTCAACAAAATGACTACTGAATTGTTGATAATGGTTATTCACTTTGGCATGCTTTAATGAGATCTCTTCCTGGAAGGAAAAAATGATTGCAAAAGATAAGTAAAAATAACAAAGATAAATTATAATTTTTCTCAAGGATTGTTTTCCTCAAATATTAAGAACTGTGTGACTTTTAATGAACAGACTTAAATATTAAGAAAAATACTGTCTACTGTAACAATAGCAATGGCACTTAGACTTATATACTGCTTCATGGTGCTTTACAGCCCTCTCTAAGCAGTTTACAAAGTCAGCGTATTGCCCCCAACAATCTGGGTCCTCATTTTACTGACCTTGGAAGGATGGAAGGCTGAGTCAACCTTGAGCTGGTTAGGATCGAACTCCTGGCAGTGAGAATGCACAGTTAGCCTGCAATACTGCATTCTCCTGTGCGCTGCTTGGAGAGTCCAAGCATGGGTTATCATTCGTCTGATTGGCCAGGGACTGAGTTGTAATTTCTTTGGCCATGCCTCTTCCTCCAGCCGAGCTCCAGTTTTTTCAACTCAGTCGGCCTACAGGGATGTAGATTGAGTTGCTGCTGATGATTATTGTTATTTATTCATTGCATTACATTGGCTTTAATTATGATTTAATTGGAAACTCTGTTAAATTGAAGAAAATTGCTTTTTGGCTGGGAAAGTGCCTGGTGTGTTTGTGTGAGGCTTGCTGCCTCCGCGTCCAGCTTAGCACTGAGATCGCCTTGTAGCCACCATTGCCACGTATTGGCTAAGAGGTCTGGCTCGATATGAAAACTGCAGCGCAGCAAATCCGTTTTTGAGGACTCGAGGCTTGCCCCGACATCGGCTGGCTGCTCGGAACTTCGGATTTCAGTAATGCTGTGCTGATCGGCTCGCTGATAGGCGGCCATTTTGTGGGCAGTTTTTTCCTGCAGCTCCAATCGGCTTGAAGCTTAGGTGAGCTTTCTAAAGAGCTTTTGGGCTATGATAGCCCTTTCAAAGGCAAAGGCTTCCGTTGGAGATCTCCCAGCCTTGTTCCACGCAAGCAGCCATATCGCCGGCTTACAGACGGGAGGCATAAGTGTTTGCAGGTGTAAGTGACCTTATTGCCAGTTTTGCCCCCAAATGCTGCTGCAGCTGATTGCTCTTGCCCAGATCTGGGATTCCAGGTCATAGGCCTGGCACCTGCCAGATCGTGGAGAGATTCGGCCGTCCGACTCTGGACTTGTTCGCCAGCCCTCAGAATGCACAACTTCCGCGATATTTTTCCCGTTTCCACACTCCAGCAGCAGAGGGGACCAATGCACTACGACTTCCTTGGCCAGCGGAACTATTGTACGCCTTGCTGTTTACCTGCATCAACACTTATGGCTGACGACCCAAGGATTGGGTCTCATGCCTTAAATATAAAAAGGGTAAAAAGGATGACACTACCAATTATAGATCAATTAGCTTCCTTGATACAATCAGCAAACTTCATGCAAGATGGAAACATGCATACGTTTATGGATTTATGCATTTATGAAAATTCCAGAACTGGTTGGAGCATACTTAAAGAAGAGCAAGCTGGATTTAGGGAAGGACAATCCACCATCAACCAGTACTTAGTGCTCCACATCTAATTGAAAAATACGACCTCCCTTTATGCCATCGTCATACACTTCAAAGCAGCTTTGATTCCATATCACAAACCAAACTATGGGGAAAACTTGAAGCCTCTGTGATTGACAATCATTTGTTTCATCTAATATGTATGGTTCATGAAGGGACGTCACTGAAAGAAAGAAGCAACCTCCAGGGCCATCTCATTAATGCCATTGTAACTGAGAAAGGCTTAAAGCGAGGCTGAATATTGGCCCCCACTCTTATTTAAACTTTTTTATTAACTTCATGATGGGCCATCTCCTTGACATGAACTTTCACTCCCTAAAACTAGCTAGAAATCATATTTCTATTTTACACTATATGGATGATGCAGCTGTACTCCAGAACATCTGTTGGCCTTAAAAGAGCATGAAGAGCATGAATACAGTCTTGCTGTTTCAAATATCTGGGAGTAGTCCTATATTCTGCCAAGAGGAATCCCCGTGGTGACTGCATCACTGAAAATGCTCAAAGAAGTTCATATGCCATCCTTAAATTCCTCAAAACAAGAGATCCCACTATATTCCTGTAGCACTCAAATTATTTCAAGCCAAGCCAATAGTGCAACATCTCAATGGTGCCCATCTTGGCCCCCTTCTCCAACTTTACACCATTGGAACTTGTTCAGTCCAAATTCCTAAGCCTCTTCAAGCCCCCATATGGGTCTCTATTGCCACCTTGAGATTAGATAGAGGCCTCATGAAAATAGTGGGTACCATACTCAACTATTGGCTTAGACTGTCTTTTTTCCCTCTAGGCCATGCCCCATTAACTATGAGGGATAGTTTTCTGTCACATGGAAAAAGACAGTGGCAACTAAAATCTTATCCTTGGGATTCTCTCTAGATCTTCTATGTGGAGCATAGGACATAATCAGGCCAAAGCAGGTGTAGGTTCTAACTTGCCTCGCCGCCAATTCGCTGCCTCTCGGGTTGCGTGGCTTTGCATGCCGCGTGGCCGTGCTGCATGGGCGCATGCGCATGCACAGTGCCGAAAATTCTCAAAAAAAAATTCAAAAGCCAAAAACAAGATGGCGGTGCATGCGCAGTGCCGGAAACCCGCCTTCTGCACATGCGCAGAAGAAAAAATCAGCAAAAAATTCAAAAAAATATTTTTTTCAAAAAAAAATTCCCCCAAAAAAGATGGCGGTGTCCACAGACCAGCCCCGACAGAACTGGCTCTGTGACATCACCAGCGGTTTGCTACCAGTTCTATAGAACCAGTGTGAACCAGGAGGAACCCACCTCTGGGCCAAAGCTCTAATTAAACAGTGTATCGCAGACACAGACTGGCAGTTGGACCAACCTTTATTGCCAGTGAACCCAACTGGTATTTTGCCTCCCTAATGGCACATTTAATGAATCTGGAAGTACCTCACCATTGAAGGATCTTTACTCTGGCACAATGTCATACCGTCCCCTCAGTTGTCCTTGAATGCCAAAGATTCCTTACTCAGAGACGCAGTGCCCCTGTGACTCTGGACATGAAGAAGCAACAGAACCAATGCCTGTTACGGAGACATCGGTGCTAGACTCATTTAACTATTGCTCTATCCATTTTCAGGGCTCACAGGACAATTCTCCTCCTCCCTGCTGCTCTCTCCATTCAAGGTGGCCAGGCTGTGTGCAGCAACACCTAAAATACATCACAAGGTGACTTGTGCCACAAATCAGTTTTAATGGGCTCCTAGAATGTTATCATAAAGTGTTTTGTATCATGGTAGATTTAATTTGCCCTGCTTTTTATGTGCATTCATTGTTCTTACCCATTCTTTCAGATTCTTTTTGGACTTTCTTTAGTTTTATAATTCATAGCTGCATTTGTAACTTTATTGTTGTATTTTGTATTGTTTATGCCTTTACATTCCTTTACCCCACCCTCCCAAAGTTGGCCCTTGACCGTAATAAAGGTTGATTTAATTTCCATCTGTAGCAACTATTGCTTCATCAATTTTGCTCCTGTTCATTAAAAAGGGTATTGTATTTGTTCCTGGAAAATATAATTTAACATTGAAAAAGTCAATATTTAGCTTTATATATGCTAGGCCTGCTGAAGTCATGACGATGAATGAAATGCAGGATGTTTTAACATACAATATCAGCCATGTATACTTAGAACACAGTGTTAACTCCTAGCAACTGCCTGGAAAAGTCCCTGCAGTTTTCTTGGCAAGATTTCGGAAGTGACTTGCCTTTGTCTTCTTACTTGGGCGGAGAGAGAGTGATTGGCCCAACGTCATCCAGTTTATTTGTTGCCCAAGGGAAGACTCACACTCACAGTTTTCCTGGTGTCTATGCAAAACTAGCTCTCACGAGGGCATCACCTTCCTTTAAATAAACAATGTACAAATGTGAATAATAGTACTGGGGAGTTCCCAGATTTTTAACCCTGGTAAAAGGAAATATATATAGGACAGAGTTGGAAGGCTACTCCTGAATTGTAAGCTGCCTAGAGTAGCCTCAGAACGAAATAGTGGCAAATAAATTTAACAAATAAATAAATTATACATTGGGGGCATTTGCTGTATATCTGATAGGCAAAATAATGCTGGTGTTTGTAGAAACATCAACTGACATACAGTTTTCTTTCACATTTCCATTTGCTCTTTGCTAACAGCCAAAAATAATATTTAATGATGTTCTTCTGAAGTTAGGAAACATTCTCTACGTCTTTAAGCATTGTTCTTAATATTTCACCAGGAATCATTCAAACAACAGATAAGCCAGCCATTTTCCCTTGTAGGGCAGAATAAAAAAAATGATAGAAGGTAAAGGTTTCCCCTGTCCCCCTATTCAGCTGCCTCACAATCAGGAGGTTGTGAGTTTGATCCTAGGTAGAGGCAGATGTAAGGGTCTCCTGCTTAGGCGGGGGTTGGACTAGATGACCTGCAAGGTCCCTTCCAACTCTGTTAATCTGTCCGGTCATATCCGCCTCTAGGAGGCGGTACTCATCTCCGTTTCTTAGCCGAGGAAGGTAGCGTTGTCCGAAGATGCTTCCATGGTCATGTGGCTGCCATGACTATACATTGAGGCACACGGTATCTTAATTGCTAGGCCACTGCACCCACTCTACCTAAATAAAGGCTACTGATAAAAATGCAAAAGAAATGCTGTATTTGTGAAAATGATAACAATAGTTCAGTAAATCTATGTGATTGTTCAGAATCATTGACTTGAGCAGTCAAATACTGCTAATTATAATAGCAGCTAAATGCCCTCAAGTTAGTATAGACTCCTTTTTAAATACAGTTTCTTCTTATAGATTTTTCATATTCTTATTTATAACAGGATATTTTTTATATCAGACTTTTTTTGGGGGGTCCCAATATACTGAAACATAAAGGTAGTTGATTATGTAACTGAACATTTGCATTCTTGTAAATTGGAATGGTTTCCCCAGTTGCAATGTATGGCTGTGAAAGTTGGACCATAAGGAAGGCTGAGTGCCAAAGAATTGAGGCCTTTGAACTATGGTGCTGGAGAAAACTCCTGCGAGTCCCTTGGACTGCAAGGCGATCAAACCGGTCAGTCCTAGAGGAGATCAACCCTGACTGCTTTTTGGAAGCCCAGATCCTGAAGATGAAACTCAAATAGTTTGGCCACCTAACGATGTAAAAAGGATGTTGAGACTCTAGAAAGAGTACAGAGAAGAGCAACAAAGATGATTAGGGGACTGGAGGCTAAAACATGAAGAACGGTTGCAGGAACTGGGTGTGTCTAGTTTAATGAAAAGGAGGACTAGGGGAGACATGATAGCAGTGTTCCAATATCTCGGGGGTTGCCACAAAGAAGAGAGAGTCAAGCTATTCTCCAAAGCACCTGAGGGTAGAACAAGCAGCAATGGATGGAAACTAAACAAGGAGAGAAGCAACTTAGAACTAAGGAGAAATTTCCTGACAGTTAGAACAATTAATCAGTGGAACAGCTTGCCTCCAGAAGTTGTGAATGCTCCAACACTGGAAGTTTTAAAGAAGATGTTGGATAACCATTTGTCTGAAGTGGTGTAGGGTTTCTTGCCTAAGCAGGGGGTTGGACTAGAAGACCTCCAAGGTCCCTTCCAACTTGTTGTTGTTGTTGTTGTTGTTGTTATGATGATGATGATGATGATGATGATGATGATGATGATGATGATGATGATGATGAGAAGGAAGGACTCACTGGAGAAGAGCCCTATGCTGGGAACGATTGAAGGCAAAAGAAGAAGGGGACGGCAGAGAATGAGGTGGCTGGATGGAGTCACTGAAGCAGTGGACTCTGGGGATGGTAGAGGACAGGAAGGCCTGGAGGAACGTTGTCTATGGGGTCGCAATGGTCGGACACGACTTCGTGACTAAACAACAACAACAAAATTGGAATGCTAAAAGGAGTATAGAAATTAGAGAGAATTTTGTTTTGTTTGCACTTTTAAGCAAAATTATCTTCCCACACTAATACATAGATTGGCATCTCCAATTTTTGTCCTGGGGTTCTTTACCCCAAAGCTCTATATCAGAATGTCTGAAAGTTGCATATAAAAATAGTTTTACAAAGGGAAAAGCTACATAAGAATTAGAAAAACCTGTTGAGAAAAATGTGTACATGAACAGTTTTGTCCAAAAGCACTTGCTTAACAAAATAAATGCAAGCTTTGTACACACAGCTTTGTACATTCTGCCTCACACTTCCCTTCGACCGGTTAGGGCCCACAGAGTGGGCCTCCTCCAGGTCCCATCAGCCAAACAATGCCGGTTGGCGGGCCCTAGGGGGAGGGCCTTCTCTGTGGGGGGCCCCGCGCTCTGGAACCAACTTCCCCCAGAGACCCAAACCATCCCCACCCTGCTGGCCTTCCGGAAAGCCGTCAAGACATGGCTCTTCCTGCAAGCAGGGGGGAAAGACTAAATCCATCTGAATTCCCCCCTTGGTATGGCTGATTGTGAACATTTTTTTTAACTTTTGTATATTTTCTTAACTGTTGCTTTTAAATTACTGTTTATTATTGATGTTCTTATAAAATAGTTGTACGCCGCCCTGAGTCCCTCGGGAGTAGGGCGGCATAGAAGAACAAATAATAAATAAATAAATAAATAAATAAATACAGTAACTTTTTCTAAGCAAAAAATAATGACATAATTGGTCAAAAAATGCTTAGAACTGAACTTTGCAAAATGGGTAGGATTTGTCCATTCCTGATCTGTAATACTGTTGAGTCACCACCTTCAATTGAAATCCTGGTGTACATGTCAGAAGCTAAGAATAAAATGAAACCTAGAATATGTACATCCACATGGAGCGACTGTTCCAAGAATCTGTGGAAAAAATAAATAAAATAAAGGGTCCCGGCAGCTGCGTCAGAGGATTTGTTCAGACCAGGGTGCCAGGAGATTTGAGACAGATGTTTTCAGACATGCGGCATGCCTGAAACATTTCCAGGGGACGGGCTACAAATAGTGACTTAATAAGTGTAGAATCAGGAAAAGTATGCAGGGGAGAAAGAGTTTATTCACCCTCTAGGTGAATACTTAGTCATTTTACATTACATCTGTGCGTCAGGGTTGGCTTTTGAAGCTGTCAAGATCCTTGGTATTGCTCTTTGACTGTGAATAAAGTGCAGCATTGTGATTTCTAATCCCACTCCAGTGACTTGATTTTGAATGTGGATTTGGAGTGAATCCCGGCATCCTGTTTGCTAAGCTTCCTACTCCTGTTTCAGAGGCATCACTGGATGTTGAGGAGAGAACACTGACTGACGGCTGCCCTGTTCCATTTAGAACTTGTTGCTTTTCAAAACTTTCTTTATCTCTAAATCATTGGAAAGAAGTCAATGGCTACCAAAGTGATCTATTTGTTTTTCTTTTTTTCTTTGCCTCTGCTCCCAGTGGGAAATCACACAGGACGCATCAAGGTGGTTTTTACACCCAGCATTTGTAAAGTGACTTGTAAAAAAGGCACCTGTCAAAACAGCTGTGAGAAAGGAAATACAACAACACTGATTAGTGAAAACGGACATGCTGCTGACACCTTGACAGCTCCCAACTTCCGAGTAGGTAAGTTTGGTGAATCCTTATTTGCTCTTGTTAATCCTGTTGGATTTAGCTGTTCATGCACTTGGGATTTTTGTTTCAACATTTTTCCTGAAGGATCTATCATATGTTCTCTGTAAGCCAGACTATTAGGTATCTTCTTCATTGCTCTTGATATTTCTTCTAAAGTGCAAAAAAAGAATAGAATTACTCAAAATCTGCTTATGATTATGTGCACAGTATGGCAGCACTGTACTTTCCTATGGACCCACACATTTTCCTATGAACCCACAAGATTGGATAGAGCAGTGGCAAAACTGAAGAATAATAGCACTCTTTGAGTGTTTAATGTTTAGTTTAATCTTTAATGTGGTTTAATGTTTGGATAAGTAAATGTAAAAACTCATTGGAGCTAAATGAAACATTCCTGAAAATCATTGTCTAGGAATTGTTTAACTCTGTATTCCTATGAATGGAATGGGCACCAGCTTAAAAACATGTGCTTTGAATGCACTGTGAGCACCACAGATATTATATGTCAGATATCCAGATAAAATGGACATTTAAAAATGTAATGAAAGGTATTATTACAATAAATGAACTTGGTCTGCTTCCAATTAGAACATTCAAACAGTATATCTGTCAGATTTTAGACAACTGGTTTTCAAAAGAATATTGATATTTATGTCCTGTATTATTTCCCACCTGGAAATTAATTGACCAGGATTTAGAAAAATCTAGTTGATTTCAGTGGAGATTCATACCGATTTGTAATGCCAGGAATGATACAAAGCAGAATGCCATATATTTTAATGTTTTATTGCACAAACCTAACATTTTGGTTGCTGATTCAGGAAATTTTAGTATATTGCGGTCCTAACATTGTCCTTGTTAGTTGCTTTTTGATTCTCTTTTCAAATAGAATAATGCTATTCCTGTGCAGGATATAAGGCAGATTAGGTCAACATACTATAAAGAAAGGCAATGACAGAGACAGTCTCATTGCCTTTCTTTATAGTATGTTGAACTTTGCCCAAAAATATTCTCAGTACCTCTAACAACATGGGTGGTATAAAATGCTTGTCAGTCTGAAGAGGCATCCAAGACTGAACACTTGTTACATATAAAATACTAAGGTTTGGCTGGTTAGTCCTATCATTAAACTATGGTGAACAAAATTAAGCTTATATATCTTTTTCTCTGACATTGAACCTCACTGAGTTTCAATTTAGCAATCAAGTGTGGTTGCTAAATAGAACACATAGTTTCCCCAGCTACTGGGGAACCTTTGGTTTGGGACAAACCAAAATTGGGAACCATGGTTTACATGTTGCTTTCAATTTAGATTGTGGTTTGGCGATATAATCATATTTTAGGGTAGTGGTTCTTAAATGGGGGTGATGGAGCAATTTTTAATTGCTTGTTTGTGAATTGAGAATCCAGTTTGGGATTCTTGCTGCCAAGCTGCTTGTGTAAAACTGCAGAATGTGTGTTTGTGGCTGCAGCGAGTAGGGATTATGATATTATTTGAGATTAGGAAAATAGATGGGTCCAATAGTTGAAGAACCACCTAAATGTTTTCCAGTAACATCAAATTTGGCTTGACATTACATGTGAATGGGATCTATGCGTGAAAATAGCGTGTAAAGTACATCAGTAACATACCATGGTGTGGATTCAGATTCTAAAGTATGGGGTAGTATATGAAGCGTTGAAAAAAATGGAGAATTTTTGAGTGCATGCTGCTAAGAAACTCAGTGGCTGTTGATCATTGTTGAACCTAAATGTATTCGTTTGTTTTAAAAGACATGTATCAAGTGGCATAAAATATAAGTTACTTCAGAATGTCTATTTTTAAATAGGTAGGAAGAAATAGTGATAAGAAATTGTCCATTTATTTTATACATCTATGTGGCATACTGTTTGTCTAACAACTGAATGAAAACATCGAACAAAGAATGTTTTTATTGTATGATTAAGTTTTATTATTTTTAATTATTGCACTGTTTTTTCATTTTTGTTTGTATTTTCATTTTCAACTTCCTTGAACATCAATTTTCAGATGGAAAAGCAGAATAAAAATTCAGTAACTGAATTTTTTAAAAATGATATTTTACATTTATTTCATTGTACTGCACTACAAATTTTAAAAACAGTAAAATTATTAGCTTTTTTTAAAAAGAAAGAAGCAGCAGTAAATAGTACAGAGATATGGGTACAATTTTGTGTTACACCATGACTGAAATAAAGATTAAAATTGGGATGGGGAGCAAAATACATGGCTTTATAAGCTAGAAGTAGAGCTGCCTAGTTTGCAAGTCCTAGAAGCAAAAATCCTGTAGATGATTAAGGACTGGGGTGGACAGAATCCAGCTGTAGTAGCTATTAAAACAAAGGGTCTTTAGTCTACAGTGAAAGCATCTGCAGTTTTCAGAATCCATGTTAGCATCTGGAGTATTAATTGAAATGTAGTCTTTCAATCCCATTCCTAGCTCTAGATTGCTCAGTTCTGTTGTTAATTCTCAAGAGCTAATAAGAGCCTAACCTTAGAAACCACAGCATTTATTATGCCATGTTTTCATAATGAGGGATCCCAATGGGTCAGATTATTAATCACTTAATTGGAAATGTGTATAAAATATGAATGCAAAAATGTTTTTTAAATATTTGTTTTAAAAAAATTTTTTTAAAGAAATCAGCAGATATATTGTGGTGAATACCAAAATAATATCCTTGTGGTCATTCTTTGGATACTAGGAATCTTTACATGATGAGTAGAATTTTGTAACTCAACAGTAATATTTCTGCGTGATATATTTAACTTTCCCATTAGTTTATGAAAGCCCACTGGGTGATTTTAGCCCAGTCTCTCTCTGACAACAATCCAATTTCTGTTCACTTTTGGAGTTGTAGAGAAAAGTAGGAAAATAGTACAGTGTATGCTGTTTTGAGCTCCCGATAAGATTGTTAGGTTTTTAAATTTAACAAAAAAGATAATTGAAACAACAGGGATTGTATCATTACTGAACTTTCCATTTTGCATTAACAAGTGTGTGTATCATTATTAGAAGTATAATGATTCTTTCCAAGCTTTGCCATCAATGCTATCTTTTCTCATCTGACAATTTTTCAGAGCATTTTGCATATGGCAAGTAACAATAGCCATGCATTATTTAAAAAAAAAAACAAGAACACTTTTACTTACTTTGGTGTACATACTGCATATACAAACCCAGTTTAGGTTGGAAGGTAACACTGAGGCAAGTTCTACCCCTGGTGACTCTTGGACAAATACCATGTTGAGTAGCCTCTGACAATATTTCATTATTCTTCTCTTCCAAGGGCACTTTGGTAATCTCTGTGTCTCAATCGCACCATCTATCTGTGATCTTTCTCTTCTTCTACTTATTGCAATTGTTTTTTTGTTAGTCCATCCCCTGTCTGCATCACATGGCCAAAGTACTGTACAGTATGTGAGTTTCTGCTTGCTGTTCATTATCTCAAAGGAATATTAGACTTCATTTCATCAAGAACCGATTGGTCCATTCTTCTTACCTTCTGTGGCATTTCTAATAACTTTCCCCAAATCGGTAAATCAGAGTTTTCTATCTTCTTTTTCTTAGTCTCTGGCTTTCACAGTTGTGTATTATCACTGGCAAGACCACTGCTTTAATTATTCTGTTACTGAAATGTCCTTAGACTTCATGACATTGTCTGCTCTTCTTCCTATGAATAATCCCTTCAGCCCATTATCTAGCTTTATTTGTTCTTGAGCACAAAAAACAAATAGTCGCTGTCAGCTAGAACAGTCACTGTTATCTTAGCTAAATAGAAAAGCTAGCACTCCTGTTATCTTCTGAATATAACCTTAATCATATCAATATTGGGTAATATCCAGTAAGTCCTCTCTATTAGCCAAAGGTGAATAGGGAAGGGGAAACTATTCTGTGATTTCCATGTTGCACTTCAACGCCTTTATATCTCAGATCTGCTCTGGAGGATTGAAGAAGAAAAAAGGTTTTGGTGCTGCAGAGAAAGGGGGAATTGCTGAATCCCTCACCCTTGGAGTGCTTGTTAAGGAGTTATTGTGCTGTTAAGCACATACACAGCAAAATGTGTTGTAGTAATGGTGTTGCAGTTTGATATGAATGATATTCAGTCAATAAACAGAATATCTTTAGTATGTACAAAATAGTTTTACTTGAATAGTAGCAAAGTTAAATAGGAAGTCCAAGTCATACACAGTTATTCAGTCAATGCGAAGTTTCTTCTTCTTGCCTATCTTTGTTTTAACTCACAAAGATTACAGCTATCACTCTATTCTATACTATCACAGTAGTTACTCTTCTCTTCTCACAGTAATTTCACACAGCCATAAAGTAATCTACTCATCCAGTAAAGCAGCACAGAGAATCTTCAATCCGGAACACACCGTCAAACACAACCACCAACCATAAACCATAAACCACCAACCAACCACATTGAGCATGCTCTCTTGCTTGCTTATATAGTGATCATCCACAATGCATTTAAAGCAATATACACATAACAATGATTTGTGGCTTAATCATATATTAATACACCCAATTGTTTGAACAGGGTTCTAACAGTGCTAATGAAATCTTTCTGTTAGTAGAAAGAAACTAGATAAATTCGTCTCATAGATTTTTTTTTTTACATTATATGCACTTTTTCCATCACAGAATGTGTTTTTCAAAGAATTTATAATTTTAATTTCATTTATTTGCTTTTTGGCAAGGAACTGAGTAATACAGGAAATGGGGAAAAAAAAGAATGGCATGATGAATGTTGTAGAATTTCCCAGCTAACTTTTGTAATTATATGACTCATTCTTGCTTATAAATCTGTTCTGATTGAGGAAGACTGAACAGCAGAAGTCTAATCTGGTGCTTATTCGTGTACCGACAAAAATGGTATGACTCCGTTCTTGTGCATTTAAAGTTTGCCTCCCAAGTTTTTTGCATTGCACATCTGAAACAAAGTAAAACAATCTTGTGTTTCAGAGGTGCATGGCTTCCAGTCATACACAGGCCTCCCAAATCTTGGATGTGCTTCCAGGGACATCCAAAAGCTGTTACCACATTGCAATTTTTAAGGTGATAGAAAGAAAAGCTACAAAGTACTTAATCATGTGTGCTACATTTGTAGTGCAGTCCTTCGTCCACATTCAAATTCTGGAGGTGGCTATTGGTCCAGAAAAGGTTGTTCCCTCTTTTCATTGGTTGTTATTTCTTTGTCTGTATCACTGTACCAAAACATCCAATAAGGCTTCCAAATTCTAGTTCTAACTATGACCTTTAAAAACCTGCGAGTTTGTTCTAGAACCATCTAAGCCAGATTCATTCTTTTTCATCTTTCTCTTCCACAAATATTGACTACATTACTCTAAGCCTTCCCACTATACCAGGGGTCGGCAACCTTAAACACTCAAAGAGCCATTTGGACCCGTTTCTCACAGAAAAGAAAACACTGGGAGCCACAAACCCTTCCTGTGCCTGACTATTTCTTGAGCGGCCACAAAACTAGCATATGTAGTTGAATTAAATATTCTGTTTTTTTCTGAAACTTTTCTTTTCTTGGATTTATCCATGGTTGTCCTACCTGGGGTTGAAAAGCTCAATAAATCACGTGCCGGCAGGTATCGCACATTGGTGGTTGTGACGCCTATTTTGAGTGACAGGGAGCCGCAGCAGAGGGATGAAAGAGCCACATGCGGCTCCAGAGCCGCGGGTTGCTGACCCCTGCACTATACCTTTTATAATAGATTACACCCTGGAGAATTTGACCTATTCTCCAGGGTGTAATCTATTATGTTGACTTGTTGTAATCTAAACACTGCTCCATATATAAATTCTTTTAATTATTTGTAAATCTCACTGTTTATTTTTCTACTGTTTGGGATATGTTTATTTACACATAAATAAAATAAATAAATCCAAATCCTCTCACTGCATCCCACCATATGAAGGTCAAGTTCTGAAAAGCCATTGTGGTTTGATTTAGAAGCTAGTGGTGGCGCAGTGATTAGATTGCAGTACTGCAGGCTACTTCTGCTGACTGCCGGCTGCCAGCAGTTTGGCAGTTCAAATCTCACCGGCTCAAGGTTGACTTCCATCCTTCCGAGGTCAGTAAAATGAAGACCCAGATTGTTAGGGGCAATATGCTGACTCTGTAAACAGCTTAGAGTGGGCTGTAAAGCACTGTGAAGTGGTATATAAGTCTAACTGCTAGTGCTAGATTTATTTATTTTATTTATTTATTTATTTATTTATTTATTTTATTTTATTTAGGATTCTTATATGCCGCCCTACTCCCTGGGGACTCAGGGCGGCGTACAACATTTGAAGAACCACTAAACAATACAATTTAAAACAATTTAAAATACATTTAAAAAGCATACAAAATCTTACATACATAGGGGAGACCAAGATGAAATTGTCTCAAAACCCCGCCTGCAGGAAGAGCCATGTCTTCACGGCTTTTCGGAAGGCCAGCAAGGTGGGGACAATTCGTATCTCTGGGGGGAGTTGGTTCCAGAGAGCAGGGCCCCCCACCGAGAAGGCCCTCACCCTAGGCCCCGCCAGCCGACATTGTTTGGTTGACGGAACCTGGAGGAGACCCACTCTGTGGATATACATACTTGTGATTGACTTACACCTATGATGGAGAAACACAAACTCCCAAGTAGCATGGCATTTTTTAAAAGGTTTCTGCTCTTTTAGAATAATTTTAGGAATAAAAGCTAAAGGCTTACTTTAAAAAAGTGCTCAACTATATTCCTTGGATAGTACCGGTAAGGAAGATAAGATAGCACTTAACTTCCCTAAAATTAAGCATTAACACATATATTTCTCTCATATATCTCTAAGTATATAAATATACTAAGATAGCACTTAGAAAAATTCAAGGGACAACATTAAAACTGTGATATTTGAGGAACAGTTTATTTGTGGGTAATATGTCAGTATCTTGGACAAATATATACTTTAAATAGCATTGGGGGACTGGACAGGAGAGAGACCTGATGACATAAAAGGATCCGGTGCCAGGGAAAGCAGATTAAGAAAAGGCCTAGTCAGACAAAACAGCTTGTGGAAGTATTTGGACAGAAGTGGAACAAAGCTTTAAAAATGTTTGGCATCTTGTGCCAGTCACTTTGTGCTTGGTGTTCTTATAATATAATTGTTTCTTTGTGAATGTTGCCCCTTGTGTTGCAATAAGACCAGTTATACTGCCAAAAGCAAAGCAGAAAAATTTAAAACATTTTTCTCTTTCCCAATGATACTCAGTTTTCTAGCACTATATGATGGACAAATTGATCCTTCAGAGCAGATATGCACCAGTTCTGCTGTGTCATTCAGGGATCTTTTGAAAAGGAGGATAAAGAACTTCATGACCATGTTGAGTAAAATACTATGAAATAGCCTTACTTTAAGTCTGGTTTGTTTTGACTCTCCAGGGTAGCCTTTCTAAACCTTGACAACTTTAAAATAGATGTATTTCAACTCTCAGAATTCCATACTAGCCAGGGATTCTGGGATTTGAAGTCCACACATCTTAAAGTTGTCAAGGTAACCGTTAAGAAATAATGCTCCAGGGCCTTAGAAGGTAGCCTTATGCGTTGCTACGAGATCCTTTTATTTGGAGATACTGGGGATTGAACTGAGCTTTCAAACTGTTTTGATGTACAAAACCTTTCTTTAGACTATTCCCTATTGACCTTAAACAGGAATAAGGTACATTTCATACACTGGCATTTAGAACATCAAGCATAATAAATGGATTCAAAAATTAATGTTTCATGTTCATGTATGTATCTTTTTTTTGCTTTGTCTGTCTGTCTGTTTCTGTCTCTCTCTTGATAGTTTTCAAAAATATAATATTCTTTGATTCTTTAAATGTTCTAAGCTTAAATAGAACATTCAATAATTGTGTTTTAATGGTAATGTAATTTATTAAGACAACGTTACATTAAATTAGAATCCAAGTTTTAAGACTGGATGCTAAAAGAGTTGACTTCATGTTTAGAAAAACTGGCTACATTTTATTACTAAATTGGTAAGTGAAAATTAGGTGTACCCTCTGTAAATTTTTGTTGACAAACAAGAATTTCCCAAGTTTTCTCGATCATTTTTCCCCCTGTTTAGTACAGGTATTTAAAATAGACTGAAATCTGACAAAGTTTGGCTTGCATTGTGTCTGCCGTTATTAAAAGAAATCAAGATTATAGTAGATTATCCTCATTTTTTATCAAACAGCAAATTGATACACAAGTATGATTGTACTATATCTGCATTATAAAGATATCCTTGTGACTGAGAAATTGACATAGAAAATCAAGCTACCAACAAGAACTTACTTCAGGATAAGTGGCTCAGAATTTGGTTCAGGTCTTTTATACTTGTATGGTGCATACATTAACATTTTATGTCATCTTCACCCATATATCAAATTCAGAATTTCCTAATTTACCTTGTTTGCTTAAAAGATTTGGAACCTCTCTTTATGCTGTCGCATTTTATTTTTGTCAAATTATTATTCCATGCTAGTTACCAGAAGAATGAATTTCCACAGAGACTTCTAGCTATCAAATAATTTAATATTTTTCAATAATCCAACATTGGATTTCTATTTGGCAGCACCCGGATGCCCTTTCTAGTGTGAAAACCTAAGCAGATGTTAAATTTGATTAGTATTTGGATGGGGATTACCAGGGAATCTTAGAGCTATAGAATAGATCAGGAAGTTGAAAAAATTCCTGGAAGAACACCACAGCAAACCATTCTGTTCAGTTATCAAAGGAATAGAATTGATGTTTCCATGTAGTCAAACCTGATTTGATGATTTTCACTTACAAAAAAACAAGAACTTTATTTCAGTGATTAACACTGACTTGTCCTAATAAAAATGGTATTTACTTGAAATGCAATGGAATAGTCATGTCTTTAAAGCTCCTTTAAAAAACAGATAAGGAAAGAGTCATACATGTATCCCAGAATAGAACACATATTTTTTTAATGACAGAGAAAGGGCTTTGCTGTTTGTATCTAGCAACCTGAGAGCTATACAACCTGTAATGTAGGTATGTGATCAGATCCTCTAACTTGAGCAAGACCTCTGTGTCTAATCTTAATACCCAAGAAAATTTGTACATGTAGGAAGACAACTTCTTTGAAATATTTTATATAGTTACTGTTTCCTTCCCACATAAAGGGTCAAGTTTCTGTCTGTTTTTGCAGGTTTGATTGTAAAACCTGCTTGCCAGTAAGATGACAACTAGGCAGTTGTGCAAATAGCGTGGATGAGAAAATATTACTCCTGGATGCATCCTTTAAAACTGAGGCGTTCCCACTGAACTATCCGCAAGAAACATGCTATTACTATAATATATCTTTCAACAAAGGCATTGCTATAGGGAAAGTGACTTCCACTCATTATCGATGTTTTCCATGTATAATAGTTCTTGTGTTAGGAATTTGTCATGACTAACAGAGTTACAGTTGATAATCATTTTCTTAGTCTCCTTATTGTGAATTTATCCCTTAACATTGTTTATTGCTATTAAATCAGCTTTCGTAAGTAGCTTTTTGTAAGATTTCACAGGAAGAAACAACATAAGAATTTCAGAGAGGTGTTAGAAAAGACAAGAAGCAGTTGTAGAGAGACATCTATACAGATAGCAAAGATGGAAACAGACATGGAAAAATAAGGAAAGTCTTCCAAAAGTTCTCTGAACTCTGATGGAGTTTTGAAGGTTCCAACAAAATGGTATATTAAAGGATGTCAATGGTCAAATAGTAACAAATAGAAAGATCAAAGAAAGATGGCAAAAGTATGTGGGCATTCTGTACAGTAGAGATGTCAACATCCAAGCTACTTAAAAATATTCCTTATTTAAAAACCAAAACAAAATCCCAGTTGCAAAAGTTAAATCAGCACTCTGGTCTTTACCAAATAGGAAGGCTACAGGACATGGTAAAATATTTATTTTATTTTATTTTATATATTTTGTCAACACGTGTACAAGATAACAGGTATGATATAAACATAAACAAAAGCAAAGTATGTATAGGTAAATTTAGACAATAGGACAGAAGGACAGGGACGGTAGGAACGATGGTGCACTTATGCACGCCCCTTACAGACCTCTTAGGAATGGGGTGTGGTCAACTCTAGACAGTCTAAGGTTAAAGTTTATGTCAACCTACTCTTGCGTAGCTTCTTCTCTGGCAATATTACTTTGCTAACCAGAGCATACAAAACATTTGCCAGACCAATCCTTGAATACAGCTCACCTAGATTGTTTCCAGATTGGCAAAGGATGGAAAAACAATGCATCTTCTCTCCTTATTTATTTAATCAACCTACATTGATTAAATAATGAGGGAGGCTGGACTGGAAAAAGATTAGGGTGGTTTTACAATTGGAAGAAAAAAACTGAGTCATTTGTATTATGCAGGGTACTACAGTACCTGCAGTACTATGTACATAGTACATATTTAATCAACCTACATTGATTAAATAATGAGGGAGGCTGGACTGGAAAAAGATTAGGGTGGTTTTACAATTGGAAGAAAAAAACTGAGTCATTTGTATTATGCAGGGGATACTACAGTACTATGATAACTGAAAATGCAAATTGAGAGCTCTAGTACTTAAAGTGAAGCAGCACAGTGAAAAAAATGGAATTAAACATTAAAAAAACAAACAGATGACAGCATGTACAGCAACTAGCCTTAGAATTGATAATGGGATATAGATGGTGTAGGTAGCTATTGCGCTTTAGGAATATGCAGTCAATGGTCCTTCCTGTGACACTCTGTGGAAGTGGAAGTTGGACTTTGAAAAAGCAGGATAGAAAGAGCATTGATGTTTTTTTAAGTTTGATATTGAAGAAGACCAAAGTATGGAAAATATCAGGGATATTTTCTATTTCTATTGTCCAGAAAACAAATCATAGAACAAATCAGTCAGTCTTCTCACTGAAACACAAATGACCAGGCTCAGATTATAGTTTGATCACATTAGGTGAATGCAAGCTCTCTTTAAAAGTTTATGATGCTGGGAAAGCACTTGCTGTTTTAACTAACTTGTCCCACAAACAAAGTCATTGGGGAAGCTAGTAGGAAGTTGAAAGTCCTGGGCGGCTCACAAGCAGGCAGGCAGGGATTTGGGCAACTACTATGGAGTGATGCAATGCAGTGCAGACAAGCTGGGAAGCAGGTGCGGCTGTGAGGCGCAAGTGTGTGCAGGCTGGGAGGAATGGTGCTGTGTTGTCACAAGAGTGCATGTGGGCTGGGAAGAAAGCTCTGCTTCTTGGGGCAAGTGCAGGTGAGTGGGGGAGTGGGTGCTGTGGCCCGAGTGCATGCCATGGAATATGAGATCCCTGGGATCTCATACTCTATAGAGAAGCTCCTCAGGAGAAAAAGTGGCATGAGAGATATAACAAGAACAAGAACAAGAACAACAATAACAACAACAACAACAACAACAACAACAGAGTTGGAAGGGACCTTGGAGGTCTTTTAGTCCAATCCCCTGCTTAGGCAAGAAACCCTACACTACTTCAGACAAATGGTTGTCCAACATCTTCTTAAAAACTTCCAGTGTTGGAGCATTCACAACTTCTGGAGGCAGGCTGTTCCACTGATTAATTGTTCTAACTGTCAGGAAATTTCTCCTTAGTTCTAAGTTACTTCTCTCCTTGTTTAGTTTCCACCCATTGCTTCTTGTTCTACCCTCAGGTGCTTTGGAGAATAGTTTGACTCCCTCTTCTTTGTGGCAACCCCTGAGATATTGGAACACTGCTATCATGTCTCCCCTGGTCCTTCTTTTCATTAAATTAGACATACCCAGTTCCTGCAACCGTTCTTCATATGTTTTAGCCTCCAGTCCCCTAATCATCTTTGTTGCTCTTCTCTGCACTCTTTCTAGAGTCTCAACATTCTTTTTACATTGGGACGACCGAAACTGAATGCAGTATTCCAAGTGTGCATGTGGGAAGCTGCTGGGAAAGGTGGTAAAAATGGAAAACAATCAAGAAGTTGTTTGCAAGGTGTCAGCAACTATAACCCTAATTGACCCTTTTGTAAAACAGCCTACAATACTGTATAGGCTGAACATTCTAAATATATCCTCCATTTATTTATTTATTATTCATTTATTTATTTGGAGGTTCTTCTATGCCGCCCTACTCCCTGAGGACTCAGGGCGGCGTACAACATTTTAAGAAAACAACCAACCAAATCATTAAAAACAATTTAAAAAACAATTAAAAACACATATAACACCATACATACATGGGGGAGACATCAGATGTAATGTTGTCTCAGAATCACCCCGCCTGCAGGAAGAGCCATGTCTTAATGGCTTTTCGGAAGGCCAGCAAGATTCATTGGGAACTTCTGCAGAATTAGGGTAATACCTTTTTCTGAACTTCAAAAAAAATTACCCTAATTCTGCTTCAGATTTCCTCCCCCCCAATGTACCAATATGATTACATGCCCCCTTTTTAATAAGAGGGTTGGCTGATTACTAATATTGTTTCTCTTTTTTGCTTAATTACATTCAAGGATTAAGAATGATTCATCCACTTCATTGTTTAGGCCAAACCACATAATTGCTCAAGGAATACATAATTTGTAACGTTTTAATAATTTGCTTGGCGCCACAGAAACAAATGAAGGGAAAAATCTTTCATTGGATTAAAATCATAAAAGTTGTGAAAGTTTTTGAATTTCATAAAAGGCTTCATTGAACAAAAAGAATATTCAGAGCTTGAGGTCTTTTAGGGTTTAACTTCTGTGCTTTCTACAGTATCACTGATAAATTAAAATTCCTCTTAGCCATGGGTGGCTATTTCTTACTAATACTTGGCTTACAGTAATGATGACTTACCACATGGCATTCTATTCCAATGATGAACATTGTGGGTGGCTTCATGAAAGCCTTTGAGGAGATGAGTGGATTCCATTCAGGAGCCACATACCTTGAATTTTTTTCGGGGAACAAATGAGAAGAGAGCATACCACAGAGCTGCCTGCTATCACCACATGTTAACCTCTAATCAGAATGCTTAGCTAGAACTGACCCTGTATTCTTGGATCATGTGACCCTTGCTTCATTGAGACAACAGCAGCTTCTGGCATAAGCAGAAGCTGCTGCTGACAGAGCAACTGATTGATATGGGGATT
This sequence comes from Diadophis punctatus similis, assembly GCA_023053685.1. Taxonomy (NCBI): domain Eukaryota; kingdom Metazoa; phylum Chordata; class Lepidosauria; order Squamata; family Dipsadidae; genus Diadophis; species Diadophis punctatus. The sequence goes on along the minus strand of JALIGW010000001.1, from coordinate 66,091,223 downwards.
TATGCATCTTGGTACATGCTTAGATACATAGATGACAGATACACAGATCTTACATGCATAGGTACACATATGGCAGACAGGGGATCAACTTATTTTCCAAAAAAACAGAAAGCAAGACAAGAAACAATGGATGGAAACTAATCAGGCAGAGAAGCAATCTGTAATGAAGAAGAAACTTCCTAACGGTGAGGACAATTAACCAGTGGAACAGCTTGCCTTCGGAAGTTGTGGGTGCTTCATTACTGGAGGTTTTTAAGAAGAGATTGGACAGCCATTTGTCTGAAATGGTATAGGGTCTCCTGTTTGAGCAGGGGGTTGGACTAGAAGACCTCCAAGGTCCCTTCCAGCTCTAATCTGATTGATTGACAACTGCGTAGGCTAATAACCATTTTAATTAATTAATGAGAATACATGAGAATGTAAGGCAAACAGTATTTAGCACAATGGAGGGTTAGGGATACTAAATTTGAAACATGTTGTCTCCTTTAAGTTAAAACACTAAATTGACACAATAGGAATTCTAGTAATGCTCAATGGCTACAAACTTAGGTAATAGTAGACCAGCGGTGGGTTGCTCCTGGTTTGGCCCTGTTCTAAGAACCGGTAGTGCTGGCAGCGGAATGCGCAGAAGCATCGCGCACGCAAACCGGTAGTAAAGGGTTTTAGAACCCACTACTGCAGTAGACTTTTTATTAGGGCAATACTCTGGCTCATTAAGAAATTAATATCTACTACCATAAATCTATACATAAATCTTGCTTTGAAAGTTTAGAAACAGCCTTTGGGCACTGTTCTGTGTCTTCTCCCATTCCTTCATCATCTTTTAAAACATAATCATAATTGTTCCATAGAAAAACAGTAAGAAGAAATTTTTATTGTGTAGAGAAGTGATTGATGGAAAACATTTTGTTACTGAATGCCTTAATTGTAAGATTATCCCAATTCCAAGGTCGCTGGACTAGCTGTCAGTATACTTCCAGGTCCAGATTAAAGCCCTATATACCATGATGTAATGCCCTATTGTTGTAGCCTGTCGGCCACCAGCCCTCCAGCAGCCAAATCAGATGAGGAGGCGGCATTGGAGTAGGGTCAGCATCAAGGCAACCTGAGAGCTCCGAGGGGAAGAGGGAATAGAGATGTCACAGAGAGAGAGAGAGAGAGAGAGAGAGAGAGAGAGAGAGACAGAGAGACAGAGAGAGAGAGAGAGAGAGAGAGAGAGAGGCGGAGCCTGGGCCATCTGTCAGCCCTCAGATGGAGAGTCAACAGCCCCCAGGTCTGGAGGTGGCTGATGAGGAAGAGGAAGAACAGCTGGGTCAGTGCCTGACGTGCGGATGCGCAGAAGGCAGAAAAGAGGAGAGCAGTGGAAATCCATGGGCCGATCCTTGGGAAGGAAGAGCCACCGCTGCTAGTGAAGCCCCACTCTAGCTCTGGGGATAAAAGGCAGTGGGCGGAGATGAATAGCTGTGGCAGACAACTATTCATCTCCCTGCCGGACAGACTTGTTAGCCTGCAGTGAGAGAGAAACTTTTTGCTGGGGCTGCTGGCGCTCCTAATAAAGGAATCATTGATTTAACTACAAAGGGTTTGTCGTGTTCTGGGAGCTGGGTCAGAACATCTATATAACATGATGTAAAGCCCTATATAGCATGATGACTCAGTTGAAGTCCACCTATCTTAAAGCTGCCATGATTAAGAAATGTATCCCATGATGTATTGGAATGTGTTAGGAACTGTCACACCAGGTAAGATTATGAAAACGTGTGAAGATCCTGGGAAAGAAGTGAGATTAATTCTAGACATATAGAATCCAGGATAGGAAGAAGAATTCACATATGATTTATCTCATAAATGGCAGCTCAGTGTGTCTTGCAAATAGCATGGGAATTTCCCTGTGGTTTTTTTTTTTTTACAAGTGCACTGAATTGCATTTCAGTTGGAATTCTTATTTCAGCAGAAAATACATGCATTCTTTTTCTGTGACATTAGTGTGGCCATAATATTGTGCTCTTTATCTTCTCTGTAATAATACCACAGATACGGTTCAGGACCTGGAGATGACAAATTAAGTAGATTAGGCTGATTGAAGCAGTCATTTCAGGAAACAGGTGCTAAATGCTCTTAAAGGATGGAGACTTATCTTGTTTATTATTAAATTAGGGTTTATATTTTATTGCCAGATGGAGTCAAGCTTCTATGTAGGATTTTATCCATAAGATATCAAATAACTTGCCCTTTCAGTGTAAGTGATGGAGGTCATTGCCAGCCATATTCTCTGCATATAGAGCTATTGCTAGAGAGCTGATGACCTTTTCTTTGTGGAGGAGTTTTTCCTCTTTTCAATTTAATATTTTATTTGAGGAGAGATATTCAAATAACTTTCAATAGAAGAGTATATATGTAGCACAGGGTTAAACTGGGGAGTTCTTGTGCTCTCTGGGCTTGGTTGTTTGCTCGTAGATGTTCAATTTATAGTGCACTGGTAATGTTATCTAGTCAGATAATGAAATGTCTGCAGGCAAAAACAATTCAGAGAGCACCAAGGATGACATAGCTTTATATAACAATTTAATAACAATAACTTTCAGTTTCACAAAATATTTAATATCTGTCTTGGACTCATGAGCCATGGTGGCGCAGTGGTTAGAGTGCAGTACTGCAGGCTACTTCTGCTGGCTGCCTCCAACTTGGCAGTTCAAATCTCACCAGGCTCAAGGTTGACTCAGCCTTCCGAGGTGGGTAAAATGAAGGCTCAAATTGTTGGGGGCAATATGCTGACTCTGTAAACTGCTTAGAGAGGGCAGTAAAGCACTGTAAAGCGGTATATACGTCTAAGTGCTATTGCTGTTTGAGTGAAGTGATAACAGAGGTGGGTTCCTCCTGGTTCGGACTGGTTCTGTAGAACCGGTAGTAACTTGGCGGTCTGGGTCGTTAGAACCGGCAGCGACCCAGGCCTGCTAGTATACACTAATATACTAATTAAAACTTTTAGTCTGGCTTGAAGGCTATCAATGGTCCTCTCGCACCTGTTGTTTGAGTTTTGAATCTTTTGGGTGGTTCCCCCCCCCCTTATTTATTTACTTAAACTTCTTGCTTCTGATGCCATAAAGTAGGCAACTGAGCTTTGTGCCTATATTAGATTGCTCATTTTCTTTCTTTGCATTAGCATCAGGTTATGTTGCACATTGATCTGGCATTTTGGACTTAAGAGGTTACAACAGATGTTGTCATTCCAGTTTTCCTCTGATCTGCAAGTTGATACCCTTAGTCTGAGCCTGGACTTCCATAGGTCTTCGTCTTTAATTTGGATAGGATGACACTGTTCATGAAGTATCACTATCTGCTCATTTGTCCAGTTAATCCTTAGCAGGATTTTTGAATTTCCCTATAGCGTTCTCCTTGGCTCCTCTCCACAGTCATCATATGTTATAAGTTGGCAAAGCAGTTCCTCTGGGCTGAGGTGAAAAATCCCTCCATCAAGGGCATGGATACTTTTTCTTCCTACCCTAGGGCAATCTTGGAGACTATCTTGCAGAACGTAGCCACCTGGTCCACTCTATCAACATTTGTGAAATACTTTGCATGCAAAGAACAGATGGTCTTTATCAAAGCAAAGTTCTTCACTGCTTATTTTTCCTTATTTTCTATCTTCCAGGTATGTAGGTTAACAGTCGTAATATAAAAATACTGGCTAAAAACTATGAGAAACAAAAGTAGGGGGTTTTTTTTTGTTTGTTTACTGAAACCAATGTACTTCAAGAGTTATTTGTACTGATACCATCAGTTTTGTTCCCATTTTTATGGGCTATAAATTCAAGAGTTCATCTCAGTAGCTTTGATGATAATGCAAAAAGTACCAGGTGTGCGGTTGAATATGGCACCGGAATTGGATAATTGCTGCAGGAGGCAAATTGGTTCTCTAATAGGATCACCAACCTGTGATCTCCCCCACTGATCACATCACTGATCACATAATCACCCACATAGAAGAGTAACCATTTTGGCCATCTTCTTTGCTTTGTACTTGGACAGAGACTGAAGCAAGAGTTCACCCTGAACGTTACAGCCTTTCTCTTAATGAATCTGCAGTTGAATCTAGCCAGTTGATGACTCTATTTCAGGTAATTTGATCCCTCCTAGGTGAGGAGTGGCCAAGGCAACCTTTGCAGGCTTGTTGTAAAGACTGTTGTAGTTACTCAGATTCTCGGAGTTGGATTCTGGCTTTGTGGCTCTTGTGAAATTGACTGATGCACCACCTTGCTGTATTATCTGGGGAGAATCATCTTTTTAATAACAGCATTTTAGGCATTTTACGCTTTGTAATGTTCAATATTATACTGTCTTTACATCTATCTGTTTGCCATCTTAAACTGGCAAGATGTAAGGTGCTCATAGCTATTTTTCGTTTTGTGTGTGAATTGGAGAATCCCAATATGACTCCCACTACATTATTGACAATTTGGGGAAGATTCAGTTGGTTAATTATAATAACAATAGCAATAGCACTTAGATTTGTATACCACTCCATCAGTAGTGGGTTCTAAAACTCTTTACTACTGGTTCACGCTCCCGCTCATGACACTTCTGTGCATGCGCAGAAGCGTCCCGGACTGGTCGGCGGAGCCTCCCACCGCCGGCGCTACCGGTTCTTAGAACCGGGCCGAACCGGGAGCAACCCACAGCTGCACTCCATAGTGCTTTATAGCACTCTCTGGATGGTTTACTTTGTCAGCATATTGTCCCCAACAATCTGGATCCTCATTTTACAGAAGGATGGAAGTCTGGATCAAGCTTGAGCCTCATTTGGATTGACCTCCAAGCTGTGGGCAGAGTTTGCCTGCATTACTGCATTCTAACCACTGCATCAGCAGGGCTTCTTTGAGAAGTGTGAGATTCCCTGTTCCAAAATAAAATTGTACATGTCTAATTGTATTTGTGTTTGTTTATTTGTCAAGCATATATGATTATAAGCAAAATATAAACAGTAAAACATTATTGAATATATATGTAATGGTACAAGCATGAATAAGAGTAAAAGAGGTATGAATATATGGGTACATTAGGACAGGAACGGTAGGCACGATTGTGCGCTTATGCACAATGCTTATGCACAATGCATGATCTCATTTCAGTTTTCTTGCCTCTATCACAGATATACCTTAGTAAAGTCTTGCACTGCGTCGTGCCATTGCATTCAAATGGGATATTGCATATTTATCATTAGGTTGAACCTAAGCTTGGTTATAATTGGAAATGTTCCATTGATTTGCATCTGAATAAAAACCCTGTGGTAACACTGAAGATCATAGGAAGTCTGTTTGCCATTAGAAAAAAAAATTAAGTTAGTAATGATATTAACAGTGCTTCTGGGAAAAAAATAATACTATCCTCTCTGGGATTTTTTTCTCCTTCAGTTATTTGCCACCTTCCTTGCATGAATGGTGGGCAGTGCAGCTCAAGAGACAAGTGCCAATGCCCTCCTAATTACACTGGTAAACTCTGCCAGATCCCTGTGCAGAGTGGAAGTACTTCGCAACTTTATCATAATTCGCAACAAGTAAGCAAAACTGTGGGCTCTCATGTCATCCATTCCACACATACTTTACCACTGACTGTGCCTGGGCAGCAAGGAGCCAAAGGTAAATTTTTTTTCCTCCTATCTCTTCTCTCCGGCTAGATTTCTAGGTTGGCTGCAATGAGACGTTATAATTTAACCTGCCAAGCTATCAGAGACTTTGGTAACGTCTCCTCACATAGCTGTGATCTGACATTCAAAGCCTACTGGAATAACACAATGTGCTTTCTAGCATTCATTGCATTCTTGCATTCACAATCATTAATTATATTTTTAAAAATTGCTAGCGAAAAATTAACTGAAAAGGATTTTTATCTTCTTTGTGAAGTTGAAAAAGTACGATTTTCAAATGAAAATGACTTCTCTTTCCATGCTTGGTGGGTGTTCCTTACCTTTTTCATATCTGTGTTGTCAGACAACAATTGAGAAGTGTGTGCGATTAATTTCTGAGCTTGTGGTTTTCATGCATTCAGTTTGTATCTCCTCTGTTTATTTTAATTTGATAGAAATCACGTGTTCAGCCTTTTCACTTAAACATTACAATTAATCAAAGCCTGCAACTTCATCAATATATTTCAAAGTCACAGATTTACTTTTCACATTAGATTTCATGATAAGGACACTGGCTTTTTTCTTGACAGATTTCTTTTATTGTTTGTTTCTTTGTTTATATTTCATATTTCTAAGTTGCCCACCTTCTTCAAGGAGAGGCTTTTAAACCGTTCTCCTATAAAATGTCAAACTGTTCTTAAATTCCTTAAAACGTCTGGGAAAAAGGTTTTTTGGGGGAAGATGGAACAATTTTTCTCAGATAGACCTTGCAAACATTTAATTCTACCCTTAGAGTTGAATTACTAGTTCAGACCTTTGCTAAATGTTAGAGTGTTTTATACACAAGAAAATCTTGAGTATTTTAAAAATAATTGGCTGACCAGCTTTTAACTTTTTTAGATATTTTTTTCTCCAGTGTAATTCAATGTCATCTATATTAAATGGTATTTTGATCCAGAACTTAATAATCATATTCACAGGTCATCTTATGCAAAAAAAAAGGGACTTCATAAGTTACAATTCCAATCATTTTGTAACATCTTTTCTTCTCTCACTGTGTAAATGGTTCACATGTCATCTAAGCGAGGGCTTATGTCTTAGTGTACCCATACCAAGGATGGGTTGTAACTTACCTCGTCACCGGTTTGCTGCCTCCCGCGCTGTGTGATTGCGCACCGTGTGGCCATGCCACATGGACGCGCTTTGCGCAGTGCCAAAAACTCAGCTTTTGCGCATGCGCAGAAGCAAAAACCAGCAAAAAATTCAAAAACAATCCCCCCCCCCCAAAAAAATTCCAAAAATAAGATGTCGGCGTCCACGGACTGGCACTGACACAACCGGCTCCGTAATGCACCACTGGTTTACTACCGGTTTTATAGAACCAGTGTGAACCGGGAGGAATCCACCTCTGACCCAAACCAATATTTATATAAGAATAAGACTGGATTCAAAATTGGCTAATGATTCTTGTACATTTGGGTGAATTTAATCATAATCCTAGATTCAAAATCACGAGGAACTTTCCTTCTCAGGGAAGAGGAAGATTGTATATGCGTGTGTACTAGTGGTGGGTTGCTGCCGGTTCGGACCGGTTCTCCCGTACCGGTGGCGGAAATTTGCCCCTGCTCGCCGAACTGGCAGCGATGGCCAGCTGGCCACACCCCCGAACTGGTTCTCCGGTCGCCGCTCCTTGAAAGTGGCTTGCAAAGAACGTTAATTTGCATGACGTGATGGTGGCGCGTGAGCGAAGCGAGAGAGTGCACACAAAACGTGCACTTCCGACACAATGCGAACTGGTAGGGAAGGTAAGTAGAACCCACCCCTGGTGTGTGCTCACTTACCCTCTAAGCTGCACGGCCACGCACATAATGAGAGAACGCCACGTGGAAGTTTCTAACTTCCGCGCAGCATTTTCTAATGGCCGAGGCTGCGCACCTGCACGGCCGCGCACATAAAAAGAGAATGCCACACCGCAGTTTCTAACTGCCGCGCGTCATTTTCTGTTGTTACAGGGAACATTGTGTGTGCTTTTAACTTATTACCCTGTATTTTTGATAATCCAGCAGTCTTTGACAAAATTTAAGGTGTTTCAAATGCTGCTATGAAAATCAATACATAATTTCCAAGTTGAGCCATGTCTTCTCTTATTTGGAGATTTTTAATGCTTGATTTCTTACTTTTACAGTGAAAATTTCTCCTAACATTGTAAATATCCATGTTAAACATCCACCTGAAGCTTCTTTGCAATTTCATCAAGTTTCAAGAATTGACAGCACTTCAGCAGGTCAAAAACCAAAGACTCCTACATCGGGGCATTCCCAGAGTCCTTATCAAAGCCTACCATTTCGGAATTCCCAGAAAATTCATTCAACCTACATTCATCAGCAGCCTACTTTTCCTGTTTCTGCTAAAACACAACTTGGACGATGTTTCCAGGAGACAGTTGGGACCCAGGTATTTTTTAAAAAATGCCTTTAAAAAATAACTATGCATTTCTTGTAAACAAAAAAAAAACCTATTTTGCTCCATGTATTAGACATCGTGCTATAAAAATGACTTTACAAATCTGTTAATAGGAGTTAAAATTTAGGACAAAAATAATGTGTTTGAGGAATGAATAGGGTCCTGCATTTTGGAAAAGTTCCCCATAAAGTCTCTTTACTATTCTTAATGTTTTTCCCCTAAAATTCAAGGCATAATATAAGGCTGCTCTCAAAAGTTTCCATTCCATGTTTTGTCTTTTAAATGAAAATAAGGAGTTTCTAAATAACCTCCACATATTTACCTTCCAATGTAAGTGCTATATTTTGAAAAGTTACATTTTTTCACATTTGCCTACAGATGCCATACAAATGCCAATCCTACTTTGTGGATTAAAAACAATGTGCTTCCAGATTAAGCTGTTAATTTATATGTTAGCAGTTCAATTTAGTAACATTTGTTTGAACGTTTTGTTGAAATGTATTCAGGTTTTATATATGTTTGAGTAGTATGTAAAACACCTCTTTGGAGATGAACTTTAACTTAAGATTTTGCCTTTTCTTCAGGTATAGTCTTTTCCTTCTCCATTCAAAGCCTAAACATTGAAAGTCTATTTGCATACCAACTTTTAATCCTTAGACTTCATTCTAGATAGAACATTCACGAATACTATTACTAATTTTGAACTTTGATAGCCAAGCAACATTTTTTTTAGTTCTTAGTTATTCATGGGTGTCTTGAAAGTTAGATTTTTGTGACTTATATGATCTTATTATTAACAGATTTGTTAACCACTATAAATCACATAGATCATCATTTTAAACTGAAATTTATTGTAATGCTCAAGATACTAAACCTTAAATATTGCAGTTGGAGTTTGTAAACTAAAGAAATAACTTCAGAAATGACAATTTATTCAAAAGAGAGAGGAAAAAAAGGGAGATGTTTGAACTGGGAAACAGCCTAAGATTTACTGGAAAGTCCCAGACTAATCCCTGCCATAATTCTACAGTCCAGTTGCCATTTTCATGATTATGGAATATGTCTGGCACAAAATGAGAACACAATATTGGCTCTGTGAAAGTACCAAAAAAAAGTGGCAAAGAATAAAGAGGCTACAATAGGGAAAACTAGGAGAGATTATGAAGATGGAAGGAGGAAAAAACTCATTTTGAATTTGTTATTTTATTATTTCCAGGTTGCCTATTAATGTTATTTCAAAAAAGCATATGGTTGGTAGCAGGGGTAGGTTCTACTTACCTTCCCCACCTGTTCGCATCTCGAACGGAAGTGCACGTTTTGCGTGTGCGTGCTTGCTTTACTCGCAAGCATACGCGCGTCACTTCCAGAAATGGCCCTCTGCACATGCACAGTACTATAAAAAAAGCTTCTGCACATGCGCAGAAGCAAAAAGCAAGATGGCGCTGCCGAGATGGCGCCGCCGAGAGACCTGGCTCGGGGGCGTGGCAGGCCTGGGTGGCTGGCGGTTCCAGCGACCGAGGCCGCCAAGTTACTACCGGTTCTATAGAACCAGTCTGAACCGGGAGGAACCCACCTCTGGTTGGTAGATCTAAAACCTGAGTGTTCACTATCATCTGCTTTATTTGAAAATTAATTTTATGTGTTTGTTTTCTATAGGTAGAAGATTTTTAAAATTATTCCCAAAGTTACTTTGGCTATTACTGAACTTTGTTCTAGGCTATATAGATAAATGTTAAATTGCTAATAATACAATGTCACTTTCATATAAAAAAAATCAAAGTATTTGGAAAACATCATACTTTCCCTTTCTCTACCCCAGGGGTGTCAAACTCAATTTCACTGAGGGCCGCATCAGGGCTGTGGGTGACATCGGGTGGGGTGGGGAGGTGGGTGTGGCCAACTGGGTGGGTGTGGCCAACTGGGTGGGCATGGCCAGCTTGACACAACTCCCGAAACTGCTGGCATGTTTCCTCTTTGCATTGGGTAGATTGGGCCGAAGCCATACTGGTCTGATCTTTCCTCTTCGCATTGGGTAGACCGGGCCGAAGCTACGTTTGGCCTGATCTTTCCTCTTCACATTGGGTAGACCAGGACAGCCCTGCAGGTCGGATCTGGCTGGCAGGCCTTGAGTTTGACACTCCTATGCACATGATAATTGATCCAGAAGAGATTAGACAACCATTTGTCTGAGATGGTATAGACTTTCCTGCTTGAGCAGTGGGTTAGACTAGAAGACTTCCAAGGTCTCTTCCAATCTGTTATTCTGTTAATACTTTATCACAATTAATATTAAAAATGGAGTTAATTTTCCATGCAGAAATCATCCCCCCCCGTCTCTCTCTGTGTACAATCTGAAACTCTCAAAAGCCTTGAATTTGGTTCTGAAAAAATCTTAAAACATTGGTATGATATTGTAATTTTAATGTGTCAGGAGAATGCAAAGTGTGTGTGTGTGTGTGTGTGTGTGTGTGTGTGTGTGTGTGTGTGTGTGTGAATGTATGTGTATTTGTGTGTATGGCTTGACACTAATAGTAATTACAGGTAGTCCTTGATTTACAGCAGTTCATTTTTGTGACTGTTCAAAGTTACAACGGCACTGAAAATGTGACTTATAACCATTTTTCACAGTTACGACCTTTCCAGAATCCCCATGATCATGTAATCAAAATTCAGATGCTTGGTAACTGGTTCATATTAATGTCTGTTGCTGTGGCCCAAGATCATGTGATCCCCTTTTGTGACCTCCTGACAAGCAAAATCAATTGGGAAACCAAATTCACTTAATAATCGGGCTACTAACTTATCAACTGCAGCGATTCACTTAACAGCTGAGGCAAGAAAGATCGTAAAATGGAGCAAAATTTACTTAACAAATGTGTAACTTAACAGTAGAAATTTTGGGCTCAATTGTGGTCATTAATCGACGACTACCTGTATTTAATTTGAAATTAAGCTTAAAGATACATTAATTCAAAGTAATTTAACTTTTTTCTGGACTAACAGTTTTTTGAGGTAATGTGGCAGACACATCCCTTAAAGATCAAGTGGTCTGCATCCTTATTTTAAGGCGCTCATATCTAAAAAAATACTTAGTTTATTATGTAGCAAGTTTGCAAGATAATAATGATGGATGTGAAATCTTAACTACATAGAGTTGCCTAAAAGTTAAACACTGAGTGATGTATTTGAATACTGTGATAGAGAGTGTGGTTGTTCCAAGTCATTTTGTTGCTAAGCAGTGCATTTGCTGAGAATACCTAAAGCCAGTCAAGTTGCTTTGGTATATGGGATATAAAATAATAATAGCATTTGTTTTTCATAGCAAATTTCAAACATAAGCAATTACTCGTAATTTGCTCAGCGCTTAAAATTAGAAGGCAGTCAGTTTCTTAACTGAAGAGCTAACTCTGCAAAGTCTGAACAAAATAATATCTTGAATAAATATTCTTTCTATGGAGTAGTTCCCACTTGAAGACTATCCTCTGCTTTCATTTTTTTTGCACTGACCTCCACATCCTTATAAATTTCCAATAGCCAGTAAATTCTTTAGCATACTTGCATTTCCCTCTAATGGAACTGCCTACATTACATACGTGTATATTAGAGGGAAATGCAAATATGCTAAAGAATTTACTGGCTATTGGAAATTTATAAGGATGTGGAGGTCACTTATTATTATTATTATTATTATATTTATTATATTTATTATATTTATTATACTTATACTTATTATACTAATACTAATACTAATTATTATTATTATTATTATTATTATTATTATTATTATTATTATTATTATTATTATTATTATTATTATTATTATTATTATTATTATTATTATCATTATTATTATTATTATTATTATTATCATTATCATTAATAATAATAATAAATCCATCCGGATAATGGCTGGATGGGGGTTGGGTGCTCTGTTCACTACTTAATCAAAAGTAATAGGATATGCTGTGTGGCTTCTGGGTGATAGAATGTTTTATTTCAGATTTATTCTGCAAATTCCCTAAAGATTTGCTTTATCTGAAGATAAATTTAATGCTAAAATCTTGAAAAGCTACATGATATCTAAGGTGAAAGGGATAAGTTTTCTTGGGGGGGGGGTTGTGTGTGTTTATTTGGGAATGGAATCATGTCATTCTAGAGTTGTGTAGCCTTGTTTGGCTGCTTTTTTTTTTTTAATGTACACAGTTTAAATAATTGTGTCTGTTCTGAGTAATTTCCATAATATTACTTCAGTAAGCAGTTGTCACTGTTTATATATTTTTTTGCACAGTGGATTTCTGAAGTTGGCTTAGTAGTCTAAAACCTTTTATTAATTACTTTGGGATTAGGGGTGATTTTATTATCTGCAGATGAGGCCGGTAATGTAATGCACATGTATATGTGGCCTTTTATCTGGCAAGCCACAGAGTTTGCTGCAACAACTGATTATTAAGATCACGTGAAGTGTTAACACTACTTTATAATGCCTTGGTAAGCCACACTTGGAATAAAGCATCCAGTTTTGGTCATATAAAAAAGATACTGAGATTCCAGAAAGAGTGCAGAGAAGAGCAACAAAGATGATTAGGGGACTGTAGGCTAAAACATATAAAGAACGGTTGCTGGAATTGGGTATGTCTAGTTTAATGAAAAGAAGAACTAGGGGGTGACATGATAGCCATGTTTCAATATCTCAGGGCCAACGGTGGGTTGCTCCCGGTTCGGACCGGTTCTTAGAACTGGTAGCGTCGGCGGCTCCGCCCACCTGCCGGGACGTTTCTGCGCATGTGCAGAAGCGTTGTGCACGCATGCAAGCGTGCATGAACTGGTAGCAAAAATATTTACAACCCACCACTGCCCAGAGCAGTAGTGGGTTCTAAAACCCTTTACTACCAGTTTGTGTGCGCACGATGCTTCTGTGCATGCGCAGAAGCATCCCAGGTGGGTGGGCGAAGCCTCCCACCGCCGGCACTACCAGTTTGCAGAACCGGGCTGAACCGGGAGCAACCCACTGCTGTCTCAGGTTGCCACAAAGAAGAGGGAGTCAACCTATTCTCCAAAGCACCTAAGGGCAGGACAAGAAGCAATGGGTGGAAACTAAACAAGGAGAGAAGTAACTTAGAACTAAGGAGAAATTTCCTGACAGTTAGAACAATTAATCAGTGGAACAACGGTGCCTCCAGAAGTTGTGAATACTCCAACACTGGAAGTTTTTAAGAAGATGTTGGACAAAATTAAGTAAAGTTAAGGCTGAGGAGAGATGATATAAGAAGGTTGGGTTTCTTCCAAAATTCTGCAGTAACTGAAGAGCCTTGCTTACATGCAGAAATTAAAAAATCAAAGGGAGCTCTGCCTATTACAATGTATAGTAATCAGGATAAGTGTTGACTTCTGTAATATCCTAAAATCATACTGCCATTGTCTTCAAATTCTCTCAAGTGAAATTAATTAATGAAATGCTGTGTATAAACCTGTGGCATTTGTTCACAAAGGGTTTCCAGGTCACCATTTATGAAAGCAGGTTTTTCTTTGAAAATCATAATTTCTTTCTTATGCTTTGATAAGAAGACTGGTCATGCCAACTTAAAATGTCCTGGAATTTATTGGATTGTATTTGTGTGATTGTTTGTCAGTATTGTGTATGCATTTAGTATTGAAGAAAGATAAAAAAGTTAAGGCTGAACATGGTTTTTGAAGAATGGATAAGAGGAAAGGATAGCTGTTTTTTAAATTGTTTTTATGCAGGTATGTATTGTTTTTATTTGGACACTATATTTCTGGCCTATTTATTTATTTATTTATTTATTTATTTATTATTAGGTTCTTCTATGCCGCCCTACTCCCTAAGGACTCAGGGCAGCATACAACATTTTAAGAGAACACTAAACAATAAACTTATTTAAAAACAGTTTTAAAAAGTTAAAAAAGACATCCAGCAACATACATACAGGGGGAGATCTCTGATATAAAATTGTCTCAGACCCCTGCCTGCAGGAAGAGCCATGACTTAATGGCTTTCCGGAAGGCCAGCAGGGTGGGGATAATTCGGATCTCAGGGGGAAGTTGGTTCCAGAGCGCGGGCCCCCCCACAGAGAAGGCCCTCCCCCTAGGGCCTGCCAGCCGGCATTGCTTGGCTGACGGGACCTGAGGAGACCCACTCTGTGGGACCTAACCGGTCGAAGGGAAGTATGAGGCAGAATGCGGTCCCGGAGGTAACCTGGTCCTAAGCCATGTAGGGCTTTAAAGATGATGATCAACACCTTGAATTGTACCCGGAGACCAATAGGCAGCCAATGCAGTTGGCGGACTATGGGTGTTACGTGAGTGTATCTTGACACACCCACCACAGCACGTGCAGCCGCATTTTGCACCAGCTGAAGTCTCCGAATACTCTTCAAGGGTAGCCCCATGTAGAGCGCATTGCAGTAGTCCAATCGGGAGGTGACAAGAGCATGAGTGACCATGAGTAGAGCCTCCTTCTCCAAGTATGGTCGCAATTGGTGCACCAGGCGAACCTGTGCAAAAGCCCCCCCTAGCCACAGCTGTAAGGTGTTGGTCTAATTTTAGCTGTGGATCTAGGAGGACTCCCAAATTGCGAACCTGTTCCGAGGGAGTTAATTTTCTATGTATATATTTTCTTAGTATTATGGAATGTACATGCAGCAGCCAAAATTAATTCAACTGCAACTTTTGGCCTTTTTTCTACCATTTAAAATAATGGTAACCCTCATACCTATAATAAGGTGACCAAACGTCCCGATTTTGGCGGGACAGACCTGCTTTTTAATGATTTGTCCCGCGTCCCGCCCGTCCTCTAAAAAGTCCCGCTTTTTAAACCTCCAACGGGAGAAAGCAGAGATACCAGCAGTTTAAAACGAAGCTCCACCCAACACCCAACGCCCAAAATCTAAAGGCAACTACCGGCCAGTTACGGCAGTCGAGAAGTCCAACAAAGAATTCGGAAATTGCATGATTGGCCGCCGAACCGGAGCACCCCCTCCAAAAACCCTAATGGCCAGCATGAAATGCGGCTTTAAATCTCCCTCCAGTAAGCAGGGAGGGCGTGGCTTTTTGCAGACCTCCGGCCTATCGCAGAGTAGGAAGAAAAAAGGAGGCGGACCTTCGGTCAGTTGATTGGCTGGACAAAGAGTAAGACACATGGGTGTTATCTCCCGAACGCAGCGCGGACAATAACATACGTGCAAAAACCCCGCCTACCAAACCCCGCCATCCAATCAGCCGCGCGCGCCACCGTTGAAGTAAGACTGTTGGTTTGCCAATGAAAAAGCTGTTGACTCCGAGACAGAGGCTCTTCTCGCTCGAGCGTTCGAGGGTTGGTCGGCCAAGAGAAAGAGGTGATCGGGATTGGCCGGCGCAGCGGCGATAAATTTTAATTTCTGAAGTGCTGTGGAATGTTCAGCTCGCCTTATTTTTTTGGGGGGGGAGGCTGAGAGGGAGGGAGAAATTTCACAAGAAGGGAGGGGGCCAGAAGGGGTGCTGTACCTCCCGAGGTCCTTTGCCTTTCTTTGCAATGGCTCTGCTGGGTTGAGGCTGATGGAAGTCCGTCCAAACCATCGGGGAGGGTTTCTCGGTTTGTCCGCAGCTGATCTTTTTCTCGTGCCCCTGCAACACACACACATGCACAACCTTCCAACGACCGGGTCGGACTGGATCTCCCAGCACGACTTCCCGGTCGTTGGAAGGTTGTGCATGTGTGTGTGAGAGAGAAAAAACTCGAGCACTTTAGCACACCCGGAGGAACAGCCCGGTTGCTACGCCGCCTCGCAACTCCCAGCCGTGCCAAGCCCCGCAGGCTGCCTTTCCCCCCCTTCCCTTCCAACGCAGGCACCACCGGAGAGACGGAACCCCCGCAGTGGCGACCCTGGAGGATGGAGAAGGCAGGGGAAGAGCCCCGATGCCCAGCTGCTCGCTGACTCCAATTCCGGGCGAGCGCTCCCGGCTTGCTGCTGTCGCCGCCGCCGCGCGTGAACGCGGTCCGCGGCGGGAAGTGAGTTCAAGCGACCCTCCGCCGCTGCCGGCCTGCAACCCGGCGCCCCGGCCTGCCTGCCCCGCCCCGTGCCCCGTAGCTCTTGACTTTGCCAGAGGTGCCGACCCCCAGCGTGTCCCCCAGCACGTAGTGAGCGATCTTCACCCGGACCATGAGACTCCGCATCTAACCAGCCAGCCAGCCAGCCCAAGCCACTGCCGGCTCCCGAAGGGGAGGCAGGAGGCGAGGAAAGGCCTCCCGCCTCCCCCCCATTCCGACATTTGCGTTGTTTTGCCCTCTGCGCATGCGCAGCGTTCTGCACATGCGCAGAGGGCAAAATTCAAATGGCGCCGAGGCGGGCCCGCGCCCCCCCGTCCCGCTTAAAAAAAAAATCTGGTCACTTTAACCTATAATCTATTCTGGATCTTTCTGAAAGCCAACAATACTGGTACAAGGAAACAGAATAACTGCTTGACTCCTTCTCCATTTAACTGCTTTACATTTTATTTTCATAAAAATGCTCTTGATATTACTTAAAACATTCCTCACTGTATCTTTATAGCATTAATATAGATAGTAAAGTTTGTATTTCTAATGTGTGCCCTATTAATTTTTCTTCTGACTAATGAGTGTTGAAATGTTGTTGGAAATTTTGAAAGTAGGATTAATATAATTTAATGCATATGTTGACCATGTGTTGGGTTTATATAGAAAAAGAAAAAAAAACACAATGGAAACCCCCATTGTTACATCTGTTTTGTTATAATTGTTATATTTTAATGTAGTCACTGATGTTTAAATCAAATATTGAGTTACTTAATGTATGTGTTCCCATAAAAGTTATGCATTTTTCTACATATTTTAGCTACATATGTAATGTAGGCAGTTACATAATCTTTATACAATTTTATACGCAATGTGTTAGCTATGCAATTCATTTCCTAAGCATTGTTGATAAGTTTATCCTTCACAGAAGTTATTACTGCCAAATAATTAAATAAAATACTATAGCTCAGTGTTTCTCAATCACAGCAACTTTAAAATGCATGGACCTCAACTCCTAGAATTCCCCACGACTAAAAACTAGTCATGAAAAAAAATTTTTTTGTAAATAACTCCACAACAACTATTATCTCGGGGTTTTTTGTTTTGGTTGGGGTTTTTTGTTGTTGTTGTTTTGGTATTGGCTTTTGGGGCTTGCAGAGAGCTTCTTTCTTTCTGCAATAGTCCTATTGAATGTTCTTGTTGGACACACAGCAGAGATGGAGAACTTCAGCTTGTTTGAATACCTCTATGAAATTCCATTCTGCCACCATTATATGCATATCTGGCTATTGCTTAAATACAAGGCTGGTGTAAATGAGCTGAGGTGGCGCAGTGGTTAGAGTGTAGCACTGCAGGCTATTTCAGCTGACTGCTAGCTGCAATTCAGCTGTTCAAATCTCACCGGCTCAAGGTTGACTCAGCCTTCCATCCTTCTGAGGTCGGTAAAATGAGGACCCAGATTGTTGGGGGCAATATGCTGAACTCTGTAAACTGCTTAGAGAGGGCTGTAAAGCACTATGAAGCAGTATATAAGTCTAAGTGCTATTGCTATTGCTAAACAGGAGGTAGCATTGATATTCTAAAATAGAAATTAAGAATAAAATCAGGTCAGTCTAAAAAAAATTAGCTCTTCAGTTTTCATCTTTTTCCAGATATTGAAAGAAACGGAGTTAAGCAAGTATGTGACAAAAGACATACATGATTACTCCCTCAGATTGATGGCAGTTTTCCATTGAATAGATTGTCTGCATACCGCTTTGGAACAGTTGATATTGCTAAAAAGATAGAATCCATCTCAATTTAGTAATTATTTATAAACAGTTTCATTAGTTTGTTTTATTTAAGTGAATGAGCAAGTAGGAATTGGCATGGATACATGGAAATAATAGCATGTGGAATCAGTAATAATACAGTTTTAACTGTAAAGTCAGAGGGATTTGATAATGAAATGCTTTCTCCGTTTGCAGATATTTACAAATAGCTCTTAGAGAAGTTTTAAAAATACATTCATTAATTCACATCTACATTGTAAACCACCACATTACTAATTAGCATTGCTAATTTAAAACAATATTAAAGTCAAGAATTCCATGCTTTTTTGTATGGAGTATTTTTCTTCAAAAATGGTTTAAAATATTTTACAGCAAACAAAATAGTCTTTTTTATTTCATGCCAGTGATATTTATATAACTATAAATACTTGACATTCTATTATTTAGACTACTTAGAATATTGGAAATAAAGGAAAAGAAAATAGATATATTAATATTAGCTATAATTTAGGATATTTTGAACATTAAAATTATTTTGGCTTTTTCATTTAAAGTTAAATATAACAGAAAGGAAAAAAATAAAGAGTATGCTGCAACTTGCATCAAAGTATTTGTAATATAGTAAGGGTTTCAGTCTTAAACTAAATTATTTGATATTAAAACCTCCACTGTATTGTTAGTTGGTATATATGTGTCTATGTATATCCGTATGTATGTGTTTGTGTGTATGTGTGTCAATGAAAGGTAAAAAAGATAAAATAGATGAACAAATAGAAAATAAATAAAATAAAACAGTGAAAAGAATAAAAGGCAATAAAAATGATTACTTTTTTATTGCCCTCTTTTATAAATCTGCTAATCTGCAATATTTGTACACATTTAGGCCTCCTTAGAAACCAGACTGTAGGAGATTATATTTGCTGTGCTGCTGTATGGGAACCATTTTCGCTTAAATTTAAATTTCTATATATATAGTGTTAGTTTTGTGTATTCTCCAAGTTTAAGTTCCCAACCAGATATTGTCAGAATTGTCTTTGTTCCAGTGTGGAGCAACTTTTATTCTCACTGCTCTAAGCATATATCTCATTAAATTCTTGAAATATGATTTTGTCAGATATTTTATTTCAACTATTTGTAAATGCAGCCACGGTATATTCCAGCCTTGACTAAACAATTTTTGTTTAGCATATTCATAGAATCAGACTGAACCATACCTGCATGTACAATTACACAATTAGAGTCTTGAATTCCTTGAAGCTAAAAAATATGCATCAGCAGAACTTAAGCAATCGTTTTCAAAAATCTGTATGGATACATTTTCAACAATGACTGTCCTATCTTCTGTTAATCTTTATAATATCAGTGATGTTTAATATCAGAAGATAGCAAAAGCATCAAATGCAAGTTCAGTTAATTGATCAAAGTCAATACACTGATATATTGATCCTTTAAGAAAATATTGGAAGCCAAACCAAATGCTGGACAAGTTTCTTTAGCCAATCTGGAGTTACCTAACAGTCTTAGGGGACTTATGTAGATGGGGGGAATTGAAGTAAAGATGAGCAAAGCAGGGGAGGAGAAGTGTAATGTCGTTGCCTAAAAATGGCATAGTCCTGGCCTAACTAATGCAACTGGGACAAAGTTGTGCGGTCACGTGAAGTTTTATCTACTGATCAAATCACTTGGAAATGGAAATTCTAGTCCCAGTTAGGGTCATTAAGCCAGAACTACCTGTAATGTAGGGGACAGGGGTGGGTTCCACTTACCTTCGCCACCAGTTCGCATCGTAATGTTTCGCGCATCCCCTCATGTGATTTGGCTTCCGCGCATGCTCAGAAGCAGGAATTAGCCCGAAACACAGCTGAGGAGCTCATCAGCTGTGCTTCGGGCAAAGAAATAAAGGCCAGAATTCACCCACGGGCGGTCGGGCGGGTGGGCCCTTTTTCAAACCGCGGAAGGGGAAAAATGCACACAAAATAAATAAAAAAAGATGGCGGCATGCACGGTACCGACAGTGACATCACCAGCGGGTCGCTACCGGTTCGGGCGATCTGGTCTGAACTGGGAGGAACCCACCCCTGGTAGGGGAGTAGTGTGTCCTTCCAATGACTTGCAGAGAGTCATTATCTCAGAACAAAATTCTGGCAATCACAGTTACTGCTTCCAAGTGGAATCCCCAGCCATGCCTTCCCAGATTACATGAGTTGAATTCAGTTATCCTCAATATTATAATATCATTTTTATTGTTTTTAAAATGAAAATTCCCAACAGAAGGCAGCAGCTGGAGATCACAGAATTATGGGAGTATTTCAGATCCTCCCATCAGCAACATTTGGCATTGCTTGTGAAGCTGTTATTTGTATTAAGAGCTCTATTATTTTATTGCAGGAGTAGTTTATGTGCATGGATCACTTCTCGGCCTTTTGGCTAAGCTCAAGTATGTGCAGTAGCTCAACAACGTTGAAACAGATGGTGAGCAAGGCCCTTTCTCACTGTTGGAGAGTTGGCTAGTTGATGAAGCACCTTCTTCATTTGAGTCTGAACGGCAAGCATGTATTTCCTCACATGTAGGACCAAACCTGACAAGCAGAATATATAATGTCCACTGTAATTGATTCAGGCCCAATTAAAATGGAAAAGATGTGTTTCTTTTATGAATCAGTACTACCATATTAAATATGTTTATTAATCACTGACATTTTACAAGTCCATCTCTATTATTATGATTAAAAGGAAAATAGTAAGCATTTTGTTTAAAAAAGTTTTAAATTACAGTTAAGTAAAAGCACCCTTGAGTTGAATTAAGCTCCTGGTATCTGCATCCAAGCAACTTTGTTAGGACAGATGTGGAAATAGCTTGCCATTCTACTTTTCTGGCACATTTTTTTGGGTTAATTTTTTGGTCTAGAAGCATGTTTGGAATTCCTAGGGATTCTTCCATCCATATGCTAACTAGGCCTGACCCTGCTTGCCTTCTGAGATTAGCCAAGATAAGCAAAGTACTGCTGTCTGCTAAGGTTACACTGCAGTTAGGAATTCATGTTTACATATCGAAGAGGCCACGTAAAACAAAATATACAAGAAGAGAAAAAAGTGGGAAGTGAAAATGAGGGTGTGCACAAAATGTGTGGCAGAAACACTTCACATTCCCGAGGTAGTGCAATGATTGAAGTTTGTGAAGCAAGAACCAGAAGTTCCCAGCCAAGGGAGGACCATGATGTAAATACATATCAGTCTTCTAAGACCATCACTTGTATCCTTCAAGAATCTTTCAAGAATCAATTCAATTGCATCAAGTAGAGTGTAAATTCTAGAAAACAATACATAAATCTCTGAGGTCTTTGCTCTGTAGTTGTCAATCAACTGAAGTATTGGAGCCTATATTCTTGCCTACAATGAAGTTTATAATCTTACTGAACTATGTTCTAGGAGTCTTCTATTGAATCTAGTTAAGATAACTAAACTGAAGATTAGGCACTTCTGTTTCTTGCCCAGTCCAGGTTTGAAACCTAGTTTATAGATAAAGTTTATATTTTTATCATACAGTTCCTTAATTGCCTTGGCTTGTAGCACCAATAGCACTGAGTGACAATGTCTCATATAATTATTGTCTGCTATTTGAGTTTCAAGCTATGTTGGACTATAATCAACCCATGACCATTTTTCTGAATTTTGTGTGTCATCAATGCTATGGCATCTCTACAATAATTTTAACTTTTGATATTATTTTCGGAACAGTAAATTTCCCAATGACTCTAAGTTAAGCACTTGTCTGTAGTTTAGATTTCTTAATTTTCAACAAACTACATGTGGTATAACTATTGGGTCTTGTACATTAGATGTAACTTTCATAACAGTTTCAGACTATTATGAAATATGCTATTTTATATTCAGGAGGATATATCAGTAGTTCAATTCTATAGATTATGGAACTAAGGCATTGTATTTGGCCTGTGACTTTCTCAGTTGAGTGTTCTCCTACTGTATTATATACTACTATATTTAACAAGAGCCGAGGTGGCGCAGCGGTTAGAGGCAGGTACTGCAGGCCACTTTAGCTGACTGTGATCCGCAGGTCAGCGGTTCAAATCTCACCGGCTCAAGGTTGACTCAGCCTTCCATCCTTCCGAGGTAGGTAAAATGAGGACCCAGATTGTTGGGGGCAATATAAATATATATTGCTTACTGGTGTAAACCACTTAGAGAGTGCTTGCACTGTGAGGCGGTATATAAATGTCACTAATAAATAAATAAATAAATATATTAGCTGTTAGTATAGATAATATCTAGTCTACATGGCAGGTTGGAGTAAAAACAGAATAACAGTGCACTCAATAAGGCATAGTTTGGAGTAAACAAACTATGCAATAGATTATATACTTCAGAGGGGAGAAGAAAGTATTGCATTATTTTACTTTCTCTTCATTTGATATCCAGAGTATGGTATTATATTTCTTCTGTAAATACCTCTTGTATGTTATCACTTTGTTATGATAGAATTATGCAGTAACTTCAGTGATCCTTAGAATGATGCAAGCAGCAGAATAAGATTCTGATGGAAGGGGTCACTCTTACTGGTAAAGTCAAAGAGAGAGGAGAGACTAACAGTAATCCATAAAGGGGATGAAGACATTTACTGTAGATGTGGAAAAACCCAAGCAATTTATAAAAAGAAAGTCCAAATTCAGGGGAAAAAATGGAAAACCAACTGTGTATTGTTTCTTAAAAATTGTATGGGCATAGATGTAACATTAATCCAGTTTGGGTGCCAGATAATAAGTCTGCCTGTATGAAAGAAATATCCTTAGTTATTAGTACATCAGAATATCAGAAGCTGATCTGGAGGTGTCAAACCCATTACAGGAGGTGGTGATGTGGCCAGGATAAAGTCTGGTTATTGATAATGCCAGTAGTGAAAGAGTAGTTCCATGACTGATGATGGACATAAGACACACAGTTGCAACATGGAATGTAAACTAAAGGGGGGGGGGGAGGGAATTAAAATAGTAAAGTTGAAATCACACATTCTTTAGGACAAAATGGACTGAAATCAACCATTTTAAATCCATTTTAACATAGAGGCCTAGTTGGTGGGAGAGGGAGATTCCCTCTCTTTAGGAGGGAAGGTGATGTTTGTGACCTTGAAAAAGTACAACTCTTCCTAAAGAATCCCTCTTCGGATCACTTATCATTATTGTCCAGTTGATAAGAGTTGTGGGAATTCTGCTACAGAGTACCCTAGAGGAAATAGGTTATCTAGGCTCCTTTTAGTTGGTATTCATACATGATCCCAGAATGGAAATAGCATTGGTCGCACTGATGAATGATCTTTATCTAGACTTAGATAAAGGTAGTGCACCCATTCTGGTCCTGATAGATTTCTCATCTACTTTTGATACTGTAAATAATAAAGTATCTGTCTGGACCACCTATGGCGTTAGGCGCTGTATATATTACCATGGGTTCTAGTCCTGCATTAGCAGGAGTTTGCAGTCAATGGTGAGGGGGAGAAAAGGTCAGCCCCATAGCCTCTCATATATGGCATACCTTAGAGGTTGATTTTTGTTTTACTTCTGTTGTTTAACACTTACAGGAAGTTTCTGGAAAATGTCGGCAATAGATTTGGGATCCAGTATCACTGGTAGTTGTCCCAGCGTCTGGAGGCTCTAGGGGCCTATATGGGAAAAACTATGTGTGTGTATATGTGTGGGTATTAGTCAGCTATTAATCTGTAAAAAGATTTGCAGCTCTTTACTTGAGACTTTATACTCATGATTTGGTGTATTAAATAATGTTTGGAAAGATTTTTGGAATTTTATGGTCTTTATACACTTGATCAGTTTTCAAATTCTGATGAATATCTATGGGAAGTTGACTAGTGGAATGTAAAAATTCAAATATTGCTTTTGTATCAGTTCTATCTTATTGCTTCTGACCTATTCAAACAGCAGCATTTGATTTTTAATGAACTGAAATCGATTATCATTGGAAGTCACGTTCAATCATCCCACAAGTGCAGTGATATAATTGTACTATAGCTAATATGTTGTCCCTATTTAATGTTTTAATGGCTAATTTTTGAATGTGGACTGTTTGAGACATTGAAAAATTGGAAGAGAAAATTTTGAATTTTGGGATAATAGTTAACATTTTTGGTTAATAGGTTTGTATTTCTTTAAAAAAAACAAGAACAGCTTCTTCTTGAATGTTTAGGTGGTCAATTCAAAATTGAATTTTTAGGTCTGTTTTAGCTCTATGTGTAAGTTATCCAGAGAGAGGAAAGGGTGTGTCTATCTTTGCAGTTCCAGCAATAAACAGAGCATAAATTTGGCAGTAAGATGAGTAACTAGAAACATTTTTTTAATAAACGTAACATAGAGGCTGGCAGAAACTATTCTGTACAGAACTAGCACTATTTTTTCCATATAAGAACAATGAAGAAAAGCATTATATATTTTTATAAAAAATATTTGGGTTGTTGGTATAAAGAAGGATAAACAGGTGCTTAAGTTTTTGTTCACCTATAAGTTAATTTCACATCTTTCACACACACAAAGCAATTCTAAGGCCTGTGCACTCTACTGATGGCTGGAAGGAAAGGCTTGTACATTTAAGGATATGCTAGAAAATCTGTTAGAATATTCCTAACACTCACCTATCCTGTAATCTAGGCTCCTGCTCCTTCCTGAACCAGGACAGCTGGCAGTACTTACTAATTCCCATTAATCCTCTTGACAATAATTAACATTTTCCATAGCATTTAGCCCAGGATTCTTCTGAACAGGTCAATGTTTTAGTACTGTATCTGTGTGATATGCATCTTCTTAAAAATCTCTCTCCGATATACAGTAGTTTTTCTTTCTCTATGCAGTGATTCCAGTTGTTCCAGACTGAGATTTTGATTGTTTCTCTTACATTTCATTCTTTTAATCAGGGTGTTTGCTGTTTCTCACTGGTTTCTGGCATGCCATTGCAAACATAGCATTTTTAGTGGTATAACAAATGTCACTTTGAGCTGAATTTACCATGTATACAGACAGACAGACATTTCAAAGTCAGGCACGCATAGAGAAGGCAAATGGCTCATGTGATTTCAGCATGAAAAGAAAATTGGAGCACCAAACAGGATCATGGATAAAGAACTCTTGGGCACCCATAGGAATAAGTGAAGAGTAATTTACAAAAGGTTGTAGAGAAATGTATTGTAGGTAAAATGCTAATTCACACTGGAAAAACTGAAGACCTGAAGCAGAAGTTTTTACATTCTTGTGAATCTTAAAAACCACCTGGTCCGGTATGATCCTGAATTAGCAGCATGGAAGAAGACATGTGTCCTTCAGAAAGACTAACTTGAGATTTTCCAACATTTTCCAGTGTAGCAAAGCACTTCCTGGCCTCTCCAAGCAAGAAGATTGTTGTGGGACTGTGGGAACTTCCTGGGGTTTTAACAAGTGCCAAAAATGTCCAAAGAAGCCAGGTAAGCTTTTAACAATATGCTTTCTGTTATTTTGCATAGTATACATATATTTTTCTTTCAAATAAAGTAGTGAAAACATATGAAAACTTTTTTCCAGAGTAATCTGAAAATCAATAAGAAAGTTTGGTCTGTCCTATGTGTTTCAAAGATCTTTTCAGATGGCATTAGTGTTTGCATTGAAGAAAGAAGAAATAGATCCCATTTTCATTAATTAGTCTAATTAATTAAAGAGTATCTATTCATAATGAGACTCAAAGGAGCAGAGGATTTCCTCTCTTGTATTTGATTGCAGTCTAGCGCACAATTTTATTGGGAAGAAAAAGAAAGCATACACATGCCTACTAATTTTAAAGGATAAAAGTGATGCATCTAAGATCTCCAACAACCCATAAGAGTAAAAGAGAACAAGATGTTCAGATTTTTGACATTTAGGTGGTGGTTGACTGATTCCAGAGTTACTTTGTTTCCATAATAGTTCGACTTTTTTTTTCTTCAAACGAGGGAATATTGCTTGTCTGATAGTAATAGTTGTTGGATAATAGTAGACTTTTTGTGGCTTCTGGTGTCCTGAATTCTGCTGCCTTCAAGACTGAAATACTTTTAATGCCAATTTGGAACTAAATAATTCCCAAAAGCAAATTAGCAGCAGCAACAGTATTAAGACATATTTAAATGTTGTACAACCTTTTATTTGGGATCAGGATTCAACCCTTTAAAAAAGTGAGGTGATATTACGGTAAAACATTTGGATGATAACAGGTGGATCATTTTTTGTTTTTCTGTTTTGTTTCCTCTCAAATTTAGCTTATTTTGGATATAACCAGGTAGTGGATTGTCCACAAGGTTATAAGAGAATTAATGCAACATTTTGTCAAGGTAAGACATTTGTAGCATTTGTTTTGAGTAATTTTTCTGATTTAAAATAGTTTGTGTTTCTCTATTTATTTAATTGGAAGTGATTAATTAGAGGAATACATTTGACCTAACCATTTTATTTGGAAAAAGACAAAATTCTACCAGAAAACAACAAGGATTATTTATCAGGAGCAAAAACGATTTTAAGTGCATTATTTATATGATTATCAATAAATACAATAATTATATATTATATTATTTGTTCTGTAATTTCCACTGCCAATAACAGTGGCTAAGGATGTTCACATTCAAAATAATTTAAAATCATAATATATCAATATTTAGTATTGTACAGTAACATCAAAATAATTTAAAAACTTAACTTGGGACTTTATAATAATAGTTAATTAAATCCATCATGATAAAATAGTTTAATCTGATTATGAAAATGGTTAGGACAGAGGACAGAGGAGATAGATTTTATTTTAAATTTATTTAACCTCTGAAAGACCTCAGGAGACTAGTCAGTGGAGACATGACATAATTTTATCAGGAGAAAATAAATATGTTGATCTGGTTCTTGAGGAATAACTTTTGCTAGCCTTAATGTACAGACTTCACCTATAATTTCCCCACCTCTGGGCTAAATATTTTGGCCATGTACATTCTAGAGCACGGGTGTCAAACTTGCAGCGTCAGATTGCCATCACGTGACATTTCATGAAGCTTTTCCCCTTCACGGAGCTGGGGTGAGTGTGGCTCACAGGCCGCCAGTTTGACACCCCTGCTCTAGAGCTAATCTGGAAGTTGCAAAAAATCTCTGGCCTAGGGAGACCCCTTAAATAGGCAAATTTCACATTTGAATGCTATTACAAAAGCATTCTTAGCCCAACAAGTTGGTTCTTTTGTTGTGTATTCTATACAGTCACCCATTTTCTTCATTAAATTAAAATTAAAATATCAGTTTGATATTGTGGTTAAAATATTGACCTAGAAACTAGGAGACTATGAATTCTAGTCCTGTCTTAGGCAGCTAGGTGACCTTGGACCAGTCGCTCTCTTTCAGCCTAGCCTACCTGACAAAGAGCCGTGGTGGCGCAATGGTTAGAATGCAGTATTTCAGGCTAATTCTGCTAAATGCCAGCAGTTCGAATCTCACCAGGCTCAAGGTTGACTCAGCCTTCCATCCTTCCAAGGTTGATAAAATGAGGACCAAGTTGTTGGGACAATATGCTGACTCTGTAAGCCGCTTAGAGAGGGCTGTAAAGCACTATGATGCATTATAAAAAACTAAGTGCTATTGCTATTGTGGGGAAATGAGAAAGAGGAAATAGTATTTATGTATGTACATTGCCTTGTGTTATTTATAAAATAATAAGGTGGGATAAAAATCTAATAAATAAATAGTGTATTTACCACAAATGCTCATGCTGAGATTAGGAGCTGAGATAGCGCAGTGGTTAAAAGCAGCATTGCGACCCTCAGCTGATTGCTAGTTTAGCAGTCCAGCTGTTCGAATCTCACTAGGCTCAAGGTTGACTCAGCCTTCCATCCTTCCGAGGTGGGTAAAATGAGGATCCAGATTGTTGGGGACAATATGCTGAACTCTGTAAACCGCTTAGAGAGGGCTGTAAAGCACTATGAAGCGGTATATAAGTCTAAGTGCTATTGCTATAAGTGCTATTGCTATAAGTGCTATTGCTATGCGCTCATCAACCTTAAAAGGTCTATTGATTTCACATAAGGTTCTGACTACTGCAATGTGCTGTATATGAGGCTGCCTTTGAACAGCATTCAGAAGCTTCAACTGGTGCAAAATGTGGCAGCATAAGTAGTAATAGCAATAGCACTTAGACTTATATACCGCTTCATAGTGCTTTACAGCCCTCTCTAAGCGGTTTACAGAGTTCAGCATATTGCCCCCAACAATCTGGGTCCTCATTTTACCCACCTCAGAAGGATGGAAGGCTGAGTCAACCTTGAGCCGGTGAGATTTGAACAGCTGAACTGCTGAACTAGCAGTTCAGATTGCAGTGCTGCTTTTAACCACTGCGCCACCACAGGCTCATAAAGTAAACAGTGTCAGATATGCAATTACTACCGTGTTTACCCGAAAATAAGCCCTCCCTCAAAAATAAGCCCTCCCCCGAAAATACCATTTCCTTTGGTTAAGGTTAGGGAGACAGAGCTGGAAATCAGGTAAGACGGCAAGAGGAGCCCCATCTTGCTCCATGCGCCCCAAAATAAGACCTCCCCGAAAATAAGGCCAAGTGTTTATTTCAGGGTTCAAAAAATATAAGACACGGTCTTATTTTCGGGAAAACACGGTACTGCATGAGTTGCATTGGTTATCGGTGTGATTCTAGATGAAATTCAAGGTGTTGGTTGTCACCTTTAAAGACCTATATGCTTGGGACTTAGTTACCTAAGGGACCATCCCAATAGTTAGTTTCCACTTGGCCAGGCAGATTGGATAGGCTGCAGGTCCTTTCAATCAAGGAATGTCAACTGGCAGAGACCAGGAGATGTGACTTCTCTGCTGTAGCCCCTCCTGCCTTTGGAACTGCCTCCCTTCAGAGATTAGAGTGGTGCTGTTGGTCTTTCACAAGGTTTTAAAAGCCTGCTATGTTCCCAGATCTGGGGACCTAAATGTATTAAGGGCCCCATTTCTTGTTTAAACTGGCAATTGTTATACTTTTCTTGGCTACTGGATACATTTATTTTTGTACTGCCTTTACTTGTTTTATTTATAATTTCATTTATATTTCGCATTTATGAACCACCCATCTCCTTCAAACAGAGACTCTGGGCAGTTTACAATAAATAATAATAATAATAACAACAGAGTTGGAAGGGACCTTGGAGGTCTTCTAGTCCAACCCCCTGCTTGCAAATGTAAACAGAATGGGAAGCATAGATGTACTCTATGTTCAAAATATCTTCCTCTGCTTAGAAAGTGAAGGAACGTACTAATACTATAGAGAACACCTGAGTTAAAATAAGTAGAGGAACATATAAAACCTGTGCAGTTGTTAATGTTTAGTAAATTCCCACCCGAAGAAGGGGGAAATGGAGATGCCTTTCAAAAGCAAATTACAGATTTTTCCAAGAGGCCTGAAGCAATAATGATGAGGGATTTAAATTCCCCTGTCATCTGTTGGGAAACAAACTCTGCCAGACATGATCTTTCCAGGAAATTCCTGACTTGTCTTGCTGACAATTTTCTTCTTCAGAAACTGAAGGAAAGCACTAGAGAATCAGTTGTCCTTCACTTGATGCTAACCAACGGGGAAGATTTAATTGAGAAAATTAAAGTAACAAATACTTTGGGGAAAGGTAACTATGTAATCTTGGAATTCTTGATTTTAAGAGAAAGTAAGCTGAGTCTAATCAAATGTATATATTAAATCTTATAGTAATAAACTCAGAGCAACCGTAAGTTATAGTCCAGGGCAAGAGGAGCTAATTGGAAGCAGAACTCAAGATGAGTAGGAGTTCTTTAAAAAATGAGATATTGAAAGGATTTCAAATCCTTACAGACAAGATTCAGTGAGGTACAAAAAAAAAGACAGCAGAAAAAGCAATGTGGCTTTACAAAAAGCTTAGTGGAGCTCTAAAAACATGAAAGAATGCATACAAGAAGATGGAAAGAAAAATAGGTTGCCAAGAAGGAGTGCAGACATGGAACTCAGAACTGTAACTGGGATATCAGAAGAGCTAAATAATGCTAAGGACAACAGAAGGGACCTTTTAAAGATATATTCAAAATAAAGAGAAAAGAATCAGAATTCTAATTGCTCAGTGGGTGAATGAAAATGCAATGTGACAAAAACCAGAACTACCCAATTCCTGTTGGCAGTTATGAAGAGTAAAATATTTTTTAATTCATTTGTTTGCCACCCAAACCCCAATGACTCTGGACAGCTCACATCTCCAATGCCCTTTACCTTCCCAAACACTAATTCTTTAAAAATAAATTCTTTGGAAGTAACATAATTAGAAATACCGGAATTTACTTTTTAAACCTTATATTAACAAATGACATATAATACAGTTTTTGGGTTTAAATAGCCTTGTCATAGAAAGATCATCCAAATCATAAATTGTTTAGTTTGATGCAAAGAAGAACACATTGTAGCTCATAAATTAAATCCAGTTGTTCTAGGCAGACTGCAGTCCAGCCAAAATGAAAAATGAAACATATTGATTATTTCTTGTTTCCCACTGACCCACCCACTTTCTTCAGCCTGTTAGGATCAACAGGAAGAAAAAAAAGAGATGTAGACTTTGAACTTTAGGACTGCTGTATGTATGGACTGACCCAATTGGCCAACACTGCGTATCTATTCTATTTAATGGTTTTATTGTCTGTAATAATACATTATCTCATCAAAGATCTCTTTCCTTCCATTTCAGTTCATATAATGATTTAAGTTCCATAATAGGCATCCTATAATTTTTTATGAGAACTATTAGTTTGAAAATTAGATCTTGGTAGGTCTGGTAATCAGGTTTGGTTTCTGAGTATGTTCACAGATAACAGGCAGAGTTTAAACTGGATAGGTCTCACTTGGTATTATATTTAATAAACCAAATCGTTGTAATTCAAGAATGGATTTCAACTTGCTTCAAATTTTATTCTGGCCGACAAAGTGTCCAAGGCCTTCACAGGGTTTTTTTCAGTGTGCTATGCCATAAAATTGAATGTGGCAAATTCTTGGGTTCATTTCTGATTCCAATGCTATGGTTGTGACCATAACTGTCAGATAACATTTTATCATGGTCTTTGGTGGTGATGGGCTGAAATTGGATTTGAATTGTTTAGAACAGTGGTTCCCAAAGGGGGCGGTACCGCCCCCCAGGGGGCGGTGGGAACCCTTAGGGGGGCGGTGAGAGGTAAGGGTGGCGACAGGGGGGCGGTGAGAGGGTCCAGGGGGGCAGTAGGTGGTTCGCCGGTCCTGTCCCCGTGCCGCCACCCATGTCCACCCAATCGCCCGCTGACGCTTTTCCCGCCACTCTTTTCCCGGTGGGGACTGGGCGGGCCGCCAGACGGGCATCTTACTGGACTTTTAACAGCTCCGTGTATCTGTTGTCTGGTCTCTTTGCACTGGTCTCCAACCTTGGCAACTTTAAGACTTGTAAACTTCAACTCCCAGCAAAGCTGGCTGAGGAATTCTGGGAGTTGAAGTCCACAAGTCTTAAAGTTGCCAAGGTTGGAGACCCCTGGAAAGCTTGCAAAATACAGAAACTCTTCTTGCGAGGGTGAGCAATTAACAACTCGCAGCGAGAAGAGTTTCTGTATTTTGCAAGCTTTTTTCCCTAGAGACTAGCCGACAGAAACACGGAGCTGTTAAACCTGTAAGACACGGGATTGGGAGTGGTGTGGGCAGGGGCTGGGTTGGGGGGGTTGGGTTGGGGGGGGCAGGAGGAGGAGGAGGAGGGAGACCTTGTGGGGAAATCGCAGCTGCCTCTTTTCCGCTTCTTCGGCCAAGAGGCACCGCGGCCAGAAAGTCGGTCCAGAAAGAGGGCAGCGATGGCGGGGGAGATCGGGAACAGTTGCCCGCCAGAGTTTCTGCCGCCTTCACCTGCCTCCCTTTCCTTTCCTTTCCTTCCTTCCTTCCTCCCTTTCCTTCCCTTTTTCCTTCCTCCTTCCCTTCCCTTCCTTCCCTCTTTTTCCTTCCTCCATTCCTTCCCTTCCCTTTCCTTCCTTCTGTCTCTTTTCCTTCCTTCCTTCCCTCCTTCCCTTTCCTTCCCCCTCCTTTTCCTTCCTACTTTCCTTCCTTCCCTTTCCTTCCCCCCTTTTTCCTTCCTACTTCCCTTCCTTCCTCCTTCCCTTCCTTTTCCTCCCTCCCTCTCCTTTTCACCTTTAATTTCCCTCCCTCTCTTTCCTTCCTACTTTCTTTCCTCCCTCCCTCCTTTCCTCCCTCCCTCCCTCCTTCCATTTCCTTCCCTCTCATTCCTTCCTTTCCTTTCTTTTCCTTCCTTTCTTCCCTCCCTCCCTCTATTTTTCTCTCCCAAACAACCCCAAGTTAAATCCTCCCCTTGGCCATTGTGTGTGCATGTGTGTCTCATCTTCTAAAAATCATAACTCCTCACCCCACCCCAAACACCCAATACCATCCCCTTCTCTATCCCACTGATGATCCCAGGTGCCCAGCCTCCTGCGCCCCCCCGCCCCGCAACCTCTCCGCATGCCCGTCTCACGATGTGGCCTTCGGCCTCGCATCCTCTGCCCACCTAATACACTGCTCTCGTTTGTCCCTGCGATGCCATCTTCCCCTGCCCCCGGATGGATAGCAATTTAGGCAGGCACGACACACCACCAGGTGAGGAGGGGGCTTTCTAGCTGTGCCTGCTGGGTACAGGAGTCCCCCCCTCCACACGGCCTCTGTGCCAAGAAAGGCAATTCGAAGGGTACCATGGGGGAGGGGGTGTATTTCCAGGAAGCCCCTTGAATGTGCCAGTGTGGGGGGAGGGGGAGAAGACCCTCCCCCATGTGCATCTGACCCACCCACCCCCTCCATTGACCACTTCTGCAGTTTTCTTTCCTTTCCAGGCTCTGTTTGGTCATCCAGTTGAGCCAACCTTGGTGAGAAACCAAAATGGCTTGTGTGGTTGTTTGTTTGTTTTTGCAACCAAATACAAACCATGTTTGGGGGAACCGGTTTCAAAACCCCCCAGTTTCCCAAACCTGGATGTTTTCGGCTACGCACGCACACACACACTCACACACACCCAGTGGCTCAATGTGGGATAGATTTCCCACCCACCTCCAGCCCCTCTTTTCAACACGCCCCTCTTCCTCGCAGACAGAAGCACATTTTAAATTGCCATAGGCAGAGCCCAGAGGAGGCAATGTAGTCCCGCGGTGTGTGCGATACACACACACACACACACACACACACACACACACACACACACACACACACACATAGAGAGAGAGAGAGAATAAGGAAAGAAAAAGGAAGGAAGGAAAGGAAGGAAGGAAGAGAGAAAGAAAGAAAGAAAGAAGGTAGGTAGGAAGGAAGACAGAAAGAAAGAAAAAGATGGTAGGAAGGAAGGAAGACAGACAGAAAAAGAAAGGAGGGAAGGGAGGGAAGAAGGAAAGAAAAAGGAAAGAAAGATGGTTGGAAGGAAGGAAGACAGAAAGAAAGAAAGAAAAAATGGTAGGAAGGAAGGAAGACAGACAGAAAAAGAAAGGAGGGAGGGAGGGAAGGGAAGGAAGGGATGTAGCAAAGAAAAAGGAAAGAAAGAAAGAGAAAGAAAGAAAGAAAGATGGTAGGTAGGAATGTAGACAGACAGAAAGAAAAAGATGGTAGGAAGGAAGGAAGACAGTCAAAAAGAAAAGAGGGAAGGGAAGGGAGGGAAGAAGGAAAGAAAAAGGAAAGAAAGAGGGAGGGAGGGAGGAAGGAAGACAGAAAGAAAGAAGAAAGAAAGAAAGAAAGAAGAAAGGAAAGAAAGAAATAGATGGAAGGAAGGAAGGAAGAAAGAAAGATGGTAAGAAGGAAGGAAGACAGAAAGAAAGAAAGAAAAAGAAAGAAAGAAGGGGAAGGGAGGAAAGAAAGAAAGAAAGAAAGAGAAAAAGAAAAGAAGAAAGAAAGAAAGAGAAAAAGAAAGAAAGAAAGAAAGAAAGAAAGAAAGAAAGAAAGAAAGAATTATGACCACAATTGAGCATAACATTTTGGTTGCTAAGCAAGAGTGTTGTTAAGTGAGTTTCACCACATTTTACAAGTTCGCCATGCCCACCCGGTCACCTGACCACTAAGCCACGCCCACCTGAGGGGGTGGGGTGGGGGGCGGTGAGGATGAGTTTGTAGCACCAAGGGGGCGGTGGACTGAAAAAGTTTGGGAACCACTGGTTTAGAACATCTGTGCTATAAGTCTAAATATTATGCCACATTGTTTCTCAGTTTAGAAACAGAAAGACTCAAACTGGATCTTTAGTGTCCTTTAAGACATATTACCCATTACCCAGACCAAACTAAAACTGCTTTTAAATAAAAAAATATTTTATGAATTTTGTTTGATAAAGATAGACAAAAGAAAGCATTTAAAATTGCTATTTTTCACAGAACCTTCATTTTAATTCTGATTCCATTCCTAACTGCTTTAGCAGATTGGTTTCAATATAATATAATCATCTGGACAAGATGTTTCAAGTAGGTGATCACTAACTACAGGTTAATTAACATGCAATAAATAGAAAACATACATTTCCCCCAAAGTTTGAAGAAACAGTCTTTTCAAAATACTTTCCTCTACCCCATGTTAAGGTTTGTTATTTTTAGGTCTCATAATGCAAGATAATTTAGGTCTCATAATGCAAGATAGTATCAGTACATTGGTTTCTTAAAGAGTTTACCAAGAAGCCATGCTTCATGTACAGTTATTAAACATTTGTTAAATTGGATATAATAAGAATTATAATTCCTAAACATTAATTAGTATCAGAATTTAAAATGCTTTTATTTTCTTACTAACCGTAGTAACCTTGAAATTATTTAACCAGGTTTACATGTCCCCTCTTATTATTTAATAGTAAAATGGCCCTGCTGTTGATAGATTGGGCAATATTTTAAAACAGACATATATGATCTACGGTACATTCTAGTAAAAGAATAGGTTTGTTATCCTTCAGGCATAGACATTTATGTTCTAACTATACTGAATCTCACTGTGTGCCTTCCTTACTAATTCATTGCCTTGATGTTATCTATCAGGTACACTGGAAGCTTTATTATTTGGGGGAGGGTGGAAGATGGATAAAATAAAAAGATAATACAGGAGTATTACAGATACTCAGGAATCATGCAACTATCAATTACTCTTAATATTCTTTTCATATTAAAAATATAAGGGAGAAATAGGAAGTGGATAAGTCCATGAAATTCTGTTTTTGGGTTGCTATAGGGTACTTGTCCTATACTGTTCATATGGGAGATTAGTTGTTACTAGTTTGATAGTCATGATTGCAGGTATCATATATTACCACCACAGCTCTATAGGATTCAGTAGAGTTATGCTATTCCTTGCCAACTTATTTGAAACAGTAGAACAATTTATCTGTGGGGGGGGGGCTGTTCCTATGTCTGAGGGATGAGTTATCATATTATGTATGAAATGAATATTTCACACAGTTGATTGTTCATATAGTGTGCAAACTGCAACCCTCTCTTCCTAAGGGAAGGTTTACACAGTTGTGATCATGGCACATTCTGGTATTATAGGTCATTACCATGATGTACATTATATTGTGCATGCCTGTTTTTCATTCAGAGTAATATAATGTCCTTGGACAAATGGTTAAAATAGACCAAGAAGATAGTCTGTTCCATATGTCAAGATATGGGGTAAAATTACATGTGATTTTTTACGGTTGTGAGCCGCCCAGAGTCTCTGTGGAGTGGGCGGCATACAAATGCAACTAATAAATAAATAAATAAATTAGGTTATAGTAACTACACTGTTAAAATATAGATATATTAGATAAAATGTAGTTAAATATTTTTTGTTCCCCCATACTACAGAAGAAGGTTCAAAGAATAATATCAGGATTATTCAGGATGTTCCTCCCATTGTGTGGATGTATTTAAATGAAGACCACCCACTGTTAAATGAGATCAACATAGCACTAGGGTTATACAGTAATCCCTCGCTATATCACGGTTCACCTTTCACGGTCTCGCTGCTTCACGGATTTGCATCGTGCATTGTGTTCTGCATTCTGATTGGCTGATTGGTAAAACAGCTTGCCAAGAGCAGTGAAATACACGTGAGGCCAGGGGTGAAATCCTCCCGGTTCGCACAACTCAACAACCTGGTGGCGTTCGCGGCGTGGGGCTTCCCCCACCCGCTTCCCCCGCCCACCTGGATGTCGGCATCTGCGTTCTTTTGCCCTCTGCACATGCGCAAAGCTGAAGTTACTACTTCACGGATTTCGCCTATCACGGGTTCTTTTTGGAACGTAACCCCAGCGAAAAACGAGGGATTACTGTATATTCTGTCCTTTCATGACAAAATTGTTGTCCTTTAAATCTGTTTCTTTCTAGACTATCAGAAACTGACAGTGCCAAATTTTTTATGTATCTTGGTCTACCATTTTATGTATCTTGGTCTACCATTCCTTAAATTAATACTTTAAAACTGAGTATCAGGTGTGGAGTAAACACATTGTTATAATACAAATAGCTTTGTTCAGTAGTTGAATTATTATGAGCCTTTTATATTTTTCAACTGTAAACTCCATTATTTATTACTTAATAATTTCCAACATATCCACTCAAATCACTTTCAAATTTCTCTCTCTCAGCTCAGCTCACCTCAAAGGGTTGTTGTTGTGTGGAAGAGGGGAAAGATATAACTCACCACCTTGAGTTATTTGTAAAAAATAATAAGGACGGATATAAATACATATACAAATTTGATTCACTTATATCTTACAAATTAATGCAATTTTGGGCATTTTCTGGGCATTCTTTCTCTGTGTTTTAAAGAGATAAGGGAAAAATGGGCACCAGATTTGAGAGCTGAAATATTCTGTAATGTCTAGTGATTAATAAAATTGTTTATACAGATTCTAATATAGGTTTATTTAACTGACAATCAGTTGTGTTCCTTTCCAGACATTAATGAATGCCAGTTACAAGGGGTTTGCCCTAATGGTGAGTGTTTAAATACCATGGGCAGCTATAGGTGTACCTGCAAACTGGGATTTGTACCAGATCCTACTCTTTCCAGATGTATCCGTAAGTAACCAAAACAGTTCGTACCGTTTAATTGTGTGTTTCCTTTCTCCTGGCATTCTTAAAATTTGTATTGGAAACAGCTCAGTCATTGACAATTTAAATGTTCCTATAGCACTTATTCTGACTAGGAGAAGTTTCAATTCACCATTTTGAATTGTTTTGCTTTAAAAGTGAATGAGAAATGATAGTTTTAATCAGATTGTATGTTGCAATAGAATCCAGAAAGTTCATTTTCCCAAATAAATAACTAAAACAAAATCAATTCTTAGGGTATGCACCAGTAGACCATTTGCCAACGCCCCCTGCCTCCAAAGTGAGGTTTAATCAGTGGCTGAGTAAAATAACTGATATTTTAAAATTTAGTAATTAAAACCCACCAATCTCAACAGGGTTTGATTAAAACGAGCAACCATATATAAACTATGTTTTGATATCTCACAATTTCTGATGTGCTCATGAAAGTAAGAGTTATTACTAATGCAAGAAGCATCCCAGACATGTTGATCGCAAGATCTTTGAGATAATTACAGTATAACGCCTTGTTTCGCTGGTTCTGCAATTACATGGTTAATTTGGTCTTTTCAGTTTCAAGAACTGCATGGGTTATTAACGATAATTCTCCTTCACCCTTAATAATTACTTTATTAGGTCTGTTATTTTATCTAATAATTATGTAATAATTAGGAAGAAGTACTTTGGATCTTACATGAATACAGCTTTTCTTTTCCATTTATCAAAGCTTCCTAACTTTGCTAAAGAGACTCTTAAAGCAGCCACAACTTTTTAAAGGGTTGCTTGAATGAACAGGGGAGAGGTACAATGCTTATGGAAAGTCTAAAATATTTCTTCCGGATCCTTTTCAAATCATGCAAAGTCCTGTTATATATATATATATGTGTGTGTGTAGCAAAAAATGCTACACATATAGAAGATAGTGTGTCGGCTATAGAAACTGCCTGGATGGTCCCAGAGAAGGGCCGAAAGGCAAAATGAAAGCTGTGATGCTTTCTCCCATATTTGGGTACACCAGGACAATATGACAGAAAAACATATATAACCCTTTCCTGGTGAAGAGCTGATAGGAAATAGAGCCTGTGGCCTAATTGCTAAGCTGCTGCCTTACAAGGCAGGCAGCCCAGGTTCAAATCCCAGTAAGGGTATGGCTATCTGACGAGAGCTAAGTAGCTTGAAATAGATCTATAATAGTCTCCCTTTATTTATTTATTTTATTTGGAGGTTCTTCTATGCCGCCCTACTCCCTAAGGACTTATTTTCATTTATCAGCAAAAAATGCTACACACACACACACACACACACACACACACACACACACACACACACACACACACATAATCAAATCCATTCTCTGTTAGTAGTCCCTTAGCTTTGCATATGTATAAATTATTTTCTTCGTAAAGTTTTAATAACCCAATGAGGATCTGAGTGTGCTCAATAACTAAAGCATGTTTGTGATTTATTGCAAGGGGAAAAAATAGAAACACAGATGGGAAAATGTAAAGAAGGATTCTGAAAAGATGGTTGGCTGAAACTTTTCTGAGGAATGAGCCAAACTCCAACGATTTGTTACAAGTCCCATTTGTGAAACCTTTTGCTAAGAGTTGTAAATTAAATAAAATAGAACCTTGTTCTCCTTGTTCCAGTCACATTTTTAATAAAAGCCTTTTACATGATGGAGCTCTCAAGTGGTTCATAAATATCTCACATGCCCAATTCAAATCCAACTGAGATGTCTGCTTGCATGGAGTAATATAAGTCAGTTGAGGACTCTCTGAGCTCAGAGTTTTCAGCTAAACAAGTGTACTTTCCATAGTTGAAGTGATCCTTTCTCCTATCTGCCAAGATAATGGAAACTGTTATTAGGCATATCTTTGACCAGCCACTTCACATGCTATTTTTGCCAACGTAATAAACACCTGGGAATGACTTGAGATTTTTTTTTGTATAAAGAAGAATAAGAAGATATGGGTTCTCTTTGAAACTTGGAAAAGTGGTTGAGGAGTAGAAT
The DNA here is from genome assembly GCA_023053685.1 of Diadophis punctatus similis. Lineage (NCBI taxonomy): Eukaryota > Metazoa > Chordata > Lepidosauria > Squamata > Dipsadidae > Diadophis > Diadophis punctatus. Next base: position 66,052,233 of record JALIGW010000001.1, on the reverse strand, counting down.
GTAAAACTTGACATCTAATTAGTCCCAAGTAAGAATCACTTTATTAATGCATGGGTAAGTAGTGATTTCTTATAAAGGTTAAAAAATATAAATTAATTATTGGAAATAAGAATAAGCATCAAGTTGTGTGGTGTCACATGCAAGGATATTGTGTCAACTCTCAGGGATATAAAGTTGCTGCATTCTCATTTTCTCTGCCAATAAAACATTGTTTGATCTCTGGCATTATTTAAAACATGTGCTGGTCTCAGTGCTTTATTTTATAGATTATAACAAGGTGAGCAATTATGACCCCTTTACAACTGGTTGACTTCAAGTCCCAGAATTCCTGAGCCATGCTGACTCAGGAATTCTGGGAATTGAAGTCCACAGGTTGTAAAGAGGCCATAATTACCCACCCCTTTATTATATGGTTGCAATTAGAAGAGTTTTCCACACACATAGGCCTTTTTTTAAAAAATCAATTTCAGAAGAATGAAATGACTATGACTTCTTGTTGTGCTGGAGATTCCAAAAGGTTCCCTTTCTTTTAATCCAGTACTAGAACAAATATATAACAAAAGATGCTTTCTTTCTTCCTTTTCCCAAAGCCAGAAAATATAGAACTTTACAAAAAAAATAATAGAGATAGTAGCCGAGCAGCCATGCAGTTGCATATGGAAAAGCTTTGGTGAAAATTTCTTTTTCAAAATGATACAGTGAAATGTAGGGCATATTATTTGAGTGCGGAAAATAGAGGAGTGGAATTTATGTGAGAAGATAGCAATAACACATAATGAAATCTGCACACTTTTTCCTACTTGGACAGAATTAATAATGAATCTTGAATAGAGTTTTTACAGAATCCCTTAAACCTTTCTTCTTTTTATGTGTTACTAGAAAGACCGAGATTGGGAGAAAAGCCTTATGTATTTATGGGAATCTTTGGGTCCTAGAGGTGGGCTGTTTTGCTCATGGCTAAACTAGGCCATTTTTAAAAAATGTACAATGGAGTGCAACACATGAATTTTCACATTGAAAGAACTGATTCCAACTATAAAAGTTATTGTGTACAAATATATGCGCATAGTTGGCTTGAAACACAGAAGCTATATTTAAATTGATCGTGTACCTTAATTGAATTATAATTAGGCTGCATCTGTAAAAAATTGTTTCAGGCTGAAATGTTTTCTTCCTATTTTCTTTGTATGCTAATAGATGAAGAAAAAACTTTTTCTAGGTTTGTTTGTACTTGAAGAATTATAAAGAAAGATGGTCTTTGTCAAGTTGAAGAACATTAACAATTATTTCTTTAATGTCCTGTGCATAATATACAGTATATCGGAACATGGGTGAAATATACCAATTACTGCTGCTGTGCAACATCTGTTAATTTAATTGGATAATTGATAGGTTGATTCTTAATAGTTCCTCTGGGATTAGGATATACCATTCTTTTATAAATTAAATGTGTATTCTGCTAGGAATCAATAAAAACACTTGGGATCTAGGCAAGTCTTGGTAAGAAGACCTGGGATCTTCTTTGAAAAGGCAGAATATCTTTTAAAATAAAGCCATGCCAAATCTGCAAAAAATTGGGATTCACTAAAATGAATATAACTAATCAGCCGCAAACTTGATAAATGTCTTGTGGGGGGGGGGGGGTTGTAGGACAGAAGAAACAGATTAATTTATGTGGAATATAATTTATAACTTGATCCGTCTTGGTGACCATGACTTAAACTTTTGCTTAGCTATTATCACATCTCATTTGGCATTCTTATTCATTATATTTTTTCCATATTTTAGCACAATTCAAATTTCCTGACCTGCCAATATAGCTTGTTTTATTTTTATAGTAATACGAAAGAGACACAATATATTCTAATTTCACTTTGACTCCTTGCTATCTGTTCTTATAACTATGATTGTTTTTTAGAACAACAATAGAACAGTAGTTCTGTTAACTGAAGGAATTTCAGATTTTGGTGATGTGAATTTGGAAAGACCTGGAGAAAAAGAACAAAGCATTTGAGAAGGATGATAGTGCTCTTAGCTGATTTTTTTTTTGCCAATGATTTAATTTATGTGCATTGATTGATTAGAAATGACTTTAGTTTCCAGTTTCCTTGGTGACCTTAAATGATCTTACCTATCAAGTCAAAGTTGTCATTTTGTAATTCATTTGTGACATAGCTTTGTAATGTGAGTGTTGGAAGTGAGCGTGTGACCTGTCAATTGTCTGTATTTTTACTGTTCACCTGCTTTAAGCTTGCTTAGGTGCTTCTGCATGGGAATAAGGGCATTCTCCTAATTCTATGTTATTGGAGCATGGCCGCATCTAATTTGAACACTGGCTTTTACTTCTAAACAATTTGGGCTTTACTTTTGAACTGTATTAAATTGATGTCAGATATGACTTATGAAAGATGTTTTGTTTCTAGACATCAGCATCCTTTTGTCTCTAATGATGTGTTGAAGTTTTTATTTTCTTATTTGGTGGTGGAACTCCTATGGTGTTTCTCTGTTTTGTTTCTCAAGTAAACTTTAGCATCCTCCTTCCCTTTTTGCTGCAGCTGATAATCCCATGGTCATTGAAGAGAAAGGGCCCTGCTACCGGTTTGTCAGTGCAGGAAAGCAGTGTATGCACCCTCTCTCTGTTCAGCTCAGCAAGCAGCTCTGCTGTTGCAGTGTTGGCAAGGCCTGGGGGCCCCACTGTGAAAAATGTCCCCTTCCAGGAACAGGTAAGAGGTTCCCAGAAAACGGATGTATTTGCACCCATGTATAACATACCACATAGATATCTAATGTCATTCACCATAGTCTTGTATTGGTTGTATCTCTTATCATTGGAAACCGCAATAGATGAGGGGTTTTTTTCCTTCTATATTTTGCAATGACCAGCTTTCCAATTACAAAGCATTTGTTGAGTGATGTTTGTTACTGCATAATTCATTTTACAAGATGGTCACAAATGCATTAAAATGTGTATGTCTGTGAGAATTTTCTAAAGAGATAATTGTCTTTGTGTTTTCAAAATATCCTGTGTAATTATAACAAAAGTGGCATTCCTAAGGCTTCTTGTCTCTATTAGGTGTCTGAGACAACTTAAGGTGGGAAGAAACTATGATGCTAAGGATGGGATACCAATTTATTGTAGATGAAACATGGTTGGAATTAAAGGAGGGTTTTGTTTTGTTTTGTTTTTGCTTCTGAATAAAAGTTTTGTGTAACAGAAATAGGAATTTTCAAGTCATTTAAATAATAAATTGCCCAGCCAACCAAACAATATGTTGAACAATAAACGTATATTGGGAAATTTGATTTTGAGTAACTAATATAGCTTCCAATCCAATTCCTATTCCAAGACTGCACTAGAGAGGAGAGACAAGCTTCAAGTCTCAGAATCCTTCATATGGTCCTGAACAAGAATTTAGAATTCACTTTAAAAATGCCCATTGTTTGGTTGAATTTATTCTCAAATTGAATCTTTTTCTAGGAGGAACAAAATATCTTCCCAAGTAACTTATGCAATATTACTGTCATGTAATTTGTGATTTTGCTTAACAATAGAATACATAACATTTATAAAAACAAAATTCATGTCAGATTTTCTTTATTATGTTTTCCAATGTGTCAAAAATGTTACATTTTTAGATTCTTAAAAGGAATGTTTTCCCATCCCAAATCTAGCTGCTTTTAAGGAAATCTGCCCTGGTGGAATGGGCTATAAGGTTTCTGGCTCTCATAGAAACAAGATAAATCATCGCCCTGTTCAGCCACCTGTCTTTGGCAAGACCCAGATTACTCATCCTGTTGCTAAGGTTCCTTCTCCTCCACCTCTCCCAGCAAAGGAAGAGCCAGTGGAGGCACTGACCATCTCACAGAAAAGTGAGCCCGAGGTGGCTGTGAGAGAAGGTGAGAGTGGCAAAGGATTTCTATATGTAGTTTAGTGTGTTTTTGAGTATGTTCATGTGTTTCTTATTTCCTGTGTATTTCTTACAGTGTAAAGTGCTTGTATCAAATGTGATGGCCTCCCAGCAGCCTATCAAGTATTTGATTGTATCTTTTATTATAGGAACTGGTTTCAGATTCTACAACTTGGTGCATATAAAAAATATTTAGCCCTCTGGGCAAAGAACTGGATCAGGTGACATACTCCCAGTAAATTATACATTTCTTGCAGATTCATGCACGGGAGTAAATCTTAATTTCGTCCTTCATTTCCCCCCACCCACCCACCCAATCTGAAGTTGAATTCTCTTGGATTAAATGTTAAATGTTTGGAATCTTCTATGTTTTCCAAATGAAACACAGCTTTTCGCCATTGCCAAAGCTTTTCACCATTGCAATTGTTACCTGAAGTATTTCTAGATGTCAGTTTCGTAGCTTTATGTATCAGTCTTTGCATGGTTCCTGCAAATGCCTTTAAAATCAGCTGCTTCTAAGTGTCCTGTTTTTTAACATGCTTAACACCAATGCAAACAAAAGCAAAGAGCTTGCCGCATGTGCAGAAATAAGTGCATTGCCAACACGCTATTGGTGAACAGAACATAGACTGGTAGATACAGAGTGTTATGTGGAATGTTGTGATTATTTTGATTTTGAATTATTGCCCTTCCGGAGTAGCTAAATGTGGTTGTATGCCAATGTGTCTTGGGTGGGCATTGAAATAATGCAAAAAGCACAGAAACCAACAAATTCACTGAAATGACTTTGAAACCCTACATCATATCTACAAAATAAATTGTTTTGAGCTGGACGTTTATGCCTGAATATGTTTAGTTTAGAATGACTGGGTCCAATTTTGCATAGAATATCTACATGTTAATGTTCAATTGCCACTTAAACTGAGATTTCTGTTTTTAGTTATTATATTCATACATTGTAGTTATCCTTTCAACCTTTGAAAAATACATTGTCAACCTAATGAACATCTTGAACAGATCTAAATCCAGTAAGATGAGGTTTATTTTTAAAAAATGTATATAGCTGCAAAGATTTGTATAAAAACGGCTTAACTTAATGTGAATTTTTTCATGCTAATCTTTAGATTGTATTTGTTCATTTTAAAATGTTCATGATGGATTCTGTGTTAATGACAACTGATCAAAATTTGTTTTCCTGTTAGAAGTTTTGTATGGAATTTCTTTAAACCACAGAGCAATGTTAATATCTCATTAAAGCTTTATTTATTTGTCCTTTAAGTCATGGGAGTGGACAAACTGTACCAGGAGATGCTAGTACTAAAGGTAAAATATTTCTTAAAAGGAGGATAAAGTTGAAACTAAGCCACATGATGACCAACATATCAAACATTATAGCTGACTTTACTACCAACCCGTTGTCCTTTTGCTCTTTCATGGAATCAAAATAACGTTTAGTTTTTATTGGGATATGCAGTAATGAGTATCTCATTTGAAGTTGAAAGTCATGCTACTAATATGAGTAAGACTTCTGGGGCACATTTTATTTATTTATTTATTTTATTTATTGTATTTGTATGCCGCCCAACTCCCGAAGGACTCTGGGCGGCTAACAACAATTTGTAAATACAAAGAAATATAAAAACAATTTAAAAACAGATAAAAAAGAACAGATTTAAAAAAACTCACACATACTCATCCATGGACGGATCTCTCCAATTATAACTGTGAGATCAACGGCCTTCAGCCTGCCAGAAGAGCCAGGTCTTGATCGCTTTTCAGAAGGCCAATAGGGTGGGGATGGTCCGGATCATAATGCCAATAGGGAGGTGGCTGGTTCCAGAGAGCCGGGGCAGCCACAGAGAAGGCCCTCCCCTGCGGACCCGCCAGCCGACATTGTTTAGCTGACGGGACCTGGAGGAGACCAACTCTGTGGGATCTCACCGGTCACTGGGAGTTGTGTGGCAGAAGGCGGTCTCGCAGATAGCCTGGTCCTAAGCCATGGTTTAATAGTTTTTGATGCAGCCTTCTGAATAAGAATATTTTTTGCATATAAATAGGCCTTTCATCACTTCTCATATGAAGCTCTAAGTATCAATGACACTTTTCTGCATCTAAGAAAATCAGTGTGGCTTATTTTTCATTATATTGCTCCAAATATTCCAAAATGTCCAGTAGATTTCTAATATTGTGTTTTAACTGTCTTTTAGATAAAAATCCACATCAATCATCATGAAAAAATTATTACAAAATTATTTTTAGTCTGTTGGCTAAAATTGATGTGAAACAACTTGTAGTCATTATTAAATAATGATTTCATAGTATCTTGTTAAAGTCAAATCTAGTCCTCTTTAGGTATTAATGCTATATTGGCTTCTTTCCAAGTCTCTAGCTTCTTTCTTCCCTGTAGATAGAGTTCATTGTGTTTTCTAAAGATTGTATCGACTAGCCCTAAAATGTCCATTAAATCGAAGGAAACATTTTGTAATTTACCCTAAATGATGTTAATATTTTTCTCAGAACTTTTGTCTAATTGCAGGGAGATCATTAAGCAAAATATGCAAAGGAAATAATACTTTTTGTTATGTCACTCCTTCATTTGCTTAATGGATTTGTTCTTTAATTTTAAATTAAACTACTATTAGGACTATCCCCACCCTGCTGGCCTTCCGTAAAGCAATAAAAACTTGGCTCTTCCGGCAGGCGGGGTGAAAGCGAGACCAGCCAGACCAGATATGGGTCTCCCCCCTAGTTATGAATGTTAGATGTTTTTTTTTAATTTTTGTAGTTTTTAATTCTAATGTTTCTTTTTTTATACTGATAAATAGATTTGACATGTTGTGAGCCGCCCAGAGTCCCCCGGGAGTTGGGCGGCATACAAATCTGTTTAAATAAATAAATAAATAAATATTTTGGCTAATTCAGTTTTGATGATATTCCAGTGCTTTCAAGTATCTCTTATTAATTTGCAGTGCTGGCAGAATAGATTCATTTTAGCACAAAGGATTGAGAAAAGATATTCACCTTGCAGTTAAATTCTTTTCATTTCATTCCTCTATAATTGTCCCTCTTTCTTCTTTTCTTTATTTCTTGAGCATGCAGAAATAGTAAGTTCTATCAGAAGAATTATTTAAGTTCCATTTTTGTTTACAATTTGTGGCCCTGACTCACCTGGAACTAATTTCATGCTGTCTACATGTAGCTCTCTAGACTATTCACTTTTGTTGTCTTCAAACTAAGCTACATGAAATATCAAGTAGTTGCATTTTGATGGACCAAAATATTTGCAAACTTTGTTTATCCTCATAAATAATTTTATGAATATGCCTATTTTAATAAGCGAGTCAGTGTGCAGACCGAGACTTAATCCAGTTATCAGTGAGAGATCTGCTCTGAAATTGCAGCATTTTAGACTATAAAATAGAAATTTGCAGCTCATGATAATTCCTTGGTTTCATATCACAGGAGTAAAATGCAATAAATAAAGAAACTATATTTTAAAAGTGATTTATAAATGTGATATATTTTTGCTTTCTACACTAGTTATTTTTCTTTCTTTCTAGTTTTATGGAAGCTTCAGCCTCAGTTCTGATGAAGCATAACCCAAAAGACCAATTTTGAATATTCATAAAAATAATTGTACTCAAGATATATAGGTAGTCCTCGACTTGCAATAGTTTATTTAGTGACAGTTCAAAGTTACAACAGCACTGAAAAAAGTGACATGACCATTTTTCATAGTTATGACCTTTGCAGCACCCCATGATCATGTGACCAAAATTCAGATGCTTGGCAACTAGTTCATATTTATGACCGTTGCTGTGTCTCAAGGTCATGTGATCATCTTTTGCAATCTTCTGACAAGTAAAGTCACCGGGGCATCCAGATTCACTTAACAACCAGGTTATTAACTTATCAACTGCAGTGATTCACTTAACTGAAGTAAGAAAAGTCGTAAAATGGGGCAAAACTCACTTAACAACAGATATGTTTGGCTCAATTTTGGTCATCAATTGAGGATTACCTGTAATGAAAACTGTGGGAAGAAATTAGTTACATTTTGATATTATAGTTTTATAATCACTGGTTAATGTATGTGTTGGTGAATATTCTCTTAAATTTAGCCCATATTTCATTTGCTAAAAATATTTATTTCAAGAACTAAACCTTAAATCATGCTATTTTTGATTGCTCGGGCAATCAATTCAAGCTTTCTATTCAGTAGAGCTCTTCCAATAACAACTATATTTGCGGACTAGAAACCTCATATAACTGTGAAGTTCAAACATGTGTTGTTATTCAAGTATAATGCTATAATAATATAACAAACAACAGGCCAAGGAGAATCAGAATTGAGGGTTTTCTATTCTCTTGGTAGTCACCAATTAATTAATTGGATAATATTTTTAAGATCCGCTAAAATTAAAATAAAACAACCTACTATTTAAAAGTATACAGGTTTGTTTACACAGAGATCTTTGTTCTTGTCATTACTTGTCAACAGGAAGAATTATTCTATTTTACAGGTTCTTCCTTTTGGGGTAGCAATTTGAAAGACCATAAATGCCACATTTATTTTTGTTTACAAAGCTTGCTTACATGACAGAGAGAGGATTAAAAACATACCATAAATAAGCAACTAAAAATAAATTTTAATAAACAACTGTTTTTAGTGAACACCAAAATATTATAACACTCATTAAGTTTACAAGAGGGCCTGGGCCTGGGCTTGGGCCTGCTAGCCACCATAAAATTGAACCTGACAACAGCAGGAAACATTCTCAGGGAAAATGCTGTTCCAAAGGATGTGAGAAGCAGCACAGAAGAGATCTGTCTAGGCTCCATAAGATGATACATTTCGTTGATGAGATTCAGAGCATTCTCATCTTAAGAGAGATTATAGGACAGGGAGAAATAGTTTGAAAAAGACAGGCCTGTATATCCAGGTGCTAAGCCATGAAGGCTTTATAGATGACATTCAGCAACTTGAATTGCACCCAGAAGCCAGCTGATAATAAATAATAAAGGAGAGGAGCCAAAAAATTACTCACTCTACTTTGTTCTAGACCAAATATAGTTACCGAATGGCAAAGCTCTGCAATAATCTAAATAAGTGGTAATTAAGACATGTAAGAAGACTGTAAGAAGAATCTCCTAATCCCGGAAACAATGTAATTGAGTCTGTTTCACCTACAAGTTTTTCTGCAGCAAAACACAATCAGAGGTAGACATGAACACCACAATTCTTTTGATTTCTGGAAGCTGGAGTTGCATTTCTTTGATACATCTCTCTGAATTTAGCTAATCTTTTTGAAGACATCTAAACCACTAGATGTGAGCAGATCTATGTTTGTTTGTTTCTTCTTATTTTCCAAAGCTTAGTTTGTTTTGTCTGATTTCTATGTTAATTTTAAAGTTTACATGAAACTCATCAGGAGCCTAGTAGATTTTGGCTGTTGTCAAACTTGGCTGATTGGCATCTAGTCAATTTGATTGATGTCAAAAAGATAGCAGACTTGCATCTAATTAATAGGACTGTGCTCCTAAGTACACTTCAGAGCTTGGGATAGGAGGGTTGCCAGGGTTGTGAACTAAAGCAGGGGTCTCCAACCATGGCAACTTAAAGACTTGTGGACTTCTATGGTTAATTCCTTCTATCTTTTATGTTAATGTTAATTGCAGGAAGTCTTTGGTCTACACTGATAAATACTATCATTATTTGTTAAACTAAGGCTGCACTCTGCTCTTGACTTGCAGGATAGGCTAATGTGCCTGTGACATCTTCCTCACTGTTTCACCTGAATATTTTTTTTAAAAAATTTAAAATTAAAACACATTCATTCTTTTTTTTTTACATGGAAGTTGGCATACTAAAAACCACTCTACTGACCAATGAACTATACACCTATATTGAAACTTGGATTTTAGATCTAATGTTATTTGGCTCAGATGTTGTGGACCAGCAGTTTTGTTGATATTTTAAATCTCTGCATCCAAGCTGATATTGTCCTTAATAGCTCTCCCAGCCATTCTGATCTGTCATAGCAGTGGGTGGAAACTAAACAAGGAGAGAAGCAACTTAGAACTAAGGAGAAATTTCCTGATAGTTAGAACAATTAATCCAGGGGTGGGTTGCTCTCTTACCTCGCTACTGGAGCGCTACGCGCGCATCGCCACGTTTGGTGTGTCGCTACATGCTCACGCCCCTCACACAATTTTGCTTCCGCATATGCGCAGAAGCAAAATCTCACCAAAATCTCGCGAGGTTGCGCGGAAGCAAAATCTCACCAAAATCGCGCGCGCGCGTCCCCTCGCAAGATTTCGCTGAGATTTTGCTTCTGCGCATGCGCGGAAGCAAAAAAAACCAAAAATACAACACCGGAGCAGCCGCGCTCAAATAGCACCATCTGCTGGCCACTACCGGTACTGAAGAGTGGGCCGCACAAGTAGGAACCCACCCACTGAATTAATCAGTGGAACAGCTTGCCTCCAGAAGTTGTGAATGCTCCAACACTGAAAGTTTTAAAGAAGAGATTAGATAACCATTTGTTTGAAGTGGTGTAGGGTTTCCTGCCTAAGCAGGGGGTTGGACTAGAAGACCTCCAAGGTCCCTTCCAACTCTGTTGTTGTTGTTGTTGTTGTTATTGTATGTTATCAGATTGGTTTTATGGCAGATTTTATTTTGCTGTTATGGTTTTGAGTTGCTGCAAAAGTGACATCTTTCAGTGCAAGATTTCTGCACTGCATCCGTCTCTAAATTTAATGGAACTGCTAGAATAGTATTTACTCTAATTAGAATGGAATTTTCAGAATTCATCAGAGTTCTTGAGAAATTTCCACTTGAGTAATTGGTGCTTTCTTTGGTGGAGATGAGTCAAATTGTTGGCATTGTTGTTCAAGAGGAACAATCTTTTCAGTCCCCAGTGTTTATGATAAAGCAATGTTAAGAAATTCTCAGAAGCAAATGACATTATTCTTAATATATAACCATCTAGAATAGAAACATTGCATTAATCATTGCATAGAATACTGTCGACAAAGAAAGGTTTATTTGCACAAAAATGGGATATATAGGTAGAGTTATTCATATCTATTTTAACTCAGATGTTATATACTTGAATCAATGAACAGATAAATATAAGTCATTGTTAAATGGATTCCAATTGTTGCACTCTGAGAATATACAAAAAGCAATATAGCAATAACAATAGCATTTTAACTTATATACTACCATATAGTGCTTTACAATATTCCCTGAATAGTTTACCAAGTCAGCATATTGGCCCCAACAATTTGGTTTCTCATTTTACCGACTTTGAAAGGATGGACGACTGAGTTAACCTTGAGCTGGTAAGAGTTGAACTCTAGACTGTGGGCAGAGTTAGCCTGCAAACTCTGCATTCTAACCACCGCGTCACCAGGGCTTCATGTACAAAAAGTGCTTTGTAGTGTACTTTAATGTAGTTGTTTGTAATACAATAAAACTGATCAGCTTTCACATTTAACTGGAAAACCTGACTTCAACTGCATTCAGTGGCAAGGATAGTAAATTAGAATGTAATCCAGACAACTGATGTGATTTATATAATTATGTGAATAATGTAAATTTACCCAAATAACTTAAAATCCATATTGAATGAACATGATTGTCCCCAAATAGTTGTTTAAATCAAGATTTACTCTTATCCTGCTTATATTATAACATGTTGCAGAAGCTGAGTCCTTTCTACTTGTTTTGGTTTTTTAAAATAATGTCTTTATTAATTTTCAATATCAAATGTTAAAATACAAACTAACATAAAAGGGAGAAAGAGTAACAAAACAAAAGTGACAAAAAAGATATTTTATAGATTGATGTTATTGTTTAAATTTACAGAAAGATGGTTGTATTATTATCTTTGTATTAGAAGATGAATATTATTTTTGTTATAAATGATTTTTTACATCAATTTTTTAATGTAAAAAGTTACTAGTTTCTACTTGTAAGGGACGTGTGATCAATTCTCTATCATTTCTACAAATTATAGATCCTATGGATTGAAATAAATATTGGATGATGATAAATATCCCAGTTATTGCGCAAGACACTAGAGTGGATAATTGGGATTTTATTGACAATATTAGTTAATAATATAGGATATGTGGTCTAATGAAGATTAGAAACAGTGCAATATTTCCTATCTGTAATTTAATGCTTAAAACCTGCTATACCGCACATTGTTTTTGTGTTACAAAGTTCATCAGAAGCTATTTATTCTGCCTTTTCATGGCCAGGCAAATATGTCTGTTTTTAAACCTTTTAAAGTATTTGCTGGGGGTGTGTGTCTTTCTTCTTTTTTTCCTCTTCTCCCGTTTTCTCTCTCCCTCTCTTTCTGCTCTCTCTTGCTCTCAGTGCTTTCTGGATGCATTACTGGTTTCTACTGGTTTCCTGCTTTTGTGTGTGCTTTTAATTATTTATGAAAGACTTTACTGAAGAATGTGATCTAATTTTAAATAACAAATAAATAGTATTAGTCATGGCAGAGAGGAGAAATTACACTCCTGATGTTCTTGCTTTGGATTCACCAGAAATGTTATGTCTGTACCAATCCTAAGAAGGGGAATTGTTTTTCCAATAGAAGTGCAACAAAATTTAGCAAAGCATTTCCTGGCATGAACAGAAATTTTTAAAAAGCACAATGAATCCTTGCGGTCTTATGAATGTTGGTAGACAGAATATTTTTCGTGCTGTTTCTCTGCCTCCTTTACGTTACGGTAGACTGAGACTTCAGCATCAATCAAGACTGGACAATCTTGAGGATTGTACTTTCTGTTTGTGCCGCCCCACCTGACCACAAGCCAATAATGGGTGTGAATGGTAAACTTGGGATGTTATAAAAGTAGGCAGGGATGACATTTTCAGATTCTTTTTCTCCCACTTTGAGTGGTTTGAGAAGAACTTAAAATTCAAACCCAGAGAAGATTAAAAACCAGCCTGTTTTTCAGGGATTTTAAGGTAGTCTAGAATGTTTTAAGCCTATTCAGAGTTTAAGCACTCATTTTGGTCCTTAAAACAGTGTCTCCAACCTGTCTGGCTTTGTGGACCAGCGGCGGGGGGAGGGAGAGGGGATGATTGCACATGAGTGGCGGGCGAGTGGCAGGCAGTTCTATTTGCATAGGCGGCAGGCCCACACACATGCCACTTGCACAAATGGAACTTTGCACACACATACACACACACTCGCCTGACACTCACACAAATGGAGGTGTGCACACACGCTCACCCACTGCTTCCACAGCCTAGTTCCAAATGGGCCACGGCCCAGTACCAGACTACAGCCCAACTACTACCTTAAAATCCATAACTCCATTAAAAAAAACCATAAATGAGAGTTTCTTCCTACTCTGGGGACCTTTGGAGACTGAAAATGGGGTGTTGAGGCTGCAGATTGCCAAATTCTGCAATTGGTAGGAGATAAGAAAATCATAAGAAAATCAGTAGAATTATACATAAAAATCTAATTGGGTATTTGTTTACTTTGCCCATTCTTTCACTTTCTTGTTCAGCTTGACAGTAATAACCACTTATTAGTCATCTTATTATTCAATGTATTATTTTGGTTTTTGTAATTTTAAATTCATTACAGTTTATATATTATACAATCTAGAAAAGCACATTAGGTAGCAGGTGAATTATATTTTAGGAAACCTTTTCAATTTTCCCATGTTTTGAAGAATATTGTCCACTAGAATGGGAAGAGGATCTTGATATTGTATATATTTCAGTGTCTGCACAATATACCTGTGATATCCAATGAAGCTTTGGGTTGTAGTCTTAGATCCGATGAGCCCATTGAAATCTGTGGAGATTGTGTAGCTGCTGTGCCTACTTGATTGCGCCCAAAAATGTTATATGCAAGAACAGAGCAGGTGTATCTGCATATAAATCTCCATATGCATATTTAAACAGTATATTGAATTACAGGGGTAAATGTCTTAGAAGACACACTTATATCTGTTTGAATGTGGGGGCTGTCTGTTACCCCAAAATAAATAAGAAGCATTATTAGACGTTGATGCCTAGCAATGCTTAAGCAATGAAGTTGATTGTCATGCTTTCTTTAGTTATATGTACTGCACATCACTCAATATATTGCCATGTATGACACAATAACAAATGGTTAATCTGTAGTAAAGGTTCAAATTTAGAATAGTTTTACGTATTTTTTACTATTAATAACTATGCCTGGATGTTCATATTTAAACTCTTAACACCCATCTGGAATCTTACATGTACTCTGGATATCTCTGAGGGTAAATACAGCTAGCAGTATAAGTTAGACAATTCTTTATCACTTCAATTTTATGATTTGGAAGAAATTTAGAGGGTGCTTTTAACATGCATTGTTAAAACTGTTACATATGAAATGGATATTAATACATTTAAATTGGTCCTTAATGCAGTAAGCTGTCTATATTTTAGGGATGCCTATCTCATACAGAAATACTTTTCTTTCACTCAATAGTGGTGGAGAAAACCTCTCCTCCGCTGCCTGTAGAAGTTGGACCAGATGTCTCCACTTCAAGTGCTAGTCAAGTGATAGCACCAACTCAAGTTACAGGTATGATGCAAAAATCATTGGTGGTACGAATTGGTGCATATTACAACAACCAATGGAACATTATTATCGCATCTTAGAAAGTACGGAGCAGCAGAAGAAAATAATGATTCATTTTTAGGTGGACAGAATGCTCTGTGTAAATGCCTGCTTCTGTGCTTCGATACATTGAAGGATTTAGATGGGGAGATAAAGTTTCCTGCTAGTTCTTATATTCTGGAATGATTTCGCAAGTTTATATATCAACTGCAGTGATTCTGTTTGAGAGGTTATTCTGTCCTAAGATTTCACAAAACCTCATTGTTCTTTAGTGCCTAGGACAACATGCTTCTAAAGTGAACAACTGGATAATTATTACCTAAATTCAATGTTTAATTAAATAAAGTATAAAAATCACAAATTGGAAAATTAAACTTTATTAAGGACCATGTTCAATTCATATGTAATGGTATGCGTGTGTGTTCCTCAACTTATGACCAGTCCCTTAGTAATCATTTGAACTTACAACAGATCAAGGGGTGGGTTCTAACTTACCTCGCTGCCGGTTTGTTTCCTCCCGCGCTGCATGGCCGCGCCTTGTGGGCGTGCGCATGCGCCTTGCCAAAAAATAAAAAAATCCCCCACAAAAAATCCAAAAACAAGATGGCGCCGCATGCGCAGTGCTGGAAACTCGGCTTCTGCGCATGCACAGAAGGAAAAAAAACCCGGAAAAAATAAAAAAAAGATGGCGGCGCCCACGAACCGGCACCGACCGAACCGGTTCTGTGATGTCATCATGATATCACCAGTGGGTTGCTACTGGTTCGGGCGAACTGGGAGGAACCCACCTCATCTGATCTCCAAAAACTACTTTTGACCAAGCCAGGCCCTTTGTGCCATTATGTTATGCCATTTTGGGTGCTCGGAACCCAATCTACATTTATGGCCATTTGCACATGACTGCAATTTTTGATATTTTTTTCTGGAAAAGTGTTTACTTTTGATTTTTGGGAAGAAAAAAAACCTACCCAATAGTGAACAATGGGTTCATTTTAAAACCACAGCATTTGCTTTAGGACTGTTGCAGAAAAGGTCGCAAGAAGAGTCCAATCATGTAATTACAACCGTTATGACTTATGACCATAATTGCCAGGCTCAGTTATGATCATACGTTAAGGACCACCTGTAAACATCTCTCTCTCTCTCCCTCTCCCTCTCCCTCTCCCTCTCTCTCTCTCTCTCTCTCTCTCTCTCTCTCTCTCTCTCTCTCTCTCTCACACACACACACACACACACACACACACACACACACACACACACACACACACACACGCGTGTTTGAGTGGTTTGGGTCTTACATATTCTAGACAACCTGTCTATTTCCCACTACTACACATGTAAATAAATTATGGGGACTTTTTTCATGGCATCCTCAATACAGACATTTCATAGGCTTGGCTCTTTTTCAGCTGTAGATATTTTCTCCTCCAGATGTTTATCCAAGGCCAAACATCTTCCATCTTGCGCGTGAAGAATACAATGAATGAATTAGAGCAAAATTTGTTAAACCAACAATCACAATGCTCATGTGCACCTTTAATTCAACTTTGCATTACTAGTGCCACTGGGCTGTGGTTGGGCCCATAGCCTGTGCAATTCTTTTCTGTTTCAATTTGATTTCTCACAATAGGGTGGGGCCATCTTGAATAAGAAATAGTGTTACTCCATCTAGTAAGGACCACAGCAAAACATTGCCAGACATCCTGGCTTTGTTGCACATTACTTTTGCCCGGAATTTTCTCCAGAGGAAAAAATAAAAAAGTGAAAGCTGAGGTAATGATGTTAGGTTGTTATGAGGAAAATTTTCATAGTTCTCCTGGGCAGCATACTTTTCTTTTGCCAATAGCAGGAAGTTGCCATAGCAAGAAGCTCTTTGGGCAAAATTTGCAGCCCCAATCCTCTACTGATATTGTAATTTAATTAATTATGGCATCATGCCATCATGTCAGTGTTAAATCGTAGTGTTAAATTGTAGTGACCTCATAGCTAGAAATCCAAATTGGACTTCTCCAACATGGTCAATTTTAACAGTGCACAATAACTGTAGTTGAGTGCATCCATCAATACATTATGTGTAAATGCAACAACAGGGATAAAAAGACCTTTACAGGAATTTACCTAGGTGCTTATATTATGTTCTACTTTGCTGTGGAATCATTTTTAAAAAAATCCAAATTGACCCTAATTAGTTTCTGTGTTTTTTAAAATCCTTCTTTTAAAATTGATATAAAATGTTTCATATGGTTTACTACAAGTATTTTCCCCTTCATTTAGAAATCAATGAGTGTACAGTCAACCCAGACATCTGTGGACAAGGACATTGTATTAACTTGCCTGTGGGATACACCTGCTTATGCTATGATGGATATAGGCTTAATGATCAACAAACAAAATGTTCTGGTAATCTACATTCCATGTTCCCAGTTGCTAACATGATGCATGTGAGAAGGTTCTGGAAAAATACTACTATTTATTTGTATAGCAAATAAGAATGGTTCTTTGGGGCACATAATGCAAGTTAAAATATAATTTTAATTTATTTTCCCCTTCCTAAGTTTCTATATATGGCATGCTTGATTTGTTTATTTCCTTTATAGACACACAATTTGATTTACACATTTAAGTGAAGAAAATTGAAGTTTCTTGAGTAATCACTCAAGAATTTCATAATTTTGGAATCCTAATGCAAACCCTAAGCAATTTTATGACAGATTTACTAGGATATTTGCAAAAAATATCCAGTAACTCAATATTTAAACTCCTCATATAATTTAACATTAAATCTATATAAGTAAAATAGAGCAATCTTTACCTCCTGATTTCTAAACGATTGCACAAGTGCATACAATGCTTGCTCCTCATATTGATAAATATATATGTTCCATCTAAAAGATCAGCAAATGTAGATTTCATCTCCAAAAAACTTAATGCCCCGAAGCTTAAAACTTGTAATGTTTTTAAATCACATTTTATATAAAATCTTATTATATAAACATATTTTAAGATTTTTTTAAAAAAAAATTCAGTAGGTGCTTAAGTACATTAGAGGGAGTAAAGCAATGATAGTGTAAGAATATGATTTTTTTTAAAGTCTTCGTATATTTTTATTTCTTTTACAGATATTAATGAATGTTCTCAGACTCCTCATCTCTGCTCCCTTGGGCGTTGTGAAAATACAGAAGGAAGCTTCCTGTGCATTTGCCAGGCCGGGTTCATGGCCAATGAACAAGGAACAGATTGTGTTGGTAATTACTGCGCTTTATATGAGGCAGCTTCTTAATCCTTAAGGCTAATGATCAAGAGCATGAATTTGAAATATATTGGTGTGATTGGAAACGAGTTAGATTGATTAAGGAAAGAATTTGATTGAATAGATGCATTTGTAAAAAATACTACACAATGCCATACCCCATACTATAGCAGTAGTTAATATTTGATCACAGTTACAGAGGGGAAATTACTGTTCACAATACAGACTTCAAATATAATATAAATAAATATAGACTTCAACTGTACTTCCTTGACAATAAAATGTTGGTATAAGAACTATGGTAATGTCTGAAGCACAAGAATGGAGAGAAAAAAATATTTTAGATCTTTTGAATTAAGATCTAAAGTAATCTATGGATTTAGTATTCTATGAGTGGTATTTGTCTGTCTGTCTGTCTGTCTGTCTGTCTCTATCTATCTATCTAAACTGCTGTATTTTTTACTTAATGTTTGTATTAAAATTATCACAAAATTGGGTTTTTAGATGTTGATGAATGTGCCAGGCCTGATACCTGTGGAGAAGGACTCTGTGTAAACAGCATTGGTTCATATAAATGTGAATATTGTGACAGGGGATTCCAGATGAACAGAAGGGCCCAGTGTGAAGGTGGGTTTTAATGTCTCTTAAACAAATTTCCCGATTACTTGGCTTTAACTATGTTATAATTCTGGGGGGGGTGTGGCTGTCAAGGAAAGTTAAGCCATTAGACATGTCCACAACTAGCCAAGATGACAGAAACATAATGAAACATGTATCATGACATCATAATTCCTCCGTTACCAACTTGCCTGCAACATTTCAATGGAAGTACAGAAAGGAATGAATTTGCCCTGCAGCACATATTTCGTCACTTTCCTCCCTTCGGCTAGCACAAGTATAGACCATATGCTATTGAGAGTTTGCCTCTCCTTTTCACTATACAGGATTGTATAGTCCATATCAAAATACTCCTTAGCTCCCATGGCCTCAGTTTTTCTTTCCCTTTTTCCTGGGTGTTTGGAGATAGTTCAAAATAAAGTATTAGGATGTAGCTACCTGCCATTTTTACTTTTGAAGAATGCCTCCAGGGCAGTAGTGGGTTCTACATACCTTTGCTACCGGTTCAAGAACGGGAATGGGAGCACGTGCTTCACTCTCGTGCAACGCTTCTGCGCATGTGCAGAGCATTTTTTGATGATGTCCGGGTGGATGGGTGGAGCCTCCCGCCACCGTTGCTACTGGTTCATTGAACCAGTAGCAACCCACCACTGCTCCAGGGCCAATTCTTTCAAAGTAATTCTGGAACTAGTATTCTTTTTGAAAGCCTGGCAAACTTCTAAGGTCTTGTGTTTTTTTTTTAATCTATTAAAATTCTGGAAGGACTGAGAGCCTAATGGACAACATGAGACACACCTACAAAATCAAGTTGCAGATTTTCCAGAATCAGCATGGATGGCAGCCAACAATATCAGTAGCCTCAGTGCTATCTGTGTTTTGGAGATTTAATTTATTATATAAACTCTATAAAACCATAAACAATTGAATGGCTGTGCCTTAGGAAACACATTATCTTTTTAATTTGTTAATCTTCTGTCCTGAAATTGCTTATAAGGTTGCTATTTCCAATAAAGGTAATTACTTTAGGGTTATGTAAAAGCAAGAATTACATACCAAAAAATCCATTTGTAGTTGGAACAAAACACTGGCAGAAAAGATCAACTTCAAATAAACCATCTAATCAAAAAAACATGTGAAATTGGTTTTTGGCATGAAGTTTCCTGGTTTCGAATAGGAAATCAATGTAAATTTACTTGAAGACTTCATATTTTCATTGTCCTTATCTACAGCATATCATTTTATCAAGAATATTAATATTAATATGAAATTAATCTTTTAAACCTATCATTTCTAGTTCAAATAGCTTTAAAAAGGATTTTAAAATGTGTTGTGCCTATGTGGTGTAGATATGAAAATTATGGAAATGTTGCCATTACACTTGTAATAGGAGAAGCCGAGAACTGGACACCAAGAAATAGTCTTAAACAACTTACATCTTTATTGGAGGAGCATAACATATGCATTAAATAGTGAATCAATGAAGAGTTTAGCCTCTCCCTGTTAATTTATTGAGAAGGCTGACATTGGAAGTCATGCACAATGTACCACTGGGTTTGCATTGGTTAAGCTGAGTTGCTGATATACCTTCTTGCAGTAAGTTGCAGGTGTAAAGTTAGCCTCCATATTCTTTGCCTGTAGCTTTGCTTGGAATTACCTGCCTTCTCAATCCTAGATAGTAACTACTTGTTCCTTACTGGTGTTCATGACATTCCCCATTGTCCCTCTTAATCTGTTCTCGAATTGCGTGTAATTATATAAGTCTCTTAGCTGCAAGGTAAGTTATGCTTTGTACAAAAATCTTAGTGGAGTTGAGTTGTGAGAGATGCAAGTAGGGTTTAACTAATAAGGCTATAGTTCAATAGCCATGGGGCAACTATATTATTATGTATTTTCTCTGCATTATTGCTAAGCCACTGGGCTTAGATTCAAGTTTTTTTTCTAATACAAAAAAAAAACAACAGGAAGATCAAGGACAAACTTCTGCTTGCTTTCAGAATAGGACATTTGTAAACATAATATTGCTTAGTCAAGAATGTATTTATAGCATCTTTATATCTTAGTTTCATGTAATCATTAATCTCTATTAATGTCATTTTGTTGCCTTAAGAAATTAAAATTTTTAAATATAAGTAAGAAGTAAATATATGTAAATATATGCATCAATGGGAATAACTCAGCCATTAACTTATTTACTGCCCTTTTTCGATGGAAATGAAATCTTTCCTCTTTTAGACTGTATGGGAATTAAATTAAGAAATAGTGCCTTACCTGTGACCACCATGAAAGCTGTATAGATTAACGGAGATGGATTTCTACTTTTTAAGCACTAAAAGTGCACAAATTGAATGTAAACTGTTTTGAAGAGGAATCCCCTGGTTTTGAATTGGAAAGTTTCGAAAGCTAAATGTGTACTTTAACTGTGAACTTTGCTTGAAAAATAGTTTTGTGATCAATATTTCAATCTCAAAATGGTATATTTTGAATTTGACTCAGTTCAGATTCAAAATGTTTTGCACTTTTTACAAACTGCCAAGCACAGTCTATTTAATATTACATAATATATGTCAATGGACCTATTCCATTTGTATTACAATACCTTCCTACATACTATTACTGTATGTGCATTTATTCTTCAATTGCCATTAAACATTTTACTGATGTTTTGTTTTCATAGACATTGATGAATGCTCACTGCCACATACATGTCCAGATGCAGAGTGCATTAATGCTCCTGGTTCTTACCAATGTGTCCCTTGTAGAGATGGATTCAGAGCATGGAATGGAAAGTGTCATGGTATATATTTTCTTGAATTCCCCCCCCCCCCCACTAAAATCCTGTTGAAATCAGTATAAAAAGTGCACATAACTCAGTTTATGAAAGAGATTTTTGTGCATATTTCTCCTGGATATAGGCATTTTTCCCCTAGTATTTGCATTTAGGGTAAACTGTTTTTCCTAAGGCTTTTTTTGTTTGTTTGCATATATTTTTCCCTAACATGCTTGGTTTTATGCATATGTTTAGATTGTGAACTATATTGCAACAGTATGAAAAGGGTAGACTTTGCATTCAAGAATTACACTGTATAAGCCTGATTGAAACGGTTAATATTAGGATAAAAACTTACAAAATGTCAGGCAGAATATCTTTAACATATTTTGTTACACTTTCATGCCAGTTCGTTGGCATGAAAATTTAGCTCAATTTTCCTATTGCCTTTGTTTGTTTGTTTGTTTGTTTGTTTGTTTGTTTGTTTGTTTGTTTGTTGGCTGGTTTGTTCGTTTATTAAATTTTTATGCGGCCCATCACTCCTACAAGGTGACCCTAGGCGGCTTACAATTTATAAAAAAAGTAAAAAATAGTCAAAATAGTTAAAAGATTAAAATGACACAGATTAAAATATTATTAAAATTATATTATATTATTGTTAAGTTAGTGATTTGCTATTTCTGAAGCTATTGGCCAATGGTGGTCAAAAGCTTTATTGCTTGGTTAAAATTAAAAAAAAAACCATAACCTGATCCTACATAATTACTTTTCCTGTTCATTTTAGTCGTGCATTCAGCTTTGCAAATACATTCTTTTGCATTTCTGCTAAAATAGGATGCAACCAAGAACTGTTTATTTATTTAATCTGTATCCTTCATTTTAGTAAAACTTTTAACAATATTAAAATAACATAATAAACAAAAACAGTTGCAATAATAATAAGCATGGAACGCAAAAATAAAAAACAGGAACAAACAATAACTTTTACAGTTTAATCTTTAAATAACTTTAAAAGATAAATTATGTTCTATAACATTTAGCAGTCAAGCATCACAAAATGCCCCAGAAGCACAATAACTGCATCCTACTAAAAATATTACAAGTTTTCAGTAGAATGTCTTTGGAAAGTTTGGAGTTAAGAAATTTGAAGTAAAGTCTGTCTAGTTTTCTGGTCTCCAAATGCATTGGTGAACAAAGTAGGGTGTATGTATGTATGTATGTATGTATGTATGTATGTATGAATGAATGTATGTATGTATGTGAAGGACAGCTGCCATGTTATTCATGTGCTTGTGCAAAAGCCTATAATAGTTTATAAAATTTGATGTAGTGTGCAACCTACATTGTGAGTCAGACAGCATGGAGTCACATCATAGGAGTCAGGACCTGTTATATACCGTAATTTTTGGAGTATAAGACGCACCTTTCCCCCCCCCCTAAAAGAGGCTGAAAATTTGGGTGCGTCTTATACTCCGAATGTAGCTTTTTTTTAAAGCTTTTTTCCTCAGCCCTAACGAGGTGCTAACGATCTTCCCGGCATGCAGGATTTTTTCATTCCTACTCCCTCCAAAGAAGTGTTTTTCCAGCCCTAAGTCTTTGCAGGCTTGTTTTCATTGCTATTCCCTCTGAAAAAGGTTTTTTTCAGCCCTAACAAGGGGATAAAATAATGTGCTGAAGCTGACCAGACTAAGAACGCTAGCCAGATGAATACCTGGCAGGCAGATTTTTCCTCCTATTTTCCTCCCCCAAAACTAAGGTGCGTCTTATACTCCGGTGCGTCTTATACTCTTAAAAATACAGTAATGAATTCTCCTGCTTGTCTTGCTGTGTTTAGTTAATTCTCCTACTCGTCTTGCTCCATGTCAGATCAGACATCAGACTTTGGGCTTCAGTAAAGGTCTGGAGGATAAGGCTAGTTGCCTGGCAGATGATTAGATTTGTAGTGCAGAAAGGACTAAATGTAGGACACTCTTGCACAGATTATGTCTGCACCTCAGAATGGATCTAAATTTTTGGAAATGTTGGCCTGCTGCTAACAATAACAGCCTGTTTCTCTTTCTCGTCTTTCATAATAACCAGACATCAAGACATAACAAAATAAATGTCGTGGCATTTTTGCATTCGAAATTTCCCTGATCCTGCTCAGTTTCATCTGATGTGCATTTTCACCAAGTCATTTGCTTGTCATGCTTGTTTATCCAGGAGTGGAGGAGGAAGCCCATGGTTGATGCTTTTGACATTGGCCCTATGTGTCTAAAAACATCTTTGCTTGGTGTCATTAATAATAAACTGAAGCCAGAGTGTAATTTGCTGTTTACCAAGGAGATATATTTTACTCCTTTCCACACCCATTTCATTTCAAGTTTTCCATAGCTCTATTGTAGGTTCATATATTACAGTGAAAGAACAATAATATTTCAAGAGCTTGGCCTAGCTCCTTCAGTCTGGTTACATAAACTGCATTATCTGTCTATCTCAAACATTGTTAGATTTTTCATGACTCAAGGCAGTTTATGGAAGAGAAAAATAAGATCTTGTAACCCATTATCAACCTGGATGTGCTGATACTTTCGCCGCTTTGTGAAATGCAAGCAAGGATGTTCCTCATAGTCCCAACTCTAGACCAGTGGTTCCCAACCTGTGGTACGTGTACCACTAGTGGTACGCGAGGGCCTTCCAGGTGGTACGCGAACACTTTCGGGGTCATGAACGATTTTTAGTTAGTTATTTTTTACTTCACAAAAATGTTTACTGCCTAACACAAGATAATCTGGCAACAATTTGCAACTGTTGCCACACGCCACCCACCTGGTCCCAGCGGCCCGAGAATCCAGTTGCTGGATGCGCGGGGCCAAAAAAGGAATGGTACAATTATGGAAATAAAGTGATATCTGATCGAATTTAGTTTCTCTGGAACCAGGTGGTACGCGGCGACTGTACGGGACCTCCAAGTGGTACTCGTTCACAAAAAGGTTGGGAACCACTGCTCTAGACGTTATATGGGATGGGGTCCTGATTCTCCTTGAGAGAAACAAACTTGCAAGTATTTGAGTGCCAAGCCATGTAGAGCTTTATATTTTAAGCCAGCACCTTGAATTGAGCATGGAAGCTTATTGCTTATCAATGTAGTCAGCTCGGCATAGGTTTTAACGCTCTTTTCCTATAATTTTTTTAAAAAATCGAAGAAAATGTGTGTCTTTTTTTTTAACTATCCTTTATTTTCTTTAGAATGTATATCATTGAATAAATTAGCTAGAACATATGAGAAATCATTTTCTGAAAAAAAATCCAGCTAAAAGAAATTATATTTTCCGGTATTGTCTAGAATCCTACTGCATGGCTTTTAGCGTCTGGCGGCAGGGAGAGATAATTTTATTACGTTGGCACTGACTCTGGCTTTTGGCATCTTATCCTGTGATGTCTGCTTTCAAAGCAAAAAGGAACATTTGAAAATGACAACCAGAGCAGACAAGCATTTCTTGGTACAGTCTTTCATTGTGCTAGTACTTGTTGGCAAACCCTGAGGGGCTTATTCAGCATTTTCTATGATCTTAAGCAGACATACTTTTACAGTCTTTCTGAACTTCCACCTATTAATATACTTTCATCCATTATAAAACCTTACTTTTCCCCTCTTCTAAAAGCAAAATAAAAAATGCTTTGATAAAATATAAATATCAGGGACATTTAGGG
Organism: Diadophis punctatus similis; assembly: GCA_023053685.1. Classification (NCBI taxonomy): domain Eukaryota; kingdom Metazoa; phylum Chordata; class Lepidosauria; order Squamata; family Dipsadidae; genus Diadophis; species Diadophis punctatus. The sequence goes on along the minus strand of JALIGW010000001.1, from coordinate 66,027,363 downwards.
GGGGGAACGCACCAAACCTGCCTTTCTTATGGTTCTCCAATACAAAACAAATCTTACTTAATGAGTAATATTAGTAGTGTTGTGTGAACCATTTCCAGATGGCCGAAGCACCTACTGAACCCTTTCCTCAAATGTCCTGTATTGCTACATCCTCTTGAAGGCTCAGGATTGCCCTATCAAGGCCCTTCCTGTGCCATCAGAGCATAGAGTACATTTCAAGCAGAATTACCAGTCAGGCAAAGCTAACCACTGGTTGAAGGAGAAACCAGAGAGGAACATAAAGTATCAGAAGAGTTGGAAGGGACCTTCAAGATCCTCTAGTCCAACCCCCTGCTCAAGCAGGAGACCCTATACCAGTGACTGCGAACCTTTTCGGCACTGAGTGCCGAAAAGTTTGCGTGGAAACGTCGTGCACATGTGCACGCGCTCGTTGGGGCCGCGCTTCGGTAAAGCAGAACTTCCAGGTTGTACCGCGCATGCACACCCGATGATCAGCTGGCTGGCACGTATGCACAGGCCGGTTTTCAGCACTGCCGCGCACAGGAAGGGATCACGCTCCGGAAAAGCTGAACTTCCGGGTTCTGACATGCATGCGAAGGAAAGCTGGTCGTCGCACGCGCAGGCATGCCAGCAACCCGGAAGACAAACAGGCAAGGCTGTGTGTGCCGGGCGACATGGCTTCATGTGCCACTTTGGGCACACACGCCATAGGTTTACCATCACGGCCCTATACCATTTCAGACATGTGATTGTCCAGTCTCTTAAAAACCTTCCGTGATGAAGCACCCACAATTTCTGAAGGCAAGCTGTTCCACTGGTTAATTGTCCTCACTGTTGGGAAGTTTCTCCTTAATTCCAGTTTGCTTCTCTCCTTGATTAGTTTCCATCCATTGTTTCTTGTACTGCCCTCTGGTGCTTTGGAAAATAAGTTGATCCCCTCCTCTTTGTGGTATCCTCTCAAATACTGGAATACTACTATCATGTCCCCCCTAGTCCTTTTCTCTAGACTAGCCAAATCCAAATCCTGCAACCTTTCTTCATGCCAGATGAAATGCCCCTCCAAATAATTTTCACCAATTGAGTTTGCATTCATTTTTAAGTACTTGTACTTGGTTTTTTAAATGTAGAAGATATATATTTTAAAGACAACACTTCTAATATACAGCTTTATAGTTTACCGACTTGCCTCTCTAAAGGGACCGGATATTGTAATTCATTTTCCCAGTATAAATTAATTTCTCCTCAGTTATTACTTGATAAGTTTCCAGAGGGACTGGATGTGAGAATTAGAGTTAGGATTAAGAAGAGAAGAGAATTTTTTATTCTGAATTTGAATATGAATTCATCCAATTTCATATTTTTAAATAATAACAAACCAAGTTTGAATTTCTCAAAATAATGTAAAATGTTCATTTCTCCAAATTTTATGATCCACTTTGCCAGTTTAAAATACAATTATGGAAACAACCCAGTATATGTATATAAAAATAATGTATGCAATTGTATTATATTAGAGGAAATTGCAAATATATATATACACTAAGGAAATTTGCAAACACAGATGCATCTGCTTGGAGAAATATATATATCATATTACATATATATCTTAGATTCTGAGGAGGGAACAAAGATAATTGGAGAATTAGAAAGGTGGAAGAAATTAGAAAGCTATAAGAAGAGACTAAAGGAACTGCAGCCTTGAGAAGAGATATTTAAGCATTCTTAAATAATATGAAAGAATGACACAGAAGTCTCTATTATCCCTGGATACAAGACTTACAGATTTAAGTTATTGGAAGGCAAATTCCAGTTGAATATTAAGAAAACAAAAAGTTTGAGAATAAAACTAATTATCAGTGACATGATACATTCCCTTTCACTAAATATACTGAAGCAGAACTGGATACCCATCTGTCAAAAATACCCTAGTTTGGACATGCCAGGAGTTGAACCTGATAACACAAATGTTTTCTAATTCTTTGATTCTCTTGTGATTTCTTTAAAAATAACGAATAAAGGCAAGTGTCAGATAAATGGGAATAAATAGATTCATCCATCCCTACTGGGGAAGCAAAAAGATGAGGGGTATAAAAAGGAAATTTGACTAAAGGTTGCATTGAAAGAAGTCAATGACAATTTATTGACAGATTCTATGGAAAATGTTTGCATCATGTTAAGTAAACAATGCAATGTTTAAAATATATCTTATGTATTCACAGATGTAAATGAATGTCAGTATAGCAGTCTTTGCACAAATGGCCAGTGTGAAAACCTTGAGGGATCTTTCAGATGCCTTTGTAGCCAAGGTTATCAACTTTCCCCAGCAGGAGATCAGTGTGAAGGTAAAAACATGACCTTCATGTTTATGTGATTTATTGAATGGCAAGAAAGCTAATTATTAAGCATGGTCATCCTTGTTTCTAGTGGCAAGCTATATCTAAAGAAAATGAACTACTACAGAAAACAGCCACTGTCACCTGGGAGGAGTGGACCCTTAGCAGGCATCCACAATTTATTGAATAGGATAGGCAGAAACTATTAGGAAATTCTAAGATATTCAGAGTTTAAGCCACACCGAGCTCTGTAGGTAGTGGCCAGCACCTTGAACTGTGACAAGATATAACATGGCAGTCCCGTGTTCTGCACTAGCTGAAGTTTCTGGGTAGTTTTCAAAGGCAACCTCATGTAGAGCAAATTACAATAATCTAGAAATGACGAAGTATGAGTATCATAATTGCTCCTTGTTCCAAATAAGGCTCTGTCTAGGCAAAAGCCCTCATGGCTACAGTTTCCCCTGCTCTTTCTAGGGGATTGCAATCCCATCAAGAGTCAAAAATGGCCCTGTCGTGGAGTCAGTTCCTCACTTAGCAGCCACTTCATCCTGTTTAAGTGGAGCTTCGTTTCCCCCATCCAGATTTGGATAGCCTCCAAACGCTACATCATGACTTCCACTGTCTCAAGTCCAGGGTGGAGACGTGTAACTGAATACTATCAGCATATTGATCATACCTCACTCCAAACCTAATTCTTTGGTAGTTTCATGTAATTTCTAGACAAAATAGAGTAAAGAATTAAATTCTAAGACCTTCCATAACAAAGAGCCCATGATTTTTCCATCCCACAACCACTATAGCAGTGGTGGGTTCCTACCAGTGTGGTCCACTCTATAGCACCGGTAGCGGCCCGCTGGTGACATCACAGTACCGGTGCGGTCAGTTGCCAGTGCCTGGGCGCTGCCATTTAAAAAAATTTTTTTTTTTATTTTTTTAAAAATGTTCTTCTACACATGCCCAGAAGCCGAGCTTCCGGCACTGCGCATGCGCTGCCTTCCTACTCCACAGTGAGTCCAAGCAGGGGAGGATGGCTGAGGGAGCACGTGAGATGCTGAAAGAACGGGCGGCAGGAGCTATCTCCATTCCCCTCCCTTCAGCAGTCCGAGAAGCCACGAACGCGCGGTGATGATCCCAGGCATTTTTGCACGTTCGAGGCTTCTCGAGCTGCTGAGGGGAGGGGGAACTCCCGAGGCCCATGCCCACCCAGTCACATGGCTGGCAAGCCACACCCACAAAATAAGCCACGCCCACAGAGTGGTAGTAAAAAAATTAGGAACCCGCCCCTGCACTATAGGGACCTGTCTGCTTAGGTTGGAGTGGAACTACCGGTATCATAACATTGTGCCTTCAATTCCCATGCCTTTCTAGTAATCCAGAAGGATACTGCAATCTTACAGTACTGAAATCTGATGAAAGATGTAGGTAGGCAAGAACTGTCTTTACTCTCTGCATCCAAGTCCTATCCAAGGCCATCTGTGAGAGCAGCCAATTCAATTTCTGTCCCATGCCCACGTTCAAACCTGAACCGCCATGAGTCTAGGTAATCCATATCCTCCTAGGTCTTCTGCAACTGCAGCCCCACTACCTTCCCCAGAAAGTTATGGTCTAATTTGCAGTTCCTCTCCAGCTGCTTTTTTTTCAGCCAGGTAGGGCAGGTATCCAGTCCACAAGTGGAAAAGCTGAGATTGCAAAGGGCCTCATCCATTTGAGATTCACAGGTTTTAAAAACCCCAGGTAACATTACTTTGCTTATCTCCATAGATTCTACCCCTTTATGTTTCAACTCTGAATGAGTGCGAGCCATTTTGTTTGTGGAATGAATTTGCAACTAGTTATTCTGCTTGGTGTGTCAGCAGCACCATCCTGTAGCCACATATGTTTTTCTGCTTTTCATATGGCTTTTAAATGACTATTCCTGCTGAAATCCAGCTGTTGGCATAGCTGACCGTCCTTGAAGTATGAGAAAGGAAAAAGTTATTGTAAGCTCATGAGTGAGCAACAGCTGAATATGATTGGAGTAAATTTCAATAAAAATCATAGTAATGTTGTATATCCAGATCCATCTATCCAATTTCTCCTGTTTTCAACCTGCCAGTATTACAACATGGGTAATTAATACAGGAAAGACAATTTACTCTATCAAACAGCCATATTAAAACTGCTAATAAACGTAATGTGTTTTGATTCAATTCTTAATATTCTCTGCAAATATAACTATATGAACATATTATAAAACCGTTAAATAGTTAGATGTGGGGAGCAGAGTTTAAATAACTACCTAAATGTTTATTGATCCTTTGCAGATGTAGATGAATGTCAGCAGCAGCAGCAGCTCTGCATAAATGGGCAATGCAGAAATGTAGCTGGATCTTACCGGTGTATTTGTGAGCAAGGCTATCAGTTGTCACCTGCAAGAGACTATTGTGAAGGTATATCGTAACTTTCATTTTTACCATGTTTTCATGAACAATTCAGCCAAATGCTATTTTTTGAATTATAATTTTTACAGTGTGTGTGTGTGTGTGTGTGTGTGTGTGTGTGTGTGTGTGTGTGTGTGTGATAACACATGAAATAATATCATTCAATATGAAACATTCTTCCTAACAATATTATTACTTAGAATCATAGGCTTATGATCAGGGGGAGATGGCGCAGGGGTGGGTTCTACATACCTTCCCCACCGGTTCGCGTCGCGACGGAAGTGCACGTTTTGCACGCGCGTGTCAGTTCCTGGAAATGACCCTCTGCGCATGCGCAGAAGCCTTTGTACATGCGCAGAGGGTTTTTTGGCCATCCGCGGCGATCGGAGGACCAGTTCGGGAGCGTGGACCGCCGGTCATCCCTGCCGGTTTGGCGAGTAGCGCCCAAATTTCCGCTACTGATTCTAAAGAACCGGTCCAAACCAGCAGCAACCCACCTCTGGAGAGGGGCATTTGTAGACCACATAGTCCAAACTCTTGCTATGGGCGGAAGATAGCTTCCTGCATCCTAATTAATAACTTCAAGCAAAGGTTACAGAAAAACAATACTTACTGTTTGGAGCTACTCTACCACTGCCTTTGTGCAGGATAATATTTGTGTAATAAATGCATAATTATTTCATCCTTGTTAGATTTAGTCTACTGTTCTTCCTTTTTAACTTAATTTCCATGGTGGAAATTATTTTGGAACATCACAGCACTAGAGATGGTAGCAGATTCGCTTTCATGGGCATATTTTTTAATGAAACGTTGGACTCTAGTTGATGCCTCCACCCACATTTTTATCATATTTTGTTGGTCTTGAATTGATTAAAGTACCAAACGTTATAACTTAGTAACCAAAACAAATATTCTTAGAAAATTGTGCCTGGTTTAAATGTAGCATTGTTAGCCAGTGATCAAGTGCTGGAAAAAAAATACATAAATGCTTTTGCGAGTCATGAAATCTGAATTCTTTTATGACTTAGATTTATATAAGAGGAGAAATGGTTATAGCATTTAACAGCTGTGTGGAACATAGACATTCAAAAGTTTTCTTTTTCTGTGGAAATACAATTATGGGAGTGCTTCCCTTGTTGACATTCCATCTGTCATGTTACATATGGCCTCTGTTTAATTTTTTTCTGCTGGTAAGTGATTTTATATAGATAGATAGATTTGCCCAGAATAAAAAGAGATTTGAATTTGTTTGAGTCTTTCCCCCCTATTATATTCTTATTTAAACTTGGTTGTCTACCAAGTATGGTTTCCAAACAATCTGAATCAATTTTTAAAATACTTTGGTGGGAAAAGCTATATGTAAGTCATAGTTTTTAAAAATTTTGCTGGCATTCTTCTAGCCGTGTTCATATTATTGTAACCCTTAACAAATGAAATACCATTTGCCTTCCCTTCATTTCTAACTATAAGACAAGTTAAGTAAAACAACCGTAGGATTACATGGGATCACCATCATTGTAATATATTTAGTGTCTGGATTTATGACCATGAACTTTGTTTACATATGTGTTAAATCTGTTCTTTCATAATTGTTTCATCCAAAATTATAAGTGGTCTCTGGGCAAAGCATCTATTTTCTCTCCAGTAACTTTACATTTGATAAATCAAAGTAGCACCCTCATACTTCAGCTTCATTATCAAGTAATATGATGAGCCATACATAAAATTATTTTATTTTGCCATAACTTGTATCATAAATATGATACAAGATTTTCTCAGTTTATTATAAAAACATTGTATCTAATTTTTAAAGGGATTTTGTCAGTACTTTATATAATTTAAATGAGCACATTTTTACATTTTTATTGCCTTTAAAATAATATCAGAAAAAGAAAACAGCAAAAGAAACAAAACATAAAAATACATGCATTATAAAAAAAACCCAATAGCATGTGTTTAAAAAAATAAGTGAAAAATACAACAAAAAACAAAATATAGATGTATAATATGTTGTTAAAACAATAAACAGTTGCAATATAATTATCTAATACAAATATTATATGTGTGTGTGGGTATAAAATACACTTATACCACTATCCTGCTTTATTTAACTTACTGTGTTTTGTATAAATGACTCCTATATTTGCCTACATGTATCCATACAAAGTCTATTTCTATCGGCAATTTGCTATTTATATCCTAATACTGTCCATTCAGCCAACGATGATATACTGTACATGTGTATTCCAGTGTTTCCAAATTGAAAAATTATTAGCACCAATTGTTGGCTTCAAGTGCTTGAAATTTAGTATATTTTAGCATTATTTGAAGGATAGGTTAATATTTTGTTGGCGTTAAGGTACCCCAAAACTTACTTTTTACGTGATTCACTCAAGCATTCTTATATGTCTTATTTTTCTATAGAGAGATGTTGCTAAATAAGTTTCTTCTAAAACTGTCTGTCTGAAATTGGATTTGTTTCAGATATTAATGAATGCCAAGAAGACAAGAATGTGTGTCGTGGGGGTACTTGCATTAATACCAAAGGGTCTTTTGAGTGTACATGTCCAGAGGGTTTCCAGTTAATTCCTTCTAGAGGTTGTCAAGGTACAGTATCACTAAAGGATTTCTATTTTTTTAAAAAAAACAAGCTAAAAAACGTAATTTTGTATGGTTGAAATTATTATATGATCATTTGTTTAAAGAGTGAAAGATATGACTACTCCTATCATTGTAGCATTTGTCAAGCACTACCCGTATGTGCTTTTTCAGGAGGCAACTGGACTTTCTTGTTTTTTCTTTTGAAGACGTTTCTCTTCTCATCCAAGAAGCTTCTTCAGCTCTGACAGGAGAGTGGATACCACTTGGGACAGCCATGACTAGGATGACTGAGAATCTCTACAGATTTTCACTACCCTGATATTCACAATTGTTTTAAAAGAATCATCCCATAAATGCAAATATTACCACAGTCTAAATGTCTCATTTTTAAATCTTTGTACAATTATAAAATTTAATACGTTCCTTTCATTTGCATCAGTTGCTACATAATAGAAGTTGATAGTTTTCCCGGAAAAAAAATGGACTGAAAAAAAATTCCTACGCAAATGAGTGTGATTCCAATGAGTTCATTCATCTTAGTATCCAACAACTGCACAAGTATTTGATGTGGAGGAAGGAAAACCTGAATTATCTGCTTCTGCATGTTTTAGAGTAGTTACCTTGAAAAAGAAGATATACGGCGTGGAAACTGCCAAACTATGCTTGATCTTAATCAAAAGGCTGAGAAACATGGTCTGAAGTGGCAAAAGTTGATCCCACGAAATTTTCTGTCCCACTTTTTTTCATTTATTTATTCCTTCTTATAAGCCGCCCAACTCCCAACTTATATTAGCATGTGTAATATTTACCAACAAACTCTGGAGTAGGCAAGTTCTTGAGAATAGTGTGCATAATTGCAATGTTGAAAACATGTAGATGCACTCACAAAACAGTGACTTTTCAGGAGTTTTTCAGAAACCAAATCTGGTACGATGTTTCATTGCCACTTTTCCTCTAGTTCCTTAGAAAGATCTCTCCCATCTTTTTCTGTTTGTGTTTTTAATAAGAAAATAAGTAGGTTTCAAAGCACTGGGCTGTAAGTGTCTGTGGAGATTCTCAGTCATCCAGGTCATGGCTGTCCCAGAGGTGTTTTTTTCAAGAGGCAACTGGACTTACTTTGTTTTTCCTTGCAGATGTTTCGCTTCTCATCCAAGAAGCTGTCAAGTAGTCCTGTGGACTCAGGCATGTGCCTGCTTTGGATTGGGATTTGAAATTGAAATGTTAGACGATGGACCAGTGAAAGAATATGGATAGGGTTAGGGGTAGGGGTAGAGATAGGGTCAGGGGCGGGTTCCTATTTTTTTTACTACCACTCTGTGGGCGTGGCTTATTTTGTGGGTGTGGCTTGCCAGCCATGTGACTGGGTGAACGTTCCCCCTTCCCTCAGCAGCTCGAGAAGCCTTGAATGTGCGAAAATGCCTAGGATCATCACCGCACATTCGTGGCTTCTCGGACTGCTGGAGGGGAATGGAGATAGCTCCTGCCGCCCGTTCTTTCAGCGTCTCACACTCTCCCTCAGCCATCCTCCCCTGCTTGGACTCACTGTGGGGTAGAAGCTCGGCTTCTGGGCATGTGCAGAAGAAATTTAAAAAAAAAATTAAACAAAAATTTTTTTTTATGGTGGCGCCCAGGCACCAGACAGACTATTTATTTCAGTACCAGCATATGCCTCTCAGAAACAGATTAAACATTAGTTCAGTAAGTTAGTGGGAAGGAGAAGAATCCCATTTCACTCTTGGAGGCTAGTTAGTTAGTTGGATACAGTTATCAAACATGGAATTTTTATTACCTGTTAACAAAGATTTTCTATCTGGGAGTTTCCCATATCTCAGTATTTCAGAAATAGCGATATGATATTAAATATTGCTGATCAGTTTAGAAGTACCAGGGTTCATAATACAAATTTCTTTGATCTCTGTTTTTGTGTTCCCTCCAGATATCAATGAATGTGCAGATTCCAACCTCTGTTCATCCCATGGAAAATGTTTAAATACTGAGGGTTCCTTCCGCTGCATTTGTGAACAGGGTTTTATGGTTTCTAGAGATGGCCGAACATGTGAAGGTGAAATGGGTTTGACAGAGCTTTGATTATTTTATCCAATCATTAGTTTTCATTCTTTCTCTACAAAGACCCTCATAGAATCCCATGATCTACAAAGATAACAGAAGAAAATATTTCACTGTCCCACGCAGGATAATGATTTAGATAAGTTAACAGCAGCATAATGAAATTCTTTTGAGTTTTCTCAGAAGAGGTAAGGATTAAATTTAGCAAGATGTCAACTAGTAGTTCCCAGGCTAGAGAGAACCATTTCATAAACTTGTATGAGCTGCCTAAGGGCACCAAGTGAACTACCAAATATCCATCACACAGAAATATGGACCTAGATGAAATCTTTGACTTCTTTACACTCAAGAATCAAATATAGCCAAATTGTGTATAAGAGTAAGCTACAACTTTTAGATAAGGAATATGAGTGTGGCGGCTATGTTTTACTAGGTGAGGAGGAAGAAAAGAATGAAATTGCTCTCTCTTCCTATTAAGCCAGGTTAATACCATCTTCTTTCAGACAATATTAAGGGGTAAATGGTCAGGACAAATCCAGAAAACTACAGAAGAATATGTGGTTCATATTTGACCATAGAAAGATAGCATTGCAACAGTTTTATTCCCAACATAAGCAGATATTTATTTCTAAATGTCTTTTTTCTGTACAATTTGGCTCAATATTATGTTCACTAATATAAATGGATATAATGTTAAGAAAGTCATTGTAGTATGATAGTTAAGGTGATAGCATGGATTAGGAATATTCACTTTCAACTTCTATCAAACATGAAAGTTGGGCTGACTTTGAGCCATTCATTTATTTATTCATTCTTTCATTCATTTAATCATTCAATTTTTACAACCACCTATCTCACATATGTGGCTCTGGGTAGCTTACAAAATTAAACCCTAAACAATATCAATATCATTCTCTTTCAGTCCAACTCAATCTCACAGGGCTATTGTTAGGAGGAGGCTACCTTGCTCTTAGAGTAAAGGCAGAAGTAATAATAATAATAATAATAACAACTATAATTTTCTATTTTCAGATATTGATGAATGTGCAAACAGTACTATATGTGGTGACCATGGGTTCTGTGAAAATTCCCCTGGCTCCTATCGCTGTCTTTGTTATCAGGGATATCAATATCTACAGGAAGGGCAGGGCTGTGTGGGTAAGTTGTTATATTTTAATAATTTTCCTTGACAAATCAATTTTCATGGAAAATTTAAGTTTCTTGTTATTTTTGTTATGTACAGAAATAAAGAAATAATTTTATGAATGACTTTTTAATAAGATCATAATCTTACCTTTTTAGAATCTTTTTGTGGAAGTATCAGGCTCTTCCTAAATCTTGTTAATATTATTGGCGTAATTTAATTTTTTAAAGTTTTTAAAATTGAAAAGGGAAATACAAATGACAAACGAAGAGAGTGATTAGTATAATGGGATAAAGGAGCCATGGTGGCACAGTGGATAGAATGCAATATTGCAGGCAAACTTTGCCCACAGCCTGGAGTTCGATCCTGAGAATCCTGTTAGCCTTCAAGGGTCACATGGAAACTTGGTAAAAATTATAGTTGAGTAACTTCCCAAACATACTCTTTTTCCAATCTTCTGACCATGATTGTTGAGTAATTATAATAATAACATTCATAACAATATACAGTACATCGAGTACATATCAGAAAACAATATGAACTTCAACAACCCTACAATTATTTAACAGCCATCAGCATAGTGATACATTTAAAACAATACCATGGTATAAGACCATGTGTCCTATAAACACATCCTTAATAATTGAAATTGGGTATTAACCTAGAACTATCAGATAAAGTAGCATGGAATGACTAAATTCTACCAAAGAACCCTTCTTCCAGTAAAAAGGTCTTTACTCCCTTTTAAAGGCCAGCAAATTTGGGAAGCAAAGAGTGGGAAGGAGCTGGTTTCAGAATCATAGGACAAATTCTTCAATGACTGGATCCTGAAGATCATGACACTGAATCAAGGAACTGAAAAAAAGCAACAAGGACAATAGGGAAAAATAAGGAAAAACAGTTACTGGAAAGCTTGTGACTGGAAAGCTGTCAACATAGGATTTGCTTAAACTGGGCTCTGGTTCAAATTGGGATGCCAGTGAGTAGGCCTGTATTGTATGGTGACATGAGAATAACATGGAAAATCCAGAATAGGATTGTTTTGGATTAAGATCACAACATGACAATGAAATAACAAGTACCTCAAGATTGGTGGCACAAACACTTTCCCTTCATTTTGAAGTTGAAAACAGATGAAAATCCTCTAAAATAGAAAACTTCCAAGTTTTTTAAAAAAACTCCTCTTAATTCATATGTGTGACACTAGACCCGCCATCCTTAAGTCCTGCTGAAAATATCAAGTTTCACCTTTGATGCATCCTTGCTCCAGGTTACCCTTCTGTTCTTGTCCTACCTTTCCTCCATCTTCCTCCTGTTCTTCCAGTACACAAGGAATCTTGAGAGTTAGGAGGGGGCACCAAGAAACAAATCTATCAAGACCAAAAACCCAAGGATAAAGAGAACAAAAGCAAACAAAAAGGTTTCCCCAGCCTCTGTTTGTTTAGGGCAGGGGTCGGCAACCTTAAAACTCAAAGAGCCATTTGGACCCATTTCCCACAGAAAAGAAAACACCGGGAGGCACAAAAACGTTTTGACATCTAAAATGAAGATAACACTGCATATATCGTTTTTTACCTTTACGCTATGTATAAAAAAACTATAGTGTGTTGCATTTGTGAAATCAATGAACTGCTACAGAAAAAACATTTTTTTATTTCTGCATGCAACAAAAACATTTTGAACTCTGAAAAAGAAGATGGATCGAAAAGCTCAATAAATCGCTGCTGGCCGGTGTCGCACATTGGCGGTTGTGACGCATACTGTGAGCGACAGGGAGCCGCAGGAGAGGGATGAAAGAGCCACATGCGGCTCCAGAGCCCTGGGTTGCAGACCCCTGGTTTAGGGGTTTAGAATGAATTAGATAACAAGAAAAATGAATTAAAATCCTACCCACTAGAAATGCATTTTTTTCTCCAAAAAACATTCTGTATACTGGAAATAGTTGAAGGACAAAGCTGAAGACCCTCCTCTTTTGCTTTTCCTGTAGAGCTTTTAAAGCCCCTGACTATTTATTCCCTTTCCTAATATGGGGAAAGGAATGAGTCTCCCTGGCCAAAAGTAAATAAATGAATCATTTAGCAAATAAACAACATTCCCTTCTCAGCAAGGTTATGGGCAGCTTTCATTATCTTTGATAAAAGTGCCTTTAGCTATTTTAATTTATCTGCTGCAGCCCTGCCAGATAAGAGGCTGGAGGCCCAGAGACCCATGTGATAAAAGAGCAAAACAAAGCTCTTTGGAAAATAGTTGAAGCATTGAACAATTTAAGTCATCAGTTGCAAATTCTGCATTCACCGAAGTAGTTTATATGTGCAGACAAAGTATCCCAGAACAAGAGAGTTTTCCAAAAAGAAATGGTAAATGATAATTTTAAGAAGAGTTTCTGCCCTGCTACTCTTGGAGCTGCTTCTTTATTAATCTAAGTTCGGGGCCATGATGGCCAATTTATGGCTGAGATCCAGATTTACATAGAGGTCTAACATGCAGGGAAAACCGTATAGAGCCCCTTTAGAAAGTCATGCTTCCTCATCCAGGTTCAGCGGAATGGGAGGAAAAAAACATCACCATGATGCCATAGAACCATGATGGCGAACCTATGGCACACGTGCCACAGGTGGCACGCAGAGCCATATCTGATGGTATGCGAGCGCACGCAGTGCCAGCTGATTTTCAGCCTTCTGGAGGGTGGGGGGAGGCCATTTTTGCCCTCCCCAGGCTTCAGGAAGGCCTCTGGAGCCTGTGGATGGTGAAAAACGGACCCAACGGGCCTACCAGAAGTTTGGAAATGAACTTCTGGTAGGCCCTTTGGGCCATTTTTCGCCCTCTCCAAGCTCTTGAGGCTTTCCTGAAGCCTGGGGAGGGTGAAAAACAGCCCAATGGGTCTACCGGAAGTCCGGAGGCTTCAGTGAGGCCTGCGCACATGCGCAGGGAGGCAGTGCGGGGGAGATTTGTGCGTGCATGCACGGGGATGGCATTGCATTATGGGTGTGGGCATGCATGCATGCGCCCTTTTGGCACCTGAGTAAAAAAACGGTTCGCCATCACTGCCATAGAACCTCAGATCATTGCTAGATATCTCATGAGCTATGACTAGACCTGAACCTGAATTTCAAAGTTCCTGAAATTCCTCAAAATCGTTAAACAATGTACATTTTCTTTTATATAACCATTTTTGTGTGTGTGATTGGGAGATATTGGTCCTGTTTTATGCCCGTTTTTTCAAATCCTCTTAGAGTTATAAAATGTCATAAGACAGGGCTCAAAAGAAAAATAACAATTCCTCACTGTGGATTCCTGTTCTCTTAATCAATTGAGGGCATTCAACCTGCCTCATATTGCAGAAGTAGAATTTTTATGTGGAATTCTATCTGCCCTGGGCATATGTGGACGAACTTTGGTGATGTCTTGAGTTTTCCCCCAAGTTTCTTATTTCCTTTTATGCCCTTGATACGTGTTAATAAGTCTGTTTACTGATATCTGAAACTTATTACAATTTTAATAGTTTTCTAGGTTTTTGTTTTAAGACTTGAGGGGCAGTTTTGCTTTTTCTCTTCCTTGGTCTGACGGGCAAGATATCTCCTTACAAATTTGCTCCAGAAAGAGATGATATTTTGATTCTGGAGTATGGAACGCCTTCCATTTAACCCAGAGAATTTGTCTTTCAATATATATATTCTGAGGTCATTGCTGGAATATCATCTGCTAGAACCACCCTTAGCAAATGCTACATTTTTTGTATTATCGTACAGTTTGTCAAGTTAAGGTGCATTCCTGAATTCCAGTTGTGGGAATGTTAACGACAGTTTGGAATAAATAATTATATGAGTTATGTTCAACAAGAATTATGTTAGTTATGTAATAAATGCAACTACTTTTAAAAAATAAATACATTTCAGTTTCCCAGCTGATAACACTGATACACAGAGAAATAATAACACTTTTCTTAGGTGATGATGATGATGACGATGACGTTAAATTTAATAAAGCAAAACAAAATGAAGAATGTTTGGATTAATGTTACACTTTATTTTTCAGATGTGAATGAATGTGAAATGCTGAGTGGGGTATGTGGCGAAGCTCTCTGTGAAAATGTGGAAGGCTCTTTCCTGTGTCTGTGTTCCAATGAAAATCAGGAATACGACCCAATGAGTGGACTCTGTCAGTTCCGCTCCTCAACAGGTAATGCCCAATGACTCTGAATGTACTGTATCTGTTGGTTAACATGTAGACATCTTTAGTCTGACATGCTGATTGTGCCAAATTGTCCGGTTATACTGTATATGCAGATGTTAATGATAACAATGAACTACTAATGACTGTGAATGATTTGAAAATTTGTTATTTTGAAAGTTATATAAATTTCCTGCAAGTTTCTGATGCTTATCCATTCTTGAAATATCATTTATACATAGATTTATTATGTTTTCTAGCTTGCATTCCTGCATTGTTTAAACTTGATTGCCAGATCCAAACACTTACTAGCATTAATCTCCATGCCCTTCAAAAATATTGTAATTTTTGTGTCTGCTTTAATACCTAAGTATATTCCTTTTTGTTGCTCTGAAAGCCAATGATTTGCCATTGTGGTTTATTTTTGTGAATATTCATTGCCTTCTTATTTTACCAAAGTATTTGCTTAGAACTACACTTCGTGCCTCCTTCCCAAGTAAGATCCTGTAGTCAGATTTATTCTGGACACCATAAAAACATTTCTTCTAACAAAGCCTAAAATAACCATCTCTGTAAAATAGATTACATTGGTACATCTTTCAAATGTCCCCAGAGACATTTGAAAGCATGAAGTAAATCACTACATCTATGTAGATACTAATAATATCAAAGAAGACTCATAGATATGTAAAACTGGTTTATTCTGTGTCCATTTCTGTTGTTTCTATAAGAGTTTTTTGTCCCATTCAGTTTCCAAACTTTCACAAAGCCTGTCTAACTTTTAGTCACAGCTGTGTAAATAACTATTTTAAAAATCAGGACACTAAGAAATTGAGAAATTGAAACAGAATTAAAAAGGATGTTAAAAATCACTATGAGTTTCACATTCTATTGCAGCAAAAATAATAAATTTGAGATTGTGTTAATTTGTACTCTGCATAACACCCAACTTCTTTAATTTCTTCCATTGGGTAATATTTTGGTGTAGCTGTTTTTTTTTAATCTTCTTGATATTCATTATGTATGCCCATGTAGGTGATCATTTTGTGTGGTTGAGACAGATTTCAGCTGCAAAAGTCATGTTATACCCCCTCCTCCTTCTCTTCCTCTTCCTCCTCCTCCTCCTCCCTTCTTCTGCTCTTTTGAGTGGCTTTTTGATCAGTGAAAATGTATGCTTTGGGGGTGATATACAGATCCTTCTCTCACCTTGGAATCACCAAATTATTCCAGCTACATATGTGTGATATGTGTGACATTCTTAATTTGGTTCTTCTTAGACAGTGGATAATGCCACAAACCCACATATTTTATGAAATTCAGACATTTTTGAAAACTATACATGCCCGATGAAAAGAGAGAGACCTCAGACTGGACTAGTTTGTCTGCAGCACATTTATTGATCTTACAAAGTATAAAAGCAAGTTGAGAATGCAAGTGTGCTGAATTTTAAAAACTTCAATGTTGCTTTATTGATTTGTTTTTTATAATAGAAACATACATTTTTCTGAAGGCAGACAATACATACGTATCTAAATGTATATAATAGCCAGTACATGAAATGGAACTACCTAACTTGAATGATTATTTTATATATGATTATTGTCTAAATGTTTTGGGCAGCTCAGAGAACTTTTTAGGGCTATTCATTTTTAATTAGTGGTACTGTAGACATCTCTTCTGGCATTGCATCTCCTGTGGCTGCTTGGAAAACCGAGGAACATTGCAAAATAGGCACACAATGGGAAACTGGGTAGGAACAAATCGAAATAAGGCCTTGTCATACCTCCCTTCCAGCACTCAGATCCTAAAAAATGAAATAAAATCCATGGATGAAGCCCATCAGGGTTCATTAAATCATTAAAGTGGACCAATCTAAATAGGTCCTGCCTCCCTGCAGGGTTCAGCAGCACCAGCAAACAAATGATTACTGTGGAAAGGAACTAATAGTTATTCCACCACCCTTACCAAATCATGTTACAACTATTCCAAGACAAAAACCAGATCTATTATGCAACCCTTGATTTGTGTCAGCCCTAAATCACTGGGGTCAGGTTAATGGTTGCCACAAACTCCCTAATTGTCCCCATTCTACATCACCTGGGGACAAATGAAAGTTCCCCCAGAACAGTCTAACAATCTGTAGACAGTCTAAGTTCCCTTAGACCAGGGGTAGGCAAAGTTGGCTCTTCTACGACTCATGGACTTCAACTCCCAGAATTCCTGAGCTAGCATGATTGGCTCATAAAGTCTGGGAGTTGAAGTCCATGAGTCATAGAAGAGCCAACTTTGCCTACCCCTGCCTTAAACTGTCTACAGTTGACCTCACCCCATTCCTAAGAGGTCTGTAAGGGGCGTGCATAAGCGCACCATCGTGCCTACCGTCCCTGTCCTTCTGTCCTATTGTGTAAATTTACCTATACATATACTTTTGTTTATATTTACTGTATATCATACCTGTTATCTTGTACATGTGTTGACAAAATAAATAAATAAATAAAATATAAATAAATAAAAACAATCAGCTTTTGGGACTCAACTGCTAACCCAATTACAGCACCTAGCCACTCAGGCAAGGATATTGATATACAACAGGCTGCAGCATCAACAAACACAGCTCTCCCTAGAGTTGAACTTCCACCAAAGAGACTCACATCTGGTTATCTGCAGATCAAAAACTTTACTAAACAATGTTCCTATAGCAACTAATGCCCATCTAGACTAGCAGGACTGTGGGGAAAGTGTCAGTTGATAGGGCAAGCCCAATAATTCTGGATCTGTCCCCATCCTGTTCTGTCTGAATTTAAGAATAATCTCTTGCCTTGGTTCAGCAGTCTTAATGTGCTATTAAATTTGATTCTCTGTCAACTGGGTTGACGTAAGCACATTGGCATGAAGCTGAAATTAAGTTTTACAAGCTCATGTTCAGGGATATTTATGAAATTGATGTCCAGATCTTGAGGGAATTACTGGAGCCAAACAGAAGCTGTATGAGAGCACATTGAAGAGGCAGGATGCTCACAGCTGCTGCTGGCTCAGACTCTGTGTCAGAATAGAAGGAGAAACCTAAGAACTAGCTTTCTGGTCTGGGAACCTGGTACTGTTCTTTTATGAGAAGAGTCTCACAATTTTCTGGGTTTCTGCTGTTACACTGAGCAACTTTACTTCACCATCCTCCTACTCTTTCCCAACCTTTCTTTCAAGGTGACTTCCTCTGTCTATACTAAAAAGGTGCTTTTTCAAAAGGCAACTGGAACTGTTTTTTCGCTTGAGGAAGAAGAATACATTTCACTTCTCATCCAAGAAGCTTCATCGGTTCAAACTATTCAGAACCGATGAAGCTTCTTAGATGAGAAGTGAAATGTTGTCGTCTTCTTCCTCAAGGGGAAAAAAAAAACCCAGTCCAGTGACTTTTGAAAAAGCACCTTTGAGACAACTATGATCTGGATGACTGAGAATCTCCACAGACATTCCTTTGTACTAAGGAACCAGTCTCAATTACAGCTACCTCTTTCATGGCTTTAAGTCAGGAGATAAAATAAATGAGCAAATCTTATTTTAAAAGGATTCCTGAATAGGGGAAAGATTGGTGGTTGAGGTTGTAATTTCATCGGCTGATTCTGATCTCTGAAGCATAACCAATAAAGAGCCCGATATTATATTTACATTGACCCACGTCATCAGCTTAATATCAGGTTATAGGTATTGTGAATTGCTTTAGATGGTTTTGCTTTAAGCACTGTATTTATTTTTGAGTTGATAACTTCTCTGCATACATATTGAATGTATCTTTTACTGTTTGTCTTTCATAGAGATTCCAGACAGAACCAAAGAAACATTTGAAAAGAAGGAGTGTTACTACAATCTAAACGACGCAAATTTTTGTGATAATGTATTAACATCCAATGTTACAAAGCAAGAATGCTGTTGTACTTTGGGTGCTGGCTGGGGTGACAACTGTGAAATATTCCCATGTCCTGTGCTTGAAAGTGGTGAGTTACCCTTTTCCATTCGGTGGCAATTATTGTGCATAACATTACGAGGAGGCTCAGGGGTTACATCACTAAAAAGTTCTTTCTCTTAGCAGTCACATTTTCCTAAACAATTTGGATCATTGAGGATAATATGAATTGGGTAGGGGGGAAAGAGATGCAAGCTGGAATATTTGAGCTTTTCTGTCAACTGAAAGCTTTACTTGCAAGAAAGATATCTACATTGGAATCATTCAGTTATATAACACTAAAAGAAAGTAATGTTTTCTATTACATTTTTGTGCTAAAGGGGAACTTAGATTTCAGAAATTAAAAAAGCTGTTAATATTTTAAATAGTGCTAGACGTTTTGCAGGCTACATCTTTCTCTCTCTCATGTGGCTGTAAAGACTACATGATTTAAATTTTCCGTGTGCTACCTAAGATAGTGATTCTGTTTGCCTAATAATTAGTTAAATGTATAAAACCTCTGCCCCAGAACACAAGGGCCAGTAACAGATTGCAAGTCCTTAGTTCTTTTCATAAATCTGAGTTGTTTATTATTTTATTGAAAGAAATAAAATCTAATGGTGTTTTGCAACAAATAATAAGATAAAGGTTTATGATTTACTCCTGTATACAACTTTTTGGGGGTGGAGGAATGAATGTGATTGCACTGCAAGTAATTCTCAAAAAGTACATTAAAAATTGCCAGTTTTTCAACTCTAACTACATAGAATTGTTGCAATAAACTTGCTTTACAGATTACTTGTGTTTATGTGAATATTTGGCTGGGAAACTTGCTTACGAGGGCCAAAAAAGATTTTTTTCAGGCTTAATTTTTATTACTTCCCCCCCTCCCTTACCAACCGAAGTCCATCACATACTGAAAAATTGGCAGTGTTCAACTCATCTTTCCCTTCTAAAATAAAGATTATCTCAGCCTTTGCATTTCCTTTGAATTGTGCAGCTTGTGTTGGTTGCCAGTTGTATCTTTTCCTGGATCAGCAGGCCCTACTCTCAGTCACTCACACTCTAGCTACTCCCCAAATGAACTACTATAACACGGGGCTGCCCTTAAAGAGTATCTGGAGCTTCAGCTGGTGTAAAATAAGAGCCGAGGTGGCGCAGCGGTTAGAGGCAGTACTGCAGGTTACTTTAGCTGACACTGATCCTTAGGTCAGCGGTTCAAATCTCACCGGCTCAAGGTTGACTCAGCCTTCCATCCTTCTGAGGTAGGTAAAATGAGGACCCAGATTGTTGGGGGCAATATAAATATACATTGCTTACTGGTGTAAACCGCTTAGAGAGTGCTTGCACTGTGAGGCGGTATATAAATCTCACAAAATAAATAAAATAAATAAATAAATAAATAAAATGCAACAGCATTGGCAGTTATGTGTGTCCCAACATTGCTTCCAGGTCCAATTTAAGATGCTGGTGAAGACCTTTAAAGCCCTACAATCATGGCATGGGCTACCTTATTTCAGGGATCACCTCACCCTATTTAGATCCACCTGTCCCATCAGATCCTTTCAATCCATCAGCCAAGGAGCTTTATTTGGCGGGACCCAAGAGAAGAGCCTTTTCTGCCATGGTACCAGCCCTTTTTACCATCATTTCCCCCAAGATGAAGTTGGCCCCAACCCTGTGGGCCTTCCGGAAGACCCTCAGAATTTGATTTGGCCATAGTGCCCGAGGAATCCCATGGAAGTGTGGAACCCCTTAAATGGCTAGCATAACTTTGATCACATGGTTCCCTATCCTTTTGTTATTATAGTTTTAATTGTTTCCAATTCATTTTAATGGATACATTATACTGATTGTTTAGTATTTGTTTTAATTGTGTACTTTGCACAGAGTCACATGGAAATAAGATGGGCAACTATACAAATCAATCAATAAATAGTTGTAAATTCGTTTGGGTAACAGAAAATTGCTAGAGGAAAGCTGAGCCCTGCAACCAAACTTAAATTTACAGTAATTCCAATTCCAACAATAAGCCAAAATAAAGGTACACATGTACTATACAAATTAATATAAAGATTCCAAATTTGCATCTTGAAAATATGTCATGGTCATGGAATCTTAAGTTGTATGCACCAATGGCAAACCATGCACTTAAATTTTACAAGCCATGTATACTAAAAGGAAAAGAACTGAATTCTCATTATTTCCATATATATGTACCATTAAAAAACTTAAAATCTGAAATGTGATATTTAAAAATCCATTAACACATTCCTGTTATAGAAATGTTGCTATTGATTTTAGGCTGTAATGCACAAATATAATTCTAAATGGATTCTTGATTTTATCTTCCGGCTAGCTGAGTTTATTGAGCTGTGTCCTGAAGGGAAAGGGTTCATACCATCTGAAGAACCAAATTATGGAGACGTTGCACATGGTTACAAAGGTCAGCCTTGATATTGACTTGAATAGAGACTTGAATTAATGCCATGATTTTAATATTTGGTCGTAACTATTGTTTCCTTCCACTGCTGCTTATTTGAATTAATTTTTAACTTTTTTTTTTAAACTGACCACGACTTTAATCCCCTAAAGAGTCAATGCAGTTAGATGATAAATGATGTTTTGGTTTGGTATTGCTGAAAATATTTTAAAATCCCTATGATGTATGTGAGCCAGTGTTCCAAAATGTACAGTTGTATCTGTTGGACTATTTAACCAGGTCAACTAAGGAGTATCATTGCTGGTTTTGCTTTTGTTTTCCCTCAGATTTCTTTATTTATAGGAATATAATTGGTTCTCTTCTTTAGAACTCCTCATTTCCCTTTACAAACATATAATTCTCTTTCAGCAATCCTAGACATGCCATTTTTCAGATATCTGAGCTTTTAAAAACTTTGCTTTATTATGTGGGTGTCTAGTTTTCATCCAGATTTTCTTTTTTTTACTGTACTGCTCAATTTCAAGAAAAATGCTTTAAAAATATTAGAATAGCCAATTCTTTCATTCTGGAAAAGTATGCTAGTATTTTATCTTTAGAGTATCCAGCAAATATTTATTAATTATTTATTTATGAGCCGAGGTGGCGCAGCGGTTAGAGGCAGGTACTGCAGGCCACTTTAGCTGACACTGATCCGCAGGTCAGCGGTTCAAATCTCACCGGCTCAAGGTTGACTCAGCCTTCCATCCTTCCGAGGTAGGTAAAATGAGGACCCAGATTGTTGGGGGCAATGTAAATATACATTGCTTACTGGTGTAAACCGCTTAGAGCAGTGATGGTGAACCTTTTTTTCCTCGGTGCCGAAAGTGCATGCGTGTGTGCTATCGCACATGTGCGAGTGCCAACAACCATAATTCACTGCCTGGGAAGGGCAAAAACGGCCTCCCACGCCCCCCCAGAGGCCCTCTGGAGGCCGGAAATCGCCCATTTCCCAACTTCTGGTGGGCCCAGTAGGCCCATTTTTCACCCTCCCTAGGCTCTAGAGGCTTCCCTGGAGCATGGGGAGAGCAAAAACGCCCTCCCCCGTCCCCCCGGAGGCCCTCCAGAAGCCAAAAACGTCCTCCCAGAGCCTCCGTGCAAGCCAAAAATCAGCTGGCCGGCACGCACATGCGCACTGGAGCTGAGCTAGGCAATGGCTTGCGTGCCAGCAGATATGGCTCCGCGTGCCACCTGTGGCACGCGTGCCATAGGTTCGCCATCACTGGCTTAGAGAGTGCTTGCACTATGAGGCAGTATATAAATCTAAATAAATAAATAAATAAATAAATAAATAAATAAATAAATAAATAAATAAATAAATAAATAAATAAATAATAAATAAATAAATAAATAAATAAATAAATAAATAAATAAATAAATAAATAAATAAATAAATAAATAAATAAATAAATAGCATTGTTTTATTAGTATGCTACTGTTACCATGATATGAGTAGACGTTATCCTGTTCAAAATAACTATCTTATATACCTGAGTGATTTGACCAAATTTTATTTTGCCTTCTGTAAATAGCAAATTGATGTTTAAGAGATAACACAACAAATAGGATAAAAATTGAGACATTTCTAAAATTTAGGTGTAACATAAAATATGCATTCAGTAATTTAAAAAACCAAAACATACACATAAGCTAGTTTATAAATATAAAATATTGTTTAAAAAGTTAAATCCTTTTTCCTGGCTGTTTCAATACGATGAAAACAAATGTATACAGAAGGCTTTACAAATACTTTTCCCAAGCATGTAAACATTCCTGGATATCACTTCCATCATACCTCCCAAATAATAGAATAGATATATTTTAGAATTCTATTCAGTGATAATTATTGTCATAGCTTTTGCAGAGGAAAACATCAATGCTGGAAATTCCAGAACGGACCCACAAAAAACTCATTAATTCTCAGCGGCTTTTATATCAGACATAATAAAGAAACCAAATCATGAACACAAATTGGGGTATGTTAGTAATGTTAGTAGAGTACATGAAAGTAATTTTGGAGCTGAAGGTAAGGTAAAGCAGTTGATTGAATTGTCTTCCAAATGTTAACATTAATTGGCATTATCAAACTGCTGCTTAAGGCAATCGTCACATAATAACAGGATTGCTACATGTAGTGGAATTGTCAATATAAAAAAAGAACATGCTCAAATGAATAAATTGTTTCACATACAGTATATTATTTCTATACGAAATAAACAGCAAGAATAAGTTGCCAACATTCCAGATGAGGCTGTTGGTCTCAAAAAAAAAAAAAAAAAAAAAAAACCAGGCTCTCGGTTGTTTAACAATTTAATCACGCCATGCAACTTCCCATGACAAAGTTCTACAATTGATTCTTTGTAAAAATAACAATTTTTTAAAAATGCTTTCCAGTTTGTTATTTTTTTACTTTTAACTTGTGAATTTTAACTTGTTCTCAACTCTGTTTTTAATCTGTGCTTTTACTCGTGTGTTTATAGTGTTTTATTATGTTGTTGTAGACTGCCCAGAACCACCTAGGTGAGATGAGCGGTATAGGAATTTTTAAAAATGAAATAAATAATTTGACCTGAAGAAAATGCAAGTCCCCTAGAACAGGGGTGGGCAAACTATGCCTCTTTGAGGACCTGTGGACTTTAACTCCCAGAATTCCTGAGCCAGCCATGCATGCATGCATGGCTGGCTCAGGAATTCTGGGAGTTGAAGTCCACAGGTCCTCAAAGAGGCATAGTTTGCCCACCACTGCCTAGAATAACTTTTTAGAAACATATACTTGTTTTGGTCCATCATAGGGGCTAATGTACAACTCTGGTCTTTTATTTATTGTTGTTATATAGGGAGAATAACCATGTCTGTCCTAACAATTTGATCTGAAAATTCATTTTCCACCTACTGTATATGTTTTAGAATGTCTGTGTTTCCTTTTCAGATGCTGATGAATGCCAGCTCTTCGGCCAAGAAATATGCAAAAATGGCTTCTGTTTAAACACACAGCCAGGTTATGAATGTTACTGCAAACAGGGCACATATTATGATCCTATAAAGCTTCAGTGCTTTGGTGAGTATTCAGGCTAGCATCATATTCCTCTCACTGGGGAAAGACAACAAGATCAAGATCTAATTTTTGACCGCTTATATATGTAGCTGATATATGGAATCCGGTTGCTTTTATTCCTCATACTGTATGTTCCCTCAAAATTCTTTGATCACTTATTATTTGGAGAAATATAGAACAATGGCTAGCACCAGTCTGCTTGATTGCAAGGACCAGAAAGAATGTTGTGGCTGCAGAAATTTTGCTAAGTTCTTTTGTCTCTAAGACAACCAGAGGAAGGGATATATGGAGGTAACATTACAAAGAAATAAAACACATGATTATTTGTACAGTGGGGTATACAGCAATAGTCCCAATTATATTCAATTTCATCTTGCTGTGGTAAAAGTTTTACTGAGACCTTATCACACAATATATAATTAACTTGGGGAATAATTTCTGAGTTGCATAACAAAAGGAGAGTAGATAAATTTTATATTGCCATTACAGGAAGGAACCTCTGAATAATAGCAGCTGAGAAATAAAATGTGAAATAGCCTAGCATCCTCATTTACATTTGTAGTCTTCCCAGGAATCCTCTAGAAAGTTATTGTGAAAAATGGTGGGCTCAGTGAGATTTTGATGTGATCTAGCAGAATATTTCTTACATTTTTGATGAGATAAAGTTTGTCAAAATACCAGAAAGCTGAAACTGGAAGAAGTAATAAGATAATTTGGGGAAAACTGTCTGAATTTTCTAACAGGTTTTATATTACAAGTTTTACAGTTCTACCCAAAATAGACTCCCATTTTTTATGCATAATGCATAAATATACTCTTGGATTCTTTTTCAGTGAGAGTCACAATCTGTTTATTTAAAAAATCATTTGAGGAGATGAGTATTTTTTGCATACTATTTCATCCCTAAATATGGAATAGCAATTCATACATGATTATCATAAATGTATTCCCATTAATCCACCGAATTGCCTACTTATTCACTTTTTGCCATTTAACTGAAAATTATTCCTAGTCATGGCCTTGACTTTTGCAATCTAAAGAGAAAAACCATTCTGTATAGAATAACAGAATGAAAGGAAACCGCAGTGAAAGGTTTGATTTTCTTGGGCCAGATAACTTTTCTTTTCTGATATAAAGCCATTTAATTTCTTGAACTTATATTGTTGTTTCTTTTCTATAAAATGAGCTGTTTGAATAACAGTCATGAATATTCATGAAGATCAGGTTAATTTTTTTTCCAGTAGTACTATTGTCTTGTTATTCTAGAGAGGGAACATACATATAATTTATTGAAAATATACTTGCTGTGCTGATATATCAGGAGTGTAAAAGGAAATAGATCCACAAGAAAAAAACATTTTATTTGGGTGCTTCAGGAAGAAATGTCTGTTTAATAGTTCTCTTCCTTGCGAATATGTTCAGTATGATTATCTTAATTTTAAATATCTGCTAATGAAAAATACAGTCCAGAAGTTGATCACAATGTTCTGTGCAAGCTATTTTTCAGGAAGTGATTTCCTTTGAAGTACTTTTCATTTGCATTTGAACAGATACAGATGAATGTCAGGACATGAACAGCTGTATTGATGGCCAGTGCATCAATACTGAAGGCTCTTACAGTTGTTTCTGCACACATCCAACGGTTCTGGATTCTACAGGAAAGCAGTGCATCAGACCAGCGGAATCTAGTGGTGTGCATTATTTTATGCATTGCTGTGTTCAGATTGAAAGCCAAAATATATGCAATCAAAAAGAATATTGTAGGCTTATTATTAAAGTATTCAATGTGCTTCTTTCTAAAATACTTTTGATTCATAACTGCCAGGCCCTTTTGCTAGATATCTCATTTTATTTAGTGGAGTCTAGGGTTGCAGTAATCTGCAAAACATAGGAAAACTAATTATCTGCAGAGATAATTACTGTGGATGTGCAAAATATTCATTGCATCAGAAAACATTCTATATACAGAATGGCCAAGTTCACATGGTTCGTGCCCAACCAAAATGTGTGTTCTATAGAGACACTACCCCGGAACACATGTATTACAGCCAGGCCCAGATACAGAATATGTGAGTTTCAAGCATAGGTGTTTTGGAGTGGGGTACAAAGGGGAAACCACACACACAACAGCAGCAGTGCACAGTAGTGGTTAAATAAAAGTAAAGGGAATAAATGTTCTGGGAACATGAGCAAGGGAGCTGCTTCGGTTGTGTCTCCCAACATTTAAGTGTGATGGCGGCTAAAAAGATAAAGAGAAATAAAGCACTGAAAAAATATAGGAAAGAGGTGAGGAACAGGCCTTTTGGGGAAAAGAATGTGCTGAGAAAATTAGATTGTGGTCTGACACCCAGGCTATGCAGAAGAAGATAAATGTCTTATTTATTCCACCAGACCCCTCCAGAATTTATTTAGACTGGTGTTTCTCAAACTCAGCAAATTTAAGTTATGTGGACTTCTGTTCCTAGAATGCTGGCTAGAGAATTCTGGGAGTTGAAGTCCATATATCTTAAACTTGCTGAGTTGAGAAACACCAGCCTAGACTACACTCCAGAACAACCAAAATGTTCCAGAGTCCAGAACAATACATTCAAACTTGTGACTCAGAGTATGGTTGTTCCACACATGGAACTAAATACATACCGCAGAAGATATAAATAGCTCAGGGGTTTGATGTTCTCTGAGCTTGGCTGTTTTCCTCAGACATTTTGTTCAGGGGTGGATTCTAACCTACCTCGCCGCCGGTTTGCTTCCTCCCGCGCCACCGTGCGGCGGTGCACGCACATGTGCAGTGCCAAAAACCAAGCTTCTGCGCATGCGCAGAAGCAAAAAGCAAGATGGCAGCACCTATGGCGCCGCTGAGAGGGGCGGTTCGGGGGCTTGGCCAACCGGCGATTGCTCCCAGTTCGGCGAGCGGTGGGAAATTCCCGCTACCAGTTCTATAGAACCAGTCCAAACCGGGAGCAACCCACCTCTGATTTTGTTACTAAACTAGGTATCATCAGTTGGGTAGTTTGAGAATTGAGAAAATCTTGAGATTTTCAATAAAATACAAAAACAGTATGAGAATCCTAAAATTGCAAATCCTCTCCATACTATCGGGCAATGTAAGAAAGTGATTAATTTTTCTCCCACTAATCAGTTTTTGATTATAATAATAATAGTTCTTAAAAAAGAATTGTTCAATATCAGAGAGCCCTGAGTTCAATAAAATGGATGTAATAATTCCAACTGCCTTATTTGTTTATATTTGAATATATGTATTCAAAAACTATCTCATTTGATTTTGCAGAAAATAAATATATTTACAGTGTAATTCCACACATCTTGAATTGCGTGTTTATTTTTACAGATAGGGATGTTACGATAAAACAAATACTTTTTGGGTTTTGTTTCAGAGCAAACTGAAGAAAGTGATGTCTACAAGGATCTTTGCTGGCAACATCTGAACGAAGATTTTGTTTGCAGTCAACCTCTTGTTGGGAAGCAGACTACTTACACTGAATGCTGTTGTTTATATGGCGATGCATGGGGCATGCAGTGCGCCCTATGCCCCATGAAAAACTCAGGTAGGACACATTCATAGGTTGAGAAATATTTAATATTTTTAATAATATCAATTCAGAAACTTTACTTAGCGCAAAGACAAAAAAATTTCATTGCTGTTCAGATGACAAATTACTTTGACTTTTATTATGCACAGTCTGAATTCAAGTTATCTTCACATAAGATCACAGATTAGTTATTAGTTATTTAATGTATCTCTCAGTAATATGATGAGTGACAGTATCGATATTTTCTAATCTAAAGCATTATTTAGGCAATCCTAAATATTTAATTTTAGGTGCTAATAGGCTTTAATTCTGCTGAAGTATCTAGGACTTTACATTAAAATAATATCCCATTAATGGATTTGTTATGTAGTTCCAACCAACTTAAGTATGGAGTAGGTTACATTCAATCAGCAAATGGTTTGTGAACATACACAGGATAGCAGTGCTATGACTGTGCTTCTGGATAAAGAAAATATTTATGTCTCTGAATCCATATCCCTAAATTTAGATTCAAAGCAACGATGCCACCTAATACTTGTAAAATATTATTTGATGTATTTTTAAAAGATAGTATACCAAATACTAAGCTCTGGCTAATGGACATGATTTATCTTTGATAATATAAATGAATCCTAGCCTTATATATTCAGTTGAATATATTTTGCAAATATATCTTTCCTTTTCTAGTTCCAATATCAAATTTGTATGGATTTTTTTCCTTCGTTCTTCTGATTGAAAAAATCAGTTTACTGGCTCCTTAAATAAAAGTTGAGAAGGAAGATTAATACTTTCAAGTGGTAATAGGAATGGTAGCTCTTTTTCTTCATGGCAGGAAATGATTTATAAGTTGTATGCTTTACAAAGCAGTGACCTACAATGTGTTATATATATTTGTTTCTACAGCCACTGTTTCAATAACCTGAAATGGAGGTGGGGGAGTGTTCCCCTAATATTCTCTACAGTGGGTTTTTTCCCACCCAATTCAACAAACTGTATTTTAATTTCCAGAGTGCTGTGCCAGAATGGTTCAGATGGGAGGGAAACCACGGGCACAGTGGAGGAAAAAATTGGAAACTAAATATTGTGTACCATTGGCTTCTGCATAGTTTAAAATGGGGGTTGCTGGAAGTTTGCCAGAAACATTTCCCTTAAATATTTATTTATAACATAATGTTTTCTGATGAGAAGAATTTATTGATTTTTTTATGAGTTTTACATTTTCTATTGACCAAGTATTCTCCAAAGTAGTTCCCTTCAGATATTAGATGAGAAATGTAATCAAACGCATCTAGGGTGAACTTATTAGGGAAGTTGATTTAGAAGTTGTTGCCAGAACGTAACTTTAAAAATACAGCTTTGTTTAAAATAAAGCAAAGATGGGCTTATGTCTGATTCGGTTCGTAGAATTTATTAATTGTAATGATTGCTTTGATGTGGCTGTAGTTTATACAGCTACATGGTGCATACAGGTATCATCAGTTTTGATTTTTTTTAGCTTGGCTGGAAAAAAATCATAGTTTGACTTGTCTCATTATGAAATAAGATTTCTTATACTCTGCCTTCTCTTTGTGGGCTAATAGATGTACAAATGAGATAAAAAGCATTAAAGATTATACAGACTGCTTCTCTAATAAATTTCATGCTGGCTGGTGAATTCTGGGAGCTGAAGTCCACACCTCTTAATCAGGGGTGGGTTCCACTTACCTTCGCCACCGGTTCGCATCACAACATTTCGCACGATTTGGCTTCCGCACATAGCAATAGCAATAGCAATAGCACTTAGACTTATATACTGCTTCATAGTGCTTTACAGCCCTCTCTAAGCGGTTTACAGAGTTCAGCATATTGCCCCCAACAATCTGGGTCCTCATTTTACCCACCTCGGAAGGATGGAAGGCTGAGTCAACCTTGAGCCGGTGAGATTTGAACAGCTGAACTGCTGAACTAGCAGTAGCCTGCAGTGCTGCATTTAACCACTGCACCAACTCGGCTCTGGTGCATACAGGTATCATGCTCAGAAGCAGGAATTAGCCCGAAACACAGCTGAGGAACTCATCAGCTGTGCTTCGGGCGAAGAAATAAAGCTCAGAATTCACCCGCGGGCGGATGGGAGGGCCCTTTTTCAAGCCACGGAAGGGGAAAAATTCGCACAAAATCCCAAAAAAATATGGCGGCGCGCACAGAACGGTACCGACAGTGACATCACCAGCAATGTTCCCTGTAAAGTTAGAAAACGGCACGCAGCAGTTAAAAACTGCCGCGCGGCGTCCCCCTTTCATGTGCGCGGCCGTGCAGGTGCGCAGCCTCTGCAGTTAGAAAATGCCGGGCGGGAAGTTAGAAACCTCGGCGCGGTGTTCTCCCATCACGTGCGTGGCCATGCGGCCGCGCACCTTAGAGGGAAAAGTGGTCACCAGTGGGTCGCTACTGGTTCGGGCAATCCGGTCCAAACCGGGAAGAACCCACCCCTTCTCTTAATGTTTTCAAGTTCGAAAAACTTCCTGAGATCTTGGTCTTTCTACAGAAGGAGCTTGTGGCTTTCACCTCATCACAATGGAAAGTGTAATCCACAAATCTGTCACTCATGGCCAGGACATATTGCATCACTTAGAGCTTGCAGCGTGTTCTACAGCCATGTAATACTCCAGTTTTTGTGCTTCTTATTTAACAAGATTTGGTGGCTTTCATTAAGAAGTAGGCTTGATTATAGCATAAATGGAAAGATATTGCCTCTTATAGTAACAATCTTACTTGTAGTTTTTAATTTAAATTTGGGGAAAAGAAATTTATCAAACTTTAAATGATGAACCACAAGTTGATATAAAGCAATTCGTTCCTTTATTATTTGATTTTTTTGTTAGTTACTTTTCCCTACATAACTAATATTGCAGTAAAGGGATAACTTAGTAAACAGTATTAAAGCATTGGAATATAAACTTTCCCCAAGACAAAATAATGGTGAATGGTATCTAAAAGAACAAAGTACCCAATTTTTAAATTCAAATATTTAAAATAATAATCTTGGCTCAAAAAAGAATTTTAAAAGTTCTCAACCGGTAGATCATATGCTCAGTTTCTGTCTAGAGAAATTGCAATTACTCTCTAATTGAATTTTAGATTTATATTTAGATTTATACACTATGTTGATTAGACTCAGTTTACTACTAGAACCTCACTTTTCCATGATTATGGTAACAGGAAAGCAGGTTATATAGATGATATTTCATTTTAAGCAATATATTTCTGAAATTACCCAAAAATTTTGTAGTATTATTACAGAACAGCATTATCTGTTTTCCAATCATATTTTCTCATATTTAGAAATACAAATTTTGCATATAAAAAATAGGGCCTTTGAATAGCATACATTTAATAATAAAAAAGTATTAAAAGTTCTTCTATTTTTAGAATTGTAATTAAACCTTTGTGTTCATTTTTTACTTACCTCTCACAGTGTTTTAAACTATGCTTTGAGTTAAAGCTTAAAAAAAATTAGTAAATTATTTTTACTAGTCATTTTAAGCTAAATAATATTTAAATAATTATTTTTAAATACTAAATAATGCTCATTTGTTTGAGATTTTCCTTTATACATACATTAGCTCTCCTCAGTTAGCCTTTTGCCCAGGGGTGAAATTCAAATTTTTTCCCTACCGGTTCTGTGGGCATGGCTTGGTGGGCGTGGCAGGATACTGGAAAATCTCCATTCCCTCCTCACTCCTGGGGGAAGGATATTGCAAAATCTCCATTTCCACCCCACTCTGGGGCCAGCCAGAGGTGATATTTGCCAGTTCTCCGAACTACTCAAAATTTCCCCTACCGGATTTCTGAACTACTCAAAATTTCCTCTACCGGTTCTCCAGAACCTGTCAGAACCTGATGGATTTCACCCCTGTTTTAAACTATGCTTTGAGTTAAAGCTTTAAAATAATTAGTAAATTGTTTTTACTAATCATTTTAAATATTATTTAAATAAACAATACTTAAATAATTATTTTTAAATACTAAATAATGCTCATTTGTGTGAGATTTTCCTTTATACGTACATCAGGTCTCCTCAGTTAGCCTTTTGCCTCTAAATTAGAGTTTACAGACTTGAATTTATTAGGCAGAGCAGGATACGGCATTTTTAATGGGATTTTATTGCATCAGTGCTTTAGTATGGAATGCTGCTAAACAGGAAGCTTAAAACAAGTGATGCCAGAAGATGATACCAGTAACATGCAAACCCATGGCACATTACAAATCAGATTGTGATTTGGAAATGTATTTGGTTTGTTGCCCTGTCTCAGTTAAAGTGAATCAGTGGAATTTTCCATTTGTAAAATAATCGACAAATAAATCTCTTTTAATAAACATGTCATTTACATGTTTCCAGGAAATTTTTCGGTTGAAAATCCAAGTATTATCTGAACAGAAAATAAATAGAGAGTCAATATATGTAAACATTATCAACTATTATTAAGCTGGATAATATATGTTAAAATATATTTATTTGGGAAGCAAATAAATGCTGATAGAAGGGCCACAGGAAGATGCTTGTTTTTCACATTAAAAAGAAAAGATATGTTCGTATAAATAGTGGGGGATGGTTAGATGTGGGGAAAAAACAAGATTTTTGTTATGAACGTTGATGTTGGGAAACATCTAGCCTGGCATGGAGAAAGGATAAAGTGCGAAAATAGTCTAGAGTCACTGCGCAACTATAAAAGGGCCAGAACCACCCCTCCCTGAATTCCTTGGAACCTTATCTAATAGTTCCCAAGGGAGAGATTCTTGTATCAGGGGCAGAACATAATAAAATAGTTAGCTCAAATGCTACACATGTAGACAGATTGCTTATTTCTGACAATAAATAAAAACATGCTGACTAATATGCATCCAAAGTGACATTATACGCCAGGGATAAAATATTTATATAAATATTTAAGATTAACTTTCAGTTTTCTTTCTGACTCAAGGTCACAAAATATTTCCTTTGATAGAAGTTGCTGGGGGTAACTGGAATGTGTAATTTAGGCCATCTGACATATTAGAATGAATATAGCCCTACAATAGTGATGCTGTGCTGGTCTTACCAACTGTTTGTTAATTGAGCTTGTTTATCTGCAAGATCAGCTTGATGCTATGTACTATTCTCTCTTCCCATGACTATTCTAGAAATAGTTTGGAGCACTCATTCATAAAAACGTACAAAAATTGCACTACTGTACAGCTGCTTTGGAAAATGGTAAGGGCTTTTGTGTAAATTATCCTCAATAGTCATAAGATGTAAACTACTTACTTAGCATAGAATAGTTCTGAGAATGCCACAGAATCTCAGATTTTATTTATATTTTAAAAACATTTTCCCCAGTCTATATAGCTGCAAAATAGCCTCAGAAGTGCATGAACAATGTCTGCTAAAACCACAGGTGTGAAGTTATCTCCTGAGCAGACTTGACCATACCATTACACAAATTGAGGTCGCTTGATTTGGAGTATTGTTAAAGTAAGTTTAACAATAGTCAATTATTCATAATTTGAATAACTTATTGCATCCTTAGCCCAGGAAAACTGCTTGGGGAACATCTCATTATTATCCTGCCCATATTTCTTCCACGTCACTCTGGCCTGTTGCTCCTTACACAAGAAATAAGTGTTTATAAATCTATCTTTTATCCACATAACTGTTGGACATAATCATAAAGAAGAAGAAAATTCATTTGGATTAAGAGCATGACCTTATGGTCTGGAGCAGGGGTGGGCAACCTTAAACATTCAAAGAGCCATTTGGACCCGTTTCCCACAGAAAAGAAAACACTGGGAGCCACAAAACCCTACCCCTGCCTGAATATTTCCTGAGCGGTCACAAAACTAGCATATGTAGTTGAATTAAACGTTCTGTTTTTCTTCTGAAACTTTTCTTTTCTTGGATTTATCCATGGTTGGGGGTCAAAAAGCTCAATAAATCGCATGCCAATGGGTGTCACACATTAGCAGTTGTGACACATATTTTGAGCAACAGGGAGCCACAGCAGAGGAATGAAAGAACCACATGTGACTCCAGAGCCGCGGGTTGCTGACCCCTGGTCTGGAGTAAGACATTTAAGGTCCATCAGATTATTTGGTTTAGCATCTCTAACAATAGAGAGACAATGTTCTGAACTTGAACAGGATACTAAGAGAAAAGAAGTCTTTTAGACTTGTAGTCAATAATTACATTGGCTAAAATAAATTGGACAAAATAAGGAATACCCTGAACGTTTAGTTATTGGCAATGTACAGCAGGGGATAAAGTCACCGTGCCTAGAGCAGGAAATATTGTTATCCCATTGGTACACTTTAATTTGTAGTATTGTTTTGACCTTTGGAAGCTAGGAAAACATGTTACTAGATGATATAGGACCAAGCTGGAATTTTTAGCTAGGGGGAGCTTGTTTAGTTTTTTAAAAGTGAATTTTTAAAACAGTTTTTTTTATATTCAAAAAGTTTTTTTTAAATATGAGCAATGGTGGCACAGTAGTTAGAATGCAGTACTGCAGGCTACTTGTGCTGACTGCTGGCTGCCTGAAGTTTGATTCTCACCGGCTCAAGGTGGACTCAGCCTTCCATCCTTCCAAGGTTGGTAAAATGAGGACCTAAATTGTTGGGGGCAATATGCTGACTTTGTAAACTGCTTAGAGAGAGTTGTAAAGCACTGTGAAGTGGTATATACCGTATTTTTCGGAGTATAAGACGCACCTTTTTACTCCCAAAAAGAGGGCCAAAAACTGGGTGCGTCTTATACTCCGAATGTAGCCCCCCCCCCACCTGCCAGCCCGCCACTCAGCCTGGGCTGGAAAGCATTTTCAGGCGGCAGCGCTGCGATCCCCTCCCCGATTCCAAAAACGGGGCGTGCAACTGGCGCTGCCCGCCACAGGAAACGCGATGCTCTTCTTTGCAGAGAACCCTCGATCAGTCATCTCCAGGGAGCCACCCCCGTCCTCAGGAGGCAGCGGCCCCTTTAAGAGTGAAGGAGCTTTTTTATTTTTTATTTTTTATTTCCCTCCTTCCAGCCTGAGCCGGCTGATCGTAAGCCCGCCGGCAGTCACAGCGCACCGCAGACGTTTGCGGAGGGGAGGGGGGAGGTGATCGCTTGCCACCGCCACCGCCGCACAGATATACGAGTCGCCCGGGGGTCAGCCGCGGCTCGGGTTGGCGGGTCCTTGTCCTGCTGCTGCCCCAAGGAAGCTGCGGAGCTGAAGAAGCCTCCACCTACCTGCCAGCTCGCCACTCAGCCTTTTGGAATCGGGGAGGGGATCACAGCGCTGCCGCCTGAAAACGCTTTCCTCCCCAGGCAGAGTGGCAAGCTGGCAGGTGGGTGGAGGCTTCTTCAGCTCTGTAGGTTCCTTGGGGCAGCAGCAGGACAAGGCTCACGATTGGCCGGCTCAGGCTGGAAGGAGGGAAATAAAAAATAAAAAAGCTCCTTCACTCTTAAAGGGGCCGCTGCCTCCTGAGGATGGGGGTGGCTCCCTGGAGATAGCTGATCGAGGGTCCTTCTCAGGCAGAGACCCCCGCAGCAGAATTGTTTTTTTCTTGTTTTGCTCCCCTAAAATTAAGGTGCGTCCTATATTCCGGTGCGTCCTATACTCCGAAAAATATGGTAGGTCTAAGTGCTATTGCTATTAAAATATTTACCCTATTAAAAGGTTAACAACTTGACTTTTTTTTGCAAAAGAACAATATACCTTCAACATTCAGTAGTTTGTGCCAAATTAAGTGACAAATGGGGATGTCCAATTAAAAAAAGGGAGGGAAGGGAGGCAGTGAGGAACTATAACCTGTTCACTCTAGTCTCAAGACTAAATTCAATTATGATGAGGAATAGTGTCAATACAAAATTGTATTTCTGCAGTTTTTGAATACTGGTGCAAGGAAGTTGAATTTTTAATTGATTTGTGAAAACAACTGCAGTCAAATGTTTGGCTGAAGACTTCTGGTTCATGGTTGAAGCTAAAACTACATTTCCTCCTACCAGACATATCAAAAGTGCAGGAAACGCCATTCTATAAAATGCCACAATTGTTGCTTGTGGAACATATTTTAAATGAAAACAGAAATTTTAAGCAACTCTCAGAAGTGTATGTTAGACATATTTGAGATTAAATTGCTAACACAGCCAATAGGGTTCTGGCTCAATTCGGAGTGCTGGTATTTACCTACAGTAAATATTCTATATGGCATGGCTGCGACTGGGGATATACTTGCAGTTCAACTTCTTTGATTTGAACATTGAAAGAGAATTCACTCTGGATATTGGGAGATGTTGGAGACGGATGTTTTTAGTAGCAGTCCCTGCTCTGTGGATCATGATCCCTCTAAAACTGCAATTAGTCACTAATTTTGTTGAGTTCAAAAAAGCTCTCAAAACTATTTTATTTCGGATACACAAGGATTACACAACTGGACTTTTATTGGTTGTTTGTTTGCTGTTACAATTGCAAATATTGCTCTTTTGACTGTAACTAATGAGAGGTTGCTATTTTGATTGGTTTGCTCATACACATTCTCCAGAGTAGCCCAGGTTGTGTTATTTTATAAGGATAATAGATGCATAGATAGACAGAAGAAGTTCTGATAAATGTATTTATTTATATTATATAAACTGACTTTCAAAAACTCACCACAGCTTACAAAATAATGCAAATATTAACAAAAATCAGCCCAGCCTGACTCAATGCATCATTATCCTCCTTAAAAACTCTACAAAACTGTTCAGTCTTCACAATTGTCTGGACAATTGTCAAGGAGAATGTCAGATTAATCTCGGGAAGATTTGTGTTCTACAGCCTAAACCAAGAAGCCATGCATTCTTTTATCTTCGCTTGCTGATCTCATTTGGAGTAGGATTTTTAACAGATTCCTTCTGTCTTGACCTACTGGTTGGGTCAGTTTTTGCGAGAGCTTGTGGGAAAGCTGGGGGCGAATCAGTTGACAAATTATATCTAAAAGGCGATTCATTCAAAGTTGGGAGTCATCTGGGAAAAAGCATTACAAAGAGACTCCATCTTAATTAAATCACTATAAATGAATCAAAGAAATTCTAGGAAATACCTATTACATTGCCAGATAGTCTGCAAAGGAAGTAAAGCTAATTGCAATAGCTAATACAAAACGATTAAGGGGATGTATCACACTTCAGGAAGGGCATCTTGCTGGCACACTAACTAAAGCTGGTCAAAGACCCTGCCCCAGTCATGACAACCACCTGTTAACCAGGGCCAGCTTTACTTAGTTTCCTGGGTGCTCTCACCTACTAAAATCTTGGCAGAGATATCTAATAAACAAGCCCTTCTAGTTGAATATAGTGATAGTCTGACTGGCCAAAATAATAGATGCTTCTGAAAAATAATCACATAAAAGAATACATTCCATCCCTTAAGTAGCGTCTTTGCTTGTTTCAGTGAAAAAGAAAAAAACCCTTAATAGTTTTTTGTTCTAGATGATGCAATTCCACATAAGCACAGCTGAACAAATAAATACTTGAGATCCAAAATCTTTGATCAGGATGATAGATGTAACTGGCTCAACAAACGCTTTATTATGCCATATTACATTTGAAATTAAACTGTTGGCTGTGGAAATGCTGTTGAAGAATTACTTGGCTCCTTTGTTAAGAATGTTACATTGCAATTGTTGGAGGAAAATAAATAATGTTTAAAAATATAAATTGTGCTTTTCTTTGCATAAGGCTACCAGATTGCAACAAAATACCGAAGATTTGTAGCTAAAGTTTAAAGATTTATTTTCAGGGATAACACATATTTTCTTAGCGTAAATCTAGTGCATTTAGCAAGCAAGATATGTTATTTCTAAAATAGTCACATTTGCTGCAGCATATTTGAAAAAATGGCTCAATAATTATTAGTGCAATTTCACACTGTTCGTTTAATAATCCTTACAATGCCTGTTTAAAAAGAAACAGTAGCCCAGGACTGACTCAGGGGTGGCCAAACTATGGTTCTTTGAGGACCTGTGGACTTCAACTCCCAGAATTCCTGACCCAGCCATGCATGCATGGCTAGCTCAGGAATTCTGGGAGTTGAAGTCCACAGGTCCACAAAGAAACATAGTTTGGCCAACACTCTACATCATTAAGTACATGGGAGTTTTGACATTTTTTGTACCTTCTCTGAATTCATTTGTCACTAAGTAAAATAAGAAACAAGCAGGTGGCACTTAAGAGAGAAAAATCAAAGATGCTTGAAGTTATTTTTACACTGACAGGGTTCAATATCACCCACACGGCATTAATCAACTGAATAAGCATTTGGATTGTTTTTTTCAAATGCTGTATTACAACTTTTAATTTATTGCCAAATGAAATTATCTTGTTCTTTAAATAAATTTATTTCCATTTATTTCCAGAAACCCTACTTGCATTTATTACATTTCACACTTTATCACTGAAGCAACGTAAGATAGCAAAAATTAAGCAAACCCAGATTATTTTACTATTCATATTGTATGTGTTGTGGATATTCTTCTATTGTCTTCGATTAATTTGTTAAAAAATAATATTCTCCCACAATAGATAAATAAAATAGATTTGCTTCAGAAAAAAATAATAGCTGTTTCTCTACCCTTATTATATCTGTCCATAGCTGTCCATCAGCCATGTAGAATGTTTAGGAACAACTTCAGAGATGCTGAGAAGAATATTCTACCTATTTGGTGGATTAAATCACTCACATTAAATCATACAGTAAGGTTCTACATTTAGGCAAGAAAAACAAAATGCACAAGTATAGTATATGTGGTACCTCGCTCAATAGTAGTAACTGTGAGAGGGATCTTGGAGTCCTAGTGGACAACCATTTAAATATGAGTCAGCAGTGTGCAGCAGCTGCCAAAAAAGTCAACACAGTTCTAGGCTGCATAAACAGAGGGATGGAATCAAGATCACATGAAGTGTTAATATCACTTTATAATGCCTGGTAAGGCCACACTTGAATGGCTGGTGGAACTGGGTATGTCTAGTTTAATGAAAAGAAGGACTAGGGGTGACATGATAGCAGTGTTCCAATATCTCAGGGGCTGCCACAAAGAAGAGGGAGTCAAGCTATTCTCCAAAGCACCTTAGGGCAGGACAAGAAGCAATGGATGGAAACTAATCAAGGAGAGAAGCAACCTAGAACTAAGGAGAAATTTCCTGACAGTTAGAACAATTAGTCAGTGGAACAACTTGCCTCCAGAAGTTGTGAATGCTCCAACACTGGAAGTTTTTAAGAAGATGTTGGATAACCATTTGTCTGAAGTGGGTAGGGTTTCCTGCCTAAGCAGGGGGTTGGACTAGAAGACCTCCAAGATCCCTTCCAACTCTATTATTCTGTTTTTACATACACTCAGATTGAGCTCTAAATGGGAAAGCTCAATTGAGGTGCCTGGGGCCTGGTCTTCTGGGGTTAACTTGAAGTGAGTTAGTGCCTGTGACTTCCGGTGAAATGGCAAGGTCCCTATACACCTGAAGAGAAGCTCCATGTCTCTCCTGGAGCTGCCCAGGAAGCGATATGTGGTTGGCTCCATATAATAGCATCAGCTTGTCTGAGGAAGGAGTCATCCCTCTAGCCTTAAAGTAGATGGTAGTGTGCCCCATCCACAAACCATCACCCAAAAATTCTGGACAATTTTCATTCAGCCTCCAAGCTTGCAAAGGATGGAAGATTGTTGAGAAGAAAATTAGGCAACAGCCTAAGAGATCCTGCAGGAAACAGACCAACAATACAAACCCCACACATAATTACAGACAACTGCCAGATCAGATCATTAGTCTACAATGAGTAGTCCTTGACTTACAACCAACGTTGGGACTAAAATTTTGGTAACTAAATGATGCAGTTGTTAAGCAAGTCAGATCAAATTTTACAGCTATTTTGATCACATCATTCAGCAAATCACTATGGCTGTTAAGTGAATCATACGATTATTAAGTGAATCACATTGCCTTACATTTTACATGCTTACATTTTTAAATTTTTATTCTGATACTTTTACATTGAATATCCCCCCCCCAACATCTCCTGTTTCATAATACTTATAAATCAGGTTCTTCGTCATCCAGGTTATATAATCTAGGCTAGTCCATGTAGAAGGGAAAGCTGCAAAAAGTTATACCCACTTCAGTTATTGTGGAAATATTTATACTCAGTTTATTTTATTGGAATAGTTCATTGCTTATATTGCTACAAGTTATGTTCTTTACGTTAGTAAGAGACAAAAACAGCAAAATCAATCATTATAAATGTCCAGCCCTGAGAAACACAAAAGCCAGTTGTACAAACAGAAAAGTATTTGGAGCAAAAATTGTTTTACTGAAAATCATGCATGATTAGGAAAGTACCAATGTATTTCCCTGCTTTTGATCCCAAAATTACAAAATGAGCTTGTTCTTGGCTTTCATTAAGATGTTTTTGTTCCAGCTTTCCTTTATACTGGCTGTTATTCTTTTTAAATGTATGTAATTCCCTTGGTAAAGTATTCCATGAAAAACTGGGTTGTATTGATAAAATATTTGGCTGGATAATCACTCAGGGTGTTTTTAATGGTACATAGAAACATCCATCAAGACCTTTTTCTTTCCTAGTAGACCATGTTTCTAATATTCTGGGCTGTTTCATACATAATGAAGTCATTTTCCTTTTTTATAGTCTGCTTAATTTGTTTCTTTTAAGTCTTGCAAACCGTAGTTTGTCATTAATTTGAATCAGCAATCTATGTTTATAGTTGCATAAAAATCAGAGGCTGTTGTCAGATATACCAACAATTTGGGGGGAGGGAAGGGGGGAGGGATGTCGCAAACCAGTAAGAACTAAAAAGAAGTCAGTCAAATTTGTAAAGGGAGATAGAGAGTATCGAGGTAGTCCTTGACTTAGAACCATTCTGTTAGTGGCCATTCAAAGTTACAACACCACTGAAAAAAAAGTGACTTGTGGCGTTTTCCATATGTTGCAGCATCTCACATAATCAAAATTCAGTTGCAGTGTCCCCAGGGTCATGTAATCACCCTTTGTAGCCTTCCCAGCTGGCTTCTGACAAGCAAAGTCAGTGAGAAAATCTAGCTCTCTTAACAAGCACAGGATTCATTTAACAATGCAGCGATTCACTTAACAACTCTGGCAAAAAAAGATCGTTAACATGGGCCAAACCCACTTAAGAATTGCCTTGCTTAGCAACTGAAATTGTGTTTCTTTCAAAAAAGAGAATCAAAGCAATAAAGGAACGTCACCTAAATGTATTCTCTTAATGGCAGCCAGGATAATTACAGCTGTGGCTAGGGGCGCCTTTGCACAGGTTCACCTGGTGCACCAATTGTGACCATATTTGGAGAAGGAGGCTTCACTCACGGTCATTCATGCCCTTGTCACCTCTCGATTGGACTACTGTAATGCGCTCTACATGGGGCTACCCTTGAAAATTATCCGGAGACTGCAACTGGTGCAAAATGCGGCTGCGCGAGGTGTGGTGGGTGTCTCTCGATACACCCACGTAACACCCATACTCCACCAGCTGCATTGGTTGCCCATTGGTCTCTGGGTGCAATTCAAGGTGTTGATTATCATCTTTAAAGCCCTACATGGCTTAGGACCAGGTTATCTTCGGGACCGCATCCTACCTCATACATCCCTACGACCAGTTAGGTCCCACAGAGTCGGTCTCCTCCAGGTCCCTTCAACCAAACAATGCCGGTTGGTGGGACCGTGGGGGAGGGCCTTCTCTGTGGGAGCCCCGTCTCTCTGGAACCAACTCCCTCCAGAGAGCCGGATTATCCTCACCCTACTGGCCTTCCGTAAGCCGTGAAAACATGGCTCTTCCTGCAGGTGGGGTGAATTTAAGATCAATCCCCCATGTTTGACTGTTGGTTTGTTTTTAAATTTTTAAATTTTTTAAATTTTGTAATCTTGTTTTTTAATTATTGGTATCGTTTTTATAGATTGTTTTGAATTGTTTTGAATTATGTTGTATGCCGCCCTGAGTCTCACAGGAGTTGGGCAGCATATAAAAGTGACGATGATAGATAGATAGATAGATAGATAGATAGATAGATAGATAGATAGATAGATAGATAGATAGATAGATAGATAGATAGATAGATAGATAGATATCCAGAGCAAGAGACTCTGTGTAACCTAACTCCCTTTTCCCTTGCAAACTCAAATTCCACGAGAATCTTGCTTTTTGGTTGTGAACTGCCACAAGTAGTTGAACATAATATTCTTAGCGTTTATACCATATCCTTGTAGATCAATGTTACTATATCCTCATTAGGGATAGAAGGTTGAGGTTGTGAAATGGTGGCACGCCTAAGGCTTTGTAGTCGATATTAAAAGCAAGATTTCAGTGAGGGAGTGCTTGTCAACTCAGCCTTAAGCCTGCTGCGGTTTTTCCTTTCCTACAGAAGTGAAAAAGCCACAAGGTATTTGCTTGATACTGGTAAGGATTAGACTTGTGGCTTCACTTCACAATATATTATGTTTTTAATAAAAGGGAGTTGCCTGGCCTGACAAAAAGAATGAAAGTTTGATTTGCTCAACCCTTCTTCCCATTATCTGGTGAAGCAAAAAGCATTGTGCATGTATATTCTTTATCAAGCAACAAAATGAGAAACTTCTAGCCAAACATTTAAGCTTTTACTCTATGAATATATGACTGTAACTTGTTGCTTGTATCCTTACGATTTATATTAATATTGATTGTTTCCTGATTTATTATTTGTACCTATGACAATCATTAAGTGTTGTACCTTATGATTCTTGACAAATGTATCTTTTCTTTTATGTACACTGAGAGCATATGCACCAAAGACAAATTCCTTATGTGTCCAATCACACTTGGCCAATAAAGAATTCTATTCTATTCTATTCTATTCTATTCTATTCTATTCTATTCTATTCTATTCTATTCTATTCTATTCTATGTCTCCCCCAACTTAAAATAACACAATTTAATTGGCTTTAGACATTCACATGGAATGGTTCTGTGTGATTTTGAAACAAATTAAAAACAGAATTGCTCAAGTTCAATAAAGTTGGGGCATGGCTGTGATGTCTTTAACCAACTTTAATCTTTAAGAAACCAAAGCAACATATATGGATAAAGATGGGAAATGAGCATAGGATCAATTGTGTTCAAAATACAGGTAGTCCTCGGCTAATTATCACAATTGAGCCCCAAATTTATGTCACTAAGTGAGAAATGTGTTGAGTGTTGTCCTATTTTACGACTTTTCT
The DNA here is from genome assembly GCA_023053685.1 of Diadophis punctatus similis. Lineage (NCBI taxonomy): Eukaryota > Metazoa > Chordata > Lepidosauria > Squamata > Dipsadidae > Diadophis > Diadophis punctatus. The sequence continues at coordinate 65,984,361 of JALIGW010000001.1, read as the reverse complement.
TGCCATATTTGTCAAGTGAATCACTGCCGTTATTAAATTAATAACCAAGTTGTTAAGTGAATCTGGCTTCCCCATTGACTTTGCTTCTCATAAGGTTGCAAAAGGTGATCACATGACTCCAGGACACTGCAGTAGTCATAAATTTGAGTCAGTTGTCAAGCAGCCAAATGTAAATCATAGGAATACGGGAATGATGCCGTGATCATAAGTGTGAAAAATGGTCATCAGTCACTTTTTTCAGTGCCATTGTAACTTTGAACGGTCACTAAATGAACTGTTTTAAGTCGAGGACTACCTGTACATGCTACTCTTATGTGTTTCTTTCCAGAGGACTATGCCCAGCTATGCAACATTCCCGTTCCTGGATCCCGGCCATATGGACAAGACGCCTTGGTTGACTTTGAACAGGAACATTACACTTTGGAAACCGATCCATATTTCATGGAAGACCGTAAGCGCCCTTTACTCCTTAAGTCTAAGAATGTATAACTTATTTATTTCTTCTTAGAGTTCACAATATTCAAAGAGTTGCATGTTTTCTGTGCTTATTGTGGGTGATACTTTTTTTTTTTGAAAAGTATTCATTAGGAGTTACGAATGGATTCAAACTATAACACGTTTTTATTTCAGTAAAGTGAAGTAAGCAGGTTAGCATGACAATCCAAGCACTTAAATTCAAATGAATATTCAGTTGTTCTTGTTGTCAGACAACTGTCCCTTTGGAACAGACCGTGTTAGCTGTTGTAAAGAAGCACGCTTTCTAGTGTACTATACAAGTGCAGACTTTTTCAATGCCATTAAGTCAAATTTAATATTTGTTCTAGTACACAGGTGTGAAATAAAAGGCTTAGAAACCTTGCCAGATCTCCTTTAGGTTGTAATACACCTCCGAGATTCTATAGCAATAACTGAACTATTTTCAGAGTTAAAAGGAGATATTCTTGAGGGGCTAACCTCACAGTGGTTGATGACTTGACATACTTACCTATTTATTTGTTAGATTTATATCCTGCCTTTCGTTTGAAGCAGGATAAATAACAATCCCTCCTCCCTTTTATCCCCATAAAAACCACTCTAATGAATGTTGGGCTGAGATGGAAGACTAGCCCAGGGTTAGCCCAAGGTGGCGCAGTGGTTAAAATGCAGCACTGCAGTTCAGCAGTTCAGCTGTTCAAATCTCCCCGGCTCAAGGTTGACTCAGCCTTCTATCCTTCCGAGGTCGGTAAAATAAGGACCCAGATTGTTGGGGGCAATATGCTGAACCCTGTAAACCGCTTAGAGAGGGCTGTAAAGCACTATGAAGCGGTATATAAGTCTAAGTGCTATTGCTATTGCTACTCAATTGGTTTCTTTCTAAAGTTGAATCTGGGCTTCCCTAGTGTCCGTCTTAAACATTTCCTCACAAAGGCTCAAATTTACATCTTCAGCTTTTTAAAAAAAATTCAAGATGGGCCACTGCATAAAGCAATACCGTCTAATGCAATATAATGAAACAGACTGGATTACCAAATTTGCAAGATTTCAGCCAGAGAATAGTTGTCTGTGGCCTGCAGACTGAAACATCATATGAGAAAAGCACCCAAATCACAGCTGGCCTCTGCTCAAACCTAGAAAGAGAAGATTGGGATAATAATAAAACAATTTTAGGAGACAGAATGTACAATATTGGCATTGGCATCAAACTACGATGAACTATTCGTATAAAAAAAATATCGTCAAAATTGAACACATTTTCCACTATATTTCTTACACGTGGCTTATGTATCGTGGTCTGATAGACCAGGGGTCCCCAACCTTTCAGATCTCAGGGACCACTGAATTCATAATTTTAAATCCCGCGGACCACTAATATGATCTGCCTAATTACCGGCTGGGTTGGCGTGACTAGGTGGCCATGTGACTAGGTAGGCGTGGCCAACTCGATGTCAGTCACATCAAGGGGCGCCTCACCAGCCTCTACTCACCCCTCCCCTCCCAGCCACTCCTTGCCTGCCCGCCCAGGCTCCTTAGGGCCCCAACAGGAAGCAGCTGTTGGAACTAAGCAGCCACCATGAGAAAGAGTTGCCAAAACAGCTCAGTTCAAATTGGATCTGACCAAGAAGGAGGTTCAGCACAAGAACCTCACTGAGGACTAGGAGCATAGGCTTTCCAAGTAGAGGGAAGACCTGCGGGAGTGCAAGGCCAGGTGCCAGCGCCTGGAGGCTCAACGGGCTGAGATGGCCAGCCAGTTCCAGGCCATGATGCAGTCCACTAGAACAAGGTCCTCCGGCTCTTCACCACCAGTGGCGCTTTCCTCCAGCCTTCACCCAAAGCCCCGCACCAGGGGGCCGAAGCAGACCCCAAGTTGGAATTTCTGTCCCCCTCTGACCCACACAAAAAGACCCCAGAGGGGGAGACTCTGCAGCAACACAAGCATTCATTGCACGTATCCTGCCCAGGGGCTGTAGTTTGAGGACCCCTGATTTAGTGCAATATAAAAAATGCAAATAATTTTTGTGCGGACCACCAAAATTTTCTCATGGACCACCAGTAGTCCCCGGACCACCAGTTGGTGACTGCTGTGATAGACTATCCCTGGCAGTAATGGGTGGGAATAGCACAGAAATTACATTAACATTTCTTGAACGTTTGGCCCAAGGAGTATTATCCATTTAGCTACCATATATACCAGTACTTTACAAGAGCTGCGGAAACTGGAAAAGAACAATTATCTCTCACATACAAGCAGCATCCTTAGGAGTAGCCTTTTCATCTCAAAGCACAATTGACCTGTTGAGTTAGTGGCCATGTAATGTAGTAACATCCAATGTTTTCATTTTGACAAGAGCCAGCAAAATAATGTCCATGTAGGGGAATTTCTCTTGATTTTCCTATGTCAGAAAAGATGATACCTTGCTAAAATGCCATTCTATCCGGGATTGTTGACTGCACTGCAGTTTCTGTCTTGCACAAATGATGTTATTTCATGTTACCTTGTGTTATCAGTTCTGGAACTTTAAACCTGAAAACAGAAGAATACCTAACTTGGATGTTCGGTAGCGTTTTCCTGAAGATTATCCTGGGCATCTCTTGTTTAGTATTTCGTGGGTGGGAGGCTGTTCTATGAGCATTTGTGGAGGGGGGGGGGAAATCACCATGCTATATGTAAGACAAGAAGCAATGGGTGGAAACTAATCAAGAAGAGAAGCAACCTGGAATTAAGGAGAAACTTCCTGACAGTGAGGACAATTAACCAGTGGAACAGCTTGCCTTCAGAAGTTGTGGGTGCTCCATCACTGGAGGCTTTTAAGAAGAGACTGGACAGCCATTTGTTTGGAATGGTATAGGGTCTCCTGCTTGAGCAGTGAGTTGGACTAGAAGACCTCCAAGGTCCCTTTCCAACTCTGTTATTCTGTTATTCTGTTATATATCATTATTTGCTAAGGACTTTGGATTATTCTATATGTAAAGAGACTTACAGTAGCACCTTTATTCCTGCCTACTCCTGTCTTTCATCACTGTCATCCTAAACAACTCTCAATGTACTTTCACAGACTGAATCAGCAATCGCTCCCTTTTCAATAAGATCTACATCCTTCAACAATGAGAGTTACATTTCTTTCAGTCAACCTCATTCACTGGTGTTTTTAAAAACCCTATACTATAATTGCTACAATTTGCTGCCTGGGAAATATAAGGACCATTAATGCATGCATAGTTAGCGGAATAAATACAATCTTACGTATATTGTTTCCTGTAGAATCCTGTAGTATAGAAACTCATTATAATTTTCATGCATATGTTTATCTTAGTAATCAGCTGCATGTTATCAAAATGATTTTGTATATCTTAACCAGCTGTGGTAACTTGTTTTTTAAAAAAATAAGGCTTATTATTTAAAATTCCAACTGCTGTTCCCCTCCCATCCAGCAAACAAAGGGGTGGTGTGTGTGTGTGTGTGTGTGTGTGTGTGTGTGTGTGTGTGTGTGTGTGTGTGTGTGTGTGTGTGTGTGTGTGTGTGTGTGTGTCCCACCAGCCATGCTTAGAAATCACCCCTACTCTTCAAAAATGACCTCATGGAATTGTTCCTTCTTCGACCAATCAAATTCTACAAAGCTCTTAGATCTCAGGTTTTCCCCCAATGTACTTTTAGCTTGTGCTTGGCTGCCATCTACCGTTCTCTTCAGTTATGCTATTGCTTCTGAAAAAGATCTACGCTAAGGGTTCTTCTTCATTGCTGAATTAAAATGCCATCTGCCAACCTTGAACCGGCAAAAAAGTATGCCAGCAAAAATGGTCTCGCCTACATTGCAAGCCCTATTCTGCCAAGTAACAAGGCTATCTATCAATTGATGCTGTTTTTTCCTACTTATTATAAGCTACGTTAATGCATTTCCCCCGTTTTGTTTGTCCTTTCATCGCTAACCTCCAGTCAGTGTCTCTAATATATGGTTATAAGAAAGATCTTTGGAGATCTTGGGGAAATGATGCTGCCTAAGGAATAGTCAGATAAGTCAGGGGTCACCAACCTTTCGGACCTCAGGGACCACTAAATTCATAATTTTAAATCCCACGGTCCACAAATATGATCTGCCTAATGACTGAGTGGACGTGGCTAGGTGGTCATGTGGCTGGGTGAACATGGCCAACTCAATGTCACTCATGTCGAGGGGCGCCTCGCCAGCCTCTACTCACCCCCCTGCAAGCCACTCCTCGCCTCCCTGCCCGGGCTCCTTAGGGCCCCAACAGGAAGCAGTTGTTGGAGCTAAGCAGCCATCACGAGATGGCAAAACAGCTGGCTCAGTTCAAATTGGATCTGACCGAGAAGGAGGCTCAGCAGAAGCACCTCACTGAGGACTACAAGCAGAGGCTTTCCAAGCAGAGGGAAGACCTGTGGGAGTGCAAGGCCAGGTACCGGTGCCTGGAGCCTCAGCAGGCTGAGATGGTCAGCCAGTTCCAGGCCATGATGCAGTCCACTGGAACAAGGCCCTCCGGCTCTTCACCACCAGTGGCACTTCCCTCCAGTCTTCACCAAAGCCCCACACCAGGAGGCTGAAGCAGATCCCAAGTCGGAATTTCTGCCCCCCTCCAACCCACACAAAAAGACCCCAAAGGGGGAGATTCTCTGCAGCAACACAAATGTTCATTGCACATATCCCGCCCAGGGGCCGTAGTTTGAGGACCCCTGATTTAGTGTAATATAAAAAATGCAAATAATTTTTCTGCAGACCACCAAAATTTTCTCGCGGACCACCAGTGGTCCATGGACCACCAGTTGGTGACTGCTGAGATAAGAGACAACAGAACCCACAGCTGCATAGTGGGAGAAGCAAGAGACTCAGAAGGGACTATTCCTTAGTTCTTAGGTTATGAAGGTGATGGGGGAGAATTGTACTTTTAGACTTGCAAGGTTCTGTTAACATACAGTAGCTTTACAGTAAAGTTGAGTTAGTATATCTGTTTGTGTTTCCTGTCTGGTCTACATGGAAAGGCTAAAATCAATCTTGCAAGCCCAACTTCGTAACTTCTGACTTTGTGCTTAGAGAAGCACTTTTTTTTTAATGAGCACGAGTACTAATTTGTGTCTTTACCTCCATAATTCTTTTTTTTTTTAAATCCAGGTTTCCTGAACAGCTTTGAGGAATTACAAGCTGAAGAATGTGGAATTCTGAATGGATGTGAAAATGGACGTTGTGTCAGGGTGCAGGAAGGCTATACCTGTGACTGTTTTGATGGCTACCATTTGGACATGACCAAAATGACATGTGTTGGTAAGAATGTATTGCACTGTTTATACCCAGACAATTCCCATAACCTTCAAAGATAGAAAATTGCACTAATATCTTTCAGAGTGAGTGTCAGATGGCCCAGAGAGATATCACACTGCAGGTTGTACAAGAATTGTCTAAGAAAAAAAATAGCTTATCCCGTTCCAAGGGTACCTGGTTCTGACATCTTCAGTTTTAAAACAGTCTTATTTTATTAACATTTTGTTCAACTCCATATAACTCTGGCCGGGAGGGGAAAAAAGTCAACCCAAATATTTACAGATAGTCATCACTTTGTGACTGCTTCATTCAGCGACCGTCTGGAGTTATGTCAATGGTGGAAAAAATAACTTTATAACTAAGACCTTCATTTACAACCTTTGCAGTGTCCCTTAGTCACATGGTCACCATTACAGTCATATGTTGTCCTATCCTTGACCTGATGTTTTTTTCTTTTTTTAACCCTTGCAGAGCAGAGAGATTGGAGAGGAAGGGATTACAAGGGAGCAAGTAGGCACACAATGTAGAATACACATTGAAAGCAATGTGCTACCCCCACCCCCAGTATCTCTGAATGCACTATGCAAACTGCCTGGTGTATTTTCCATTGTCTGTCTGCCCTTTTGCCAAAGCAACTCTCGACAGCAAACAGAATTTAAAATGAAAACAATAATTGTTGTTGTTAATCGCGAAGTCGTGTCCGACCCATCGCGACCCCATGGACAACGTTCCTCCAGGCCTTCCTGTCCTCTACCATCCCCAAAACAACAATAGAAATAACTATAACTGTAAAAATTAACTTACAAAAAAAATTAAGAACTGCAGCTGGGAAATACATCTCAAAGCAAAACAAAAACCTGAGAATTGCTAACTTCCAACCCCAGGTCTTTTCAGAAAGCCAATAGGTTGGGATTAATCTAATCTCTACGGTGGCGTAGAAGTAGAGCTCTTGCCTCACACTCAGCAGGTTGTGAGTTCGATCCTAGGTAGAGGCAAATGTAGGGTCTCCTGCTTGGGCAGGGGGTTGGACTAGATGACCTGCAAGGTCCCTTCCAACTCTGTTAATCTGTTAATTTCCAGTGGTCAAGTATTCCAAAGGCATGCTTCAGTCTTTTTTTTTCCTTGTACCTATCCTCTGGTTGAATGTAATGTGCTAAACCTGATCCTATTCACATTTTCTTCCAGATGTGAATGAATGCAATGAACTGAATAATAGGATGTCTCTGTGTAAGAACGCCAATTGCATCAATACTGAAGGGTCTTATAAGTGTGTGTGTCTTCCGGGCTTCGTCCCTTCGAACAGGCCAAACTACTGCACACCCTTGAACTCAGACCCAGAAAGTGACCTGGAGTGAGCAGCTGCCTCGTGATTTTAAGCCCGTATACTCTGCACTGTATAAACAAAAGGCAACAGAGAGAAAAGCATGTTTAACTTGTGTTAAGGATGTGCCTAATCCAGAGGTTGGCTATATATGAAAAAACAAGCAATAAAATATCCTCTTAGAAGTGAAAGGTGATGATTTAATATATATCATCTTCACGAAAGCAGCAGACCAAATGGACACATTTCCCTGCGTGGAAGAAGTAATTAAATATACTTTGTGTTCATAAATGAAATTCATGGGAATAAGCAATAAATGCTGTTATTTTGAACAGAAGGGTTTGGGGTTTTGTTTCTATTTTGTTTGGGGGGGTTGATTTTCTTTTTTTACTATTGCTTGATTTATTTGGTATATAATTAGTTGTGAAAATATGTTATAGTCCTTCTTTATTTAGCAAATCTTTGCCTAATGTTCCTTTCAAAGCTCCCCCCGCCCCCCGCTTTTGATCCAGCTACCGCAAGATTAAGCAATTTTCCAAACACAAACGAAGTAAGATTCGTCTTTGTCTGGAACATTGGCCAGTGACTTTTAAAAATTGCTAAATGACTGCCCTGTGGAGCAGGCACTGTTCTTTAAAAGAATGTACAGTCCATGGAGAGAAGATTTTTGTATTCCTTTTGTACTTCACACGGCCTTTTACTGCACTTACCATGCATTACAGCCACACTTGCCAAGTTTCAAAGCTGCTAGAGGAGTTCCTGTTTGTATTGTAATATATAAATTGAACACAGATCTTGCGTTGGTTACCTTAACATATTAAAGCTCAATAAAATCTGTTTTTTCTAAAGTGTCCTTTTATTCCCTTTATTTTTATTGTAATCAATTTGACATAATAAGTGACAATAATTATTCAAGTTCACCAGCTTGTGTTTGTAGGGTTTGGCTTTCAGGATGATGGCAGATTTAATCCCTTGTCAATCTATTTGTATGGAAAGGTGGGCTACAGCTGTTTTTCAAAAGAAATCCTATTCATTCACTATACAGAAAATTGGGCAGTTTGCAGACCTTAGCATATCGTGAGTTATTTCATGCACAATTTCAGAATCTACAATTGGGCATTGAAATGGATGACTCATTCATTGTTAGAATAATCCTAATATTCAGCAAGTAAAAAGCAAACTAGCACTGAGATCAAAAATAGTAAACCTTGCTTTGTGTTAAATTTATATTTACTGACAAAGAAATAAAGGGAGACTAGTATAGATCTATTTCAAACTATTTCGCTCTTGTCAGCTAGCCATACCCTTCTGGGATTCGAACCAGGGCTATTTGGCTAGCTGAGGAAGGCTAAATAGCTTGAAATAGATCTATACCAGTCTCCCTTTATTTCTATGTCAGTAAATATAAATTTAATACAAAAATAGTTTGTCGCGAAAGCAACTGCCTGCGAAGGCTTCTGGATTGAAGCTGAAAGGCGAAAGCAGAAGCAGTATGCTCCCTCCCATATTTGGGTAGACCAGGTTGCCTTGATAGACCGGTCTCACCAGAAAACACTTAAACCTTGCTTTGTTTCAAGTGTGATTGCCAGGTAAGGCACAATTAGTGAAGTACATCCATTACTGAACCACAAATAACAGTTTATAAATAAGCTACAAAGACTGAATTCACACAACGTATTTCAAAAAAAAAAATCTGCGAGTTCATTCACTCCATGAACAGCTCATCTTCAGACCTACCGTATGTAGATTTTTTAAAGTACCCCATTTCCCAAAGCAGCAGATTTAGAAAGCCTACCCAATTTGAAAAACATAAGAATACAGATCCCAGATAGTTTGTAAAAAAAAATCAGTATATAAAACAGTTTTTGCCAAAGAGAAAACTAAGTTTTTCTCCCCTAAGTGGCTGTTCCACTTATTTCAGAATAAATTCTATTCATTTTAAAATTGCTCACTTCCAGATGAGCAAATTTGAATGCATAGTTGATGAGACATTTTTTCAAACAGGAACATTTACAGTTGCAGCTTTAATTCCATAAAAACATCTAGCATTTAAATCTCTTTCTACCTTAAGTAGAGAGAAGTAGAGACAGAAAGGGGTAATGTCAAATATATATCTGGCTGCTGCAAAGTCTAGAAAATTGTTCTGTATTTAAATATTTGAAAAAGATTTCTCTTCAATCAAAATATCAAGTACCAGTCAGTTTAGAAACACTGATGTGACTTCAATTGAAGTCAGATTCTTTAGTTGCAGTGCTTTGATCTTTCTTTTCACACTACCCCATGAATGGGGAATTGGTTGTTACATTTGTTGAGAATAATAAACAAAAAGTCCAATCAACAGATGAAAGGCAGCATACAAAAAGGACATTGTTCTATGTTAGATCTTTACAGTATTGTCTTGGTAGTGGGGTAATGCAACAATGGATAACAAGTTTCTACTGTTCCTCTGTAAGCCCTTCATCTGTGCAAAACTGGCCAGAGTATTCATAAATGTTTCTCCTGCTCAGATCTCCAATTTTTCACACTAAGCTAGAATAGAAAGCAACAGATGCTAGACAGACAGAAAGATATGAAAACATAACACTGGAAGCGAACAAAGAACTGGCTTGATAATGTTGCAGGCTGGGTAATACTGAGCATATATCCCAATCCTGTAAGATAAGAAACATCCATTAATTTGTACTGAAATTCAGAATTGGATTGATTGATATGACATATCCAATTGTAGGAAGTTAGCACCCACCCGTCTCCTAGAAAAATGAAATATCCTAGGAAATATTAAAAAGGCAGAATATTATTCTATATATCCCCGGAAACATGCTTTTAGGCAGACAAAAGACTCAATTCTTAGTAGCCCCCACCTTTGTCAATGGGCCCAGCTCATTCATTCCCCCCCACCTTTGTCAATGGGCCCAATTCACTCATTCCCCCCACCTTTGTCAATGGGCAATCTATTATACATAACAAGCATCTACAGGAAGAACCATAATAGGAATCCCAAAGCCACCTCACCTGAGAAGATTACATCAGCCAAGCCTGGTGGGACACAGACAAAAGCCTACAAAGTTAGCTAAGACGCCCGCCCCCTGGGAGTCTGACAGCCAATGGGATACACTTCTTACACAGGAGCAGGAGGGCCTCGGGGCGGGGCCCAAGAGAGGGCATAAACAAGGAACTCTCAGCATCTCGGCCCTTCTCTCTTCACCCAACATCTGGAAGCATGTGATCCACCTTTTCTGTTCAGGAACTCATGCCATGTGCTCCTGTCCACCATTAAACCTTCTTTCCAAGCAACTTCCATGAATCCAGTGTCTTTTTCCCAACTTGGAACTGAACCCAGAAGAATATTACTTCCAACACAGTTTTATACTGATCTTTAAAACACGTAAAAGAAAAGAGAGGAATGTAGAGGTGGGGTTAATGGAAGAACATGCTTTCATTTTTGTTCTCTAGGTTTAATTATAATATAATTCAATAATAGTAAATGGTTACAGTAAAAAAATAAAAATAAAGGATGATCATATAGAGTGGTTTATAAAACTAGGTGTCATGAGACTTCCGGTTTGGAGCGCTTCATCGCGGACGTCCCTCGTTGGACGCCTTTCCGATCTTTGTTAAAAGCCGCCAGAACAGCTGTCTGGCGGCTTTGAAATCTCTTCCCCGGGCAAAGGGGAGAGATGAGAGCCTGACAGGTGGGGTAGAGCCCCCCCAGCGCCCTAGGAGCCATCTGGTAGGGCGCGAAGGGAGAGCTCCCCATGCAGCCTGTCTCCAGCTCCGAAGATCAGGAAACCTCTGCTTTTGCAGAGCTAGATGTCGTGACCAGCCGCTGCTTCAAGAATGGGATTTATAATTATATTTAAACTACAGAAGCAGACAGAGAGAAACAGGCGTGAGATGGGCAAGTACTGAAACCTCTTTTTTCCTTTTTTTTTCAACTCCTGGGCAAGCTTTCACTTCGGCAAGGGAACAAAGGAAACAGAGTAACAATATGGCGATTGAGAAGTGAAAGTGACTTTCGTTTTCCCAGAGGCTTTTTTTTTCTTCTCTCTCTCTTATGGAAACTTTTAACTTGGAAAAATGGTTTTTTCTCTCTCTGTCTCCTAACTCTGGATTAAAGTTATAATAGAAATATTTCCAATAATAAAAGACTATCTGATTTTTAAACTGGAAAGAACTTTAATCAGGCATCTGGCTTTCTTTCTTTTTTGTACTCTTTTGAAACACCAATGGCTTCAAAGTCTGGAAAGATTGTTTTGACTAAAAGAAATGACTATTCATCTGGATATATTTCTAAAATGCAACTTAACACTGAGCTAACACCTCCACAGCTTTTGACACCTGAAAATTTATTAAATAATTTAAAGATTATGAAACATGAACTTACTTTGGAATTTAACCAGAAAATAAGTGAGATAGACAAAAAAATGCAGGCTGCTTTGAAGAATATGAACCAACAACTAAGATTTGATGTGTTAGAGGTTTGCAAAGGCTTAGCAACAAATATTGAAGTTTTGGCAGAACGTATTGAAACAAATAAACAAGCTTTGGCAACTTCGGTGAATTACATAGATAAAATCCAAAATGACATTGCAAATTTTGAAAAAGAGGTCTTAATGACTCAGTTCAGATCCATGGAAGTTGCTATAAGGATTAGAGGTTTGAAAATTTAAAAGGCAGGATGGTTGACATATTGGATCAGGTGTCTGGAATTTCTAAAGCGGAATTGGCTACACAAATCGACAAAATATACAGAATCAATTCGTGGTACGCTAAACAAAAGCATTTACCAAGGGATATTGTCATATATTTTACCACAAGAGCTCTACGGAACAGAATTATACAAGCAACGTTTAACAATAATCTTATGGTGAATGGTCAGGAACTAAAGATTTGGAAAGAAATCCCCTCTAAAATGCTTAAAGCCAGAAAAAGTTATACTTTTTTGATTGATGAATTTAAGAGATTAAATTTACAATATAAATGGAAAGCGCCAGTTGGAGTAGCAGTGAAATTTTCTGGAAAAAGATACCGGTTCAACACGATAAAAAAAGCTACTGAATTTTATGTCAATGTTCTAAAGGCTGATATATCCAAGATTCCAGAGGAAGGATGTATGAAAATAAAAGAGGAGGAGGAGGGGAAGCCACCTTTGATGGATCAAAAGGAAATAGATTCAAAAATCCAAAAGGAGTGCCTGAATCAGATAGCTGGGGAAAAGGAGATGGAGGTTCGGGATTAGACGGGAGACGACTCGACAAATTCGAATTTATTGAACTATTAAAAGATGAACTATCAAGATACAAAACGATGTGATGTTGAAATATATTGGACGGATAGAGACTAATATGATTGTATTTTATCTTTTCCCTATCTAATGATTACTTATGCAATATTTAGTTAAGTTTTATATAATTTTGAGGTTATTTTTATGTTGATAATATTAGATATATATAGTTTGTTGAAGATTTGTTTATTCTTCTTTCATTTTCTTTTTTTGTTTATTGAAGTTAGTGAATTAATTTAGAATAATATTATCTTATTAATATCATGATGAAATTTAATATTTGATGATCACTTATGTAACATTTAGTTAAGTTTTATCTTAGAGGTTATTTTTAATGTCAATAATATTAGTTTAAGATTTGTGTATTTTATATTTAGTTATTACTTATGTAACATTTACCTTGTATAAGATAGAGGACTGAAGGGAGGAGGTAGGAGGTTTGTTTGTTTGTATTGTTAAAGAGTTTTCTCTTTCTTTCTTTCTTTCTTTTTTTTTTCTCTTTTTTGTATCTTTACTATTGTATACAAATGCGATATATTAGCAGTGTATAATTTGGAGTTGAAGTTTTTTAAAAATAGTGTTCTTTTTTTCCTTTTTTCTTTCTCTTTTTATTAACAATTTAAATTTATTATTATGCCCTGTATTATCTCTGGGAAGTCCGGGGGGGAGGTGGGGAGGGAAGGGGGTGGGTTTGGGGGGGGGAGAAAAAAACAAAAATGTTTGTATTTTATATTTAATATTTTGCTACTACTTATGTAAGTTTGTACTAATAAAACTTTTTTGAATTAAAAAAAAAAACTAGGTGTCATGATACAGAATGAGATAATCTATTCCTTCATATATGAAACGTTTAAGAAAACAGATTGCTTTATATTCCGCTCGTTCCTTCTTTAAGTAGAAGTGATCTTTCAACTTACGTTCTCTCCACAGGAGAATTTTAGAATAACATTTTCAGACTTATCTCTTCTTTTATGGCTTCTCTCAGACTGGATGGGATCAGATGGTGGGGGGGTATAAAAGCTGATAATGGGGGGAAATAGAGGATTGCTTTTGGTAGAATTCCATGGGATGGTCCATAGAGTGGAAGAAAAGAACCAACATTAATAAAAAGACAATAAATTTTGATCTTATACATCTGGCTAGGTTAACAAATGATAAGCCACTGTTTAAAAAAAAAAGATTGGCTGGTTCATACCATATGCTGAGCTTAAACTAAATATCTGGGAAACTGGTTTATATTTTTTGAAATGTGCATTTCATTCATTAAAGATGTTAATGCCTTTTTTAAAAAATCCACTTTACTAAGAGGTATTTTGTAAGATGCAAGTGTTTTTTTCCCCTGTAACAGAAATCAGCACTGAAAAAGTTAGGGGCAAACAAAAAGGAAACATTGATTGACTGATCAGTTGATAGAAATTTTATAGACCACCATAGTCCAACTGAAGCCTGGGCAGACACTGTGTCAGATTTATGCACTTCCTAGCAGTACCTTGAGGTGCCACTACAGCCTGATATTAAATGACTAAAATTGTGTGGCACACAGTTTCATAAATGAATAGTGTTGCATGTTTATACATATGCTCCAATTTCCTGACTCTCCTTAAGTGAAAAACAAAACCGTATTTGCAGAAGTACCTACTGTTTTAGGATTCTTTCATAAATTCTAAAATTAGTAGGAAGAGTCTATGAGCATCTACAGTAGTGCTTGAAATCTAGTTGCCATAGTACTTGAACTGACATGGCAAAATCCACACTCTCTCTTTCGTGATTACAGAGAAGGAAAAAAAGACAGCAGAAATTTTGCAATATCTTTAGATCCATATTCATAATTAGCCCAATTACTTAGACAGGAAGGGAAAGCATCTCCAAAGAATAAATACGGGTGAATAGGACAGGCAAAACCTTAACTTCCTGGGGTTTATGCATTAGATGCTTCAAAACCAAATCAGATAAACAATTGTGTGTCATCAAATTCTTGGGGGGGGACCATTCTGAAGCCCCAGATGCATCTAGTTTGGATCCCACTAATTCCTCTATCTCTTCTTATGTCACCCCGTAATCCTGTATTCCCCATAAATTTGCAGATCTATCTGAAAGGTTCCTTTGCATTGTCTTCCAAAATGTACATATTATGAAAAGAAACCTCCCAGTCTCCTGGACAATGCAGAACTCTTAGTGGTCTTTTAACAAAATCCAGACTCAGTTATAGTCAAGTGAGAAGGATGGTTCCACCCGCAGTCCTTTCACAACATTTGCCAGTGCCAAACCTGCTGCACAGATCTGGCTGCTTTACAGACCTTTCCATTTACCAGAGGCATTCATTGTTATTATTTCTTGAAAAGTTTGGCTGCCAAAAGGTTCTGTTGAAAGCAGGGATGCACACTTCCATTTCCGTGCTAGCTCTCCACTTTCAAACACTGATTACCCTTCGTTTATTTCTTAGCGGGTCAATGTGATGTTGACTGGAGGATGTGCTGCCTCAAATGCCTGAAAGGTTTTTTTTTAAATAAAATCAAACCTTTATTACACTCATTCACCAGCCATTCTTCATAATCCTTTCTTTTTAAAGCAAAATAATATTCTTTTGTCATCCAGAAAACTGTATATCATTGTGCAATGGAATTGTGCTTCTTCCACCCAATAAATGGAAATAAAAATGCTCAGTCAGCTTTTTCAGTGCCAGCATAACATCAACAGAGATTATTCCTTCAGTATGGATCAAATAATTATGGATTTGCCTGTACTGGCCCAATATTTACATTTTAAAAAACCTACATTTTTGGAACAAAATAAAAGATCAGGAACTGATTCCATTACAGTTACCTTGCTTTGAGCGGGTGGGTGGGTTGGGGAGTTAGACAAACTGCTGCCAAATTAGTTACAGTAACCTATTGAATATTTTGATTTTCTATTAACAGCATTCGCCTCTGTCACGCAGTGATTTTATTCCTGTTATATGTATATGCAGGGAACTACATCCCTATTCATTATAATGGTTTATTCCTGAGCACGTGATTGATATGTTCTTGTAAGCATGTGTGCATTCCATTCTCTACGTTTCTTTCCTTCTGTTCCTGGCTTCCATTGAAGGAAGACCTACTTTTATATCAGACATGTAGATAATGAGGATTTATTGTTTTGGTACCGAAATAAATATTTTTACTTAGACCTTTGAACTGCGGTTTCTTTTCTAATGTTTGATGTCCGGGAAAAGATCAAACTTCTCCTTTGTGAGATTAATTATCACCTCTGTCAGCCTCTCTAGCATGGACAATTTGAACAAAAGTATAAAAATGAACCAGGCTTTTCTTTCTTCAGACAAAAGGGGTCAGTTATTATCATTTCATTCCTTGGTTAAAAATATTGACATGTAAGTGCAGGCTGGTTCCCTCAAAATGACCAGGCAGAATAGCATCTATTGAGCTGCACATATCTCAAATTCTGTAATATGATTCTTTCAGATGAAAGCTGAGGAGATAGGATTGAGGCCTGGGGAGCTATTGCCATTATAAGAACCACCTAAAAGAGAAAGACACCATTGTCAGTCCTTTGAGGAAAGCCATGTCAGAAAACAGACATGGAAAGCCTAAAAATCTGCCCTAGGCTATAAAGACAGAATCATGAAGCCTGTGTTTCCCTGCTCTCCCTCTTATACAGAACAGACTCAAGGTGGGCCTATCTTGTTCCCTTCTCACCATTTCTTCTGTTTCTGTTTCACCATTTTCTGAGCTAAGTTCATGTTTTTCTAATGCATGCCACATATTTTCTTCAAGGCCATCCCTGTATACTTTTACACTTCTCTTCTGTGACCAGTAGACATCTTAGAAATTTGGAAAACATGTTGCAGGCTCTTTTATAAATACAATTTACACTTAGCGACCATTCAAAATTACGACAGACATGCCCAAGGCTATTTATAACTAGACTTAAAGTTCCACCTGCCAGCTCTCCCCTCCCCCCGCAGTCACATGATCACATTTTGGGCGCTTGGCAACCAACCCTCATTTACGGCTGTTTGCAGTGTCTTGCAGTCATGTGACCATGATTTATAAACTTTTTTTTCCCTAGAAACTGCCATTTATTTCTGGATTCTGGCAAAAAATGCCCATGGCAAATAAGGGATTCGCTTAACTACTGCAGCACTTAACGATAATTGCTTAATGACTGCTGCTGCTGCAAAAAAAGCATCAAATTGAATGATTTGCTTAATGACGGCATGACATATAACTGAAATTCTGGGCGCACTTCCAAGCCGACAGCCTTCATTCAGTGACAATTTGAAATTATAATGACAAAATGGATCCATGTCTGAAGTTATGGCCATTGCGGTGCTCCCACAATGATGTGATCCAAATTCAAATAATTATACCTTTTTATGTGTGATGTCAAGTTTTGTTTTTTCTGTGGGGTTTGTTAGGTTTGTACAGTGTGTACTTTTTAAAAATTTGCATTTATTCTTATATATACAATTGTATATATGTAGTTATGTTTATACATGTTTTGTCCTTTATGTTTTATGTATTTTTAAAACTATTTAATAAAAACTATTTTTAAAAAAAACAAATTCAGATGAAGGGCAGCCCGTCCATATTTACAACTGTGGGGGCATTGTAACTTCCCCTGGCTATTCCCCACATCTATGCCTTTTTGGTCACTTTGCACAGCGACACTCAGTAGCAATGCTGGAAGTAGGGATAAAGTAGGAGCCCAGCACCTTCAGCTGTCTCAGCCAGCGGCCACCACCCTCAGGCCTCTACTTCAGCCTCACCACTGCCAGTACCACTGAGAAATGCTGACTCCAACCCACACTGCTGGTCCTCAGGAAACCAAATTTGCCCAATTGCCTAAATTGCTGATGCCATTCAAATGATTTGGGGAATGAGGCTTCCAAAGCACTGTGAGAACAGGGGTCCTACCATTCTCTTAAGTGGACGGCCCATTCTCACAAGTCCTGGGGAAGACCAGAATGTTTCCAAAGGATTTCAAGAACAGGAAGTTATTTAACCCGCTTCATACTATGATATTGTGGTCATTGCTACTGTGCTGGGAAAAGGTAATAGAGAGTTGTTTTGTGCAAACTCTCACAAAGTTTACTATGGCATCCTACTTTACGAGGCTTTCTGGAATGCACCTTTCATGGGTTTATACAACCCAAATTTGGTAGCAGCAGGAAACATTTGAGGTTTCAATATACTAGTATAGGCTTTTTAAGACTTCATTGTGCATTTATTTATACACGTGCACACACACAAACACACATACATGTCAGAGGTGGGTTCCTGCCGGAGCTGTCCGATCCGCAGCTCCGGTAGGGAGCAGCCAATTGTGCAATTTGTACGCGACCGCTCCGGAGCCCTCTCTGCCGGTCTGTCTTTTTCTGTGAAGTTTGGGCAATTTTGCTTCTGCGCATGCGTGGAAGCAAAATCACGCCGAAATCTCGCGAGGGGACGCGCGAGAGAGATTTTGGCAAGATTTTGCTTCTGCGCATGTGCAGAAGCAAAATCTCGCCGAAATCTCACGTGCACGTGCATCCCCTCGTGAGATTTTGGTGCGATTTTGCTTCTGTGCATGCGCAGAAGCAAAATCATGCAAGGGGGCGCACACGCGGAGCGAGGGGGCGCACAAGCGGAGCGAGCGAGCGCACCCCCGAAACGTGGAGATGCGCGCGCTGCACACCGGCACCGGTAAGGAAACAACCCGCCGCTGTTACATGTATACCCAAAGGTATGCACTGTGACTACATACAACAGAGAAGAGCACTAAAATGTTCTGTGTCATGGTGGCGTAGTGGTTACAAAGCAGTATTGCAGGCTAATTCTGCCAACTTCCAGGAGTTCGATCCTGACTGGCTCAAGAGTCACTCAGCCTTCCAGCCTTCCGAGGTCGGTAAAATTAGGATCCAGATTGTTGGGGGCAATATGCTGACATTGTAAACTGCTTAGAAAGAGCTGTAAAGCACTGTGAAGCGGTATATAAGTCTAAGTGCTATTGCTAGTGCAAAAGTACTACAGATAATCCTCGACATATGACCCCAATTGAGCCCAAAACTTCAATTACTAAGCAAGACAGCTGTTAAGTAAGTTGAACCCCATTTTATGACCTTTGTTAAGTCAAATCACTGCAGTTGTTAAGTGAATCTGGCTTCCCCCAATTGACTTTGCTTATTTGAAACTGGCTGGGAAGATTACAGATGGAGATCCCACATGACCCTAGGACGGTGCAACTGTCATAAATACATGTAAGTTGCCAAGTGCCCAAATTTTGATCATGTGACCATAGGGATGCTGCAATGATCGTAAATATGATCGTAAATATGTTCATAAGTCACTTTTTTCAGTGCCATTGTATTTTCAAACAGTCACTAAACAAACGGTTGGAAGTCTAGGACTGTCTACATTTCTTTTGATTTATCTGAATGGAGGGCAAAGCAATCCTAGTTAGTGTTGAAGCTTTATGTAGAATGCCACTGAATGGCCAACTTGATACCACAAAAGTGAGCAGGATTGGCTGCCATTCTCCTCACTTTCTGCGGCCGGTGCCTTCCCAGATCTCTGGAGATTCCACCCCAGCGCTGTTTGGGCATGCAAGGCTTTTTCCCCCCTCCCAGCTCCGTTTGGGGAAAGGAGGCTTTTCTCCCCTCCCAGCTCCGTTTGGGGAAAGGAGCCTTTTGCCCCCTCCCAGGTCTGTTTGGGGATGGGAGCCTTTCCCCCCCTCCCAGCTCTGTTTTGGGTCGCGTGCTGATGGATAGGAAATTATTCCCATCAAGAGGTGATATAGGATCTTGATTCCTTGAAGTCATTCTTACTTAGAAAATAAAACCGAGATTTAATTCTAATTAACAAAATATTTATTTCAGTATAAAAGTAACAAAATATAAACCTTAATAAGCTACATTTTCTCAGCTAAGAATTCACGTCTGCCTCGGGCGAGGCTCACAAGAGAAGAAGGAAGAAAGGAGACTCCTGGAATGCACACATGCGCAATAATACATATCACATGTCTGCTTGATTAGAAAATACAATAAACCTAGAAATATTGCAGAGGTGCTCAACTGGCAATATTCACATCGTGACACATGCGCATGTGCAGGGGGTGGGACGTGCAGGAGGGGCAATGCATTATGGGTGTGGGCACTCGCGCACATGCAACAGTGTGCGAGCACACACTTTCAGCACCCGAGGGAAAACAGGTTCACCATCACTGGTATAGGTTCTCCTGCTTGAGCAGGGGGCTGGACTAGAAGACGCCAAGGTTCCTTCCAGCTCTATTCTATTCTAACCACTCTGAAAGCATTTAATGTCCGCAAATAAAGTGGAGAGCTTTAGGGAATCGCAGGCTGAATTGAAATCCATTCTGTATTAGGCATTTGAAGTTTATTATGAATACCATACCTGTATTTCATATTTTCATATTGGAAAATTCTACAGGAGACTAATGCATCATAAAATGTACCATGCTGGTAGCCTTATAGCATACATTCCTTCCCATTAGCCAAAGATTGCTGAAAAACATTACTGTAAAAGGTAAAGAAACAAAAAGAGGGAGAAAAGCTTTATACAGGAGATGTCTGATGACCTCAAGTCAAGAAGAAAAGCTCTCAGGAGGATCGTCTCTTGAGCTCTCCAGTCGAGAAAGAAAGTTCCCAAACAAGCAAGCAAGAGAACACACTTAATTTGTTCAGAGTTTCAACCAGTGCTTTAAAAGTCCCTTATTAAAAGATGACAGACCTATATTCAGGCCTTGACATTAAGCATTATCAAGAAGCAAAGAGTTGTCAGACATTAAAAAAATGTTTACCTGGTTAGTCACTAGGAAGGCCACAGAGACCCATTTAGTCCAGGTTGTTCTTTCCTTGTCTTTCATCCATAAAGGTGAGTCATCTTACAAAGGGAGCAAATGTTCTGTAATCAGGACCTTGGTGAGTCAGGCGTGAGCCAGGAACTCAAATAAAGAAAGAACAGGAGCCTGAGGAAGACTGAAATATATCAACCACTCCCAAAGGATATATACCCTATTTTTCGGAGTATAAGACGCACCGGAGTATAAGATGCACCTTAGTTTTTGGGGAGGAAAATAGGGGAAAACAATCTGCCTACCAGGTATTCATCTGGCTAGCATCCTTAGTCTGGTCAGCTTCAGCACATTATTTTATCCCCTGGTTAGGACTTAAAAAAACCTTCTTCTGAGAGAGTAACAATGAAAGAGCATGCAAGCCAGTAAGAGCTGGGAAGATAGTTAGCACCTGGTTAGGATAGTTAGGGCTAGAAAAAAACTTATTCGGAGCAGCTTCAGCACATTATTTTATCCCCTGGTTAGGACTTAAAAAAACCTTCTTCTGAGAGAATAACAATGAAAGAACCTGCAAGCCGGTAAGAGCTGGGAAGATAGTTAGCACCTAGTTAGGGCTGGGGGAAAAAAGCTACATTCG
Source organism: Diadophis punctatus similis (assembly GCA_023053685.1). NCBI lineage: Eukaryota > Metazoa > Chordata > Lepidosauria > Squamata > Dipsadidae > Diadophis > Diadophis punctatus. Next base: position 65,963,581 of record JALIGW010000001.1, on the reverse strand, counting down.
AAGTATAAGACACACCCAAATTTTCAGCCACTTTTAGGGAGGAAAAAGGTGCGTCTTATACTCCAAAAAATACGGTATATGAAACTTACATAGATTTCACTGATCATGGTTCTCTCTGAGTTTAGTTGTTTTCTTGCAGACATTACCCAAACTAGGTAACATCATCAGTGCTAGTAAGGAGTGGGGTTTGCTCTCAGTTTATATTCTAGAGTTTGTGGGAGTGGTCTTGGAAGCTTTTTGGTTGGACTGTTTATTATTAGCTTGTTTGGCACTTCCTTGATTTGGGGTATTGTTTACTTCTTGATTTCCTGATTTCTTGATCTTGATTTTTCCTTTACCGGTACCACATATGAGGGTTCTTTCCGCCCCCCCAGCTGGAAATCATCTCAATTCTCTCATATGTTATTCTCATAAGTTGATATTGCTGGAAAATACATTATATGAGAATATCAAGTCTCGCCTGCCACACCCTCATGATTCTGATTGCAGATTGCAGGCTCGGATGGATCCTTCTATACTTATGCAATCTGAGTCCCAGTTTGGAGAGGCACTACAATTTATAGTAGTAATAGAACACAGGCCTTGTAGGCTAAATGTTCCAGTTTAAGTCCTCACATCAGAGTATCTGTCTGAAAATGGGGAAAGCCAGGAAGTGGAGGCCATCCTGATCTAAAAGGATGGAGACTTTGACTCAATCTTACAGCAACTTTCTTTATCTCCAGTCACCATTCTGCCAATCTGGACACCAGAGAGCAAACTGCCTGAAGCTGAACAACAGGTCCACTCAAAGCCTCACACAACATACTAAAGGCTGTATTCGTTACAATGTACGAAATTAGCTTTAAACATTGTTAAGAGTTTTGTGTACAAACCCAGCCTGCTGTATGTAAATAAATAATTAGTTACTGTGCAAACCCAGACAATGGGTTCATTCAGAGAACCTAACCACTGGAAGCAGATTGAGGAGCACAATGCCTCAGCCACTCTCCTACTGCTTTTCACTGAACTTCCTACTTAGCATTCTTGGATTAATCAAAGAGATGGTCAGTCTGGGAAACTAATTGCTTTTCTAGCCTTCTCCGTATATCTCCGTTACTCATCCTGTTCCTCCTCTTTTGCTTTTCTCTTCTTTCAGAAGACGTTGGAACCTCAACTTAGAGGAAGACATTCATAGCTTATGGCTGCAAAAGAAATTGCCCTCCTGTTCTATTGTTGATTAATAACTTAGACCAGGAGTCTGCAACCTGCGGCTCCAGAGCCACATGTGGCTCTTTGGGCCTTCTGCTGCGGCTCCCTGTCATGGCAGAGGGATGAAAGAGCCATCATCCTGTCATGGCAGTGGCATGGCCGGAGCCTTAGTGCAGGAGCGAAACGTCCCTCTACTTGCCTTTGCACGGCAACAGCATTCCACCTTCGTTGCGGTACATTTGCTGTTGCCACCAGCAAAGAGGGCTGGGAGAGAATGGCGGAGGCAGATCTTGCAGGGTGGGGGCCATCCCCCAAGCCTGGCCTTCCTCCTCCCTTGCCGGTGGGGCCAAGAGAAAGAAGGTGGCGGCGTGAGGAAGTGTTCCCCTCCCCCTCCAAGCACCGAGCACAACAGCCCAGAGGGGGGGCGGGGGAAAAGCAGCCCCATTAGTGAGTTGGATGGCAGAGAGGCCTGGCCTGGCTCTCGCAGCGGAATACTGTTCATCGCCTTTGAAACGCACCACTTTCTGTTTCCTGTTCCTTTCCCGGGCAGCGATGACTGGGCCATTGGGGGGTTAGGGTTCTCTCCCCCCCTCTCTCTGTATCTCACTGCCTGTCTCTGTGTCTCTTCTCACTCTCTCGGAAAGCCCTGCGTGCTCTGAGGCTCTTCGCTACCCATTTTTTGTTCTTCCTTTTAGAAATCTGGGTTGGCTGAGGAATGAGCGCAACCCACGGCAGAGGCTTCCCTCCTCCTCCCCCTCCTCTTGCGACCCGTGGCCGACTGTGTGTGTGTGAGAGAGATGAGAGGGAGGGAGGGAGAGAGAGAGATGAGAGAGGAAGAGAGAGACAGAGAGAGGGAGATACCTATTTCCCATAGAAAACAAAATATGGGGAGCCACAAAACCTAGGTAAGTGTGGCTGGGGGGGTCATGTGACTGGATGGGAGTGACTGATGTCGAATTGGCCACGCCCACCCAGGTTTTGTGGCTCCCGTTGTTTTGTTTTCTGCGGGAAACGGGCCCAAGTGGCTCTTTGAGTGTTTAAGGTTGCAGACCCCTGACTTAGACAGATGGTAGGCTGCAATTAAACAATTAAAATCCCATAAAGAAACGGGGGCATAGCTGTACCACAAACAATTCTGAGTGATGAATTCATAAGATGTTAGTTGCTTAGACAGATCTCTGCTGTATAAAAATGTATTAAGAAATTGTGTGAAAATGGGCAAGTCTGTTCTTTAAAAAATCTAAGCCCACATTCCAAAAGATATTGAACGCATGTATGGGCTATATACCTAGTTCTCCGTTTCAAAAAGAATGGTTGTAACTATTTTTTGGGGAAGGTTTGTTTGGGCATGACAATGTACATGGTCACGACTTCCTCTGTTCCTGTAATACGATATCAAAATTCCTACCGGAAGTGGTGACAAGCCCAAAGATTTATTCTCCTGTCACAATATCCAAAGACTGCCAACATTGCAAAAAGAAATTGACCAAAGCCTTTCCAAACTGCACCAAACTTTAAACTGGAAGTAATATTATCTGATTTGTGACTGTTGAGAAAAACGGGGCTTCCCATATCACTTTCAAAATCTGGCTAAGAAAACAACAAAAATAGCAACAGCAGAAAACTTTAAAATGAGTTAGTTTTGTAACCCCTGCCATTAATAACATTGCTTGGAAACTACTGACAGAACAGTTTAATGTGATCCCCAGTTAATACTGAGTATATTGTGTGGTGGATCCTGGAAATATGCATAAGTTGTTTGCTTGTTTCATTCCTCATCACAGCCAACACACATGAGGTCTCTCCTTTGCTTTCCTGTACTTCCTGCCCTCTTCGCTATTATAAGTTGTGTTGTGGGAGCTCTATTTATAGTACAAGGAAAGGAAAAAGCACTTCTGGAGGCAGGAAAACCAACCAAGGAAAGAATCAGAGGAAGTGCGGCTGCCATTTTACCAAACAATTTGGAAAGCATTGAGCTTCGAAACTCACAAGTGTTGTCATTGTTGCTAAGAATATGAACTGAGCACAATTCCTTTGTTTGTCCTCCAGAAGTATTCAAAAGGGCAGCTTGAACGAGAAGGATAACGGAATGAAGAAATCCTAATTTAATCAGTGTACTAAGTAGCAGAGCAGGAAAAAAAATCTGGAGCAGAAAAAGGAGGCGCGCAGGTAGGTAATGCACACACAGAGGTACAGTATCCAGTCTACATTTTTATTTCTAGGTTTCTTAGAGATGCAAATAAGGTTGTCTTTCCTCAGAGTTCTGCTTCCCTAAGCTCACTGCTCCATCTCTGTGTCTATATTACTTTGATTGGCTGGGATCAATGGGAATTGTACTTTGGCATCTGAAAACTAAACGTGCTGGAGACATTGAATCTCAAGTGGAAGAAACTGGGATGCCAATACAGGTGCTGTGTCAGAATTTCTGTAGAGACAAAAGGAGACTGTAATAAATCGAAGAAAGATGAAGTCTGACAATATCTAATGCCCGTGTTCTTGAATAACTCATGTTTATATTACCCAAAAAAAAGTACGCTTGTGTTTAGTTTGTGGCAAATATCGCAGTAATTGTACTAGGGGGACATGATCTTGCTCTTACAAGGGCTGAGCTTGCTGCTAAAAGCAGCTAGAGACCATTTAGCGACGCAAGATCTCCTGATGTCTTCTCACTTTGACTGGTCTGGGGAAACTTTGTAATTGCAGGGATTTTGTTGGTTTGCTTTAATGGATTCAGAACTTTCATTAAGAAAGAGTGGTGACTGCGAGAGTGGGTTGTGATTGACAGCATTCTATGCCTCAACAAATGTGTTAGGCTTTACAGTGGTCCAAAACTTTGTTGTTGTTGTTGTTGTTGTTGTTGTTGTTGTTGTTGTTGTTGTTGTTGCTGCTGCTGCTGCTGTTGCTGCTGCTGCTGCTGCTGCTGCTGCTGCTGCTGCTGCTGCTCTGGAAGTTGTTATAGCTTTTTTGGTTTCTATTATTCTCCTGAATCATTTAGAACATAATTTGGTAGAAAAGAAACTATAAATAAATTGATGGTGATGAATACTATCAAGATAGGGTAGCTGTATTTGTTTGAAGAAGCAGGGTTGAAACAATGGCAAATATGCTGTTTGCAGGGGCAGTTTATTCTTTGGGTTGGTAGAAAATATCAGTGGTGTAGTTGCCTCTGGTCCGAGTCATACCAGCTGCCTTCTTCGTTCTCAACTAGCACTCTAATTTCAGTGGCTAACTTAAAGATCCAATGTGACTTCTTTCCAACCTCTTGTGTCTTCGGGGGAAGTAAAGAATAATAGAGTTGGAAGGGACCTTGGAGGTCTTCTAGTCCAACCCCCTGCTTAGGCAGGAAACCCTACACCACTTCAGACAAATGGTTATCTAATCTCTTCTTTAAAACTTCCAGTGTTGGAGCATTCACAACTTCTGGAGGCAAGTTGTTCCACTGATTAATTGTTCTAACTGTCAGGAAATTTCTCCTTAGTTCTAAGTTGCTTCTCTCCTTGATTAGTTTCCACCCATTGCTTCTTGTTCTACCCTCAGGTGCTTTGGAGCATAGTTTGACTCCCTCTTCTTTGTGGCAGCCCCTGAAATATCGGAACACTGCTATCATATCACCCCTAGTCCTTCTTTTCATAAGACTAGACATATCCAGTTCCAGCAACCATTCCTTATGTTTTATCCTCAAGTCCCCTAATCATCTTTGTTGCTCTTCTCTGCACTCTTTCTAGAGTCTCAACATATTTTTTACATCGTGGACCAAAATTAGATGCAGTATTCCTAATGTGGCCTTACCAAGGCATTATAAAGTGGTATTAACACTTCATGTGATCTTGATTCTATCCCTCTGCTTATGCAGCCTAGAACTGTGTTGGCTTTTTTGGTAGCTGCAACAAACTGCTGGCTCATATTTAAGTCATTGTCCACTAGGACTCCAAGATCCCTCTCACAGTTACAACTATTGAGCAAGGTACCACATATAATGTACCTGTGCATTTTGTTTTTCTTGCCTAAATGTAGAACCTTATTTTTTTCACCATTGAATTTCATTTTGTTAGATAGTGCCCAATGTTCAAGTCTGTCAAGATCCTTCTGTATCTTGAGCCTATCTTCTGGAGTTTTTGGCTATTCCTGCTAGTTTGGTGTTGTCTGCAAATTTGATGAGTTCCCCATCTATCCCTTCGTCCAAATCATTGAATATGTTGAAGAGTACTGGGCCTAAAACAGAGCCCTGCATACCCCACTGCATACCTTCCTCCATGTAGATGCAGTTCCATTGAGGACCACACGTTGAGTGTGGTTGGTCAGCCAGTTACGAATCCATCTTGTGGTGATGCTGTCTAACCCACATATTTCTATTTTATCAAATAGTAGGTTATGGTCTACTTTGTCAAATGCCTTACTGAAGTCCAAGTAAATTATATCAACAGCATTCCACTGGTTCACTAATTTTGTCACTTTGTCAAAGAATGCAATAAGATTAGTCTGGCATGATCTGTTTTTGACAAGCCCATGTTGGCTTTTGGTTATTACTTTGTTTGCTTCTAGGTGTTCGCTGATTTGTTGCTTGATTATCTTTTCCAGAATCTTCCCTGGTATTGAGGTCAGGTTGATGGGTCTGTAGTTTCCTGGATCTGTTTTTTTCCTTTTTTGAATATGGGAATGACATCAGCTCTTTTCCAGTCCTCTGGCAGTCACAACTGTACAATGAAAGTCCATCCTTTTTCTGTTCATTAACCTTTGTTGAGCTCCACTCCACCACAAATGTGCATGCTGTCTTATCAATCCGTATATTTTTTTTATTACCCCTCTTCCCGGTCACTGCCAGTCATCTGACTTCCCTCCCCCAGTTAATGGGAAGATGACAAAGCCTAGTCTAACACATTTTTTAAAACCATAAGGCTCCCTTTGGCCATATGAGGAGAAGAAGGGGACTCCAATACAGCTAGGGATCAGCGGTGGGTTGCTCCCGGTTCGGCCTGGTTCTAAGAACCGGTAGCGCCAGTGCGGGAGGCTCTGCCCACCCGCCCGGGATGCTCCACCCACCCACCCGGGATGCTTCTGCGCATGCGCAGAAGTGTTGCGCGTGTGAGCAAGCGCGAGTGCGAACCGGTAGCAAAGGGTTTTAGAACCCACTACTGCTAGGGATGTCTTCATGTGCTGGGTGTGACATGAAGGTAAAGTCACGATGGAAGAATTGTGCTACCAGAGCATATTTCTACTATAAGATGATTAAATATAAGGCCTTCTGTCTATATTGCTTAATGAAATACATTTTTGGAGAAGTTTTGTTTTGCCTCTAAGAAAAACAAATTCGAAGGCGTCTCTGGAAGTTAAAAGTTGAAGAGGCATATTATTGTGCAGCAGATATTTTTAAAAGTTAGAGTTATGTACAAAATTACAGAGAGTCACATGAGAGTTGCATGTCCACCTAATAATGAAATAAAAGTGTGTAAATAGGAAGTAGTATAAATTAATAAGATGAGAATATGGGAATATTTGAAACTCTGCTAGACTGAGTCAAACAGTTATCTGTGTTTGCAAGCATATACATGCAACGGGGGGCATTTTTTGTGCCTGTAAACACCTCCATGATAGTCTCCCTATCTAATATGTTTTGATTACACCATTTTAATTTTTGAAAATAAATGAAAAGCAGGCACATTGCAAAGCAAAGTTCCAAATCATACAGTCTTACAGTTCATTACAAAAATGCCTCTCTCTTGTGAATACAGATGTAAAATTGATCCGAAAACACTTAAAAACTAGAACATAAACCCTGAAAGGTGTTTTTTTTTTAAATTATTTTAGTGGTGGAAAGTAGCATCTGGGATTACTAAGAGAGCAGGTAGCAGGAAGTGGCCTCACCAGTTTTACTTCTGGTGAAGTGAATGGTATTTTGGGGTCTGACTATATTTCCTGCAGTCGTTTTTTGAAAACACTCATAACATTATCATCATATTTTGGGACTCAGATATTACACTCTAATCCTAGGAATGGAAGAGTGCTTGGGGATGCCTTCTAGATGTCTTTTGGATGAAATTTATTTATTTTATTTATTTAGTGTTCTTATATGCCGCCCTACTCCCTGAGGACTCAGGGCGGCGTACAACAAATGGATTACAGCGTCCAAAATTTGCAGCCAGTTCTTCTTTCTCATAAAGCGAAGATATTAGATTGTAGAAAGCTGATTTCTACAGGTCTCCTGAGGTACAGGTGTGAATAGAGAAAAACAAAAACAACTTTCTAATGGAAGCCCTCACAGAAATACAGTATAGTATTGAGAAAGAGCTACACAACCACAATAATGCTGTTTGTCCCAAGAATTTGGTCAGCTTGCATTCCACAAATAGTGCAGCATTCCTCAAAGACAGATCTCCGAGCTGCAGTGCTAATTGGTTTTGGAAACTTAGAGGGTTTTTAAGGCCTTATGAAGGATTATATAGCAGGAGTTTGATCAGTCAAAGCAGAACAGATTTTCTTAAAATAAATCTCAGCCTTTGGCTGCCTTCTTCCTTGGATCCCTGCTGATGAGTTTCAGCTGATGGAAGAGAAGAACTGTCGGTGTTTGTTCACTCACGATGTGCGTCCTGTCTTGTGTCTGACTCATGACATTAAATGTAAGATTGCATAGGCAGTGGAACAATAACAAAGATTCAGAGTGATCCTCAAACCATATATAATGTTATTGCCCTTCTTGGTTGAATCATGTGGCTAAAACAGTTCTGTTCATGGCTTGTTGCTGCCATTTATTGTGTTATCTATGGGCAAAAGAGGCTTGCTTTGGCCCCAACAGTCCACCCCAATACATGTTTGATGATGCAGCTTTGCCCTTCCAATTGTGGTTGTGACCTGTTTTATCTGTCATTGGAAAAGCAGGATTTGGCGATGGGAGTATCTGCATAGACTTTTTTGGTAGAGAAACACTAATAGAGCAATGGGGGAATATGGGCATCCAGGGGGCAAGGAGAGCAACTGTCATCATGTGCACATTGATGTCGTCATACCTTTGATATAAATTATGTCATTTGCAAATTTCATGATTTGTGCCTTGCACAATGCTGTCATGAGGCACTTGTCATCATTGCGGTTTGTACCCATGCCTATGGTGGTGGTCAGCTACTTCATGGTGGATTGCTCTTAAATCCCTTCAAGTAGGGATTAAAACTGCCTGCTCTTTGGGATTACTTGTTGCTTCACTGAAAAAAATTGAACAGCTTAATTGTGAAAACAAAAGCACATTTTTTCATGATCGTTTGCATATACATGATTCTAAACTTCTGCAATCTGGTTACATCCACACAAGGTTGCAGTGTATTTCAACTATCTACAACTATGGGAATTGTAGTTCAATGCATCTGGTAAGTACTTGGACCAACAAAAATACATTTTAGAATAACAGGCGATAGCTACTACATTCTACTAGAACTTCTCCCTCCAGTTTACGGATAAAGAATTCATACTAGCATGAATGCCCACGTGGCACATGAACTGATGAACTCATGATGAAATTTGTGTGCTTCTCCACACAGAAGTGGCTCACTCATCTAGAGTTAAAGTGGTGTGAGCCACCTTCTTCCTTCCTGAGGATATTTTTGTCCTCAATCCCACTCTCTCCATCCTCTCTCTCTCTCTCCCCCTCCCTCCCTCCCCCATCTCCAGCGAACACATACTCACCAGTCTCCTTTCCTTTCAAACACTTCCTTCCTCAAGTAATGGCTGCTCAGTGTTGGACAGTGGGTCCAATTCACTCTTTCAGATTTTGAAAGTGTTGTTTGGGCCAGTGAAGAACAAGCTCACCACTTTCTCAAAGGCATTCCTCCTTGGGTAGAAAGCTATGACCAGTACTGAGCACTGTTCTCTTTCTGCTAAGGTCCACCTTCCTCTGTCCCTTTGCCTCTGACCATGCAAAGTTTTTTTCTCCCTTAGTTTACTCCTCTGAGTATCTCCCAAACTATCTCCTCTGAGTATCTCTGGGAAAGGTTCTATTTCACTGCTCTTTGTTTCAAATTCTGTTGGTGAACAGGCTCCAACTACAGATCCAGTCTATGATTGATTCCCCATCAGCATTTCTTACCTGTTATTACATTTGGGATCCATCTTTGTGTGGCTGAAGTATAAAGCCTTTCTAACTCAGTTAGAATTTCTATTGTCTCGATCTTTATTGGCAATGCCTCACCAGCATAAGGGCCCAAGGAAGGCCTGTTGAATATGCCAGGTGCTGCAGCATCATAGACTTTCAGAGCTCTTTCTTTGACTTGTCCTGCACAGCAATAAAGGAGAATATTTGCAGTTCAATAGTTGAAATGAAGGGTCCTTGGTGCTCTCTAAACTTGCCTGTTTTCTTGCAGATGTTTCATTACCCAAACTAGGTAACATCGTCAGTGCTAGTCCTGACAACCAAACAACCAAGCTCAGAAAGCACCAAGGACCCCTGCTCAGCCATGCTACTGGATGATACTACCTGAGTAATGCTGAGAGGAGATATAGTCTCCTGCTCATATGCCAAATCTCTTGGACAGTTTACGTGATTGGCAGAAGGAATACTCTTACCACTGTGCCCCACTTATGCCTTATGCCTTATCTTCGGAGAGTGGATTTGGAGTCTACTGTAAGGAAGGCAGAAATGGATAGGAAGAGGGATGTGGTATTGGGGGAGGGTTCTTAAGGGACTCTTCCCCAAAGAACTCTAGCCTCTTGGGATACCAATGTTGTATTTAGGTAGCTATTAGCAACAGTAATACAAACATTTCATCCATTTTCTTAATAATGTGTGCATCTTAAAGAATGGCAAAAAGGATTTCCCAGTTGCATCTGTACATCAGTGTCTTATGGTGATAGGTTGTATGCTGCAGTGGAGTAGGAGCAATGTGAAGATACAGAGTCTTTTAGCACCACCTTAGCTCTAGATGAGGGAGCCACTTCTGTGTGGAGAAGCACACAAATTTCATCATGAGTTCATCAGTTCATGTGCCACGTGGGCATTCATGCTAGTATGAATTCTTGATCTGTAAACTGGAGAAGTTCTAGGAGAATGTAGTAGATATCGCCTGTTATTCTAAAATGTATCAGAGCTGACGGTGGTGTGCTCACTCTCTCTCTCTCACACACACACAGAGAGAGAGAGAGAGAGAGAGAGAGAGAGAGAGAAAGAGAGAGAGAGAGAGAGAGAGAGAGAGAGAGAGAGAGAGAGAGAGTGAGAGAGAGGTTGGATCTTTCTTTCCTCCCACCCACCCTCTTCTGCCCCACCCATCAAAGACCCCAGGATTCCCTCCCCAACCCTGCCTGTCTCATACAGGCACCACATGACTGATGTAGAGTTGGTCACGCCCACTCAGTCACATGACCACAACCCCAGCCACGCCCACCAGGTCATTAGGAAGAACAGGTTGGCACTTTGCGATAAATAAGTGGGCTTTGGGTTGCAGTTTGGGCCCTAAAAGGTTCGCCATCACTGCTCTAGTCTGTTTAGGAAAATCCTCAAAATGATGATTAAATGAGTTCCGTACAGGTCACAAGACGCAGAGATGGCATGGGTAGCGTTTCATGTTGGCATTGATGTTGCTGTCCTGGCAGCCACTTGTCACCAAAGGACGTGTTCCTGGAAGCATGACAATAGTTTGAGGAAGGCTGAATTAGACATAACAGAGATGAAGTACTGTACAGTATGTCAATAAGTAGAGTAGATATTGTAAATTGAAACAGAGCCTTCAGAAATGTCCTCACTATGGATATGAATATTTTACTAGTGGCAACTAAGCTAGGTAGCTTGGTTGCCAAAGCTGGTGGCCACTCTGCAGAAAGAAAATACACACACACAAAGCTGGTTTCCCACTAGTCAGAACTCTACCTAATCCTGCCTCCTGGACTCTGTGGACTATTTTTTGTTCCCCACCTGCATTAGTATCCCATTCCTGCTATCAGTCTATATACATGTTTCTCTTTTTTTCCATGTACATAGCAATGTAGAACCATGATTAGATGGTGCATGGCTATACAAATAGTGACAACAGAAAGTACAGCTCTCTCTGTACTTGCAAGTGTGGATGGGATTCTTTTCCTTTTCCAGCATTTACCTCACACTTTCAATCTGAAGCTATACAGTAATAGAGGAACAGTGTGGAAGGAAGGGAGGAGGGAGAAGCTGCTGCTGACTATCTTCTTCCCCCACTGCCACTGCCATTTCTAAGTAAGTTGCTTCCTCAGGCAGCAGCTGGGTAATCAACTCCTTCTCCTCCTCTGACCAATTGGATCATCTGGAATCAAGGAAAGGGGCAGGGGGGGTGTCCAATCAAATGATGGCATCTTCAGAAGTCCTGGCATTAGGACTCAGTTCTTCTCCTGCGTTTCTCATGGGGTGAGGAAAAAGCATCCATGTGGTTCTCCCTCTGCCCTCAATCTCTGCCACCTGCAGGAGAGGCTTGACAGAACTGTCTTACCATTCGAGGACCCATCTGAGAAGTTTGCCTTGGGTTCCAGAGAGTCTTATTTTAAACTCTGGAGAGTTTGGTAGTAAAAATATGGATATGTGGTTATTTCGCCATTATGGGTGTTGAAAGATCCTTAAATGTAACAAGGGAAGAATGTGTTTGGAGGCAAGAAATTCCCTTCATAGCAACTGCTCAGAGGTGTGAGTTGTTTTGTAAACTGTTTAAACAAATGCACACAAGTTACAAATGTGCAATCCTCAATATTCCAACATTCCCAGAAAAACTGCTGAATTCTTTAATTTACTATTAGAAGTTCCTGGATCTGGTCATAATCCAGTCCCATTCTAAGCAGGGTTTATGTGCTCTCTACTTTGTATTTTAATAGGTTTTTTTTAATCTACAACTACATATAAACAAGATAAAGTAAAATAATTCATACACTACAATAGATGTGGGGAATTGGGGACTACTAGAAATGATTTCATCTCCCATTTGTTTGGAAAACAGATTAGGGAGTTTTTGTTGCTCCAAGACTTTCTTTGGAGGTCTGACATAGATGCTGACAAGGTGACAACTATTGCACTTTGTCTTTGGCAACTACTGCTAAACTTTTATTGGCTTCCTATATTGTGCTGCCTACTAGAAGAAGAATTAAGATGATTTCCCTACAGAAATTACAGTAATCATGATTGGTGTCAAATTGTTTCATGAGGAATTGAGGTTGGGAAGCGATATGATGTGGAAACGAGCTAAGAAACCCGGGTTCAAGTCCACCTTCAGCAAGGGAATCTCACGGAGTCATCTTGAGTAAATCTTTGTCTCTCAATTCAATCTTTCTTGTGGGCAGTGTCATCTGCAGAGAAAATCTTCAGGGAAAATACTGAAAGCAGGATTGGTCATTGTGATGCATGCAGTGTCCCTACGTTGTGACAGTTGCATGCATGTATAAAAGTTTGTTTTGCTATGTTGCAACACTGTTATGGTTTTGATAAAAGTGCCAATCCTGTGATGTAGAGAGTAAACAAGATGAGCTTGAAAGAAATATGCAAGAACTGTTAGGTCAGCAAAAGTGGCAAAAATATTTTTGAAGGCCAGAACAGTGAGTTCACATTTGGAAGCAATTCAGGCAGATGCCTCCAGGAGGAGGAGGAGGAGGAGGAGGGCTTACAAGATTCTGTTATTACAGCCAATCTCAGTTACAGCCTTCTTTTATTTATTTATTTATTTATTTTATTTATTTTGTCAACACGTGTACAAGATAACAGGTATGATATAAACATAAACAAAAGCAAAGTATGCATAGATAAATTTAGACAATAGGACAGTAGGACAGGGACGGTAGGCACGATGGTGCGCTTATGCACATCCCTTACAGACCTCTTAGGAATGGGGTGAGGTCAACTGTAGACAGTCTAAGGTTAAAGTTTTTGGGGTTTGGGGAAGAAACCACAGAGTCAGGTAGCGAGTTCCAGGCATTAACCACTCTGTTGCAGAAGTCGTATTTTCTGCAGTCAAGTTTCGAGCGGTTTACATTGAGTTTGAATCTATTGTGTGCTCGTGTATTGTTGCAATATAAGAAGTATTCCTTCTTGTGGAGTTGAATTTCTTTCTGATCTACCTAAGTGGGGCTGACATCAGCATAGCTCTTCTTGAGGGTTCTTTGGAGAAAAAGTATGATTTTATGTTATCTTGAACTCCTAACCATCTAACAAGATTATCAAATATTTTATTGTTTCTCTACACTTAGTTCCAAGGCCTTACACATGCACACCCATCACTGATAATATGATAATCTTCACATTCATGCCCTTTGTTTTTTGTGGAGCCCACACGTTATCTCTGCTTACAGTGTGAGCCCTGCAAGACATTTTTCTGCTGCCATATCTAGAAAAGGCTTTTCTTTCCATTGTGTCCTCCAGATGCCTTTAAGCGCAACCACTTCACATGAGAGCTACTTGTTTATTTATAGCCGGCTTTTAATCACACTTGGATATTTTTAAAATGCCTTGCCTGGTGATATCGTAATTGCTTTCATTCATACATTTGCTTAAATCTCATTGTTTGTCCAGCAATAGCAGAACCAGAAAGGTACTGCATAGCAGTAAATCCAGCAGCCACATTCTTCTGGAAGCCCACTTAGGAGAAAATCCTAAAGATAAACAATAAAAGCCTACGGGATATGATTAGAACACAAGCATGTTCTTTGAAAAACGCATGCCACACTTTTCCCCAACTCACTGCCCTTAGGCTGTGTAAGTCTGTAAATGCCGTCAACTTTAGCCAGCAGGACTACTGACGTGCTAGCTGGCAACATGGACATTGTAGTCCAACATTGGAAGGGTGTCAGGGTGGATGAGACTAATCAACACAGACTTTCCACTGTTCAAATCAGGCTGATCTTGGGCTTTTGCACAGTCTCATTAAACTGAGGCATATGCATGGATCGGATCAGGGGCAATGTGCATTAAAGAAGTGCCACTTAGCCATGTCAGAGGTAAGGAACTGTTGGTTGTAGAATTCATAGAAGATAAATTGAGAGTAATGGGATAAATGAAGGATTCAAGTACATCAGTGGTTCTCAACTGATTTAAGGGGCGTGCATAAGCGCACAATTGTGCCTACCGTTCCTGTCCTAATGTACCCATATATTCATACCTCTTTTATTCTTATGCTTGTACTATTACATATATATTCTATCATGTTTTACTGTTTCTACTTTGCTTATAATCATATATGCTTGACAAATAAACAAATACAAATACAAACCTTCCTAATGCCGCGACCCCTTAATACAGTTCCTCATGTTGTGGTGACCCCCAACCATAAAATAATAAAATTATTAGGAAACTCAGGGGTGGGTTCTAACTTACCTCGCTGCTGGTTCGCTTCCTCCTGCACTTTGCGTGCTCAAGCATGCACAATGCCAATTTTAAAAAAAAAATTGCAAAAAGAAAGGCAAAAGCAAGATGGCGACGCATGCGCAGTGCCGGAAATTTGGCTTCCGCGCATGCTCAGAAGTTTCCATGGTACAGGTATTATTATTTTTTTGCAATAGTCTATTTGCATGTGGGTGGACCCGCCTGCAGACGGATAGAGGAGCAGTGTCTCGGTTCCTAAGATCATCGGAAATATATGTTTTCCGATGGTCTTAGGCAACCCCTGTGAAAGGGTCATTCAACCCCCAAAGGGGTCGCAACCTACAGGTTGAGAACCGCTGAACTACATAAATGTTTTTGGCCCACTGTCTCTTGCAACATCCTTTTTCCCCACCAGCCTCTCCTGAACAGAGAGGAATGAAATGAGAGAGGGGCTACCGGGGAGAAGAGAATGATAATAAATTAAGCCTGGGCACTATCATCATCGTCAATTAAGAGTAAGTTTCTCGATTAAATTTAAATTTGTTAAACTTAAAATAGTTTAATAATAGTTTAATAAATAAATGAAGTGGCCCAGGGGCGGGTTGCTCTCGAAGTTGCTACCGGTGCGCTGCGCGTGCATCTCCACGTTTCGTTCATGCCCCTTGTGCGATTTTGCTTCTGCACATGCACGGAAGCAAGATCTCGCGAGGGGACACACGCGCGTGCGTGATTTTGGTGATTTTTTTACTTCTGCACATGCGCGGAAGCAAAACATTGCCAAAATCTCTCTCACGCGCGCGTCCCCTCACCAGATTTTGCTTCCGCACATGCGCAGGAAGCAAAAAAAGCCCAAAAATTCTGAAAAAAAGATGGCGACGCACAAAGGACCAGTGAAGACGGACTGGTGTCGCGCGCAAATTACATCATCGGCCGGCCGCTGTTAGTGTTATTGCTAAATTTAGTAATAAGAACGCTAAAATATCCAGCCGTCTTCAAGAGACCATCATTAAACCTGTGCATATAAGAAGCCCATGTAAGATTTGACCTGGCATTATGTCAACAGATGCTTCTGAAAAAGCCAAGCATTTAATGTCTTCAACACTGAAGCCAAAATGGCTGGAGGGGGGCAGGCGGTAGCTAATAATTGGAGAGGGAGGGAGGAAACCCATTGAAATAGGCAATAGAATTAAAGAACTAAAATAGGCAATAAAAACTAGGCAGATACCAACCCCTGACCATGTCATACATCACATAGCTAAAGAAACATCATAGATCACATCCATGGTAAAAACTGTGTGAGAAGGAAATGGGAAACACTACTTTAAAGTTGTAATAGCAAAAAGAAAAATACTTTAAGCTACCTCTACAATGCATTCAATCTTTTCCACATTACCTAGTCTTCACACACATACACAAATGTATTTAAAGTTAGCCAAGGAGGGAGAATTACATGAAAAGGGAAAGGATTTCATTTCCCCTTTATATGATAAATCTGCATTATAATTCTTTGAGGGCTTATATTCTAGTCTTTGATTCCTCATCACTGTCAGATTAAATTTCACAATGTTCCACATGTTGGCTTTCTTTCCCTTAGAACCACATTAGTAATTTATATAATTCACTTACTCCCCATTTCTCCTTTAATGTGGACAGAAGAAAGAGTCTGATTTTTTGTTTCCAACCACATCTGAACCCAAACAGACGAGTCTCAGGCCTTGGTTTATGACTATCTTCCTGAATCTAACCCTAGAGAAAGTTAACTCAGGGCCTTTACTAAGCTACTACTCAATGTGAGATGGGCAGCTGTACTGTACAAATGTGATTAAAATGGTGCATACATGCATGTATACATACATACATACATACATCAGAGGTGGGTTCCTGCCTCTGATTGCCGGTGCGGTTAATAGCTGTTGTTCGGCGCAGAGCTGAAGACGCTGCTGCCGTTCGCGGAGCGGGAGCTTTCCCCGGGCGCTTTCCCCGCCCGCATGGATGCCGCCAATTGCGTTCTTTTGCCCTCTGCGCATGCGCAAAGCGTTCTGCATGCGCAGAGGGCAAAAGAACGCAATTGGAGGCATCCATGCGGGCGGGGAAAGCGCCCGGGGAAAGCTCCCGCTCCGTGAACGGCAGCAGCGTCTTCGGCTCTGCGCCAAACAACAGCTATTAACCGCATCGGCAGGATCCCACCTCTGACATACATACATGCATACATACATACAAAAATTCCACTTCTACTCAACTTGGCAAACAGTAATTACCGTAATAAAAAATGGAGCAAAAGTTACTATACTCCTTTTCTCAATCATGACTGACCATGTGTGAGCCCAAGACCAATTTTGGTCAACTCTCAAGCAAACATGGCACAATGTGGTTTTCAACCACATCTGAACTCAAAAAATGCGACTAACGTTTGCTATAGTGGATTTTCCACTGTTGACCTCACCCAATTCCTAAGAGGTCAGTAAGGGGCAGGTGCCTACCGTCCCTGTCTTAATGTTCCCTCCTATCAGTACCCATCTTATGTATATAAACAATGTTATATCTATGTATATTACCAATACGTACTTGACAAAATAAATAAATAAATAAATAAAAATAAATTTACAATAGGCCAGCCTCAGGCTATGGTTTATTACTATCTTCCTGAATCTAACCATAGAGAAAATAAACTCAGTGCCTTTACTAAGATACTACTGAATATGAGATGGGTAGCTATACAGATTAGCACGAGGCGCATATAATAAAGTTAGTAGGTAAAGCAGGGTCAATCTGAAATTCAGATCACCAAAGTCCACTCTCAATGGCAAGACTGTGTAGCAAGATGTCATCAAGGTGCTAACAGAGATTAAGGATTCTGAGTTGTCACAGCAAACTGAGGGATCAAAGGAAGCACATTCAACTCCAGTCTCAGCTTCTTACAAATGTTGTTCTAGCATGTAAATATTCTCTCTCTCCCCCCTCCCTCTTTTTCTCTCCCTTTCTCCCTCTCCCTCTTTCTTTCTCCCACTCTCTCACCCTCTTTCTCTCCCCCTCTCTCCTTCTCTCTTTTTCTCTCCCTTTCTCCCTCCCCCCTCCCCCTAGCACAGCCAGGGCCGCAGCGGCTGATTATTCTTATTCTTACTCTGGAGCAATAAAAATACAAATCCTGCTATTTAGGGTGGGGGAGAACAGCACAATAAACAAGTAATCCCAAGGTGTAGCTGTGAGCAATTTGGTATTTCTCTGGCTTTGCTTTCAGTGCCATTAACATTCAGACAGATTTAAAGACTTTGCTTATCTATGAATGATTCCAGCCTTACTTTTTTCAAGATTGCCCCAACATTTGGAGGAAGCCTTTTTCAACTCTGCTGTGCTCTGCTTCTCCTCTTTGGACAAAGATACTGTATATCCTTACAAGGAATGTTTATCTCTAATGTTTATCAGCTGACCTCGCTCCCCCCCCAAGCAAATGTCTTCAAAGAGGCAGCAACTACAAGAAGACAATACTAACATCAGAGGTGATAAGAGCACAGATAAGTGAGATTCCAGTTCGGATGCTCTGTGCGCTTTGGGCATAATTTATGCACTCAGAAGTGTGAATGACACTACAGTGAAAATGTGCCAGAACAACAATTTACAAAAACAAAATAAGTTTGTTGAATAACCCATAGTGGTCTGGGTACAGACACAATGCGGGTGCTAACGCTAAACTATTCTGGGGTGATTGTTAAACCATATTGCAGATCGGTGTCTGATGTTGAGGTAAACCATGTAAATAATATGGAATTAAATTTAAATATTAAATTTGAAAAGAAATATGCCCTCTTTGTTACTTTTTCCCGTTAGAACAGATGGAAGAATTAACACAGTTAAGGTCAAACTGAAAGAAACGCTGGGAGAGATTCTTGATATTTGAATGAGAAATCAAAGGGTGGGAATGTCCTTCCCAAAGAAGAACGATTAGAATACATTGTAGGACTCTTCAGCCTTGACCCAGGCTTGGCATTGCTTTCTGCCTGAGTGCTTTCAAAACAGCCAGTATATATGGAAGCTTCTATAAATTGTTGCTGTTTCTGCACAGCAGAGGAACTAAGAGATAATGCTGCAGTTTACACAGTTGGTTGTTGCCACGTAGGCTGGATTTTTCCAGCTTGTCTACCATAATAGTAGTTAAAAGAGTTCTCCCATGTTGGCAGCCTTCTGATACGTTGGATTATAATATCCATCACCTCAACCAACGTAATTATTGTCTGAATGTGTTGACTAATAAGTGACATCATCCCAGTGAGTACTGCTATCATTTAGGATGATGGGAGCTGGAATCCAACATTTCTGGATTTGGAAGGCAACAGTTGGGGAAGTCGAGGTGAACACACTGGCTTTGCAAAAAGGAAACTCCGGACCAAATTGTTATTTTACTCACAAAGCCTGTGTCACTTGTGCTTTAACATACTTCAAAAGGTGTTATTGTTGAAGATAACATGAAATAAGTTTATTTTGCTATGCTGAGCTCTTAGGTAGAAGATAGGTGTGATACAAATGTAATAAAACAAATTATTTGGCTTTTTTTCCTCTTTCCCCCTCATATTTCTTGCAAATACTTTTAAGCCTGCTATCAATGAGTCTTTTTATGTTTTCTTCAGTAACTGTTAGTAGGATATATAATATAACTAAAGCTGCCTTTGTTATTTACTTAAGAACTTGCAGTGGACAGTCCCTCAGCTAGTGGAAGAATTAACTGAAAAATAGGTCAGCTGTATTTCAGATTATGAAATATTTGAGATAAATTTAACTCGGCTCAGCACTAAACTTACTGTGTTTCTTCCCAAAGCTTCTTCATCTCGGTTATTCTCCTGCTATTTAACAGCAGGTCCAGAAGGTTTTGAGATTTCATTGGTTCCTTGTATTCATTCATCAAGATATGATACTTTTCCCCATATATCAGCCTCCCCTGACTGAGGACTTTCCAAATTTGTTGAATCCAACTTGTATCATCTCCAGCTAGCAGATCCACTCACTTAGGCCTGATCGAAGTTGTAGTAGGCTCTATAGGGAGTAGTATTTTGACTTCTGTCCATAAAGTCCATAGCCAAAATGGTTACAAGACCTCACCATTCAGTTCATAAAATGTCAAATTTTGTAATGATTCCTTACTCCTTTTGCATCACAAAAAGTATTTTTCCTCCCACCCTAGGTTTATACTTTATTTCTCAATATATCCTTGATTATACCCAGAATCCTCAGCTATTGTGAAGGATTTCTCCCTCTACCTGGAATCTCCATTTTCATGGAAATGGATCCTTTGGATCTCGCTGAGTTCTAGTTCTTTCATTATTCTTCTGCCTTTCTCTGTTGTCATTTTGAATCAAGGCAGTCATGTCTAAAACAGGGAAACAAAACTGATACTGGCGTATACCATAGGTGCATCTATTCATTTATGTGTATAAATCTAAGCTGCATAATCTAGGCTGCAAACATTTGGATGACCACCAGGAAATGGTAACTATTTGCTGCTATCTTTGTAGCCCAGATCTGGTAGCCTTGTACTTGGGAGTAATGTCTATAAATAGAAATGCAATACATACACCTTACTTACATTACTTACAAGCAATGAAAACTGTGACCAGAGGATCAGGGAAATCCTTGATTTGTGCCTGACTTACCTCTGCTGTTCTTCCTATTGTTCTTCCTACTTAATGTGTAAAAGGTTACATAGCCCTTCAAAGTCTTACACATAGAATACTATCCTCTATAAAGGTAACTCTAACCTTTTCTGCCTTCACATTGTTGGTTTGCCTCTCCAATTCTTCTCAGCTTGGGAAATGATGGATGGGACACTTTTTTCACCAATCTACCTGAGAGTTCTTAGCATCTTCAGTGAGACTGAGGCTAACAATGGACATGAGCAGAATTTCTGTGTCTGTAGATGTTATAGATGTTCATTTTGCCTAAAAAATGCAAAAATGTTCTGCATCCTGGATCCTTTGGAGGGGGAAAAAAAGAATTTCAGGGTAAATCTGATTCTTATGGCATCTAGCATTTTCCAAATTCAGCTTAATTGCAGAATTTATAACTGTAGAAATGAAACCTGGTTTTCTACTTCAATGTTGTTTTCCTCTTCTTTCTTCTTTCTTTCTTTTCTTCTTGATTTTTTATCTTCAGGCCTGAGGGAAAACTTGAAAGCCAATAGTCTATTTTGTGGCATGCATGTTGATCTTGATAAAAGCATTGTGCAACTGATGATTTCAGGTGTTTTCTTTCAGCACCTATGTGTCATTTGCACTTTTTGTAGGAGAATAAAATAAAATGTCCTAAGTCTAAGAGACTTTTGAGTTGCTGCCAAGTATAGATGAGTGCTAGCTATGCTGGCTGGAGAATTCTGGGAGTTGAAGTCCACAATCTTAAAGTTGCCAAGTTTGAAGACCTCTGTCCTAAGAAGTCATCATGGTAAATGTTCAGCTAGAGGGGAGAGGTGGGTGGGTGCAATTTATCAAGCACATATATTTTTCACAAAGAAATTTGTTCATTAAACAAACCCACAATTACTTCTGAAGAAGACTACCACTAGTAGAGAAATAAATTCCATTATTTTTGTTGTTAACCTGAAGATAAGCTTTCTGAAGTATCCTGAAATTTTATAGATTTGGAAGTAAAAACTCAAAATACCAAATACTACTGATTTGGGCAAGACCAGATTAAGAGATTGGGGGGCATTTGTGGGGACCTCTGCCAATAAAAAATATTGTTAAATTATGTGATAGCAATAGCACTTAGACTTATATACACTTAGCACTTAGACTTATAGTGCTTTACAGCCCTCTCTAAGTGGTTTACAAAGTCAGCATATTGCCCCCAACGATCTGGGTCCTCGTTTTATTTACCTCAGAAGGATGGAAGGCTGAGTCAACCTTGAGCCTGGTGAGATTTGAACTGACAAATTGCAGGCAGCCGGCAGTCAGTAGAAGTAGCCTGCAATACTGCACTCTAACCACTGCGCCACTGCAGCTCCTGATGGCATTGTTATATAGAAAATCCATTTCATATAGTAGTCTAGAAAGCGAGAAACTGAGTTCTGGTCCTATGTTAGGCACAAAGATAGTTGGGTGATTATGGGACAGTCACTCTCTCTCATCCCTAGGAGAAAACAATGGCAAGCCACTTCTGATGTTACCAAGAAAACTTCGTGGATTTGTTCATGTTTTCACTAAGATTTCAGACTTATTCATGAGGTAATGGTGGTAACAGTTCCTATAGTGCATTATGATGCCAACTAGCTTCTCATCTATTCTTTTGCAAACTTTAATATAGGTACCATGCAGGGGTGGGCTCTAACTCGCCACCCTGAGTCCTACGGGATTGGGCGGCCTATAAGAACGTTTATAAATAAATAAATAAATAAATAACTTACCCTACTGCCGGTTTGCTTCCTCCCGCGCTGCGTGGCCGTGCCGTGCCGTGTGGCCACGCGTGGCAAACAATTTTTACAAATCCCCCCAAAAAAGCCGAAAACAAGATGCCGACCGCATGCCCAGTGCCGGAAACTTGGCTTCTGCACATGTACAGAAGGAAAAAAAAACCGGGGGGAAAATCCCCCCCCCCAAAATCCCCCAAAAAATAAAAATAAAAAAGATGGTGGCACCCACAGACCGGCACCGACCGAACCGGTTCTGTGACATCATCCTGACATCACCAGTGGGTCACTACCGGTTCGGGAGAACTGGTCTGAACCGGGAGGAACCCACCTCTGGTACCATATATAGGATGCAAAACATGGACACAATTTTCTCATATCAAAGTAATTGGGAAAACAATCTTACTTATTTTAGGTATTTGTTCATTTAACAAAAATAACCTGGGTTTCCATACTTCTGGCAGAAAGTAAGCAAATCTAACAAACATAATGAAATAATAGCACATTTTGAAACCACAATACATCAAGCAGATTTCAGAAAGGAAAAAGGAAATGGAAACCAAAATGCTGAAGACTTTTTTTTCCCTCTGAATATCAGATCTGTAAAGGCTCCAAATTCAAAATGCAGATTTTTCTATGAGCACTCTGGAAAAAGGCTATCTTTTTTCACTCCTAATCAGGAAGTGAAACTATTCAAAAATGGCATTTCCCCGGGCTCATAATAGTACATTTTAAATACAATATGAACATGTTTGGATAGATCTGCATAGGTGTTAAGAAGATTGTTATCTACAAGAGCCAGTTGGGTACAGAAATTAAATAAACATCTACCATATTTTTTATGCAAAGGACCACCACTATTTATACTGTAGCCTTCTGAACTTTGGCTTTTCTAACCTGTAAATTTATTTATTTATTTATTTATTTATTTATTTATTTATTCATTTATTTATTTATTTATTTATTTATTTATTTATTTATTTATTTATTTATTTATTTATTTATTTATTTATTTATTTATTTAGAGATTTAGAGATTTAGAGATTTATTTAGAGATTTATATACCGCCTCACAGTGCAAGCACTCTCTAAGCCAGTGATGGTGAACCTTTTTTTCCTCGGGTGCCAAAAGTGCATGCACGCACGCTATCACACATGTGCGAGTGCCCACACCCATAATTCAATGCCTCCCCCACCCCCCAGAGGCCCTCTGGAGGCCGGAAATGGCCCGTTTCCCAACTTCTGGTGGGCCTGGTAGGCCCATTTTTCGCCCTCCCCAGGCTCCAGAGGCTTCCCTGGAGCTTGGGGAGAGCAAAAATGCCCTCCCCCGTCCCCCCAGAGGCCCTCCAGAAGCCGAAAACGCACTCCTAGAGCCTCCGTGCGAGCCAAAAATCAGCTGGCCGGCATGCACAAGGCAACGGCTCGCGTGCCGGCAGATATGGCTCCGTGTGCCACCTGTGGCACGCGTGCCATAGGTTCGCCATCACTGCTCTAAGCGGTTTACACCATTAAGCAATGTATATTTATATTGCCCCCAACAATCTGGGTCCTCATTTTACCTACCTCGGAAGGATGGAAGGCTGAGCCAACCCTGAGCGGGTGAGATTTGAACAGCTGAACTGCTGATCACAGTCAGCTAAAGTAGCCTGCAGTACTGCACTCTAACTGCTGCGCCACCTCGGCTTTGCAGTTGCAATCTTTGTTCCTTTCCCCCTGTTTTTTTTACACAATTTAATTCAGAAGAAATATTCAATTTTTCTTACCTGTGTGTTGGAGAAACCTTATTCATCTAGCATTGAGGGAAGTGTCTATTTCTGACATGATAAATATAGGGGAAGCTTGTTTATCTTATTTTTGTCATCTATTCCTAAGCTCTGTTTTCCATTCAACAGACTTCAAGACTCTAATACAGTTTTACAACAGTTTTCTTTTATTATTACAGGTATTCCTCAACATACGACCACAACTGAGCCCAAAATTTATGTTTCTAAACGAGAAATTTGTTAAGTGGGTTTTGCCCCATTTTATGATTTTTCTTGCCACATTTGTTAAGTGAATCACTGCAGTTGTTAAATTAGAAAAATGGTTGTTAAATGAATCTGGTTTCCCCATTGACTTTGCTTGTCAGAAGGTTGCAAAAGGTGACCACATGACCTCAGGATGCTGCAACCGTCATAAATGTGAGTCAGTTGCCAAGCATCCAAATGTAAATCTCATGACCATGGGGATGCTGCAACGGTCGTAAGTGTGAAAATGGTCATAAGTCACTTTTTACAGTGCCGTTGTAACTTCGAATGGTCACTAAATGAACTGTCGTAAGTCAAGGACTACCTGTATTTTACAATAGATGAAATGAGGCCCGTCTATTATGAGTATCATACCACATTGCTGTGTTACCAAATACCATGCTCAGATGTCTAGAATTATGCTGGATAGCCTGGATTTTTTTAACATTTTCTCTCCACGTATCTCCGGTCTCTAGGACTCACTTTTTGCCCTGCTTTCATTACCTCTTATGCAGGGCTCCATCCTGGATTGCAAAACTCCAATCAACCACTGGATGGCAGCAAAGGCTCAGGTGTTCTGAAACCCTTAGCTGTCACATGATGTCCCTTGGATTGTTGTAGCTCAGACATGGCAACCCTACACACTTCTGGCTTCTAATGGGACTAGGCTTGGAGGCAGTAAGGTGTGTGTGCGACTTGGCTGGCTTCCAAAGAGAGTATAGTGGTGAGGCAGAAAGATATGTGGAGGGTGAGTTGTAGCCAAATAAATAGCTGAGGCAGAATAGAGCTTCCAATATTTTATCTCTTTCTGTACCATGATCTATTGGTTTAAAAAAAAACCTGAACATTTTATCCATATGTGCCTAAGTGAAGGGCAGAAGGGGAAGAAACAACAAGAAAGCCGTATTATTTACTGGGCCAATAATAATTATTCTCTTATATCATATAGTAGGATATCATAGTTGATAGTACTGAACACCATTGAGAAATCTAAAAGGACTAAAAGGGCCACTGGAAAGTCTAAAAGGACTACAAAGGCTGCATTCCAGGGGTGAAATGCTCCCTGTTTGGGCGTGCCTGCCAGTGGTCAGAGAACTGGTAGCGATGGCAGCATGAGGCTTCTCCCACCCGCCTGGATGCCGCCATTTCGGTTCTTTTACTCTCTGCGCATGCACAGAACGTTTTGCACATGCACAGAAAGTAAAATAACCCAAATGGCGGCATCCGGGTGGGCGTGCGAAGCCTCGCGCTGCCGTCGCTACCGGCTCTCCGACCACTGGCAGGCACGCCCGAACCGGGAACATTTCACCCCTGCTGCATTCCCTCATCTAAGTCCCAATAAAAATCATGTACCCAGAGCAATCAGTACTATTTCTACCCCATGACCAGGTCTGAAGCCTAGATCAAGTGGATCCAGATAACCCATTTCCTCTAGCATCATTTGTAGCTGATTCCCCATCACCTTCTATAAGAGGTAGAGAATGTGCAAAATTGTCACATAAAGGCTGAATCAGAGATTGTAGTTGTTTTTCAGTTGGAAGTGCAATCAGCTGCAAAAAAAAAACACAAAAAAACCAACTCATCGCCATTATTCTTTCTTTCATTTTGATCTCCTTTCTTACGGTTTCTCTAATCAGTGGGTGGGGGAACCTTTTTAATCCTCATAGGATTTATGAATATTTACTTAATTAATCACCTGCCATTTAATCTATGAATTGAAACAGTGAAATTAACTGGTTTTTTCTCAGACTCCATTTTTTTTAAAGACACAGTTGAAAGGATAATACATCTTACTATATTATACATGCAAAAACAAGTGTTCCAGTAATAATGGAAAACTAACTTTAATTAGAGGAAAGCCAACCTGTACAAAATTTGGGTTCCATGAAAGAACATTTCAATGAATACCTAAAGCACACCACCAAGAATTAAAAGTGCTCCTTTTAAAATTCCAATCCAAGGGCACAACTACCGGTATACAAAATCCTGCAAGAGCCCAATTTCTAATGCCTCAGGGAACTGAAGAATGGTTATTCGGAGGAGGGAGCATTTTTACAGCTAAGGGCACACTGACTTTAAAAAGAAAGTTTTTAAAATCTCCTGCCGGGAAAGAGATTGACAGTGAGGTCACCAAAAATGGGTTAGTCCCAAATTTGTGTTTTGCTAGGGTAGAAACTTTGGAGGAATTGTGGGAGGCTGATTTTTTTTTAGTGTATTTAAATATATAAGTTTTGTGCTAAATGACAATATGTTTTAATTTTAGCTATTAAAAACAAACTAAATTAAAATGTATTATAATGAAGGTGTTCCTTGGGCCATAAAAGGAGCCTTGATTAAAGGAATCCCCCCCAAAAAAGTCAGAGATCATGTAATTAGTAAAGTCTTGCTGAAATCTGCCCACAAACTGAACCAATGATGCAGGATTACTGTAATACCAGATGGAAAAACAAAATGTGCAGGTTAAGCTACAATGCAATGTTGTTTTTAATTTTCTATCATAGTTCTATCAAGCTACCTTTAGATAAGGAGGCTTATCTATTTTACATTTAACGTTTATGATTTGTAAAGGCTGAGTTGGAATTATAATTTTGAGTTGGAGCACAGGTTCTGCTCACGTGGGTTTTGCTAAGATTGATGTTAAGAAAAGAAAGTGGTTTGTTGTTTAAATGGGGGTAGAAGAGCGACTGTTGGAGTCTGACCTCTTGGCACAACCAAGAGATTTATCGAAGGGTGCATGTGACTAAGTTAAGTAAGAGACACAGCCTCAGCTTGAAGGAAACAGCTGCTCAGTTTTGCTTTCACACTTGGCAGCTGGACAAAGGAGGGAGATGTTTGTGTTGAATACCTCTGCAAAACTGAGTACAGTAAGTGATTTTCCCTGTTGTCCTTGGGTTGGGAATGTGTTTGTATTTTTTTTTAAAAAGCCGGGAATACTTCTTTTTCTCTTGTAGCTTCTCTCGTAAAAGTTGAGATCTAGCTTGCGATCTCACGGATCTAGTTCCACGAACTGTCTTTTAACTAACTAATACACCCACCTGGCTCATTCTGCTTCAATGAAAGAAAAATAAATAAGGCTATCTTAAACTACAGTGTAATTGCTTTTCAATGGTATTCGGCTTGGTTTGCCATGCGCGGTTTAGAATGGGGGGATGCTGTGTCTTTAAAGCGCGAATACTCACAGCTGCAGCTGTTGTTGTTGTAGTAGTAGTAGTGTTGCTGTTGCCGGAGAAGCTGTACCTTGAACAATTCTTCCTCCCACAAAACAAGGTACGCAAGAATGTAGTCCTGTGCTTATGGTGTGCCGGCTTTTGTTTCCTTACAATGTCACGAAGAAGCTCACGATGTCGAGCGCCTTGTATAACACTGAGGCTGTCCTACGGCAATTTAGAAGAAAGCTCAGCACTTTTCGGTGGCAGCTATCTGGGGAAAACACATTGCTGACTTTGGGCTAATAAAAATGCAGCAGACGAATGCTATCATGTATCATGGTGCCAGCCAGACAAGACTTCCAAAAATATTGTTCCTGTCTGCAGAGGTATTGGGATTGCCAGGAGGGAACTACTTGTAGCAGAACAAGGAGTCCCTTAATTGCTACTAGCTGTTGGAATTTGCTTAAGTTCTTGATAAGAACCCTGTTGTCTTGCTACATGCATAAATTACTTAAAAGTCTGAGGGGAGGAGAAAAGCTGATTGTCTTTGGAGCTGTTGTCAGCTTCTAGGAGCTTCTGATTGGCCATTGTGAGAAATAGGATGCTCCCTGGGTGGATGTTCTTTTTTAACTCCATGAAACAATTCAAGGTTGCCCTTGGAGCCAGAATTATAGGGGCTGAAATGATCAGTTGAAGGTGATGTGGCAAATAAGCCACCCTACCAGGATTACTGCTAGTTAACACCGCGACTTTAATTCCTACCTGTGATAAGTTTTCTCTGTGTTTTATGATCACGGGTGGCATTTGAACTTGTCTCCGTGCCTACGTTTTTGCTTTAAAATGAATACAATCTTTTTCGACACATAGCAGAAGAGTAGATGCAAAGTCCTTTAAATGTCTGTAGTCATAATGATGCTGCAAGCTGTAGTAGAGGCTCAGATGATTTCCTGTCTTGTCCAGGTTGAGTTTTGATTGGACTACTATTTCAAGAATGCAAAAGTGAAAGTAAAGTGTGAAATGTCACGCTGGAAAAGGGAAGAACAGGAATAGTATTTGCGTTGATTTTACAACCGAAGCCATGGCAACCTAAAGGAATCCACAGTTATGATTATTAAGTATAAGTAGCTAAGATTGATAGGTGTAGTTTGGACTAGTGGTTTAGGCACCAACTTAAAAGTGAGAGACTAGGAGTTCTGAACTTCTGATCCCGCTTTAGCCATGAAAGCCAGTTGGGTGGCCTTAGGCCAGTTGTTATCTCTCAATTGAAATCACCACGGAGGGTTGTTGCTATGGGGAAAATTGGAGCAGGAAGGTGTGTTGGGTATGTGTACTGTTTTGGGTTATTTGTAAAAAAATAAAATAAAGATTGGATACAAATAAAATAAATAATCCAGATCTCCCAGTTAATTGGAGTAATTATATTGGCCATCATTTAAATGCTAGTACTTGCCTTTATGGAATTTCCATTGCTGTATGGAAACCTGATTGCATTCCATTTCTTTCCATGAGATAAGTGATATAGTCTCACAATTTTCCTGCATTAATTCAAAACCTTTCAAAAATAATTTGTCTTTTTCTTGTTTTCAGCCTCTAATGTTTCTCTGTTCTATTGCAATAGTAGCAAAACAGCAACCATTCTATGTCTAGAGCTAGCAAGCCACCAAATTTTAAATTTTAAAATTTTCTGCCTGCCACCTATAATTGGGTATTCTGAATTAGGATTATCCTTGCTCTAGATGAGGGTTTTAAGTCTTTCTCCCTTTTGTCATGAAAATTGGCCCTCAGAAGTACTGATTGCCTGGATTAGGAGAAACACATGTATACATAAAAAGATACTTCAAGGGAATAGTTTTCACTAGAAAACTGGGGGAAATGAAAAAGGTTAATCTTCCCTCCTTGTACCAGGATCTTAATCCAGATTACTTTTAAAGGGAACAGAAAAGCAGTCATGCATTTTACAATCCTTTTTGCTAAAGAGATGCCCAAAGCAGATCTTTCAGGTCTACAACTTTTTCCCCCAAGGCTTTTGTTGTGATTTGGGGGAAAAAGAATATTCAGTACCAGATAGCCCACTTCTAAACTATTATGGAAGGAAAATAAGGAACAGAGTTTATTGGATTTTCCCAGAGAAAAACAATGGGTTTTTTAAAATTTCTAATTCAAAGTTAGTACCCTGATCATTGATCTGTCTCCTTTTGGCCAATGAGAGTTGAAACACACACAAGATTCAGGAGAAGATAGGACTCTATATTGCTTCTTATTTTCTCTGTTCATGCCAGTGAAATTGTACGGTATTTTTTTTAGCATATAGTGCACTCCCCTTAGTAACCCTGTGAGTTAATTGATATGTTATTCTATGAGAGAAATGTGTGTGAACAACAGATAGCAGCAGGGGTCAGGAATGTGTGAAATCACATTTAGGAGTTCCCAGACAAATTAATGGATTTTCCATTCACATGGAAGGTGTTAATGTAATTGCTGCAAATGGACAGGTGAATTTTAGTGGGAAGAGAACACTAGAAACAAAATACTGCCAGGGAGGTCAAATAAAAGTGAAGGCATGGCCTTTCTAAACTACAGAGTTTGGAATAAAAGCACAGCATTGAATGTACAGTAAAGCTGTTGAGTCCAGGTTATGCCTCCAAGAAAGTCCCAGCATGCACAAGGATTTGGGACTTCATAATATAGCCCAAAATTTCAAAATTCTGATGTTCAGATGCTCAGCCTCATCCTGAATCTTACTGGTTGTGAAATTGCCAACTTTTCTTTTGAGAGGCAGTGTCTTTAACTTTGGCCTGGCTTATGGAAATGTAGAAATTCTAAAAAGCATCTTTGACAGAAGAAAAAGTAAGCACTCCTGTTTAGGTGGTATAGTTGCTTAAAATTGGTGCAGGAAATAAGTTGTGTTTATCTCTTCAAATATCTGATTCGAAGAGAGCCTTGTCTGACTTCTAAAGTGAATTCAATTCCAATTTTGTATTATGACAATCAGGTGTATTGCTGATGAATCTTATCTGCAACAGTAACCTTTTCCTTCTAATTACATTAAAACATGTTGAATTACAATGCACTCTACATGGCTAGGTTGACTGGGAAGGTGCCTGACTGAGGATGGTAATCTATGGCTGTTACATGGGTTGCAATAGTTAAGAGTTGAACTTGGTGTGAGAAGACCCAGAATTGTGTCCCTTATCACTCATGGAATTCACTAGAAGAGAAGATTGTGGCTATGTGGATAAAATGAGGAGAGATCCTATAATATACTGCATGAGTTTTCCAGAACTGGCATATTAAGCAGATACAAATAACAACAAAATACAAATTTGTAGAACAGAGTCTTTATAATTTAAATCTCACTTATGGAAAAAGCATAATTGTGCTGAGGAAATACTAATATCATCATATACTGGTGCCTTTAAGAGACCACTCTATAATGAAAGAACTAAGTCCATGGTGAATATTCCCTCAAAAAAATGGTAAATAAATTAAGATTTATGTCATTTATTGAAATTGCTGATCAGGCACTAAATATAGCACAGGGTTGGTCAATGTGGCTTGATACCTGTTTCCTAGCGTAACCTCTTTTGGGGGGTGGGGCTTGGTTTCTCCTGATCTGATGAAGAATCCTGATTGAATGGAAACAATAAACCTATATCAATGTAATAGCTCTATTCTTCATAAACATGGTTATCTTAGATTTTTTTTTGCTGTTTTTATTAATAGGTGCTTTTTGTCTCTACCAATTTCTAAAGAGATTCTGAGATTTTAATAGCAAAAGTGGGCTTGGCAAATACAACAGTTATATGTTCTAAGAGCCGCGGTGATGCAGTGCTTAGAATGCAATATTGCAGCTAACTCTGCTGACTGCCAGGAGTTCGATTCTGAGCGGCTCAAGGTTGACTCAGTCTTCCATCCTTCTGAGGTCTGTAAAATGAGGACCCAGACTGTTGGGACCAATATGCTGACTTTGTAAACCGCTTAGAAAGAGCTCTAAAGCGGTATATAAGTAAGTGCTATTGCTATTGTGCCTTATACATATCTGATGTTTTATTTCATCTACTGCTAGGTTTGCTATTTATTTATTTATTTATTTATTTATTTATTTATTTATTTGTGATATTTATATACCGCCTCATAGTGCAAGCACTCTCTAAGCGGTTTACACCATTAAGCAATGTATATATTTACATTGCCCCCAACAATCTGGGTCCTCATTTTACCTACCTCGGAAGGATGGAAGGCTGAATCAACCCTGAGCGGGTGAGATTTGAACAGCTGAACTCAAACGATCAGTCAGCTAAAGTAGCCTGCAGTACTGCACTCTACCTGCTGCGCCACCTCGGCTCTATTATTTACAATACAATACTATATTATTTACAATACTTCACTTGATTTCTCTTTATGATGATTAATCTGTTTGCCAACTTTTTTCAATAGAATATAAATATTTCAGATGAACAAATACAGTGATTGCTCTCTCAAACTTAAATTGACTATTTGTGTTTTAAATTTAGAGTCAGCAGGAGAATTTTTTTTTCCTTGTTAGTACTTGTATTTCAGCAATTTCTTTGCTTGAACAAACTGGAGGAACAATTATTTATTTACAACAGTCATATCTTGCTGAGTCAAACTATATTCACAAAGCTTACATTTAAGATAAATAACATGTATTGTACTTTTATTAACACTTGTGAGTAGTGATCATTCTAAAGTTGTGGCAAACCATCCACCAGGAAGGCAGAGCTGCCTTCTTTTGCAGTTGTTGCCCAACCTATTCTCACTTGTCAGTTATGAAAGCTCTGCATAAACTGTTTCTGAGATGCAACTATGCAGTGTTCAGGTTTAATTCCCAAAAGGTGCTAGGAAAATAAACATAGCAGCTGTCCATTACTCTTTAAAGCAGCTGCATCTTATCCTGGGCTCATGGGATAGCAACAAGAAAAGACACAGCTGGTCCACAAGACTTGGAGTGATGACCTACATTCAAACTGCCATGTGCTCTGCAACATCTTTTTGGAATCAAATCCAAAGCTCTGGACCGTTCTGTTAACTTTCTGCAAAGATGAACTGAATTATAAACCCTGATGTAAAAATCTCCTTTCTCATCATCTTTCCACAGTTTTTTTGAAGTGTCACTGAGAATGCAACTTGCAGCTATTGAATGGGGCCCTTCCTGCTTTTCGTTGTTGTGGTGAAAGTGCGGTCATTTTCTTTGACAAGGATCAAAGGACAATGGAGTCCAACATACTTGGAAAAGCTGCAACACTGGATGAACTATTAAATACCTGCATTAAAACGTTTGGTACAAATCTTAAATATATATATTTAACTCATCTAAACACTTTCCTCTTACCAGTAATTTACTGTGTATTTAACCCTACTTGTTGCCTATCATTGCATTCATAGTGGCTTGGATTCATAGTATTTGGACTAATTCATTTAGTATAGTTATATTTTATCTTAATATTATTTTAATTCAGGGTTGTTAGTTTCAAAGTTGTTGGAACTTTCTCCATAAGCTGAAATTATGAACTATTTGAGGCTGGCCAAATTAAAGCATTCCATTGCAATACTGGCCAAAATTAAAATTAGAAGAAGGGTTTTTAATAAAATGCTGCTTGTGCCTGGCTAAATACAATCATATGTGAAAAATTGGTCCGTATTTTGGTTGCCATGGGAAAAGGTTATGGTAATAAAAAAGAATGGCTAATTTGGCCATTCTTGAAGTATACATAATGTACTTCATCAGCCAAGCACACTAGGTAAAAACCATGTTAATCATAACTTCAAGTCAGTTTCTTATGCAGAGATTTGTATTGATATAAGTTCATCAGCCAGGTATAAGAAATAGTACATAAATAGGCTGGGATATAGGACAAAATGGCCTTGGTGATGTAGGGGTTAAAATACTGCAGGCAAACTCTACCCACAGCCTGGAGTTCAAACCTGATAGGGCTCAAGGTTGATATACCCTTCCATCCTTCCAAGTTCAGTAGAATGAGGACCCAGACTGTTGGGGGCAATATGCTGATGTTGTGCTGTAAAGCACTATGAGGTCGTATATAAGCCTAAGTGTTATTGGTATAAGTGCTATTGCACTAGGACAATATCTGTAAAATAATTTTGCCAACTTGATATCATCTGACCATACATTGGAAAGAATGTTTAATTGAAGTCCAATACATCTAGCAG
Organism: Diadophis punctatus similis; assembly: GCA_023053685.1. NCBI lineage: Eukaryota > Metazoa > Chordata > Lepidosauria > Squamata > Dipsadidae > Diadophis > Diadophis punctatus. The sequence continues at coordinate 65,930,375 of JALIGW010000001.1, read as the reverse complement.
ATACCAGATTGGGGAAATGTATCATAGAGAACTGCCTGGTATATCCATTTTTTACTCTAATACTGTATGCCAAATGAATGGATTTTTCTGATAAATTCATTTCATTTCACAACATAAAATTTTATTTTTATTTTTCTATTTAGAAACAAATATTTAGCAATATTTGTACAGGAATTTAACATTTGGATGCTTGTTCTCATTCAGTCATATTCACTGTTCTGTTTTCAATTTATCTGGTTTTTTTTTTTTACAGATGACAAAGGGGAGCTGAATGGCAATAATTTGCCGAGAACTTTTCTTTTAATGCATCGATGGTATCTATCATCCACAGAACTGGCAAATAAACTTCTCTCCCTATATCCTTTCAGAGAGTTATGTTGATGATTCTAAGAATCAGTGTATCTAAAATACTTTCAAGGTAGAACTAGATGATGATAGTGAAGCTGTTTGACAAGCATAATTAAAATCTAAAAACAATTATTTTTATTTGGAGGAAGATAAATGAACTCTAAATGTATTTGTGGTTGCAGTCTTCCATTTTGCAGGCAGCTGGCATTTCAAGTCAACTATAAATTTCAAAAAAAGCCCTTCTATATTACTGAAAAAAGAAAATAACAAATTGCACATGGTATAAAACTTTATTTTTTCTGGAACTTCAGTGAGCTTCTATAGGCATTCCTATTTGTTGAAATAAATAAAAAACAGGGACAACACTACCAAGCAGGTGCTAAACTGCAGCAGACTATTAACAATGTATTGTAGATTTTTTGTTTTAAGCAATGAATAGCCTGAGATTGTGTCCAGTTTTTTCAAAATGATCATGGTGGAAAATTAAGCTGTCAACCTCTGAAGCCTCATAACTTGTATAAGTTATGTATATCTTGTGAAATACATAGAAATATATAATTCTTAGTATTGTATTGTGGTACTCTATCCCTATTCATATGGTATTACATTGAATATAGCTTTAAGTTTCTATTATAATCTTTGTAATAATGTAATAATGCACTGAACTTTTTTAGTCAAACATATTTACATCCTATCTTTCTAATATTGTGTGAGTATTATATTTAAGGAGAGAAGCATAAAAGAAATGTTAAGATTCAAATGTTAAGATTCAATTACAATTAAACTATGCAACTGTAGTAGTTTAATCAAAATGCTCTGTTTAAGCAAATGTAAAAAACCAAAGGAAAATTTAAAAAAAACCTCTTTAACTAATTTACATATAGAAATGCCAATGAAGGAAACTGCAGTGAAATCCGCTTAAAAATCTGTTACTTTATGAGGTAAATGGAATTTTAAATTTAACTAGAAATGTACTTTTATAGTTTTCAAGGGAAGGAACCCCCCTATTTAAATTGAAACTATTGGAGCTAAATTAAGTGCAAAATTATTCCGAATAGCCATGATGGAAGGTTCCAGAATCAAATCCGCTCATACTTCTATTTAATAAGCAATTTCCACTAGGCCTGGAAAGACATCCTTCCATATCTCTTGAAGACCTGTTGCCAGTCAGAGGATGTGATTAGATAACTGGTGTCTTTATTCGGTATAAACCTCTAGGGCAGTGATGGCAAACCTTTTGGGCTCAGTGTATCAAAAATTCAGAAAATACCAACCTTGACTCTGGTGACATGTCACCACCACCCCGCCCCCTGGACAAAAGAGAAATGAAGAGCAATAAATTATCTGAATGTATTATTAATAGATAAATACATAATTGTAAATATTTTTCAAAATGCTTATTTAAGGCAATTTTAGATTGCACAAAGCCTGGATACTTTGGAGAATGCTCTTGCATGGCCTTGCAATCCTCCAAAAAGAGCAGAAAATCACATCACATTCTTACAGTATATGTAGAGACCTCAGAGGCTCCATGAGAGCAGGGCCCTCTCACGTGACTTCCAGCGGGTCCAGAGGCCTGGTGCATTAGTAAAAATGTCATGGTATGTCACCTGTGATACATCTGCCATAGGTTCACCATCACCGCTCTAGGGTGATTAAATACTGTCCCAGAGTTGAGAAGAAGAGAGTAGAACTTATTTGCAAGGGAATCCTTTTTGGGTTTTATAGAAGAATTGTTGTGTATAGTTATTGTTTCTCTGTTAGACAGACTAAATGGCTAAAGCTGAATATTTAATATTCATGGAGCTGCTGTTCATGGAGTAGAAAACATTCAGCGGTTGAGAGACCATATAGTGATGTAATGGGATCCATGCCCAGACAATATACCCAGTTGAGATAATTGATTAAAAGTACTATCTTCTCTAGTTGTGAATTCTGTTAATACATAGTATAAGAAATCCATTGGCTGATATATGACTAATTCTTGTGTTAACAATTTCAGGTACTGGATTATGGAATTTCCTGCAGAATTTAATCTGGATCTTGGTTTGGTTCATCTGACTGAGGAGTTTCAAGAATTAGCTTGCCATCTAGGTTATGAAGAACATATACACCTTATTGACATTTCTAGCATGTAAGGATTGTCACCTGTGAGGTACCATTATTAAACTAGGATTCTTTCAGCATTATAAAGAAGCAAAAATGAATTGGTGTGGCATATTTGAAATGTCCTGTTTTATTATATGCTCTATTATATACATACATACATACATACTGTGTATATATACATATATACATATATACATATATACATATATACATATATACATATATACATATTGTGTGTGTGTGTGTGTTTGTACACACACATACACATGAAAATTATATATATAATTATATATAGTATACTACCGTATATATAATTTTCAAAACAAACAAATTATTTCTGTTATATAGATATAACAAGATTGAAATGCTACTTTAAAGAATAAATTCGCATTATGGCTGTAGGTAGGTTTTATTCCCAATTGATGCAATTGCAGTGATACAATTAGATTTTAGGAATTGTCACTATATTCTGCAGAAGTACAGTGCTTTTCTAATAGTCCGTTCAATTGGCAGTGATCAGTCCTGATAATAAAGTATCTGGCTAGCTTTCTATAGTCGGCATCAAAGTCCTGGCGGGCTGGAGAAGGTACCTTTCAAGCAACATATCCCTAGATGTGCAGAAGGCACTGCAGTATACAGGAGCGGGTTGCTTCCTTACTGGTGCCAGTGCGTGCGCATGCATCTCCACGTTTTGGGCGCACGCATGCTCGCTACACACACGTGCCCCCTTGCGCGATTTTGCTTCTGCACATGCGCAGAAGCAAAATCTCACCGAAAACTCGCGTGCGTGCGTCCCCTCGTGAGATTTTGGTGTGCTTTTGCTTCCGCGCATGCGCAGAAGCAAAATTGCCCAAAAATTCACCAGAAAAGATGGCAACGCGCGCGACGGACCGGCAGAGAGGGCTCCGGAGTGGTCACGCGCAAATTGCCCAATCGGCCGCTCCCTACCGGAGCTGTGTATCGGACAGCTTCGACAGGAACCCACCTCTGGCAGTATAACCTCAGAATGTGAGATTCCTAGGAATGTGAACAATCTCCATTAAAAAAAAACACTCAAGTGTCTAATGTATTCTTAATTAGATCGTGACTCTGCTGTCAAATGTTGGTGTCCACAGTTCTAAATCCTAAGTACTGATTACACTCAAATGCCTCTCAGTGTCCGTCTGTTTAATTTTTGTACATATTGTTAATGTTCACCCAATATGATAGACTGCTCTATAAAGATTTCAAAATTAATAGTATTTTGAGGTAGCGCACACTAGGTAAAGGTAAAGGTTCCCCTCACACATATGTGCTAGTTGGGGCGGTGATTATCTCCATTTCAAAGCTGAAGAGCCAGCGCTCTCCGAAGACGTCTCTGTGGTCATGTGGCCGGCATGACTAAATGCTGAAGGCGCACGGAACGCTGTTACCTTCCCACCAAAGGTGGTCCCTATTTTTCTACTGGCATTTTTACATGCTTTCGAACTGCTAGGTGGGCAAAAGCTGGGACAAGTAATGGGAGCTCACTCTGTTACGCGGCACTAGGGATTCGAAGCACCGAACTGCTGACCTTTCTGATCGACAAGCTCAGTGTCTTAGCCACTGAGCCACCACGTCCCTTAGCACACACTAGATCAATATAATTATCTCACATTCCAGTCTGATTTCACAGTCTTGAAAAATGTTTCTGGAAAAAAGTTGAAAAATATCTAAAGAAATCATCTAGCCCGATAAGAGTAAGTGAGCCTTCTCTAAGTCGATACTCTTTCAATGCTTTGGATATTAACTTCCATCATTCCAAACCAGCATGCCCGAGGTTAATTTTCTGTGATTGTGGGTTGTGGAATTGTTTTGAGTTATCCTTGTAAAAAAGAAAGAAAAACCAATCAAGGCTAATAACAGTGAACAGAGGGACTTTCCCATTCCAGAAGTAATAGCAATTTAAATCATTGCTTCTGGAAACAGAACAAAGGACTGTTACATTAATGGTTTATTCTTGTATTTCCTAGAAGCATTTGGCTGGGTGGCCATTGCTGGATCAGATGTACTTTTGCTTTGATCCACAGACTTCTGCTTATATCCTTATACAGGTAGTCTTCGACTTACGACAACAATTCAGCCCAAAATATCCCATTTCTAAGTGAAACATTTGTTAAGTGAATTTTGCCCCATTTTACGACCTTTTTGCCACAGTTGTTAAGTGAATCACTGCAGTTGTTAAGTTAGTAACACGATTGTTAAGTGAATCTGGCTTCCCCATTGATTTGCTTGTCAGAAGGTTGCAGAAGCTGATCATATGACCCCAAGGCACTGCAAATGTCATAAATATGAATCAGTTGCCAAGTATCTGAATTTTGATCATGTGGCCACGGGGATGCTGTAACGGTCATAAGTGTGAAAAATGGTCATAAGGCACTTTTTCAGTGCCGTTGTAACTTCGAACGGTCACTAAATGACTTGTTGCAAGTTGAGAACTACCTGTACTTGTCTCAGCACACTGACTTAGAGCAACTCTCTCACTTTCCTTATAATATATGAAGATTTTAAAGTCTTAGCTCTGACTTTACACCAAAAAAGAACATGCAAGTCTTTTTCTTTATATGCCTTGACAATGGCCATTGTTTTCTTCTGGGGCATCAGATCAAACCAGGCTCTACATTCTTTCTTTCTTTTTTTAACAGACCCTCTTATGATTGGATGAGAAGAATCACCCAAAGGAAAAAAACATCCAAGAAAGGAAAAGCTTGTCTATTGTTTGATCACCTGGAACCCATTGAATTAGCAGAGCATCTCACTTTTTTGGAGTATAAATCTTTCCGAAGGATCTCTGTAAGAATTTTACAATTTCTTATACTACTCTGAATTCATGGCCAAAAGTGCCTATAACTGTGAATCTGACCTTATGACGAAGGTTCCATTAAATGTTATATCAAGTCCCAATGCTAATTCAGGCATGCATTCTCACTACCTATTGACTGTAGCATCAAGAGATAATTTGTTTATTGCATGTATGAAGTATCAGTGATAAATTATTAACCAAATCAAACAGAATCTTTTTAATCAGAGCAAATCAATTTTTGTACCATCAATTATTAATTTAGGATGCCATAAACACTATTGTAAGTTCCTATCTATTTAAGACAGAGGCAATTATTATCGATTTGCCTTCCTAGGATAGAATAGTTCTTAATAGCCCTTCTCATTTGCTCTGTGAATGGTTATTTACCTAAATGGTAAATGGCTAAGGATGAAACCTACTAGAATAGGACAACGGTCATGAAGGCAGTGTCTGCAAGCGATGTGGTACACTAAGAGCACGGCAAGACACGAAAGATGCCCTGGTCAACCACTGCGCCCAGTCCATCTCCAACTGTCTTGACTCTTGTCCTGCTATTTGGAGCAAGATGGAATCTGGGAAGAGAGAGTGAGGCTGACTATGTGCACCTCTCCCTCACTTTAATCCAATTCACATGCAAGTCTTGACATCCCCCCCCCCCAATTGATAGATGTCAAGGTCTTCTTCACATACGATGGATGAACATCATCATCAAATGGCTAAGGGGTGGGCTGATGTGTTTAGTAGCTTCTGTGTGCAAAACAACAATCATGGGGTGGACAGATGACAGATTATAGCAGAAGTTGAATTAAAACTACCAATGTAATCTGTAAAAGCTTACATTTTGCAAAACTGTCAATCTGATTCCACTTACATTTTGTCTCTAAATTTGTAAGTAAAGCCAATATTATAAAGATACTCCAAAAATCCAAAACATTCTCATGCAAAGAAAGTATACTTATTAGCAATACATCCTTCATCAATTTCTTATCAGCAGCTGAAAGAGAGAATGTTTAACAATGGATGAGTCAGTATGTTTGGAATAATCTTTGCAGTCACCAGATTACATGCAAAAATATATGCAAATACGTTTAGCTTGCTAATTATCCCACTATATAGAACTGCTTCAAAATCCAAAGTCAGCACAGCAGTGTAAGTTCTGAAGACTTGGAAAAGATATGAACAAAGGAGAGTCAAGATTTAATCATGATGATTATTATATTAACAATAATAATTAAACTGCACATACTCAAAATATTTTCCTTTGGATGAGGGCATCTAAGGAGTAGGGCTTTTTGTACCAAATGTAGGAATTCTTGGATTTGCTTTCCCAGCAAATCTGGAGGGTACCATCTTGGGGATGGATTAATATGATTTGAGATAACCACATGAGAGTAAAGCGTCTCCCTTTGACTAGTTTACAGATTATCAGAGCTATGTGATCCATGGTTGCCTGGAGAACAATCCGACTCTGGAAAGATCAATTGCTTTATTTAATGGCATCTCAAAGTGGGTCCAATTGATGGTTCTGAGCAAACCAACTCCTCAACAAAGAGCAGAAGTTATCACAAAATTCATCAATGTTGCACAGGTAATTTTATGTGGTTGGAGCCTGATTTAACCCCATGGAATAAAATTGAATGAAATGCAGGTTAAAAAATTTAATGTGAATTTAATGTTTTAAACTGTTTCATATTTATTCTGTTAGGGGACAAATCCCTAACACTTGGAGGCTGCTGGGCATATATATGGAATTTCAAAAACATGTTGTAGGTACTGTCAAAAAAATGGCTGCTAGGCAGGATTTACCCCATTGCAAAATGTCAGATTTATAAGGTTCATAATCAGATTTAGATTTATTATTAGAGTTGGAAGGGACCTTGTAGGTCATCTAGTCCAACCTCCTGCTCAAGCAGGAGTTCCTACACCATTTGAGACATATGGCAGTCCAGTCTCTCTTTGAAGGTCGCAAGTGTTGGGGCTCTCACAACCTCCGCTGGCAAGCTGTTCCACTGGTTGATCGCTCTCACCGTCAGAAAGTTTCTCCTCACTTCCAGGTTGAATCTCTCCTTGGTCAGCTTCCATCCATTATTCCTTGTTTGGCTTTCTGGTGCCATAGAGAACAGCCTGACCCCCTCCTCTCTGTGGCATCCCCTCAAGTTTTGGAACACTGCTATCATGTCACCCCTGGTGGTCCTTCTCTTTGCCAGACTGGCCAAGTTCAGTTCCTGCAACCGCTCTTTGTATGTTTTATTTTCCAGTCTCTTTATCATCCTGGTTGCTCTCTTCTGCACTTTCTCTAGAGTTTCAATGTCTTTTTTGTAGTGTGGTGACCAAAACTGGATGCAGTACTCTAGGTGTGGTCTGACCAAGGCTTTATAGAGTGGTATTAGTACCGCCCTAGTCCTAGATTGTATCCCTCTATTAATGCAATTTAGGATTGCATTGGCTTTTTTGGCTGCTGCTGCACACTGCTGGCTCATATTTAGTTGGCTGTCTACCAGGACTCCCAAGATCCCTCTCACAATCGCTGCTATTGAGTGTGGTTTCGCCCAGCTTGTATGTGTATTTTTGATTCTTCTTACCTAGGTGCAGAATTTTACTTTTCTCCGAGTTAAATCTCAGGTTCATTTTGTAAGCGGCCCAGAGTTGCTTCAATAGTGAGATGGGTGGCATATACATTTTATAAATAAATAAAGCATCAATTTTCAGAAAGCTATTTGACACCCTTCTAGGCTTGTATCCAATAGGATATTCCCTTTATCTCTGCTTATTTTTATTCTTTTGAGGGAGATTGGCAAATTTCCAAGCAAAGCACTGGGCAATCACTGCCCATCGATTTCTAGAGGATGAAGTCATATACTGTTGCTTTGCTTTGCGGCATGCCAGCTTCTCTAAAAATAATACTGAAAGTAAGAGCAGAAGAATATTGTTGGATGCCATTGGGAAAAATCGATAAAAGGCATGGCATACATTTAACTTCTGGTCTTGATGATCCTCACTATGTTACCTGCTGGTAAAAAAAAGACTATATAGAAAAAGAGGGTGGACCATTTTTCAGAAATGTGGAGTGTACTTTTATGTGTATCGTACAAGCTACTTCCCTCACTGCAGACCGACCATATCATGTTCCAAAATGAGAAAGGATGGAATCTGAGGATCCACCTGGAATCTTTTTGATGATGAGAATTTACTCTAGATCATCCCCTTTGCAATCCCCTTTTGGTTGATTTATGGATGGCCCTGCTAATAAACCTTTCATATAGCAGTTCCACAGATGTCACAAGCAGAATGTCACAAGAACATGGGGTGCAAATCATTGTGCCTATCAAATCAGGTTCCAAATGAAAAGTGTAAAGACATAAAAAAACAAACTTTCTAATCAATTGTGCACACCAGTCTCTGCAATAAAGGGAACAAAACTGTGACTTCTACACTTTTGTTCAATATCAGGACACAAGTACCAAAAGGTGAAGAGTGCATCATGATGTTGCCACATACATTTCTTCATTATTTCTTTTTTTCATCACCGTGGTTTATAAACAAATTCCTATGAATATGTGTAATGGGAATATATGTAAATGACATTGATTCAGTGTGAAAAAGTTGATCAGTAGATCTATATCTAACTTTATTTCTCTCTATAAATATGTTACAGTCATGGACTTAACTCTTGAAATAAATAAATTCCAAATAATATTTCAGCTTGTAATGGAATGTTTCCTTCTTTTTTAATCATTAACTTTATTCAAAAATAATTTTAATTTATGGATTTATTGACAGCTCTATCAGTACTCAAATTTCAAATATAAACTGCTGAATCACATTTTAACATATAACTTTTGAGGTTTGGTTGTGAAATAACACTCCTCAGTCACAATCCCATTGGTCTAAGTTATCATAAAATTGTGTGGTTTCACCATCTGAAGATAGTTTATTTGGATTCTTCTCTTCTGAAACCATACATTTGGTCTAGGTCAGGGTTTCCCAATGTTGGGGATTTTAATACTTGCCAGGGAATTCTGAGAATTGAAGTCCACACATCTTCAACTGAAGTTCCCAAGTTTGGTTTAGATCAGTGGTCCCCAATCTTTTTATTGCTGTGGACGGTCAACGTTTGATAATTTTTCCGCGGCCCACTGGGGGGGGGGGTTGCGGCGTCGCGTTGATTATTAAATCAAAACAATCTCAAATATAAACAATTTTAATTTAATTGTATTTAAACATGGCATCAAAATAAAATACAGTTACAACAAAATTAATATAACTTAATTTAACATTTTAACTCTCTGGATTCTAGTGACTAGAACGCTAAATCAATGAGAACCCTGAGCTTGTTTCTCTGCAACGAGACGGTTCCATCTGGGGATAATAATCCCCTTTACCTGCTGCACTGCAGACAGGCCCTCCTGTACACGTTACTTTCAATACTGATGAGCCGCGCACAGAAGCCCCGCCCCCACGCTGATCAGCTGGGCCGGGGCACGTCGGCAGACGCAGGAGTCCCGTCCCTGCGCTTATTATCGGGACTCGCAGGACTCGCAAAAGTCGCAGGATCCGCCGCCGCTGCACAGAAGACGCAGTAGCAGGGTGGCCCGGTACCATTTGTTCTGCGGACCGGTACCGGGCCGCGGACTGGGGGCTGGGTACCACTGGTTTAGATGAATAATGAACAATATAACCTTTAACAAAAACCTTTAACAAAAATTTCTCCACAGAAACTTCTTCAGCTTCAAAATTTCAATACACTGATGGCTGTTGTAGGAGGCCTAAGTCACAGTTCTATTTCACGTCTGAAAGAAACCCATTCTTATCTTTCTTCAGAAGTTACCAAGGTATGAGAGTAAACTCACATTTCATTTCTACATAGAGAAAAATATACCACTGAATTTTTAAATATCATATACTTTTTTTCCCACTGAAGTAAGGGAGATTGAAAGTATGGATGCTTCTTATCCTGAATTGTAAGAATCAACCATTAGTCTATCTGATTTAATTACTGGCAGCATATTACCATGATCACAGGGGAGGTCTTTTTTTAAAAAATTCTAAAGTTTTCTAAACTTGGATTTTTTGAAAGCAATTTATGTATTCACACACAGAACTATGACTCTTTGTCAAATATATACAGGAATCAATCATCTGGTTTATTTTTGCAATTGAATAATGATTCCCTTTACAAAAAAGTTAGATTTCTAGTCCTCCAGTGTAAGTTTTCTAAGTTCCCTCTTAATCAAAGCAAAACCAAGAATGTTTTTGCTGAGTCTTGCTTCTTCTTGACCTTTGTAGGATTGGGATGAAATGACTGAACTGGTCTCTTCCAATGGAAACTACTGCAACTACCGCAAAACATTTGCAGACTGTGTCAACTTCAAAATCCCCATCTTAGGAGTCCACTTGAAGGATCTAATAGCAGTTCATGTAGTTTTTCCAGACTGGATCAATGAGTACAAAGTCAACCTTGTGAAAATGCAGCAGCTTTCAGTCACTTTGAGTGAACTGGTAGCCCTGCAGACAGCATCCCACCATCTTGAGCCAAATATGGATTTAATTAATCTACTGACGGTAAGATTAATATGCCTTGTGCGGTGCTACTTGAGGATTATTCAAAAATTTCTGCTGATATACAGTGGAGCTACTTATAATATTTTGGTAGTATGGATACATAGCACAATACTGTACTATAAACCTGGGTTGATCATTTGTGTATTTTTTAGCCAAATTTAATGATTGGTAATCAAATTTAAGCTTTAAAAAGTGTAGCAAGACTTTGCTTTAAGGACTTCCTTCATCTATATTCAAAACAGTCTCAGAGGTCCTATCCAAAGATCTACCATCAAAATCTAATAGACTGATAGTCATTATAGACTGGGCCTTCTCAATTATGAAGTTCCCTTGTAACTGTTTTATATATAGACCTTCAAACAAGTTTAAAAAAAAAAACAATTTTCTCAGCAGCTTTTTCCTAATAATGTTTTGGTGTTGTTGATCTGAAATGCCTCTGAAAGATCTTTAGAAAATCCTTCTGGCCTTTGGTTTGGTTTGATTATTGTTTGGTTTACACTGGAATTGTTTTATATGTTCACATATTTTTCTGGAAGTTGTGTTGGGAAAGCTATACCTTGTTTTGTTTTTACGATGTCAAATTAAACAATAGAAAAATGTTGGGCTGAGAGATCAGTCCAGATCACAATCTCTTATAAACTTGATTGGAACAATTGCATCTTGAAAAGATAATGTAATTGCCACTTTTTATTCTAATATGTTCAAAGATTAGAAGTGTGCTGTATCTCCTCTGAAATTTTGAGCCACAGCTAGAATGCGGAATGCTTTTCAGATCAAGGAAGAATCCTCTTGGAATCATATTGTTAGCAAAGTTTTTGTTATTGCAAGAGATGCATAGAGAGTAGCTCTTTAAACTGAAAGTCCCTGTGTCTAATATAAGGACACAAACTTGATCAGTCATGCTTCTACAGCAGCTTGTCATTGTTGCTATAACAGATGCTTCTTTCGTGAATAGCGAGGAATTTTTTTTGAAAAAAAATGTACTATGTATGAGGGTTCTTTCTATCTCTCTTTTCTCTTGGGGAGAATGTTGGGGAGGGGGCAGATAAACATTCACTCTTCAATTAATATAAATGTTATAAATGTTCCATTTTGGGATACTGTACCTAGAAACCATGGGATGCTGGACTCTTCAGTGTAGTTTTACTGTTTTTTAAGAAAATTATTTTCCTTCAAGTTCTGATGATTAGTAAGCCGATGATAAACATTAATTCTGTTTTGAACGCTATGAAATACTAAACAGCCCCCAAAATGTTGAGTAGCCCTCAGTATTTTGCACTAAAGCTGTTTTAATTCAAATTAAGAACAGGGTCCTGTATTACATACTCCTCTTTCAGTGTCATTCTGATTTTCTGTTGGGCATATTGTTGCACTTTAATGGGTATTTTTTTCTTCACTGTAGGTTTAGCCAAAGTGAAATAACCATAACAAGTGTATTTAAGGGAAAGTAGAGTAAAAGAAGACTGCCAGCAGTGCCACTTACTACAGCCGTCTGAATGCTGGCAATGATTCTTAATATTATTGGGCTCTCTCCCAATTTTTTAAATATAATTTATTATGTAGTGGGGTGAGAGCATCTTTCAGATTTGATTAAATTTTAACAAGAGCAGCTGTAACCACCTTCTTTTTTGCAACCACAGTTATTGCTAACATCTCCAGAACTTTATTTTCATTTAAAAGATAAAAATAACCAAACACACACACACACACACACACACACACACACACACACACACACACGCATATATACATACTTATAGAAGCATGATTAAAAAAACAATAACAATCCTTTATGAAAATAAAATAAAAATAGGATATTTATCATGTGTTCTTGTTAGAGATAGCCATCTGAGCTTGATGGATGAATAATATTTGAAACAGGAGCAATAAAATAGAATAGAATAGAATAGAATAGAATGGAATGGAATGGAATGGAATGGAATGGAATGGAATGGAATGGAATAGAATTCTTTATTGGCCAAGTGTGATTGGACATACAAGGAATTTGCCTTTGGTGCATATGCTCTCAGTGTACATAAAAGAAAAAATGGAGCCAAGGTGACACAGCGGTTAGAGGCAGTACTGCAGGCCACTTTAGCTGACTATGATCAGCAGTTCAGCTGTTCAAATCTCACCGGCTCAAGGTTGACTCAGCCTTCCATCCTTCCGAGGTAGGTAACATCAGGACCCAGATTGTTGGGAGCAATATAAAAATATACATTGCTTACTGGTGTAAACCGCTTAGAGAGTGCTTGCACTGTGAGGCGGTATATAAATCTCACAAATAAATAAATAAATAAATACATTTGGCAAGAATCATGAGGTACAACACTTAATGATTGTCATAGGGTACAAATAAGCAATCAGGAAACAATCAATATTAATATAAATTGTAAAGATACAAGCAACAAGTTACAGTCATACAGTCATAAGTGGGAGGAGATGGGTGATAGGAACGATGAGAAGACTAATAGTAATAGTAATGCAGCCTTAGTGAATAGTTTGACAGTGATGTGGGAATTATGAGTGATGGCGTTAAAAGGATTAAAACTGTTCTTGTGTCTAGTTGTCTTGGTGTGCAGTGCTCTATAGTGTCGTTTTGAGAGTAGTAGTTGAAACAATTTATGGCCAGGATGCGAGGAGTCAGTAAATATTTTCACGGCCCTCTTTTTGACTCGTGCAGTATACAGGTCCTCAATGGAAGGCAGGTTGGCAGTAATTGTTTTTTCTGTAGTTCTGATTATCCTCTGAAGTCTGTGTCTGTCTTGTTGGGTTACAGAACCAAACCAGACAGTTATAGAGGTGCAGATGGCAGACTCAATAATTCCTCTGTAGAACTGTATCAGCAGCTCCTTGGGCAGTTTGAGCTTTCTGAGTTGGCGCAGAAAGAACATTCTTTGTTGTGCTTTTTTGATGATGTTTTTGATGTTAGGTGACCATTTTAGGTCTCGAGATATGATAGAACCTAGAAATTTGAAGGTCTCTATTGTTGATACTGTGTTGTCTAGTATTGTAAGAGGTGGTAGAATGGGAGGGTTTCTCCTAAAGTCTACCACCATTTCTACTATTCAGCTCTTTCCCTACACCTGTTGCTCCAATGCTCCCTACCACACTGTTTAGTCCCTTCCTTGGATGTTTTCCCTGTGCCATTAAGAAGTGCCTTAGAAATGGGTGGCCATGGCAGCCAATGTACAATTCCCCTTCCCAAGGTGATTGCTGAAGGGCAACCAGCAAGGCAATACTGTGCTTTGGAGAGCTATACAGTTTAGATGCAATAAAATCAATTCCTGGAGCAGTGAAAGTAGGGTGTTTGGTTCCAATTCACTGTCTATACCTGTTCAATGTTCAGCTGAGCTGTTTGGTTTCATTTGGTCTAATGGTAGAAGTAGTTCAGGGGCGGGTTCCTAATTTTTTTACTACCACTCTGTGGGCGTGGCTTATTTTGTGGATGTGACTTGCCAGCCATGTGACTGGGTGGGCGTGGCTTCTCAGACTGCTGAAGGAAGGGGAACTGAGATAGGTCCTGCCGCCCATTCCCCCTCCCCTCGGCAGCTTGAGAAGCCTCAAACGTGCGAAAATGCCTGGGATCATCGCCGTGCGTTCGTGGCATCTCGGACTGCTGGAGGGGAATGGACATAGCTCCTGCCGCCCATTCTTTCAGCGTCTCACGCGCTCCCTCAGCCATCCTCCCCTGCTTGGACTCACTGTGGGGTAGGAAGGCAGCGCATGTGCAGTGCCGGAAGCTCGGCTTCTGGGCATGCGCAGAAGAAATTTTTTAAAAAAAATTAAAAAAAAAATTTTTTTTAAAGGCGGCGCCCAGGCACCAGCAACCAACCGCACCGGTACTGTGACGTCACCAGCGGGCCGCTACCGGTGCTATAGAGTGGACCGCACTGGTAGGAACCCGCCACTGAAGTAGTTGGTGTTCAGGATTCCATGCATAAAGGAAGGAGTCCCAGCATGGAGGATTAGTTTAATCATTGGAGAGTTTAGCTGCCCTTCTAATGTTCAGACATTTTGCCAATGAAATCTCTGTCTTCTCCTGGTCAGAGAAAACCTATTACTCTAATAATTTTTGAACAAGATGACTAAAATTAATTATAATTGGCATCATTAAACATTTGTCACTTACTTCTTGTAGAGCCAATGGCCATTGCTAGACTGGAATCGTTGCAGTGACATTTTTAAATAAAACACTTCATTAAATAGAACACTTCCATTCAGTTACTGGTCAGGCCTATAGAACTCAAAGAATTTGGGATCTGCTAATCAGTGTTTCCCAACCTTGGCAACTTGAAGATGTCTGGACTTCAACTCCCAGAATTCCCCAGCTAGTGAATGCTGGCTGGGGAAGTCTGGGAGTTGAAGTCCAGACATCTTCAAGTTGCCAAGGTTGGGAAACACTGTGGTAGATGAAGTACTGCTGTCTGCATATGAATCTGACAAACATTCAGGCGTGATCAACAGGTCTTCTCCAAGCCTATTCCCATTTGACATTAAGAAGGCAATGGAAGAAGGATCTTGTTGGCTATGGGTCTCATATTTGTAGCATCCTCCACTTTTCTATTTGAGTCATTTTATCTGCAGCAATATTATTTTTAAGTTTTTTAGGCTTCTGGTGATAACAATTGCTTCCATGATTTTATGGAATTTCTCTTTTAATGCTATTCATTTGTTATAATTTGATCATGTGCTACTGTAGAACTTTATCCTAGTAAATCTATTAAAGCTGCAATTGTTTTGCAGTAGGATTACTCCTAACTAAACCTGCTAAGGAAGCTACTGCAAATAAAAGGAAATAAGCAGGGTTGATCATTAGCATTGCACATGGTATTTAAGATTACATAGACCCATCTGATAAATTGGTTATTTGTTTTATTGTTTATTTAAAAGATTTATATAGCCATCCATCTTACAACACTCAATCTGGCAGGCATACAAGGATTAAGCCATCATAACAGTATAAAATGATGCCCCAGTTAAACAACCCCCAGAACAAAATCATAATATCCACAAAGCTGACCTAACTGCCTGACCTAAAAGTGTACAGAAACAGACAGGTCTTCAGAGTTTTATGAAAGTCTAGCAGGGTTAGGGACCTCTGGATCTCAGTAGGTGCAGCTACAGAGAAGGCAAACTCCCAGATCCATGATGGCATCATTGGATGGAGGGGTTCCGGAACATGGTCTCCCTGTTAGGCCTGGTGGGGCAACAGAAAGAATGGAGGAAAGATGGTCCCAGAAATAGCCTGCTCCTATGCCATGCAGAATAGAATAAATGGTAACCATCTGGAAACCTACTGGCAGCCAAGTGCACTCATGAAGCTACATGTTCTATGAGAATATCAAGAGTGGTCAGAAATTTCAGATGGTCCAGAATGCTGTATGTGGGCACACACCAGCATTCTGGACCATCTGAAGCTTCTTGAAGCTCTTCAGGGTCAGCTCAATGTAGAGGGCATTCTTCTAATTTAAATGGGAGATGATGAAGATATGAATCACTATGAGCCAGGCTTCCCAGTCCAGGAAAAGATGCAACAGGTGTAGCTATAGCACACATATCAGTGGTGGGTTCCTATCGGTGCTGTGCGAGACGCCGCACCGGTAGGAGCCTGGCGATAATGTCATTTTTAGGCGCTTTTTCCGGCTTCTCCACGTCCTGTGCTGTCGGAAAAAAGCCCTTCCACCCGCCCTTGTTTTAATACCGACCTTTATTCTTCCTCCAAAGCACAGCTGAGAAGCTGCTTAACTGTGTTTCTGCTTGTAATGTCGTCCTAAGCATGCACGGAGGTGAAATCGCCCGACTCACTTCTGCTCATGCTCGCGATGCGCACTGGTAGCGAAAATAACCGGAACTCTCCGCTGACATATATATATATATACCACTTCACAGTGCTTTTACAGCCCTCTCTAAGCTGTTTACAGAGTCAGCATATTGCCCCCAACATTCTGGGTCCTCTAGGTGTACTAGATGAACCGGTGTAAAAGCCCACTTAGTGCGGCTGCCCCCTGCTTTTGAATGAAATCTGTGAGACTAGGAAGAAACCCCCCCCCCCCTGCAAGTTGCACACCAATTCTGAATGAGGAAGTTTATCCTCCTTCAAAACTAAAGATGGAAAATATCCAGGACTGGGGGCCTTAAAACCTACAGCCACTCAGTTTTTCCAGAATTAAGATGAAGCCTGATCTCCATCCAGATCTCCACAACCTCTAATCAGTTTTCACAAATGGGCTTTTTTTTTGCTGGAAAACAGAAGTAAATACCAGAAACTGGCAAAAAAGTCCAAAAATCACAGTCATGTGATCAAGGATGCTGCAAATGGCCATAAATGTGAACCGGTGACCAAGCACCCAACACAGGGGAGGGAGTACAGCCATCAGAACTTTAAAAACAGGTTGTAAGTTGCTCTGGGAAGGTTGTAACTTTTAGCTGCTAAGTGACCAGTTGTTGAGCAAGGACCACCTGTACTATGTTGCTGCTTTTTTTCCCCAGGATCATCCTTTATTTTCCTTACCTATTCTCTGTTCTTTTCCTACTGTCAAATGTTGCAGTCAGGAATATAAACTCTGATAGCAAATTAAAACTTGCATGTTTATATACCGTATATTCCGGTGTATAAGGCGACTGGGCGTATAAGACGACCCCCAACTTTTCCAATTAAAATATAGAGTTTGGGATATACTCTCCGTATAAGACTACCCCTCCTACCATCTTTCTTTTTCTTTCTGTCTTTCTTCATTCCTAACATCTTTCTTTCTTTCTTTCTTTCTTTCTTTCTTTCTTTCTTTCTTTCTTTCTATCTTTCTTTCTTTCTTTCTTTCTTTCTTTTTCTTTCTTTCTTTTTCTTTCTTCTTTCTTTCTTCTTTCTTTCTTCCTTTTTTCCCCTCTCACTTTTTTCTCTTCCTTCCTTCCCCCGACCCTCACTTTTTTCTCTTCCTTCCTCCCACCCTCCCATCTAACATTCCTCTTCTTCCTCTCCTTCATCCCTCCCTCCCTCCCTCCCTCCCTCCCTCCCCTTTCTTTCTTTCTTTCTTTCTTTCTTTCTTTCTTTCTTTCTTTCTTTCTTTCTTTCTTTCTTTCTTCTTTCTTTCTTTCTTTCTGTCTGTCTTTCTTTCTTTCTGTCTTCCTTCCTTCCTTCCTTCCTTCCTTCCTTCCTTCCTTCCTTCCTTCCTTCCTTCCTTCCTTCCTTTCTTTCTTTCTTTCTTTCTCCCTGCAGGAGGAAGAAGGAGCCTCTGTTGCCGTCTCCCGCGGGGCTCCAGCCAGCTGGCTGAGTCCTTGACCGCGCCGCCGCCAGGGTTAACGTGCATGGGAGGGAAGGAGAGCGCGCGCTGCCGCCGCCGCTATTGCTGCTCCGGCGTGTCCTTCGCGCAAGGCGCAGCATGTGCAAAGTCTCCCCGGTCGCTGTGGCTGCACCGGGGAGCCCGCGTCCTTGTCAATGATGGAGACGCTGCGCGCGCGGGAGGTACCACGGAGCAGAGGCGCCTGGCGAGCGAGACGAGTGGCGGCATCGGCGGCAGGTTCCTGCCCGTGTCTCCCATCCGCCTGCCCGCCTCTTGCCTTAGCATTTAAAAGAATGAGAGGCGGGCGGGTGGGCGGGAGACACGGGCAGGAGCCTGCCGCCGATGCTGCCACTCGCCTTGCTCGCCAGGCGCCTCTGCTCCGCGGCCCCTCCTGCGCACGCAGCATCTCCATCGTTGACAAGGAAGCGGGCTCCCCGGTGCAGCCATAGTGACCGGGGAGACTTTGCACATGCTGCGCCTTCGTACCCGGCGTATAAGACGACCCCCGACTTTTGAGAAGATTTTCAAGGGGTAAAAAGTCGTCTTATACGCCAGAATATACTGTATATATATATATATATATACACACACACACACACACACACACACATACATACACACACATACAGTACATGCATGCATGCATGTATGTATGTATGTATGTACCAAATGAACAGTATTTTATTTATGACTTTGCCAATTCTAAGCTAAAGGTGTTCAAGTTGCTATCAATGACAGAAAGACCAGAAGGAACAAATTGCTTTTGAGTTGTCTGACTATGCCTCACTCTTAATTAACCTGTTCTGAAAATATGCAAATGCCTGGAAAGCCCCAGTTGTTTTTACAGTTGAATAAATGTGTGTGAACTACAATTTTTTAGAAAATTTCAGATTGAAACTAACTCAGGAAATCTGTTTTTAAAGATGAATTTTAAAATTAGGTGAGAGGTGAATTTGCTATAATTGTAGGTTTACAGCAGGGGCCTTCTGGATCTTGTTTATTTTTTGCTTATTAGATTTTTATCCTGCTTTATAATAACGTAAAATGTGTAACATCAGTTCTACCCACTGTGATTGCTGGTGAAAGTTGTTGGCAGTTGTACCTGTGCGGCTGTACATTCCTCATCTTGTTCAGTAGGTTCATTTTGTGACTTTGCACCAGGGGTGGGTTCCACTTACATTCGCTACTGGTTCACATCGCAATGTTTTGCGCGTTCCCCTCGTGCAGTTTTGCTTCCGCGCATGCTCAGAAGCAGGAATCAGCCCGAAACACAGCTGAGGAGCTGATCAGCTGTACTTCGGGCGAAGAAATAAAGGTCAGTATTAACCCGCGGGCGGGCGGGAGGGCCCTTTTTCAAACAGCGGAAGGGGGAAATTCACAAAAAAAAAACCCCAAAAAGATGGCTGCACGGACGGACCGGCACCGACAGTGATGTCACCGGCGGGTCACTACCAGTTTGGGCGATCCGGTCCGAACCGGGAGGAACCCACACCTGCTTTGTACCAGATATGAAAGGCTGAAGGCTTCTTATCCTGCTCTAGGGCTCAAATACATCTAAATTTATCCAGTCTGGATGAAAATCATTGAAACCATCTATAATTATATCAGTTATTCTGTCTGTTTGTCTGATTTCTTTCTTCCTCTCAAGAGTATCTGGTATTTTGGTCAGAGTCAGAAGATTAAAGGGCGCAAGTGCTATTTTATTATGTGGAATTGTTTACATTTCTCAGCAGAAACTATATATACCCCAGTAGTTTATTAGACTCCAGGTCCTTTTTGACATTTACAATTTCCAATATGTATTTCCTTAAGTTTCTTTCTTTAGAAATCAGTGGTTCTCAACCTTCCTAATGCCGCGACCCTTTAATACAGTTCCTCATGTTGTGGTGACCCCCTATCATAAAATAATAAAATTATTAGGAAACTCAGGGGTGGGTTCTAACTTACCTCACTGCCGGTTCGCTTCCTCCTGCGCTGTGTAGCCACGCCTCATGGGCGCGCGTGTGCTTTGCGCGTGCACACATGCTCAGTGCAGAATGGTTTTTTTTAAATTGCAAAAAAAAAAAAGCCAAAAACAAGATGCCGACGCATGCACAATGCCAGAAATTCGGCTTCTGCGCATGCTCAGAAGTTCCCATGGTAGAGATTTTTTTTTTGCAGTAGTCTATTTGCATGTGGGTGGACCCTCCTGGAGACGGATAGAGGAGCGGTGTCTCGGTTCCTAAGACCATTGGAAATATGTGTTTTCCGATGGTCTTAGGCGACCCATGTGAAAGGGTCATTCGACCCCCAGGTTGAGAACCACTGCTTTAGATGTTTAGGGTAATTATGTGCCATTGATTTTCTATTGAGCCTTACAGCAGGGTGAGACATCTATGGTCCTTCCAAGTTTGGCCTCCCTGATTTATTCATTAATGTCCTGTTAGAATACAGAACGGTAGCCACCATGGCTACCACTGAACACATTTCCCTCTTCAAGGCTTTTTGGGGTATCATTGGGGAAATAAATGAAAGAAGTAGAAGAAAACATATTAAGATTACAAACAGAAAATGGGGTTACCTAAATCCTTTGTAGATTCTCTAAGGAGATCTAATAAATAAATCCTTTACCTTGAAGTCAGCAGAGATTAGATTTGGTACAATAAAAAAAATGACATACAGTTATTCCTGAAAGTAAACATCTAAAGAAAGAAAGAAAAAGGAAGGCACATTGAAAATGATGCAGTAAATGTCACAAAACATAAGTCCAATAAATTAGCAGCTGTACTTCCCCGCCCAGGTATATAGAAACAACCGCACCTAATAAGCTGACATTTGGGGGCTGTCACGAGGTGATTTTTGATTGTCAGCTGTGCTCATATGTATTCATATGTCAGACTTTATGACCCAGAGGTTCTTAACAAAGTAGAGCAGTCACGTGAAGTCTGAACTGCGCAGATGTCACATTCCATTCTCTCAACCTCCATTATTATTCTTGCTGCTAGCCTCCCTGGTAGGAGGTCCTCTTTAGGTTGTCAAGATGTAATTATTAAGATTTAGTGTTTTTATTTTATTAAGAATTTGTTTCCAAAGGAAAGATTCGTCACCTCTGTGATTTATTTTCATATCCTAACATGGTAGCAATCGGACGGCTCGAACTTTATCTTATCCTAACAGGGGCCTTCCTTCCTTTCCCCCCAATCAAAATGCTAAGAATAATCTTCAGATTAGAAAAAAAAATTAGGGAAGCATGAAGAGGAGTAAATGCTGTACAGGTAGCTCTCAGCTTGCAACAGCAATTGGGACCATTGTGTTGCCAATGTTAAGCAATGTGATTGTAAAGCAAGACATCGCTTGACCATGCAGCAGCCTTGGATGTGGTTGTTAAGTGAAGACCATAGGGGTCATTAAGCAAGGACTCGCATGATTAAGACTTCTGATTTCCTACTAGCTTCCCCATTGACTTCGCTTGCGGGAGGCTGACAGGGAAAGCTTGTTTATGACTACTGAGATTGGCCAACAAAGCAGCTTCTGTTTTGGCAGCAACACCCTGATTCCTTGCAAAAGTGAAGAGGCCTGATGTGGAGTATCATGTGATTATGACACTATCAACCATTAAGTTGAAATCTCTCTCTCTCTCTCTCTCTCTCTCTCTCTCTCTCTCTCTCTCTCTCTCTCTCTCTCTCTCTCTCTCTCTCTCCCTCTCCCTCTCCCTCTCCCTCTCCCTCCCTCCCTCTCTCTCTCTCTCTCTCTCTCTCTCTCTCTCTCTCTCACACACACACACACACACACACACACACACACACGTGTGTTTCTGCACAAAACAACTCCCAGTTTCTTGTCATCCTTCCCTCCTGGAGTATTAATGTACGTCAAATTTACAAACATACTTTGCAGATTTATATTTACATGGGGGAAGGGATTTCATGTATTGAACAATGGCAAATGGGTCATGAGTGGAAAGAGATGAACTGCCCCCAACTAGTTCTTTTAAGTGTGGTGTTTTTATAACTGAAACAACTATTAAAGTTTATTGCGACATATATGCTTTTTTTAATGTATTAGCTTAGTTGCAGTAATTAATACATGCTACGTTTATTTTTATTTGACTTTCAGCTTTCACTGGATCTCTACCATACAGAAGATGATATTTATAAGCTTTCACTGGTGCTAGAACCTAGAACATCTAAATCAGTAAGTTTGGTGATTATTTTTCTGGTGTAAGAGTAAATATAACATTACAGTACTGGAGCAGTGATTCATAATCTACATTTTTGTGTTAACATTCATTGATTTCTCCATTTTAAGAACCATGCTTTGCTTTTCCTTGATAAAAATGTGAAAGTGTGCTCTTACCTTTCCTTTCAACAATCATTTCTGGATTGTGAGAGCCCATGACTGAAAGACACAACAATGTACTTTAGAGTAAACCCACTTAAGTGACCCCCAACTATTTACATAGCTTGTGACCTACCAAAGGCAGCCTACACTGGTAGTATATAAAGTTTTCTTTGTTTCAGTCTGTTTCTACCTCAGACAGCTTTATGATTGGTGTGAACATAAAATGATTAAATAAGAAAAAGTGACTACTGATGTTTCTTCTTTCTAGCTGTAAAAAGCCTGGGAGCCCAGCCAAATCAAGTGTCATATTCAGATAAAACACTGACCAATGTACTGTATAGGATTTCCAAATTAGAGTTTTGTTGTTTGATCAACATGCCTTATTCAATGAGTTTTACAAGAAGACAAGTTGCCCATATATTTCATCCATGACTTCATCCATGACTTTCCTTTCATTATAGAATCTAGACTCTGTTGGTACATAGCCTAAATCAAGAAGTTTGTGTGATAATCTCACAGTTGCTAAAATTTTAAGGCCCAATTGGGAACAAACCATGGAAGGTACATTGCCAATTGTATTTGCAATGCAGCAGTTTGGATTTAGTTTCAAAACGGTGCTTCTCTAAGGCAGAAGTATGATCTTAATATCTGTTTACAGCAAAAAAAATTCTGAAATTGTGGTCTGGAGCATCTTTAGCACACCTCTAGTAATTTAAAAGTGACGTCCTCAGTTTCTCATCTATTGTTTTTGCCATTTGGTTGGCAGAAGAGAAATCAATTACACATTGCAGCAAAATCATACATCGAAAGGATCCAGTTTTTTCCCCGGTGCTAAAATAATTCTTTTGGTGAAGTTCTGCTAAACATCCTTCTCCACCTCAAAGTGGGGAAAGATAACCTTTGCCACATCCCTTCTACCCTGCTGCTACCTTTCTTCATTGTTCCAGAAAGTTTCCAGTTCCACTGGAACATTGGAAATGAGAGATAAAAAGAGGAGGTGGCAATCAACAAAGTTACCAGGTTGGCCACTTCATCAGCAAGATTCTTCTGTTTCTTATGATGGGAGGAGCCCTTCCAGCTGTGGATGGAAAATTCTGGGTTTTCCCCTCTGGATGATGATCATTGCAATTAAGGCAGTGACAAATGGATTTAAACTCATTATGAACAACTTGCTGTTATGGGTTCCTGTTAAAACCAACAGTAACTAGGCTATCCCCATACAACCATATCCTACTATTTTACTTTTAGTTTTTTCATTCCATTTTTGAAAAAAAATTAGAGGCTCAGTATGCCCCTTCTAATTGGATTAAATCTAGTTTGCTAATTCTAAGAGCTCTAAACAAGAGAATTTCATTTCATTTCATTAATTCTGTAGAGCAAGGATTCTCCCACACAACCTTCCCACATTTGCTTTACATTTTAGAGATTGTTGCTGTTACATCTCAGAAATGTAATTTCTTATCACACATCTTAATAAAAAAAGATGCTTTTTAAAAGCATTATAAACATCATGTCACTTTTTGAGGATATAAAAGACTGTCGTAAAAAAGAAGATATGGAATTTTCAGGATCATGAAATCTAGAAGCAGAAATAATAAATTCAAGTAGCCGATGCCTTGATTTCATTTAATTGTAAAGAAAAGCTCCCTGACAGTAGATTCTGTACAACAGTAGAACTACCTACCTGCAGATGTTATGAGTTCTCTACCCCTGGTAGAGGCTGGATACCCCCTTAAGGATGTATTTGGAGATTTTCAGTCATCCAGGTCATGGTTGTCCCAAAGATGCTTTTTTTCAAGAGACAACTGGATTTTTTGGGTTTTCTTTGAAGATGTTTCATTTCTCATCCAAGAAGCTTCTTCAGTTCTGGAGCACCTTTGGGACTCCTTAATTGGCTTTATTGTGCATTGCAGAAGATTAAACTGGATGATCCTTGTGGCCCACAATTGTAGAAACTGAATAGAAAAGAACTATTATGAAAAATTTGATTGTTTAATTTGTAACTTTGGCTTGTGTGTGTGTGTGTGTGTGTCTCTCTCTCTCTGTGTACTTTTTTTTTTTTTTTTTAAAAACCAACTCTTCAGAAATCTTCCAGAAAATCAGTTGCTCCTGGACATTATTCATACTGAAAATTTTTAAAAAATGCTTCTCTGTTTTCTTTCACCACAGCCTACCTCTCCAACAACTCCTACTAAGCCGGGAGTACCCCTTGAGTGGGCATCTGGTGTAATACCAAAGCCTGACCCAAGTGTTATTAATAAACATATCCAAAAGCTAGTTGATGTGAGTATTGACAGTAGAATTCCAGTTTATTTTCCTATCTTCTCACCTATCTCACGAATGCATGAATGTTCTGTATTCTCTAATTCACTCCACCATATTCAATGGTTTTTAATTGACTGTAATTGTGTTTGTAATATAAAATAAAATTTTACTTTCGTAGAACACGTAATTAAATTTAAAAATATGTTAGGACATGCACAAACAAGCAGGGCCTTCAGTAGTGTTTCCAAATCTGAAATCTCATGTACAAAACCAGAGTTTATATCATGACACATGATATGTGTGTGCACGTGCACACACGCATATGCTCATATGCACCTTCAAGTCAGGGTTGACTGTTGGCGATTCTCTGGACAAGTCCCTGCAGTATTCTTGGCAAAATCTCAGAAGTGCTTTGCTATTATTTCCTTCCTAACTGAAACAGAGTGACTGGCCCAAGGTGGCTTCATGCCTAAGACAGGACTAAAACTCACAGTCATCTGTTGTCTAGCCTGGTGCCTTTAACTATTGCACCAAACTGGCTCTTAAATATTATAGAGGCAAACTATTTGCCTGCTGAAGCATATGTGGCATTTGGTTTATGCATTTGTCAAGCACCAAATTAACAGTAATGGAATTCAGAATGAGCTTCTGACATAGAAGACTGACTATTCCAACTTTGGCTGGTTTCCTTAGGTGACAAAATAGTTGCATGTAGCTTCTCTATGTAGCATTGTAGCGTAGCCTAACAAAAGTTAAGTTTTGTTTAGTGCCTAAAGAGTCAATGTTGAATCCAGATAGGTTTTTTTCTGGGAAGTGACTTTCACAGATTCCAGACCATCCCGAAAAAGCTCTGTTCCTGGAAGACCCCTGCCAAATTTCAGTTTCAAAGGCATCAGATTAGGAACTTGATGTTGAACTGGGAGGAGGTGGCATAGATGAGCTCCCTGGGGAAAAGGCTGGATGAATTTACCTCATATTAGAATGAATTTGCCTAATATTGCCCCATAATTAATTAGTCCTCTCTCAGTCTTGTTCTTGTTTAATAATTTAATTGTTTGATTGGTTTTTATATTTTATTTTAATGGTTGGTTATATTATATGCTGCCATGGTCACCTTGTATGAGATGGGAGGCCATGTAAATTTAATAAATAAACTCTTAACTGCATCAATACCTATACCGAGCTTTTATTTTAGGATGCACCCCTCTGCTTTGTTGTCTATAATCATTTGGCATTTTCTTCTCTTTTTCTTATTTCCTTGCATCTTCAGTCTGTTTTTAAGAATTATGACCATGACCATGATGGCTATATTTCACAAGAAGACTTTGAAAGTATAGCAGCAAATTTTCCTTTTCTGGACTCATTCTGTGTATTAGACAAAGATCAGTAAGTTTCCTGCTCTTGGTATTATTTTCAATGCAACCCCGTTCGTGTTTAAAGGCTATTATATAATTGAGTCCTCTCCCTCCCCATCCCCTGCTGGCTCAGTTTCTGGCTTTCTAAGGCTTGATGGAGTTTATACTTTCTTCCTTCAAGATGCTCTTTTTATGTCCCATTGTAACTTTCACCTTTGGTATTTCCTGGTGATCTCCTTTCCAACTACTAACCTGCTATGCCTAGCTGAGCTTTCTTGGAACGCAGCCAAGCCAACTAGGCCCTGCCACTTACATGCACATTTATCAAGCGTAAGTCCTAATTTTCTCAATCAGGCATATTCTGAGTTACATGTGTACAGATTTGCAATCTTAATTTCTGAATATATTTTTTAAAAAACGGCATTCATTTCATGAAGGAAGACAAATATACATGTCCCAGGATAATGTTGCAGGATACACATTCTACTAGAGGTTCCCTGAGGATGGGCTCTAACACAAATCCAAAAGCTTGGAAGATTAAACTTCTAATCCCGGTGACCAACCCAGATTGGATCCTGCAGCGTTCATTTTTTTAAAATTATCTCCAGCGTTTCTATAATGATCAAGATTGGTATCAGACTTTCTCTTTCTCAGTCATCATCTCAATACTCCAAGGGACAGATGACTTATACAAGCAGTCTCAACTTATGATCACAATTGAGATCAGAATTTGCGTTACTAAGCAAAGCAATTGTTAAGGGACTTATGCCCAACGTTATCACCTTTATTGCCACAGTTGTTAAGCAAATCACTGCAGTTATTAAATGAATCGCACTATCATTAAGTGAATCCAGCTTCCTCCGTCAACTTGGCTTCTCGGAAGCTGGCTTGGAAGGTTGCAAATGGGGATCACATGACCTCGGGATGCCATAACTGTGGTAAATACATTCTGGATGCCAAGCACCCAAATTCTACCCACATGGCCGTAGGGATTCTTCAATGGTCATAAGTGTGAGGATTGGTCATAAGTCACTTTTTGTCAGTGCCACCGTAATTTTGAACCGTTGCTAAATGAATGGATATACCGTATTTTTCGGAGTATAAGACGCACCTTAGTTTTTGGGGAGGAAAATAGGGGAAAACAATCTGCCTACCAGGTATTCATCTGGCTAGCATCCTTAGTCTGGTCAGCTTCAGCACATTATTTTATCCCCTGGTTAGGACTTAAAAAAACCTTCTTCGGAGAGAGTAACAATGAAAGAGCCTGCAAGCCAGTAAGAGCTGGGAAGATCGTTAGCACCTAGTTAGGGCTAGAAAAAAACTTATTCAGAGCAAGTAGAGCAATGAAAAAAAATTCTGCAAAGACTTAGGGCTGGAAAAACCTTCTTCTGAGAGAGTAACAATGAAAAAGCCTGCAAGGTAAGAGCTGGGAAGATCTGTTAGCACCTAGTTAGGGCTGGAAAAAAAAAGCTACATTCGAAGTATAAGACGCACCCAAATTTTCAGTCACTTTTAGGGAGGAAAAAGGTGCATCTTATACTCCGAAAAATACGGTAAGTCAAGGACTACCTGTAGTCCCATTTTGCATTACAGTATCTTTTCTTAGACCATTTAATACAAATGGATGAATGAATCACATTCTGAACCCTAAATCCGCTAGCTCCCAAGGAAAATTTATAGACAAGTAATCCACGGTCAGCGCTACCCATATCAACTTGTTTGGGGGGGGGAATATGTGAAAGGTTGGCTCCAAAGCTCTGCCAGCAGGAGTGTGGCTGTGCAAATTTCTGCTTGGAACATTTTTTTCTTGGCCAAAAAAGTATCAGAAGGTTTCAAAATCATATCTGTTGAAGTACCGCCTTTCAGAAATTGGAGAAATTAACCCCTTGGGAAGAGAGCCAGAATTCTGTTATTTTCCGGAACATGGTGACGACTGATTTCCGCTTCCCTTCCTGACCTTTTTTATTTTATTTACAGGGATGGTCTTATCAGCAAAGGAGAAATGATGGCATATTTTCTAAGGGCTAAATCACAGCTACAGTGTAAAATGGGACCAGGTTTTATACATAACTTCCAAGAGATGACCTACCTTAAGCCAACCTTCTGTGAACATTGTGCTGGATTTGTAAGTATACAGTGGTGGAATGGGGAGATTAAGATGGGTTAAGGGATAAATAATAGTGCCATCATACTTGAGCCTACAGCATACTAAAAAGCAGAGACATCGCCCTGCCAACAAAAGTGCGTATAGTCAAGGCTATGGTTTTCCCAGTTGCAATGTATGGCTGTGAAAGTTGGACCATAAGGAAGGCTGAGCGCCAAAGAATTGAGGCCTTTGAACTATGGTGCTGGAGAAGACTCCTGCGAGTCCCTTGGACTGCAAGGTGATCAAATTTGTCAGTCCTAGAAGAGATCAACCCTGACTGCTCTTTAGAAGGCCAGATCCTGAAGATGAAACTCAAGTACCTTGGCCACCTAATGAGAAGGAAGGACTCACTGGAGAAGAGCCTAATGCTGGGAAAGATTGAGGGCAAAAGAAGAAGGGGACGGCAGAGAATGAGGTGGTTGGATGGAGTCACTGAAGCAGTAGGCGTGAGCTTAAATGGACTCCAGGGGATGGTAGAGGACAGGAAGGCCTGGAGGAACGTTGTCCATGGGGTCACAATGGGTTGGACACGACTTCGCAACTAACAACAACTTGAGCCTGACCTATTTCAAAAATAACGTTCAACACAAACACACACACTGTACCAACATAATATGAAAGAGTGGGCCAGGTTTTTGTTGTCTGAGTGTGTCTCCATGTAGTTTTACGGGTGGTTAAATTCATTCATTCGTTTTTCCACTATTGCTGTTTTCCATTTTTCTGACTGAATCAGAATCAGAATCAGAATAAACCTGGAAGGGACCTTGGAGATCTTCTAGTACTTCTAGACTAGGGGTGTCAAACTCGCATTGTCACGGCGGCATCACGTGACATATTGGGACTTCCCCCCCCTTTGCTAAACCTAGTGGGGGCGTGGCCAGCATGTGACGCATCCAGCCAGCGGGCCGGGAGTTTGACAGCCCTGTTCTAGACTGTAATAAGGGAAAAGCAGAATGATTGCACAATGCCTTTCATCCCCATCAGGGAGACTCGGGAGTTTATCGTTAAAGATAACAGAATTCAACAATGCAGTCCTATACATAAACTATTGAAAGGAGAAAGCCTCACTGAGTTGAATGTGCCTCTTTCCAGATAAGTCAGTACAGGATTGCAGCCTTGTTGGGTGTATATGTGTCTATTTTCAATATTATTGCAGTGTAGCAAAACCAAACTCTCTGGTGCATCAAAATCTCTGAAAATGGGTTTAACAGAAATGCAGAAAGAGACTCCGATGAAGAGTCTTCTGCTGATTCACTGGGAAAACATTTGTGTGATCTGTTGAATCAGTTCTGTGCTGGTTCATTCGTAGGCAATGGAATGTGCGGGCAAAGCCTCACAGTTGAATGGATAATTCTTTCTAACAGGAAGGGTGTTGAGTGGAGTAATTTCCTGTTTGTGCTTTTGTAGCCATTGTTGTTACGTTCATAAGGAGGTTGGGTTCCTTCCGGCTTTCTTTTTTATTTCTTTTGTCTTTAATTTCAGCTCTGGGGTATAATCAAGCAAGGCTACAAATGCAAAGGTACTGTAAATGATGCATGGCCATTTCGTTTCTAGGGTTTGTTTGTTTTTAATATTCAGTCTTTTGATTGTTGGCAAAATGCCATTCAATACATTTTTGCATTCAGGTTAATCTGAATAAATGCCATCCCTATGCATGCTTACTCCTCTGCTACGCTCCCGAATTACAGCCTTGTCCAATTTTTATGCTGCAAACATATATCTTTTAACTAGTAGTCCACTCCTGACCACTAGTTTTTTGGGAGAAACAGAAAAATGGAGCATTCTCACCTGCCTGACTGCCTCTTGGCAATTTTTCATGCATTCACTCATAAATCTTATTAAGAAGCTAGAGCAGTGATGGCAAACCTTTTTTTGCTCAGGTGCCAAAAGGGCGTGCGTGCGCGTGCCCACACCCATAATGCAATGCCCTTTCCCCACGCATGCATGCACAACCCCCCCACACACATTGTCCCCGTCCCCCCGCGCATGCGCGCAGGGCTCACTAAAGCCTCCGGAGCCTGTGGATGGCGAAAAACGGACCTAACATGCCTACCGGAAGTTCAGAAATGAACTTCCGGTTGGGCCGTTTTTCACCCTCCCCAAGCTTCAGGAAAGCCTCCAGAGCCTGTGGATCAGGGGTGAAATCCTCCCGGTTCGCTCTTACCTGTCGGTCGTCGCAGAGCCGATGGAGCTGGTGGTGTTTGCGGCATGGGGCTGCCCCCGCCCGCTTCCCCCGCCCGCCTGGACGCCGCCATTTGAGTTCTTTTGCCCTCTGAACATGCGCAAAGTGTTCTGTATGCGCAGAGGGCAAAAGAACTCAAATGGCGGCGTCCAGGTGGGCGGGGGAAGCGGGCGGGGGCAGCCCCGCACCACGACCGCCACCGGCTCCATTGGCTCTGTGGCAACCGACAGGTAAGAGCGAACCGGGAGGATTTTACCCCTGCTGTGGATGGCGAAAAATGGACCCAACAGGCCTACCGGAAGTTCGGAAATGAACTTCTGGTAGGCCTGTTGGGTCCTTTTTTCATCATCCACAGGCTCTGGAGGCTTTCCTGAAGCCTGGGGAAGGCGAAAACGACCTCCCCCCGCCCTCCAGAAAGCTGAAAATCAGTTGGCCAGCATGCGCATGCGCGCTGGAACTGACATAGGGCAATGCCTCGCGTGCCCTCAGATATGGCTCCGCGTGCCACCTGTAGCACACGTGCCATAGGTTCGCCATCACAGAACTAGAACATAATCCTTTCTGCTCAGCTTTAGAGTCCATGCAGAATATTTCCTGACTTAATTTCTCCAACATATATAAATAGTATGCTGCTTCCCTTAACAGCAGCCTGCAGCTGAGACTAATAATGCTTGAATACATTACACCTGGCAATATAAAGGAGCCATGACTGGCAGAAATAGCTGGTAGTCAGGATTGGGAAAATGCATTTTAGAGGGGAAATAGCATGCAGGATGTCACATGGTCTAATAGTTGAGGCAATCAAAATACTGAGGATAGACTACCTATGTTGGTCTGCTATTTTTACAGGTTCCTCTTACTAACATTTAATGACATTAAACTCCCATTAAAATAACTGGGATTCAGATACAATTTACTTTAACTGCCTAGCAATGCCGTCTATTTCCCTTATATTTTTATACTGAAAATGAACTGATCTTATCCAGTTGAGAAAGTGGTTATTTGAAAGCAGTTAATATCCTGAGACAGGTGAGAATGTGAGAAAGATTTTAAAGCAAGGAATAAATCTATGTGTAGAACTCTTGTTTTTTTGTAGAAGAGGTAATAGATATATGAGTTTTTAATCTTTTTTTTCTACAAGTTTCTTCTTCAGTCCATATTACATGCTGCCATAGTACCTCCCCATGATATTCCAAATATACTTTCTCCATAGCAATATTTGTACCATTTTGGCAACCTATTTAAGCAGCATTATAAGTGCCAAAAAGTTGGAAAGAGCAAATATGTCTGCCATTACTTCATAGGTATAGGAATATGCCCAAGTACCCCTTTCAATGTCACACTGCATGTTCTGTTGCCATGCACATAATATCAGTTATCCAGGGTTTTCACTTCTGAGTTTTGAAACTGTTTTACAAATGCAAATTTTATGTTGGCCTACCTCATTTTGGAAATAGCCGTTTAACAACACTAACTATTCTTTATTCCCTTGCTGGTGATTTACTCCAGATTGTGGTGCCAACTGCCATAAACAGTGCAGAGATCTGCTAGTTCTAGCTTGTAGGAAATTTGCCAGGGGGACTTCACTGAACAGCAGTCACGGTTCTTTGCCCAATAGTCCATCACTGCCTGCAGGTAAGAAATGACGCCATGTCTCGTGGCTGATTGTTTAACCCATGCTTTTGATGTCCCAACAGTATTTGAAATGAGTGTCTTGAATGCACTAATTATTGTCCTTTTGAAATAAAGAGCCTTTGTTATTATTTGAGATGACCCTCTCATTTAGCTTGCACAGTTGCGTAAAAAAGCCTGAAATTATTTTAATGGGGTAAAAAGGTAAAGGTAAAGGTTCCCCTCGCACATATGTGCTAGTCGTTCCCAATTCTAGGGGGCGGTGCTCATCTCCGTTTCAAAGCCGAAAATCCAGCGCTGTCCGAAGACATCTCCGTGATCATGTGGCCGGCATGACTAAACGCCGAAGGCGCACAGAACTCTGTTACCTTCCCACCAAAGATGGTCCCTATTTTTCTACTTTCTATTTTTACATGCTTTTGAACTGCTAGGTGGGCAGAAGCTAGGAGAAGTAATGGGAACTCACTCCGTTACGCGGTGCTAGGGATTCAAACCGCCGAACTGCGACCTTTCTGATTGACAAGCTCAGCGTCTTAGCCACTGAGCCATCGCGTGGATACCTTAATGGGGTATCCCCTCCCAATGAGATTCACAGGGCTCAATCTGCATAGTTGATGATTCCAATTCCCTCACTCCTGGCTAGGGATACATCACTATATCTGAGCACTCATATATACTTGGCAGCAACTCAAAAGTCTCTTAGAGCAGGGGTCTCCAACCTTGGCAACTTTAAGACTTGTGAACTTAAACTCCCAGAATTCCTCAGCCAGCAAAGTTGCCAAGGTTGGAGACCCGTCTTAGAGATTGCATACAAGTTTCATCATCACTGTCCCATTTCATATGGAGCTCTTGCTGTCGGTATGAGGATCTGTGTAGTTGCTGCTTGCAAGTATGCTGAAATGAGGCCCAGTATATGAAACAAAGAGTTCGATTTTTGTTTAGGGTCAATTATGCCACAACAGTAATTGACTATTTGTATTTCTTATTCACCTAAATAATTTCCAACATAGTTATCTGATCTGTGAAGGGATCTCTTTTGGAAAGGTCAAAGAAATGGTGGTTTAAAACACTGGCTTTAACTTTGAAAGGTTTACATTGTTAGGAAGTCCCTGAGAGAGTCAAGCCATCTTAATATGTATCTGTTCAGACATTAAGGTCCACAGAAGAGTCTCTTAAAAAAACCTTACCTATAACAGACAGGTAACATTGCTGTAGAATGCACTTCCTTGGAAAGTCTATGGAGATTCTCAATCATCCAGGTCATGGTTGTCCCAAAGGTGCTTTTCAAAAGGCAACTGGACTTTCTTGGGGGGCTTTTTCTTCCTTGAAAATGTTTCACTTCTCATTCAGAACTGAAAAAGCTTCTTGGATGAGAAGCAAAATGTTTTTAAGTAAGAAAAAGAAAAGAAAATTCAGTTCCCACTTTTTCCTCTTTCAGGAAAAACTATCTGCGTGGATGCCCAGAAAGCTAGCTTATAAATACTTAAGGAGACCTAAAAGGATATGTTAAGGATAATTTCCTATTAATTTTATGGACTTGGATTTAGATTATGTGATTTTATCAGATGTGGAAAATACCAGTAAGTTAGAAAAAGTATGAAATACAAATCTACTTGTGCAACTTTGCTTTAGTTAGGAAATAAATGTGATCTTCCAATTTAATGAAAAGAACAAAAAATAGCAAACCATTTCATGGGTTTTAAAAAACAGCCCCCCCCCCAAGATAGATGTCAACCTGGAGTTTCAAAATATGCCTGTTCACTATCTAGTTCAAATCATGGTTGGACATAAGATATTTAATGCTATTGACTGCATCGACCTATTTACGGTTTTGAAAGAAAGATATTCTTTGTAAAATTATTAACTGAGATTAGCTGGTCTTGAAGAAATTGGTAGGATTATTTGCTTCCTAGGAGTTTAAGTGTTTGATTTTTAAGCTGACAACTTGGATGTTTCTTGATTTATGTATCAAATGTCACACATTTAATTATTGGTTATTGTAAGTCAGCCTTCCCCAAGTCTATGCTTTATACTCTAGGAGTATTTATTGTAGGCTTTGTCATATTGAGAGTTGTGGTCTCACACTTCTAGAATAGACCAGATAGCGGAAGTAATGAAAACTTTTCTGATTTACCAGCATGATGGACAGAACTAAAATAGTGTTTAATTCTATCAAAATTGTGGGATGTGAAATGTGTATGTATTCCTTAAAGAAAAATTGTGTAAATTACACATGTGGTATACACTTTCCAGTGCTAAAAGAAGACTTCTAATTACAGAGGTTTTCATTCTTCCTAGCTGAAACTAATTTGCTATGTAGCCAGCATTTGTTCCATATTTGTACTCTACATTGACTTAATTGGTTTGCACTTTGTTATATTGCAGTACAAGATGAAGTATTTAAATTCCCCACTGTAAGCCCACAAAACCAGGACCTTGATAGCAGAGCAATCACACTTGTAACTGGCTGCTCTCAGAAGATTTCAGTTCATCTCCGGCGGGTAACCACTAGTCAAGCAACTCAGACAGAACCACTGTGGAATGAACCAGGTTGGGGTGATTCAGGATCACACACTTTCCCCAAAATGAAATCCAGGTTCCATGGTAAATCTGGAAAGAATAAAGGTTTTGCAAAATGGGAGAATGAAAAGTCTAACATTCCAGTCAACAGGGACACAACAGTGCGCGTGATGGATCAAAATGGAACAGAAACTCTCCTAGAAAGACAGGAAGTCAAGGTTTGTACTATAAAATTTTTGGGGTTTAAAATCTTGTTTTAAACTCTCTTTCTTTCTCAATATACTATAAATGTTGACATGTTGTTTTTGCACCTGTAAATTACAGGGCAAATTATGCCTTGTTGGTGACAAATTATGCCTTGTTGGTAGGCATGGCATATACATCAATGCAGCATATAAATTTAATAACTAAATAAGTGAAATAGTCACCAACAAAGACTATTGCATATATTCAGGAACTTTTTTCCATTAGCTGAAGTAATGTATTTATGGAATTATATGTTTACTGTATATATCCTCCCTATTATGACAATGTATTTGAGATTGGTCACTATGTTACCTATGCTGTGCAGAAATTTTATATTTAGAACTCAATACTTGAGATAAAAATGATCAAGATTAAAAGCTTCCTGCTGACAGAAAATCAGCATGGCAAGGTGACTAGATAAGGCATATTCTTATCCATAGCAGCAAATAAATATTAGCATACAATATAGGCAGATTAAAGCACAGAATCCCTGCATGTTGAACTGATAGAATCCAGCCTGGTGATACTATTGATTTTGTGTCTGTTCATCTGAAGTATGTATATCAATCTCCTCTAAACAAAACACTGAGAATTGTTTCCTTTATTATAGGCTTGTTGATCTGTTGCAGAAAATCTGCTGTCAGAAGATAGTTCAAGAAAACAGTGTGATGTTTTATAAATCGCCTGGATATGGCTGAACTTCATACCAATGTTACATTCATCAGATTTTATCACTGGTGACAGTTGCTTAATGACAAGAGTACACTATTTATTTTCTCACACAAGTAATTTGATCAATCTTGCACTGATGGAAAACAAAGGAACATTATAACTGCAGAACATCCGCAATTCTGTTGCCAGCAACAGAATCCTGGCTCTGAATCTATCACTACTAAAACCATCACTACCAAAATCATATGGGCTTATAGAAGTATCAGTTACCAAAATTCCTAGATCCAAATTTTGTCAGCCTTCCACATTGAGGCATCCCCCATCAACAACTGAAAGCTGATTTTATATCTGGAACTAAGAGCTCAGGTTCCCCGGTGGCTGCATTCACATATTAGGTCATTAGGTTGAGAGTTTTCTTTTAAAAGTATTATTTCTCAACACAAGTATGAAGCTATCTAAATTTTTATATTCAGTTTGTGATAATCCACAATGTGTGCTTGCTTCACAGAACTGGATGAAATCAGATTATATACATGGCATACAAAGATTGTGGAATTCAGGTGGTGTAATTTAGTCTAGCTTTCTTCAATCTTAATATCTACCAAGTGCAGTTCACAATTCCCATCGTCCCCAGCATGGCTAAGAGCCAACTACACCTGGGAAGCACCAAGCTAAAGAAGTCTGAAAGAAGAATAAAAGTCGATCTTTCACGGTTTCCTAGAATGATGTAAACATGTATTACATTTAATTTCATGGTTGTTGGAGCGGTTTTGTTGGTTTTCACACTTTTTAGCAAACTGGAAATAAACACTGGATTTTATAAATAGCAAATGCTTTATAATATATAGAACATTCGATGAAAGTCAAAGTCGATAGAATTAGTATCCATACCTAGAGATTCAGTAACATTCTGAAGTCTCGTCTTGCTCAGTGCCGTAACTTTGGAAGAGGCTAGCTGCAATCATGCATCTGCTTGAAACATTCATTATCCTGTAGGCTAACTTGTAAGTCGCACAGAACCTTCCCACAATAGTAGTATTCTGTGATATGGCCACAAAGGTATTTATTTGTCTTCTGAAATCATAAAATTGTTGCCTTGACAATATGGAAATCTGCCTATTTAAATCCAAATAACTGGAGTGATTTCAGTTCATAACTTATTCTATGTTGCAAGATGTAAGGGAACCTTTTTAAAAAAAAAAACATTTAGCGGATTCTATTTCTCTGTAATATCTGGCACAACTTCAACCAAATTGCCAGAAAAGGCTTTAATTAGTAAACCGAGGTGCTGGCCTTAAAATCATAAGATTTATCCATTTTTAAAAAATTCAACATTTTTGCATTATTTGCAAGCAACTACAGTATAGTATTCTGGTGCTTGCTCTATTGAGATTTAAAAATTAGATGTTTTGTATCTTCTGATTGTTTTAGCTATTCCTGAGGGGAAAAGAGACTAGCCTTTGTGCTTAGATAACTAGTTTTCAACTTCATTTTTTAACCATCTCTTGGCTGACAGATTATCATACATCATTTAGACAGGCATATACATGATTTTTTTTCTTGGAAATTATACCATACTTGGGGGGGGGGGGAGGAAACCCATTTATTGCAGGCAGAATAAGTATCTTTTCCTAGATAAGGGCCTGTATGTATTACAACATAATTCACACCGGAGGGGGTTAGGAATAGAAGCACATAAAATGATTAATTCTGCTTAAGGAGAAGCCTTTTTATATGTGTATATCTCACTTCTACTAGTCACATACCAATTAACATTCACTTTCCATATCTTTGGAAATTCCCTAGGGTACAAAAAATGTACAATTGATAAATTTTGTTGCCCTTGTGCCAAGGAGTTCCTCAATTACTGTTATCTTATTTTAACAAATGATAACAAATTCTGTTGAACCTAAAATATTGGGTGCTCTGTTGGCTAGACCAGGAAGTCAAAGAAAGCCCCCAATAGAGTCTTTCCATGATGTTATCAAGACAGTGCAGTCAATGACAGACAACCTCAACACACGGTGGTTGGTTTTTTTGAGCCTGCTTATTTTAGTACAGGTAGTCCTTGAATTACAAGTTCATTTAGTGACCATTCAAAGTTACAACAGCACTATTAAAAGTGACTTATGACCGTTTTTCACACTTGCAACCTTTGCAGCATCCCCATGGTCGTAATCAAAATTCAGACGCTTCGCAAGTGACTCATATTTATGACGGTTGCAGTGTCCCAGGAGGGTCACGTGATCCCTTTTTGCGACCTCCTGACAAACAGATTCAATGGGTAAGCCAGGTTCACTTAACAACCATGTTACTAATTTAACAACTGCAGTGATTCACTTAACAACTAAGGCAAGAAATGATGTAAAAGGAGGCAAAAGTCACTTAACAAATGTCTCACTTAACAATAGAAATTTTGGGCTCAATTGTGGTTGTAAGTCGAGGACAAAGAATTTAAAAACTGCTTAAAGATCAACTGAGCTTCACAGCCAAGAATAATTTTTGTTACTTTCACACAGACTTCTTCCTGTCAAGATTTCATGCCATTATAGTTCCTATATAGACTGAAATATCTTACACAGGCATTGCCCGCCTGTGCTAGCTGCTCTGTGATTCTTATTATATGTTGTCATATTGGTCAATATGCACAATACAATGTACAAGCTGTTAATTCACTGTTGTAATTCCTTATATGTTTTTGATTCACCTAATATGTTTATAGATCTATAGAAACAGTGTCC
This sequence comes from Diadophis punctatus similis, assembly GCA_023053685.1. NCBI lineage: Eukaryota > Metazoa > Chordata > Lepidosauria > Squamata > Dipsadidae > Diadophis > Diadophis punctatus. The sequence continues at coordinate 65,892,176 of JALIGW010000001.1, read as the reverse complement.
TCACCCATCTTAAGTGGTAGTAATTTTCAGGAAATTCAGCAGATTTCCAAAATATCAAACTACTTGAAATGTTATTTGCACTATTGGCACCATGCACAGAAGCCTCTTTTTTTAAAAAAAAAAAAAAACAATGTTGCCACAAAAATTTAAAGACATATATGCAGGACTTTCTACATGTGATATGGAACACCGTCCTCTAATCCAGTGATTAAAGAATTAGATATTTTTTTAGTTGTGAATCAGGAGCAGCACCTAGTGGAGATTTGTAAAACACTGAACTATTTTATGCTGCAAATATTAGAGTTTTAGGAACTATTTTACTGAGCTATAATTATCTTATTTTCAGAATCTAGTGACCAGAATTCTCAATACAGTTTTAGCACAATGACTTCAAAATCGGCATATTTGATAACTATGAAGTGGAACAAATGGGCTTGATGAATCAAAGAATGCAATACAAACATGGATGAAAAATTAGTTGGTGCCCCTGTAAAGTGAACCAATATATTTAAGAGTGGGTTAAGTGTGTTTCTTCTGTCATTCCCATTCTCACAGCTTTCTAAAATTGCTCTGCCAGAAGTAGCAATAGCAATAGCACTTAGACTTATATACCTCTTCACAGTGCTTTACAGCCCTCTCTAAGCGGTTTAGAGTTCAGCATATTGTAATCTGGATCCTTATTTTACCGACCTCAGAAGGATGGAAGGCTGAGTCAACCTTGAGCCGGTGAGATTCGAACTGCTGAACTAGCAGTCAGCTGAAGTAGCCTGCAATGCTGCACTTTAACCACTGCGCCACCTCGGCTCTAAGAAGTAATTTAGTACCAATAATAGAGCACAATCAGTTACTGCTAGATGAGAATGCTGCTCATCATCTTCCACATCTTCTTCCCATCTCCAGTTCTGTTTACTGCAGAACTCTGTCCACCAATCCAGTTCTTTTTTACAGTCTTTAAGATGCTTCTTCCACCTCATGCTAAAGAAACAAAGCAATTTATTTTTGCAATGTTAAGGACCAATAAACCAAAGGGAGAACAGATTTTTTTTTATTGCTCACCTTTTACAAGAGCACACCTTCAGCCATTTTCTTTCACATCTTGACAATATTTCTATTTGCAAATAAACCAAAAAAAATAAAGGCAAGGCGCACTAATGCAACTTTTAGTGAAGAAAAACGTAACGAACTGAGCAGAAGGGCATTTCGTCTCGAGTTGGACGACGAAACGAAACCGTTCTGCGTTTCAGGTTGAGTGGTTTTAATTAGTGCATAAAAAATGGTTCCAGGCTGCCATTACTAGCTAGTTTCAAGTAAAAGTTAGGCTGATCAGGGGACCAACTGGTTTGTAATCGATGAGAGCAAGGTGGACGTATGGGGAAGCATGGGGCTATTTCTAGTCTCTCTTTACAACTTCGCTTGACTAACTATGATTTTGCATGGCATGAGTGTCAGGACATTTGATTTGACATGTGTTTTCAGTCAGAGCAATAAGGCTACTTGAACAAGTTACCAGCAGTAGAGCTCATATAATAAATCCAGGACCTAGCAAAGAAGGCTGCCCATTCTTTGCATAGTCAAAATGCTTAAATCCATCTGACTTAACTGGACTTATGCACAGCTAACTACACAGATGTGCAGCGTTACAGTATAGATCTGAAGTCAGCAATCCAATATGGTATATAAATAAGAGAAGGATTTACATGGGAAAAACAAGTCCATGTAAAAAGATAGGCATCCTGGTTCTCATATTACTTGCGTGAACGCCCCATGCATTCTGAATCTCCAGTTTACTGTAAGATATAGAACCTCGGGCTGCTGTATTAAAGTTCTGAGTCCTGGAGAAGGAAACTGCATTTAGACTTGGGCAGTGTGTCCATATTTTCATGTATGCTCAAAAGCACAAATAGTTTGAAAGGTCAGCCTGACATGTCGGCTGATATTTAAGTCAAAAAGAAAAAAATAAGCAGACTACTATTACATGAGCTCTGCCAATTGAGAAACTTTTATAGCCTCAACTTGTGAAGTGTCTTCCTTGTCCAAATCCAGATTGATTGTACTGATATCCCCCTTGCTGGAAATGCTGCTCAAACTGACCCCCCTGATTAATGTTCTGTGCACCTCTTCCTCCCCAGCCACCTCCTTGCCCACCACGGTTGCCACGGCCTCCGCGGCCACCTCGCCCTCCTCCACGACCTCCACCTCGATCACCGGTGTGCCCATCTTGATATCTGTTGTCTTGTTGATAGGTGCCACTTCCACCTTGATATCCACTTCCTGAATATGATTGGTAACCACCATATCCGCCTCCTTGGTAGCCCCCTCCACTGCCACCACCATGGTAGCCACCAGTTTGAAATCCCGAATCTCTGTAATTATTATCCCTATAGAGATCTTGATAGCCACTTCCTCCACCATCGGTCCAGCCACCTTGAGGTTTGCCTCCTCTTCCTCCCCCTCTGCCACCATGGTCATAGCCACCACGTCCACGGCCTCGTTCATGACCCCCGTGTTCATGACTTCCTCGGTTTCCATATGATGAGTCATACCCTCCTCGGCCTCCTCTTTCATAACTTCCTTGGTCATATCCTCCTCGGCCTCCTCGGTCATGACTCCCTTGGTCATAGCCTCCACGTCCTCCATAGGATGACTCATAGCCACCTCTTCCACCTCTGCCCCCACCACTTTGCTGTTGAGGGCCATCTTGCCTTTTCTGCCATGGTGGCATCTCAGGTGGAGGTGGCTCGATTTCATTGGGTCTCCCACCTCGGTCAGGCACTCGCCCCATAAGCACCTAAAAGGAAACAAAACCAATATGGCGGAAAAGTAAATGCAAAAGTATGCCAATATATCATTTTCTTTTTAAAAAAAACACCATGTAAATTTGAGTCCATGTAAGGAAAAAAAAACATAAAACATTGCAATGAAAAATACAAACTGATGATTTAGCAAGGGAAAAGAAGCTTCCAAAGAGAAAAATTATAAGCATGTGGAAAATATTCTATAGCCAAACTGTTCCAAGCACAGACTAGCCAGTTGAGTATACTATGCTTCAATTAAAGGGCAGTAAGGTAAAGGGGAGACAAAGGGAAGGATACCCTGGAAATATCGTCAGGTATGTTAGGATACAGGCATGCAGAAGAGGAGAGGAAAGATCTACCAGTCTTGTCTACTCATTCTATTAGCACCTTGTAATATCCTTCCAGATTTTGTCTTGGCTGAAAACCAAAACATTCCAATTTTGGTTTGACCAGATTGTGACTCTCTTCAAACAATCCAACCAAATTGTCAAGCCACAGTGTGCTTTGTTCTTGCACAGAACAGTAATTAATTTTGGGGAAAGTTAGGATTTAAAGAATATCATAATCACAATCATGAATTTACAATACAGCTCAATTCAAACAGTGTGATTTTGTTATGCAAAGCTCTAAGTCTGAAACTCTAAATAATATTACATATGTTTTTAATCTCTGAAAGAAAAATAGCCTTAAACTGATTGATATAGTACAAAAATAGACTGGGCTATGGATACAGCTTCCAAAGGTATCAAATAAATCCTTCAGTGGAACGAACCTGGCATTCACTCCTTTCTAATGTCAGATGTAATCTACAGTATCTGTTACAGATGATTTACTGCAAGCATCTTTATATCCCTGAGTACATCTGTAATCAAGCATTACATTACTTTTTTATGAACTAGCTTGCTAGCTGGTACCTCAGTACAAGTATGACCATGTTACTGTGTTGCTTACGAACTCAAGCCTTGCTTTTACAAGCAAGTATAAAAACATAAACCAAGTACCATATTTTTCGGAGTATAAGACGCACCTTAGTTTTGGGGGAGGAAAACAAGGAAAAAAGGCCTCTGCCTCCCAGCAATTTGCCAAACAGCAAACATGATATACACTGTTCGCTGTGTATTTCTGTGCATGTGTGCCTGACCCATAGAAATAGCAAAGAATTGGAGAAATGTACATAATGCCAGAAAGTTTTCTTAAATGTAATCACACTAACTCCTCCCAATTATTTAAATAGATCTACTCCAAACATGACTAAGTGAGGGTTTAACTCAGCTGCCTTATCTTAATACTAAACAGGACACTGTTACATTTCAGATTATACTTTTACAGATCTTTAAATCTGATGTGGTTTTCTGGAAGTATACATTCTCTGCTATTTAAAAGAAGATACAATAGCACTGGGCCTCTTCAGAGCAAGCATTTATTTTAAAAAGCTTCTTCATGTTGTCAAGTTGTCTAGAATAATAATAAAGCAGTCTTTAAAAAATAAATCTAATAATTTGAACACTCTACAATCATTTATAGTTTTAACATATTAACAGAGTTGGAAGGGACCTTGCAGGTCATCTAGTCCAACCCCCTGCCCAAGCAGGAGACCCTACATCTGCCTCTACCTAGAACTCACAACCTCCTGATTGTGAGGCAAGAGCACCACCTCTAGGCCACAGGAGTTGTTACCTTCTTTCAGTTTCAGCAGTCCAACATTGCCAGCAGTCCATCTCCCAGCCATTTGTCTCCTTGCAGCCACTGTAGTTAGTTTCATTTTACCACCTGGCTGCAGCCTCTCAGCTGTAGGTCGGGAGGCTGATAATCAGTTTCTTGTGCTAATCAGGCTGTGCTGCTGTTTGCTGCAAAGAGGTAAATTGTTGGGAGGTAGAGGCCAAAGGGTGGGGGTGGCTGGGTGGGGCTACATTCAGTGTATAAGACGCACCCAAGTTTTCACCCTCTTTTTGGGGGTAAAAAGGTGCATCTTATACTCCGAAAAATACGGTAACTAAATTGCCATTAAGGATCGATCATTTCTAGCTCAGAGAAGTCAGTTCTGATGTGATAACGTCATAAATCCTAGAGAAGGAAGGAAGGAAAGGAAGGAAGGAAGGAAGGAAGGAAGGAAGGAAGGAAGGAAGGAAGGAAGGAAGGAAGGAAGGAAGGAAGGAAGGAAGGAAGGAAGGATTTTGGCAAAAGGAACTAGGAAAAAGATGGAAGCTCAATGTTTATATATGCACAGAAAACAATTAAATTTTGCATAAGTACAAGTTTTTTCCAATGCAATTCCTTAACAAACACAGATATGTACAAATTAAAAAAAACATCATCTGAACAACATAGATACCTTATTAATGGCACATGCAGTCTTTTCTCTGATAGAGCTACTGCTAGTCCTCATTATCTTTGATAAATCCTGCCGAGCTGCCAAGAGGTGTGCAACAGATATAGCACATTTAGCAGATAAGATGGCACGCTTTGGCTGATAGACTTTAGCCAATTTCTCTGTTTGGCTCTATTACATAGAGAGAGGGGGGGGGGAAGCGAAGAGAGTCAACTGTATGAAACATTCAGTTAAACAATTATTAAGCATGTAGGCATATGTTGAAACAACATGTGAAAAGTTTTTATAACAATGGCTGTATTTACTCATGAAGTAGTATATAATGAAAGAATAAAATTTCTGGCTACATTGGATTATCTGATGCCGAAACCTTCCCTGTTTCTTCTTTGTTTCACCAACCATACTTCGGTTGGTGAAGTGCTTTGTTATATATTATGTGAACAGTCTAAATAACAATGTGTAAGGTATACACTGTCTAAAATAGCCATCTCCTACCTGGTGCTTTTAGATATGTTGAACTAGAACTCTATCAAACCAAGTTCATTTAATACATTCAATCAGAGAAGGATAAAGTAAGACTTACCCTACCTCCTGGTTGGGACATTGTATATACAAGTATCTTTTAAATTTGGAATATAATTCCCCCCCCCACACAAACACCTTTTGTCAATAGCCTTGATAGCCATTTAAGTTTAAAATCATATTTCCATGACAACCAGTAATTCCTACATCCTGCTTTTAGCAGAGGTACAGTAACTGAGTTATGAAAAATCTATCTTGCAAAAAATCTATCCTGCAGCAAATAAAGAAGCATAAGATTCTGAAGACGTAATTTTTCTTGTCATTTCTTCTCCAGCTTTCCATACCTTATATCAGTGACGGCGAACCTTTTTTGGTTCGCGTGCCAAAAAGGGGGGGGGGGGATGCGTGGGATCACGTGTGTGCGTGCCCACACCCATAATTCCATGCACCCCCGCGCATGTGCGTATGACCCCCCCACTCCCAGCATGCAATGGCACGCCCATTTTTTGCTCTCTCCAGGCTCCAGAGCCTTTCTAGGAGCCTGGGAAGGGCGAAAACGGCCTTCCCCACCCCCTCTGGAGGCTGGAAACAGCCTGTTTCCTGACTCCCAGTGGGCCCAGAAGGCCCGAAAATCAGCCGGCCGGTGCGCACATGCGCGCCGGACCTGAGCTCGCGTGCCCACTGATATGGCTCCGCGTGCCACTTGTGGCACCCGTGCCATAGGTTCGCCATCACGGCCTTATATCCTACTTAACCATAGCTGCTTGATCTTTCCGTTCCAGATCTATGCCCGTGAAAAACATTTCAAAAAACATGCCAGATGACATGGACTTTATTTTCTAAGTATTTTTACTGTAAAGCATTGTGTCCTCTGATGGTCTAAGACAGGGGTATCAAACTCAAGGCCCGGGGGCCGGATCCGGTCCACAGGGTGCTTAGATCTAGCTCACAGGGCCATCCTGGAAACAGCGACAGACTGGCCCACATTCATTTATTCATTTATTAGTGAGACTTATATACCGCCTCATAGTGCAAGCACTCTCTAAGCGGTTTACACCATTAAGCAATGTATATTTACATTGCCCCCAACAATCTGGGCCCTCATTTTACCTACCTCGGAAGGATGGAAGGCTGAGTGGACCCTGAGCAGGTGAGATTTGAACAGCTGAACTGCTGATCACAGTCAGCTAACGTAGCCTGCAGTACTGCACTCTAACTGCTGCGCCACCTCGGCTCTGACGTTGCCTCTGCCAGCGAAAATGGAGCTCTGTTTTCGTTGGCAGAGGGTTGCAGGAGGCCGTCGCAGCCAAAAACGGAGCTCAGGAGCTGGTTTTCTCTGGCAGAGCGAGCGCTCAGGCCACCACAGGCAGTCCTGACACGAGTGATGGTGAGCTGGCCACACCCACTCCGCTCCCGCAAGGTCAAACACAACCCTGATGTGGCCCTCAATGAAATCAAGTTCAACACCCCTGGTCTAAGCCATGGGTGTCCGACCTTTTAGTTTGCCTGAGCCGCACTGAGTGAAGAGGAATTGTTTTGGGTCGCATATAAAATATATAATTAATGTATATAAATCACATGATAAATGTTAAAAGCTTACGATCGGATTACTAACTATCCAGGGCTGCCTGCAACACGTGGGCTGGACACACCGAGTCTAAGGCTTTGAGGGGCCATTTATGGAAGTGCTTCCGTGTATATGGCCTGAATTTGAATCTATGGCACATCAATAATTATTTTATGCTGAATATATGGATCTTCCACAAGAATAAGGAATTTAGGAGAAAGTGTTTTACAATGAATGGGATAAAAACTGAAGAAAGGGAAGTTAAAAATTGGATAGTGAAATGAACAGCCGTAGCTCAATGGTATGCAAGAACTCCTAGCTCAAACTCTTCCAATTCTATAGGTAGGACTAGGAAAGGACCATAACGAGCCGAGAGTGGCGCAGCGGTTAGAGGCAGGTACTGCAGGCCACATTAGCTGACACTGATCCGCAGGTCAGCGGTTCAAATCTCACCGGCTCAAGGTTGACTCAGCCTTCCATCCTTCCGAGGTAGGTAAAATGAGGACCCAGATTGTTGGGGGCAATATAAATATACATTGCTTACTGGTGTAAACCGCTTAGAGAGTGCTTGCACTGTGAGGCGGTATATAAGTCTCACAAATAAATAAATAAAGTATCGGTTTCAACATGCCCTTTTCAACTTGGTGCCTTTCAAATATATTAAAAAATAAAAAGTGGAATGGAAGGTGTGTTGAGGGTAGTCCATCACCCCCATCCCAAATACCCAGACTTTTCTCTGTCCTGCTGCTGCATTTCCCTTCTCTCCCTCTTCCTGTCTTTCCATTTGCTTTCCCAGTTTTTTACTACTCCAAATAGTGCATTTCACTCTGTTTTTTCTTCTCCGATTCAGAGGGAAAGGGAAGAAAAGGCACAGGGTTCTATTGTCATTAGTAGAGGGGGCTTGTAAACGGTTTCTGTTCATGGATCCTTCTACTAGAAAAAGAAAATGCTGCAAAGTTTTACAAAGCCTAGCATGGTATTTCTCAAGATGTAGCCCAAAGAGGGCATACTATATGTATTTTCTCCACAATAATTGGAGGACTACTCTGTAATATTTGTTAAACTCACACTTTATTATTTGTGCCAAAAAGACTCTAATGTTTATTTAAAAGGTTAGCCATTTCTCCGCCCATTAATTAATTTACTTATAAATTTTATTGGCTGCCTTTTTTACCATAGGTTACTCTGGGCAGCTTACAGTCATAAAAATATGTCTAAATATATCTAAAATCAAAATCGATCAATCACCTCCACTGTGCTGTTCCCCCATTGGGGCCCCAGGCCAACTGGCAGAGCCAGCTCTTTAGGCCCTGATAAAAGGATAGGAGGGTTGGGGCCAACCTCACATTGGGGAGGCAAGATGTTCCAGAGGGCAGGAGCAACGGCAGAGGTCGTCACCATCCTGGACCCCACCAGCTGGATTAATTGGGCTAACGGGACATGCAGCATGCCTCCTCTGCCAGCACGAGGGGGACGGGCCAATCCCAGTGGGGTGAGACGGTCCCATGTACCCAAAGCCATTCGGTATTGTCAGAGTTCAGTCCCCCTGTTGTGACCCGCCAGCAGCTGTGCAGCTGATAGCGGATCCCGTTCAAGAGACCGACTTGGGAATGCGCCAGCGGCCTGCGCAGCTGGCACCCGAGCCGGACAGTGAGGACTCGGTGTCAGAGGCAGAGATGCAGCCAGGGCCTTCGGAACCTCCAGCACCTTTTGGCAGCGATGAGGAAGAAGAGGCTTCTCCTCTTCTTGATGCAAGAGCACGCAGGGCTGCCAAGAGGCAGGAATGGTTACTCCAGAGGAGGTCTCCTCGGGAGTAAGACTTGGGGCCAATTGGCCACTCCCCTAGTCTACTTAAGTACAGTAGAGGCAGCTGGAAAGCTGCAGGAAACAATAGTTCAGACTTGGGTATCTGTCGTGAATTGTCTTGTTCCTGAATTCCTGTTTCTCTGCTTCGGATTTCTTATCAAGAAAGACTCCTGGGCATTTTGCCAAGCCTTTGGACATTACGTGAGATAACCAGAACTAATTGCATTGTCTTGAGTTAAGACTGTCTGAATTTACGCCAGCTGCTAATGAAAACTAATTAGCAGCTGACTTTCTGCAAGAAAGGATTGCTTCTTTTGATTTGTGTGTGTCTCCACTGCTAAGCCAGTTATTTTGCAGTGGTTCATTAATTAAACTAAGTTAGTTCAAACGGTGTGTTTTTGATACGTTCGTAACTGGGGACAGAACACCCCCAATCCAGATCCCCACAGCCTTCAAGCAATGTGAGAGAGTGGCCACAGCATCACTTGGGTCACCAAGAGTGGAAATATAGAGTTGGGTGTCATCAGCATACTGTACATACCTCAACCCATGGTGATGGATGATCTTGGCCAACAGTTTTATATAGATGTTGAAAAGGTGTGAAGAGAATACCGAGCCCTGTGGCCCACTACAGAATAGTGGCCGAGGGCTGGACCTCTCACTCCCTATCAATACCAATTGGGACCAGCCACAGAGAAAGGAGCCAAACAAGCTCAAAACTGTGCCACCCAGCCCCAGCTCCCATAACTGACCCAAAAAGATACCATGGTCGATAGTACCAAAAGAGGTCAAGGAGAGCGAGCATAGTTGCACTATCTCTATCTCGCTCTCAACAGAGATCACTGACAAGTGAGCGCAATGCCGTTTCCATCCCATAATCAGGCCTAATCCTGACAGAAAGGGGTTAATCACAAAAGCTAGTTGTCTTAATTACAGATAGACAAACACACTTAAAAAAAAATAGAGAATTTGACTACAGAAAGAAAACTATACCTTTGCTCGATCTGACCAGCCAAATGACTGTACAGTTACATCCAGACGTTTCACTAATAATTTTCTACGAACTTCATATTCATTGGCTATGGCTTGATTGATAGCTTCGATTTTTTCCTGAAATGAAAAAAAAATTCACACATATGCTCGAATCTCTCAAAACCTTGTATTACAGGATTCAGTTCAAATAATGTCTCAAAGAAATATATTGGATCACTCATGCAAAAGTATCAATCGCACTCATCCCCAGTTCTAATTAAAACTCCCTATTTTACATATAGGAGGAACTGTAATTCAGTAGTAATTATAACAAGGCTACTAAACCACAGTTTGATCCTGTGTAAAACTATGATTAGCTAAATAATATTAAACTGCACTTTAGAAAACAGGATTCGAAATCTGGTTTATCCACAAGGAGACAACTAGGAAAGCTGAAATGGAAAGAGAACAAGTCAAGCTTAAGAAATTACATACAGGAAGCCAAGATCATTACTTTGGAAATAGCTTTTAGTGAAACAGATTGTCTCTCTGTGTGTTACAATTCATGTTTTTCTTTGATAGACAATGAACAGAATAAGACTCACTAGGGCACAAACTCCGGAGAACCTCTAGAGCAGTGATGGCGAACCTTTTTTTGCTCGGGTGCCAAAAGCGCACGCGCGATAGCGCGCACGTACTCACACCCAAAATGCAATGCCCTCCCCCACACGCGCATGCACGCACAACCCCCCCCTGCGCTGCCCCCTTTGTGCATGCTGAAGCCTCCGGACTTCCGGTAGGCCCGTTGTGCCATTTTTCGCTCTCCCTAGGCTTCAGGAAAGCCTCCGAAAGCCTGTGGATGGTGAATAACGGCCCAACCGGAAGTTCATTTCCGAACTTCCGGTTGGCCTGTTTTTCCCATCCACAGGCTTCCGGAGGCTTTCCTGAAGCCTGGAGAGGGCAAAAACAGCCTCCCCCACCCTCCGGACGGCAGAAAATCAGCTGGTCAGTGCACACATGCGTGCTGGAGCTGACATAGGGCAATGCCTCGCGTGCCCTCAGATATGGCTCCGTGTGCCACCTTTGGCACACCTGCCATAGGTTCGCCATCACGGCTCTAGAGATTCTCACCAGGTGCCCAACCTTGGCAATTAAAAGTTGTGAACAGGCTGGGGAATTCTGGGAGTTGAAGTCCGTAAGTCTTAAAGTTGCCAAGTTTAGATACTGCTGTTGTAAACTATGTTTTAAATCTGACAACAATTAGTATTATTTTCCTAAGCTGTTTTTTCCCAACATTTAGCTTATTTTGTAATGCACCTCATAAAAAAATATCTAGAACACTACAGTGCCATGAACTGAATTCAATCTCTTGTTTGATTCAACATACAGTATTATTATGGGGAAAACGCAAAGGGACCGATCCTCTGGAGAATTATACTACAGTCATTAATATAATGATTGCAGTGAAAAGCTGATACTCATGTTTTCTAATGAAGAAAAGAAAGAATATTAAAAAAATATCAAAGAGATAGTTGAACAGCTCATGGAAAATCAGCAGTGTAAAACAGCTACACTAGAATGCTTGTTTATCTTTTCTATTTTTAATTTAAATATGTCTTGCTTTTCGAAACTGCAAAAATTCCCTACTTAACTTAAACTGCAATGTCATGGCATTCTGGAGAAGTGTCCAGTTTCATAGTAACATAGCAACAAAAGTTTATCATTTTTAGTATCCCTTAAAAATGATTTCCAGCAAATTTCAATGGCTAGATTAATACTTTCCATTAGAAATGCTCTATCTGCTTCACACTTGCATTTTCAGAATAACAGAGTTGGAAGGGACCTTGGAGGTCTTCTAGTCCAACCCCCTATTCAAGCAGGAGACTCTATACGAGTGATGGAGAACCTTTTCGGCACCAAGTGCCCAAACCGGAAGGTGCGTGCATGTGCATGCAGGTGCCCGCGCTGGGGCGCCGGAAACCCAAAGACCAGCTGGCTGGCGTGCGCATGCCTGTTTTTTGGCCGTTATTTGGGCTGTTTTCCGGTGCTCTGGCGCCCGCGAAGACCAGCTGGCACATGCGCACTGGAAACCAGAAAAGCAGCTGGCGACAATGCGCGTGCCCACAGAGAGGGCTCTGCGTGCCACCTCCGGCACGCATGCCATAGATTCACCATCACGGCCCTATACAATTCCAGACAAGTGGCTGTCCAGTCTCTTCTTAAAAGCCTCCGGTATTGGAGCACCCACAACTTCTGGAGGCAAGCCGTTCCACTAGTTGATTGTTCTCACTGTCAGGAAATTTCTCCTTAGTTCTAGGTTGCTTCTCTTCTTGATTAGTTTCCATCCCTTGTTTCTTGTCTGGCCTTCTGGTACATAGGAAAATAGGTTGACCTCCTCTTCTTTCTGGCAGCCTCTCAAATATTGGAACACTGTTATAATGTCACCTCTAGTCCTTCTTTTCACTTGACTAGACACACACCCAATTCCTGCATACGTTCTTCGTATGTTTTAGCCTCCAGCCCCCTAATCATTTTTGTTGCTCTTTTCTGCATTCTTTCCAGTGTCTTACATCTTTTTTTATAATATGATGACCAAAACTGGATGCAGTATTCTAAGTGTGGACTTACTAAGGCAATTTTCAATGCTGCTTCTTCTAAGGCAATATTAAATAAATCTGATTATGACATTACATTGAAAAACTTCCTTTCTAATCAACTTATCCAGCTGCCCTACTCAGCATATGACTCAGAACAACATACATCGATAAACAATAAGAAGTCAATAAGAACTACCTAACAAAACAAAGTATAAAAACATAATCCAAAACAAGTGCTGGGGGGAAAAACTCATTCAATAGGTTAGACCAGAGGTAGGCAAAGTTGGCTCTTCTATGACTCGTGGACTTCAACTCCCAGACTTTCTGAGCCAATCATGCTAGCTCAGGAATTCTGGGAGTTGAAGTCCATGAGTCATAGAAGAGCCAACTTTGCCTACCCCTGGGTTAGACCATCTCAGACCATCTCAGACCCAATCGATAAGGAAAACAGGTGTTCAACCTAAAGGGGCCAACCAAATCTCAGGGTGGGAGCGACTACCGAGAAGGCAGGTTTCCTGGGTCCCAATTACTGCTTAAGTCAGAGATCTTCAAACTTGGCAACTTTAAGACTTGTGGACTTCAACTCCCAGAATTCTCCAGCCAGCATAGCTGGGATTTAAAGTCCCCTAGTCTTAAAGTTGCCAAGTTTGAAGACCTCTGACTTAAGTAATAGGATCTAAAACATGCCAACCTTGTCAGATGTTACTAGAGAAGCAGATATGACTCAAGATTACAATCACAGAGGTAATCTGACCTTGTGCTGCAAAGGGATTTGCTGAATGCCCCCCAAAGTAATGAGAGTCTTTAGATAGGATTACCTTGGAATATAAAATGTCCAATTCTACTTTATTCAGAGGCATTAAGAAATCATAATCATAACATGGGTTGAAAATGTGGGACAGCAAGGAATCAATGGTCCTTAAGTGTATTTTGTTTCATTTTTTCTTTCTAAAATTTAGAATTACTTTTGGAATTCCATCTTACCCCTGCCAAAATTAGAATAGTTATATTCTGATACAGAATTTTATTTTCCTAATTTGAATGACTTGACTCATTTCCCATTTATTGTTTCAAATGAAACACTGTTAGTGTGAAGCATGTTTGACCCTTCTCCTTGTGTTTGCAAAGCATTACAATCTGAATAATTTTTAACTTTAATTTTAAGTGCTCTTCATATAAAGAATATACATAAATATTTTCAGAAAAGCAGTACTGATGTATTCTATAATTTCAATTTTTATAGCCCTCCACAGGTACATGATTCTGGGCAGTTAAACAGAATTTAAACAATAGAGAAGTTAAATAATATTACAATGGTCATATTTGGAAAAATATGCACACGAATTCTGACTATAGCATGTCAATTTCAAACAAATTATATCACATGCTTTGTTTTTTTAATAAGTACTTTAAGTAAGTACAGAACCAGTGCCAATGAATAGAATTAATACCAGTAGTGAGATTTATAAGCAAATCCTTACCCAATGGACTGGACCCAATGGTTTCGACAATAAAGGTTTTCCTACATGATTTGAAGGGACCTTTGCTAATGTTTCTTTTAACTGTAACAAAATAAATTGTATTAGTGGATTATACAGACAAAAAGCATAAATATGCAGATATTCAGATTTGTGTTTCAGATCTATGTATAATCAACGTAATACAGGACCAGGTCTGTTCAAGAACATCTCATCTTTTCAACCCCATTGCTCTCCCAACAATTATTCCAGATGATCCAGATCAGGGATGTCAAACTCAAGGCCTGGGAGCCAGATCCGGACCACGGGTGCTTAGATCTGACCCGTGGGGCCGCCATTCAAACAGCGAAGGACTGGCCCGCAGTGCCTCTGCCAGTGAAAATGGAGCTCGGGAGGACTGCGTGCGGTCCTCGCAAGCTCTGTTTTTGCTGACAGAGGGTTGCAGGAGGCCGTTGCAGCCGAAAACAGTGCTCAGGAGCCCTTTATCACTGGCAGAGCGCTCAGGCCACCACAGGCGCCCGACACGAGTGATGTCAAGCTGGCCATGCCCACCCTGGCCCCCAAGGTCAAACACAACCCTGATGTGGCCCTCAATATAATAATTTGACACCCCTGATCCTGATGATCACCCAATCTTCCATTATTTTGAGAAGAATGGTGGCTGCAGGAGCAGAGAAGGAATTACCCTCCCTCTGCTTACAAATGGAACCTGCTACTATATTTTAAAGAATTCTATGTGACTATATATATATATATATATATATATATATATATATATATATATATATATATATATATATATATATATATATATATATATATATATATATATATATATATATATATATAATTGCATGGTACAATACAGGAATTGTCTTGATAAAAGAATAGGTACCTGTTGCAATATTTTTAAAAATAAATTAAAGTGTATGAAATAAAAATAAAGTAAAAAGAATGATCTAAAATCCATAGCGTGTCAGTACCATTGTTAACACATCGTGTAGCACAGCAAAACTTCATATTTAAGAAAAAAGTTATAGTATTCAAAAATGGGCAATAGCTTCTTCATTCCAGCAATCTTAAATATAATATGAAATCTGCCAAGCATCTAACAAAGCCTAACATAATTGTTTACTACCTCTCATTTTCTATTATAAAATTAATATTATGAAGACAGCTACCACACTTTCTCACATGGATCAATACCAAACTGGATGATTCTGAAGAACTCAATGTTTGTACCATTTTGGTTGGCATTATAAATGTAAGCCTCTCCTATTGATTTTGAAAGTTGTAGAGGGACCAAGGAGGGCTCATGTGTTGTTGTTGTTTTTACATCAATAATATATTTTAAACTCCTCAGAAAAGCATTTATGATTTCAAGCAATTCTGGGAAAAATATGGGAGACTCCTGCATTAGCTTACCAAGAAATAACTGAATGTCTTAAAATGTAAGGTTTTTTTTTCTTTTTCAGATTATCATGTTGGTGATAATTATGAAGAAATAACATTTATTCATAGCACCTGAACACCATGTTCTACAAGCCAAATTGGGCATACAGTGGGATAATCTCTAGAGCCGGGGTCTCCAACCTTGGAAACTTTAAGACTTGTGGACTTCAACTCCCAGAATTCCTCAGCCACCTTTGCTGGCTGAAGAATTCTGGGAGTTGAAGTCCACAAGTCTTAAAGTTGCCAAGGTTGGAGACCCCGGCTCTAGAGGGTCTTTTTTGATATCTCTGACAGTTAAAATGAGCCGCCTAAAATTATAGGAAGATGATCCTTTTGGTAAAATTGCTACAATTGTTATAGCTATTCCCATTCCCAAGGTGGTTTACTTTGTGCCTATTTTAATTACCTTTCCAGAATAATATGCCACAGTTATCACTACCTATGCACTAGAACAGTGTTTCTGAACCTTGGCAGTTTGAAGATGTGTGGACTTCAACTCCCAGAACTCCCCAGCCAGCGTTGCTGGCTGGGGAATTCTGGGAGTTGAAGTCCACACATCTTCAAACTGCCAAGGTTCAGAAACACTGCACTAGAAAGTTACTGTATATTCAAACCTTTAGTTCTTACCTTTTTTTCTATTCCACTGAAGAACTGGAGCATTGTTATGTTGGCTGGGGGTTTTGACATGCCTAAAGCAATGCATATGCCTTTTAATTCCTGAAATACTTCACTACCAGTACCTTCCTGAGCTTTTTTCGGGGGAGCATTCACATACAGCATTTTAGCAGCTTCTAATTCTGAGATGAGGTATGCTGAAAGATGAAAAGTTACCATTCAGTACAGCAGAGATCATTTTTAAAATGATCGCTTATTTTAAGCCAAGAATATAATTTTACACGCTACATTGTGAGAAATGATTAAATTAAAGAACAGCCTTAAATAGGGTGACCTAAAGATAAATCCATAGTCAGTAACAATCCTGGCTAGAGAGTAGAGAAAAATTAATTATTGAGTCAGAACATGGCATTATTCATAGAATATTAAGGAAAATTAAGCAAAGTGTAGATCACATAGCTAAAATGGAAATTTATTTTCATGTATTTTTCATAAACCAGCCATAAAAATTTGCGTTCAAGAACAGTTTCTAATCTAAACCACCAAAATGATGACTAAAGAGCAACAGCCTTGCACAAAAACCTTCTGTTTCATAACATCACCTGTGAATTTCTTTTAACTGTCAAGGCAGATCATTTTGCCAGAAAATTTTATTCCTAACAAGCAAGGGAAAATGTGCTTATTTTGATTCAACAACCAATACTGTAGCTACATGACTTCTGATTTACTTGGGACATGGCACAGTGCTACTCAAATATTCTTGGTTAATGTTATTCCATCCTGTGAATAAGAGCAACTAAGGAATCAGGATAGTACACAATCTTAGTGTTAAATTATTTCTTTTCCAGCAAGGTATAAATCTAGGTCCCCATGTAATACAAACAGCAAAACATTGATGAAAATGTCTTGTGTCTACAGACCAAAGGAATCAAGCTCAGTTAACAACAGCACAAGGATTGTCCTGTTCCTAATTAAACAAAAATGCAAAAATTTTAATCTACTACAGTATTCCATGGATGCATTACCGATAGGACTTGAAGCTGGTGCATCAGCATATCCAATTTCAGTCTCTCTCCAATTACCATTAATCCCTTCCTGTGATTCTAAACATCAAAAGTGGTTTAATAGTTACCACCATTTGCAGAATACTATACTAACTACCATGTTTCCCCGAAAGTAAGACCGGCTTATATTTTTTTGAGCCCTGAAATAAGCACTTGGCCTTATTGCCATGCACTCAAAAGCCCGATTGGGCTTATTATCAGGGGATGTCTTATTTTGGGGAAAACAGAGTATATAATTATTTTCTTCATTTTTTACTGTTTTCTGAAGTTTCATTTAACTTACTGAGGAGCAGGAGGCAGTTTTTTTGATTGAGAAGGCGCTTGGTGACGTCTCCTGATGTTAGTGTTGTATAAGGACAATTCATTTCACCTAATAACCCACTAATTTCAAGCTGGAACTCATCTGCTTCACTTGGACCTTAAGACATAGATATTTTTTTAGGTTACAAAAACACCTTACTCATTAAATGTCCAAACAAATAGTCAACATTGATTAATGAAGTTTAAATTGCACCACTTTTCTTGAAAACACAAATAATAAAGTTTTCCAATAAAATTAAAAACCTAGAATGCAGTGAACAAGGGGGGGAGGAATGATTCAATAGTAAACTAATCTTTTTTGGTTATTCTTAATAAATATATGCACATAAATGGAACTATTCTTAATAGCTGCAGTGCTTAATAGTTATTTTATCACAAAGGTACAAAAACTGTTACATTAATACCGAAGGAGATACATAATAAATGTCAGGATTAGTAAGAATGACACAACTGTATAAATGATGCTGGGATCTTGATTACTCACTGTTAGTTGCTTGTACATTTTCCTCTAGTTTGCAAAACAGTCTTAGCTCTGAAACCAACCAAGCACAAAGTTTGGTATATTCAGGGGAAGTGGCTCCACCAGAAGCTGCCAGGGTCAGAGCTCCATCTTCTAACAATGGACCTTTGTAACTAATAAACAAAACAAACACATGATATCTCAAATCCCTTCTGCAATGTACAGGATACTCAACTTATTGTATATATGTAAAATAACAGAAATTACAATACAGATAGTCCTTGGATTGCACCGGCAATTGGGACCAGGACTGTGGTCACTAGGGATGCAGTCATAAAGTACTGTATTTTTCGGAGTATAAGACACACCTTTTTACCCCCAAAAAGAGGGTGAAAACTTGGGTTATACTTATACACCGAATGCAGCAGTACATTTCTCCAATTCTTTGCTATTTCTATGGGTCAGGCACACATGCACAGAAATACACAGCAAACAGTGTATGTCATCTGTGCTGTTTGCTGTTTGCCAAATTGCTTGGAGGCAGAGGCCTTTTTCCCTTGTTTTCCTTCCCCAAAACTAAAGTGCGTCTTATACTTTGGTGCGTCTTATACTCCGAAAAATACGGTATGCCATCACATGACTCCATAGCTTAGCTAGACAATCCCAGCAGTCACACTTGCCATCATAACCCCGGAGATGTACAGATTGTTAAGCAGGAAGAAGGAGGAGTCACAGACAGGTAAGGAGCATGAGGGGACTGGGGGCCAGGGACCAGTGTTGCGGGCAGGGGTAAGGTGATAGCTGTGGGCAGGCAGTGGGTGGGAGTGAAGGCCGCAGGCTAGTGGGTGGGAGTGTTGAGGTTGTGTGCTAAGGAGCATGGGCAGATGAGGAGGTGCTACAGAGCACGTGACCTCTGCAATCGCATACTCTGTAGTGGGAGTCTCCTCAGGAGAAAAAGTGGCAGGAGTGCCTTATGGGAGCGATTTGCAACTTTCCTTGCCCATTTCCCCATTGATTTCCTTGTGGGAAGCAGACAATGAAATTTGCAAAAGGCGATCACTTTACCATGGCTCACTGCAATGTCGTAATTGCAAGCTGGGCACCAAGCATGCAGATCACAATCATGGGAGATTCTGTGCTGGCTGCAACTTCACAGATCAGCTTTAAGCCCCCCTCATTCAGAGCTGTTATAATTTGAAACAGTTGAACAAGTGATCATAACTTGAGAACCTACATGTAATTGGAAATAATCATTACTGATTTTAAGGAAACTTCCTGCCAAATAAATGAGCTTAGGAATCTTATATCATCTCCATGAAATTCAAAGTTCCGTTCCATTACATGCATATTTACTTTTTCCTCGTTTCAATGATGTTCTACCCTTATTTCTTTAACTTTTTGAGCTTCTTGTATCAAGAACCTGTACTATGCAACAATGGGGGTATCATTGGGAAAAAATGCCAAATTTGTGGTCAAAGTCATACTTGGGGGGAAATGGTGCTAGATATTCTATTGATTGTATATTACTTCAATATTTAAAAATAGACAATGCATTCTCTGTCAATTGTTGGAAATGTATCAATCAAGTTGAATGGTTTTTCATTTTTGGTGGCAATACTGTAAAACTCACTTTTGAAAAATAATTTTAACACAATGAAAAAATGTTAAGGATGGATTTCTCTTCAAGTTGCTACTAAATATTACTAAATCTTAAGCAAGTGTTTACACTTTTTATGTGCTTATTAAATTCTGTCATGTTCCATACAGACTCTTATGTAATACTTAAATTTAAGATCAAGATATAATATAAAGTCATAGACACTTTATTAATGAAAATGTAATTAAATTTCAAGGTTGGAATTTAAGACAAAAAAGGTTTTTTTTAAAAGCATCTCTCATCCAAATTACTGTTGTTCTTATGCATCCACAATAATCTCTCAGCTAAGTCTGTATATCAGGTTAATTATAGATTTTTAAAAATGTGTCCTTGAGATTCCAAGTCCACACACATGTGACAATTCTTAATGGTTATGTCTTTGGAGATTCTCAGTCATCCAGGTCATAATTGTCCCAAAGGTGCTTTTTCAGCTCAGAGCTGAAGAAGCTTCTTGGATGAGAAGCGAAACATCTTCAAAGAAAAATCAGAAAGTCCAGTTACCTCTTGAAAAAGCACCTTTGGGACAATGGTTATAATATTACTTCCTACTTCTAGTTACAATGATTGAAGATTTGTACTGCAAAATAGATAACCAATGGTTCTTAAAAAAACTGTTAGGCACTTTTTGTCTTTGGTGATCATACAAAACTGCTGATCATACAAAACTGCTGATTCTATCAGTTTACAACAGCTAGAAAAAGATCATTTCAACAAAACTAATATAGTGTAATTATTAGACCTAAATCATGAAAATAAAAGTTCAACTCTCCTTTAAACAACAGAACTCAGAGTTTGGGAGATTAAGTCATTTTCTCAGCTTATCTCACAAAGATGTTGCTGTGAGGATAAAACTAAGGGAGAAGTCCATAGATGCAACTTTCAATTTCCAGAGAAAAGGAATGATAAAAGTGCATTAAACAACACTTAGTGATGTTGTAGTACATATGGTCCTCATTTAACAACCACTCCTTTGGTGACCATTTGAACAGTGGCAGCACCGAATAAGTGGTACTTACAACATGTCTTCAAAGTTCCAGCTGTTGCAGGGCCCCCATGGTCACATGATTGTGATCTGGGTGGTTGGCAACCAGCCTGGATTTCTGACCACTGCAGCATCCTTTGATCACGAGAGCACAATCTGCAACCTTCTCTGCTGGCTTTCACAACAAATTCAATGAGGAAGCCAGCAGGAAGTTGAAAATCACAATCATTTCTGTCGCTAAATGGAGCAGTCTCATAACATTGTGCTTTATGACATTGTTTAGCTATGGAAATTCCAGTCCCAATTACCACTGTCAAGCAAGAACTACTTGTATAACCATGATATCTTATCTGTTCATACAGCTTCTTTAGGTGTACTGAATAATTATCACAGCATGCTGTTTTAAATTTGGAGAATTCATTTCTGTGTATATATAACTCCTATTGTACTAGCTGTGAGCACAGTAGCTGTATGAACACAGATTCCCACTATATGCCACAAAAATAAGGGGAATGCTAACTCCCACACTATTCTGTGACATTTTTAAGTTACTATAAGATTGTTCAGTTCCTGCTATTCACCACTATGAGAGTCTATCAGTCCAACCTTCCTCAGTTTGATTGGTGCCTAGATGTAGTTCTCAGAAACACATCTGGAAGACATTATGGTAGGAAAGCTGATCTAGACATTTTTGCAACATATTGCTCACATCAGCTCGCTATCGGAAGCATTCCAAATTGGTGAGTGTCACTGATTGAAATTTCACTCTTTTCAACGTGTATAGTATGCACTGGATGCACATAACAGGAGATAGAGCTTCAATCAACTGGTCCTGCCTACCATTCTGATGCTACAGATGCTCCTCTCTATCCTGCATAAAATAATCTTCTGCACATTGTTGAAACTTGTGTAGATATTTGTTTACTTACAAGTTCTAAAGTGTACATCTTCTGCAGAAAAGTGCATACACCATCATATTCTCTACAGGACTCAAAAGTATTACATTTGTATAACAGATTACTACCCTACTATTTTCAATAGTCTAAGATTAAAGCCTTCAGGAATATTTACTATAAATATTACTAAAACAGATGCTGTGATCACAAGAAATCAACCCTAGAGTTATTTAAAGTTTCTGGATTTTCTCTGCAAAGATGTATTATAATATTGTAATACTAGACAGATTAAACATATATACTCTACTCTTTTGGGCATATTGGGCAGGAACTGCATATTCTGAAATCCTCCTCTGCCAACATAAATATACTTATTTTGCCCTTCCTTAGAAGGAATTCCTAGCTGTCTTCCATCTAGATTAGTTCCATTCTAACTTGACTTCAGGTATTCCAAGATCATTAACTGGAGTGAAGATCATTAACTGTATATGATGCAAATCTTGTTAAAAAGCCAACTGAAAGATCAACTGACAAATCTCCCATCCCCCCCCATAACAGGAGACACTTCACAGAGTCAGCAATTAAAGTTAATTGATTAGAGGAGAAACAGCCATGAGAATTAAGTGCCAGGAAAAAGAGAATAACTTCAGAAGACATTGTGATCACCCGAAGAGAGACAGAGCATGCTAAAAAAACAAAAAAAACAAAAATGGAAGAATAAAAAAGATCCATATATATATATATATATATATATATATATATATATATATATATATATATATATATATATATATATATATATATATATATATATATATATATATATATATATATATATATATATATATATATATATATATATATATATATATATATATATATATATATATATTTCGTACTCACCCGAGGTCTTCAAGTGACTCTAAAATGTCATTCTCCATGAGTTCCAACTCCATTCTGGGGCTTCAGAATGAACACAAAAGGAAAACGAAAACTAAACTCTGGAGCCTGCAAATGATGAGAGAGGGAGGGGGAAAAAAAGATTCAATGAATGTAACCGACTCCGAGTGGAATGAGCCTTTTCCTCCACCGTCTCCTCCCTCCCCCGAATAAGGGGCGAATCTGCCCCACCTGAACTCTGGGCGCCTTGTATTACCACAGACCCACCGAATTCCGGCTCTCTTTTCCATCTATGGTGACCCCAAATTAAGCCGCCACCCCGGTTCCACACAACCTCGCTATCTATACAGTGCTGTATTCAGAAGTAGGTCTTCCCTTTTCCCCTTCTCTGCAAAGGCGGGGGGCGGGGGCGGAGGGGGTTCCATCACCCCCTCTCCCAGTTGCACCCCCAGCCCACCCCACCGCCTTCACCCACCTCCTGCGCAGCTGCTACGCCGCGGAACGCTGCTGGGTTGGCATGTCAGAGGAGGGGAGGGAGGGGAGGGCGGAGACAAGGAAAGCCCCCTCCCCGCATGATTGACCTCTCACCTGCCTTTGAAAGGTCGCCCAAGCAAACGCCTGGTTTAAATAGATCGAGCTCTGCGTGTTCCAAACTTGCCGGCTTTTCCCCCCCCCTCGCTTTATTAGAACGTGTCAGTTTCAGAAAATTCCTGCCTTTGTCTCCGAGGGTTAAAAAAAAGTCAGCTTCCACGCGCACTAGGAATATTCTGGCAGGCACAGCACAGGACAGCCATACAAAGAATTCCTTTTCTTTTTTTCTTTTTTCTTTTTCATCTGCGAGGAGACCACGTTGGAAAGCGTTAGGCCTGAAAAGGAAAGAATGACGTAGAGGGATAAGTGACAAAAGTACTTCAGGCGACAGTCGTTCTCTTGATAAAAACTACAAATCCCAGCATGCCATCGGGTGCTTCTGTAACCTAACGGAGGTGATTTAATGCTCGATTAACCTTTCGAGTCAGGAGCACGTTTTGGCTCCCTCGTGCGATTGAGGACTTTTGTGAAAGTAAGCGGGATCAGAGGACTATCTCGACGCTATATTTCAGTTTAGGTCCTTTATTACCACTAGGTGGTGCGTTTTGAACGTATTACGCTAGCCACGTTTGTGATAGAAAAGCAAAATTTGAATATAGATCAATGCCAAGATTAACTGCAAAAAGAAAAAAGAATTGAGTTGGAATAGGAGACCTAAGCCGCCGAGTTAAACTATCTGCTCAGTGCAGGAATCCAAAATTAAAGTATTTGGGAGAGATTTAAACATCTAATTAAGAAAAGCCCACCTGTAACTTTCTATTCCAACCTGCCTTCTTATAATTTAAAGTCATTCTGCATCTGGAATGTTTCCCCAACTATCAAAATTTATATTTTTAGGTGATTTATATTCTAAAAACAGCATTTCTTTTTGCTTCTACCTCAAAACGAAAAATTAAGTCAGTATATATAGCACTTTTTTCTTATATACCGCTTCATAGTGCTTTACAGCCCTCTCTAAGCGGTTTACAGAGTTCAGCATATTGCCCCCAACAATCTGGGTCCTCATTTTACCGACCTCAGAAGGATGGAAGGCTGAGTCAACCTTGAGCCTAGTGAGATTTGAACAGCTGAACTGCTGAACTAGCAGTCAGCCTGCAATGGCTGCATTTAACCACTGCACCACTTCAGCTCTTAATAATTGTTCCAAATCTGTATCAACCAGTACATTTTTGCTTGATATATATTTTCTTCCAATAATGGCTCATATTGATCAGATCTACTTTGTCCAGAAAGGAAATGTTTTCCTGTTTTAAATCCATGATAGCTTTCTTCAACTTAATTAGTATCCCTCTTAAATAGTCTTGTGCCAGCTCTTTTTAGAAGAATATGCAACTGGACAAATATGGACATATTTTATAAGTCATGAGAGTCATGTACTTGATTAGGAGAATTTGGTCATGTACATTGCATGTATCCTCAGCAAATAAGATGAGTCCAACACAATTCTATCTACTACCAGAAAAAAAGACTTTGAGATGGATAAAGAATTTTGTTGTAAAACAGGCTGTTGTCTGTTTTGTTGGTCATTGCCAAAAACGAAGATAGAGTGGTATTTTCTTTTCAGTACAGTATTATCACCTTATAGGGCTTGTGAGTGATCCTTTTTTTTTTACTGGCTGGAACTTTTGGCTCACCTATCTTGCTAGATGCTTCCTATTTTCCAGTCTTTTAGCCAGTGTCAACACAGAGTGATGCTATTACAAAAGGTATTTTGTAAGCAGTGGGGTGAAGGAATCTGTATAGCCCCAGGAAGCTTAACTTGGCAAGCCTGGATGTATTGCCATCTTTTGTGTTCTCCCATTGATCAGCTGTAAAGAACTTTCCTGTTTTCAGTATTTCTCAACTGAAGGATCACCTTCAAAATATTTTAGAGATAAAAGTGGAAATGCCATATGTGGTGGAAGTTGCCTAGCAGTACATAATATGAATTGAGAAGGACCCATATTATTAAAAAGCATAGTCAAGTTTACGTGTGGGTGTAAAACCAAGTGCATCTTTGCTTGGCAACTCTAATCAGAACAAAGTTATTGCAATTGTAGAAGATCTGGTATACCATCTGGGGCAGGTGTGACACCCAGCCTGCATTTCACTGCCTTCACCTGCCATAGTTGGACCTGAATGTTGGACCAAACATCGTCTGACTGTGCCGTTGCTGAAATTTAAGAGTGGGGAAGCAAGGAATGTTGCGGGCCCTGTCACCTAAGGAGGTAAATCTGGTGGGACCCAGAAGGGCATTGTTCCTGTTCCTCCCTTTGGAACATCCTCACAGATGATGTGAGGACACTCTTTCACAAGGCCCTGAAGACCTGGTTCTGTCAACAGGCCTAGGGAACCCAGTATGGGATGGAGCCCATTAAGTGAATGGAGCCCATCCGCCCAGTAATTGGCTATGAGATGGGTAGCAAATAAATTTTATAAATACATAAATAAGTGGTTCATTTGATTGTATGTTGTTCCCAGGGAGATTGAGGGGTTTCTGATTTTTATTCTTTTATATTTTTTTATTGTTTGTAAGCTGCATAGAGTCACTGAGAGTGAGTGGTGGCCATATAAATCTAACAAACAAACTTCTAATTTTAAACTAAATAAAAAAAGAGAGAAAGCTCTATCCTAAATAAAACTTGCACTACTTCCAAGGCTTTACACGAGGTACAGATTTTTTCAGGCTTTGCTTTTCTTGACTGAAAAGTTTGAGTCTTTATTAATATAGCTGAAGTGCTACATGAATACATAAGAGGGAAGCTGGTATCCACCACAGAAATACCTACATAATATGCTTTCAATCGCCCACTACCCATCCCACCCAAGGCAATTGTAGGCACATCTATGCAAGCAACCTAACTGATGTGCAACCTGAACAGGGCACCAAATCAGTTAACATTTTTAATCTCAGGCATAACTGTTTCTACCTCAGGATGCAGAATGACACCCATCCATTATTTCTGCTGGGTTATCTTTATGAATCTCAAAGACGGAAACTGAGGGAAATAAATTTCAAGATCTATTTCCTCTATGTTTTTCACAGACAAATGAGATAAAGTATTTTGTGTTTCCAATACATAAAGTATTACTTAGGTAATTGTCTTATTAGCCACCTTCCCACACTCCATATAAATTTCATTGCTACAGAGTTGGAAAGCATACATATTTTATAAATGATATATTGAGGAATTACTGAACTATCAGAGCTACTGCGTGGCTAGGGGGACCTTTGCACAGGTTCGCCTAGTGCACCAATTGCGACCCTTCTTGGAGAGGGAGGCGCTACTCACAGTCACCCACGCCCTTATCACCTCCCGGCTAGATTACTGCAATGCGCTCTACATGGGACTACCCTTGAAGAGTATCCGGAGACTGCAATTGGTGCAAAATGCAGCTGCGCGAGCCGTGGTGGGTGTGCCCAGGTACACCCACGTAACACCTGTCCTCCGCCAGCTGCATTGGCTGCCCATTAGTCTCCAGATACAATTTAAGGTGTTGGTTTTGACCTTTAAAGCCCTACATGGCTCAGGGCCAGGCTACCTTCGGGACCGCATCCTGCCGCATACCTCCCCATGACCGGTTAGGTCCCACAGAGTTGGTCTCCTCCAGGTCCCATTGACCAAACAATGTCGGTTGGCGGGGCCTAGGGGGAGAGCCTTCTCTGTGGGAGCTCCCTCCCTGTGGAACCAACTCCCTCCGGAGAGCAGGGCCATCCCCACCCTGCTGGCCTTCTGTAAAGCAATAAAAACTTGGCTCTTCCGGCAGGCGGGGTGAAAGTGAGACCGAGTAGATTATCCCGGGGTCTCCCCCCTTTAGTTATGAATGTTGGAGATCTTCTTTTAATTTTTATATCTTTTTAATTGTTATATTTTTTTTATTGTAATGGATTTGACATGCTGTGAGCCGCCCAGAGTCCCCCGGGAGTTGGGCGGCATACAAATCTATTAAATTAAATTAAATTAATTAAATTACTGACAATCATAAACAGAACAGTTGACAGAACAGCCAGGCACCAGGGTAATTTTATAATAATTTTAATGAACTTAAGACATAGCAATAAACAAACTTCTATAATCATATTGAAGATTCTAGCAACATGCAATAAAACATTTTCTACAATATCTACATCTATTTATCTTAATGTACAGCTCATATTAAGTACTTTGCTCCATGTTTTCTCCCATACAAGTGATGTCAGGGGGAAAATGTCTGCATCAGATCAAGTTATAAAAGTAGAACCTTAATACCATTAAAATCCACTAATTCAAGTAATCCTAGAAAATTAAGAACTGCCTCAGTAAAAAATAAAAATGAGAGGAATTAAGTATATCTTGAATATTATATAAATTGAGTTGCACACTTTGCATTATTTTTCAAGATCTTTTCTGTAATTTTCTATAAATATTTGAAGCTAATATTTAGCAGTAAGATTTTTTTAAATGAATTGATGTTACGTTGAGCAATTAATGGAATAGTACAAATTATTGTTTTTGTTGTAGCATTGTATATATCATGGTGGCCAGCAAGAGGGACCTGGAATGGGTCCTGAACTTTTTATATATATACACACACAAGCCTGATCATCTTTCTTTTTTTCTTTCCTTTCCTTTCGTCTCTGTCTGTCTGTCTGTCTGTCTGTCAGTGTCAGGCAAGGTAAAGGTTCCTCATGTCCTACAATTCTTTCAGTTCATTAGTTCTATAAAAGTTCTTGAAAAACTGTGTTGCTTTCACCACAGCTATGTCTTAACTAGAAGCAGAATTTTATCGAATATAACCTCTCACAGATCAACAGTTAAGATTAAAAGAAAAACAGATACTATGGTATGAATGTTATTATCTAAAGTATTTATTCAAATTGAGCTTAATTGAACTTACCTTCAATTAAGACTGAAGTCCCATCATCTATCCCTACAAATGATCTTGTCTGAAGGTTCAGATCTGAATTAGCTGATCCACACAGAATTATTTTAAGATTATGAATCTGATAATTAAGTATTTTCAGTTCCAGGAGTTGCTAAATTCCACAGAATTAGCAAGATCAATGTGTTTTATTGCAATGACTTTCTAAAACGTTTTTACATACACATACACAGTTCTATTACTATATTATTACTAGCTTAGTGAGATGGGCAGAATAAAAGTTTAAATAATAATAAAAATAAATATTAAAGCTGCCATATTTATGTCCGAGACTGAGAAAATTACCTTATATTAGTTATGAAACATTATTGCTACTAACAAAAAAGGATGATTTCTTAATCAATCTAGTTCTCTAAATTAAAAAAATATGAATTTCAATTACTGAGATTGATGGAAGTTTAAATGCATTTAAATGCATACTTTGATAAAAACAATCTGAGCATGGCATTCCATAATTGCTTCAAAGATTTTTCTTACTTCTGCAATCCTTTCAATATCTAATTTTCTACAAAATGTAGAGAAATAAAAATACAAATTAATGAAGAAAACAAGTTCCCAGTATAGTTTCAGTACAGAAAATTTATGTATTTATGCTCAGATTTATTCATCAGACTCCAGATTTCTGTCAAATTGTCTTGGAAACCTGAGCTTCTATTATTTTGAACTATTACTGTGTAAACTTAAAAATTAATGTTTGGGAGGGGAATCATATTTTTAGTCATTTATTACTTCAGTGGGTAGTATAGGACTTCTGATGTGCATTTCTTCAGCTATTTTTTTCCAATTTACAGTGATTTTCAACCAGTTGATTGTTATGCACTTCTAAGAGTTTCTCAAGCATAGGTGTTTATCCTGTTGAATAGCAATAACATTGTTAACAGGGAGAGTGACAGGCATATACCGTATTTTTCGGAGTATAAGATGCACCGGAATATAAGACGCACCTTAGTTTTTGGGGAGGAAAATAGGGGGAAACAATCTGCCTACCAGGTATTCATCTGGCTAGCATCCTTAGTCTGGTCAGCTTCAGCACATTATTTTATCCCCTGGTTAGGACTTAAAAAAACCTTCTTCTGAGAGAGTAACAATGAAAAAGCATGCAAGCCAGTAAGAGCTGGGAAGATAGTTAGCACCTGGTTAGGGCTAGAAAAAAACCTATTCGGAGCAGCTTCAGCACATTATTTTATCTCCTGGTTAGGACTTAAAAAAACCTTCTTCTGAGAGAATAACAATGAAAGAACCTGCAAGCCAGTAAGAGCTGGGAAGATAGTTAGCAACTGGTTAGGGCTAGAAAAAAACTTATTCGGAGCAAGTAGAGCAATGAAAAAAAAATCTGCAAAGACTTAGGGCTGAAAAAACATTCTTTGGAGAGTGTAACAATGAAAAAGCCTGCAAGGTAAGAGCTGGGAAGATGTTAGCACCTAGTTAGGGCTGGAAAAAAAAGCTACATTCGAAGTATAAGACGCACACAAATTTTCAGCCACTTTTAGGGAGGAAAAAGGTACGTCTTATACTCCGAAAAATACGGTAGCTTGATATTTTTTCCCAGCATGTAACACAGCATGTAGAGATTTAGTACCAGCTACCATTATTTTGTAAAGTTCTCCCTCTCTCAAAACACTATACAGGATGAGCGATACCACTGTACAGAACTTATTTTCCATAACACTCTCATGCAGCAGGCTCAGTGCAAGAAAACAATGGTCCAGAAAAATAAGTAAGAATAAGAGTTCACTGTGACATGCCTCAAGTAAAGCCTGATCTTGTGCAATGTTCCAAAGAAGTTAGAAGTATAGATATCTGTTGCTTGAAACTGTGTGGCATTAGCAACACTGCCTATGTGTAATTTGTCATTTGTGGCAGATCTCCGTGATCATGTTTACACATTCTAAATGTATTTGCAACCTGGTCTAACACTTAAAATAACGAGGGAAATAAGTTTGTCATGTTAATCCCTCCAGAATGTGGATGATGAGCCCTTCCCCCTTCACTTTCGGCTATGAAAATCTGGAAGTTGAGCCTTCCTGCGGTTTTTCACTTTGGAAAATATGAAGAGTGCCTTAAGCCAGGCCTTGGGAAATTAGCACTTGCAACCACTTCAATAAAGGAGAAAGGTATAAGCAGCTGAAGCTGGCTGTCAGAGGAGCAGCATTTTGCTTCCAGCTGCTCAAGTTGGATGTGCGCAAGATGGATGAAAGAGGAAAGGATTTCTCCACTTCATTTCATGTTTAGTTACTTTGAAAGTTAAGGTCATATAAGGCTGAACCTACACAAAAGTATAATCCAGATTCCATGTGAGAAAATGTGATCTTGAGACATCTGTTTCAAGTCCACCACTAGCAGAACTATTTTGAAAAAAAGGGCTAAAGAATTTTAAGAACTTACATTCATTTCTGTTAAGATATTTGAAGCAAGAGTCCCTGCAAATTTTCAACATTCAGAAGAAAAGATTAAGTGCAAAAATTATCTGTAAAATCACAGTTCTTACCCAAATAGACAGCAATAATTTCTCTTTTGCATTGTTCTTGAAGTTTCTAAAATAATGTATATATAGTTCAGAACATTTTAAAGAATGTCCTCACACACATTCTTCATTTGCATACAAAGGTAATCTCTTCCAATTATTAAATACAAGCTTATCCATTAAATGCAGAATCAAATCTCAGTCATGTTTTCAATACTAATCCACTTAGGTTACTTGTAAATGTTTAAACTATAATTCTGTTGACATCACAATCAACGTTGTGTAAATAACATTGTGATGTCAACAGAATTGTAGTTTAAATGTTTACAAGTAACCTAAGTCAGTGGTTCCGATTATACTTGATACTTTTGACTATTGAATACTTCCCAAGGATCTAGGATATTGTTCAATATATGTACTCTTCCAAGTAATGCTACTTTTTTGTAATTGATGAGCTCAGATTCTGTCCATTCGTATTG
Organism: Diadophis punctatus similis; assembly: GCA_023053685.1. NCBI lineage: Eukaryota > Metazoa > Chordata > Lepidosauria > Squamata > Dipsadidae > Diadophis > Diadophis punctatus. Next base: position 65,861,327 of record JALIGW010000001.1, on the reverse strand, counting down.
TATCCAATCACTTTCTCAAATTTTTTGATATAGCACCAATTGCCGCCAATACTATTTTTTCCCCATATTTGCTTGTCTATTTGAAGGTTTTTCATATTTACGAATGTTTCTAGTTTTTTCTCATTTACCCTTCTATCTGCAGCTACTGCTTATTACCCATACTTGTTTCTTTGTAACTATACTCATCCCTGGCTTATAGACTAAAGGATGATGATTTTCCTCTTGAAGCTTGCTTGCTTACAATATATAATAGAATGCGTAGGAATTCTACTCAGAATCTTGAGAGACCTTAGTCAGGATTATTTATTTTTAAGATGTATAAGGCCTCCCAACTCATAAATAATAAAAGCATACAATAAATAAAAAACACCTATAAAACAAAAACTAGACTACCGTGTTTCCTCAAAAATAAGACCCTGTCTTATATATTTTTGAACCCTGAAATAAGCGCTTGGCCTTATTGTCATGCACTCAAAAGCCCGATTGGACTTATTATCAGGGGATGTCTTATTTTGGGGGAAACAGGGTATATATAAATATAAACTATAAAATGGCTACCAAACACACAACAAAACAGGGGGACTCCCACTCAATTGACCTTGTATGCATGGGGAGACAGCAAATTCTAAATGACTTTTGTAAAAGTTAATGAGTACGGTCTGTTGTATATTGAGAAAGATTGATAAAATAATCTGATCCAGAATAAGAGAAATTATGAGACCCGGTGTTATGTAATGAATATAGTCCTGGACTGAGACTTATTGAGGAGGAGGAGGAGATCCTATAAAGCTCAATGCCTAGCCTTGGGCCAGTTGCCATCTCTTAATCTAATATGCTTCAGAGTCTTATTGTAAAAGTTACAAAAAGTTACTGAAGGGAGAAGATTTTACGTTTAGTACCTTGGTAGAATAATGCTAGGGAATGTAATAATTAATTTTATTAGAACAACATTGTATAAACTTGCTTCTCAACCCCTTAAACCAGGGGTGTCAAACTTGCGGCCCAGATGCGTCACGTGCTGGCCACGCCCACCCCCAGTTTAGCGAAGGAGAAAAAAGTCACGATACGTGACAAACACTTGACGCCGGAAGTTTGACACCCCTGCCTTAAACCCATCAACAGTATGCAACAAAACAATGAAAGATGAACAGCTTTACATCTCTTTACTTACTGGCATTCTATGCTTAACAAGTTGACATAGTATGTGGGGGTGCAAGCCACAGCATCTCATGATGTTGTAATTTTGTTTTGCTATCATTATTGCGACATTATTATAATTTGTAAGTTATTTTGAATCTTGCTGGATGGAGCAGGATACAAAAATATTTATTACATAAATACATTTTATACAGACATGTTCAACAACTGTACAATTAAACCAATAGAGCTGGCCACGTAATTCCTAGTTACCTTGATGCAAATAGACAATTACATCTTAGCTATATTTCTGACTTTATGCTATCGTACATCTGATAATTTCTATCATTGGTTACCATGTGCTATGTTGATCACCTTAGGTTGCTTACGGAATCTAAATTCTCCTTGATCTTGAAATTAGGAAACTATGAACTCTATTACTGACTTGGGCATAAAGCCAGATAGGAGACTTTGGGGCACTCATTCTCTCTTAGCCCTAGGTCAATGGCAAATCATTTTTCAAAAATGTTGCGATGAAAACTACAAAGACTTTCCATGTAGGTGCCAGGAGTCAAGACAAAAAGAAAGTTGTTAGTAAAGCACTGTAGATTTAGTAACATTTCATAATTTAGGGGATTATACATTCACAAGAAATTATTTCTAACATTGCCGTTTCATTTCCACTGAAGTATATTTTTTTCTTGTATTTACAAGATATTTCACATCTCCTTTCCACACTGATCTTGTATGATGAACCAGTATATTTAAAACTCAAAGCAAGTTTACTTTTAAAGTTTTATTTTAAAATGGAAAGTATATAATTCTTTGCAATGTTAAAGTAATGTTTTCTCTTAAGAAGCTGATATGAATTTGAAAGATGAAAAAGTTAAGATTTTCATCAGCTTTATCTCAACCACAGAATCCAAACACTATTTATAGAAGTAGACATAAAAAAGACACAGAAGTAGTATTTATCATGTCGCAGATCATCATGGGTTTATTTTAGATTTACAGATATAACCTTTTAGATAAATCCATGCAAACATCACTGCGTTTCTTGACAAGTTGTATAACTGAAAACCTTCACACAACAGTATTTTTGTAGCTCAGGGATTCAGTCAGGCATGTAATGTCTGGTTATATGATGGAAATCCAATCCAGAGAGCAAAATTCAGATCTTCCATTTCTTCTGAGTTAGGCAGCTGCTAAACAATTTAACACAAACAGTTACTGTACCACAATGTAGTAAAATAAAATGTGATTTTTAAATCATGCAAGTGACCTCAATATGCAGAGTCCAATTGATGGGCCACAACCTTACCAAAGATTTTCTTTCTCCAAAAGTGAGTTGATAGATATTTCTCCTTTGCTCAGTGAGATGGCATCCACACAGGATTTTATACAATATGGCATCACAGTCTTGATTACAGGTGTAGTTCAACAAGATAATAACAAGTAAAAAAATGCAGAACAATCTTCTGCATGATGAAAAATGCAGAACACTTTTCATGCATTTTACATTTTGTGCAATGAAACATGCAAAACGTTTCAAAGTAACTTTCTGCTCAAATGGTTCAGCAAGAGCCTTCTTTTTTTCTCAAGTCCTGAACACCTGTCCTTGCGCTTGTCAGTGTTGCACTTGGAATGTTATTTATAAAAGCTGTATAAATCAGAAACCATAAAAAGTCAAAGAAAAATGTAAAAAGTAGTCACAGTTTTACAGAAATAATAATTAAAAAACAACAAACCATAGCCGAAACACATATTATGGATGAGAAATCCATTTTTAATGGCTGGAAGTCCAAGACTGAAAAAGAAATATTTTACACAATCAGATATATACAATACAGTTTATATTTTAGTCAGAATTTTAGATATATTTTTTTTACAAAAGACTTGCAAGTTATAAATTTTCAACGTATTAAGCTAAAATATAATATTTACAAAATTTCAACAATTGCTGCTTAAAAGATTTGGAACAATTTTGTCTGTACTTACCAGGTGCTCTGCAGATTTGTCAGTTACTTCTGAAGCCAACTTATTTTTAACTTCACATTTATCATCATTCTTTTCTTCCTCTGTCTTTGTTAGTTTATCTATGGATGTCTGCATCTGATTCTTGAGACTGTACAATTCACCGTCACCCGAACCCCCCACTTCTCCAGATTCCTTTAGTTTTGGAAAGATGGATTCCATGCATGTCACAGTTTGGTTTTGTACATTTTCCCCACCACAGCTCCACAATAGCTTATCAGGCATGTCTCCTTTGCTACTATATGGGAGTTGGGGCATGGAAACAGAAGGCATATCTTGCAATTGAACAAGGGACATGCTTACTTCTGCCATGTCAGCCTTTGATGCAGAAGACACCACATGTGATGCATCTGAAACCACTGAGCAAAATTTCTCCTCTTGATCATCAGGGGTAAATGCAACAAAATTAATTATTTCGGATTCCATCACTGGTTGGTCAATGTCCAACTCGCTCATTTTGCTGGACTCTAAACAAATAGGTGCAACCATTTCTAACTTTGGACTGTCTGCGTTGTCCTCATTTAAAATTTCAGTTGGCAGAATATCCACCTCTTCGTGTTCCACTGTAATATTTCCCAGAGTGAAATCAATGGTTTCTAATTCCAAATTAGGTTTCAGTCTGGGAGAGTCCATAGCCTTTGTTTCATCAGATTTTGGAGAGACTCCTTCATTTTCTAAATCCAGAGAAAAAGTAGTAGACTGTTCAAAAGTAAGTTCTGGATATGTATTGTTTAAGTCAAAATTATCAGCTGTTGAGGTATTCAATACTTCAGTATTCAAATCTGTGAAGGAAAGGGTCATCTCTCCAAGATGCCCAATACTGATTTCTGTTGGAAGAGGATCTAGTGATTCTTGGCTCATTTCTGGCTGAAGTGTTGAAAAATTAGCACTTTCTGTTTCTACAGTTCTTCTTTCTTCAGTGCCACTTAATTCCAAATCAGAGGCAGATGATTTTTGTGCATGTTTTATAAACAGGAATTCCACATAATTAGGTTTAATTTCATTTGTAGAAGAAATACTATCCAACTCTTCTGTTTTTTCCACTTGGAGTTCCTTGGTTTCACAGCTTAATGGGAATGGATTAATTTGTTCACGTTTCTCTTCTATGGTATTTATTGTTGTTACATTAACAAAGTTCTCATTTGTAATCTCTTCAGATTCTAGAATGTTAACTACACTGAAATCCTCACCATCCTTTAACTGAGAACCATTCAAATCCTCTTGTTCATTGTTTGTAAGGAAAGAGTCTAATTCAACGTTTTTTAGCTCTGAATCTGAATACTGGACCTGAGGATTTTCCCCACTATTGCATTCCTTAGTATCCAGTTTTATATCAATTGATAATTCTTTAGAATAACTGTCATTTTGCACAGAATCAGAGACAGTTTCTAGAAGATTGTTGGAGATTTCTGAGAATTGTGTGACGGATCGATCATCAGAAATGTCGAGTTCTGTTGTCTCAAGGCTGATAGATGGCTCATTAAAGCCATCCAAAGGAAGAGGGCTCATTTCTTCTATCTGCACAGCTAACTCACTTTTCTCATGTTTAGATGATGTCTTGTTAAATTCAGATGGAACAGGAATTCCCACTTCTTCCTCATTTTGGAATGGGTAAGAGGTACTTCTTGCTAAATCATCTGCTTCTGACAATGTAGACTGTATATCTGAAAAGGAGACTTTTTCTAATTCCCTCTCAACAGCGGTTTTGATTTCAGTAATTTCCTCAGTTGCCATCATTTTGTCATCTTTTACTTCCTCTGCTTCTGGGTTCCTAGCCGAGGAAGTGTACACGCTGCAAAGAGATTCCTCTGAAACAGGATTACAACTTGGCTTGGAATTTACCTGTAGACTTGTATTTTTCTCCTTCTCTGTAGGATTCAATTTTCCTTTTTCTGAAAGTGCAGAATTCACTAGCTTGCTCTCAGCTGGATTCCTCCCACTACTGTTGTAAAAAATGTCATACAGATCTTTAGCATTGCCTGCAGCCAGAGAAGAGTTATTGTTCTTTAATTTTTTAACATGCTCCCCAAAAACAGTTGGTGGCGGCAAGGGACGAGGACACATGGGCATTTCCAATATGTTCTTATCATCCTCGGATACACCGGGTGCCATATCATCTGCCAGGATAACCACTTGTTTTGGTGGCGGAGGGGGTTGAGGGACAAATACTATTGGCGGTGGCTGCGGTACACATAGTGACAGTAGTGGTGGTCCTGGAGGCAGTGGCAGTAGAGGAGGGCGCCTATGTGGCCTCTCAAGAGATTGCTCATTTGATTTTGTCATGTGTGAGACATCTTGTTCTTTCACCATTGCTGCAAGCTCCCGTGCCTTTGTCTGAGCTTTTGCCACCACCTCTGCATGCTCCTGGGCCTTTGTTACATTTGTATGTTCCACGGCCTTTGCCTCACTTTCATGCTTGCCTTCCTCTGCTTCTTCCTTTGTATCTTCCTCCTGTGATCCCTTTAAAACTACTACTTCTCCCCCAAATGCTTTTGATATAATATCTGGTGCCAAAACAATGTCTGGATTTCCCTCTTTGACAACTGGCAGAGGTTTGGCAGTGGTACCGGAAGATTTTATAGACAAAAAAGTATTTAGGGGTGCTGGCTTGCTTACTGTTGTAACTGCAGTCTTCCTTAGAACCATCACTGGGATTGGTAAATTGGGGCGGATTTTGGTTTGCGATGAAGTTGAAACAACTGGTGTCCAGGGGCTTGTATGTGGAATGACGGTTTTTCCAGATAACTTAATTGCAATTGGCTTTGAATTTTGCTTTCCAGATTGGGACTTACTTTCTTTACCTTCCTCGGGGCTCTCTTCTTTAAAAACACCTATATCTTTCCCCTGGTTTTTTTCATCTCTCTCACTCTTTCTCCAACTAAATTTTCCAAAAGTGGTTAGTTTTGACTCCTTTTCTGATTCCTCTTTTCTCTCTTCCTTCTTCTCCATTTCTTTGTCATCTTTCTTCAATTTAAGTTTAATCCCACATTTTTCACCATTAGGGGTTTCTTTCCTTTTACTCATTTCACATTCATTATTCCCATCTCCTAGTTCTTTGATATTCTCTGTTTCTTCTTTCTTTGCTATTTTTGTTGTCTTCTCATCTTTTTCCTCTTTTTGTTTTTCACACAGTTTCCGTCTCAGCCTGCGTTCAGTTTCCTGAATCACAGACAATCCTGCCTGATGATCCAGATTCCGCCTTTCTTCATAGAGAGGATTCTCATCTACATGTTTCTGTGGGATGGAAAGGAAACATTTCAGCACTGTTAATCCATCAATTAATGCATCAATTATCCACTGGAATAAGTCTAGATTCTTAATTTATTCTCTTTCTTATTCCACTACCTGATGAATTAATTGTATTTACTGGAAAAGAGGTGGGGGGATCAGAATTTATACCTTTTAAGTAGCACAAGTCAAACATTAAAAACTTTCTGAATTTCTACTAAGTTAAGAATATTGAGATGATATTTCTAACAAAATGAAAAAGACAAATTGCCAAAATAAATATACAAAAGTGAAATAAAGCCACATTCAAAAGTTATAACCTGCTTTATATTAAATCATATTTCTGAATCTTCAGCAGAGTTTGTACTTGCAGCAGCAGTGGGTTGCTCCTGGTTCGGCCCGGTTCTAAGAACCAGTAGCGCTGGCGGTGGGAGGCTCCACCCACCCGCCCAGGACGCTTCTGTGCATGTGCAGAAGCTTCTGCGCATGTGCAGAAGCTTCTGCGCATGCGCAGAAGTGTCACGTGCACACACGAGCGCACGCACAAACCAGTAGTAAAGGGTTTTAGAACCCATTACTGACTTGCAGGCAATAACTGCCTAAGGTCAGAGAATATCATGGCTTTGTCCTGCCTTTAAAATCGCTTTTAAAAGACAGGGCACTAATTATGATATGCACCGATGAATTATACAAAACTAATATTCTGGACACTAACCTTATATTTTTCATTATGTAGATGACTTTTGACATGTTGTTCTGCTGATATCTGGTCTCCAAAGAATTCACTGCAGAGTTGGCAGTAATATCCAGTGACTGGGATAAGAAATTCAGAACCTAAAATGCCCCCCCCCACAAGATTCAGTCACAAAAATTGATTAAGAAACTATGTAATTTTAGCAAGCACAAAGCAACAATTAAAATATTATCAGCAAAATATACTATGGCTCCTAAACACAATTCCTGTTAGAATAATCTGATCTGACATTTTAAATAAAAACCTGTTTTTGTCCATCATTCCTTATTACAGTTATTTCAATCAGTATTGAGATCAAATATAAATTGCTTTTCCACTTCTATTTACTTCTGAAGTAAAGCATTAATCAAGAAAAAAATTGCTTAGAAATTAGAAAAAATGTAAAGAGTCGCCAGAATCATGAGATAGGCAACAACTAAGTTTCATTGATTGATAGATAAATAAACAAACAAACAAACAATCAAAGTTGTACACTGCTTAACATTACAATGGCCTGTAACAGTATGCTTTGAGCAACTAAAGGTAAGACAGACAGCATACCTTTGGCTGGAACAGGTATTTTGTCAATTCGTTTTGTGACTTCCTGCTTTGCTTCATTTTGAGTCTTTACTGCCCAGGGTCTGTTATATGGATCCAGGGTCTATTTGCACAATGACACAAACATATAGACTGATACATGAAAAAGAGGCTTGGCTTTTGGTCAAAGTTAAGATTAGTCAAAAAGAAATTGATATCAGCAGCATACAGTATGTGGAAGAATTGCTATCCCTCTCTCCACTACAACTTACTACAAATGAAGTATGAAAAGTTAAAACGTATCAGTATGTGTGTATTCTATCATCTCACAGACTGCAGTCAAATCAAACATCTTGAATCTCCAAGGACCTATGCAAGGGTCCTTTATGTAGACTTCAGCTCAGCATTCAATACTATCATTCCAGATATTTTTCTCACTAAACTAATTCAGCTAGCTGTGCCTGACCACATCTGTAAGTGGATCATAAGCTTTCTAACAGATTGGAAGCAGCAGGTGAAGCTAGGCAAAATCACATCAGATACCTGCACAATTAGTACAGGTGCCCTCCAGGGCTGTGTGCTCTCTCCATTACTCTTTTCTCTCTATACCAATGACTGCATCTCAAAGGATCCCTCTGTGATTGGTCTCATTCAAGATGACGATGAATCTGCATACAGATGGAAAGTTGAACAACTGGCCCTATGGTGATGTCGGAACAATCTTGAACTGAATACATGCAAAACTGTAGATATAATAGATTTTAGGAGAAGCCCTCCTATTCTACCACCTCTTGCAATACTAGACAACACAGTTTTGTCAGTAAAGTCCAGGGTGTCAAACTCAAGGCCCCTGGGCCAGATCCGACCCACGGGGTGTTTAGATCTGCCCTATGGGGCTGCCCTGGAACAGCGAAGGACCGGCCCGCAGTGCCTCTGCCAGCGAAAACGGAGCTCGGGAGGGCAGCACACAGCCCTCCTAAGCTCCGTTTTCACTGGCAGAGGGTTGCAGGAGGCCATCCCAGCCGAAAACGGAGCTTGAGAGGGCTCCATTTTCACTGGCAGAGGGTTGCAGGAGGCCATCCCAGCTGAAAACGGAGCTTGAGAGAGCTCCATTTTCACTGGCAGAGGGTTGCAGGAGGCCATCCCAGCCAAAAACGGAGCTTGCGAGGGCTCCGTTTTCACTGGCAGAGGGTTGCAGGAGGCCGTCCCAACCGAAAACTGAGCTCGCGAGCTTTTCACTGGCAGAGCACTCGGGCCACCACAGGCACCGATACTACAGGCGTCCCCGACACTGATGTGGCCCTCAATGAAATCAAATTTGACACACCTGGTAAAGACCTTCAAGTTTCTAGGTTCTATAATATCTCAGGATTTAAAATGGACACCTAACATCAAAAACATCATCAAAGAAGCACAACAAAGAATGTTCTTCCTGTGCCAACTCAGAAAGCTCAGAATGCCCAAGGAGCTGCTGATACAATTCTACCAAGGAATTACTGAATCTTTCCATTGGTTATTTTGCACCTCTATAACTGTCTGGTTTGGCACAGCAACCAAACAAGACACAGACTTCAACGGACAGTTACGACTGCAGAAAAAAAAATTGCAACCAACCTGCCTTCCATTGAGGACTTGTATAATGCACGAGCCAGGAAGAGGGCTGTGAAAATATCTATAGACCCCTCACATCCTGGACATAAACTATTTCAAATTCTTCCCTCAAGACAACACAGTGATGGCTAACCTTTTTTTCCTCGGGTGCCGAAAAAGTGCGCATGCACGCAACATGTGCGTGCGTGCCGCCCCCCTAATGCAATGCTGCCCCGCAAGCCCCGCCACCCCTCGCATGCGTGGGCAACCCCCATGCTTCCCTGCCCCTCACGCATGTACAGGTGACCCCCCCCCACGGTCCGTTTTGGTGCTAGAAGACCCAGGAGGCTTCAGGGAGGCCTGCTAGCACCAAAATGAGGGGGGGGGCGATCCCCAATCTTCACAATTTCTTTTCTCAGCGCACGCTGGTTTCCTTCTGGATTCCTTCTGCAATCTCCCCTTTCCCCAGTGCAGCGCATGGAAATGCCCCGCCTCCGTGCATGCGCGGCAGAGACCCGAAGACCAGCTGGCCAGTGGGAGGCACGCACATGCGCAGTGGGGCTTGGCTGGGCGATGGCTGGCATGCCTGTAGAGAGGGCTCTGCGTGCCACCTGTGGCACGCGTGCCATAGGTTTGCCATCACGGCTATAGGGCATTGCAAGCCAAAACAGCCAGACACAAAGACAGTTTTTCCCCCATACTATAACTCTGCTAAACAACTAATTCCCACAACACTGTCTATGCCCTAGGATGTCAAACAACCTAGTAGGGCTGTATTACTTATTATCCTCTCATTTGTCCTATTACCGATTTCCTTAGATTCTTATGACTATAATTTTGTTGTTGTATCTCATGATTTCTGTTGCTTATTTCTATTTAATACCCCATTATGACTTACGTTGATTGTTTAGTATCCCATGACTGTTACTGAGTGTTGTATCTATGATTTATGATAATTGATTTTATGATTATGATAATCACTTGTTGCTTGTATGTACACTGAGAGCTTATGCACCGGAGACAAATTCCTTATGTGTGTCCAATCACACCTGGCCAATAAAGAATTCTATTCTATTCTAAAATGACAGCTTTTCCGAATTTGCTTATGGTAGAGACACTATAGAACAGGGATGTCAAACTCACGGCCCATGGACCGGATCCAGCCTGTGGGATGCTTAGATTTGGCCCGCGGGGCTGCCCTGGAAACAGCAAAGGACCAGCCTGCGGTGCCTCTGCCAGTGAAAACAGGCTCCCAATCTCAGTTTTTGGCTGCAATGGCCTCCTGCAACCCTCTGCCAGCGAAAACAAGCCTATTTTTACTGGCAAAGCTCTCGGGCCACCACAGGCACCCCTGACAAGAGTGACAGCAAGTTGGCCACCCGCAACCTGGCCACGCCGCCCCTCGCCCCCTCAAGGTCAAACACAACTCTGATGCGGCCCTCAATGAAATCAAGTTTGACACCCCTGCTATAGAATATACTACATAAGTGGATTTATTCCCAAGTACATTGGTCAAAAAACAAGATATTTCACATATCACATAAGATGCCACAAAGTTTCAGTTTCTGTAAGAGTTTAGGCTTTAGTGACATTTTATTGACATTTAGTGACATTTATATTTTATTGATAAATATAGATAGAATAATGGAAGTCCAATACTGGCTGCTATGCAAGTCAATTTTAAGTAAATATAACGAATTTGGTAACCATGCTAAATAAACAAGCAAACAAACTTTTTAAAGGCATACTTAATTGGCATGGGACTCTGCCATTAAAAATATATTTATATATATTTTATATACATTTATATATTTATATATTTTTATATACATTAATGACAAATTGATGAGTGGACACATACCTGTCTATGTTTCTTATTATGCATATGTGTGAAGAAATCAAACATAGTTCCACAGGTAGTATTGCAATCTTTACACCAATGGTTCCCTGTATCATAGTAGTCATAAATACTGGTCCCTTGCAATGGCTGTGAAGAAGATTCCATAGGCTTAGGACTCATTTCCTTGAATCGGTCACTATTAATTTTTGATTCCTACATTAAAAAAAAACATCTATAAGGTATATAGGAGAGTTCCTTAAAACCAGCTTTTAGTAAATCACACACACACACACACACACACACACACACACACACACACACACACACACGTTGTGTCTATGTGTGTATAAGAGACAGACAGAGAGATCATATACTGGTCAAGCCAATGAAAATTTCATCGTTTCAGTGAGCTGGAATTATCTCTTTCTCAGGCCTAGAAAGAGGCAATGGCAAAACTATTTCTGCAATGTTACAAATAAATCTGCAGAGAATTGTCCAGGCAGTCAACACAGCCTCAAAGGCACAGAACGTGTGCACACACACACGCTCTCTTAAAAATAGATGGCAAAAAATGCCCTTTCTTTCATACAGGCTATAATAAGTTAGCATCAGTACCTAGAATTTACCTTGACTAGATCAGAAGTTTTCTCCTGAGTCCTTGCACTTTCTGAAGAGTCTTTACTTTCTGAAGATAGTTTCCGGGATTTCTCTAAAATATTAATCCCCAAGATCTGGGCTACCTTGTCAAGTTCAGATTGTTTCTTCTCTGCAGCATCAGCATTCATCTTCAGCTGAGCTATTTCCTTCGCAATGTTGTCTTGCAATCGGTTGACTTCTATTAGCAAGGGATCTTTATGTCCATCCTTCTCCCTCCGTTTCTTCCTCAGCAATTCCCCTGAACCAAACAAAGTGGTTGAATACAAAAGGCAACAAAATTATGTTCCCAAATGCAAAATGATTGTAATCATTAACGTTATTAAATAGCATGGCTCACCCAAATGTCACAAGGGGTGCACCACTGTGTGTAAAACAAGCTAATGTTGCCTATACTCATATATGATGCACCTAATAAATTCTGGGATGCATATAATAGAAAGGAAGCAAACATAACCCATTTAATCCAGCTGACTATATAATATCAAACTCTTATTTAAAAATATCCCAGGAAAAATGGGGCATGAGAAGAAACAGTACCTTGTTGTTTCGAAAGTCTGTTTAATTCAGCTCTGAGATAATGTAGCTTTTTTTGCCGTGCTTCTTGTTCAGCTTTCAACTTCTCAATTTCTTCTACTACCTAAAAAGTGTTGAAGAAAAAACCCGCATAAACCACCATCTTCCTTAGCAAAAGGTAAAGCAACATTGCAAAAATCAGTGTGGAAATGTACATTGCAACCTTGGATTCAAGTGATTTGAATAATCACTTTTGAGTAATCATTTGAATAATTGTGCAAATTTAGCTTTTATCAGAGATAGCATCTCTTTTGTTATATGTTGCATCTGTGTTTATTTTTCAGTGAAGGATCACATCAAAGTTCTTTAGCATTAACTATCTTCTGCTGGGAAGCATTATGGCCTATAAGTAAATTTTAAGTAAGTCACAAGTCATGCAGGATAAAGTGTATTTAAACCTATTGAAATTAATGAACTGAATATCTGCAATCATGTTTGGAATCAATCAATTCCAACACAGTACAAATGTTTTAAGCATTTTTAAATGTGTATTAAATAACCCAATGTATTATGTTTGATTTAAGCATTCATAATTTTACAATTTGTAAATGGTTTTCTTTACTACTGAATGAAAAACAAGCAACAATATAAGGAAATTACAATACAGAATAATTTTTCACCATGAATTCACTTAAAACCCATCTCCACGTTTGGTTTGTTCCTTAGCTAATATTTGTTAATTTTAATGTTAATATTTATCGTTTTAATGATTTAATGTCCTATATTGTTATTTTCATCATGTAGTAAGCTGCCCAGAGTCATTTGATAACAAGATGGGCAGTGTATACATTTAATAAATAAATTGGCATATTTCCAAGATTATGAACTAGTCCAGTGGTCCCCAACCTTTGCAGCTTGGTGGTCTAGCTGGTGGAGGGAGAGGAATTGGGACACACGAGTGGTGGGCTGGTGCGCACATGCGAACATGCACAGCTCGAGTTGCACAAGTTGAACTATGCACGCCTATGCGTGCCGGCCTGGCTCTGAATAGGCCACGGCCCGGGAGTTGGGGACCTCTGATCTAGTCTGTTTCATTCTAAAATACTAATTATCCTTGAAATCAGGGTCTAAAACATTTTTAGCACAAAATATTTCAAGGTTGAAATAAAATAAAACTCTTTTGACACCACAGCAAAATATTCTGTTTTGTCCCTATAATAAAAGAAAAAAAATGCAAGTTTCTGGTCAAAAAGCAACCTTTAAACTATTTGATCATGATATGGAATATCTTGAGTATTTCAAGCTCAAAACAGAACATATTTTTTTATAAATTACTTAAAACATGTTGAGTTTTATTTTCTCAGAAAACACAAACAACCTGACCATTCTAATAGAACATTTCAAGTGACGCTATTTTGCTCCAGGTTCAAAATAGTATTTGTTTCTCAAATTATGGATATTCCTATTAGAAATACATTTATGAAGTCTGTTTACCAAACCAAGTTTACAGAGCTTACATATGAATTACAATATAATTAAAATATTAAATGCAATCTAATCAATTTAATTTAAATTCCAGTATAAGCACCTACATTTTAATGAGTTTGGCCCTGCTGTTTATTTTCTGGAAGAGTCAAAAATGTACTTGCTTCCAGAACACCAAGAGGCTGGGAACATCCTTATCTCAAGGGCTAAGATATTCCAAACAAGTGGGACTTTTGCAGAGAATGCCCATTGTTGCACCCCTTTCCACCATACCTCATGGTAGCTGGAAACCCTTAGCAGGCCTTACTAGATGTTTGTGTAGGACAGATAGAACTACTGAGGAAATGAATTCCCTAAGACAGCAAGGCACTAAGCAATATAGGTCTATATTGGAAGAGACCAACATTCTATTCAGAAACCTACTGATAGCCAGTGCAGTTCTCACAGCAGAGATGAAATATGGCAGTATCATGACTAACCATCCAATATGCCTGCTACTGTGTTCAGGAGCAGCTTAGGTTTTCAAATGGTCTTCAAGTACCCATAAGATAAGCAAAGTTCAAAAAGAAAATTTAGTGAGATTGAAAAATATACACAGATGTTCATCATTTGAGGCCTTTAAATTATATATTTATAATGCAAATTTATATATTTAAATTATATAGATATATATAGATTTAAAAAGTACCCACCTTTTGTTTCCTAGAAGCTCGATTTTTGTCATCAGATATTCTTTCCTTGGAACCTCTTAGCGAAGGTTGAGAGAACGGAGAATGCAATTTTGAATAAGGAGCTACTGTGGGGATTTGCACAAGCACAGAGCCATCTCTTTTGAGATCAGAAGTTCCTTTGGCTGTGGAAACTGTCTCAATAACTCTGAGATTGGGCCGTGTTGGATTTGGTGGCACCGTTAGTGTGACAAGCCCATGCATATCTGTAAGCCCAGGGTCAGCCTGCTGAGCATACATGGGCCAGCCTGAAGCTGCATACGCCATGTAGTGTCCATACGGATCATAGCCAGGAGGGGCCATTGTGGGAGGAGGATAGTTTTGTGGTAATTGTGGTGTAGGAAAAGGTGAAAAGCCCGAAAGTCTGTACTGGGGAACAGAGGTGGGTGTAGGCGGCAAATTAGGAAGAGATGGTGGAGCTGATGGAATTAAAGATAGTGGGGGAACAGATTGCTCAACTGTGTCAACAGGATTATCTCTTCCTAACATTTTGCTTGTATTGTGCTCAGATTCTGTAACAGAGGATATAACTTTAGATAATGGATAAGAAGCAGTGGGTGAGAGAGAGTGCTTCTGGTTTGATTCTGGAGAATAAGTTTTACTGCGATTGCGACGCCTCTCCCACATTTCTGCTTTGGAAGAAGCTCCTGAATAACGATCAGGTGAACGAGATGACTTTTTCCCATGAAGACGTTCCTGAGTACGAGCAGCAAGTTTACCTATTTCGGCCACCCCAATGTCAAGACCAATAGTTTTAAGCAAATTATAAATCTTCTCATACTTTGGTCTGGGTTCATCTAATGATTCCGGTTTTACAGATGAAGGAGGTGGAGAACCTACTTTTTGGCTTACAGATTCCTTCCCATCACTCAATGTTAGTTTTTGAGTAGATGGAGAGCTGGTATTACAATCGTCGTCATCATCACCATAAAGAAATTTCTCTTCATCCTCAAGGTCATCAGGAAAACTGTTCCTTTTTTCTTCTTCCGTATTATTAGAGTCTGCCATGACCCCCAAAATGCCCAGAATACGTGAAAAGCCACTTCCATCCTGGCTGGCTCTTTCATGAGGAAGCAGGAAATCACCAGGGTGGTCAACAGACTCTGATGTTGACTCATGAGGCTCTTTTTGTTTTAGAAAATTTTCAGTGTTCTGTTCAGCAGGAAGTGTATTTTGATGTGGACCAGAAAATGGTCTCCAGTCAGGCTCACTGCCTTGAGTTTCCTTACTGGTAGACTCTGCAACTGCACTTTTGTTGAATTGTTTGAGGAAATTCTCTACCTCCAATGAAAAAGGAGCAACACTACTACGCTGGGGCAAAGAAGAATTATTTGAAAGAAGTGGGGGCTCTTTAATAGAGGAAGAACTGCTAGAAAAGACTTCAGGCTAAAAAAGAAAAAAAATCATCATTTGTTACTGCATTCCATAATTAATGTAATCAATAGTCCATTTCATAAGACAACATCTTCATATAGTTGGATTATAGTCAATAGTTTAAAACCCAAACAGGAAATTATAAAAAGAAAAAATTGAGACTGAAAAACACATACCGGTACTGGCAGGGGTGAAATTCAGCAGGTTCGGACAGGTTCTATAGAACCGGTGGCAGCAATTATGCGCAGTTTGGAGAACCGGTAAATCACACTACTGACTGGCCCCGCCCCGCCCCTCCCACTCACTCCTTCTCGGGCTCATACAGACAGAGCAAACATGAGGAGGCGGCAAAAAGCAGCCAGGTTGAATGCTAGACTTGGCCAAACTTTTCTGTTGGTTCTGTGGGCGTGGCTTGGTGGGCATGGCTTGGTGGGGTGGTGTCGCCCCACCTTGCTGTGAGTGACATCAAGTTGGCCATGCCCACTCAGTCACAAGACCCCCACCAAGCCACGCCCACCAAACTGGTAGGGGAAAAATTTGAATGTCACCCCTGTATACCGGTACATATTTCAAAATATTATGTGGTCACAGTACTCTATAGGTATTGCACAATTATATCTGAGTCACAACATTTATCTCTTTGATAAAGATGCTCAGAGAGCTGCAAAAAGTGTAAGTATCAGATGAATAATGGTAACATGCTCCAATGCAGTCCAATCTATTTTGCAATGTTGTGCTGCTGAGAA
Organism: Diadophis punctatus similis; assembly: GCA_023053685.1. Lineage (NCBI taxonomy): Eukaryota > Metazoa > Chordata > Lepidosauria > Squamata > Dipsadidae > Diadophis > Diadophis punctatus. Next base: position 65,844,725 of record JALIGW010000001.1, on the reverse strand, counting down.
ATAAAACTAATAATACAACAAAAATAGTGTCAGTTTGACTGTCTTGGTAATAACCATCCCTCTCCCATGTAGGAAAAGTGGAACGGTTGACTTGACCTCAATCATACTTACATACTTATTTTAATAGGTTTGGTGATCCTCATGCTTATACCTTGATCCCTGATTATTTGGGATCCCCTAACAGTAATTTACCTTGGCTTCAACATCATGGCTTCAAAATCTAAGGGACTGGTTTGGACAAAACTCAACAGCACTTTTTCATGCGGCTGTTGATAAAAATAGGATCGTCGACATGATCATCAACGTCCAATGACGGATATGGCACAAGAAGAAGAACAATAATTAAAAAGGAAAAAGGAAAAAAGTTTGTGTCAAAGGAATAGCAAAGGACGAACATAGTGACTAAGAAAAGTGAAAATGTTAAAAGCTTGCTTTGAGGAATTGAAAGGGGGTATTTTATAGTTCCAAAGACATTTTAATACTAAATTTGCATTTCAAAATCAAAACTAAAAACAGTTGCCAAAAAATACCTCAGTATATTAATATACTTGCTAAGGTAAGATTGGGCCCCACTTTGACACTCTTTCCCAAGATTCTGAAGACATGGTCCTGCCAATGGGCCTAGGGACTCCAGAATTATATGGAGTGCATTAAATGGCTCATTTGATCGTTGTTGCCAAGGGGAGGGGTTATTGTTTTTTATATTGTTTTTGTATTGGGATTTTATCCTTGTAAACCACTCAGAGTCACTGAGAATGAATTGGGCAGCCATATAAATTTTCATAAATAAATAAAAATTAATATCTACTATTTTTATTTTGTTCTCTAAAAATTAAGACAAAATATTTAGATTTTACCATATGTTCATGACTATTAGTAAGGTTCTTTTTTTTGACGCAGAGTTTTATGTCTGTTTGTAGAATAAACAGACCCTCAATTAATAATTAACATTATTTAATTTGGCTTACACAGGTAATCCTTGATTTACAACCATTCCATTTAACGACTGTACAAAATTAGGACCTTGGGAAAAAAGTGACTTACTACCTGTACTCACACTTGTGACTGCTGTACCTTCCCCAGGGTCACATGACCACAATTCAGGTTCTTGGCGAGTGGTCACATGATTGCGAATTGCAACGTTTTGTTTTTGTCAATTCTGGGCAAAAAAACACTCATTAGAGAAGCTGTATTCGCTTAATATCTACCGGTATGTGATTCGCTTATAATCATATGATTTGTTCAGCAAATGCTTTCATTTGCTTAACAACCACCATAAAAATTGTCATAAAATCAGGTCCAACTTGACTTACAACCATTGAGTTACAATGGAAATTCCAGTCCCAATTGATGGTTGTAAGTCGAGGACTACCTGTACTTATTTTTGTCTCAAATATGCCACCTAAAATTAACACCAAATTTAATCTTTCTTTCTCTGTCCTACCTTATCAAGGAGCTTGTGGATTCTGCCTAAAATAGATTAATTTAAATATTTAAAAAATTTAAAAAACAAAATCAATCTGAAACCAACACAATATCAGGTGTTCTTGAACAGCCTATATTGAATGTCTATAATCTCCTTCATTGTTGAGGATAGAAAATGTTTGTCCCACACTCACAACCCTTGAATCAGAATCTGTTTAGATACTTGTATATTCTAGATAATGCAGACCAACTGAGAAAGGCCAAAAGAAAGGTTGGGAACAACAGTGATTCTCAGTGCATTCTCTATGGAAGTGAATAACTAAAGTGAATTCAAGGGGAAATGTCTTCACACTTCCATAAATTTTATTGCAATGGGGGAGAAAGCTTCCAAGAAATTAACCACTTGCAAGATATCTAATGTAAAGTCATGAAAGTGAATCAAACTGATTACTCTAGAACAAATTATGACACACTGAGATATATGTTAATTTAAAATGTGTTACATTTATTTGTTATGTTTTTATTTTGCTTTTGTTAGCCATATTCTTCAAATGGACAGCCATATACTATGAATGAATGAATGAATGAATGAATGAATGAATGAATGAATGAATGAATGAATGGAATGAATGATCGATCATGAAACAGGTGACTCATAGGAGGATTCCACCATATAGAAGAACCAGACTGGATCTTTGGAAAAATATTATCTGTCTTAGCTTCTGGTAATTCGGTCCCTACAAGGTGTAACTTTCACTTCTTTAAAACCTATCAGACCATGCTGAAAAGACTACCTTTTAAAGCAGCTTTTTCAACAAAGCCCAACCATTTAACTGCTATCTCTCTGTTATGCTAATAGAAAGAACATGGCTTTCTTGGCTGCCACTCTATTATATCCATAAATTCATACTCAAAGTTTCTGGATAATTTCTGGATGACAATACAGGTCTGGAAGACGACCTAAGGGAATAGAAAACTTTCTATTCAGCACTTTCTTCTTTTTCTTCACCATGACCTAACTATTTTAGGATATCCTGTAAGACTAAAGCAAAGCAATACAGTATCTTCTCCCCCAATTTTCTCCTTCTACTATGGTACTTCTTCCACAGCCTTGACACTCTGATCTGAAGGCCAATAGAAATCACTAATCAATTCACCACTTAAGCCTGATTAACCACAACTTTATGTTACAAACTGACATTTGTGTATAGACAATTTGCTCTTTGTATGTTTAATAACCTAAGTTTGTTTATTGCAGAGCCCAGTGGGAAGCCAATCAAAATTCTGGACTGCACATATTAATACCGGTATATGTTTAGTTTCCTATTTTTTATTGAGTAAACTGATGTACATGTTAGTAAATTAATTATATAATATTACATGAATCTATAGATAAGATTCATTTTAATTAGAATATAGGACAATAGCCTTCATTTTTTTTTCATTTTTGCATATAAAATTAAAGATTTTTTCCCCCAAAATATATAATCTGACATCCTAGATTAGTTCAGCCCCTCCAAAAGCTGCAAACCTGGATGTAATACTTAGTGTGACAGAATAAGAAAATATAACATGGGGTATTCTATGAAGGTCTATAATGGAAATAGGGTACCTTAAAATGTGCTCCTCCTCCCTCATTCTGTAGCAGATAGCACCAAATTGGAAATGGGGAGTCACATAGAAAGCCCAGGAGGGATCCTAGGGGCTCTCTGAGCTTGCTTGTTTTCTTGCAGTCACTAGCACGGATGATGTTATCTAGTATGGGTAATGAAAAGTCTGCAAGAAAACAAGCAAGCTCAGACAGCCCCAAGGACCCCTCATTTTAAACCAGAGCTACATATATTCTCCTTTATTGATAGAAAGCCCATCTCTGAATTTTCAGAATATCAACCGAAGAAAGTGCCAACATCCAGTTAGTTAAAAATATCCAGGGATAAAGTGAAAAAGAAAAAAAAAGAAAGAAAAAATGGGAAGCAGGTCAGAAAACAAATCCTTACCCAATGAAATATAAATACAGGAAGGCCAGTTTCCCTCTCTCCACTGTAGAAAATGGACCTTCACAGTAAATCCAATGTTACATTTCCAACAGTGAAGAAGGGCAGCCTATAGTGCAGGGGTGGGTTCCTCCCGGTTCGGACCGGATCGCCCAAACCGGTAGCGACCTGCTCGTGACATCACTGTCAGTGCCGTTCCGTGCGCGCCACCATCTTTTTTGGGGATTTTTTTCCCCTTCTGCGGCTTGAAAAAGAGCCCTCCCACCCGCCCACGGGTGAATTCTGACCTTTATTTCTTCGCCCGAAGCACAGCTGATGAGCTCCTCAGCTGTGTTTCGGGCTCTTTTCTGCTTGAGTATGCGCGCAAGCCAAATCGCGCAAGGGGACGCGCGTGTGTGGAGCAAACAAGCAAGCGCAAAACATCGCGATGCGAACCGGTGGCAAGGGTAAGTGGAACCCACCCCTGCTATAGTGGGACATACCAAAATAATATCACTGTGCAGGAATATGCAGAATGCAATCAGACACAACCTATCCTCTGAAAGATACATTTGCCAAAGGAAGCAGAAATTTGAATATTCAGTTTGTAGTGTCTCAGGAAACAGAAGACCATGTGCATGTTTCTGCTTGGAAGCCATCAGTAGAGAATACAAATGAGACTATTGCATTCCTAGTTGAGTGTGCCATTATCCCCTCAAAACAGCAACACACTAAGCCAAAGTCATGTACAGACACCTATCTGGATATGGTTGAGATAGAAATCTTGCAACTTAATACAGACTCTTAAAATGACACAAAGCAGTAATCAAATGCTGTTGGGAAACAGATCTTAGCAGGGTGGATAAAAATTGATGATTTTTTTAAAATAAAAAAATCAGATGTTTTATTTAAATCAATTTTTTTTTATTTAAATCAGATTTTTTTGGATTTTTATCAAATTTATTTTAATAAAATGTTTTTGGAGTAAAAATCTATCTAAAGATAGCTTTCTATTTAAGATACATTAATAATTTAATTTATTCAGCATGAAATGGAGCTTAGTTATATAGCACGAGGCTGTATATTCTGCCATATTGGGACTGTCGTTGAGTCAACAGCGGATCAGAGGAGCTGCTGCTGCGAGGAAGAAATGACAGTTGCTCTTTAAAAATTACGATTTAAATCGAGTTGATTTAAATCAAGCCTTTTTACTAGTGATTTAAATCATGATTTAAATCCACCCTGGATCTTAGTAGTTCCTCATATGTTCAAAAAAGTCATTCCTCCTCCAGGAGGGCTTCTTCAGGAGGTTTGGGTCAAAAAGATGAATAATCACAGCTCCTGACTTTTGTGAAAGATGTAAACTGATTTTTTAGAATGAACACTGGATCTGGGCAGAGAACAGAAGTTATTACACAAAGATTCTTCTTTGAAGACCAAGTTCTGATAGTTCCTTGAAGAGATGACAGCCCCCCAAATTATTACTTTTGAACACAGATATGGCATCAGAAATTTGACAGTTCCAGTGTCGCTGTAGCTAGAATGAAGGACTGCTGAGGGGAAAACAACTGGAGGAAAAAACTAGCAGTGGTTACTCCTTCTGTCATGATTGTAGTGGTTAGAAAGGGCTTACCTTGCCAAAACAAACAGGACAGAGAAAAAGTAAAATAGGAAGCAATAGAATCCTTGGCAAAGCTTTGGGAAAATGCTTTTTTTGTAAGAATCAAAAAATCTGACTCTTAAGAGTAGAGCAAGTGAAAAGACCAATCCACTATGCAATCCATTTAGGGAAATGACTTCACACACAATGTCTAGAATTTGTTCTAGTCCTGCATACATTTTCAGCCTGGCCCACCAACTTTTGGGACTGCTGCTCCTGGCATGCCACTTAATGATTATGTGAGACTATCAATCTGGAAAAAGTTGCACAACCTAGTTTACTGCATACCAGCTTATCAATTCCTTATGATAGTTTTATGAATTCCAAAAGTAATCAGTTGTACATTTTGAATCATACAAATATAAGTCAACAATACAACCTTATTTCAAATATATAATTTACATATATATTATTTGATAAATCTATTAATATATACTTCTATCATCATTAAAAAAACTTTTTGTGTTTAGCAAATGTGCATTTTTAAACATATGTTTGGAGCGTATGAGTGGCAAGAGCTCCCACTTTTCATCTTGCAGGAGTTCAGTAAAAATTTAGACAGGTATTTTTCTCCATTCAACCTTTTTGTAAACAAGTAAACAAAAGCTCAGATATTTTTTCTGTGAATTTTGTAAGGCTAACAAAGGCATTTCCCCAATATCCCCAAGCATATTGAAACTGAACATGTAGCCATTAAAAATAATATATTCTTTAAGTTCTAAAATTTAGTTCACTGTGTATCACTAACTTTAGAAATACTTCTCTAGGATGACCATAATTGCTTAAAGACTTACAGACTGTGCCCTAAATTTTAAAACAAGTAAAGTCCTCATTTAGATCAAATGAAATCAAGCTGATAATTATAAAGGATTCATACTAAACCAACAATCTTCAATGGCATTTTAGAGAAATATGCCCATAAACTAACACAGTTGAAATTAAGCATTAAGGATATTTTAAAAAATTACAACTGACAGTAACAAAAATGGAGTGGTGTCAAACCTGTACAGAATGATCATCCACACGTTTCTTCAAAATAGATTTTTTGGGCATTGCTGGTGCCTCATCAGGTCTATAAAGGTACTGAGATTCAGAAGATTTTGTTTGATTAGTTGAACCAGTCATCACATAGCTATTGCCAGATAGTTCCCGACTCAGATTTCTGCTGTGTTCCTCTTCTTTTCTTTTCCTTCTAGCACTTTCAAGTTCGCGAAAATCTTCATTGAGATACGTTGGACTTGGACTTCTACTAAAACTTCGTTTACGGTACTTTCGTGTTCCTGACAAGAAACCCTGTGGTTCTATGTTCATATCAAGTAATCTGTCATTTCTGTCATATCGAGGTCGTTTTGGCTCTCGCTCTCTATCGTCCAATGCATATAAGGATTTTCTATGTAGTTCACCTTCCCTATCACTTTCTCTTGGTTTATCCTCATAGTTCATGCTATAGTCTGATTGATGGAGGAAAACATCCCTATTGTGATAGTCCTCATCATGTCTCCTACTGAAAGGACTGGCCTGATTTTCCTGACGAGAAGGATATCTCTCAAGGCTCCGACGACGTAAAAGTCTTCTGCTAAATATTGGTCCATCAGCCAAATCATCCCTGATTAGAGAGATACACAAATTATAACTTCATTCACAAATTTGAATAGTGTCAGTTGAACAGAAATGTTGAAAAGCAGCCTGCTTATGTATAATCATTATTTTTCCTTTCAACCTAATGCAGTCAGTTCCAAAAGTTTTATAACTTTCTCAACAGGTTCATTTCCTATCACAAACCAAGGTATTTTGTTCTCAATTAAATAACTTCTAAAACAAGTTATTAATGAACAGATGAAAGATAAAACTTAAGCATAACCTGCAAATCCATTCACTAAATTCTGTATTCAATTCAGGTTATTTTATTGCTCTCCTCCCATCTATATCTTTTGTTTACTTTTAATCTGTTCTGGAATGTCCGTCAGCCATTAAGGCAGATTTGTCAAGAGGAGGAGGAAATCCATTTGTGGGTGTTATTCCATCCACTGGGCATAACTTACATTTAGCAATAGCAATAGCACTTTACTTACATACCGCTTCATAGTGCTTTCCAGCCCTCTCTAAGCGGTTTACAGAGTTCAGCATATTGCCCCCAACAATCTGGGTCCTCATTTTACCCACCTCGGAAGGATGGAAGGCTGAGTCAACCTTGAGCCTAGTGAGATTCGAACAGCTGGACTGCTGAACTAGCAATCAGCTGAGGGTCGCAATGCTGCTTTTAACCACTGCGCTATCTCAGCTCCTGAGATAGCTCCTATCCCACATTTCAAGATGGGGGTTAGATCTTACATAAAGTGTGCACCAGAATATCTTGATTTTCAAAGATTGCATAAAAAGGTATTAGCAGAAAAATAAGAAATGTTACTGTTCTTTTGCCAGACATAATACTGAAATCTCAGTTCATGAACAGCAACACTTCATCATGTCTACCTCTTAAAATAGTTTTCTATACTTTCACTGTAAGAATGATATAGCAGTGTACATAATAGTCTTACTTGTTTGACCTGCACCACTGTTTCCCAGTTAATGGAAAAATTCATTTAATCAGTTTTTCTATTATTGATTTAGAATCACCTTTCATTTAAATTAGCCCATCCTGTGCCATAACAAACCACTGAGGTTCTACCACCATATGCTACAAGTCAGAGAATATAGATGAAAATAGCAATGACATTCTGTTATTCATTCTGCATTGATTTATCAAACACAGGGCTCCTGAGCCTGTATTTGTTGCCTGCCTGCCTTACTGAGTTAGGTTCTTCTTATACCAACTGTTCCCTGACTACATTATTTCTTTACAACTTTCCTTCACAATGAATGGTGGGGGGTGGGGGGTGGGGGTTTCTATCAACCTATATTTGATCTCTCTCCCTAGTATATGTGCTTTTTAAGTTCAAAGGGGGCCAAAGGAGAAATTTGCCAGCTACTTTTTGATATAACACAGCAGATGGATTTGGGAGCTATTGGGAATTCCTACTGGCAGTTTTTAATTAAAATCCACTCGCAACTGCTAAATTCCTATTTAATCTCATTTTTCTACACACTACAAAGCTACCAAACTGCTTTGACACCTTTCCCACGGCAATATTGGAAGGTATGTATCAGTAAATATCTTTTGTAGAATCCCTTGCCCACATTTTCTTCCATCGCCCCTGCTGTGATAGCATACTCTCTATCATTTTAACACGTCAATAGAATTCAATCCCACCTACAGGTAGATGCTGTTCTTCTAGTTTTGCAAGAACAAAATTCAAACATTATGAATACAGTGGCTCTTAATTAGCTCCTATCCCAATTAGAGGAGAAATATTATTTGTACCCTGATGCTACAAATATTTTGTTACCAGCTCTCGAATTCTCTGGATTTATCCCTTTTTTTCTTTCCAGACTTTGTTTTATTTTTATTTGTATTATATTTGTATTATATTCTTTTTAATTGATTTTTCCTACTTGCTCATCCTAGAATGAATCTATTTGTATTTATTTATAAATTTCTACACCACTCATCTCACCTATTACCATGTTTCCCTGAAAATAAGACGGGGGATTATATTTTTTGACCCCCCCAAAAATGCCCCTGGCCTTATTTTCGAGGGGTGGCTTATTATTTTTGGGGTGCAGGCGGGCCGGGCCGCACCACTTACTGAAGTTTGGCAGCTCCATGGTCTCTCGACTAGTCTGTTTAGGGAAAAAAATCTTGCATAGCGCAGAAACTCTTCTCCCGAGGCAAGCAATTAGCAAGTTCTCGAAGCGAGAAGAGTTTCTGCACTATGCAAGATTTTTTCCCCTAGCCGAGAGAAACCCTAGAGCTGTCAAACTCCAGTAAGTGGTGCATTTCGTGGTAGGGCGGAGTTTGGAGGTTTCGGGCGGGGGATGGGGCATGTGATGGTGTGATGGTTAATGGGCAGGCCCCCTCTGCGCGCTAACAAGGGGCCGAAGCCAGCGGCTGATCCATCTCGCTTAGGAGCCGCGGGAAAACAAGGCTGCGGCGTGATGGATGGCGCGTTGCTTTTTATGACTTTTCTATTGCTCTTGATTTTTGTAGCAGGTAAACAAACTAAATCATTCCTTCCGAGAGTTGAAAGCGCGGGGGCAAGGGGTTGGGAAAAGAAAAAAGGAGGCTAAAAGAGAAAAGGAAGGGAAGGAACCCAGGGGCTCTAAAGCGGAGAAGGAAAAAAGGGCAGCTTGGGTTGCCAGAGTCAGACTCACCCTGGTTCCTCCCACCCCCACCCCCCGGCGGTCCTCTCCGGCTTTGCGATCCAAAGATTTGGGAAGGAAGATTTGATGCTGCCAGAGTTGAAGCCTTACAGAAGCCTCTCACGGGCCGCCCCTCATCATCTCCCCCCCCCCGGCTTTCCTTTCCATCGCCCCTCGCTTTATCCGCCCCCCCTCCCGCCCCTCCGCAGCCAGAAAAGTGCCAGTCAGGCCATTCCGTGGATAATGGAAGGTATTTCCCACCTGATCAGGCAAAGTGAAGTCCCTAACAAGGCTCGGCTTAGCGCTCTGGTCCCCAAATCTCCACCATGACAAGGGCGTGCTTGGGAAAATCACTTTCCCCGCAAAGTAAACAGGTTTTCTATGACGGATCCAGCAAGTTTTCCCATCATAAATAGGTTTTAGATTGTTACACACACGTAGGGCTGGAACAAAGGGAGCGACTAGAAAAATATATTGGTTGCCCCTAATAAAATTTATTTAGAAGGTTTACTTCTCATAAAAAGCAGAGATTGAATTTTGTATCAGAGTGCCTGCCAAAGGGCTCCATGCAGGGAAATTCTAACCTCGCCACCACCTCTGGTTTTTCCTCGCTCTCTTCCCGATTTCTTCAGGGGGACCAAGCGGTATCCCAGGGACCCACCGGGGTCCTGATTTGGCAAGTCTCGCGCCAGCTGAGGCACAGAGGGTGGGGGACGGAGGAGCAGAAATGGCAAATAGAAATATGTTCTGAAACGTCTAAGAGCGTGACGTTGTCTTCTTAATGGCAATCCAGGTATGAAGAATCTGTAGACTTTATAAATGTTCCGTGCTTAGAAGGAGTGGATCTCTTTTTTTAAACGTTTATTTTATCTTGTCTCGTTTTATATTATTGCTAATATTATTAAAACCCAGTCCGCTGTTACTTTGATTCAAAGACAGGCATGAACGGCACAAATTTGCAGAACTCTATTTCCGCGCTATATCCAGATTTCAGATTCAGATCGCTTTGGATCGCCCCCAAAGCTACCGTTTCCGCTCGCCTTTTCTACCCCTGCAAAACCCGCATACGTGAAACATTTCTTGAAATCCAAGGGTGGATTTCAGAGGCAGTTTCTTTCATCAAGAAACGTTTCACGTGTGCGGGTTTTGCAGGGGGAGAAAAGGCGAGCGGAAATGATAGCTTTGGGGACGATCCGAAGCGAGGCGGCTGAGAAAAAAAAAACAAGGCGACAAGAGAAATGAGGGGGGTATTTCACTCTGCCCGGGACTGCCCGGGATATTCCCCCCCCCCACTCTGTCAGATGCTTTAAAAAGGACGGACCATTCCTTCCCCATGTGGGCTTTAGCAGCCGCTGCTGCGCCAAACCCCATGTTCTGCTCCCGGAGCAGCGGAAAATCCATGCTCCGTGGTTCTGCGTGGTTGGGGGGGCGTGGGTGCTTGCACAGTGGGAGGTAAGAGATCTCAAGGCACCCAGGCACGTTTTCACATGCGCGCGCACATGCACACACACATTGCAGATTAGGCACCCTCCCCTCCGGAAGAATCCCCTTTTCTCCCCCTGCAAAACCCGCACACGTGAAATGTTTCTTGATGAAAGAAACTGCCTCTCAAATCCACCCTTGGGGAGTTCTGGGGGCCCAGCGGGGCTCGGGGGGTCCTGGGGGTCCCAAGCTGAGACCCTCATCTGGGTTCCTTGGCCCCTGCGCAGGCTTTGCTAAGGCTGGGAGAGAGCGAGAGCGGAGCGCTTCCCTTTCGCCCCGTCAGAGCCCCATTCGCTAAAATGGCTTTTCCAAAGGCAATGTGAGCGGCTTTAACAAAGCCACCGGCGCTTGCCTTTTCCGTTTCAAGCCTTTTGTCGGACAACCTTCCAGGGGAGAAAGTCGGGACCAGGCTCTTTTTGTAGAAAAAGCGACGCTCTTTCTAATCAGCTCGGTCTCGAGGCGGAGAAATCACAGGAAGGCGCCGATAAACCGGACGGAAAGAGGCCTCCTCCCTTCCTCCCCTCTCCCTGCAAAGACCTGCCCAAAAAGAGAAGCGGCAAACTGCCAGACGCTGGTAACATGTTCAGGCACAATTTGGGGGTAGTAGGTGAGGCAGGGGAGGGGGAGGGCCAGGCTGCCAGACGCTCATCTTACCAGCGTCTGGCAGTTCGCCGCTTCTCTTTCTCAGCAGCGAAACTTCTTGAGGGATCTCTCTCTCTCTCTCCCGGCCAAAAGAGTGCTGCCGCAAAAAGAACGGCTCCCGGCATGTCCCCCCCTTTCCCCCAGAAGTAGTTGGGGGGGGGCTTATTTTCGGGGGGGGTGGCTTATTTCAACACATGTCCCGAAAAGCCCTGTGGGGCTTATTTTCGGGACATGTCTTATTTTCGGGGAAACACGGTACATAAGTAAGTTTAATGAATGAATTTTCTTTAACTGGAATAACTCCAAGAGTTACATATTCCACTGAAGCTACAATTATTATTTTTTAAATCAGCCTTTTAGGATAACAGTTGGAAAAGGTTTGCAATTTGTATCCCTAATTGTTAGCAACATTAAAATTCCTTTAGAATAATATAATTCAAATGGCATACAATAGAAATATCCTATTTAGTAAAATTATTTTCCTCACATGGATCATTACAGTATGCAGATGTGTTTATAAAACATCAATAGGTTTAAGAAAATCAAAGGATTGTCTCAATAAAATTATCCCATTGAATACCACAATGATGCAGAACATGCTCACTGGATGCAATATGCTGACCATTTTGAAAAACAAACAAACAAATCAGAAACATCATGAAAGACACCATGACTAATTCATTCATGCCTTGAATAGGAACCTATAATATTGTAACGTTGTGCTGAATACTCAGTTGTAGCTTGCTTATTTTTAATCTAGTTTTTCTAAGTTTTGCTTAATTTTTGTATCTCACAAACATATTCTCACTCTATGCTTTTACAGGACCTCAACTTATGACTGCTGATTTAACAATGGTTCAAATTTACAATGGGCTCGGAAAAACTGACTTTATGACCTGTATTCGCACTTACAACTATCACACCAGCCCCATGGTCATGTGATCACAATTCCGATGTCTGGCAACTGGCATTTATATTTAAAACCGATTGCAACTTTTTTGCCAATTTCTGGCAAAAAAAACCCTGGGGTTTTCACTCATTAACTATGTGATTCACTTAACAACCACCATAAAAATTGCCATATATTGACTTGACTTATGACCATGGCTTACGATAACAATTCTATCCCAATTGTAGTTATAAGTCAAGGACTACCTGTATTGTATAAGTAGTCCTTAACTTACAACAATTTGTTTAGTGACCTTTCAAAGTTACAACACTGCTTCTGACTTATTGCACTTATGACCATTGCAGCATCCCCATGGTTATGTGATCAGAATTTGGAAGCTTGGCAACTGGTTTACATTTATGACAGTTGTAGTCCCAGGGTCATGTGATCATCTTTTGCAACCTTCTGACCAAAGTCAATGGGAAAGTCAGATTCACTTAACAATCCTGTTACTAACTAAACAACTGCAGTGATTCACTTAACATCTCTGGCAAGAAAGGTCATAAAATGGGGCAAAACTCACTTAACTGTCTTGCTTAGCAACATAAATTTGTTGCTCAATTGTGATTATAAGTCGAGGACTACCTGCATGTTTAAAAACAACAGAAAAACAACACTTTTGATTTAGAAATAAACCCTTCCCCAGTGACAAGGGTTTTTCATTTTCAGCACTGAAATGTGACTCTTCCATTTGAATACACATATGATTACAGATCACCAAACAGCTTTAATTGCAAATGCATCATATATTCAGTGTTCAAAAAGAAATATTTTACCATTCTATCACAGATTCATGCTATTCCAAAGGTTCTTTTTTTCTAAATATATTTTGCATATGCCTTTATCTATAATCTTATTGCAAATAGAAAATTGCTAATAGTAAAAACCATCTGCAGATGAAACACAGCCCATATATTAGTTTACAAAAACAGGATGTTTGAATTCTGTTAAACTGTAATCTATTTTCTGCATAAGTTTTTGCACCTGTAAGTTTAGTAAACTTTAGTTACTAAACTTTCACCAGGAGACAGGAAATCCATTAAAAGAGTACTTCTTCATTTTTCTCCCCATCTTGTCAAGTTAAAAAAAAACACAATGGTTTCAGTTCCACATTTGCTCTTAATGCTTACTTCTTAGAAAAGGATCCACTTGATAAAAACAAGAAATTTCATAATACTGTTGATTAAAGATGAAAAACGACTCCCCTCAAGCTCATTCATCAAAATACAGAAATATTTTCAGTGCATTTTAACTACTTACATAGATGCCATTAGAGTGAATGCTATTTACAATCTATTGCTTTGTACTTGGAAAATTATGAAATGAAATAAAAAATAAATGAAATAAATATTTATTTTTTAAATAAAAATTATTTTCATTTTTGGAAAATAAAAATAGAACCTAACAGCAGCCCAGTGCTTTATTTGCACATCTGCCCACAGAAAAGGCAAAGATAAAACTGGGAATGGTAGGGAGCATCCTGGAGGAGGAAACATGAAGTATCTTCACCATTTTGCTTTTGAGTAAATTAATACCTTAAACCAGGGGTGAAATCCTCCTGGTTCGCCAGGGCCAGTCCTTCGGCGTATAGCCGATGGAACTGGCGGTGGTCGCGGCGCGGAGCTTCTCCCGCCCGCTTTCCCGGCCCGGCTGAACGCCGCCATTCGGGTTATTTTTCCCTCTGTGCATGCGCAGAGGGAAAAATAACCCGAATGATTGTGTTCAGCCGGGCCGGGAAAGCGGTGATTGTGTTCAGCCGGGCCGGGAAAGCGGGCGGGAGAAGCTCCGCGCCGCGACCGCCGCCAGTTCCATCGGCTATACGCCGAAGGACTGGCCCGGGCGAACCGGGAGGATTTCACCCCTGCCTTAAACTATTATCCAAAAAGGTTAAATCATGGCAACTGAACCAGTTTATTAAAATTGAGACATTTCATTACTCATCCAAATAACTTTTCCAGTCAAAATGAAAATTTGGGTAGGCAGAGTCAGAGAGTTGTTGGAATGAACCAACTCTTGCCATAGAGACTGCAGGCTGTTTCTGCCCAAAATGAAAAGCAACATGCAAATGAAAAGACAATCATCCAGCATAGATTTAGACCATTGTCAAGCCCCATCTCCCACGATAGCTATTTCGCTTGAGCATTCTTAATATACTACCGTATTTCCCCAAAAATACGACCTATTCAAAAAGTAAGGCCTAGCCCTAGCCCAATTTTTTGGGGTGGGAATAATATATGCCCTACCCCAAAAATAAGCCCTAGTGAAGGGGGTGAGCATGGCCAGCACAGGAGGCAGCCCTTCTCTTCCCCCTTCATCTCATGGCTGCTCGGCCCCTTAACCCCAGACCACGGACAAGCTGATCCAGCAAGGGCACCTGGGTGGTGGTGGGTGGGGCAAGCTTTTCTGCCCAGAAAAATCCTCGTTTTTGACAACCGACGCTGAAAGGCAGAGAAAGAGTTACCTGGAAGAAGCCAGTCAGTCCGGGAGTTGGAAATACCCTTTCTCCCCCACCCTTCCCCACCTGCCACACCCTTCGATAAAGGGGGCGGGTGGCTAAGTGAGGGGCAGGAAGCCCTGCCATGCCTGGCAAGGTGGGGAGAAGAGACGGCAAGAGGAGCCCCGTGTCGCTCCACGCACCCCAATGAAAGGCAACAGCAGCCTGGCTGCTTCCCTTCCCTTCCCTCTCTGGCGCTGGAAGCCGACAGCACACACTAAGTCACTCATTCATCCCTCTCTCTCCCCCTAACCGGCCGAGATCAGCAAGCCAGATTCGGTGAGCTGAATGCGCCGGCACCACCCAGGAGAAGAATATGAGAAATGGGCTCTCTCGCAGCGCCTCCTCTCCCTCTTTTCCTCCCAGGTGGCAGTGTGTCCAGCTCACCGAATTTGGCCTGCTGATCTCGGCCGGCAGCAATTCTGACACGATCCTGGCCAGCAATGCTGCAGACAAGAACCGCCAAGCTGATTCTGTTTCATGGCTGCGCAGACAGAGCCCGCACCGGCCACTGCTCGGAGCTCCAGCGCCGTTCCTCCCCCCAGTCCTACCACATACCACAGAATGTTTGCTTTCATCATTTAATTAATATATAGAAAAGGGACAAATCTATCTTTAATGAAAATCCAAATACTGATATTTGGATACACCAAAAATGTTATTTTCTTTTGGACTTTGTCAAACAACTGATTATAATACTATACATGTATTCTTTTATTAAATTCTTTTTAAATGTATTGAAGTTTATTGAAATATTGCATTATGGTATTATTAACTACTATTTTTGTTATGTTATATGAATGAGTTGTTATTCATTTTGGAATTATGAAATATCCGTCTGAGAAAGTACACTACTCTCTCCTAGATCTGGAATTCTCAATATTGCTTGGCCAATGTTATTTTTCATTACGTCTTATAAGATTGTGATGTTTTATATCAAGCATGGAAACGCATGAAGTAACAACTGTGAGAAACAAGTCTTAAAAGAAACCTACCTATCCATATCACTCAGGCTATCAACCGGTGAGCCCAGTCTATCACATAACCTCTTTCTCTCAGGTGTATCAATACCATAACGATCATTGCCAACAGTAATCCGCAAATTCTGTTCCACTGAAGATTCAGAGTGTCGACTTCTAGAACGCCGACCCGGAGAACGTGAGTGCCGACCTGGGGAACGTGCGCGCCGGCCCGGGGAACGTGAGCGTTGACCCGGGGAATGTCTCTGTAATTAGAGAAAATATTATTCCATCACATTGGCTATGTTATTTTTAAAAAATCAAAATATAACCAGAGGTTTTATATTGGAGTACATAACATTATTGTGATTCAGTATGAGACCAAGTATTCAGTATGAGACTACACACACACACACACACACACACAAACACACACACACACACACACACACACAAACACACACACACAAAAACCGGTACCTAAATAATTTTAGAAATAAGCCCATTTAAAAAACAGTATACACACCAAGCTTGGATTATCTATGGAATAAATGCACACGTTTTCCTCAACTTACAACCATAATTGAGCCCCAAATTTCTGTTGCTAAGTGAGACATTTGTTAAGTGAATTTTGCTCCATTTTATTCTTTCTTGCCACACTTGTTAAGTGAATCACTACAGTTGTTAAGTTAGTGACATAGTTGTTAAGTTAATCTGGCTTTCCCATTGACTTAGCTTGTCAGAAGGTTGCAAAAGGTAATCAAAAGGAGCCGAGGTGGCGCAGTGGTTAAAAGCAGCACTGCAACTACTTCAGTGACTGCTAATTCAGCAGTTCAGCTGTTCAAATCTCACCAGGCTCAAGGTTGACTCAGCCTTCCATCCTTCTGAGGTCGGTAAAATGAGGACCCAGATTGTTGGGGGCAATATGCTGAACTCTGTAAACCGCTTAGAGAGGGCTGTAAAGCACTATGAAGCGGTATATAAGTCTAAGTGCTATTGCTATTGCTATATGATCCCAGGACACTGCAATAGTCATAAATGAGTCAGTTGCCAAGTGTCTGAATTTTGATAATGTGACCATGGGGATGCTGCAGTGGTCATAAGTGTGAAAAATGATCATAACTCACTTTTTTCAGTGCTGTTGTAACTTTCAACAGTCACTAAATCAACTGTTGTAAGTCGAGGACTACCTGTATCTTCAAGTGCTATAAGCCAATTTTAAAGATTAAAGCACTCCAGACATTTTCAAGACTCTCATTCTTGAGCAACCATTTCAATTGGCAGTCATTAACTATATTTTAGTTACCATATTTTTCAGAATATAAGACGCACCTTTTTGCCCCCCAAAAGAGGGTGGAAATGTCGGTGTGTCTTATACACCGAATACAGCCATTTTTGGCCCCCGAAGCCCCGCCCCGCATCCCATTTTTGCAAAAAACGGGCCTTTTTTTGCAGAAATGGGGGCGTTTTTGCCTTCCCCCACCCCCTAGAAGCGATCTGCAGACTTCCCAAACCCTCTGCATGCCCTGTTTTTGCAAAGAAACGGGTGAAAAATGGGCCATTTTTTGCAAAAATTGGGGCGTTTTTGCCTTCCCCTACCCCCTAGGAGCGATCTGCAAGCTTCCCAAATCCTCTGCATACCCCGTTTTTGCAAAAAAAAAACAGGGGGAAATGGGCCATTTTTTTTCAAAAAAGGGTGTGTTTTGCCTTCTAATTACCCCATCTAGCATGACTAGAGGAGGAATTCTGGGAGTTGAAGTCCACTAGTCTTAAAGCTGTCAAGTTTGAAGAGCTCTGGGTTAGGGGTACAAGGGTCTTCAAATTTGGCAAGTTTAAGACTTGTGGACTTCAACTCCCATTCCTGAGCTAGCATGACTGGAGGAGGAATTCTGGGAGTTGAAGTCCACTAGTCTTAAAGCTGTCAAGTTTGAAGTTTGTAAAAAGTGTACATGGTTGTAAAAAGTATTCTACTACACTGGTATTTTATTAAATAATATATTACTACACCATTTGGTTCAGAATACTTTTTTCCTTGTTTTCCTCCTCTAAAATCTAGGTGCATCTTATACTCCGGTGCGTCTTATACTCCGAAAAATACGGTACATTATGCTGATTTGGAGGTGGTGTTGAGTTTTCAATTGTTGAGTACTATGTTTTTAAGTACCCAAAGTTAAGTGAATGGACAATAAAAAGCAGGCAAATAAAATAAATAGAAATAATTTTTAAATAATTTTTAAAAAACAATTGTAACCCATTTTGTATTTGTAGCAGTGATGTGAGGCAGAAAATTTTTCAGTGAAAAACATGCTATAATTTACTTAATATTCCATTTCTAAAAAAACAATCTCTAATGAATATAACTGTAAACATAATGTATTAATATCCAACGTTGAAACTGAGATAAATATATTTTTCTTAATCTAAACTGTCATTCTTTACATTTTCGTTCTCAACACATTAATCTACAGACAAGATGGGATGTTATGTGATATATGTTAATTACACATACATTATGTTTCACTGTGGTTTCCCAGCCACAATATTTAAAGCATCCTGTAGATAGTAAAGAGCCAAAAATTATTTGTAACCATAATGACAACCCTGATCATACATGAATCTGCCAGCGCCCTTTCAAAACATCTGTCATTACATCTGCTGGTAGCAGAGATTAAAAGTGCATTGTGCAAAAAGCATTTTATTCTTTGAGGACATATTTCCTAAATACCCTTCTAGTTTCAATGGAGTTTTAACATTTTGCGAGAGGGAATATAATTTTCTTTCTTTCTTTCTTTCTTTCTTTCTTTCTTTCTTTCTTTCTTTCTTTCTTTCTCTTTCTTTCTTTCCTTTCTTTCTCTCTCTCTTCCCCTCCCCCTCTCTCTCCCCCCTCTCTCCCTCTCCTCTCCTCTCCTCTCCTCTCTCTCTCTCTCATCTATCTATCTATCTATCTATCTATCTATCTATCTATCTATCTATCTATCTATCTATCTATCTATCTAATCTATCTATCTATCTATCTATCTATCTATCTATCTATCTATCATCTCACTGTTGCAGAGACTCTGGGCGGTGTCTACATCATGCATGACTTTATGCACTGCATGTAATATTTCCTCTTCAGGTTCTCCTTGTAGGGGACCTTTTCTTCCCTGAAATTATTTTGGATGCTCCTTTCTGCACATTTTGTAATTCTAGAATATCCTTAACATACAGGGACTGTACACAGTAATCACCACATATTGGTAGTCCTCACTTACGATCACAATTGAACCCAAAATTTCCATTAGACAGTTCTTAAGTAAGGTTTATCCCATTTTATGACCTTTTTTTCCAGATTTATTAAACAAATCACTGAAGTTGTTAAGTGACTTATGTGCTCATTAAGCGCATCTGTCTACCCCATTGACTTTGCTAGTCAGAAGCTGGCTAAAGGAGGTTACAAATGGTAAATATATGACACCAGGACACATGTATCAGCAAAAATACATGCTGATTGTCAAGCACCCGAATTTGGGGATGCTGTAATAGTCATAAGTGTGAAAAATGGTCATAAGTCACTTTTTTCAGTGCTGTTGTACTTTCTAACAGTCACTAAATGAGTTGATGTAAGTTCAAACTATCTGCATAATGGCATTGTTGTATCTATAGTTCTATGTTCCTATTCCCTAGGTAGATTCCATGCATACTAAAATCAATACAGTACTAAATGCATACAAAAGACGCACAAAAGCCAGAACCCAAGCAGTAACTAAATTCAGTATTTCAACTCCAGTATGTAATAAAGTGAATGATATGGGTTAGAAATTTTTCAACAAAAAATTATAGTGCCTCATTTTTATGCAGAAAATACATATATTTCATAATTACTTTCCAATAGATAGATGCCATGTATAAATACAGATTTAGGCAAACTTGGCACTTGCTTATCTCTCTCTTTCTTTCTCTCCCTCTCTCTCAAACAGGGGAAACAAATGCATTATTTCATCTGCAATAATTATGCACTAGTTTCTTAATATATAAATTTTAATAATTATGATTCACACTGATGTAGGGAACATTTTCATTTTAGAGTAGACAAATTTATAAATCCTTACATAAATTTTAAAAATATATATAACTTTTATTATAGTAATACGCTTTTACTTTCATTGGTTGCACAGTTCTAATCAAAACCAGAGTAAAAATGAAAGCAAAATTATGATTTCATTTTCAGAAAATACAGGAGAGCAATGTTAACTTTCTTCTCTTAAAACAGGAAAGGTGAAACTGTAAAAAAAATTAAACATTTTAATGTATTTTGATACCTTCTTAGTCATAATAATGCATGTGTATTGAATTGACTCACTATAATAAATCAATTGAAGGAGCAAAGAAAACTGTAAACACTGTAGGAAGAATGGGGACAGCATCAAAGAACTGAGAAATATAGTAAAACATAATTCCAGTAATTCTGATTTAGATTTGCCTCTTTATGAAATGCATCTAAAAAATAATGACAAGAACACTAAGTAAGTCCCAACACAATCTCACTGGAAAATGTCTGAATTCTGATAAACAGCAAAATGATATTGTCTTTAAATGCTTAGATTTTTTTAAAAAATCAATATAGTTAACATCACACCAAATTCTTTCATTTTTCCCTCAAATATTCCAGATAAAATGTTTGTGCTGTATTATCACAAATTATAAAAACAAGCTGCATTATAAAGCTTTATTAAAATGAACATATTCAAGTAGATCATTTCCTAAGAAATCCAAAAATATGCAGACTAGATTAATTTGCAGATATTATTTCAGAAAATACCTTTTCAAAATTTTCTGAAAAACCAGCTTCATTGGACAAAACACTCCTATTCTTTGACTAACTGGAATCCTATTTATAAGGAGTTAAAATTACGTTTTACTCAAAATATTTAATTTTTGAGTCTAAATTAGATCATAAGAACAAAGAAATTAATTCTTTAGTCAAATATTTCCAGTAAACAAGATGACCAATTAGAAAGATGTGTGAAATGTGGACCAACTGAGTACTGCATCCCATAGAAAGTGGTATGGACATAATCCCATTTATCTTATTTAATGTCCTGTTTTATACATACACTGAATAAATTTTAAATTAAGAAAATAATTTAATATTTTCTTTAAAATGAAGAAAGTATTTCTGCCCATGCATGCAAGCAAATAAATCCACAAATATTATTGTAATTAATGTTGTTAAAAGCTATACTTACTGGACCAACACCAGGATAAATGAAGTTGCTAGGTAGTATGTGAAATTCCCTATCAAAAGATGAGAAACAATCTACAGCTGCTACTTTCTAGACCTAGAGGGTATGAAAATTCTTTAGTTCCCCTTGCTTCAAATTAAAATTTATGGTATTTGGTGATCAGCATTTTGAAGTTACAATCTATTGTCAAAAGTTTTATTTAAAACAACTACTGTACATTAACATAAATTGATTAATGTATATTACAAGCCACCTTAGGGGCACTATGCTTTGTAAAGTTATTCAGAAAATATTTTTAAAAGAAAAAACAGGAAAAAACAAATACTGAATATGAAATGAATGAAAATTAGATAATATTCCTATGGTTTATCTAGGAAATAATCCCCTGGATATTTTCTGTAATTATATCTGCATAATGTAAATTTTTACAACTATTTTCAAGGAAGCTTGATTAGTCTTATGTACTGAGTTCCTAGGGGTGCAGTGACTCAGCAGTTAAAGCCAGGTTCCAGACCCCAGTGCTGTGTGACAAGGTGAACTCCTGTTACTTGCTACAACTCCTGCCCACCTAACATTTCAAAAGCATGCAAATGCAAGTAGATAAATAGGTACTACTTTGGTGACAAGGTAACAGTATTCTGTGCACCTCAGCATACAGTCATGTTGGGCACATGACCATGGAAAGTGTCTTCAGACAACGCTGGCTCCTCAGCTAAGAAACGGATATGTGCACTACCGCCAGCCCTAGAGTAAAGGGAAATCTTTATCTTTACTGAGATCCTAATTTATAAGTTGAGTTGCGCAGCCGCAGTATTGTAATTTAGTGATAGAAGCAAAATCTAAAGGTAAATTGAGCAGAAGAATATAGTAAAACCCAAAATGAAAAAACTGCAGTGGATGTAGTTGAAGGCAGGTGACAATTAACAAGGTTGTGACAAGAAAAAAATGCACATTGCTTCAAAAATATTCATTAATCTACGTTAGCTTATCATTAACCTGAGTACGATTTCATAAATATCACTTCAATATATTTGTGTAATGTACCATTATAATCAGGATCACAAATCTAGCTGTTAAACTCCTTAATATTACCGAAAATAGATTTATGCCCCTTCTCATGTAGCTAGAGTGTATTTTTAACTTCTGAGCTAGATATGGAAGCACTGTATTTTTCAGTCCTGCCTTTAAAACATTCCATTTGTTTTAGAACTTGGCTATACAGAAATACTGTAAACACATAAAATCTTATCTGGATTCTTGTATTATGCTGAGTTATATGATTGGTTTAGCATGTGGTATATATTCAGCTACTGTAGTTGTAAATGACATTTGATGCCTTAGTGTATTGTGTTACCTGAAATCAATTGTGATTCTGTGGGTTCTTTCTTGTAAGATCCCAACAAATTTACTTTTACTACAGTAGGTACAGTATGCAATTCAGATCTATATACTATAGAAGTGAGAGCCAGCTTGGTGGTTAAGGCATCTCACTAGAAATTGGGAGATTGTGAGTTCTAGTACTGCCTTAGGCACAAAGCCAACTAGGTGACCTTGAGTCAGTTACAGTACTTTCAGCCCTAAAAAAGAGGCAATGGCAAACTACTTTTTAAAAAGCTTGCAAAAAAAACCTGCAGGGACTCATTCAGGAAGACTTTGAAAATCAGACATGAGTGAATGGGGTAAAAAATACTATACAACTACTTTAATCCTAACTACTTTCACATAATATCAGTCTATTTATGGTATTCACACAGTAAATCCACTTTAGGTGTCATAACAAAGTATGCTCGACTGATCACTCCCTCTCTCTTACAATTGGAATATCAGCAAATTTTGTGCTGGCAAACAAACTTCTTCCTTTGTGTTGTGCAATTAAAAACAAATCATGTTTACATTGCAACTTGTGGATAAGACATTCCTTTTTCCCCACAATCTGAACTACAATATTAATTTAAACACCACATCAAACCATATTACAAAATGCCTCATCTTAGAATATAGACTGAATTTCTTTTATGGTTTCTGAACAAACAATTAAGCTCTCCTTTATAAAACCATAGAAGGATTTACAATTTCAGTAGAACATCCAAATTAAAGTGAATTATGATTATTTCAAACCCTACAAAACACTGACTCTAAAATCTCAGTAAAGAACCACATATGTTAGTGGTGCATAAGTGGCACACAATTACACAGCCTGTGATTGCTTAGTAAATATTCACACATGGCTGTCCCTAATTTCAATGTCTATCCTCACAGCTGTCTATGCAAACAGTTGTGAAGATATTCTTTTCCATAAAAGAATCAAAGATTTTCCATAGAAAAATCTAATATTTTCTGCAACTATGATTTACAAAACACTGATATCTAACTTCTAATAGTCCTTATTAAGCATTTTGCTAATGACATATTTTAAGTTGAATTAAACATTAGAATGAATTATATGCCAAAGGCAGTATAGTATTATGCTTACATAAATGTGTTAAACACTGACTTCTTGTAAGCATGGTGCAATTGAATGCATTTACATATTGCATTGACCCTAGATCCATCACATAATGGTTTTCATAACGAAACCAGAAAATTCTTACTAGAAAACGAGTCCTATTTAACACAAGAAACTTACTTTTAATTAACATTTATGATTGCACTATATGTCCAGTTTTCTTTACAGAAAAAAATAAAATAACAAAGACTAAAGATTTTGAGAGTTCAGAACTGCCAAGTAGCAACAATACTGAATAGGATAAGCGAAGTAACCCAAAGGGAAATAAAAATTACATAATCATAATTGGTTTTGTAGAAATTACTTGGGAATTCTATCTGTCTGGTGAAATACTTGTAAACCTTACAGAGAGCTCAGTAGAGGTGAAAAGAACTGTCCTTTTAGCATACAACACACTTAAGTCATGGCGTGCATCGCCAAGTGTTATCAATTGCCTGAATTCGCATTAACACATCCACACAAACCACAACGGCTCCTTAAAAACGATAAGGCACAAATAAAGGGAGACACATTTTTTGGCTCAGCAGCCCGGCGCCAACTTTGGTAACGGTGTGATTGATTTTCCTACTTGGCAACCGGCGGGCGCTTTTTCCGCGTTTCCATAGAGCGCCCTTTTTCCACATTTGCTTTTAAAGGTGTGCTGTGGAGAAATTAACTTTTCGACAGGCAACCTTGTAGTCGTTGCTCATCCCAAACCAAACCAGAGACACGGGATATCGAGATAAGTCTTGGCGGGAGGGAAGCGGGTTTCCTGGGACATAAAGGGAAGCAAGGATGCTCTCTGGAGGCGAACGCTTGGGAGCCTGAAAGCGAACCGGTAAAGGAACCGTTACCACAGGACACTGGGAGCCCGCGGGGGAACGGGGGGCGCGTGTTCCGAGGCCGAGGCCGCTCTTCGGGCAATACTCCTCGGACTTCTCCGACTTCCCGCCCCCCCTAACGGAGAGCGTACCCTGCTACTGCGACGGGGGGATGGCGAGCGACGCGGAGGGCGACCGCTGGACGACGAGCGGTGGTGGCGGCGGTCCCGTGGAGACGGAGAACGGGAGCGGCGCGGGCTACGGCCTCGACTTGACCCGGTGGTCGGGGTGGTGGAAGCACCGGACCGGGAACATCGGGAGCCTGAGCTGCTGCTCTCTTTGGGCCGGCTGGAGGAGATCATGCTCGAGCGGCCGCAACCGGGACGATACATCATGCAGAGGCAGCGGCGGCATAAAAAGGCTCCCGAGGCCTCTCGCCCCTCTCTCGTTCGCCCTTTTTTTTCCCTCTCTCGCTTGACCACCCCGCGCGGAACGCGCATGCGCACCAGGCGCCAAAGGTCCGGAAGCTTTCTGCGTGCATCTTTTCAAGATGGCGGGAAAAAGAGTGAGAGTCGCGTGAAGAAGGCGCCGCGAGATCTGCAACCCGAGGCCGCCGCGGGTAGAAGGGGAAGGGTTGGCGCTCACCTGGCTTGCGCAATGTGGCACCTTAAAGGCCGACCGCATTTATTCAAGTGGTGTTTCGGTCCGTAAAAACCGTATCGCAACTGGGGATCATAGCGCTTAGTTGCACTTGAGTTAATGGGGTAAATTCTGCAGGCAAGCAAACTCTCCACTTGAAACTATAACCGCGTTTGTTTCTTGATATGGTCACCTACAAATGGGTCTCTCAACTCTGTGCAAGTATCCACAGAAACAATTTTGCAGAATTCAACTGCATAAACGAATGTGAATTCTTTTGGCCTACAGTAGAAAATTTATATTTACTGTAAATCAATGTGGCAGACTTTAAAATTTGATAATACACTCCTGTAACAAAATTTCCAACTATCAATCGAAAAACTTTTGAGTGGGCAATCTTATTTATTAAGGCCCTCCTCTATATGGTATACAAAGGGCTCTTTTCCACAGCGGCCTCAAATTGCTTTCCCTATTTATTCCAATATAATTTCTATTGGAATCCTTATAATTCCAATATAACAAATTCTAATATAACAAATAATTCCCTCACCACTGTCAAACTATTCACTAAGGCTGCATTACTATTACTATTAGTCTTCTCATCGTTCCTATCACCCATCTCCTCCCACTTACGACTGTAACTTGTTGCTGGTATCCTTACGATTTATATTAATATTGATGGTTTCCCGATTGCTTATTTGTACCCTATGACAATAATTAAATGTTGTACCTCATGATTCTTGACAAATGTATCTTTTCTTTTATGTACGCTAAGAGCATATGCAACAAAGACAAATTCCTTGTGTGTCCAATCACACTTGGCCAATAAAGAATTCTATTCTATTCTATAATGGCTGAAGCTGAATTGAGACATTGCTGTCCAAATTACTATCCACTCTTCAGCTATGGCAATTATCACTAGTAGAAAATATTTGTAGCTCAGGGTTGAACTGTGGGATCCTTAGTGCTCTCTGAGCTTGGTGGTTTTCTTGAAGACTTCATTACCAAACTAGATATTAGATACTAGATACTATTGCTATCCCTTCAGGGGCCTAAATTTACTATTTGGTTGCAACTTCTTCAATCTTAATAAAAAAGATATGCTAATCTTTCTCTATCCAGAAAGTGCAGTACAGATAATGAACATTTGATCCAGTCTGCTCTCATGATGTTAAACTATTTAACACCACCCACAATGTTGCTACCCTTCAAAAAGACCTTGATCATGTAGCAGAATGGTCAAACAACTGGCAACTTCAAATCTCAACCAACAAATGCTCTGTCTTACACATTGGCAAAAAAAATCAGAATACAAAATACAAACTTGGAGGAAACGAACTTGTAGATGACCCTCACTCTGTCAAAGACCTTGGAGTACTCATATCCAACGACCTAAGTGCTAGAGCCCACTGTAACAACATTGCCAAAACGGCACTAAGAGTTGTTAATCTAATCTTGCATAGCTTCTTCTCTGGCAACATTATATTACTAACCAGAGCATACAAAACATTTGTTAGACCAATTCTGGAATACAGCTCACCTGTCTGGAACCCGCACTGCATATCAGACATAAATACAATCGAGAGAGTCCAGAAATATTTCACAAGAAGAGTCCTTCACTCCTCCCCTCGCAACAGAATACCTTATTCCACCAGACTTGAAATACTGGGATTAGACAATTTACAACTATGTCGCCTCCGATCTGATCTAAATGTAGATCATAAAATCATATACCAAAATGTCCTTCCTGTTAATGACTACTTCAGCTTCAACCGCAACAATACACGAGCACGTAATAGATTCAAACTAAATGTAGAGTGCTCCAAACTCGACTGCAGAAAATACGACTTCAGCAACAGAGTGATCAATGCCTGGAATGCACTAACTGACTCTGTGGTTTCTTCCCCAAACCCCAAAAACTTTAACCTTAGACTGTCTACAGTCGACCTCTCCTTGTTTCTAAGAGGTCTGTAAGGGGCGTGCATAAGCGCACCACTGTGCCTACCGTCCCTGTCCTACTGTCCTATTGTCCTCTTTTATCGTTACTTTTTACTTATGTTTATACAAACTACTACTATCCTATACATGTTTGACAAATAAATAAATAAATAAATAAATAAATAAATAAATAAATAAATAAATAAATAAATAAATAAATAAATAAATAAATAAATAAATAAATAAATAAAGTACATCATTCTAAACAGCAGAGGCCGCTCTATTGGAAAATAAATACCACAGAATCTGGAGCACAAAACATTCATAGAGAAAAAAAATGTAGAATAACACATCTATCATTTCCTGTTCAGTGGAAAGTTGTTCAAGAAATTCACTATTATGACGATGATGCCATAAGATTTGCTGTAACATGAGGTGAACTTTTATATGGGTTAACTTATTTTTTTCTGCATTCAGTATAAATTAAGACATACACAGCCAGCCACAGCATGGGAAGCATTGGCTTTGACAATAAGGAGCCGACCGCACAAAACTATTTTCTCTCCGAAAACGTTTATCAAGGAAACCACGTGTAACC
This sequence comes from Diadophis punctatus similis, assembly GCA_023053685.1. Classification (NCBI taxonomy): domain Eukaryota; kingdom Metazoa; phylum Chordata; class Lepidosauria; order Squamata; family Dipsadidae; genus Diadophis; species Diadophis punctatus. Next base: position 65,817,196 of record JALIGW010000001.1, on the reverse strand, counting down.
TCGTATTTTTTATTTGAACCAGTCAATTCTTAATCAAATCCTAACGGTGGCCTCCCTTGTGAAATATTGTTTTCTAAAAACCATGCTAGGATTTCCCAGAAGCGTGGGGGGCGGGGGTTTCTACTTTGTTAACATCCTCGATTTCCCCTTGCCTCGGTCACCAGCTTGCTCTTTCTTAAGAGCCCAAACAAAACAGGGCAAGAAAAGAAATCCGGAAGTTGCGTTCCCAAAAGGAAACTTTTATAAGATCGGTGTTAAGGTTTAGGAAAGAAATCCGGCTTTCGAATTCCGGCTCGGCTTTTTCTTCCTTATGAATGAAGCGGGCGACATGAAGGGAAGCGGTTCAGATCAATCCACCGATCCATGAAACCGAAATCACGGAAGGTGTGAATGTGAAGTGTCTGCATCGGGCGTACACGGGTGGCTTCGACTGCCTCTTCTTGGCTCGTGGGAGTTTTGCCTGGTGGGCTCAAAGTTCTCGACCCCTCCTTTAACAGCTGGCCCTTTGCTTCGGGGCGAAGCAGTAGCATTTGTAAGGTGCAGAAGCATTCTGGTCAAGACAGTTTTGAGCCCCCCGGCAGAGCGGATGAACAGATATCGCTTTTACGTCTCCTCTACTATGAACGACCTTCGCTGATTCCAGAAAGATATACAGGGGAAGAGAATGGAGCTGATAGTTATTGGATGGGAAGCCTTGATCCTGGTGGCTTAAGGGGCTGGTCTATGTAGATCTCTTGACAGCAATACGGTTTGCTACCGTTTTCTTTCTAAATATTTTTTCCCAGCTTTCTGGTCTGCCTTAGAAATCTGTTACTGTACTCCTTAAAGGGCTTCTATCAAACCAAATTGGGCATCAATCCTTATGCATTGCAGGGAGCCTTCATTTCTCCCAATGTTTACATTTGTTTATATTTTGTTCATTTGTTTAGCAAATTCATCCATGTAGTTGAATGAGACTGGGCGGCGTAAAACCAACAACAGTTAAAACATAATATAATACTTGCTTAATATTGATTTATTTATTTGGTCTTTTTTTCTTTAGGAATTGTTTTCCTTGATTGTTATAATATTTTGCTGTGAAGTAAGATGGAAGAGGTTCTGGCTGATCTATGTGGGACTAGTTCCATAGATCCACTTCCTCTCTGGGTTCATAGCAATGTTGGACACTGTTTTAACCAGCTGCTCTTAAATGTGGCACCTCATATCATCCTTGCTGTAATAAGTGCCTGCTACATAGGAACACCAAGGTATTTTGCGGTCTCTAAATTAACTCCTCACTCATAAAACAACATCTTTTATTTAATTTGAAATAATTGCATGCTGCTATCTTCTATGCATACTACTAACAACATACATACATACATACATGCATACATACATACATACATACATACATACATACATACATACACACACATGCCCATTATATATGGGAGAGAGTAATTAATTTGGCCACTGAAAAGATCTATTAACTAACATTTTATGTTAGCTAAAATGATTATTTGTATGGATTGGAAAATATGTATGACATACTTACCTGTCACCCCACCATATCTCCCTCAATGTACTCAATTAAGTATTTGCAAACAAAGCTATTATTTTCCCAAAGAGAGGCTGACTTTGGTGATTGACCAAAGCTGTTCAGGTTAAGTGAAGGTTCATTTTTTTACAGTCAAGTATGCATTCATATGCATCAACGCAATTATTTATGGGTAGAGAGAGAGATTGGGGCATCTCAGACAACTTTCTGGGGGAGGAATTCTGTACCAACCTACAAAAGACATGCTGCTGTTCAGGTTTTCTTTCCTTGACAGATTTATTTTTTTTAAAGAAAAAAGGAAGCATAATGAGGAAAACATAAACAAAAGCCTTACATAGAAGTCCATGAATAAGATTTGGCAATTGCACGATTAATATTATTGAAGAATTCCTGTTTAGCTTTCTTGCTCTGAAAGATGTTTCCACTGATTTTATCACTGTTTTCCCTGCTGATTGCTTTAAATTTTGCATCCAATAGTGCTTCAATGCCTGAAATGCATTAACAATACAATCCCAAGAAAAACTTACTTAGGATTAGACGTCCTTGAAACTTTCTTAATTTAGACCATTTTTTGTTGATAAAACATTCAAATATATATCTACACAAACACAATTTAAGAGATTAATCATTCTTTTTTCATTAAATAATGTTCTCAGACAACACACTAGAAAGAGCAGCTCTTTGTCTGAATCATCATTCACTTCAGAAACTGGAGAAATATACCATTTCAAGAATAAGGGGGGTGGTATTAGAAGAATACTAATACCCATTTAATGCTTTCTTTTTTCTCCTTTGTTAGGTCTTTTGGCTTACAATGTGCATACAGACCGGGATGGAAATGCAGAATTGCTGCATCTTTTATCCTTGCTGGTTTGTCCATCCTCAATATAATCCCAGCAATCCTTTGGCCACAGAAATTGGATCCTTTCTGCCTGAAAGTTCTAACAAGTGGCACAGCTGCACTGGCATGGCTTACTCACAGCCTGGCACTTCTTGCTCTCTACAGATCTCCGTGCAGTTTCAGCCGTGGTCCTGCAATCCTACCGATCCTTGCCTTCTTTCCAGTCCCATCTCTTGTTATCACATTGGTATGGCGCTGCCAGACGGAGTTGGGTGAGCAGCCCCTTCAACTTGCCACAGCCCTCAGGCTCGCGGTTCTCTGCCTCCAGTTAGCTTTTCTACTTCTTTGTCTCATTGGGTATATCATCCCTGTAGGCCGTAGGCAAGACCTTTTCTCCGTCAATGACCCCTCGCAGCATGAGCCCTTGATCACAGCTTCACAGTTCTCTGAATCCACTTGGGAGGCAGTGGCAGAGGATGGTGAGAGCTGGCTGTCACGTTTCTCATACGCTTGGATGAACCCTCTTATAAAGCGTGGCTACCAGTGGAAGCTGAATAAGCCACAAGATGTCTATCAACTCCCTCAACGACTGCAGGCCAGCAAAGTCTGTGAACGCTTTTATTCCTGTTGGCTGAAAAAGGCAGCTCTTGCTTCAGAAGACAAAAGGACATCTTCCACAAACCGCTTCTTTGCCAAACGCGATGTGAGACATAATGGACTTCCAGCAGGTCCTCAAAATGCTCCCAAACCTGTACATCTCCTCTCAGTGCTGCATGCAGCTTTTGGCCTACGTTATTATGGTCTCGGCTTTTTGAAATTGGCCGGTGGTCTCTTGGGATTTTCCGGGCCTCTGCTTTTAAATCTGTTGGTCAGTTTTATGGAGTCACATCAAGAACCTCTTAGCCATGGAGTGTTGTATGCACTGGGACTTTTTGCTAGTTCTTTCCTTGGTGCCATTTTACGTAATCAGTTTAATTATGAGATAAACAAAATTATACTTACCGTACGTACTGCAGTTATTTCAGCCATCTACCAGAAAGCTCTCCGGGTAAATGGAAGTAGCCTGGCTAGCTTCACCACAGGTGAAATTGTCAACTTTATGAGCACGGACACTGATAGACTAGTCAACTTCTGCTTTAGTTTCCATGAGCTGTGGAGTCTTCCTTTTCAGTTTGCTGTCACTCTCTACCTTTTATATCAGCAGGTAAACATAGCCTTCCTGGGTGGACTGGCTCTGGCTGTGCTACTTGTGCCCATTAATAAAGTCATTGCCAACTGCATCATGGAGAAAAACAAGGAGATGCTGAAGCACAAAGATGTCCGGGTCAAGGTAAGGTGAGAATATATGACTCTGTAATTTTTCTGGTACCTGCAGAGGTGGGTTCCTACCGGTTCTAACCAGTTCTTTAGAACCGTTAGAAAACCGGCAATGATGTCAAGGAGCCAGTTCTGTCGGTGCCGGTCTGTGGGCGCCGCCATCTTGGATTTTGCTTCTGCGCATGCACAGAAGCTATTTTTTAATTACTGCAGGGGGGCGCGAAGCACGCACACGCGCCCGGCACAACCCTGAGCGAACTGGCAGCAAAACGATCCAGAACCCACCCCTGGGTACATGCATATACAGGTAGTCCTCGACTTACGACCACAATTCAGCCCAAAATTTGTATTGTTAAGTGAGACATTTGTAAAGTGAATTTTGCTCCATTTTACAACCTTTCTGGCCGCACTTGTTAAGTGAATCACTGCAATTGTTAAGTTAGTGACACCGTTGTTAAGGGAATCTGGCTTTACCATTGACTTAGCTTGTCAGAAGGTCGCACAAGGTGATCACATGACCCCAGGACGCTGTGACCGTCATAAATATGAGTCAATTGCAAAGTGTCTGAATTTTGATCATGGACCATGGGGATGCTGCAACAGGCGTAAGTGCGAAAAACGGTCATAAGTCGCTTTTTTCAGTGCCATTTTAACTTTGAATGGTCACTAAATGAACTGTTGTAAGTCGAGGTCTACCTGTATGCCCATTACACTATTTCCTTTTGGGGTAAACAACATTATATAGAGTGCAGAAAAAGAATGAGAAATAGTGGGCAAAGAAAAAGTAAGATTGGCTTTAAGTTCATTAAGTATTAATAATAAAAATATGCTAAGTAATAGAAATAATAACCAGGTCTAACGTGATTTATCAAGTTGCAATGATCCAGCAATATAAGCTAGGAGATAGTATCTCATCAGGTAATATGACTCAAAGACTGTCATAGCCAGTGATACAGGTCTGCTTTTGGTTCAGATAGAAATTCAGGTTTCCAAGAGAAAAGGGACATTGAAATCATCAGGTCCACAGGTACATAGCAGAACTCTTGCCCAGTTTTATTGCTGAGGACAAGGCTTTGGATAAAGCTTTCACTGGAGAATTTTCTAGTAGTAGGATGTGATTCATGTTAATCAGAAGAGGTGCTATTCAGGTTTTCTGCTATAGGTCACTGAAATAGCTCCAGTTAGCACTGAGCTCCTTTCAAAACAAAATTTGGACTACAGAAACAGCTTGTAATATATGCATGTTTCTACTGGCCTTCCAGGTTCAACACATGAAACAGATTCATTTAGCAACTCTTCAAAGTCATGAGAAACCCCCTCCCCAAAGCTACTTATGACCCGGTTTCAAAGTTATGATGGCCTTGCAGACATATGACATTTGGGAGATGCCAACTTTCACATGAATGAAGACATCTACTTCATTCAGGAAATCCCAAAGCTACTACATCTCTAGTAGATCATGGTTCTGGAGATAATTACAGAAGTTTAATATCTTTTGTATGCGAAGTGTGTGCTCTACAAAATATTCATCCCAAAGGGACATTCCAGCCCAAAGACTTTCAGATGTACATTGAAAGGATTGGATATTTTGGTTATAATAACTTAGGCTATTTCCTAATTCGACTCTTCCTGTGCAATGGCTCAGACCTATTAATGGAAGGAAATTGTTCTGTTTGCAACCTCCCACCCTTTTGAAATATTTTTCCCATTATATTTTCTTTGCAGAAATAAAGAACAGCTGCACAAAATCTTTTGGTTGCTAATCCTTCCATTTTAAAGCTTCTCAGATAGATACGCTCACTTTTTTTTTTACTAGCACCAGAAAGGAAACGTTTAGGAGCTGAGATGGTGCAGTGGTTAAATGCAGCACTGCAGGCTACTGCTAGTTCAGCAGTTCAGCTGTTCAAATCCCACCGGCTCACGGTTGACTCAGCCTTCCATCCTTCTGAGGTCGGTAAAATGAGGACCCAGATTGTTGGGGGCAATATGCTGAACTCTGTAAACCGCTTAGAGAGGGCTGTAAAGCACTATGAAGCGGTATATAAGTCTAAGTGCTATTGCTATTGCTATTGTGTTTCCTTGTGTCTGATCAGCTGAAGGTTGCCCTGTACAAATGGTGTAGTCGACTTAACGATTGGTCACTTAGCAACTCTTCAAAGTCATGAGAAACCCCCTCCCCAAAGCTACTTATGACCCGGTTTCAAAGTTATGATGGCCTTGCAGACATATGACATTTTAGGTGCTCGACAACCAGCCGGCGTTTATGGATGTTTCCAGCATCCCACAGGCACATTATTTGATTTATGATATTTTTGCTGGAAACGGGCATCTACTTAGTTTCCAGCAGAAACCACCCCATAGCAAACAATAGGTTTGTTTAACGACTGCCACTTTTGCTTAACGACTGCCACACAAAAAAAGCTTGTAAAAATCAGATCAGTCACATGATGACCTGCTTCACAGCCATCGTGACTTAACAACGATCATTATTGCCAGGGTCAATGACAGTCATAAGTTGAGGATGACTTGTAGTAGAAGATTCTGGGTGCACATCCCGGAATAAACATACCAGCTATGATTCTTCGACTACCAGCTTTCTTTTTATTTTTTTCAGCTCATGACGGAGCTCTTGGGTGGCATGCGAGTGATCAAGTTCTATGCCTGGGAACCGCATTTTGATGCTAGAGTGAAGGCATGCCGAGCCAAGGAACTGAAGAGCCTGCGAGCAATTAAATACCTCGATGCTGTGTGTGTCTACCTCTGGGCAGCATTGCCTGTGGTCGTCTCCATTGTCATTTTCATTACCTATGTTTTATTAGGACACCAGCTGTCTGCCACCAAGGTGAGAAGTGTTGCTGTTCTGAGCCAATCCTTCTCTTTGTTATTCATCAGTGACTTGTTCATTTCCATGTTTGGTGATCAGTTTGGCTAAAATCTTAACCTTTGCATACAACACAGAAACATTATTTAAGAAAGCTAACATCAATAGAATACCTCATTTGTGTGCTTGACTGCAGTGTTTATATATTAATTAAGAACACAAGGACTGCCAGTGTTTTATTATCCTATTCATCAACTTGTGACTCCAGGTACTGCTGTATCAGATATACAAAACTGAACATAAAACCATTAATCCAAAACACATATATACAAATACTGTGGTGTTTGTATGACCCAACCATACCCAGTTTTAAAAAATCATAAATATCCAATACTAATTAAAAGCTTTGTGATAAAACTCAGTTTTATGGCCTTCCTGAATATCATCAAGGAAGGTCACCATCTGGCTCTAGGGATAAACTATGCTGTAGGGATGGAGTATAAGCTGAGAAACATAAAGCTCCTATCCCACTACTTTCAGTTGAGTACAGGAACTCTCAACCACCAACTTTGCCACAAACACACCAGATGGATTAGTTCTATCTGCTGAACCCGAACGCATCCAGTTGCCAAGCCAGATATACTAAATGTAGCATTTTGAACTGTATTACAGCTTACTGGAGACAGTGCAAAATCGATGTTATAAGACTTCTATCTTCTGCCAGCAGATGAGCTGTTGCATTCTTTTCCAAATTCAATTTCTGGATAACTTAACAAAGGCAGTCCCATGTAAACCACACTGCAAAAGTCAATTCTAGAGATAGTAAGGGCCCAGGTTATTGCTGCCAAGGCATTATTCTCCAGAAATTTGTGCACCAGACAAATCTCAACAAGCCCACCCCCCCCACCCGGCTCCTAGTCATTAGTCTGTTAGGGACTCCAAGTCATGCCCATTCTTTCAGAATGGATTCTTTGTTTTCCAGAATTATTACTGGAGCAGGCAATAGACCAGGTAGTTTCTACACATGCAATGTCTTCATTTCAATTTGTTTCTTCTGATCTAGTCCCTTACATCGTGAGTTTGGTGAGGTGGCAATGTATAACTATCCGAAACTGTTAAAAACCTCTCTTAGTAGCTTCTTATAGATATTAAAAGCAATGGGGAGAGTAATGAACTCTGCAGTACTCCACAAGTGAATAGTTACCTGTTCAATCTCTCTCCAATCCAACACCTGGTACTACCCTCTCAGGACAGAGCAGAAAAACTGCAAAACAGTGTCTTGTACTCTGTTTAGCTTTTGCAAGATGCCACCAATTGATGAAATTGAAAGTGACCAAAACTATCCAGTTTCTGTCCCATGCCCATATCTGAATATTGATTGAAGTGGATCCATATAATCTAGAGTTGTTGTAATCTACCACACTCTCAATAAACTTTCCCAAAACGGTAAGACTGGTGGAGACTAGGCAATAGTGATCCAAATTGGTCATCTCCAGGGGCCAATATTTGGAATTTTGACATGGAAGACTGAATTCTATCTATTCTGCTTTATGTTCTAATTCTGTAACCCTCAAGTTTCCCTTCCAATCTGAGAATACATTTTTAGCTCTAAATGTTATGAAGTGTAGTTCAGCCCTCTTGAGCAATTTAATATGTACATATAAAAAACACAGTCACAACTTCCAAAGACTTATATTTAGTGCTTTAAGTACTGTAGCTGGTCAGTTACAATTGATGTTGTGGTTCCATTTGGCTACATTATATTTTCTTCTTCATTTAATTTCCATATTCTTGCCACCCAAGAACAAGAATTCTTTCATATCCTAGATAGATATCTGTATTTGCTTCCTCTGCTTCAGTTTCTGCTGTGCCAAGGTGTATTGCTGTACTCATTTGGTCAAATGCTAGGATTACCTCTCATTTAATTTTTTTTTCTCTCCACCCTAGGTTTTTACAGCTTTGGCCCTTGTCGGGATGCTCATTCTTCCCCTCAATAATTTTCCTTGGGTGCTGAATGGGATCTTGGAAGCCAAAGTATCCCTCGATCGAATCCAGCACTTCCTAGAGCTCACAGACCAAGATCTGCATGCTTACTATAGCAGAGGTACAGCAATGAAGAAAAATAAAGAAATGGTGGGACGAGACAGCAGAATGACAATAGCTGTTCTGGTTCATGTGAAGTAAATGTGAAAAGAGGGAATAGATACTTGACACTTGAAGATTATGTTTGCTGGAAAAAAATATTAGTGTGATTAGCAACTTGGTGGCCCACTGCCGTTTTCTATAATCACTCATGCCTACCAATGCTCCAAAAATCCAGGCTTCCCCCCTTTTCTCTTTTTTCCTTTAACCCATATTTTTAAAACCAGAGCTCAAATTTTCTGAAAACCTATCTCTTATATGGGAAATCTATTAATCAGGGCAAGCAAAATTAAATATGTGAGCTGAACCTATTTTTGCATTGTATGAGTGAACATACCGGTACATGTTTCTTATTAAAGGCAGAGAGCTTCCATGGGTAGCTCTGAAAAAAATCTTAATATTGGGTAAGGTATGTGCATCTATGTGTGAAATCAATTATCTCTCTCTCTCTCTGTGTGTGTGTGTGTGTGTAACATTTTTTGCTGATAAATGAAAATAAAGGGAGACTATTATAGATCTATTTCGAGCTATTTTGCTCTCGTCAGATAGCCATACCCGTAGTGGGAATTGAACCTGGACAGTCTGCTTGTAAGGCAGAAGTTTAACCTCTAGGCCACAAGGTTCTCTTCCCTATCAGCTCTTCACCAGGAAAGGGTTATATATGTTTATTCTGTCGAGTCATCCTGGTGTATGGAAGGAAACATCACAGCTTCCTTTTGCCTTTCTGCCCCTCCTGGGACCATCCAGGCAGTTTTCTATAGTCGACAAACTATATTGTCTATATGTGTAACATTTTTTGCTGATAAATGAAAATAAAGGGAGACTATTATAGATCTATTCGAGCTATTTTGCTCTTGTCAGATAGCCATACCCGTAGTGGGAATTGAACCCATAATATATAATATATATAATATCTCTAAGTGTATTGTTAGCTACAGATTTTATAATAGCTGTACTGTTCTGTTTCAGCTTGTCCTTTGAATCCATCTTCTGCCTTGGAAATGCACAATTCTACCTTTTCATGGTCCCCAGAAAGCAAAGAAACCTCTGAATCTCATGTACCAAGAGGAGGCCAACTTTTCATACAGAATCTGTTGGTGACAAAAGTGAGTAAATAGGGGAAATTATAAAGGCAAACAGCACTGTCTAGACCACTTAAGAGGGGTGCCTCAGTATTTCATTGTATGGAAAGAGAAAGGACATGCTCTAGATGAATGAAAGTTTGCAATATAACAGAGCAAGACTGCAGGCTAATCTGTGAAAATCTTGATGTTTGTTTCTTTCTAGGGTGCATTGGTAGGGGTCATCGGGAAGGTTGGATGTGGGAAGAGCACACTGCTTGCAGCTATCACTGGAGAACTTAATTGGTAAATAGTCGATCATGCCCTGCTTCTTGTAACTTTGAACTCATTACATTATTTAATTTGTTACGATTCAATACAGGTAGTCCTCGATTTACAACAGTTCACTTAATGACCAAAGTTGCAACAGCACTGAAAAAAAGTGACTTATGATCTTCTGATTCTGTAGATGTCTCCAGTTTGGATCTCAAAACCCCAACCTCTCTCTACAATTCATTATAGCAGCCACTTCTTTTTGCAGACATAATGGCAGTCGTTTTTACAACTGTGAGCCTGAAAAAAAGATGCTGCTCTTTTAAGAATCACTTTAATGGGCAGACTCCTTAAAGCATTAGCATCTGTTTTCAGAATTATGAAGAATCCCAAAAAAGGATGTAGCTATTGGCATCCCACTTTAAAAGATGCCACTGCCTTAAAGAGTCAGCTTGTTAAACTATTGTGATGCACAATTGTGCTGTCTATGAATAATGCAGGAATAGATTGGAATTGCTTCTAGTTGTATCCATTACCACAATATTATTTAATCTACAAGGGGTATCTCTGTCTCTCTCTCTCTGTCTCTCTGTCTCTCTCTCTCTCTCTCTGTCTCTCTCTCATAAATATATTACCTTTTTATCCCTATGTATATCTATATGCATAACTCAAGGTGGTGAATATACCTAGTAAGCCCGCCTCCTGTTTTTACCCACAACGTGTAAGGTGGGTTGGGCTGAGAGAAAATGACTGCCCAAAGATTCCCAGCTGGCATTCATGACTAAGGAAGGCCTAGAACTCGTAGTCTACTGCTTTCTAGGCCAGCACCTTAAATGCTCTAATTCAAGGGGGGGGGTCAAATTCATGGCGTCCCAGCGGTGTCACATGACATATCAGGACTTTTTTCCCCTTCGCTAAACTGGGCATGGGCGTGGCCAGCACGTGACGCATCTGGCCCGCGGGCCGGGAGTTTGATAGCCCTGCTCTAATTGAATTGTTACTCTCTTTCCCAGTGGTCTATCATCAGCAACTGATCAAGTTTGCACTTGGTCTGGGTAATCACAATAGGCCTCTGGTAGACTAAAGCTTCTTCATCAAAACCATGTGATTTGACATGATGATACCTAGTATTTCCATAACTGAATGGATTTATTTTGATCTAGGCAATTGACTTCTGCATATACAGTATTGCAGAATGTAAAGATTAACCAGCCCCATTGCCCATAATCATTTGGATAGCCATTTTGTATGCCCTTTCCTCACTGCTAATATGTTTGTAGTCAAGGTGAACAGGTCTATGTTTGGGATTTGGAGAAAGGATTTGGCTTAGCTGCTCAAGAGCCCTGGATCCAGTTCACCAGCATCCGTGAAAACATCCTCTTTGGGAAGGAATACGACGCTCAATTTTATCAGCAAGTAATAGATGCTTGTGCTCTCTCTGATGACTTGAATGTGAGTATTCCATAATGTACAAAATAACTCCTATAGGTTCTTCAAGGAAATTAATTAATTAAGCAAGTATTACTTAGTGCCGCCACAGCTTCCTCTGGGCCCCAGAGCCTCCTACACACGGAGCTCCTCTCTCCCCACAAAAAAGTATGTAAACATTTTAGTATGTCACCATTACAGTATAGGTATTTTGTATTTGCTTATATACTCATACCGTGGTGCACAAATTTGTAATTGGTTTGGTAAAAGTTGCACAATTTTTTTTTCTCTCGTAAGTGGCATGTCAGAAATTAGAGGGAACAGTGCCCAGGAACAACCATATATCAGAAAAGATTGTTCCAAAGGGCAGGAGTTGCTATGTTAAGTACCAAGTTTTAACTTATTTCCTGTGTTCCCCCTGCCTACCCCATAATGGCAAGAAATTGTGGCATTAGCGTTTGGCAGTTTGCTGAATTTTCATTGATGTACTGTTGAGGTTGATGGAAGAGGTGCTCATGATATATGTGACCTTTGGCCTACATGTTGCATATTGATATAATGGAGTTATGAATTAAGCATCCAAGAGTTTTGAATAATTGTCTTTATTTCAGTACATCTATTCTGTTAATTATAATTTATCTATTTAACTTCTAGATTTTGCCAGCAGGTGATCAGACAGAGGTGGGTGAGAATGGAGTCACCCTCAGTGGGGGACAGAAAGCTCGTATTGCACTTGCTAGAGCTGTTTATCAGGTATATAAAGGACTGGATGAATGCTATTGTCCTGGGTGATTTTTATTTGTGTATTTATTCAATTTCTATAGCCATCTCAGCAAAGTGACTCTGGGAGACTTACAATTATAGAACAGTTAAGAGAAACTATTATTTGGATGGTTTTATTATTTTAATTCATACATATAGCAGCCAAAATAACCTACTAACAGTAAAGCCAAGAAATGTGGCCCTTAACACATTCAGAGCCCCAGACCCTTACCCTGCCAAGTTTTTAAAGCCTTACAAAAGGCCAATAGGGTTAGAGCAATTCTAATCTACCAGGAAGAGTATTCCACAAAGAAGTAGCTACAATAGAGAAGCCCTGTCTTCTAGTTCCCAACAATCAACATTCTTTGGCTGACAGGATCTGAATTATACCCAGTTTGTTGGATCAAATTAGATGGGTAGAGATTTTACAATTCTGGGTGGGAAAGGGCTCAGACGTTATCACTCTTTTCTACAGGAGAAAGAATTATACCTTCTGGATGATCCACTAGCAGCTGTTGATGCAGATGTAGCTAATCACCTTATGCAGAAGTGTATCCTAGGAATTCTCAGACACAAAACTCGGATTCTTTGCACCCACAGAACTGAGGTTTTGGGAAATGCTGACATGATAGTACTGATGGATAATGGCAGAATTCTCAGGGCAGGTAAAGCCTGATGCCTTCTACTGTTCTCTTTGCCTAGGGCTTGAAATACTTACCTCAGAAAAGGAATCCAGAATGTGAACCAGACTCCTGTTTTTTGTTGGGAGCTTTTTATCAGCTCTTGCATGCTTATAAAGAAGGATCAATGATTCTTTCTCAGTTCCAATGGCTCTTAAAATTGCCCGAACGGCTTTTCAAATTTTGCTGCATTGTAAGTTCCAACAAAAAGCACATTATCAATAAGTACAATTAACAAAATACACAGGTGTTTAGTAAAAATATTGGCTTAAGCCTTAAGTGAAAATACTGAATTAATTGCTCTACATAAGAGAATTTGTTTTCATATTCATAGCAAGCATACCCAGTATAATAGAAAAAGGGACAAAAATATGCTGGTGAGCCAGTAAAATTAAGGATGAGGGAATTATTCAGAAAAGCTAATAAAGCACCACACAAAAGACTTAACAGTTAGAACAGGAAAATGAAATGGATGTATGTTTGTTTATATTTGTAGATTTATTTATTAAATTTGTTTGCGGCCCATCTTACTGCAAGGTGATTCTGGGCAGCTTACATCAAAAGGATTAAGAATGAGAAATGTTCCTCAAAAAAGAAAATAATAATTATTTTATAAAAATTAAAATAGACCATAATCCAATAGACCATAATCCAATAGAAATCCAGTTCTTTCAGATGGAGGATAAGGAAATGCTGTTAAGAAAGAAGCATAGTGGAGGACTGTAAACAGAAATGTAAACAAAGAAAAATATTCCTATTTTTCTAGGTACTCCAGCAATCATTCTTCCATTGGTAGAAGCTGTCCCTAAACTTGGAGCAATGACCAAGAGAAGGAAGGACACAAGTAAGTACTAGGTATTTTCATCATTTTACAGGAATGGGTTTGTTGAAACCAGTCAAAACAATATAAGTCTGGGGTAGTGGAATAGAGAATAAAGCTAGTTTAGAATTTTTTTAAAAATGGAACTTATTTGAGCCCATAAGATAGATAAGCATAGAGGGCTTATTTATTGTTTTCTTTCAAATGTAATAGTGAGACAGGAAGCACTAGCCCACTTCCTCTGACCAGGTACCCTCCAAATATGTTGATATTGTAGTTGTACTGCCAGAATTGCAAGCCAGTATAGCCATCTTGAGAATCCTCCTAGAATAGATAGAGGAAGCTGAGCTAATAAATCTTGGTGATTTCCCAATAAGTAAAATAAAATACCGTATTTTTCGGAGTATAAGACGCACCGGAGTATAAGACGCACCTTAGTTTTTGGGGAGGAAAATAGGGGAAAACAATCTGCCTACCAGGTATTCATCTGGCTAGCATCCTTAGTCTGGTCAGCTTCAGCACATTATTTTATCTCCTGGTTAGGACTTAAAAAAACCTTCTGAGAGAGTAACAATGAAAGAGCCTGCAAGCCAGTAAGAGCTGGGAAGATAGTTAGCACCTGGTTAGGGCTAAAAAAAAACTTATTTGGAGCAGCTGCAGCACATTATTTTATCTCCTGGTTAGGACTTAAAAAAACCTTCTGAGAGACTAACAATGAAAGAACCTGCAAGCCACTAAGAGTTGGGAAGATCGTTAGCACCTGGTTAGGGCTAGAAAACAACTTCTTTGGAGCAAGTAGAGCAATGAAAAAAAAAACCCTGCAAAGACTTAGGGCTGGAAAAACATTCTTTGGAGAGAGTAACAATGAAAAAGCCTGCAAGGTCAGAGCTGGGAAGATCTGTTAGCACCTAGTTAGGGCTGGAAAAAAAAGCTACATTCGAAGTATAAGACGCACCTGAATTTTCAGCCACTTTTAGGGAGGAAAAAGGTGCGTCTTATACTCCAAAAATACGGTACTTGAACATCTGGGAATAAAATACTTGAACATTTCTTTGGAGAGGAAACAGAGCTTCAGATGTTTTGTCCTCTTGAAATCATGTGGGGAATGAGAGTACCTTCTACTTCTGCCATATCCTCCGTTTAATACAAATTTAGGAAAAATATATGATGGATAGGAAATAAGTTATGAATGGCCTCCCAAGAATTAAAAACTTTCAGAAACATTTAATATCACAAATTGAAGCAATATCACTGATGAAAATAGAATCCCGTACCCTACATGTTTTGTTCTTTTGTAAATTAGATGAAAGTATATTACAATGCTTCAGGTTTCAGGGGGGAAATGCAATTAGTAATGCCAGTTGATGCTAATGATCCTGCAGCAGCCATATTGCATTAGTGCTTATTATTGAATTGATGTGTCTATGGAGATTCTCAGTCATCCAGGTCATGGTTATCCCAAAGGTGCTTTTTTTTCAAGAGGCAACTGGACTTCCTGTTTTTTCTTTGAAGACCTTTCGCTTCTCATTCAAGAAGCTTCTTCAGCTCTGACTGGATGGTGGGGAATGGAAGGATTTATACTCCTTGCAGACAGCTGGTCATTTGCATTCCTTTAATGGGTCGTTAAGGTCACCTGGAGGTTTATCTGTGTCATCAGGGTCACCTGAGTGGTGCAAAGTGGTGTGGAGCCTTCTTGGAACTGTTGAAAGGACTGTGTTATAGCTTGGAGATAGATGATGTTGTATTCCCCCTGTTGAGAGGGCTGTTCAATTTTGACATAGTTCAATTCTTCAGAGCTGAAGAAGCTTCTTGGATGAGAAGCTGTGAGGATGCACCCGTCCCCTTCCAGTCAGGTTTATTGTTTTATAAGTCTTGGTAGCAATTTGTGTTTAATTTTCTTTTTTATATCTCCCTGACCAAGGGTCGCACCCTCTGTTTCACTTCTCTCTCTTTAGAGGCTTGCTTTTACTTTTACAATATCTCTAAGCTCTGCAGGATTGTTTAAGATTTGCTTTATGTGAGGAATAGACAGACGTTGACACGCTTATTGAACAAACTAGTAAACAGTTTATTTAAATACAACTTCTCAGTAATTGTCAAATGAATTTGTTACAGCCACAAGCAGCTATTTAATTCTTTCTTTTTCTTTTCTTCCCTTCAGAGACTCTCTTTGCTTTCCTGACTAAATCTAAGCAAATCCAACTCTTCTTTGTTTCTAGGCCTATAGATAAGAGCATGTTTCACCGTTTATCTCTATCTACAAATTACTCAATATATATCAATCAATCTTGTTCCCTGACCCTGGCTCCTGCTTCCCACAGAACTGCCTAGGGCCTATCTTTTCTCTCCTGTCAACTTCCCTCTTGGACAGTTACATTCAGGCAGAGATTCTCTATAAATCTTCCCTCATGGAAGTTACACAAAACACACAGACTGAGCTCTTCTCAGCTCTTCTCACTACACCTTCCTTCCTGGAAGTTACCACATAACAGAGAGCTTTCCAGCTCTTCACACTAAACCTTCCCTCATGGGATTTACCACATAACAGAGCTTCTCATCTCTCTCAACCAGGCCTTTTATAGTTCCTGGCCCTGCTATCTATGCTCCGATTGGCTGTCTCTTATGATGTCATCTATCCCCCCTCCCTTCTGGAGCACTGAGATAAACACCTCCCCCTTTCTACTTACTATGAATTTAAAAGCTGTTTGGCTCTATACTTACTTGTTTAAACAGTTCCTTTTAACAACATTTTAACTTTATACAATAACTTACTATTTTGCATTCAGTACCTGTATGTGGGCACCACAGAAGCGAAGCGTCTTCAAAGAAAAACCAGAAAGTCCAGTTGCCTCTTGAAAAAAAAAGTACCTTTGGGATTGAATTGATGTGCATTTGAGGAAAGTCTCAGGAAGAAAGCATTATGGATTATAAACTAGGGAAATGCAGTATGTCTGCACTAGTAGCACAATAGAACAACAAAGACATCTGGATCCTGAGATATTGATATTGAGTCTATTGAATAATAGATATTAACCATTAACTGCAAAACCTTTTGGTTACAAGTTTAGGAATAACTAGTTATGATTGCCCTTAGGGAAAGACAGGCCATATATTTCAAGAAAAAAATGACTGAAAAAGTAGAATTCAGGTATTTGTATCCAGGTACATCCATCTGAATACCTTACTTGCTGTCTACATTAACAGGTGGATGTAGTTTGCTTCTGAGTAATAAAATAGGATTAAAACTTTGCAGAAGTCCTAAGAAGTCCTCGGGTTTTGGGAGTGGGTCGGTGTTTCCAGTCGAGAACCTCCAGGGTCGATATTATTGTTATTCCTGTTTCCTGGTATTATTATTCCTGTAACCAAAGTAGACGCTGAATGCAATGAAGTGGAGGAAGTGGAGCATGAGGAAGAAGAGCCGGCCCAATTAAGCTGTTTTCCTAAGCAGGAGGAAGAGAAAAAAGAAGGAGCGGTGGCTTTCAAAGTCTACAGGGCATACTGGCTGGCTGTTGGCAGCTGCCTAGCATTGTCCATACTCCTTTCGCTGCTGCTCATGCAGGGTAAGCTTATAACATTGCTCTTTCCCTGTTCAGGTTTCTCTCTGCTCTTGATTGCTGGCTATTTCTCAGCAATTTGGAATCTTTGGTTCAAAAAAAATTGACACCTGCATAGAAACTTGGGCATTTTGCATCGATTATGAGAACTGTTGAAGACCTCATAGTTATTTCAGGCATTGTGGACAGAATGATTGTGGAATTCCCCCTCTTCCCACCCACCCCCTTTTTTTTTGAGGGAGCATATATTTTGCTTGGTTTTGCTTGGTTTTTGGTTTTTTTATACTTCGCTTTTCTAGTCTGTTGTAATTTTTTTTGAGGAATTGTTTTTTTTAATTTTAAGCCACCTACAGTTGTTTGTGAGTATAAAATTAATATAACAAATATATAAGCTACTTGTAAAATAGACAAAACTTGCAATTCTCAAGTTTGAAGTTTCTTCTTTTAAAGATCAATAAGAAATATTAAGTCTTTGTGGTAACAGAACAATGCTAGTGATTTACCGGCAGTTTTTGCATTTAACAGCTTTATAATCTACAGTATAGGAACATTTTTGATTCTCCAGCCTCTTTCCAGGGAACCCACTGTGTGGATTGATTGGTGCAGAGATACCGGGAATAAATGATTTCCTGTTATGTGAGCAAGTCTGAATAAGCCACAGGCTTCCACAAACTTCCACGTAATTCAGGAAAAGGTTGTTGCTAAAATTTAATTTTTACATAAGGTAATTTATTTGTGGCATGCACATATATTTGTTTATTAGTGGCTTCTATGCTATTTAATCAAACAACTCAAAGCCACTTACAGTGTTATACTACAACTAAAAAATAACAGTAATCATTTTCCAGTATGGTCTATTCAGCATTTATTCAAACAGTTTGTAGAGGCACATTAAAAGTGCTTTCATAGGGCCTCTTTATTATATTAAAATTGACAGGAGTTGCTGCTTTGTGGTGAGTTCTCTACCTCAAAGTCATTCAGATAGGCTTAACTTTTATTTAAATAAATAAAGCCTCACTCACTGACACTTACCCATTTCTGCAGCTTCTAGGAATATTTCCGACTGGTGGCTCTCAAATTGGATATCCAGCCTACCTCATACTGAAAATAACTCCATCAACACCTTGGCAGCCCTTCCTTCTTCATCTCTGCTGCTCTTCTCCCATGAGGGACTCATGTATGTCAATCAAAGAGCTTGGCTATGTTTTATTTACATCTGCTCACTGCCCAAACATACATGCTATTGAATCCAATTCTTTCTCTTCTTGGCACTTTTTTTCCCCTGTCCTCCTCCCAAACTGCCTCTAGAAAGTAGGAGTGAATTGGGAATGTAGAAGGGAAAACCTCGGTCACAAGGCCTTTCTTGCTATGATTAAGAAGCTGGACATTAGCTAAACAGCTGCTGACTGTGCATAGGCAGAGCAACTTGCAGGGGGAGGGAGCAAGGAATAGGGTAGATCAGGGGTGAAATGCTACTGGTTCGGCCTGGTTCGCCATAACTGGTAGTAACAAATGCTTCTGGTTCGCAGAACCGGTAGTAAAAAAAGCTTTCAAAAAGTTTTTTTTAAAAAAAGGTTCCAACCATGTGGCGGCACAGCTGATTGTCACAGCTGATGAACCTTTTTTTTTACTTTTTTAAAAGCATTATTTTACTACCTGTTCGCCAGAACTGTGACTCTGTGAGGTCCCTGCTTGTTCCAGGGGCCAATTTGTTTGAAGTCCAGCTGATTCTGTATTCTGTGTGAGTCAGTCAGTTGTGTAGCTTTTGTGTTGTTTTTGTGCAAAGTGTGAAAGTTGGTTTTTGAGCTCTTTGTGGCTCTGTGAGGTTCCTGCTTGTTGCAGGGGCCATTTTGTGTGAAGTCCAGCTGATTCTGCATTGTGTAGAAGTCAGTTATGTAGCTTTTGTGTTGTTTGTGTGTGAAGTGTAAAAGTTGGTTTTTGAGCTCTCTGTGACTCTGAGAGGTTCCTGCTTGTTGCAGGGGCCATTTTGTGTGAAGTCAGCTGCTTCTGCATTGTGTGTGAGTCAGTTGTGTAGCTTTTGTGTTATTTTTGTGTAAAGTGTGATAGTTGTTTTTTAGCTCTCTGTGAATCTGTGAGGTTCCTGCTTGTTGTTGCAGGGGCCATTTTGTGTGCTTTTCCATTGTGTGTCAGTCAGTTGTGTGGCTTTTGTGTTGTTTGTGTCTGACGTGTGAAAGTTGATTTTTGAGCTCACCCGGTCACATGACCACCAAGCCACACCCACCCAGTCACATGACCACCAAGCCACACCCACAGAACCGGTAGGGAAAATTTATAGATTTCACCACTGGGGCAGATGCACAATATTTGCTGAAACCTGATGGGAATCAGCATGTTTTCAGTGGAATGACCAGTTACTGTATAGGATTCAAGTAATCATGCTTTCAGACTTTTTCCATTTGTTGCAAGTTCCCCTATAAACAGATGACTGAATCTTCCAGATGTCTTCAAAGGTAGAAAAGATTAGATAATGTGACTGGCAAAAACTTGAGCTCGACCTCAGTGAGCTCAAGTGAGTAGATTTGAGTGAATGTAGAATTTCCAAAAACTCCTAGGCCTGAAACTGAATGCCAGACTGATAAGGCGGCACAGATGGACCAACTCTTCCTTCTCACAGGGACTAAAAGTAGGAGATGCTTAGTGCTGTTCGTGGGAGGAAGCTGGGAGACAGTTATTGCATTTGGTCAAAACAGGGAGGGAAGCTGACTTGGAGGAGTATTCCACTTCCAAACTGATTTTACCTGTCTCTTCAGTTCTCCAGTCTTGAGCTCCATTTCTTCAAATAGCACTTTGAATGTGAATTTTTACCTGACTGTGTACGGCTGCATTGCTGGGCTAAATTCAGTCTTCACCATCCTGCGGGCCTTTCTCTTTGCCTGTGGCACCATCCACGCCGCGACTGTCATTCACAACCGACTGCTTAGACGGGTGATGAAGGTAAATGACCTGGGAGTCCTGGTTGGGAAAAGGGTGGAGGATAAAAATTGAAACTTAGAAAAATTGATTTTTTTTTTCAAACATTTAGATTTTTTTGAAAATTAATTGTCCTGTTATTTTACATACGGTAGGAAAACATTAAATAATAGGATCATTGAATTATAATTATACTTCATTGGCTCTACAGTTCCGGGAAAAATTATTGACCCTTTTGGGGATTTTCTGAATGTTTGCTTATCTCGGAATGTGGTCAGAGCTCCCTGCAGCTTCTTGTGCTATATAAGAAATAAATAATTGAAATAATTGATTTTGATAACCAGCAAGACTTTTAGAAGTGGACATTAACTTAGCTATCTTGTTTTTAGATGAGTTTAGTCACATGATCCCCCTTTGAATCGCAGTCGGCTTTCACACGATCCCACAGATTTTGACCATTAGACTACAAAAATTGTTTAATAAATACATCATAAATGTATCAATGGGACCTTACAGTCCTATTTTTTGAGAATGTTGTTGCTCTTTTTTAAAAAATATGATAGTCCTATGTAGGACTGCAGAAAGACTAGAAAGAAGAAAATAGCATCATACTAGGATATTTCTAATACATTCTAATATTACAAAAGCCCATAGCCTTCTTACTATTTTTTTTTCTTTCTATTGCCAGGCTACCATGACCTTCTTTGATACCACGCCAACAGGTCGTATTCTTAATCGCTTCTCTTCAGATCTGTACTGTGTGGATGATAGTCTTCCTTTCATTCTCAACATCTTCCTGGCCAACATCTTTGGACTGCTGGGCATGCTGGTGATGATAACCTATGGGTTGCCTTGGATTGGGCTAGTCTTACTGCCCTTGGTGGCCATCTACTACTCCATCCAGCTTTATTATCGGCGTACCTCTCGTGAACTCAAGCGCCTCTACAGTCTCACCTTGTCGCCTATTTATACTCACTTTTCAGAGACCTTGACAGGCCTCAGCACTATCCGGGCAACCAGGATGACTGGCAGGTGAGTTTTTCTCTTCAGCTAGTGGAAGTGTAAATTGACCTGAAAAGTGGCTAAGTGAGAGCTGTTTCAAAAGTTGATAAGAACTGCATGAGAAATTCTTCCTAATGTTAATCTTTGGGCTGAACCCAGTCTAGGTTTGAGACAGAGAATCAAGAACGGCTGGAACTGAACCAGCGTTGCCGTTTTGCCAGCAACACGGCAATGCAATGGCTAGATATTCGGCTGCAGATGATTGGAGTTGCTGTGGTTACTGCCATTGCAGGAATTGCCATCATCCAACACCAGCGGAAACTGGGTGATCCAGGTGAGCTATGGACTCTGCAAGGATGCACCAGTGCACCAATTGCAATTCAGTTTATTACAGTCATAGACCAGAGACTAGAGCAATAAAAACACTCAGTAAATATACAATTAAAAATTATAAAATAAAATAATAAATAACAGATAAAATCTATAATAAAATCCAGTCTGTCAATTACACAATTACTAAAACTACTAAAATTACAATCCATAAGCTGTGAGGCCTATAGTCAGTTTAATACTAAAAGGGAAGGAATAAGCAGGGTTTGCCACATTTGTTGTATAAATTAGCTATGGTGGATTAGACACTTAAAGATTAGCCACAGTTGATATATATATCGCTATGGTGAGGAAGACACATATTTGCGACGAATCCCCACTACTGCTGCGCAGAATCTGGCCACCTGTGTTGTAGTTATGGCCCATTCATCCTTAAGCAGCCACTGAAGATAGGTAGTGTCGGAACGGCCAGGATACCTTGCAATTATTGACAGAATATGTTTTTTCCTAACCTCCATATAAAAGGAGCACCTAAGGAGCATGTGTCCCACAGTCTCCACCTCTCCTGAGCCACAGGGGCAAAGTCTTTCCGTGAATGGTATTCTTTTATACTTGCCATACAAAACGGCCGATGGAAGCGCATGGCACCGTGCAAGTGCAAATGCTTTTCGGTGGTTCATCAGTACACCATCATCTATGCCATCCTTGCCCACTGAGTCTTCTTTCTTTCACTCACAATATTGTTCCTTTCATCACTGATATTAGATATGGATTCTGGATTTTTCTCCCCTCTCCGAAGAAAAGATAATAGTACCAAGAATGCTGAAAAAGAAATGAAATGTATTTTTTGCTCATACAATCAGCATGCATTTTATATGTAGGAAGGCAGGTGGTTTTTTCTGTTCCTTTATCTTTCCCTTAAAAGAAGAGAAAAATAATATTGCAACCAAATGAAGAGAACAGGTAAAGTGCAGTGAACTACATCGAACTTTTTTTTCAGCATTGCAGGCTTCTCTTTCTAATCATCTCTATAAAGTTAGACCGACTGTCTTAAACCGAGGGTATTCTTCACAGTGGTGAAATCCAATTTTTTTTACTATCAGTTCAGTGGGCGTGGCTTGGTGGGCATGATGTGGCTTGGTGGGCGTGGCAGGGGAAGGATACAGCAAAATCTCCATTCCCACCCACTCCTTGGGGAAGGATATTGCAAAATCTCCATTCCCACCCCACTCTGGGGCAAGCCAGAGATGGTATTTGCCAGTTCTCCAAACTACTCAAATTTTCTGCTACCGGTTCTCCAGAACCTGTCAGAACCTGCTGGATTTCTCCCGATTCGTCAGATGTGTAGCCTCCAATAAGCAGTTCCTATCTTACAACCGTAATGGAGCCATAAGTCATGACAGTGGGTCACCATATGGCCGGACCCATTTTTATGACCTTATGAACAGAATAATTATCAGTGCTTTTGATCTGGACTATTAGGAACTGTCTGGAAATACTCCTCTTTGAAGATACTTAAAAGGCATTTAAGGTAGATGAACCAGGATGTTGTTGTTTTTTTGAAGCAGTGAGCATGTGTCTAAAAGGAAAGATCAAATTCTGGATCACTATTTCTAAAAAAAAAAAAAACTTGTGATACTAGTATTAGAATCACTTCAGCAGTTCCAAGGAAAACTTTTCTTTACATATTGGCGCCCTTCTGTCCTTCACCTCATCTTGGAGATGGATTACTATCTCTTACCACCACTAGTTCTCTGCTTCCTTGTCTCAGACGGTAGCTTTCTGTTCTGTTTTATTTTGCCTTTTTTTTTGCCCCTCCAGGTCTTGTGGGCTTGGCTCTTTCCTATGCTCTATCTGTTACAAACTTGCTGTCAGGACTCATCACCAGCTTCACTCAGACAGAGACCATGATGGTGAGCGTGGAACGGACTGAAGAATATGCAACAGAAATTCCCATAGAATCTCAGGAGGAACTGCTTCCGGTAAGGCTGCCTTGTTTTGCAGCTCTAAAACCATTGGAGAGATTTGTTTATCTAGATGTATTCGTTTTCATACAATGCAAATGTAGTGATTGCTTTGGGCTGTCTTTGCTTTTGTGGTGTCCTTGAGAAAGCAGTTGGTGTTCTTGAAGGACCGTAAAGACAAGGTGAACTCAAATCTTCAGTATCTTTTCCATTCTTCCAAACTCACTTTGTTTTAGTTAGCATAATTTGGAGTCAAAGAGGAGGGGGGGAAGAGAGAGTAAAAACAGCTACACTGAAGAGGGAACAATTTCAATTAATCTCTTGATGGAGATTTCCTAGATTCTGTAGACTATCTTGCATGAAGGACGAGTCTTGGCAAATTGCTGAAGAGCACAGAAAAGTAGGGTCCCATTCTAGGAATGAAGCTCATGCTAGGAGTGAAGCCCATGCGATCATCTTGAAGACTGCAACAAGGGCAGTTGTTCAGTAGAAACGTAGTTGGTGCCAAGAGGGCAGGGGAGCCCAGTCATCTTCCACCAGACTATCACATCTAGAGTGGGAAGAACTCAAAATAACATTTGCAGTAATCAATACTACGTGGTACGCCATGATTTGATTTGCTGTATTTCTACTGGTGATATTAAGTAATTGATCAGAAAAAAAAACTTCATTAAGTGGTAGCTATCGCTGCTGATTTCTAACATTGTTTTTTCTTCCTTCAAGGTTTCCCCAAACTGGCCAGTTAGAGGGCATATGGAATTCCAACAAGTAATATTAGCCTATCGGCCAGAATTACCCAATGCCCTGGATGGTGTTACCTTCAGTATCTATCCTGGGGAAAAAATAGGGATAGTTGGACGTACAGGGTCTGGCAAATCCACTCTCTTCCTGGCCCTTTTCCGCATGGTGGAACTGAGAGGTGGACACATCCTCCTAGACAGTATTGACCACCGCTCTGTAAACTTGAAGGAGTTAAGGTGAGTCATTTTCAACAATAGTGGCTCGAGGTTCCAGGGGTTATTAATCCTTCAGCTGTTGGTGCCGTGATTCTCAAGCTTAATCATGCTTGAACTTTGCTGTGACAGATTAAACCACTTAAGTGTGCCTCAGTTTGTCAATGGTGATGCCAGTGTTCCTCAATCTCCTTTGCATCCAATCCATTTAAGAAGTCAATTTAAGGAGATAGCAAAATACATTGTTTAATGTATCAGTTGTGTGCTTGCTATTATTTCCTGCTGTCTTCTTTTTAGGTCTAGATTGGCCATAATTCCCCAGGACCCTTTTTTGTTCAGTGGGACACTCCGTGAGAATCTAGATCCCCAGCAGCAACACACGGATGATGACTTGCACCAAGTTTTGGAGCAATGCCACTTGCACACATTAATTACAGAGATGGGTGAGTCTTTTGCTTGGGGTAGAAAAAGGAGCTGCTGGAGCAAAGGGTATCAAAAGCCTAATAAACCATCCTTCAGATTATGAGGTGTTGGAAAACTGATCAGAGTAGTAAAAAAAGAAAATAAATTAATACCCACAGGGTTGTAGATTTTCAGGCTGCCACAGAATGATACATTTTGAGCTTAAGGTGGTTAACTTTATTCAGAAAAACGTATCAAGATGGTGTTGGCTGGAGCCAAAATAAAAAAAAATCTGAGGCCAGATCTTTTTCCTACTTCTTCACCCTTCCCTCTTTTCCTCTCACTCCTCACTTTCTATAATAGACAAGCAGAGGAACAGATTGTTCTTCATAAACTTGTGATCATGTCATAAATGTGGACTATTTTCTTTTGCCCCTCATGTCCAGAAATCTAATCATTGAGGAAGTGTTACTTGTTCAACTTTTTCCACTTTAGCGTTTTTTTCTCTTTGGGTCTCTCTCACTTTTGCATAAAATACTCGGTGCTTTAGTCTGCTGGTAAAATATTTAAGAAAAGATGCCAAGAATCTTTTTTTTTTAAATACAATTTTTATTTTTTTGTTTCCCCCCACCAAACATACATATTTTATGGACAAAGTGTTGTCTGGATCTATCTTACATATCTTTTCATATACATAATCCATTTTACATCATCTCTCTGATTTCAATTTCGGCCATAACGTTCTCTTTACATATTTTTTAATCTTAATTTATTTTCTTCTTAATACATAAGCAATATTACTGATCTTACAATAAGATCAATTACCTGTCTTATTTCTTCATTGCTACATATATTTCTCAAATTTACTATGCATTTCACGTTCATCTCATAATTTAATTAACTTAATTTAATTTAGACTGTTTTTAAAATTAAACCAAATTACCCTTTCACATTCCATCTGCTGTTCTATTTTACTATAAACAATATACATCATCATCTTCAAATCTTACATAAAAACCCTTTAACGTAATCGGATATCCACAATAATATTTCAAATTTCCCATCCCATTTTTTCTATTAATCTGTTTTGCCATAAACAATATACCTCATCATATAGCTTAATTTTCAAATCCTACATAAAAACCCTTTAGCTTGATTAACTATCCACAATTAATACTATTTCAAATTTCCCTTCCCACTTTTACTACAAATCTATTTTATCATAAACAATATACATATCATATTCAAATCTAACATAAAAACCCTTTAACATGGTTAACTATCCACAATTAATAATATTAATACAATTACCTTAACTCTAATATGAACCCTGTTTTCCTCCCTATTTTCTACTAATCTTCCCCTCTTTAACCATTTTCCCTCAAAAATTCCACTTATTAATTTTCCTTTTATCCCCTTCCCTTAACTACTACTACTTTTTTATGTATCTTATATCTTTTCTCCTGAGTCCTTATTCTGTCTTTTAAATATATTTTTCAGGTGGTCGTCCCAATTTTCTCTAGTCTTTTCCCAAAATTTCCCTCATTACCCTTTGATTGATTCTTTTTTGAGGGACATTTCCCTCTGTCAACTCTTTTCGTGCCACTGTAAATCCCAGTGAAATCCTCCAACTGTTTTATATTTTCAGTCCCCTCTTCTTCAATGTTATTTTCTTGTTCCTTATTTGTATTTCCTTTTACCACCTTCTCTCCTATTTCTTGCTCTGTCTGTTCCAGCAACAGTTCTGACTCTTCTATTTCATGCTCTGTATATTCCAACAAAATTTCTGACTTTTTATCACCTTTTAGAGTTTCACTCACATTTTTTACCATCTCAAATAGTTCCTCATACATCCAAATCTCCATATTGCCAATTTAACAGACTTTTAAACTTTTTGTACTTTTAAACTTTTTTATATTCTATCACATTTAATTAAAGCTTGGGGTCCATATAATCTCTTTTTATTTTCAACTTCTAATATGTCCAATTCAAATATGAATCCAGTCCAATCCAGTTCCAAATTTTATTGTCTTCCACAGCTGTAGAAAAACAAAGCCAAGCAGTATAGGCAAAACAAACACTCCTTAAAAGTTCTCAGGTCTTCCAAGTTATCTTCATACAGTCAAGGTCAAATTATACAGCTGCATTTTCTCTCCTAATTTCCACAAACTGTTGCAATATTTTCTTCTCTCCAGCAGATGGCTCTCTCCAATACACTATACTCAAATCAGCTGATTGTCAAAGCTGTCCAAAAAAAACCCCTTTAAATCCACACAAAAAATGCTTTCTCCCGGATTTCTTCCTTTTATTGTTTTATATTTCTCCAGTTGCAATTATAACAAAAATAATCTTCTTGGGCTTTAATAGTTTAGCCTCCGCTTTCTTTCTTCCCTCTATACAATTCCCAGGTGCCAATTAGCCACTATTTTCAGCTCGTGAAATTCTTTTAAAATCCAAATTTAAGAATATCTTTTACCTGTTGGCCACTCTCCCACCCCGTTTCAGCACTCCGTCCAAACACCGCTCCTGCACATAAACTTAGTCTGGTTGCCCCAGACAGCTCAAGGAACTTGCCTGCTCCTCTCAGTCATACGAGACGCCTCTCTTTCTTCACCGTCCCTTCAGGACAGTTCCGGTCTGAAGACACCGTCCCCCCGACAGCGGTTTGTCAGACTGGATTTTCGCGAAGCTCATCAGAGCTCCACTATTTTTCAGCCTGTCTCACCGCGATGCTTCCGGTTTCCCTCCATGCCAAGAATCTTGATAGAAGACTCCTAATTTGGGGGCGGGGACTGTTATTTTTGAAATGTTTAAAAGTGTAGTAGTTAAAAACCCAACATGACTGATATAAGATATGGCTGATAGCAAAATGTCTGGATGCTTTCTGTATTATGCATTTAATACTCTTTAATATTTTTCCCTTTGTATGTATGCTTTATTTGCATTTGTGTGGGGCGGCTCTCTGTGAGCTTATGTTTGCTTAGCGAACATGCATGCACATTCCCTGGTTATTATAGTTTTTCCTATTTTTATGTATTTTCTCTGTGGTGAAGGTTTCCCCTCTTCCCATTTCATTTCTGAAGCAGTGAATAGTTTTCCTTATAAATTTGGGGAGAATTCAGCTCCCCCCCCCCCGTGAAATCCATGAAATGATTGAGCTTCATTCATTTACACTAGGGAGCTATGGGGGTAACAGATAAGTAGATAGAAGAGTGACCGGCATCACAACTCCAGTTCAGAATACATGTTCTAAAGCAGAGGTCTTCAAATTTGGCAGCTTTAAGACTTATGGACTTCAAGTCCCAGAATTCTGGGAGTTGAAGTCCACAAGTGTTAAAGTTGCCAAGTTTGAGGACCCCTGTTCTAAAGGGAGGTTGTAGTAAAGGAATTTTTCACCAAGCACATATTGTCAGCGCTTATTTGCTGTAACTCAGTTTTCTCTCTCTTGAGCTTTGGGTGCAAATGAAGTAGCACAAAAATTTTAATCTCACATTTGTTTCTTCATGCAGGTGGGTTGGATTTTGAGCTGAGAGAGAGAGGAAAGAGTCTCTCAGTAGGACAGAGGCAGCTGGTTTGTTTAGCAAGGGCTCTGTTGACTCAGGCCAAGGTGAGTGGTAGTTATTTTTTTTTCCTTTATTCATCCTGCCTTGCTTGGAAGGTGTCAAAACCATTATCTTGGAGCTGGAAAAGCTGAAGCAAGTTTGGAGCATCTGTCCTACACAGAAGAAAAGCTAGGTTGTTCTGGACTTTTAATTAGGGGGGGAAAGTAATTAAGGGCATTATGTAGGTTTACATATATATATATATATATATATATATATATATATATATATATATATATATATATATATATATATATATATATATATATATATATATATATATATATAAGAAGGTATTGTTCTCTTGTAACTCAAGATTACAAGGTTCGAGAAAAAGAACGTAACTTTCTTTACTCTGTAATTAATGTAATTTCTTGCTACACTATGTAGTTCCTGTTCATGGATAACAGATCCATGATATCTAAATGGAATTTCTACAGGAAAGAAGTTGCTTGGGTTGAAATCAAGAGCAAAACCAAAAGGACTTCATGATTTGAGATTTTTCAGAAGCACCTTGCTGTCCACATTTGGATTTAGTGGATCCTTGCTTTGAATGCCAAAAGGTTTTTATTCACAGTAATGGCATCCATCAGTTTCTTCTTGTATTGGAAGAATACTTTCTACTTTGTCTCAATCCTAGATTTTGTGCATTGATGAAGCCACAGCAAGTATTGATCAGAAAACAGACAGACTCATCCAACAGACCATTCGCCAGCGATTTGCAGATAAAACTGTTTTAACTATTGCCCACAGGTAATGTTTTTTTTCTTCTTTAGCCTCTGCTCTTCAATCTGTATAACTGAAAAAAAATCTAATTTCTTATATATTTCTGGTAGCGATTGGCCAAAAATCATGTTATTGCTGAATATCTTGAAGGATGCTTCTACACCAACATTTCAACTATTCACCATGACACTGACACATCCAGGCCAACTGCCTAATGCTGCTTTCCCTCAAAATTCAAGTTTTTCCCTGCAGCATTTCTTTTGAGTGCTTCTGCCTGATTCTAATATCTCTTGATTGGGGGAAGTGATTTCCAGATCAGGTTGCACTAAAGCTTGTCTTAAGAGTAGATTTGGGCAGCCAGAGATACCAAGAGAAATTTAGTTTTCTGTTTTTAAAGCTGTTTGAAATTGGCGCATGGGAACATTTTCACATTTTTCAAACATTTTAAACTGGGTCATCACATATCTGCATCTGCGGGTAAGGCTCCAACCAATACACACAGCAATTGTTGTGACTATCAGTTACAGTGCTATGTTTTTTTTAAACACAAGTGACCTTCCTAAAACCACCTCATTTTTTTCCATCAATTATTCTCTGCCTCACGCTCACGTTTGAAAAATAGATGAACAATGCGATTTACAGCACATCCCCAATGAGCAGCAATTGTATTTTAAATAAATATTACCTCTATCCTGCCTCATACCTGAAAATGGTGCCAGTGCAGATCCTGCTCCAGAGTAAATCTGTGAAAAAGATTTCACACTGAGGATAATTTTACTGCCGATAATGATGATGTTATCCATTCAGTCAAGTCCGACTCTTGGCGATTTTATGGGCCAGGTCTCTCCAATCTTCTGATCTTGTACTATTTTGAGTTTTTTTTAATGCTCTAGCTGATGTTAGCTTTGATGACGTTTAGCCACCATGTTCTTTGACAGATGGGTTTCCTTTTACCACTATCTCTTCCAAACATAATTGGAGAAACATAATGCTTTCTCCAATCAATTCATGACATAGCCAAAGTTAAGTGAGACAGAGTTTTGTGATTTTGCCTTCTAGTGACATGTCTGATGTTACTGTCAATATTGTAATGCTTTTATACAGATCTGGCGCCTATATTGGAATAAAACCGTCCGTCTAACAAACCCAAGAAAAGCAGGCACTTTAAAATCCCAAAAGAAAAACTTTATTGAATACAACATTTTGACACTGAGGAAAGCAAAAACAACTCTAAATTTTCCCGCACAAGCTTGCATAGTTAAGAAATAGGTTTCACCCCTCCTTCCATGGAACAGGTCATGTTGTCCAGTTAGGAAGCATTATTTTGTTTTGATAACAGTTCATGTCTTGGCTGCCACCTGCAGAAATGTCCTTGACTCACACGGCTGAAGTCTGGAGCCTCTGCATTCCATCTCCCCCTTCCCTCCCCCTAGTTCTTTGGCAAGTTGAAAAGTGATAATAGTCACAAGAAGTTTAAGCATTTTTCAATCTTGACACTTTGACCTGTAGAAGCCATCGGTTTAATCTTTAAAATCTTGTGAATAGTGTCATCTTCAACAAATAAAAACATAGACAAAAACTCTAATTCACATAACTGTTCCCGGAATGTTTCATTTGAGCCTCGTAACAACCTTATTTTTTAAAAAAATGTGGCCATCTCATCCACTCTCTGCAAAATCTTGGATAATATTAAGAGGAGCATCAAATGCATATCTGGGGTATTCTGGCACTCTGCCTATGCTATTGTGTTTATTTCTACCAGGTTGAACACTATACTGGACTCAGACCGAGTGTTGGTGATGAATGCTGGGCAGGTGGCAGAGCTCGATTCACCTGCTGTACTCAGCCAGAAACAGGACTCTTTGTTCCAGCACCTTTTACAGTGTGGCTAGCATTAACCTTCCTGTGGACATTCTCAGACTTGAATTGATTGTACCTCATGACTGCAAGCTTTCCCATCTACAATACGGGTCTCATCCACAGGTCAATCTCGCATCCTTCAGATCGACCCATTGACTTTAGAGTTTCAAAAAGAACACAGGGCAGAAATTTTCTTAGTAGTCTGCAAAACTCATTTTCATTTTGCTAATTTCACTTCCACTTACTGAAAGTAAGTCCCACTCAGCAAGTTGTTTTTTATTTTTAAAGTTGGGTATTATCCATCTATCATAATGCAATCAGCAAAAATGACTCAAAGCCATTTAAGTTAAGATTCTTAATCCCAGGTACTGTATGCTGCTTCAGACTCAAGTTAGGTCAGATACACAACCTTTACATCTTTTCTTCTGCTATCCTGCATTTCACCTCTCTGGGAAAACACACACAGATACACACACCCCTTTTCTTATAAATAAAAATTAAACAATTCCCTTTTTTTTTACTAGTAAAGCTTGCTTTTATTTTTAAATTTCATTAATAGCATACAACATATGTTTGTATTAAGATTCTCAAGACATTCACATAACAGATATGCTGCGATTCAGAAAATCTCTAAAAGATATTCTTTTTCCAGGAATCCAGTGGGATCATCCAGAAGACAATACTGGGATGGGCACACTTATCCTGTGTATTTGTCTTTTAAGAGAAAGGGGCTTTGGTCTCTGGAAATACACATTGAGATGCAGATAAGAGTAATTAGAATCAAGCATGTCTCTGTTGCAGTCTGGTAAAACTAGGAAGAAAATTGTTGGTAACCTAAACTACAAAATTAAAGCTAACTTCCTTTGTACTAAGTTTATTTTTTTCTTTCTGGAGAAAGATTAAACCAATCTAGATCAGGGGTCTCCAACCTTGGCAACTTTAAGACTTGTGGACTTCAACTCCCAGAGTTCGGCTGAGGAATTCTGGGAATTGAAGTCCACAAGTCTTAAAGTTGCCAAGGTTGGAGACCCCTGATCTAGATGATCAAAGATGGTTCATTCTTTCACAAAACAAAACAAAAATGACATTTATGCTTGACTCTTGACAGAAACTTTAAGCAATCTGATGGTCCAGGTATCATTTTAAGTAAAGTGGTTTGATAGCTTTTATGATTGTGGCCTGAACAAAATTGTTCATGATTGGTTTCTTTAACTTTTAGACTGATAAATTTAAAAATTATCCATTGTGAGTTTTGTTGGCAGAACAACAAAAATTTAAGGTCAGGTTTAGCACCTAGTAGGTAGTCCTCACATGCCAAGTACAATTGAGACTACCAACTCCATCGCTAAGCATCATGGTCATGAAGTGAAATGTTATGTGACTGCTCTGAACTTATATCAATTCCAGTGCAGTCATGCTGCAGATTATTGAGATGTCACATGATTGTAACTTGTGACTTCTTGCCTGCTTCCCCATTGACTTTGCTTGTTGGAAGCCAGCTGTGAGTTCACAAATGGTGATCACTTGCCCATGAGATGTTGTGACCATTATAAATGCATGCCAGTTATGAAGTGTCTGAATATTGGTCACATGAAAATATCAATACAGCAATAGCTACAGATTCAAGGACTAGTTGTAAACTTATTTTTCCAGCACTGTCATTACATCAAATAGTTGCTAAGAGAGGCAATCAATAAATGAATATTCTACGGGTGCAATATACCGTATTTTTTGGAGTATAAGACGCACCTTTTTACCCCCCAAAATAGGGTGAAAACTTGGGTGCGTCTTATACACCGAATGCAGACCCACCCACCCAGCCACCCCCACCCTTTGGCCTCTGTCTTCCAGCAATTTACCTGCTTGCAGGAAAGAGGGAAGAGCCTATAAAGCCAAGCAAGTCAGTAGCAGCTTCCCGACCTACAGCTGATTAGGTTTGCCACATGGGAAAATGAAAGTGAAACTAGCTACAGAGGCAAATAGCTGGGAGAGACATGCAGATTTTTATTTTCTGCTGGATGCAAGGGGGTAAGTGAATAACTATGTCTGTAGAATGTTCAAATTATTACTTATTTTTTAAAGACTGCTTTATTATTGTTCTAGCCAGGGGTCTCCAACCTTGGCAATTTTAAGACTTGTGGACTTCAACTCCCAGAATTCCACAGCCAGCTTTGTTAGCTTTGCTGGCTGTGGAATTCTGGGAGTTGAAGTCCACAAGTTTTAAAGTTGCCAAGGTTGGAGACCTCTAGACAACTTAACAAAATAAAAAAGCTTTTTAAAATAAATGCTTGCTCTGAAGAGGTCCAGTGCTATTGTACCTTCTTTTAAATAATAGAGAATAATGTATATTTCCAGAATTTTTAATTAATTTTAACAGCTCTGTACAAGTATAGTCTGAAATGTAACAGTGTCCTGTTTAGTATTAGCGTTAAATCCTGACTTACCTTGGAGTAGATGTATTTAAATAATTGGGAGGAGTTAGTGTGACTACATTTAAGAAAACTTTCTGCCATAATGTACATTTCTCCAATTTTTTGCTATTTCTATGGGTCAAGCACACATGCACAAATACACAGCAAACAGTGTATATCATCTGTGCTGTTTGCTGTTTGGCAAATTGCTTGGTGGCAGAGGCCTTTTCCCCTTGTTTTCCTCCCCCAAAACTAAGGTGCGTCTTATACTCCGTTGCGTCTTATACTCCGAAAAATACAGTACTTCCTATCATGTGCTTGAAGTATATTTTTGCTTTCAAATCCGTATAGTCCTAACATACGCTACTTCTGCAATAAATTGCTTACTTTCTAGTCTAGGGGGTTCATATCATGTTAAGGTCAAGAGACATTTGTTTGCATTGTCGTCAAATTGCTAGTTCACAACTTCTAGAGAAGATACATTCCTGTTTTTGTCAACATTTTTATCAATTAATACAATTTTATTTTTTATTTATAAGTAAAATAAAAAGAAATGTTTAAATACAGCCCAGTACAGACTGGGATGCTGGAATGCTGATTTATTGCTAATGAAGGAGACTAAAATGATATAAAGCAGGGAGATGACATATAATCTGTCGTTTTGACATGTCACTTGCAGGTTAAGAATCAATTTTACATGTTCCCAGGGTCATAAAGCTAGCTACAGCAAAGGATTTTATTGCAGTTTTAATTGCCCATCTCAACCACCTACATGAAAGCAAAGGAAGAATTCCTGTTTAAACCAAATTGTTTAGTGTAAAGCTTTAAAAAAATCAATATTAATATGTAATTCACTGAACCAATTTTAGAAATCTTTACACTTGCAAACTGAAGTTTGGAAATTGTCATTTCTGGACATACTTATCAGCTTTATAGCACAGCTCATATTCAATACTTAACAATTTTGCAGTGATATCCAGAGATATTAAATACTATTACATTAAGATCTGACTAATGTTCAAAGTTACTATTCTTTGTATACTTGCCTCAGAAAAATAATTACAGGCACCTTAACAATCTGGTCCATGTTTACATGCAAAGCCAAACAGATCTAGTCTGTTTGCTCTTTATCAGATGCAGCAATCTACACAAATTGCTATGTAAAACTTCTCATGTCCAATGAAGCATTCAGTTGAAGAATGTCTGTGGAGATTCTCAATCATCCAGGTCATGGTTGTTCCAAAGGTGCTTTTCAAAGAGCAACTGGACTTTCTTGGTTTCTTCCTTGAAGATGTTTTGCTTCTTGTCCAAGAAGCTTCTTCAGTTGACAAAGTAGCTCATGCTAGGGTTAAAAGTACAACTAATCTCATAGAAGTTATTTTAAAAAGGCAGAATTTGAACTGCTTTCATAGAAGAATTGATAATACTACAAAATATATTACAGGAATCTATTTGCTAATATCTATAATATCAGCAAATAGAATATTTGTTAAAATAATGTTGGTTTCTTCTCAACTAAATGTGGATTGAATAGCCATGTAAATTTCGGGAACATCAAGAAAACCATAACCTACCTTTGATTATTTTAGGTGTGCTTACATTCATCAGTAGATATTATTTCCCATCAGAACTTTTATCTTTAAAGTACACAGGAATGTAATTTGACAACTGAAGTAGATAGCCATCTTTTATATATTTAAGGCTTAGATGTACAGCCGTCTAAATCAGCTGACATTTAATCTCAGGAATCCAAAGACAAGACATAGGATACACAAAAAATAATTCTTTTCACAATTCATTTTCTGGCAACACCAGCTCCTGCAGAGGTTACCACAGCCATGATTCACAAACTATGGTCCACAGAGATCCACCAGATATTCTGTAGCTTTGGTAACCACAGCCAATTACTACCTTAGCCCTAAGGAGCCTCACTAGGAGAAGCTGGGGGACTTTGTCTTTGTCAGGGACAATTGTTTGCTTTGGCTTACATTCCCCTCAGCTTTGGAAAAACTCAACTCTGCCTTGACTCATTTTTGCCTCTGCCTTGCCTTTGCCTCGTGGACTTGCCTGACCCTGTGGAATTACCCTTGCCCTTTGGACCTTGACTATGGCCTTGCCCCTTCAGCTTGCCCCTTCTTTGGACTTCCTTTGCCTTTGCAGATTGGTTTTGGTTGTTTACTGGCTTGTGTTTTTGGGACTGAGGATAGCTCCCATCAGAGAAGTGTGGGGTGGAGCCTTACCAACCACTGTAGGGCCGTTTGTTCTGGCAGTTAACAGAACAA
The DNA here is from genome assembly GCA_023053685.1 of Diadophis punctatus similis. NCBI lineage: Eukaryota > Metazoa > Chordata > Lepidosauria > Squamata > Dipsadidae > Diadophis > Diadophis punctatus. The sequence continues at coordinate 65,781,494 of JALIGW010000001.1, read as the reverse complement.
TAAAGGACTCTGATGATGCCTGTCTCTACCTAGCAATCTGGGTCATAACAATGTTGCATGACTTCCATTTCCATCCAAAGATCCTTCTCTGTTGAGAATGATGGCACTTGATCAGATGTTGCTTGCGGCTTTCAGACTGGCTTACAGCATGACCTGGTGGTGGTATTTATTTCATTTACTTCATGTTAAAAAAGGATCAAGATTGTATTTAGGAATGCAGTGAGATGTCCAAATGTTAGTTAGAAACACAATTTCTGTATTTGTATACTTCAAAGGTTCAGTCTGGTTTCTTTCAATAAAATACATCCATTTATTAACTTCCACTAAAAACCCAAGAACATACATCGGATTAGTGGATAGATAGGAATTAGTTACAAATACTTTTTATCCAGCTATAGATGTACAGATTTTTTACTTTATCTGCAAAATGTGTTACATGACCTTTCAGTGTGAAATCACAATGTCATTCAGTTGGAAGGTTCCGGCTGACGTCACGGCAAGATCAGAAGCAAAGAGCAGGTCTCCGTGTTCTCGCGCCAAATTCTCACCATTGGAGGGCTCCAAAAGGAGCCAAAGCCATCCTGTAGGGATGATGAAGAAAAAGAGGAGCGCCCTGCAGTTCGCAGAGAGCCGCAACATTCCTGTCTGACCCAGGGTTTCTTTTTCGAGAAGCAGCAGTCATTATGGCTGCCATGAAGCTGGGACAGCCGAGGCAACAAAGAAAGTGCAGGAGCGGTGTAAATGAACAGTGGGTGAGATGATCCTTTTTTTTAGCTTGGGAAAGGCATTTTAAAATGCTGGAAATACTTACTTAAATAACTGATTTGATCTTGGCTTGAATTAAATTTGGTTAAATGCATGTCAGACTGGAGACACTGAAACTTAAGCGGAGAGCGCTATCTACTGACAATTGGAAAATGTACCATACCTCTACAAGTCTGAGGACTGTGGTGATATCTACTGTTCTATTTTTATCTACCTTATGACTACTAGAGGTTTAACTGAAAACAAAGATCCTGGACTACCTAAAAGGAACTGACTGATAAATCTGGGATATAAAGAACTATGATTATTGCACCCTTTGAGGAACAACATTAGGACTGAATATATGGTTCTTGGACTAATGAACAAGAGTGGGACTTATTAAAATAAGATGAGATGCTTCTTCAGGGGGAAATGAGTGGACTTTTACAAGAAATGGCATTGATGTTCCAGAATATTAATACTATAACAAAAAACCACAGGAAGATAAGGAATCTAATACATGGTATAGATGGAAAAATTGAAAATGTTTCACAAGAGACAATGAACAAAGATCAAAATGTCCAGAGAAAGGAGAAGGCAACAAAAAGAATGGAGGAAAAGATAGAACAAAAAAATCAGCAAATAAAATAAGAAGAGAAGAAGGAAAAGACAATAAGGGTAATAATGACTGATGAAATAAATCAAAGAAAAAATATTTTAAGAGATTTAAAAATGAAATCAGATAAGCAGGAAGATACCTTTGAAAGGGAGTTAGGGGTTTGGGTAGATACATTGTAGGACTGGCAGTATAAGATGATAGAGATGGGAGAAATATCTAAACTAGACAGAGATAAAGATCCAAGAGAGGAGTATGGGAGGCAAGTAAAAAAATGAATAAGAATTGAAGTATTAAAACGGACAAGAGATGATGAATAATAAGGAACTTAGAAACAAGAAATAGGGGTTATTAGTATACACATTTCTACATAATAGAATAAAAATAATAACTAGAAGGGAAGACCAGAGGTTGAAAGACAGTATTATTATATATGTTCAACTAATATTGTGATTGGAATTACAGTGGCATACTGAAACATTTAATAATTAAATATTGAAGGATTATATCCTAATACAAATATGTGTACCAATATTAAGATTACAAAAGTTTTATTAACGTAACAAATATTAATAGTGTTATTTGTATCAAAATGAATGATACACAGATACCACACTGTTCATACATTGACGTTGATGTATATTTAAAAATTATATATACCATATTTTTCAGAGTATAAGACGCACCTTTTTACCCCCAAAGAGGGTGAAAACTTAGGTGCATCTTATACACCGAATGTAGCCACACCCAGCCACACCCACCCTTTGGCTTCTGCCTCCCAGCAATTTACCTCCTTGCAGCAAACAGAACAGAGCCTGTTAAGCCAAGCAACTGATTATCAGCTTCCCGACCCTCAGCTGAGTGAGGCTGCAGGCAGGCCACATGTTGAAATTGAAAGTAAAACTAAAGCTGCAAGGAGGCAAATTGCTGGGAGATAGAGGCAGAGGCAGAATTTTATTTTCTTGTGCTAATCAGACTGCTGAAACTGGATGCAAGGAGGTAAGTCAATAACTATAAATGCCTATAGAATGTTCAAATTATTACTTATTTTTTTAAAGACTGCTTTATTATTGTTCTAGACAACTTAACAAAATGAAGAAGCTTTTTAAAATAAATGCTTTATCTGAAGAGTCCCAGTGCTATTGTATCTTCTTTTAAATAGCAGAGAATAACTATACTTCCAGAAAGCCACATCAATTTTAACAGCATCTGTACAAGTATAGTCTGAAATGTAACAATATCCTGTTATAGTATTAAGTTAAGTATTAAGATAAGGTAAGCTGAGTTAGACCCTGACTTAGTCATGTTTGGAGTAGATCTATTTAAATAATTGGGAGGAGTTAGTGTGACTACATTTAAGAAAACTTTCTGGCATTAATATACTGCCATAATGTACATTTCTCCAATTCTTTGCTATTTCTATGGGTCAGGCACACATGCACAGAAATACACAGCAAACAGTGTATATCATCTGTGCTGTTTGCTGGGAGGCAAATTGCTGGGAGGCAGAGGCAGAATTTTTTCCCTTGTTTTCCTCCCCCAAAACTAAGGTGTGTCTTATACTCCGGTGCATCTTATACTCCGAAAAATATGGTATACACAGTGTTTCCCCTATAATAAGACATGTCCTGATATTAAGCCCAATAGGGCTTTTCAGGGCATGCGCTGAAATAAGCCCCCTTCCCCATCTACTTACGTATGTGCAAACCGCCCCACCCCATCCCCACCTGCCACTCCCAAATTGTGACCAAACATCTTACTCAAGTCTGGCAGCTCCACCGCTTCTCTCTCTCAGCCTGTCTGTGCAGGGAAACATCTTGCAATGAAAAGAAAAACTTATTGCGGGTGCAAGCAATTAACAACTTCTCGCACTCACGAGAAGTTTTTCTTTGCACCTCTCCCATTAAGTGATGGTGGCTCCCCCCGCTATCCCGCCGCCAATCTCCCCATGCCATCAGTGACTAAAGGGGTGCCTCTCTTCCCTCCCTTCTTTAGTTGAAAGGAGGGTGGGACGAGGAAGAGATGACCCCCCACCCCCCAGTTGTGCTCGCTCATAGAGTGCTTTTTTCCATCGTTTTCGTAATTTTTCCGGGACAGACTGGCCGGGAGAGACAGGGCGGAGCTGCCAGAGTCGAGTAAGATGCATGTCTCGCAGCCCGCCCCACCCCATCCCCACTTGCCACTCCCAAATTGTGCCCGAACTCGAGTTGCTGCTGCCCTCGCCGCTGCCGCCTATGGAGGCCACGGCCAGCCCCCTGCAGGCCAAGCTCAGCCATGGGCAGGGAGCACTGGCCATGGCCGGGACGGCCGAGCTGCGTCTGTCAGGGCTTCCCTCGGCGTGGCTGCCCGGTGTCTCGCTGCCGGGTGCTTGGGAAGAGTAAGCGGTGCCTGCGGGAGGGAGTGCAGGCAAGGGTCCTGCGAGGCTCCCCTCCCCAGGAAGAGTCCTGCTCAATCACCGTCCCGTCTGGTGACTCCCAAGACGGAGGGGCTTCCCGGGCATGCCGGCAGGCGCTCTGGTCAGTCAGCGCTCGGGGGGGGGGGGACCGCGTGGAGATTGGAGCGGAGAGGAGTGGCGGAAAGGGGAGGCCTCCAATGACCGTCACCATAGAGTGGAAAGCGCACTCGCAGAGCAGCTGCTGCCCTGGCTGGGGTTTGGAAGCCGCAGAGCCGGAGTTTGGGTGAGAGAAAGAAAGACTTTTGCTGCTTTCCTTGCGTGCAGCCAAAAGCAGAAGCAGAAGTCTTTCTTTCTTTCTCTCCCCCAAACTCTGGTTCTGCGGCTTCCAAACCCCAGCCAGGGCAGTGGCTGCTCTGTGAGTGCACTTCTCGCTCTATGGTGACGGCTGGAGCTGGAACTAAACAGACCGGCCTAGAGATGCCACGGACGCCTCTCCCTGTTTTCTGTTTCTCTCTCTTCCTCTCCCTTCCTCTCCCTTTCTTCTTTCTTTTTCTTTCCCTTCCTTTCTCCCTATTCTCTCATTTGTTTTGAGTCTCACAAAGATTCATTTCTAGCATCTTTTACCGGTATAGAGCAAGGTGGCAGGTGGGGCGTGGAGCGACACGTGGCTCCCCTTGCCGTCTCTTGCTCCCCCTCGCCGGTCATGGCAGGGCTTCCTGCCCATCGCTTAGCCACCCGCCCCCTTTAGGGATGCAATTTGGGAGTGGTAGGTGGGGCGGAGGGAAGCGAGACGCGCGTCCTACCATACTTGAGACTTGCAGCTCCGTTTCATTCCTCAGCGTTGTGTCCAGGAAGCACATTGTAAAAGAAACCTTCTTGCGAGTTCTATCAAACTTCTCGAACTTGCAACAAATTTTCTTTTACAATGTGCTTCCCTGGACACAAGGCTGAGGAACATGACAGAGCTACAAGTCCCAGGTAGAATGCGCATCTCGCGGCCAACCTCACCCCACCCCACCCGTCACCCCCAAATTGTGCCCCACCATGAGACGCGCGTCCTACCTGACACTTGTACCTCTGTCGCATTCCTCGGTGTTGTGTCCAGGGAAGCACATTGTAAAAGAAAACTTCTCGCGAGTTCGAGAAGTTTGATTGAACTCGCGAGTTTTCTTTTACAAAGTGCTTCCCTGGACACAACGGTGAGGAACGCGATGGAGCTACAAGTGTGAAGTAGGACGCACGTCTTGCGGCCCAACACGTCCCACCTGCCAGAAATGAGTCTCTATGAGACTCGTCACGCCACCGCCGCTGCCTCGTGGAGCAGGACTCTGCAAGGCTCGTGGCAGTCCTGCAGTTCGTGCGTGCAACGGCACAACAAGCCTTGCAGAGTCCTGCTCTGCGGAGTCCTGTCAGCGGCGGAGGGCCAGCGCGAAGAACAGGGAGGGGAGGCAGCGGCACCGGGACATCCAGTCCCACACTCGACACCTACTGCACCCCCAAAATAAGCCCCCCCCCCCGATAATAAGGCTTGGCCATATTTCGAGGGTCCAAAGAAAGTAAGACCCTGTCTTATTTTCGGGAAAACACGGTACATATACATATACATGTGTGTGTGTGTGTGTGTGTCATTCAGTTGGTAAGAAAAAATATTACGAGTTTCAAATACAGAGCTCCAACTTTGTGTTTTCGGAGGATTGTAGGATTAGGTAGGCTTATCCAGTTGTAAAACATATTTCACTTAGTCAGATAATTAACTTTTTTCTGTTTCCAACTGATTAAAGAGTCTGACCACTTTTAACATTTTTAATGAATTACATCTGTAGTTTTAAAAACATAATTTAATCAAGATTTTTTGAGTAATTTTATTTAAAAAATTTAAGAAGGAAAATAAAACAAATGTAAATGTAAAAAAAAGAAGAAAAGAGAAAGAAATCAAAAAGGTAAAAGTGCAAGAAAGGGGAAAAAAAAGAAAAATAGAAAAGAAAGAAAAAAGATACAAAGTAGCTTCTGATCTTCTTTATAGCAGTTACAGATAGTCCATGACTTATGACATTCATTTAACAACAATTCAGTTATGAGAGCCTTGAAAAAATTATTTACCACCTGTTCCCTACACTTGTGACCACTGTACCACCCCCACGATCATATGACCACTTGACGCTTAGCAACTGGCTCACATTTATGACCAAGCGCAGCATCCTATGAGCATGTGATTGTGGTTTCCAACCTTCCCAGTTGGTTTCTGACAAAAAACAATTATGGAAGGTGAATTTGTTTAACCACCATGTGATTTTGCTTAATGACTACAATGATTTGTTTTATGACCACCATAAAAATGGTCATAAAATCTGGTCTAGTCACTTGATGACTTATGACTGCACCAGAAATTTTGGTCCCAATTGTGATCATAAGTTGAGGACTACCTGTATAAATACATTGATAAATTTACCTCTCACTCTGTAGTTACAATTTAATTCTTTTCTTTCTATAATGTATCTTGTCTAATCATTAAAAACCACAAATCATATGTTTATTTTTTCTGTTTTGCACAAAAAGTCCATAAGGGGTTTCTTGTCCGCAGTAAACATTTTCGCTAAACAATTTTGCCATCTCAGCAAGCGCCATCATCTTTATCAAATATTCTTCCATTGTGGGTAATGCCGAATTTTTCTATTTTTGTGCATACAGTAACCTTGCTGCATTTATCAAATACAAAAACAAATTTCTAAGACTTTTTTCCAATTATTTGATGATCAATTCCAAAAGAAAAGTCTTAATTTTCTAGCTCTTTTACATATCCACCAAGCATGACACAATGTCTCTTCTTGTTCACATGTCCAATATGAATGAAGTGCTTTTATACATTCCAGACAATTTCTCCGGTGACATATACTTATGAAACATCATTGTATAGAAAATCTCTTTAAGATTATAACATAGTGTAAATTTCAATCCTTTCAACCACACGTTTTCCCATTGTTTCATCTGTTTATTATAATTAAAATTTTAGTCAACTTTATCAAACATTCCAGAAATTGTTCTTCTATTTCACATTTCAGTAAAAGTTTATACATTTTAGCAATTACATGTTCATCATTTGTACGCAATTCTATTTCAAATTCAGCCTTATGATGTTCTTTTATCTACTTTAAATCTTTCTGATAATTGTATATAAGAAATCCGTTGTCCCTCTGCCACTAGTTCTTCTTTATTTTACATTCTTCCTAGCACAATATTAGTATCTCACAATAAGTTAGCCAAATTTGTTTGCCTATTATTTCTTGTCTATAAAATGCTTGTTATGCTAAGAGCCAGAAAGATGTTTTTGAGCACAACCTGGATTTGTATCCCTTCCATCTAGCACAAATAGCTTAATTATTTTTCAAATCCAATTATCAACTTTATTGTATCACAAATATCCCTGCCATCTTAATCTCATGTCATGTCCTTTTAATTCAAAAGCCTTCTATTTCTCAGGAACACTTACTCTTTCATCCAAACCAAACAGCAAGAGATGCTTACACACACGTCTCAAAAGCTGTGAGAAGGGAGAAGGAAAACTCCGTATCTTTTTTCGATATATGTCTTTTGTAGGCAAATTATATCCTTTTAATTTTTTTCAAATAATGACTTTTTTTCACTTTCGGGGAGCATTTGCTACATTTATATTTTACATTAATCACTTGTAATCCATAATCACATAAAAAATTAGAAGAACCAATACTTATAGCACCTAATCCAGTATATCCCTTTCAGTTTCCTCTTGCACCAGTTGCAGTTTTTGTGTCTTTGACCCTTTCATTTGAATCTCTTCCAATTCTTCTTTGAATTTTTCTAGAAATTTCCACACCTCCTGGACAGAATTCAACTGAAACCTCTGCTATTTAAAAGTAAAATTCGTATCTTCCAATATGTTCCATCAAAATGGGATCCTTTTCTGTTTTAATCTCTCAGTCAAAAAAAAATACTCCTTTCTCTTACAAAGTTATGATAGTAATTTAAGAGCAATTATATCTATATTGCCAATACGTAATGCAAAACGTAATCCTTTTTTCTTCCTGACAAAGTACACGAAAGCATCCCTCAGAACATTTCTTGTTCTTGCAAATCTTGAATTTATTCTATACATTTTTATCAATTTATGCCTCTATATACTCCTCTGCCCAATCCAAAAAAATTGCCAGGACTTTAATAATGTTTTCTCTAATATCTTCACTAGAATCCTATGGCCTTGCTCTAAGTCCTAAAACAAATTCTTATTCAGTTCTCTTTCCAATTCCCTGTCAGGAACTTCTGTCCTCTAAAATTTCTATTTTGTCGTCAATTTGTTTTATAGCTCCAGTCATTTGTTACAGCACTTTCCATCATCTTGGCTTCTTCTTTCATCTCCTCTTTCCTCTTTACAAGTCTTTCATCCATTTTTTTCTTAAGTGCTGTCAATTTAGTATCAAGTGATTCTATCTTATTTGCCCATTTGCTAACATTACTTCTGAAGCAAACCTGGTATAATTCCTTTTTCTGCAGGTTGCTCTAGTGATCTCCTCTCCTCTTCTCCATTCTTGCTGTTTTTCTGGTAGTTGTCATTATATTATAATCCAAAAATGAAAGTATCTCAAACAGAAAATGAAAGGCTTCCTACATTTTTTGTCTTTTGTGCTTTCATCCCTAACAGCACTAATTATATTCAACATCACAGTCAACAACTATAATTACAGTCAGTTTCATAGTCTGGCTCATTACTATTATTTTTTGTTTTGTGCAATCCATCATTTTACTTACTAAAGTTTTCTGAAGGCTTCCAATGGTGGAGATTTGTGTTTGTAGATGTCAGAAGGAAACTTTTTTTTAAAAAAAAAACCAACACTTTTTTCTGGCCAGAGGGAAAGAAATATGGCACTATGACTTCTTTCTTAGAGTATAATGCCATACAATGTACTTCTAGAATAATGTGGCATTCTTTTAAAATGTTCTTAAAATATCCATTCTTTTAAAATAGAATAATATGGATAACTAGAAGCATCATAGGGTGACATTATCCAGGGGAAACAATTGAGAGATGCTGTTACTTTCTCATGATAATAAAAACACATTAAGCTTCCTGTTATCATTTTTATATACATAAACCCTCTCCTGAAAAGTTTTGAGCGCTGTGGCAAACCATCAACAAAAATTAATCGAATGTTCTCACAACTGCAACCTGAAAATTTGGTTGCAGTAACCTTTCAGATTATCTCCAATTTAAGGAAACTTTCAGCTATTCAGAAAATATAGAACCTATTTATCTTCTTTGAGGAGATGCCATTGATAAAATATATTATACTGATATTTAATGAGCCAAGAGACAAAATTTCTTAACTTTTTTTACTTTTTTTGAAACATAAAATAAATCTGAATAAAATATAGTGCTTGAAATCATGACAGAATAAAAATATTCTCTAGAATTGTAGTCTTCATCTCAAAATCTTACCACAACTTCTAACCTCTAGAGTCAGGTCAGGTATGAGACAGTCTTTTAGGTTTTTCCTTCTGCTGGTTTCTGTCCTTACTCCAGGTAAATAATCACTTCCTTATGACTAAACAAAAAAGATATTTATATAAGAGAAAGTCCTCTACAGAATTTTATTGCAAAATATCTTAACAGTTATGTATCACAAATTAATGATCACAAAAATAACTTTTTGTTTTCATCAGTAATTTTCTAAGGATTTGTTGTTTTCTTCACCCCTATTTGCTACAACATAATCCTTTTCAAACATAATTGCTTTCTTCTAGACTCGAGGAAGGCCACTATTTTAAAAATTCATCTTATCTAAAGCACTGTTCCTTCTTTCGATATCAGTGAAGTTCTGATCAAAACTGACTTTATGAGACCACTTTTAACAAAACTAGGAGAAAAGACAAATAGGCTAGAACTGCTATCTAATAATTCCATTTGGGGCTTATCTCTGAGTGATTACCTATAGCAGTGATGGCGAACCTTTTTTGGCTCGTGTGCCAAAAGGGTGTGTGCGCACGTGCATGCCCACACCCCCGCCCTCCCCACGCATGTATACAACCCATGTGCTGCCCCCTGCGCATGCGCATTACCCACCCACCCAACCCCCGCCCTTCCACGCATGCACACAGGCCTCACAACGGACTCCTGAAGCCTGGGGACTGCGTTTCTGAACTTCTGGTTGGGCCGTTGGGCCGTTTTTTGCTGTCCCCATGCTTCCGGAGGCTTCCCTGAAGCCTGGGAAGAGTGAAAACAGCCCAACAGGCAAACCGGAAGTTCGTTTCCGAACTTCCAGTTGGGACGTTTTTCGCCGTCCCAAGGCTTCAGGAGTTTTTCCTGAAGCCTGGGTACAGCGAAAACGACCAAAAAGGCCGAAAATCAACTGGCCAGCGCACGCATGCGCACTGGAGCTGACATAGGGCAACGCCTCGCGTTGCCCTCTGATATGGCTCCGCGTGCCACCTGTGGCACGCATATCATAGGTTCGCCATCACAGACCTATAGGATACCTCCCTCTTCTGTAGTTCACTGAATTCCTCCAGCCATATGGAGCAAATTTTGGCAAGTGTGTAAGGGGTCATCATTTCCACTGTGAGCATCATTCCCAAGTAAAATTCAATGTCAAACTTTCAGAATAAGCACAGATATCAAAAGAATCAGAAATTGCAAATTATGGTTTAAGGTTTTGCTCATTTTGAAGTTGTGAGCTAAGACATAATGAAAGTTACCGGCAATTATAGGCATGCTAACTTATTTGCAGAAATGTGTGAAGGGAGGATAAAAGGATTGCATGTGAAAGGAAATATCTTTTTCATATTTCGATTTACTAAACCAAGATTATGATATCAAAGCTTTTTCTCTGAGATTGTTAATTGTATCAACATCTAGAAACATACCTAGATTGAGTTAAAAGTTTTCTCTTCACTTTGGGTATTTTTTGGTAGGTTGCTTTCTGAAGAATCTTCATTTTCTGAAGATAATTTCTGGGATTTTTCAAAACAATTCATCTCCGAGCTATGAATTACTTTATCAAGTTCGTCCTGTTTCTCCTTTAAAACTTTAATACTCAATTCCAGTTGAGCAACATTGTTTGCAATGGTTTCTTTCAATCTGCTCAGTTCCACAAGCAAAGGGTCTTCTTCTTTTCGTTTCTTCTGCAGCATCTCCGCTAAATTGAAATGGTGGAGCGAGGTACAAAAGAAAATTATTTTAATACATGCATTATTAAGGTAATTAAAATTATAAGTTTTAATTTTCTTAGATCCAAGATGCTTGGTATGTATTAAAAGTAATGTTGCCTACAGTGATACAGCATATATAATCCACTTCAGCAACTGTTCAAAGTTACGATGCCTTCTCAGAGTTCTGGCTGTCACAGCATTCCGGTAGCTATGTGATTGCAATCAGGGTGTTCAGCACCCAGCTCACAATTACAACATCACAGCAAGCCACATTCCTGTAACTGTGATTTCCCCCATTCCCTGCCAGCTTCCCACAAGTGAAGTCAATGATAAAATTGCTATCACATGATGACACACATAGTCCTTGTATAACTGATGGCAACCCAAACTACTGAAATTGCCATTGCTAAGTTACGCAGTCATGTGACATTGCAGTCTACGACTGTGTTTCTTGCGATGGAGTTCCTGGCCCTAACTGCTATTGTAATCTGGAGACTTTCTGTAGTATTATGAGATGTCTTCAGAATGAGATAAAATAGAATTACACAGTTTCCAGGGGATTGTGTAGTATTCAGCACCACTACAGAGTTCTTCAGAACAAAAAAAAAACATTACAAAATAAGAGGAAGTGATACCTTGCTGTTTTGAAAGCCTATCTAATTCGATCCTCTGATAAAAGAGTGTCTTATGTTGTGATTCTTTTTGACGCTCCAACTGTAGTCTTTCCTGTAAAATTTGAGAAGGAATTAGCACATTAAAATATGGCATTTCATTGGCCCCACTAAAAGCAACCCTACAAGGATCATTATGGCAAATTTCCAATGTGTCCCTGAATCAACAGTCTTTTTACATTATTAGATATATATATATATATATATTTCACATGATATTTAATGCAATTTATCTCTTACTCACAAGAGCTTCTTATACAGTTCATTTTTCCATTAAAATAGCATGTCTTCTTACTTTATAAAATCTATCTGAAATGATTATCAACTTTGGGAATTTCCTGAAGTTCTGTAATTCATAAGGAGAGAGGAGGGGACAAACAAAACAGAAGTGTATCTAATTGTACTGGAGTCATTATACCAAAGCACATGAGACAAGCCTGGAATATATTCTTAATTTGTAAGGAAATAACTTCTTTAGGGCACGTGAAGACAGTGAATTTTTGTTTGGAAGCTAGAGGCTGAAATCCACCACTAGATGACGAATTTATGTTGTTGAATTTATGTGTTACAAATCCTTGACATCAACAAAGAGGCAGGGCAGATGTTGTACAGGAAGATTTGCCTTTTGATTATGGATTTCCTGTCTGGCCGCTCTCAGAGGGTCGGATTAGGTAATCATATCTCCTCAGCTCTTATTCTTAACACTGGTACACCATAGGGTTCAGGGGTGGGTTCTACTTATCTTCCCCAATGTTTTGCTTGCGCATGCGCAGGGAGCACGGGGCGGGCGCGCACATTGCATTATGGGTGCGGGGGTGCGCATTGTCAGCACGCGACAACAAAAAGGTTAGGGTCACTGCACTAAGGGAAGTCTTCCTAGATTCTCAACTCCTTCTTAATGATCCAGGTAGCTAGGGTTTTGCACAAATCCAACATGTATGCAGGTTGCACTCATTTCTGGACCAAGAAGCCCTCGTTACAGTCACTCATATCTTGGAGGTGAACTATGGCAGCATGGTCTTCATGGGGTTGCCCCATGAAGCTGTGATAGGCAAGTATCACTACACCCATGTAACACCTCTGCCTCAAGAGCTGTATTAGTTACCAATATGCTTCTGAATGCAATTCAAAGTGCTGTTTATTATCTACAAAGTCCTATACTGCATAGGACCTAGCTGTTTGAAGGACTATGTATTTCTTGTAATATCTGCCTATCCCGGCAACGTGCAGCTCCCGAGCCCCCTGCTGTGGCTCCCTGTCGGCTGAATGGCCATCCCCTCCCAATGAGCAGGCCATGGAGGCGGTGAGAAAGCAGTGTCAGCGGGTGACCGGCTGCGGCTGACGCCACTGCTCTCGACACCTCCATGGCCTGCTCGCTGCTCTCGCAGTGCCTTGCATAGCACACTTAAATTTAGCGTGCTTCACAATGGGGGAGAAGGCGTCCCCTCCTCCTCCTGAAGCCCATTATGACACAGCGCATCGGGTGCAGCCAGGGCAGTCTCAGGGCAGAGATCAAGTCACGCGTCTCCACGAGCAATTGAGGTGCATGCGCAGCACTAAGAAGCGCCGGAAGCACCCGCGAGAGGCAAGTACAGGGGCATTTATTTATTTATTTGTGAGATTTATATACCGCCTCACAGTGCAAGCACTCTCTAAGCGGTTTACACCAGTAAGCAATGTATATTTATATTGCCCCCAACAATCTGGGTCCTCATTTTACCTACCTCGGAAGGATGGAAGGCTGAGACAACCTTGAGCCGGTGAGATATGAACCGCTGACCTGCGGATCACAGTCAGCTAAAGTGGCCTGCAGTACTGCCTCTAACCGCTGCGCCACCTCAGCTCATTATCATCATTTCCCTCCCGCTCTGGAATATGGAATGAGTCTCCATCCCCGCCGTCGCCCTTACCTTCTCAGGCCACAAGAGGAGTGACTGGGAGGGGAGGGCGAGGGGCGGGGCCAGCCAACTGACAGGGAGCCACAGCACGGGGACGAAAGAGCTTCATTTATCTGGGAACCTGAAATGACTATTGATTTAAATCATATGGTAAAAAGCACCCAAAGAAGAAAGAACATCAGCAAACAAAAAAAACCAACACTCACCTGTTTTGGAAATGGTTCAAGAGAGAACACGAACACACACACACACGAACACACACACACACACACACACACACACACACACACACACACACACGAGAGACAGAGACACAGAGAGTGGGGGAAGAGAGAGGCAGGGAAAGAGAGGGTGGAAGAGAGAGAAAAGGGGAGAAAGAGAGAAATGAGAAAATGATGGAGGGAGAGAATGAGAGAGAGAGAGGAAAAAGAGAAGCAAATGAGAGAGAGAGAGAAGGGGGAGGGGGGAGAGAGAGAGGGAGAGGGACACAGAAATGAGAGAGCTGGAGGAAGAGAATGAGAGAGGGAAAAGAGGGAAACAAGAGATAAGGGGAGAGAAAGAAAGGAAAGAAAGAAAGGGAGGGAGGGAGGGAGGGAGCAAGATGGAGAGGGAGGAGAGAAAAACAAGAGAGAGGGAGGGAGGGGGGAGAGAGAGAGATATACCCATTTCCCACAGAAAACACCCGGAGCCACAAAACGCAGGTAGGCATGGCTGGGGGGGGGGGGTTGAGTTGGCCACGCCCACCTAGGTTTTGTGGCTACCAGTGTTTTCTGTGGGAAATGGGTCCAAATGGCTCTTTGTATGTTTAAGGTTGCAGACCCCTGGCTATCCCAAGTAATCAGGGTCAACTTCCTTTGGGTTCCATTGAGGAAGCAGCATCATTTAGTAGAATCGAAAAAGCAGGATTTCTCTGTTGCAGCACCTGCACTCTAGAACAGCATTCGCTTGGAGATTCATTCAGCAGCCACTCTATCTCCCTTCAAAAGAGTCCTAAAATTCAGTTCTTTCCCCAGATCTTTGGTTAGGACAGAGTTCCCCAAGCTTTCTGGGTTGTCGGCCCGGAGTGGAGAGGGAAAATAAGGGATGGTTTTATGGGAGGGGCAGGCGCACGCGCGCACACCTGCATGTGGATAAACACCGATTGCTCGTACAAGTGGGGCTGCAAGCGGTCACGCAAATGGGGCCGCAAGCTCCCGCAACATTCGTGCAAATGGATTGCGACTGCCCGCATGAGTGGGGGCACAGGTGCCTGCGTGAGTGGGGCCATGAGCGTCCAGAATGCTTGTGCGAGTAGGGTCATGAGTTCCTGCACAAGTGGGGCTGCGAGCACCCGTGGCACTTGCAACAGGCAATAGCACAAATAGCAATAGCAATAGCAATAGCACTTTACTTATATACCGCTTCATAGTGCTTTACAGCCCTCTCTAAGCGGTTTACAGAGTTCAGCATATTGCCCCCAACAATCTGGGTCCTCATTTTACCGACCTCGGAAGGATGGAAGGCTGAGTCAACCTTGAGCCTAGTGAGATTTGAACAGCTGAACTGCTGAACTAGCAGTCAGCCTGCAGTCGCAGCATTTAACCACTGCACCACTTCAGCTCTTCATGACAGGAACCAGAGATGGGTCCAGGAGGAATATCAAGAATGTAGATACAGACATATTTATGTATCTATCCATCTACCTTAGAATTTTGCAGAGGACTGTTTATATATTTTAAGTTCTAGAATATGTATTCTACATTTCTATGCTGAAAAGAAGGAAAAGTTAAAGCTTGTTAACCAGAAAGAAATAAACAGTGTTTTTATGTTTTTAAATTATACATTATAAGTGAAAAACAGAGACCTGCATTGAGCAAGTGTTTGGACTAGTCAATTTCTAAAGTCCATTCTAAATCAATTTCTATGATTCTATGGTAATTATGAAATCAAGAAGATACTCACCTCCGGAGAAGTTTGTGTTATTTCAGCAGCTTTTCTTCGCTTGGCCCTTTTTTTTTTAGCAGACTTGGATAACCCTGGTTGCTGATTGGAGTTAGGAGCAGTAATAGAAGCATCTTGAAATTGCTTGGAATTGCTGATGGTAACTGTATCGATGATTCTGAGGTTGCGATTTCTACATTTATTTTGTAGCTTGGCATGGTTGGCAACCTCAGGATTATATTGCTGAGCACACCAGGCAGAAGTTGCATAACCCATGTGGTGCTGGTATACATCATAGCCAGGTAAGGCTACTGGGAGAGAAGCAGAGTTTGGGAAGAACTGAGTTGGAGTAAATGTAGAGACATATGGAACATGACAGGAACCAGAGATGGGTCCAGGAGGAATATCAAGAAAAGAAGGTGGAGCTGATGGGATTAAAAATCCTGGGACATCAGATTGCTCGCACATGTCAGTAGCTTTATTTTGCCCTGAAATAGCGATGTTATTGTAGTCAGATTTTAAAACAGGGGACACAGCTTCAGGTGATGGAAAAGAATCAAATGGCGATAGAGAATGTTTCTGCCTCTCCCACAACTTTGCTTTATGATTTGCCACTGAATGATGATTAGGAGAATAAACTGGTTTTTTCCCATGGAGTCTTTCTTCTGTGCGAGCAGCAAGCTTATCTATTTCAGCCACGCCAATGTCCAAACCAATAGTTTTAAGCAAGTCACGGACCTTGTCATATTCCACACTGGACTGTTCCAAATTCTCTGGTTTTACAGACTGTTCCAAATTCTCTGGTTTTACAGACTGTTCCAAATTCTCTGGTTTTACAGACTGTTCCAAATGCTTTGGTTTTACAGACTGTTCCAAATTCTCTGGTTTTACAGACTGTTTCAAATGCTTTCGTTTTGCAGTAGGTGGATATTTTACTTTCCCACTTACAGGTCCTTTCTTTTCACTCATCATTATCTTTTGAGAAGAGAGACAGTTGTTTGAATCACCATCATCATCATCACCGTAAAGAAATTTCTCTTCATCTTCTATATTATCAGGGAAGGGATCCAGTCTTTTAACTGGAGCGTAAGTAGAATCAGTCGTACCTAGAATGCACGAAAAACCACTTCCATCTTGACTGGCTCTTTTATGAGGCGGCAGGAAGTCACTACGTTGGTTGACAGATTCTGATGTTGACTCAGGAGGCTTCTTCTCCTCTGAAAGATTCCTGGAGTCCTGTTCAAAAGGAAAAGCATTTGTTCCATGTCATGTATGTTGCACTGAGATGCCTTACTACAAACAAGTTAATGTTGAACTGAAGAAATTCTGAAGAAGAAAAACTGATAAAAAGAAGTGATTGTGTTAAACTGTTACAAATAAAAAATACCTGAAAGAAAGAAGTTCATTCATAGATAAAGAATTGTTAGAAAAGAATCCAGGCTTTAAAAAAAGATCTTGTGATGTTGGTTTATAAGATTAATCAATATTTCAATTCATAAAACAGGTCATTCTTTCATATAAACAGATTACAGCTAATAACTTGGAAAACTGTAAGAGAAGAAAAATGAAACTGAGGCAGAGACATGAGTTCTAAAATATCATTTAATTGGACATATTGTGGGTATTTCATTAGGGCTGAGGCAGGGTGCAAAGCTGCTACAAAAAAATTATCAGAGGAAGAAAAATAACATGCTTCCCTTGCTCAGCAGGCCACACTGATACAAGATGATCTCACTATATTGCACTAATCAGCAATAAAATTGCCAATACAGTAACACAACATCACTCTAGATATCTTCTATAAACTGCACATATCATGTCACCACCCAGCTTTGTTCAGAGTTACCCATTCAGTGAAATGGCTTTATTCTCCCTCCATGATATGCTCATAAAGTCCAGGTTTAAGTTGCTATGCAGCATCAACATAATCATCCCATGATCTGTGATTACTTTGAATCACTGAGCAAGAAGGAAAAACAGCACGTCAAAGGAGCAGCAGAGGAAGGCACAAAATGGATCTGAACAATAACAGAATTCGAAAGGTGCCTTTCTGAAGGGAGCATCTCACAAATCCAAAAAAGTAGCCAAATGCTCCTAAGTCAAGAGGCAACATTATGTATGACTGCTGCATGATGCAAATTCACAAAAGCATGGTGCTTCTTCTTTCAGAAATGAACAGTTATTTATCTCGGTTTTGAAACTAAGTTAGGAAAATGAGGTGACTTGATAATTCAGTTTCAAATAGTTTTTTAAAAATTAATATTTGTAGAGATTTCTTCAGTTTCAAACACTGAAAAATTCTGCACTTGGTTTTCTAGGAACAATTTAGGAAACTTCCAACCTACATCCCTAATGCTAAAAGTTTTCATCTAAACCATAAAAATCTTCAGCAAGCACCCTCCCATAATCCCACCTTTCAGAACAGACTCCTCCCTGTATGACAAGCCATCTCAGGCTCCTTGCAGAGAAAAATAAGGAGTAATTGCTCCTTACTTCATCTTGCATGAGGAAAAATATTACTGATGGGGCTTCAAAGTTGAAAAACAAAAATCCCCATAAGTGACCTAAACTTACTATATCAAATGCAGCTTCTTTATGTTATCCTCATACAGATGTCAAAATGCTAAAATAAAATGTTTAATGACAACACATCTTAACAGAAAGTTACTTGTTTTAAATTTAAAACAAATAAAATGCAAACTTTCTGATCCAAATGAGACCCAAGATGTCAATATTAAATCAACTCCATTACAGGGGAAAAAGTGTGACATTGTTCAAAGCATTTATTCCAAAGATCTACATATAGACAATTAAATATTTATATTTAAATTAGGGAAAAGATAGTAAAACGGACAGATTAACAAAGAGAGTGAAGAATTCAGTTCAAACCTGTATAGAAGAATCATCTGAACGTTTCTTCAGTATAGATTTTAAGGGCACTGCTGGTGTTTTCTCAGATCTATAATGGTGTTGAAATTCAGAAGACTGTTCTTGATTAGCTGAATCAGGCATTGGGTAGTCAGTACTAATGTTTCTGCTTCGCAAATCCTCCTCTCTTTTTCTCCTAATTCTTTCAAGTTTACGAAAATCTTCATCCATGTACATCAGGCTTGGGCTTTTATTAAGGCTTTGTTTATAATACTTCTCTGTTTCTGCCAATAAAGCCCGAGATTTTATGCTCGCATCAAAGAGTCCATCTTCTCTGTCATATTGAAAGTATTTTGATTCTTGCTCCCCACCCCTCTTATTTTCTCTTGATTGATGCTGTAGAAATTCACTGTTTATGCTTCGGTCCAGTTGAGCTATGAAAATATCCCTATTGTAAGAGTCCTCATCATGTCTCATGCTGAATGGTCTTGAAGGATTCTCCTCACGAAAGAAACCTCTCTCAAGGTTCCAAGGATTTGAAAGGACTCTGCTAAATATTGGATCATCAGCCAAGTCATCCCTGATGAGAAAGGCACATCAATTACAACATCAACATCATATAAATCTCTGGAACTCAGGTTAGCATAGTTGCCTGACTTTGAATAGCCAATACCTTTTTATATTGAACCCAATATGGCTAGTTCTGCAGGTTCTGTCTTTCAACAATAGCTTCACCTTCCACGTCAGACTATATCGCTCTTCCAGAAATAACATTTTTGAAATTTATTTATGAGCATAGGGGACACGAAACAAAAACAGGCAAGAGTGCACTGTTACAAAAATGGAAATGTGCTCCAGCTCCCAACAAAATATGTATAATTTATCTTGCATTAAATCGCTTTCAAATGACAAAGTTGGTCTTAACAACGCATATACTGTATACCATACAGTTTTTATTTTTTAAATAATGTTTGTGTTAAATTTTTAGTAATGAGAGTTTTTGTGTATTTATTGTTTTAATTTATTATTGTAAGCTGCCCAGGGTATTTTTGTGTGTGTGTGAGATAGCAAGCTATAAAATTTGACTGATAAATTTTAAAAAAGTTTTGTGTGAAGTGTACACACAATCTCAACAACATGTCCATAGCAAATTTGGAAAATAAAACATTTTAGTCCATTTTTAAAATAGAAGCAATATTCTAACATTTTAATTGATTAACAGCAACAACTATACATTATCCTATACATCTTTAAAATGTTTCTTTCTATTCTATTTTCCTATATTAAATCAATGAGGAAACATGTGCAACTTGCTACTAAAAATAACTATCACGAACATTTTTCTAATAAGGCCTAACCCTAACCCTAATCCTGGCCATTCTTGCTCTATGTACCTGTTTTTTTGTGGTACTTCAAAATAGTTAACTTTTGACAGCAGTAGGTAATATATCCACATAAGAACTGTTATGTTATCATTTCAAAGTACATCTTTCAAAATACAATGAACTTCTGTTTAAAGTATATAATTCACAATTACAAATTATACTTATAATGGTGCAATAAGCACAGGATACAGGTAGTCCTCAACTTACAACAGTTCATTTAGTGACCATTCAAAGTTACAAAGGCACTGAAAAATATGACTTAGGACCGTTTTTCACACTTATGACCGTTGCAGCATCCCCTTATCACATGATCAAAATTCAGTTGCTCAGCAACTGGTTCATATTTATGACCGTTGCAGTGTCCCAGGGTCATGTAATCACTTTTTTGCTACCTTCTGACAAGCAAAGTCACTTAACAACCGTATTACTAACTTATCAACTGCACTGATTCATTTAACAACTGTGGCAAGAATGGTCATAAAATGGCCCAAAATTCATTTAACAAATGTCTCACTTAACAACAGAAATTTTGGGCTCAATTGTTGCCATAAGTCGAGGACTATCAGTATGCATCACAGAAACCTCTCACCCCTCAGATAAGAGAATCTCAATGGCAACACATATGCATAGCCTTGAGCAGTAAAACAATTACATTAGGATACAGGTTATGTTAGTGGTCAAGTTATGACCAGTCATTTAGCATCCATTCAAGATTATAACAGCACTGAACATGGGCGACTTATGACCTGTCCACAAAGTTGTGGTAATCGCAACATCACATTATTCTAATTCTGGTGCTTGGGTGCCCAGCTCATAATTAAGATACTGCAGTAAGATGCAACCATGTGATCACCATTTGTGACCTTCCCAGCTGGAACCAAAGTCAATGGGGAAGCTGGCAGGAATGGTTGCAAGTTGTTCATATAAGTTGTTCCCATTGCTTTTTCTCCCAAGGAGCCCCGCGTGGGAACTTCAGGGATCTTGTACTTTGCAGCAACTCCACACAGACATCTTATTTGCCAAATGCATCCATTCCAGGATTGGGAGGTATTGTCACATTCACTAATCCCATCATTTTCTGGTTGGATTACTGCAACACATCTAGATGGGGCTGCCCTTGTAGACTAACTGGAAATTACAACTGGTTCAGAATTTGGCAGCATGCACAGTTCTGACTGCCCTACAGTTTTCCCACAGTGCACTGCTGATGGAATGCAATCGGCTATAAGAGTAATCTTGAGGAATAGGAGGCAGAGCTGCAACCAAGACATTGATCAGAAAAAATAAATTTTAGTCGGAAATGTAATTTGAGAAGAATCTCAGGCTTGGTCCTCATTAATTCTCTTAAAGAAAAAGGGAGGAAAAGGGGAAGTGCATCCAAACAACTTCTGTTAGCATAACCTTATAATTAAGGCAACATTAGCATACATAACATTAGTTCCTACTCTGGTCTTACTCAGTTCCTAACCAGGCTGCTTACAGGACTGCTTCTCTTTGAGGATTTGGCCATTCCACTAGATCAGATACAGTGGGAGCACTCTACATTGTTTCTTTTAAACTTTGTCATCTAGCAGGACCAAGGAAGTGCACCAGGGGTGGGTTCCAACTTACCTCGCTGCTGGTTCGCTACCTCCCCGCGCTGCATTGGCGTGCCATGTGGGTGCGCCGCGTGGGCGCAGTAAAAAAAATTAAAACATTTTTTTTAAAAAAACAAAGTTGAAAAAAAGATGGAGACCGCATGCACAGTGCCGGAATTTGGCTTCTGTGCATGCTCAGAAGGAAAAAAAAATCTTTAAAAAATCAAAAACATTTTTTAAAAAAAGATGGTGGCGCCCAGGGACCAGCACCAACTCATCCAGTGACATCATCGTGACATCACCAGCGGGCCGCTACCGGTTGGGCCAAACTGGTCCAAACCGGGAGGAACACACCCCTGAAGTGTACCCTCTTTATAGTTGGCCCTGCCCAGCGTAACACCCTTTTCCCAGAGATCCAGGAGGCCATTACTTTTAAGAAATATAGATAAATACATTTGCTTTTATTACCCATGTTTCTCTGAAAATAAGACCCAGTCTTATTTTCTTTTGGGCCCCAAAATAAGCACTCGGGCTTATTTTTGGGGAGGTCTTTTTTTATTTTATCACAAGGCCCGGCATGGTGCCCCACCACCACATGCACACAGGAGGTGGCAATCACGCTGAGGCTGACTGCAGCAGGAGGTAGAGGGAGGCAGGCTCCCTAAGGGCATCGGCCTGTGCGCCTCAGATCAGCTACAGGCCGCCATAGAGAGCATGGCTGGTGTCACCACCATGAGGTGGAGTGAGAGAGTGAGATCAAACCTCCCTCTCTCTCTCTCTCTCTCTCTCTCTCTCTCTCTCTCTCTCTCTCTCTCTCTCTCTCTCTCTCTCTCTCTCTCACACACACACACACACACACACACACACACACACACAGGTTGGGTTGGATTGGATCACTCTCTTGCTCTCTCTCTCTCTCTCTTTGGTGGAAGTGGCAGTGTTTCAGTGCCTGGCCATTGGGGCACTTCCCACTCGGCTGCTTTCCCTCTTTCTTCTCCCCGCTCCTCCTTCTTCAGACAAAAGCTGCACTTTTCATCTATCCATTGCAGCGCCCAGGATTTACTTTGACAGCAGCGGGGTTTTGGGAATGGTCAATCCCTGTTTATGGTGCAGCAGAGAAGGCGGAAGGCAATCCCCCCACCAGACCAGTCTGGTGAGGGGGGGTGGGAAACCGAGTGGCGCCAAAAGCAGCTGAAGGGCTTGAACACCACACTTTCAGCTGCTTTCGGCGCCACTCGGTTTCCCAACTTCACGAGATCTTTTTTTTTACTGTGAGAAGTTGGAAGTCTGAACTTTTTTTTTTCCATAGTCCCACAGACTACGTTTCTTGCCCTGCACACAGCAGCAGAAAACGGAGCTAGAAAGCAGGTTGGTGAAGGGATGTGGTTGCCCTGGGGGGGATAAGGGGGTGTGTGAGGGTTTGGCATGGGTAACCTGGCTGAAGAGTCCTCAGGTAAGCCGATAGGGCAGCTCCACACCTCCTGCCCTGCTTTGTCCTTCACCCCCCCCCACCTCACTTCTTTCTTCTTCATTCTTCGCCACTTCTCCTTGCTCGCCACCATAACGGAGCAGGAGGCTGAGCAACCCACCGGTGTGGCGGCAACGAAGTGAGGTGGTGGTGGGGTTGAGAATGAAGCAAGGCTGGGGGTGCAGAGCTGCCCTCCATGCCCTGCACTGGTTTCCCCGCAACCAGGCTGTGATGACCCAAGGTGTGGCACAAAAGCAAGACAGCCAGAGAACAGGTCTAACTCCCTTTATTACTCCAACTGTGCCCCCAAATGTCCCCACGTTTATTACAACTCCTGGAGCAAAGCTCTCACATTCACCTTCAGCAGCCTCTGGCTGCGAGTAGTCCAGTAAGCAAAATTAGCGGAACAGTAACCAGGGCCAGCAGTCCAGTAAGCCAAGTTAGCCAAACAGTAACCAGAGCAAGAAGTTCAATGAAGCAGGCAAACCAGGCAAGGCCCACAAGACAGAGTACAGTAATCTCCAGGCATCGGCAAGTGCACACAAGGCTCCACAGATTCAATACTTGTTCCCGACAAATGCCTCTCCCAATGGCACCTCCTTACATCTGTCCCCAGGTGTGCCTTGTAAAATGGGGCGGGGAACTCTCCTCCCTCATAGCTGGCTCAGTCTGCGTTGGTCTCGTCTTCTCTCTCCTCTCTGTATTCTAGGATCAGGAGGGAGTAATCCTTGCTCTTCACCTGAGCCCAGTCTCTCCTGCTCCTCCGTGTCTGCAAGCCTTTCTAATTCAGAAAAGCCTTGCCCAGACTGACTCTGCCCTTCCCATTTCCTCCAAGGCCAACGGAGCCACCTCTCAATCTCTGTCGGCTCTTGTTCCAGCTCATCTTCCCCTGCAGATTCAGACTCCGACAGGGGCATGACACAGGCCATCAACGTCCTGACAACTGCCTCATCTTGCGGCGGCTCCAACAGACCCGTTCAGGACCCCACGTGCGTCACTCATCCTTCTGCTCCATTACAATGGCAAGGAGAAGTGAGCCGGTGGCCACGCAGGGTCTTGGACAGGGTTTCTGGAGACGCTGCCATGAGGCCAGGCAGTTGTCAGAACATTCATGGCCTGGCTGCGGGGCCCTCAGGTAAGCCGGTGTAGGGTGCATAGGGCAGCTCCCCACCCCACTGCCTCGTTTCGTCCTCCACCTGCCACCACTGCCCTAGCTTTATTTTTACAGCTGCACTTCACCCCACCTCATACAACCAAACGGTGGGGGGGCTTAACTAGGCCTTATTTGGGAGTAGGGCTTATTTTAGGCACAGAAAATTGCGCTAGGGCTTGATTTGGGGGTAGGTCGTATTTTCAGGGAAACACAGTATTATTTCACTGCCTCCTGTCAAAGAGTTAAACTTAACAAGGAATACAAACTTTTAAGTCATGAAAAATAGCCTTATTGGTTATTGCAGAAACAAAAAAGATTTACTACTATACGAATTTCTTAAGAACAGTAGAGAGTGCATTATATTTATAAATAAACTACATACTTTGTCATCAAAATGCACCAACTCTGCCAATTACAAAGAAAGAAATAAGATAAAGATTTATAAAATTCTATAAAGAAATTGGGGATTGTGAAGATAAATATACTTTGAAATTGAACAGTATATCTATTTTTATCCTGGTGTATAAATTTAAATGTTTTTAAGATTAAATTGTATTTGCATCTTCTGGACTTTGCTTCTTAAACATGCACTGAAATGCACTACAGATTTATGTAGAAATTAACAGAAACTGACATACCAAAAGAAGATCTAGAACTACTTGAAACAAGATAAGTCACAGTATATAAATCAAGCTATTAGAGAATTTTGCCACATTAGATTGATTTAATATTCAGCATTACTGCTGCAACTGTTAAAGAGATTTGAACATAACAATCCCAAACATTTAAGGATTCTTATATTACCTCTCCTCCAATTTTTAGACATTACTTGGAATCTTTCATATATTATTCCACTTGCAATTTTAATGACATAATTCTTTGTTTTTACAGTGTTTTATTGTATTTTTTAAGTTAGCCTGGGTTGCAAAAGATTGAGGTGGCCTACAAATCTCATTAAAAAAAAACAAATAAATATGACTGTGTCCTAAGATGAGGGACATCTAATGTAATCCATCTAATATATATTTTCCAAAGTGTCTCATAGCAAGACATCATTTTATTTGATACAATAGGATACCAAAAAAAAAAATCACAATTCTGTGAGGCTAGCTTTCAAAGAGCCATACCTGTTCACATTGCTAAGACTATCAGCTGGTGATCTTGTGCCAATGTCATTTTCAACTACATCCCGCAAGTATTTTTCCACTGAAGATTCAGAACGTCGGCCTGGAGAATATCGGCCTGGAGAATATGAGGGTGAATATCTCTGCAATGGGAGAAGGGACAGGCAACAGTTACAATATGCTATCTGTTTGATAAATCAAACAGGCTTCCTATCTTTCATTTTTGCAAAATACCTTAAAACTGGATATATTATGTAAAAGTTAAAAACAGTTAAAAAGCAACTATATTATACAATGTAGCATTATAGCAAGTGACTTAATCTGAAACACATACAGGTAGCTCATATCTACTTCTGTTATCTGAATTAAGATATGAAAATAAATGTTTGCAGAATAGAATAGAATAGAATAGAATAGAATAGAATAGAATAGAATAGAATAGAATAGAATAGAATAGAATAGAATAGAATTCTTTATTGGCCAAGTGTGATTGGACACACAAGGAATTTGTCTTTGGTGCATATGCTTTCAGTGTACATAAAAGAAAATATACATTTGTCAAGAATGGTTGGTCATAGGGTTCAAATAACCAATCAGGAAACAATCAATATTAATATAAATTGTAAGGATACAAGCAATAAGTTACAGTCATACAGTCATAAGTGAGAGGAGATGGGTGATAGGAACGATGAGAAAAACTAATAGTAATAGTAATGCAGCCTAGTGAATAGTTTGACAGTGGTGAGGGAATTATTTGTTTAGCAGAATGATGGCGTTCGGGGAAAAACTGTTCTTGTGTCTAGTTGTCTTGGTGTGCAGTGCTCTATAGCAACGTTTTGAGGGTAGGGGTTGAAGCAATTTATGTCCAAGGAAATCAAGTTATTTAGAAGGGCTATAAATTTCCACTTAAAATTTGTAGATCATGATGTGGAGTGATTTTTTTATAATTTCTTTTACTTTTTTTGCACAAATTATTTCCACAGAAAATTTTAAATGTATAGAAATGCATTGCTTCATAAAATTGACACAAAGGTAACATACAAGGATAAATACATCCTTGAGAGGGAGGGTCCACTAAGGAGATGGTCTGTTTCTTCCTCAAGAAGTCATTGCTGGATCCAACATGGTTTATCCCATCTCCAATCTTTCCTGTTTAGGGAACACTGTGTCCTAAGTAAACATTAATTTAATCCAATTTAATTTTTGAATTGGATCTATTTTCTGGATTATATCACTCCAAGACTAAGTCCAAAAGGTAAGTCCAAAAAATCCCTAACATATTTTTTCTAGAAAATTTATATTCACAAATTAGTATTCTGTTGATGTATGATACCTCAATTGTATCTTGTGACAGAGAAAATATAACTTTGTTCCTTTCACATACTACAGTAAGAACCTTACTGACAAAACAATGAGATTGAATAATTGTTCCATTTTCAAAATATCTTTGGTTTCCAAGATGGAAAAAAATGACAAAAAAATGTATAATTCTTCATGGGAATACATGAAGAATAAAAATAGTTCTACTAAAGAAACTGGAAACCAAAATAATATAGATCAAACACTGAAAAAAGTGACTTATGACCATTTTTTAGTTACAACTTTTGTACCATCCCCATGATCATGTGATTAAAATTCAGATACTTTGCAATTGGTTCATACTTATTGCTGTGTCCCAAGATCATGTGATCACCTTTTGCAACCTTTTGACAAGCAAGGTCAATGGGGAAGCCAGATGCACTTAACTGGGTTACTAACTTATCAACTGCAGTGATTCACTTAACAACTGTGGCAAGGTCGTAAAATGGGGCAAAACTCACTTAACAAATGTCTCACTTAACGGAAGTTTTGGGTTAAATTGTAGTCGTTAAGTCAAGGACTACCCCTACATGATCATGGAATTGACTTTAACAGCATGGTGTGAGCAGCATCTTTTTTAAAAAAGCTTAATTTTTTTCCCAGTAGATTACTAAATAACCGTATTATGCTTCACATTTCAATCTTATTACACATCCAGCTCATTCAACTGCTTACTAATCTGCTGCAAAAGAAGCAACCTCATTCACAAGTTCTACGAAGTATTGAACCTTTCCGATGTGTGTATAACTGAATGCAAAAACAAAAAAACAAAACTCTACAGTGATCCCTTTATGTAAAAAGGAACTTTCCATACATTATTAGTGCTTACTCAGAAGCAGCTCCTACTTAATTCAACCAGAACTTAGTTCGAGGTGGCAAAGCATGCCTAGAGTAGAAGTCATATTCATAGTTTACTTTGCAACTTTTCCTTTCCCATTGCCGTCAAGTCAGAACCTTCCACTTAAAAAGACAAACGTGGTTCTCCGATACCGTCGGGCGGAGAAAACGATTTGCAAATGTAATTATGTAGCTTGGGGGATGTCAGACTGTTCGGCCGTTGCACAAAATGGGGGAAGTGGAAAGGCGGACGATTTTCAGAAAGGACGGAACGGGGGCTGAGTGGGGGGGAAAGAAGACTCCCCCCTCCCTTCGCCAACAGCGAAAGCACAGACACATGGTACCGGAGACGGAAGGTAAGACAGATGTAAGGAGGAAGCTCCAACCGAGCGTACCCTGCTGAAACGGCGCGGGGAAGGCGAGCGATACGAACGATGGGAAGAGCGACGGCTAGGCGGGGAGCGGTGGTGGTGGTGGCGGCGGTGACTCCGCGGAGAGGGCGAGCGGGAGCGTGGCCCACACCCGCGAGAGGAGTCGATGGAGCCGAGCCGGGACCGTTGAACTCTCATGGCCGGATGGCTGCTCTCGGGACGAGACATGGCGGGTAGCCTTAATGGCTTTAAGCATCCACAGAGGCCTCCCCCGCTCACTCCTCCTCCTCACTCCTGTTTAAGCGTCTCAGGGCCATTTCCCCTTCACCGAGACGCGTGCGCATGCGCACCGAGCTCAAACGCCGGATGTGCCGTTGAAGCTAGACCGCGGCTTCGTCCTTACAAAATGGCGGTGACAGAATTAGAATCACGTGGCGGGAAGGGGCGTGGTTGAAAGGCATCGGTAGGAAAAACGGCGTTTGGGGGGGTGGGGTTTGAAGTGTAGGTGTATGTTATTCGATGATGAGAATCGATGATTGCCCTTCAGTTTTCAATCCGGCAAAGATCAATCCGCTGCTTTTATATCCATCTATTGAACGACGATGTTAACAACACCAATCAAAGCTTAAAAGGAGAGGCATGTTGTGTAAATGATTCTGCCCTGCGTCGTAGCGTTACCAAAAGGGGGATTCCAAATAGAATAGAATAGAATAGAATAGAATAGAATAGAATTCTTTATTGGCCAAGTGTGATTGGATACACAAGGAATTTGCCTTTTGGTGCATATGCTCTCAGTGTACATGTGTACAAATGATCGCTTGCTGTAGTTATAGCCAGAAGAGGAGGAGCAATCAAAACGTCTACCTGTTCATTTTAGTGCAAGGAATATTAAGGATTTTTCTTATGACAAATATATAAGACCTGAATTGCGCATAGTAGGAGAAAAGGTCTGTCCCAATTTGGTCTCATAAAATTGTTGTCCCAGGAGCCGTGGGCGTTCGTGGTCTGGTATGTTCCGCCCAATTATGTTTGTTTATTAAATTTTACGACGCCCACCAGATGTAGACATCTTTTTAAAGCTATCATAATGAAGCTGTAACTTCAAGGAAAATGTCTTTTCATCATCCTGTTATAAGGAAATATCCTTTTAGGTTCAGTTCCAAGTGGGGAAAAAGACACTGGATTCATGAAGGTTGCTTGGAAGGAAGGTTTAATGGTGGACAGGAGCACATGGCAGGAGCCCCTGTACAGAAAAGGTAACTTACATGGTTGTGTGGTGAAGAGAAAAAAGAGAGAGAGAGATGCTGAGTTCCTGGTTTTTATAGTGTAAGTTGGGTCCCACCTCTTAGATTTCCTTTTCCTGTATAGAAATGTATCCCATTGGCTCTCAGACCCCCCAGGGGCATGCTGGGGTGGCTCTTGGCTTTTGTCTAATCCAGCTTTGGCTGAAATGAAAGGGCCTTGGGCTAATCCTATTATGGTTTTGTCATGCAAAAGACTTTCAGCCAGGTGAGAGGAATATGTGAGCTTAGCAGGGGTGGGGGTTTCCAAGAGGAGTCTTTTGTTTGTTTAAAAGCATGTTTCCAGATATATTCCACATAATATTTCCTACATTTTAATATCTCCTAGGATATCTCATTTCCTAGGAGAGGGGTGGGTGCTAACTTCCTACAATCCCTCATTTTTTTTTCAAAACATGTGAGTGCAACACATGTTTTGACACAAGCTTCAAATTGATCAGGTCAGGGAGATTTTATGGGTGCTTTCAATTTTCTCTGATGCAGAGGGGAAGACGTTGAAAGAGGCAGTTGAAAGAGGCAGCAGCAGGATTCCTTCAGTGGCTCCCAAAAGGAGAGCTTTCAACCATGATGGTCAATGGCCAGGGCAAAAGTTCTGGCAATAAATTTACAGTATCCAATTTTCCATGCCAATTATGTTCAGATGTTTGATAACACTTTCGATGAGCTCCCAGACAGGTTTCAAGCAAGCACAGGCCCCACAATATTCCCACAGCCATGGTTTACCTTGAAATCACAGGCTGCCCATTTCCAAGGGATGGTTCTTGAATCTGCCCTAGCTCTTACTTTAGTGCATCTAGGATTTGTGAGTCCAAATTGAAATTAGCCAGTGTGCAATCTAGGCTTTTCCTTTTTTTTTTTTTTTTTTTTTTTTTAGAATGAGCCCTGGGACTCTTACTCCTGAGACCACCAGTGCAAAATACCTTGCTTTACTGGGCAGCAGTCAGGCCTTGGGTTTTCGAAGATCCTTTCTGCTAGCTCTTCAAGTGGGGAAATTGCCTGAGGGGATCTGTCCCCTTCCCCCATGGAATTAGCAGGGAGATATGACTGCCTGGGCTTTAATGCCACAAAGCAAGAGTCAAAACAACAACAAAAAAAAAAAACCAGCAAGCTAAAAGCAGCTTTGGGTGGGGGTAGGTGAAAAAGGGATAACCTCAGTCTAATTCTGAATGGCGTGTCTCTGTGTGTTTGTGTATGCAGCTACAAATTTACCTCCCACTAGACAGAAATCTAAAGTGTACAGAACTCACTGTGGCAACCACTCCCAATACAATTCTTACATGAGTACATTAAACTGATTACAATATAGATGAGACAAGAAAGAGAAACGTTACAATGAATTTCAGTGAATGAAGCAAGGAAAGAAAGAAAACAAAGGAAAAAAAACTTTACAATGAATTTCTGTGACTGAAGCAAAGAAAGAAAGAAAAACTTTACAATGAAGTTCTGTGACTGAAGAAAGAAAGAAAAACTTTACAATGAAGTTCTGTGACTGAAGCAAAGAAAGAAAACTTTACAATGAATTTCTGTGACTGAAGCAAAGAAAGAAAACTTTACAATGAATTTCTGTGACTGAAGCAAAGAAAGAAAACTTTACAATGAAGTCCCCCCCTCCCCCCTAGTCTTTTCAGCTGTCTGCTGGGGATTGAAAATAGATGTTTGGTCTTTATTTGTCCATCTCAGGGTCCTTTCATTCATGTCTGCTGGGTGGCCTTAGGTGTTGGTGGTAAGGCTGGTCAGCCAGGCTTGGAAAGATCTGCTCCACTCTGGTTGCTGTGATGACTAGAGGACTAGATTCAAACCCAATTCTGGCTCAAATGGATGGAATGTCTTTACTGGAGGCAGTTTCTGAGCCCATTTGGTCTGCTTCCATAGGCTTCAGGATCATGTGTGCAGGGCTGAAAGACATAAGAACAGGGTCCCTTCCCCCTTTTGCTGGTAATTCTACCACGAGAGGCATTGTAAAAGGATTAGAGATTTGGGGGGGGTAGATAGCTTGTAGGCAGGGTTTGAGGAAAACAAACAACACATCAGTATCGCAGTTAAATCAATTATAACAAAATGGAGACATCACCGGGGAAAAAATGAACAGACATTTCCATCTTAGCAGAGAATTGGTATCCATTAAACATCACAGAAGAGCAATATTAAAACTGTTTGCATGTACATACAGTAAATGTGAGAATGGAATTTTCCTGTAAATTAACTTAAAACATTGTCCCTTAAATTTTGGCTTTTCTTAAAAACACCGAGAGGAATAGGAAAATTGAACTCTGTTCCTTGTCCCAGATCAGGTTGGCCAGTCCTAACTGGGCAAAGACATTTTCCTTTCTTTTCAGTGCTTTTAATTTTCTAACAATTTGAAATTCATATCTCTAGGAAACAGAGATATTTTACAGTTGCAATTACCTCGAGTGCGCACAAGACAAGACAAAGACGTACACAGACACAAAAACATGGACAAAGAGGATAACAGGACACACACACAAGTCCTTCCTGCCATAAATCTCAGTTAAAATTAGGGAAGGCACAAGTCTTAACAAACAAACCACGTGGTTACATATAAGAGAGAGAGAAGAAAAGAGAGAGAGAAGAAACAACAAACACCTCAACATTTTTCCTTTTCTGTTTTCTTAAGTACCTTTATTTAGCCAAATTGGCTGTTTTGTTTTGTTTTGTTTCTCTGTGTCATCCCTCAGCAAAGCCCATTTTCTACACAAGTTTCCTGCTTTTACTTTTTTGCACATTCCTGTCATACAGATATATTCCTGGCGTCCCAGGTTCCAAGCCCACACAAGGGTCTCCGCCACCCACGAACTAGAGCTTCCCATGATCCTTTAAATGTAAGGTTCACTTTGGCTTAGCTAGTGACGCGCTCAACAGTTTCAGAGACTAAAAAAACTCTGGGAAGGACTTCCGATTCTCTCGTAGAAGTAAGGCCCCCTTCCTGTAGGGAATCTCTCTAGGTTTATCAGATCCAAAAAGGGGATCTGCGAGGACTAGCCGCCCCTGTACAGCTAGTACTAGGACCTCCACACTCACGGGCTTCACATTTAGAACTGAAAATTCTGGGGTTTGCTTTTGGGATGTGCACATAAAAACGACAACAACAACAACAAAATTTGCTTTCCCACCCTTCAATCACACACACACACACACACACACACACACAGACATTCTTCCTCCTTCCCTAACAGAAGGTCCTGTGCTCTGTAAACGCTAAACAGAACTTATACAAATCAAAACAGAGAAAGAAGACATTGACACATAGGCTGGTAGATGAGAAAGAAACTCTATACTACCAAATGAGGATAAACAAAAATAATTCAATATTATGAAAAGCTGTATGAGCAAGAAGTTTCAGAAAAATAAAATTAAAGAATATTTGGAAAAAATGGAATTGCCTAAAGTACCAGAAAAGGACAAAAACTATTAAATGAATGAATATCAATGATGGAATTATCAGAAGCAGATCAAGAGACAAAAGAACAACCAAACACCAGGACCAGGTGGGCCAGTGGCAGAATTTTACAAAGATTTTACATAATGAGGTATTGATTGATGTAAAGGTACCACATTCCTGAATGGGAGCAAATATTACTTTGATTCCAAAATAAGATTCAGATTTAATGCAGATAAAACTATAGGCCCATCTCTTCACTGAATGCTGACTATAAAATATATACTTCAATAATGGCAGCAAACTAAAAGGTTCCTAAATGAATTTATACATTCAGCTCTCTTAAGCTTTTTCTAAGAGACAGATTAAAAACAAAATGAGAATGATTTTAAATACATAAAAAAAAGGCACAAGAAAAGGATGCTATTGATTTTGATACTGGAAGTGCTAAATATAAATATTATGGCAGACACAGAAATTAAAGGCATGGAAACTTTGAAAACTAATTTTGCACCAAGTGAGAAATAAAATATGTTAATAACCAACCTTACTGACAATTTTGTTGTCCAAAAGGTAGAGAAGAGAACTAGAGGAGATAATTAAGTCCATACTTGACTTAATACTTACAAACAAAGAAGAAGTTGTAGAAGGATTTGAAACTGCATCATTAACATAACAAAAACGATTCAACACAATTGAACACACTAAAGTCTTAGATTTTAAAATAAAGCTGACCTTAATAAACTCAAGAGAAACTTGAGAAAGATTCCTTGGATGAAAGTCTTAAAGGAAAGAAGCAACTCAAGAAGCTTTGTAAACTCTGAAAAAACTTGATTATAAAAGCCAATTGCACAAAAGCAATCAGGAAAAAAAAACCAGAAATCCAAGAAACACCAGCATGGCTGCACAAAGACTTCACTGACAAATTGAATGAATGAAGCACAGATACAAAAATGGAAACAGGGACACATAACTAAAGCAGAATATCAGCAGATAGCAAGAATCTGTAAAGAAAAATCAGGAAACAAAAGCCTTGAATGAACAACGACTTGCAACAAAGTGAAAGATAATATAAAAGATTCTTCCAATACATAAAAAAAACAAGAAGAAAAATCAAGGAAACAGTTGGACCACTAAGGAGAGAAGGCAACACAGAGAAAGCCATGAGTTGCTTAACTCATTATTTGCATGTCTTCTTGCAAAAAGAAATGCAACCCAACTAACCAGAAATATAACTGGAAAGGAAAAAATAAAACAGACTGTAAACTAAAGTTAAAATAAGCAAAAACAGTAAGAGAACACCAGGTCCCAGAGTCCTAAAGGAGCTGGTAAATGAAATCTCAGAACCACTGCACATCTTTAAAAAAAAATCTTGGGACACGGGGACCACCTGAGAAACTGGGAAAAAGCTAATGTGGTTCCCATCTTCAAAAAGAAAGAAAGAAAAAAAAACAACAACAAAATTCTGAGTCCATGGTTCTAAGGCAAAGAAAAGTAAAATCCTACCCCTAGGTAAGGAAAACCAAAAATATAGATAACTATTATAAATTGGTGCAACAAATTAAAACAGATTTGGAGAAGTGGAAAAGAACCACCATAAAATGAGTATCCTGCAATGGCTAGCAGACAAAACAGGGCTGGGGGGGGAGAAGGGGGGGGGAAGGAAATATCAAAGGATTTAGGAAGATACATTAACTTGGTTAAACAAAAAGCATGATTATTTTTTCCCTAAAATGATTTGTACCCAGACAACACACTATTCAATTGAAATTGGAATTTACATATGCCATAAAGTATAATTAAAAAGCAAAAATTACCCCCCACACACATACACACATGCAAACACACATTTCCCAGTTTTCTATGGTTTAAAGTAAAATTTAGAGGTAGGTACTCACCTTCTTTCCAAGCAGCCCTTGAATCAAAACCCCTTTAAAACCTACTTCCCAATGGCCAAGGCCTAATAAATTTATTTAGGCCAGGATCATTGAAGAGGTTACTTGGAATCCATCTGGCTCGCCAATTGTTATAAGGAAATATCCTTTTAGGTTCAGTTCCAAGTGGGGAAAAAGACACTGGATTCATGAAGGTTGCTTGGAAGGAAGGTTTAATGGTGGACAGGAGCACATGGCAGGAGCCCCTGTACAGAAAAGGTAACTTACATGGTTGTGTGGTGAAGAGAAAAAAGAGAGAGAGATATGCTGAGTTCCTGGTTTTTATAGTGTAAGTTGGGTCCCACCTCTTAGATTTCCTTTTCCTGTATAGAAATGTATCCCATTGGCTCTCAGACCCCCCAGGGGCATGCTGGGGTGGCTCTTGGCTTTTGTCTAATCCAGCTTTGGCTGAAATGAAAGGGCCTTGGGCTAATCCTATTATGGTTTTGTCATGCAAAAGACTTTCAGCCAGGTGAGAGGAATATGTGAGCTTAGCAGGGGTGGGGGTTTCCAAGAGGAGTCTTTTGTTTGTTTAAAAGCATGTTTCCAGATATATTCCACATAATATTTCCTACATTTTAATATCTCCTAGGATATCTCATTTCCTAGGAGAGGGGTGGGTGCTAACTTCCTACAATCCAGTGCACACTTAAATGCCAATAAAACTTATAGCTCAGGGTTGAACTGTGGAGTTTTTGGTGCTCACTGACCTTGGTTGTTTCTTGCAGATGTTTCATTGGGTAAGCATCTGCAAGAAAGCAACCAAGCTCAGGGCGCCAAGGATTCCATATTTAAATGCCTCTGAGATTTCCCATCTATCGGCCAACATATGCAAGTTACTAGTATGCTTGCATCTAACCTTCAGCCCAATTATTTTTTCTTCTAAGTCAGAGGATGTTGCCGTCATCTTGCCCCTTGTTCATGAGGGAGATTTAAGTTGTCTTTAGCTGCATCCACCGTAGAGCAATAATTTGCCTCCTTTTTCTGACACCCTTCAAGGACAGGGACTATAAACGGATGAAATTCAACAGGTTCTGACAGGTTCTGGAGAACCGGTAGCGGAAATTTTGAAGTTAGGAGAACCGGCAAATTACAAATACCACCTCTGGCTGGCCCCAGAGTGGGGTGGGAATGGAGATTTTGCAATATCCTTCCCCCAGGAGTGGGGAGGGAATGGAGATTTTGCAGTATCCTTCCCCTGGAGTGGGGTGGGAATGGAGATTTTGCAGTATCCTCCTGCCACACCCACAGAACCAGTAGGGAAACATTTTGAATTTCACCTGACTATAAATGGTTATACCATTACCTGCAGGTTATATTGACATATTTTCCTGCCAGCTGTAGGATGGATTAATAACACCCAGTTCTGCAATGAGGAAAGGCCTAGCGTTCTTTGTATGCACCAGAATGAAACCTCTTTATCAGCCTTGAACATCCATCTTATGACTTCAGAACAAATAATAATATATTTTCTAGCAGTCTCTGATGGGAGATAATAGGAGATAAATGCCATGCCTATGTTTAAAAATTCAGGGACATGAAAAGAGGCATTCTCCTTAGGTTGAGGTGTGCCATCATTTTGGAGGAAGCAAACAGCTGTCAAAACCAGTAAATGGGATAATTGCCCATCATTTCTTGCTCCCAGCCTCTCTCCTTTTTGCTCACCTCAGTGAATCATTGCAAATGCTAGATTCCAGTTTTGGCTGCCTTTTGTGCATTTCATAATTTAGAGAAAATACTAGGCAACTTGTGACCCATTGGATCATCCTTTGAGAAGGGTAGTGCAGTCTGATGTGACCAAAGCGAGCATTAGATTTTAGGTTGACCATATATAGTATTTCATGAGCTTTTTTGCATGAGAGCAGGAATTCCGACTTCCTGCTGGCTTCCCCATTGATTTTATTTATGGGAAGCTGGCAGGGCATGTCAGAAATCATGACAGGGATCCTGCAACAGCCCCAATTTTGTGAATAAAACTGGTCTGAATATAATGGAAATTTAAATTCCACAGGAGTGATGGGTTCTGAGTTTTTTGCATTTTGTAAGTTAAAAATTTTCAGGTACCGATTCAAAAATTTTTGTGATACAATGCACTATTTGAGCTAATAGGGTGTAAACAGACAAACAGCTAAACACATTTAGATTTTTAGTAGTATATAAATACACAATGCAAAATTACATTTAAGGTTGCTCTGCCCCTATCCCTATTTCACATTATTTCTTTTATATCTTCTCTAAGAACTTTTAGCAACTCCTTTGAATAGTTTCGCTTTACAAACTTTGATTCCCAAAGAAAGAATTTTTTTCCTTTCTAAGAACAATCAAATTGCCTTGTCTACAATGAAATTCATTGTGTCAGTATTAATGAAAGGAATCACCTTAAAGCATTTGATTCTAAAAATACCACCACATTGTACCTGTGTCAGAAGCACTGAGATGTTTCCAGGTTGAAAGGATTAGCCACTGACATCACTGTTGCACGGGGATGCCCAGTTAGGGGCTCTTTTCATGTCCCCTGGCTGGAGTGAAGGACAGGCGTTCACTTCACCACACAGCAGCACTTGGATCTCAAATGCAGGCTTGCTAACATCCAACCCAAGGTCCTAACCACTTGAGCCACCATGCTCTTTAAAAATACCATGATAGCACTATATACCAAGCTGACATACATGTCTTAAATGGCAAGACTTATAATACAGAAGCAATAAACATGGCTGCTTTCTCTTCTCAGTTTGTGAAGCCACTTGTTATACATGAAACAGCTTTTCATCTCTTTGTGTATGTTTTGTGTCAAAACCACAGAGGCGCAGTAGCTTAAAGATGCTGGAGGTGGTCTTTCCTCTGGTGTTTCGAGTCCTAGCACCGTGTGGCACAGTGAGCACCTGTCACTTGCCTCAGCTTCTGCTCACCTAGCAGTTCGAAAGCATGCTATACATGCAAGTAGATAAATAGGTACTTTGCTGGGAAACATGGCAGAATTTTGTATGGACGGTCAGACTCCTGCCAGTGCTGGACCTACTCAGATGCGATGCCTGACTGTGATGAAACATTAGTGGTGAGAGAAGGGCCCAGATGATGCCACAAGATGCCACTCATCTTTCTGGTACAGAGCTAGTTCACCCCCTGTGGTGCACTCTGGATAAGCGTATGAGCACAAACTAAATGGACTAGCACTCTTCAGCAGCCAAATTACTACCATGTATTAACATTGTAGTCTTCTGGCTAATTGTACCATCAGAATACACTAAATAAATGTGTCAAAATTCCACCAAAAAGACTTACTTCAGTTTCTCTAGGCATCACCCAGTTTGTTTAATATATGTGAGCAAAACGCTATGAGTATTGCATACTCATAGAATCTTCGTGAAACTTAAAAGATAAGTTTTCAAGTACAGACATGGTGCAATCCTCCATATGCTAGAAATATCTCTATTCAACTCTGATGCTATCATACCATATTATGACGATGGAGTCTATAGTCCAGGTGGAGATACAGAAGAAATGGAAAGAAACTTAAACCCCTGTTCAAAAGTTAATAGAGATAATAAATCTATCCATTTTGGTTTCTCCCCGTTTTCTTTCTTTTTTCTGAAAATATATCAAGCTTATTTTTTTCAGTTTCTTATTTTGTAGAATGTATTGAACTTGATTCATTGAGAATATTCACTAAGATTTATATGCATCTGGGGACACGTTTTGCCAAATGTATGTATCTGTACTTACACAGTTTTAAAGAAATATAGTTTTGTATACTAGCTTCACAAATACACACATTTTACTGGCTTTTGTAGTATACATGTTCTAGGGGCAGATTGCATTGCAAAATCCAGAGAATTGCATTTCCAGAAACTAACTAAGCTATGTTTAGTTGGTTACTATGTTTAGGCTTAGTTACTCAAAAGGCTTAAATTTAGAAGAAGAAGAAAAGCTACCAGATGTAAAGGATTTTGGATTACTTACATTTAATATTTTAAGGATAAGCTCCAGAATATTTGGAAATTATTTTTCATTTTAAATTACATCCTTTTCTTTTAAATTATGACCAAATGAGGTTCTTTCTAAACATACTGTATTGCAAACTTTTTGAGTTCAGAGTATCTATATTGGATTTGCCTGAAGTCGGAAACAGCTTTATACTCGCTATCCTTTATTCAAACATGATTTTTACAAGATAAACTTGGAAGCCACCCATTTTTGTCTCACTTCATGAAACAATTAAGAGTACCATACAATAATTTAAAAAAATATGCATCTAAAAGTTTAATCTGTTATATAAAAAGTATAAAAGAAAATTACATGTTTCTCCCTAGATTTTGTTTCTCAAAGGCACATTTATAGTATCCTGACTAACCTTTGGGCTCAATTGTACCTGATTCTGCCATCAATTACTTCAGTTTGTGATCTGTCTAGAGGTTTGGAATAAAAAAGTTTTTTACGTGCAATAACTTCTGGCATGATTTCTGTCCTACTTCAATTTTCTCCTTCATTTAGCAGAATAGTTGGAAGGGACCTTGGAGGTCTTCTAGTCCAACCTCCTGCTCTCAAGCAGAAAACTCTACCATTTCAGACAAATGGTTGTCTAATCTCTTCTTTAAATCCTCCAGTGTCGGAGCACCCACAACTTCTGGAGGCAAGTCGTTCCACGAGAAATTGTTCTGTCAGGAAATTTGTCAGGAAGTTCTAGATAGCTTCTCTCCTTTATTAGTTTTCATCCATTGCTTCTTGTCCTGCCTTCTGGTGCTTGGAAAATAGGTTGATTCCCTCTTCTTTGTGCCATCCCCTTAGATTTTGGAATACTGCTATGATGTCACCCTCTAGTCCTTTTTTTCATTAAACCAATAAATAAAATAAAAACAAGAATACTCAATTCCTGCAACTATTCCTCGTATGTTTTAGCCTCCAGTTCCCTAATCATCTTTGTTGCTCTTCTCTGCACTTTTTCTAGAGTCTCAACATCTTTTTTATAACATGGTGACCAAAACTGGATACAATTTCCAAATGTTGTCTTACCACGGCATGAACACTTCATGTGATATTAACACTTCACATGATCTTGATTCTACCCCTCGGTTAATGCAGCCTAGGACTCTGTTGGTTTTTTTGACAACTGCAGCACGTTTTCCTGATTTTTGTACCATCTTATCCAATATACTTCTGGATCACTCAAGGGCTTGATCCATACATTGCGCCAAGCAATGTAATTGCTGCTTTCATAGAGGCTCAAAGCTGCACAGTGCAAATTGTGGTTTATAAGTCATGGTAGCTAGATTCAGAAATTCAATACAAAATGCAGATATGAAAAAAATGAATATTGTATTATAGTGCATGGAATAAATCAAGGCAAAAGCAGTTATCTTGTGAATTTTGGTTGATCCTAATAAAAATATTGCATCACTTGTATTTTTAAAATCTTATTTCAGAATATTATCCTCATTCCCCCCCCCAAGACTGATATCCTTTGCCCTTTTTATATATGTAAGTTTCTGACAACAACCTTATCTGCCAATATATTTATCCATTTTAATTAGTAAACATGTGGGCATGTATATTGCTGTTGATTTCACCAGTAAGCCATGATGATATCAAAATGACATGTGGAATAACATCATCACACAATGCCTTCGTGTACTTGTATGCTGGTGTCTGTCCCAAGTACATAAATTACAGCACTTGTGCAATTATGTTGACACACACATCATGCAAAGGGACACAGATACATGTCATCACCAAGGGTGGGCTTCAAAATTTTTAGCAAG
The DNA here is from genome assembly GCA_023053685.1 of Diadophis punctatus similis. Classification (NCBI taxonomy): domain Eukaryota; kingdom Metazoa; phylum Chordata; class Lepidosauria; order Squamata; family Dipsadidae; genus Diadophis; species Diadophis punctatus. The sequence continues at coordinate 65,741,544 of JALIGW010000001.1, read as the reverse complement.
GAGTTCTCTGCTCGGTTGCTGGGTGGGCGTGGTGGCATGGCCTACTTGGCCTCCTGCATCATTGGGGGGGGGCTCCAGAGGCTTTACTCGAGCCTCCGGGAGGGCGAAAACGGCCTCCCCAGGCTCCAGAGGCCCTCCCCCCCAAGAACTTCCGGTAGGTCCATTTTTCACCCTCCCCGAGCCTCTGCGCGCACCCTGCACTTACCTGCATCCAAAATGGGCTGCATGGGGACTCTGGGGAGGGGTGGGCGGGGCCAGCCAGGAATGGGATTTGGGGGTTCTCCGAACTGTACAGAATCTTAGCTAGAGGTTCTCACGAACCCCTGCAAACTCCCAGCAGCCCACCCCTGGTCATCACATGTCATTTATGTATTTGTGTCAAACATTAGAATGCAAGTATCTAATAGCAGCAGTTGTGTGATGCCACTACACTGCACGTTGTTTGCCTGCAGCTTGTTCCATATGCCACTGATTACTAGCCATATGGATCAATGCCTACATCAAAATTACCATCCCTAAAAAGATGAAAAGTAACACTAAGAGTATCAATACTTGGGGAAACATTATTATTACTTCATCCTTTCCAGACACTCCTCAGCAAGAAAAAAGATGTTTTGTTAAATGTGACAGAGCTGTGATGATGCAATCTGATAATTTGTGGAGAGGGCAGGAAGGCACTGGTTGTTGGTATTTTAATTACTGTATTTATTTTATAAATTTACACATTTATCAATTGTGTATTACAAAAATAATCTTTCCTTCAGGGTTTTTTTTTTTTACTTAACTTAGGTATTTCCATGTATACAACCTAGGAACTTCGCCATAATCCTAAAGTGTTGACATATTTCTGGTGTGAGATGAGGGACCTGAGCAGCCAAGGCCAACATGAACATTCTACAAGCTCAGCATTTTATCTTGATGGAATAAAGAAAGTACTACTGAATGGAACAGATTTTATCACTCAACCCAAAGAGCATTATGCAATATTTTCTGTTTAACTGCATCATTACATTCACTATCATATAGAGAAGGTAAAGTAATTTATTGTATACTTTTTAAATCCTGCCATTGCCAGGTAAGGATTGGATACTCTCCTACCTAAATTCCTGGGGAAGTATGGCCAATCAATATGGCAGCTTCTGAGCTAAACGTACCAGTGAAGTGACTTGCTGCAAGACAACTTCCAATGTTCCCTTAGAAAAGGGACAGCAGATGGGAGAGGAACACCTGTTGCTGAAAACAGGCAAAAACTCAGCACAAAAACAACCATTCTGAAAACTAGGTTTTGTATCTGGAACCCTAAAACTTTTGTTTCAAAATTTCAGCAGTACTACCACCTCTTTTTTGATAGAATCCAGCATAGATCTTGAGGCACCCTTCTCTCCAAATTTATAGCATGTACCTCTTTTCCTCTCTCCCACATACATGTACACTATGTGGAATCCTCCAACAATATAATGGTTTTGATGTCACTCCTAAGTTCTTTCTCTCAAGAACTTGCTCCTTGCAACTGGAACTAGAACAGAGCTCTACTTCCAATTTCATAGACATCCATCTTCATCATTTCTGGCAAGTGTGAAGGCTCAAATCAGATATCCAAGGCAAAGAATGGACATTGCTTTGTTTCTGCTCCCGTTTGACACCATAGCTGAGGAAATGTGTTGCTGGATTGGTGAATGAACGTGATATAAAATTAAAGTATTAACAAACCTCCTGAGATGATTTGGTATAATACAGAATCTGTCTTTCATTTACAACTAAACAAACAAACAAACAAGAAAGAGAGACAATGAAATAGAAGAGAAGGGAGAAGTAATAAAAATGGTCAGCAAACTCTCTCATGGCATTATGAGGAAGGGAAGATAATGTCATTGGAAACACATATGTGTTTGGCAGAAATGGTAGAAAAATTCAATATTATTTGGACCAGAATTCTAGAGTCGGGGCATATCCACAGCAGTTTCTAAACTCTCAGAAGTAAATAGGCCATATGAAATCTGCAAAGACTCTAACCAAGAGTTATCAGATGCCTGAAGGCCTAACAAAGTTTCAGCTCCTACAAACTCTCCCGACACCTTTGACGCCGTTATACAATGTAGAACGTACGTCGGATAACAACCTTCTGATCCACTTGCTGTTTTCAAAAGGAGGGTTATCCTAGCCCAGTGTTTCCTTGGCTGCCTTGATGAGTGGAAGTCAACATGCCAATGGATTTACTGCACACATTCAAGAATTCTTTTCTCAAAGCAGGATTTACTGCCTTGTGGACACTTTCCTTCATGCCAATTCACAGCCTTCAGTTCCATCAGAGCCCTCAACGCTTTGGAGATAAGCAGCCAGAACTGATCCCAGACAAAGCTGGAAGGATTCTCTGAGTCGCCAGTGGGCGTTTCTAGATCAACCAGGCCCTGATTCTGGCTCCTTACAGCTCCGTTGTTTTCCTGGGTTCTATCAAGATTGTACTTAACATTCCCACTTGACATTCTTGGTCCTGAAGCTTCCTTGGCGATTGGGAGGGGCTCTGGCTTCTCTGGCGCCCCTTCTGCCAATTCTTCAGCAGCAACAACACGGTCACTAAGACCAACACAATAGTGATCCCGCCAAATACAAGCACTAAAATGAGCTGTGACTGACTCAGTCCCGAGTCTTGCTGAGTTACCACCTCTTTCACAGAGATTAACAACCCGCCATCATTTGATTTCTCACTGTAGTTAGTGATCCGCTTTCCAGTAACTATAACCTTGGCTGGCTCAGACTGGGTCATCCAAGAGTAACTGCTGGTTGTGCTTCCCAGAGCATTGTTGTGGTCCTTTGCATCAGGCTGAGACTCAGTAATCCAGGTTGCCTCTGGAGCAAGGAGCTCACATGTTTTCCCAGCAAAGCCCTCGGAACATAAGCAATCAAAATCGTTGATACGATCATAACACTTAGCCCCATTCCTGCATGGTTGGCTGGCACAATCATCAATGTTGATGGTGCAGAAACGTCCTTCAAAGCCAACCTGGCACTGACAGGAGAAGCGATTCATGCCATCGAGGCAGGTGGCGCCGTTGGCACAGGGACGCATGAGGCAGTCGTCGACATCAATCTCGCAATGTGCACCAGTGAATCCAGCCAGGCACTTGCAGGTGTAATTGGAAGCAAAGCCATTATTATCGTGGCACAATGCACCATTTTTGCATGGAAATCTGAAAGGACAAAATCAGGGAAAAATTAAGACCCATCATTTATTTATTTATTTATTTATTTATTTTATTTATTATTGGTTCTTCTATGCCGCCCTACTCCCGAGGGACTCAGGGCGGCGTATAGCAAATTATACAAGAACACTAATAATAAACAACAGTTAAAAACAACAATTAAAAATTACAAAAAGATTAAAAATGTTCACCATCAGCCATACCGGGCGAGAGCTCAGGTGGAACTAGGCTCACCCCCTGCCTGCAGGAAGAGCCATGTCTTGACAGCTTTTCGGAAGGCCAGCAGGGTGGGGATGGTTCGGGTCTCTGGGGGAAGTTGGTTCCAGAGCACGGGGCCCCTGCAAAGAAGGCCCTCCCCCTAGGGCCCGCCAGCTGGCATTGTTTAGCTGACGGGACCTGGAGGAGGCCCACTCTGTGGGCCCTAACCGGTCGAAGGGAAGTATGAGGCAGAATGCGGTCCCGAAGGTAACCTGGTCCTAAGCCATGCAGGGCTTTAAAGATGATGATCAACACCTTGAATTGTACCCGGAGACCGATGGGCAACCAATGCAGCTGGCGGAGTATAGGTGTAACGTGGGTGTACCTTGGCACACCCACCACAGCACGCGCAGCCGCATTTTGCACCAACTGAAGTCTCCGAATACTCTTCAAGGGTAACCCCATGTAGAGCGCATTGCAGTAGTCCAGTCAGGAGGTGACAAGGGCATGAGTGACCGTGAGTAGAGCCTCCTTCTCCAAGTATGGCCGCAATTGGTGCACCAAGCGAACCTGTGCATAGGCCCCCCTAGCCACAGCCTTAAGGTGTTGATCTAATTTTAGCTGTGGATCTAGGAGGACCCCCAAATTGCAGACCTGCTCCAAGGGAGTTAATTTCCCTCCCTCAAGAACCAAGGAGGGACAGTTGTCGTAGTCCTTAGGAGGCAATATCCAAAGCCACTCAGTCTTGTCGGGGTTGAGTCTGAGTCTGTTCCTCCCCATCCAAGTCCTAACGTCGTCCAGGCATCGGCACATTAGCTGCCTCACTGAATTGAGACGGGGTGGTGATGTACAGCTGGGTGTCGTCAGCGTACTGATGAAAACTCACCCCATGTCTACAGATGATCTCCCCCAGCGGTTTCATGTAAATGTTAAACAGGATGGGCAAGAGGACCGAACCCTGAGGCACCCCGCCTAGAGGACGATCTCTGCCCTCCTGTTAACACCGACTGCATCCTATCGGTGAGATAAGAGGAGAACCACCGCAAAACGGTGCCTCCCACTCCCAACTCTCCGAGACGATGCAGAAGGATACCATGGTCGATGGTATCGAAAGCCGCTGAGAGGTCAAGTAGCACCAGGATGGAGGAATTTCCACCATCCCGGGCTCGCCAGAGATCATCCATCAGGGCGACCAAGGCAGTTTCTGTACTGAAGCCGCGCCTGAAACCCGACTGATAGGAGTCTAGATGATCCATTTCCTCCAATAGTCGCAGAAGCTGAGCAGCCACCACCTTCTCAACAACTTTCCCTAAAAAAGACAAAAGTTCTTCAAGTCTGCTGGGTCCAGGGAAGGCTTCTTCAGGAGGGGTCTCACCACTGCAACTTTTAACGGCTGCGGTACGGATCCCTCCATCAAAGAAGCGATGACCACCGCCTGGATCCAGCCTCGTGCCACCTCCCTGCTGGCCGAAACCAGCCAGGAGGGGCACGGGTCCAATAAACAGGTGGAAGCACTCATCGCGCCCACGGCTATGTCCACATCTTCAGGAGAAACAGGCCCAAACTCCTCCCACAATGGTGGACTAAGACTTGCCCCTGTCACCTCAATGGACTCTGCCCAGCCGGAGTCCAGGTTCGGCCGGATCTGAGCGACTTTATCTGACAGAAACTGCGCAAATTCCTCAGCTCTACCTTGCAACTGTTCCTCGCTCCCCCCTTTGGCAAGGAGGGAGCGGGTCACCCTAAACAAGGCGGCTGGGCAAGAATCTGCGGACGCAATAAGAGCGGAAAAATGAGTTCGTTTTGCCGCCCTTATCGCCACTAAATAAGACTTGATGTAGGTTCTTAATAGTGTTCAATCAGACTTGGTTTTACTGGCTCTCCAACGGCGCTCCAGACGTCTCTTTTGGCGTTTCATCTCCCGGAGCTCCTCGGTAAACCAGGGGGCTTTCCGGGATCCACTGCCGCAGAGAGGTCGCAAAGGCGCAATCCGGTCTAATGCCGCTGATGCTGCGGTGTTCCAAGCAGCCACCAGGGAATCAGCCGAATTGTGTACCAGGGTTTCAGGTATTTCCCCAAGTTCCCTCTGGAATCCTTCTGGTTCCATTAGGCGCCTGGGGCGGAACCACTTAGTCGGTCCCACCTCTCTGCGGGGGAGGAATGGGGCTGCGAAATCCAACCTCAGTAGGAAATGATCTGACCATTACAGTGGGGTGGTGACTATGTCCCCTATCTTCAGATCATCTCTCCACTGCCCCGAAAGAAACACTAGGTCGAGCGTGTGGCCTCCCTCATGAGTCGGACCCTGGATTACTTGGGTCAGGTCCATGGTTGTCATGGAATCCATGAACTCCTGGGCTACCCCAGAGGTTTCGCCAGCCGAAGGCAGGTTGAAGTCCCCCAGCACCATAAGCCTAGGGAACTCAACCGCCAAGCCGGCTACTGCCTCGAGCAGCTCAGGCAGGGCCTTACTAACGTAGCTGGGAGGCAGGTACACTAGGAAAAGGCCCACCTGAACCCCTAAGTCCAACTTCAGAAGCAGCGTCTCACACCCAACAATCTCCAAGGCAGGGATCCTACGAGGATGCAGATTTCGGCGCGTTATCATTGCCACTCCTCCCCCCCACTTCCCTGGGGTCGTGAATGATGCTGCACTGAGAACCCGTCTGGGCATGCTTTTTTTATTAGATTACCACAACCCCATAAGGTCCATTACAAAGTTGGAAGTTTCAATTTCCTCTTTGTAAAAGTAAAATTTTAGCCGATCTTTGCCCAAAGGTTACAATATACTTGTTTTCATTTATGTGGCATTTTCTTTAAGATGTAAAATTCATTGTGACCAAAGCAGAGGAGCTCTGGTCTCAGATTATCTTCTGCTATCACCATCTTTTTTTACTAGGACTGCTCACCCTGCTTTCTCACACGGCCCTGTCTTCAGCTCACAGTCCTTTCCATGGAATCCTTCAAGGCACAGACAGGAATATTCTCCATCACGATCATACACACACTCAGCTCCATTTTTGCACGGCGACTGATGCTCGCAGACATGAACATCTGAAATAATCAAAAGCATAGAAATTAAAGGCGGGTTTAAAACACATTTGGGCTTGATTGTCTCATGCCAGTTTTAAGTCCTACTTTTTTAAAAAAATTATTTTTATGCTACCATCATGAAGTAGAATTTTTAAAAAATATACAAAAAAAGGATGAGGATCCCATAGACGTCTATAGGGAGGTGCTTCATAAAAGTTACGGTTATTTGGCCAACTACCCAAGATTCATCTTTAGGCAATCCTTGATCATATTTGAACCCAAAACTTATGCTTGTGAGACAGTTGTTAAATGAATGGTGGCCCATTTTATGACCTTCCTTGCCACAATTGTTAAGTGAATCACTGCAGTTATTAAGTTGGTTGTTAAGTGAATCTGGCTTCCCCATTGATTTTGCTTGTCAGAAGGTCGCGAAAGGGAATCACATGATCCCAGGACACTGCAACCATCATGAATATGAACCAGTTTCCAAGCAGCCAAATTCTGATCACGTGACCATGGGGATACTGCAATGGTCATAAGTGTGAAAAACAGTCATAGTTCACTTTTTCCAGTGCCACTGTAACTTTGAACGGTCACTAAACAAATGATTGTCGGTAAGTCGAGGACTACCTGTAATTTGACTTGACCTATGGGTGGAAGTTTTCTTTTAATGAACTTGATCTCAAGAAAAGATGGTAAATTCAGCCATAAAGTAATGATGAAAAGCAACTTCATCATAACTGAGTAGCATAACATACTTAGTGTCTGAAACAAACAAAATGACAATCCAGGAGGAGGAAAGTATAGAATGGAGTAATTAGATCAAAAGGAAAAATATTTTCCTAAAATAATTTATTGTCTGGATTCCTTCCTTTCTTCTTCATACCCAGAAGCTACTTTTTAATTTTCCTCTCAAAAAAACTGAAACCCACTCACACAACTAACCAACCTAACATGTTAATACAGCGGAGTTTAGATACATGCTTTATCCATGCTTTACACATTCTCAAAATGTAAGAATGTCCCTCCTAAACAGGGTGAAATGTTCAAAGGGTGAAGATTGTTGACCCAACAGTGTGTCGAAGGGGAAACCTTGCAAGGGATGGAATGAAGTGGCAGCAATATTCAACGAAAGCCACTTATACTGAAACTGCTAAAATTAAAAATCGCTTTTTTTTTTCAGAAGTACATTATCATTGTCTTTACCCTGCCTGACAAGGAGGCCCCTATTCCTACTGAGGCTTGTAATCTGAAAGGAAGAGGACCAGTGGTGGGTTCCTACCGGTGCGGTCCACTCTATAGCACCGGTAGCAGCCCGCTGGTGACATCACAGTACCAGTGCGGTCGGTAGCCGGTGCCTGGGGGCCGCCATTTTTTTAAAAAAAGTTTTTTTAATTTTTAAAAAAAATTTCTTCTGCGCATGCCCAGAAGCCGAGCTTTCGGCACTGCGCATGCGCTGCCTTCCTATCCCACAGGGAGTCCAAGCAGGAGAGGATGGCTGAGGGAGCGCGTGAGACGCTGAAAGAACGGGCGGCAGGACCTATCTCCATTCCCCTCCCTTCAGCAGTCCGAGAAGCCATGAACGCGCGGTGATGATCCTAGGCATTTTGGCATGTTTGAGGCTTCTCGAGCTGCTGAGGGGCGAGGGAATGGGTGGCAGGATCTATCTCAGTTCCCCTCCCTTCAGCAGTCCGAGAAGCCACGAACATGCGGTGATGATCCCAGGCATTTTCGCACATTCGAGGCTTCTCGAGCTGCTGAGGGGAGGGGGAACGGGCGGCAGGAGCCTAGGATCATCGAATGGAGAGAAGCATTCAGGCCGGACAGAGCCTCCTAGAAGAACCGCTGCCGCGGTCTTGTTGCTCCTGCTGCGGAGGGCTGCGTTGCGGGTGGGCAATGCCCCCCCCGCTTCTCCGGCCGCTGCCAAGCTCCCGAGGCCCATGCCCACCCGGTCACATGGCTGGCAAGCCACACCCACAAAATAAGCCACGCCCACAGAGTGGTAGTAAAAAAATTAGGAACCCGCCCCTGAAGAGGACTAAGAACTCTAGCAACTGTTGTCTTCTTAAAAGACATCCTTCCAAAGACAAGAAGACACTGCTAACAAGGCTATATGATTACTGAGATTAGGCTGAACTGCTATTGTTGTTGTAAAGTTAAAGATGGGATAAGGAACTAAGGTCAGAGAAAATGCAGATGTCAGTTTTTAAAGCTGGGAACTAAATGGCCTAAAAATCCTAACCTGAAGTTTAAAATGTAGGAGAAAATGCCTAGGGCTTAAACCTTGGGTCTGACCCACATGCACAGGTAGTCCTCAACTTATGACCACAATTGAGCCCAGGATTTATGTTGCTAAGTAAGAAATTTGTTAAGTGAGTTTTGCCCCATTTTCTTGCCACGTTTGTTAAGTGAATCACTGCAGTTGTTAAACAAGTAACACGGTTGTTAAGTTGAGTCTGGCTTCCCCATTGACTTTGCTTGTCAAATGATGATCACATGACCCCGGAACACAACAACCGTCATAAATATGAACCAGTTGTCAAGTATCTGAATGTAAATCACATGACCATGGGAATCCTGCAACAGTCATATACGTGAAAAATGGTCATAAGTCTTTTTTTTCAGTGCCACTGTAACTTTGAATGGTCACTAAGTGAACTGTTGTAAGTTGAGGACTACATGTATATGGAATTCAATTCTGTTCTTCTCTGCAGATATGACTTCTTTTGTATCTACAGTAAAAGCTACATATCTTGCTGTGCCATGTCCTTGAATTTTTTTGTAGTTTGGCTACCAAGTATGGGATCAAGCTTCTGGTAAGAAATATACATATATACATACATACATACATATGTAGGTCTTTGGGTATTCGGGTTTTCTCCCGCGTGAAATTGGAAGTGTCTTCGCAACGTTTCGATGAAGTCTCATTCATCATCTTCAGGCTGGTGTCTTCTGCTTCCTGCTTCTAGGAGCAATGTGAGATTGCTGCTGTTTCTTCCTTTTAACTGCCAGTGGAGGTTTGAACTGATAGGATAGGAGCTTGGCTGTGTTCTGATTGGTCAACCAATCAGAACACACCTCCAACCAATCAGAACACAGCCAAGCTCCCATCCTATCAGTTCAAACCTCCACTGGCAGTTAAAAGGAAGAAACAGCAGCAATCTCACATTGCTCCTAGAAGCAGGAAGCAGAAGACACCAGCCTGAAGATGATGAATGAGACTTCATCGAAACGTTGCGAAGACACTTCCAATTTCACGTGGGAGAAAACCCGAATACCCAAAGACCTACATACAAACAGCCGCGAAAACCTCAGAAAACATACATACATATGCATATACGTATATATATACTTACACATATACACACACACACACACACACACACACACATTTCAGTGTAAAACAGCATTATGTAAGAGTATCCACTTCCAATATGTGTGTCTCCATTGTCCAGATTTTATTTAAGATTTTTCCATCCTGTTTCAATTGGAGTAACCTACCTTTGTCACAGAACTTGCCAGCCCAGCCAGTTTGGCAAATGCATTGCCAGGGCTGGTGGCATGTCCCATGGCCACAGCCAGGCATTCTCACACAGTGTTCACAATATTTTCCCTCCCAACCGGGATCACATCTGCAAAAGAATGCAAGATCTGGATGAGCAGAGAAAATTCCAGTATAACATATGTAGTCAAGGGATTCCCCCCCCCCTCCATACTAAATATTGCAAGCTAAATCTTGTCCAATTCAGAGGTGGGTTCCTGCCGGTTCAGACCAGTTCTATAGAACCGGTAGTGGGAATTTCCCCCTGCTCGCTGAACCGGCAGCAATGGCTGGCTCGACACGCCCCTGAACAGGCTCTCTCGGCAGCGCCGTAGGTGCCACCGTCTTGTTTTTTGCTTCTGCGAATGCGCAGAAGCTGATTTTCACTTCTGCACATGCGTAGCTTGTTTTTTAGCACTGTGCATGCGCGTGTGCCCATGTGGCGTGCCTACGCGGCGCGTGAGGAAGTGAACCAGCAGCAAGGTAAGTCAGAACCCACCCCTGGTCCAATTCTATGTGTAATCCATAATGTGTGCCTGATATGTATGCACAAAGGCTATTCCTAACACCTTACTATCCAGTTTGATATAAATAAAAAGTTAAAGATACTGAACTGGAATCCTGTCTCTGATACAGATTTTCCCTCTGGCTTTGGTTAGTAGAACTTCTCATCTTCCATCTAACTTCTGCCTCAGAGAAGCAATCTGTTTTCAGTCAAAAAAGATTTCCCAGTGCCTCTTCCTCTTTGCCTTCAACCTACTTCTCCAGAATATGCCCAATTCCATTTGAAGAGTGTTCAAACACCATTCAAACCAATATTCCACTAGTATATCAAATTGTCTGATGGTTCATCTCAGGATCACACAGCCAATAACTCTTCAACAGCCACTGCTGTCTAATTCAGTTTTAGTTGCTAATCATTACACCTTCATTAAAATATATGTTTGTTTGTTTGTTTGTTTGTTTGTTTGTTTGTTTGTTTGTTTTCTATAGCTGCCCATCTCAACAAGTGACTCTTGGCAGTGCATGTCATAACACATAAAAAAGAAAACTATTAAAACAGTACAAAATAATATAGAATACAAATTTAAATAAATGTACTCTTCTTATGTCCAGAATTCTCCTTTTCAAGAACACACAGCTGATGTCAGCTCCATAGGCCCTCCTTCTCTTATGGGACTATCTTGCTATAAGTAATTAAGTTAAATCCTTCCCTCAACTTCTATTTATCAACTTACTGAAACAAAGTGTTTCATTGGATGTCTTAGCCCAGGGGTCGGGAACCTATGGCTCTCGAGCCAGATGTGGCTCTTTTGATGATTGCATATGGCTCGCAGATAAAACAAAATATTCTCACTTGTTTTAATTAAGGTGACCAGACGTCCCGATTTTGGCGGGACAGACCCGCTTTTTAATCATTTGTCCCGCGTCCCGCCCACCCTCTTAAAAAGTCCCGATTTTTTAAAACAATGTCGGGACATCTGGTCACCTTAAAACACCCACCCATGCCTTTCTCTCTGCAAGGCGGGCGCAGAGAGATGACGTCGCTGCTGTCGGCGCCCCACGCTGATTGGCTGTTGAAGGGTGAGCGGCGGCGGCGACAGCAGCAAGCCGGGAGCGCTCGCCCAGAATTGGAGTCAGCGAGCAGCCGGGCATCGGGGCTCTTCCCCTGCCTTCTCCATCCTCCAGGGTCGCCACTGCGGGGGTTCCGTCTCTCCGGTGGTGCCTGCGTTGGAAGGGAAGGGGGGGAAAGAAAGGCAGCCTGCGGGGCTTGGCACGGCTGGGAGTTGCGAGGCGGCGTAGCAACCGGGCTGTTCCTCCGGGTGTGCTAAAGTGCTCGAGTTTTTTCTCTCTCACACACACATGCACAACCTTCCAACGACTGGGAAGTCGTGCTGGGAGATCCAGTCCGACCCGGTCGTTGGAAGGTTGTGCATGTGTGTGTGAGAGAGAAAAAACTCGAGCACTTTAGCACACACGGAGGAACAGCCCGGTTGCTACGCCGCCTCGCAACTCCCAGCCGTGCCAAGCCCCGCAGGCTGCCTTTCTTTCCCCCCCTTCCCTTCCAACGCAGGCACCACCGGAGAGACGGAACCCCCGCAGTGGCGACCCTGGAGGATGGAGAAGGCGGGGGAAGAGCCCCGATGCCCAGCTGCTCGCTGATTCCAATTCCAGGCGAGCGCTCCTGGCTTGCCGCCGCCGCGTGTGAACGCGGTCCGCGGCGGGAAGCGAGTTCAAGCGACCCTCCGCCGCTGCCGGCCTGCAACCCGGCACCCCGTCCTGCGTGCCCCGCCCCGTGCCCCGTATGGTGAGTGTTATAACAACATTATTTAAAAGAATAAATTCAGAGGCTTATTATACTGACATTTAGTTGAATTCACTTTTAAAATATATTATATGGCTCTCACTGAAATTAATTTCCAAATTTTTTGCTTTCATGGCTCTCTTAGTCAAAAAGGTTCCCGACCCCTGTCTTAGCCTCTTTGGTTTCTGTGACAGAATCACAGAAAGATAACCCTTCTTGTGACTGTCGTATGCATTGTTACAATATATTATATTGAAAAGGAAGCAATGGCAGAGGGAATGGAAGGCTACACAAAGAAAAGACTATACTGTGCTTGCATCAAAAAAATTGTTTACCTGCATTTGCCATCCTTTTCACAGCTGCCGTGGGCCAAATTACAGTGGTCAGTGCAGTCATCACCTGCAACTTAGAACAGAGCGTAGAACTTTATATACAATAAAGCCAAGAATGCAATTGCTAACTATATCAACATTACGATGAAAGTATAAGACTGACATAACAGTACGGATCCTTCTTAATACAGACTGGTCAAATCAGAAAAAAACTGAGATCCCAGTCCAAGATTCTTAATGGGTATTAAACTTCTACGTCGCCAAGAGTCGCCTCAGCAAGATGGGTGGCATAGAAGTTAATAATAAAAAATTTAAAATGAATAAAACATTAATTAAATAAAATATTACAATCCATGAAAGTAGTACTAATTTATTTGAGGTTCTCCACTCACTTCATTGGAATAACTGCACATTTATTCTTTTGCATATGGTCTTCTCTTCCTCATAGAAATGGAAACGCACTTAAAGACAGAAGCTTTGTCAAAGTCCTATTCTCCCTAGAAATACTAAATTGGAACCAAGATACAAAGAATTCCTTTTCATTTCAGGCATATACTTTTTCAAATTCTGTGTATGTCTCCTCTGCATCACACCATCTTCATCTATTCTTTTACTATGTAGGTCTTGTGCATTTATCATTTCAGTCTAAACATTTTCTCTGAAAGTTCAAGTCTGCAGAAACATATACATGAAAGGACATTTAGGTATCCAAATAAAAATTATTCAGCCTGCCCAGCCTGTTTAAATCATGAGCGGGAGCCCATTACCGCTTCGATAATTGGTTCCACCGTTGAACTCTTCTTGTAGTATAAAGTATTTTCCTATTGTTTGGCTGGATCTGCCTTTCTGTAACTTCTGTTCCTTATTCTATGTCCTGCATTCTGGGTCATAGAGAATAGATCTGGACTTTTCCCCCCATCCAGACATTCACAGTCTCCATGGACTGGGGCCGCACTCCCAGGGTGGAAATATATAACTGGTTATCATCAACACCAATAATGCCATACCTCATGCTTTCAAATGATCTCACTCACTGGTTTCATACAGATGTCAAAGAAGATCAGTGAAAGACTTGATCAAGTTTCACATTTCAGAAACCTAGAACTAAGCCTCTGTTCCCCCATCACCAATACTGACTGGAACCAGCTGCACAGGAAGGAGAAAAATCACTGCAAATCACTGCAAATCAATATCTCCTATTCCCCAAAGCTGGTCTAGAAAGATACCATAGTCAATGTTGCCAAAAGATCCAAGTGGGCCAACATAGTTCTGCTATCTTCATCTCAAGCCCTCCAGAGGTTTTCCATGGTGGAGTTTCTCTGAATTCAATCAACTTTGCTCTTCATCCTTCATCAAAGCACACAAGGCATCTCTTGTGCCACTTCCTCCTTCGCAACTCTAAAACCACAAACTCTACAAGACCTGTCACCACAGAATCTGCATGAGCATAATCCAGTCTAGGGCCCCTGCCATGTGCTCATTCCAAACTGCAGCAAAAGCCTCCACTGAGATTTGTGTGCCGGAGCTTCGGGGAAAACAGGCAAGCTCCTTCTGAAATTGCATTGGGTCCATCAGTTGCTTAAGGTGGGCTGTTCAAGAGGCCCTAGCTCCCTTCATGGAGAGGTTGCTGTGAACAACTCTAGGGCCAAAATATGGGACTGATGCTATCATCCCCCAACTCCCAAATCACAATTCCGTTGCCTTGAAAGAAAAAACAAATCCAATGTGTGAGCCGCCATGTGAGTCAGGCCCTGAATAAGTTGGACCAGGCCCATTGTTGTCATGGCGGCCATGACTCCTGAACTACCGAAGACTCTAGGTCCAATGAAGGCAAGATGAAGTTTCCCAGAATCATAATTCTGGGGAACTCCATTGCCAACTTGGCCACAGAATCTAGGAATTTTGGAAAGAATGTTGGTACACTATTGGGAGGAAGGTAGGTAAGCAGCAATCTCAGATGTCCCCCATAATAATCTCACAGAGAAGGTCCTCCATCCAATTATTATGGACAGTGATGGCGAACCTTTTTTGGTTCGCATGCCAAATGGGGGAGTCGCACGGGGGGGTCACACGCACATGTGCCCACACCCATAATTCCATGGGGGGGCCCGCGCATGCGCATGTGACCTCCCCCACTCCTGGCACACGATGACACGCCCATTTTTCGCTCTCCCTAGACTTTAGAGCCTTTCTAGGAGCCTGGGGAGGGCAAAAATGGCCTTTCCCCCCCCCGGAGGCCCTCCGGAGGCCAGAAATGGCCCATTTCCCAACTTGAAACAGGCCATTTCTGGCCTCCGGGGGGGAAGGTCATTTTCGCCCTCCCCAGGCTCCTAGAAAGGCTCTGAAGCCTGGGGAGAGCAAAAAAACGGGACTTCCGATTCAACCGGAAGTCGGCAAATGGGTCATTTCCAGCCTCCAGAGGACCTCCGGGGGGTGGGGAAGGCCATTTTCACCCTCCCCAGGCTCCTAGAAAGGCTCTGGAGCTTGGGGAGAGCAAAAAACGGGCCTTCCCCAGGAGGGGGAAGGCTGGAAACAGCCTGTTTCCCTACTCCCAGTGGGCCCAGAAGGCCAGAAAATCAGCTGGCCAGTGCGCACATGCGCGCCGGACCTGAGCTCACGTGCCTACCGATATGGCTCTGCGTGCCATAGGTTCACCATCACTGTTATAGGACAAGGTCATAAAAGGCCCCTAGAGACTATCAGATAACAACAGCACTCCCCATCCCTATTCCAGAGTCATGTTGGGTGACACACCTAAAACCTAGAAGGGCATATTTCACAGACAGGACACTGTCTCCACAGGGTCAACCTATTCTCCAAAGCACCTGAGGGTAGAACAAGAAGCAATGTATGGAAACTAATCAAGCAGAAAAGCAACCTAGAACTAAGGAGAAATTTCCTGACACTTAGAGCAATTTAATCAGTGGAACAACTTGCCTCCAAAAGTTGTGGGTGCTCCAATACTGGTGGTTTTTAAGAAGAGATTGGATGACCATTCGTCTGAAATGAAATAGGGTTCCTGTTTGAGATGGGGTTGGACTAGAAGACCTCGAAGGCCCCTTCCAATTCTGTTGTTCTGTTATAATTTTGCCCAACCAATTTTTGGTTAAAATCAGAATGACTGTAGCAATATAAGACTAGTCACCCACAGCCAGCCAGTAACTCCAATGGGGATATAGTGTGCACAATAGCAGCTGGTGGTGGTTAAGGTGATACCTGTCTTGGAGTTGCAATGTTACAAGACTGATTATAATTATTTAAAAGAAAGTGATGGTGAGACCTTATCTGAGTTTCCACACTGTTTAACCATGATTTGCAGAGTAGCTTCAATCAATTGGATTCCCATATCAAACACAAAAACCACATTATGGCTCAATGTAAAGTATGCACCAGGATTCAAAACCTAGCCTCTTCTGGATTCCCATCAGCCATCATGGAGAAGTGTAACACAGAGAAAGAAAAGAAGCACTGACTAGCAAGAATTGCTTTTGCTCAGTTATAACCACTTCAACTAAAACTGAGGAATAGTCTAGAACAGTGATGGCGAACCTTTTTTCCCTCAGGTGCCGAAAGCGCGTGTGCGTGCACTATCACGCACATACGAGTGCCCACACTCATAATTCAATGCCTGGGGAGGGCAAAAACGGCCTTCCCCGCCCCCGCAGAGGTCCTCTGGAGGCCAGAAATGGCCCGTTTCCCGACTTCCGGTGGGCCCAGTAGGCCTGTTTTTCGCCCTCCCCAGGCTCCAGAGGCTTCCCTGGGGCCTGGGGAGGGCAAAAATGCCCCCCACCCCCAGAGGCCTAAAATGCTCTCCCAGAGCCCCCGCATGAGCCAAAAATCAGCTGGCCAGCACGCACATGCACGCTGGAACTGAGCTAGGATAACAGCTCGCGTGCCAGCAGATATGGCTCTGCGTGCCACCTGTGGCACGCATGCCATAGGTTCGCCATCACTGGTCTAGAAACTGGAATGGATTCCTCCACCTTCAGTGCTGAGGCCACTAATATTTCCAGTTCTTTGCCCCATCACTTGAGACAAGAATTAGAAGTGTTCCAAGGTGTGGATTTCTTTTTAATTATCTAAGTATCTCCAAGGCTGTAATTGAGCCATCCTCCGGTCCCACCTTTCAATTTCCGACCATTACTTCTTTCCATCCTTTGTCTCCATCCTAGTTTCTTGTGTACAAAGCTACTCTGGCTTCTCTTTCATTGAGGGGGTGTGTGTGTGTGATCATTTATTGTTAGGTACCTCTAGGATATGCTAAAGTTTCCATCGGGAGAAAACTAAGATAATGCAGAGAAAACTAAATCAGGTATGATGTACTGATAACAATAGTATACCTTAAAATGGAAATCTAATTCTGTTCAGGGGGGGTAGTAGATTGTGATGGAGGAAAGGGGTTAATTAATCCTTCCCTCTGATTGTCATTTCCTGCATCAAAACATCTGCCCAAAGCGGAGGTTTTCTCCAGGATGAAGATAGTAATAACTACAAATAGCAACTTCCTTTCCAGATCAAAGTGTAACCTTAATAAGAATAAGTTAAGGTATGAAAATATTGCAGGGGACAAGGTAAACAATAACAACAAAACATTCAGATTAGATTCAGAGTTCAGGCATTTTATGTTATTTTTGTTGTTTTTAACTCTGTTGGCTTTTTTACTTTTATTTTGTTTTAATCGTCAGCCACCCAGAATCATGTATATGAGATGAGCGGCCTGTATATTTACTAAATAAATAATAATGTAACCTCTGTTTTCCATTCATTATTATTTCTGGTCCTCAGGAATATTGCAAGGCCATCCACAGAGTGTCCAGTAGGTGTCACTGCCTACATTAAAATTTAAAATGCAGCGAGGCACAGTTCAGATGCAGGACAGCCGGAACAGACATCCTGAACGTCAGCCAATTCAATTTAAACATGACTTCCATGTTTTCAATCCAAACTCATTCCAGATGCAAGCAGAGATACATCACAGTGAAAGGCCAAAGTGTTTCCATTCTAAAACATCCTCCAGCTATTTTCTCCCTTTATGTGAAAAGATTCAGGTGGAGAATTTGGGGGGTGGGGGTGGGACACTTTCCTGCTCCGTGTTAAGGCTGTATTGGGTTTGTTCAAAGGAAAAACAACACCTCCTATGGGTCCTAGGAAAATCCAAGGTAATCCTGTGCCACCATTTCCCAGGAATTTCCAATGCCGTTTTAATTTTTCTGCAGTGAACATTTCTTACTGTTGGAAAGGTGTCATATCAATCTGTTATTAATATTACTATGACTTACTGTGAGAAACAAGGCAATTTTCACCTGCAGCCCATCTACCACTCTAAAATCTTTCAATGGTTTTTATGATGGATTACTTTATATTATTTTTATGATGGATTATAGTTATACGCTCCTTCCTTAACTCATACGGGGGTCTGCGTGCACCCAAACACCTCTAGTGCCCAATATCAGGTAAGGATCTCTTGCCCTGCTACCTTCATGCACTGTGTAGCTTTGTATTATACCATAATTTGGGAAAGAAATCTGAATAGCTCCACAGACATAATGCTTTCTTTGCCATTGCCTTGTCCAAACTTTTGCCTTATGGTCCAAACCAGTGGCCGCACCGGTAGGAGCCCGGCGATGATGTCATTTTCAGGCGCTTTTTCCGGCTTCTCCATGTCCTGAGCTGTCAGGAAAAAGCCCACTCACCCGCCCTTGTTTTAGTATGGACCTTTATTCTTCCTCCGAAGCACAGCTGAGAAGCTCCTCAGCTGTGTTTCGGCTTGTAATGTCATCCTAAGCATGCGCGGAAGTGAAATCGCCCGATGGGACACGAGTTCACTTCTGCGCATGCTCGTGATGCACACCGGTAGCGAAAATAACTAGAACTCTCCACTGGTCCAAACTCTTCTTTGGCTGCCTTCTCTGTTTTGGGAAGGAATCCCAATCAACGTTCCCTGTAATAGAAAAAAAAGGTGTGCGGCGTTCTCATTTCATCTGCGCGGCCGCGCATGCGCACAGCCTCTCCCATTAGGAAATGCCGGCAGGAAATTAGAAACTTCCACGCGGCGTTCTCTGATCACGTGCGCGGCCGCGCGGGTGCGCACCTTAGAGGGAACAGTGATCCCAATCTCAACCAAATCCTGTACACTAATTTTGTAAAAGGGCTTATTTGGCACCTGAAGAACAACCTTCTTCAAATGAGACTTCACCACTCACATAGAAAAGGAAGGTCATATGTACAGTGACAAAAATAAAATGTTCTCTTCTCTTCGGCGGCACTTTAGAGAGTTTCAAGTGAACGTTTAGTCAATCCTCACCTTGGATAAAGTGATGATGGGCCGCAAGGATCCAAAGCAAGGACATGAGCTGAAGACAGAAACTCCTGAGCATGATCAGTGTGGCCCCACCGAGATAGTCACCTACAAGAAACAAAGATAAGATCAGAATCCTGCTCTGCTGGCCTCTCTTGCAGCACTAGCAGGATATCTTCTATTCCAAACACTTGGATGGACGCAAAGTTAAACATGTTAAAATGAGAAACCTTTAAGAATCAGCCTGCATATTGTGCTCCATAAGCAATAGAACCCTTTCAAGCTTTTCTCCCCATTTACTTGGGAAGGGATTAACAACCCCATATCTATGGAAAACTAAGCCCTTCTTTAAAATCAAGGGCATAGATCAGAGAGCGATTCGTCTTAAGGCCTCGTTCACTCTATATGTGAACTGCCAACTGTGCTGAACAGATAACCCCATTTAGAGCTTTACTTAAATTTAAAGTTGAAGCACAAGAAAAGGTCATGGGGTTACTTGGCTAATTAAAAGTGCAATCCTCTGCTCGGTGCTCAGAAATAATTCCCACTGTTTTCTGAGCAATTCTTAACAATTTCTCCATCTCCGGCAGTACAAGAACACTTAATGGGAGTACAGTTTAAAATTGGACAATGAATTTAATCACGCTGCTGTTTAGTCACGGTCATTCCTAATGCTTCATGTCTCCGGCCGAACAGCCCAATGGTTATTTTCAACTGGTGTCTGCCCTTCTGAAGGAATGTTTTTATTTTTAATGGTTAGATTTATTTATTACATGTGCATCCCTTTTATTGTGAAAAATTGGAAATCCCTCATGTTAGGGGATATTGGTCGATATGAGCAATGTTATCCTGCTCCAACTTGCAAACCTTCAGAGTATTAAAGCATAAGTCTTTCAATGCACTATCTGGAGAGGCAAGAATTGAGCCCAAGATCTTCCTTCTAGGAAGCATGTATGTTCCTACTAAATGCCAGCTTTTCCCTTTCTTCCAAATACCTCCAATCAATTTACTTGCGGCTATTCTATAGCATTATTCATGCCAGCAAGAGTGGGAAATTTGAAGATCCAGCAATGCAAGAGACCTGAGCTACTCTTCAACACCTGTGAATCCTCACTGATCACACCAGGTGAAAAGTCATGATACGCTGCATCAAGAAAGACTCCAAAGCTGTACAAATAACTCCCAAAAGACCACAGCCCAGTGTTTTTTTTAAAGGCAAAGATAACTATGGACAACTTCCTCCGCTCCCTTCCCACCAAAATCACAGCTCATCCTAAATATGACAGATACACTTTTTTTTTTTGCATCATGGCTGCCCCTCTTCTTCTTCTCCTCCCCCATCATCCCCAATATACAGTAAGTATGGACCATATCACTGAAAGAAGAGACACAACCTCTTCTCTTCAATCTTGGAACAAAATATAACCTGCTGTAACATTTTAACCTTTCTTCAAATTCTAGGGTAACCTCATAGACTGCATATGTACACACACACCCACTTACACATGCATAATGCATATGTGCGCACCAGTGGTGGGATTCTTTTTTTTTTACTGCCGGTTCTGTGGGCATGGCTTGGTGGGCGTGGCAGGATATTGTAAAATCTCTTATCACCCCACTCCAGGGGAAGGATACTGCAAAATCTACATTCCCTCCCAACTCCAGGGGAAGGTTACTGCAAAATCCCCATTTCCTCCCGATCAGCTGGGACTTGGGAGGCAGAGAATAGATGGGGGCGGGGCCAGTCAGAGGTGGTATTTACCAGTTCTCCAAACTACTCAAAATTTCCGCAACTGGTTCTCCAGAACTGGTCAGAACCTGCTGAAACCCACCTCTTGTGTGCACGTGCGCGCGCACACACACACACACACACACACACACACACACACACACACACACACACACAGACTTATTGGTTTAACATTTATTTCCTCTTTTGCCAGGGCCAGACTAATCTTTTGCAGCCAGAGGGTGCATTTAAAAAAAAAAAAGGTCTGGCAGCTAAGAATTGCAAGGATATATTACTATAATTAGATTTGCAAAAGTAGAATTTTGGGCTTCATTTTTCGCACTGGGGGAACCAAGGGCAAAAGAGTTTTAAGCCCGGTGGAAATTTAGTGAATCAATTTTTGCCCTTGTTTTATGAAATAGATATAAGAAGAAATATATAAGTTTTTAGGACATTAAGAAGGGGGAGCTGGGATCCTACAGCCATGTCATTCACCCTGGCTGCAGCGATAGCCTTATTCACTAAAGGTGTGAAATAGATGCTGAGGACAAGGAAGAAAAGTGGAGAGAGTAGGATGTGCCAACCTGTGACTCTTAAAATAACCACCTCACATTTGAATTAAAGATGCTGAACCATTGTTGCTATTAACTAAATGCAACGGCAAGTCCAGTCAATTTTTGTGTACAGAACAGAGGAAGCACCAGCTGCTCCTTTGTTTTGGGTGGAAAACGAAGTCCCCCACCCACATTCTCTCAGCACTTTCCCCAAACTACAATCCCAAAAGTCATTGTAACATAGTTACAGTATGTAAAACTTTTGTTGCTTTGTAGTGGTGATAGAGTTTAAAGCAATATGAAAAGACAAGAATATAATTACAAGTGTATTGCACCCATTTCAGAATTGTTGATCTCATGAAGCTGGATGTATTCTTGTTGAAAAGATATTCTGGGTGAGTTTACAATAAAGATTCCATGCATGTTTGATTATTAAAGGATGTTATTTTTATGAGCCTACATAGAATTCTGGTCACGTTCTGCTGTGGGTAACCGAACTCTACCATTTCCCTAAAATCCTATTGTTGTTCCAATTGGCTAGCAGATTGGCTTTCATTTCTTATCCTGAAGTATTATGTCGTGGTGTAGTGTTTTGTGCTGCTGAACAGCTGCTGCATATCAGGGAAGGGCAAAATGATTCCTGTGAATCTTATAAAATAATTTATGGATTAAGGATGAACAGTTGGTAACCAATTCCTCTTGAGCTATTAGGACCCCAGCTGAATGCCACATGTCATTGAAAAGGTCATTTCTCCCCTCCACTCCCAATAAAGTCTTCAAAGCAGAGATATGACCTAAGTCACTAGCAATCATAAATCAATTATTTTTTTCTAATTGTTTTCCCCCATAAATGTATTAGAAGCTCAGTACCCTGAACCACTTGGAAGGTTCTTCACAACTTTCATTGTAGGAGACCTGTGTTAGTCCATGGTCACCAAAAATCATAAGGAATCTGGTCGCATCTTTTCTAAGTAATAAAAGGTTAAAGTTTTCTCCGTATCACTTAAATCATGTTCTCCATATCGCCACTTCGATCTCTCTGTTTAATGATTTGGGAAGAAGCTATTCCTTTCACTGGCAGCAAATAAGATTCCAAAAGAATCTTTTCACTTATCACTAGTTCAAGGGTCTCCAACCTTGGCAACTTTAAGACTTGTGGACTTCAACTCCCAGAGTTCCTCAGCCAGCTTCGCTGAGGAACTCTGGGAGTTGAAGTCCACAAGTCTTAAAGTAATTTAAGACTTTAAGAAATCTTATTAAGAACGCTTATTAAAGTTGCCAAGGTTGGAGACCCCTGAACTAGGTGGCTTCCCTGAATTAGCTGAATTGGAGTCCCCTAGGAGGGTGAAAAAAAAGATACTCGTGTAAATTTCTGGGTTATAGGTTATGCAATACCATTTGAAATAATATGGTGGGGTCGCTCATCACTATGTACAGCAGAGTTGCTGAATCAAGAATTCATCAAGAAACTAGATAAGATGCTGATTTCTCTGCTTCCAATATTTTCAACTGATCCTTTAGAGTTGATGGACTGACAACCTAGAGAGGATAGATCAGAGAAATTAACACTGAGATAAGTGTATTTAAAAAAAAGCAGAGATCTATTTGTTATCCTAAAATATGGAAGCAATTTCTGCTGCTTTAGAACGGGGCTCTTAGATCTGAGTTTCTAATTCCATGCCCCAGGAAAGGAACAAGCATTATTCAAATTTTACAAAGGCAAGATTGGGCCAAGTAAGAAACCTACGTGGAAAGCCCTGTTGGGTAGAATTGGTGATCCTTCCATCTATACACTGCGTGCATATGCAGGCTTTCCGATGTTTAAAGCCTACTGCTAAAAAGCAACGTGGCTTTGTCTAACCCTATTGCAATTTTAATTATTTAATTAATTTTTTAATGCTGCCCATGTCCATAAGGCAACTTTCAACTTAACTGGTCAAAAAAGGCAACTCGACAACGACCCTGTCCCCCCACTGGCTCTGGGTCTCCCCATCCTGACAGCATATGCAGAGTTGACCTCGCCTCCGTTTGAGGGTACCTCTCTTCAAAATTGCCGTTTCTCGCAGGGCGGATTGTAATATTACCGCTCTTCTGCCTCAACCTTAGTACAAGCAAGAGAGATGAATACACAATCTCATTCAGAGACGGCGGAGCGCTTCCCCCCTCCCGCCCAAAAAAAAAAAAAGGCCTTCTGCCTATGCTGGCCACATCCTCTGCCTGATGCCTCCGCGATCTTCCGGCGACTCCGCATCGCCTGGTCCCTTCTCCTCACGGCTTGGCTACGGATTCCCGCCGGCCCCAAAAAGGGGCGCCTCTACGGAGGGCAGCCGGAGCCACCGCGGACCACTCCTCCCCAGCAGCCCCACGTGCTCCTACCGCCGCCGCCGCCTGGCACACGAGCCCTCTCTGACAGCCTCTTCCCGAGAGCCCCACCCCAAGGCAGGGCGGCAGACCCTTCCCAAACCCACAGTCACCTCCGCCGCTCCTTCCAGGTGCGGAGGGGAGGAGCGCTCTCGCCCAGCCGCCGCAGCAGCGCACATGCCGAGGACTCTTCGCCGCCAACCAAACATCCCCACCCTCGCCCCAAAGAGACCGCGCCTGCCTCCATTTGCAGGGCAGACCCCGGTGTGCCAGCTCGCCCTGGCAGCGCCCCCCTCCCCCCCCCCCGCCATCTCCCGCTGCCTTTGCCGCCTGCCTCCTCGTGCGCCGTGGGATCCTCCCTCCCATTTCAGACCTACCTTTCTTTTCCCGGCAGCTCTTTTTCCCCAATTTCCCCCGGATCCCTTCCAGGCCACCCTGGCTCCCCCCCCACACACACACACCCTCTCCCTTCCGCGCATCCCTCCCCTCTCGGATGCCCCCACCCCGCCCCAAAAGCAGACAAACAACTTCCCCTTTTCCTCACCTCGGCGATCGCGGCGGCTCCTTGCTTCTTTGCCCCCCCCCCCCCGGGCCGGGGGCGTGCCTGCTGGCCTCCCTCCTTGCTTCGGGACTAGCGCGGGGATCGGCGAAGAGGGGCTGCCATGCCCTGTCCTGCCCGGGCACGGAGGGTTGGGGAGGCGCGGCGAAGCTGCCTGCGAGCCTCCCAGCTCCTCCGGTTGCTGCTCCTTCTGCTGCTGCTGCTGCTGCGGCAGCCGCCGCTGTTGCTGCTGCCGCCGCCGCCGCCGTGCGCGCTCAGGCCGGCTGCCAGGGGCTGCGTGTGGCTACACATCCCTGCTCCCTCCCTGGGACATGCCGCCTCCCGCAGCTCGACGATTGCGAGAGGAGGGAGCCAGGAAACCCGGAGCCCCCAAACCGCAGGCGGACGTTCCTCTCCCGCCCAGCCCGATCACCTCTCACCTGCGACTCCTTTAGCCTCTGCTGGGGGAGGGAGGGGGAGGGAGGGGGGAAGAGGGAGCGGAGGAGAGACGCCTTTCTCCAAACCTGAGTAGGATTGGCGCCTCCTCCTCCTCCTCCTTCCTCCCGGCCAGACCAGCAGTTCGTCTCCCGCGTACTCGTCCCAGCGTGCAAATTGCCCCGTCGCTCTTAAGCCCGCCGAGTGGCTCCACTTCTGTGATTCGAATTCAGGGCTTCCAGGATTGACCCGAGACTCCACCGTGTCGACAATAACCTTGGGCCACCTTTACAGATTAACAGAGTTGGAAGGGACCTTTCAGGTCATCTAGTCCAACCCCCTGCCCAAGCAGGAGACCCTACATCTGCCTCTACCTAGCCTTTCTTAAAGCCTTCGTGTATTTTGGGTTGCCCTTTGGCTTAAGCGTTTGTGGCTGGCAGCCCCGTTTCACCACATGTGCAAGGGTATATAGTCCTAAGGAAGGTTAGGTTGGGATGCAGGAAGGCTGATGCGACCTTTGATGGAAAACTTTTCATGGGTCATTTGCAGACGGCACCCGGCACACACTCCCAGTCAGTCCGTATATCCAGTCCAGAGCAAGTTCTGGACATTCAGAACTGTCATTCAGTTCTGCTAGCAAAAAAAAAAGCTTGGTGTTTATTAAACTTCAGCAAACATCAAAACTGGCCGAAAGGGTCAAAAGGCAAGCAAACTCTAGGGAGTAAGAGACATGAACAGAGATAAAAGGATAGACAGCTTAATATCAAGAATCTATGTTATTTATATGTATACTATCAAAATGTCCAGAGTTTTTCAGAGCCATGGAAAACAATACTGTGGGTCATTACTATGGACAGTCCTATTAAGTCCTTTGGATATTCCATTTTATGTACCCAGTGGAACAGATCAGAGATAGAAAATAGGATCCCAGGTGATCCTGCCTCTGTTCTGCACCATGAATTTGGTGGAGCAGGATAATGTATCCAACGTTTCCCTTCTCATCAGCTCTGTGCCCAAATTGTGCACCATCCACCATGGTTTCAGGCAACTGAGTGTTGCTGCTGCTGACTATCTGAACCTGAGACAGTGGTCCCTGGCCAGTACGCTTTTGGTAAGCGCATCTCCACCATATTGTCCATTGAACAATCTATCCATTTTTCTTGCCCCTTTTCATGTGTGCCCTTCTCATAGTGCAGATTAACATCTGAAGGCTTCATATTGGGTCTGGACTGCTTTGTGTCTGCAGTTCTTAAATATGCCATGTTGTCCTTCAATAATGTGGTTGGATCTTTTATTTAGAATCTAATAATAGCTCCCTGCACGCTGGTTCTGCCAAGCAATATTTAGCCTTTGTAGATGATAAGACTATCATTCTTTGTTTCTTACGATACCAGGCAGTGGATGGAACTCATTAAAATAATTGTACAATATTTTGCACCTGATTTTTCATCATATAGTGCATGGGTGTCAAACTCACTATGTCACATTGCCATCACGTGATGTTTCGCGATGTTTTTCCCATTCGCGGAGCTGGGGTGGGTGTGGCCTGCATGTGATGCATCCGGCCCACAGGCCGCCAGTTTGATACCCCTGATATAGTGTATCCAAAATGTTTTGGATGATTAGTTACAGGCAGTTTAAAACTAAAGCCCATAGTCCCTGTTAACTATCTGCCTAATCTTTTTATACCTGTCCAGTCATCTTCTGTTAATTTACTGACCTTTCTATTTAGCAGCCCAACTGTATTGGCTATGTCAAGCCTACGCACAGTTGCATTGCATGTAGTAGTAGCTACTCCACAGCTCTCTTATACTGCTTATTACTTACCATCTTGCTCCATTTTTGCACCTCAGCTGCCAGCAGTCTTTGTACTTCTTTATATGAATTGGGATCATCAGGTACATCATTTGTTCCAGTTATGTTGCAAATTCTTTCAGATAAAATTAAAAAGAGCTCAAAGATCTAAATCCTAACTCTAACTCTGACTGTGTGTGAGAAGCCTCTTCTGAATCCAATATTCCAATAGAAGAGAATGTATGTAGCACAGAGTTGAACTGTCGAGTCCTTGGTACTCTCTGAGCTTGGTTGTTTGCTTTCAGATATTTCATTATCTGACTAGGTAATATCATCAATGCTAGTGAGTGTGGGATTTGCTCCAGGGATAAACTCCAGACAAACTATGAAGCAATAAACAATACCCTAATTGAAGAACTACCAAGGAGAAAAACACATTCTGACCAACACCAGCAGGATAAGCTATTAAAACAGGGAGCAGTGATCAACAGAAAAATATATTGCTAATTTCTTTCAAGCTAAAAACACATGGACAGCCCTCCTTCTCAAGATTGCAGGTGGCCTCATTAGGTACCTTTGGTGATGAGTGGCCCTCCCTCTAAATCATACCTCCCTGCCACATACCTCCCTGCGACCGGTTAGATCCCACAGAATTGGTCTCCTCCAGGTCCCATCAACCAAGCAATGTCGGTTGGCGGGACCACAGGGGAGAGTTTTCTCTGTGGGAGCTCCCTCTCTTTGGAACCAACCACCGCCAGAGATCCGGACTATCCCCACCCTACTGGCCTTCCGTAAAGCCATTAAAACCTGGCTCTTCCAGCAGGCGTATGAATGATGAGAAATGTTTTTTAATTTTTATATGTATTTTAACTGTTTTTATTGCTATTTTAAAACTGATTGTTCATCTTTCTGTTGTATGCCACCCTGAGTCTCCAGGGGGATGGGCGGCCTATAAGATCAAACAAAATAAATAAATTAATTAAAAGTCAAAGTCACATTATTTTGGAGCAGGAAATATATAAAAGCTATGCTGTTGCCCTACAATACAGATCCAAAAAGAGAGAAAAAATGAGAAGACCTGAATAAACAAACTATAGTAAATAAAATTATTATATCTCACATTTATTTATGCAGAAACGCGCACAATCCCTGCTACCACTATAATTCAAACCAATGAAGTGGTTTGTAATCTTGGAGATGCTTGGCTACAAGGTCAGGAAGAACACCAGTATATACCCACCCCCCAAAAAGGAAAATGAGGTTATATGCTAAGATCAAGGCAACTCAGAAAGAGATTATCAACTGGCAGAACTAAAAAGAGTGAGAAGATTAAAGATAATGCACAGCTACTGAAGAGATACAAGGGCCTGACACAACGGTGGGTTGCTCCCGGTTCGGCCTGGTTCTGCGAACCAGTGGCGGTGGCGGTGGGAGGCTCCGCCCACCCACCCGGGACGCTTCTGTGCATGCGCGAACTGGTAGCAATGGGTTTTAGAACCCACTACTGGCCTGACACCATATGAAGCCTCACAAACTGTTAAACAGAAGCTTACAGCACTGTACCAGGCTAAGGAGATACACTAGAGAAGCAGAGGCCAAGAAGATAATTGCTCTGTTCTCAAAAAACAAACAAACATCCAAAGTATACTACCAAGTGCAGTGCAACAATACAGTAACACCAAAGCAATAACTTGCCTCCTCATAACATGGAAACTCCTATCGGGCATCATAGCCACCAAGCTATTGGACCATATGGCTATGGACAGCTCAGAAGGGCATTGGGAACAACTTCAGAGGCTCAAAGCACATGGTGCCAGCTGGGCTTGAATCCCATGGAACTGTGAATGCCTGGCACCATGCAGAGTCAACAGGTTACTAAGGACCTTTCTTAGGAACTCAATGGGAGGAATGTGAAAGACAACACTGGAACTCAACCCAAGACAGCTCACACAAATGGCCAAGTGTGGCATATACCTAGGTGATGTACTGTGCCCGCTGCTGTTCTTCATAGGGTTGCACCCCCTAAGCTAGATAATCAGAAAGACTGAATATGGATACGAGTTAAGTGTGGAATTCCATCAGCCACCTCCTTTCAATGGATGACATCAAGATGTACACTAAGGGTGAACAAGACTTCAACTTCCTGATCCACTTGACTTGGATCTACAGTGTAGACACTGGAATGTCCTTTGAACGGGAGAAATGTGCTGGATGGCTATCAAGAGAGGAAGGTAGTTAAGACCGATGGGGTAGAACTACCAGTGGGCCACATAGAGCAGATATAAAGACCAGCTATGAGTACTTTGGTATTCCACAGTCACCTGCGAACCACAATGAAGTGGCAAGGAAGACAGCAACATCCAATCACCAAAGGATAAGACAGGTCCTGAAGAGCTAGTTCAATGGGAATAACAAGATCCACGTCAGGGGCGAGTTGCTCACCTACCTTGCTACTGGTGTGCTGCGCGCGCATCACCACGTTTCATGCGTGCGTGCATGCCCCCTCGCACGATTTTGCTTCTGCACATGTGCGGAAGCAAAATTGCGCCAAAATCTCATGAGGGGACACACACATGCGATTTCAGCTATTTTTTGCTTCCGCGCATGCGCAGAAGCAAAAAATCGCTGAAAAATTCGCAAAAAAAGATGGCGGATCCTCTGGCACCGGCAAACCGACCGCACTGGGTCAATAGCCTCTTGATGACATCACCAGCCCGCCGCTACCGGTGCAATAGAGTGGACCGCACCGGTAGGAACCCCTCACTGATCCACACCATCAATATGTATTCCCTGCCAGTCATCAGATACCATGCCAGTACAGTGAGTTGGCTTAAGGAGAACGTGGAAGCTGCCATTGTGAAGACCTGGAAGCTCCTCACAATGTATGGAGGTTTCCACTCCAAATCCAACACCCAGAGACTGCACCAGCCAGAAGGAAGGCTGGCAGGGTCTAGTGGAGTATCAAAGATATCTTGGACAAAACCCAGAGCATCTAGGAGTATATCAATAAAACAGTTCCCAAAGATGAGCTGCTGAGAGAATGCCTGAGAATAAGATCAACCAGAGGAAGTACAAGACAAGACCCTGCATGAGATAGATATCTGAGGTGGCAGACATTGGGAAGTCCTACCAGTGGTTGGAAGTACCATATTTTTCGGAGTATAAGACGCACCTTTCCCCCCCTAAAAGAGGCTAAAAATTTGGGTACTCACTTTTGTTGCCAGCAGTTTAGACATTAATGGTTGTGTGTTGCGTTATTTTGAAGGGACAGCACATTTACAGTTATACAAGATGTATACTCACTACTTTACATTGTAGCCAAGTGTCATTTCTTCAGTGTTGTCACATGAAAAGATATACTTAAATATTTACAAAATGTGAGGGGGTGTACTCACTTCTGTGGCATACTGTATATTGCTAAGTGAGAAATTTGTTAAATGAGTTTTGCCCCATTTTACGACTTTTCTTGCCCCATTTGTTAAGTGAATCACTGCACTGTTAAGTTGGTAACACAGTTGTTAAATGAATCTGGCTTCCCCATTGACTTTGCTTGTCAGAAGTTTGCAAAAGGTGATCACATAACCCCAGGACGCTGCATCTGTCATAAATATGGACCAAGCATCTGAATGTAAATCATGTGTTCATGGGGATGCTGCAACGGTCTTATGTGTGAAAAATGGTCATAAGTCACTTTTTTCAATGATGTCATAACTTTGAACGGTCACAAAATGAACTATTGTAAGTTGAGGACTACCTGTACTCCTGCCACCTATTTCCCCCCACAAAAACAACCTTGTAAGGTGGGTTGGGCTAAGAGAGAATTATTGGCCTAAAGCAGTGTTTCTCAAATAGTGGGGTGCGGCCCCCTGGGGGGGCACAGAGCGATGCCAGGGGGGGCACATGTGACTCCGGGGAACATGCATGGTCCCTCTCGATCGATTCCTCCGGACGGGGAGTGTTTTCCCAGTTGCATGATGCTCCGAGCCCGGAAGAGAAGGCGGCCAGGCGGGGTGGGGCGGGTGCGTAAGTTCTTGTTGTTCTCGGCGGGCGCCACGGTAGCCATGAACGGCGTGGGGAACCTGCTGCTGGACAAGGAGGAGCATCCTCTGCAGTTGGGCAAAAGCTTCGAACGGCACCCTAAAGCCTCCTTCCACACCATTCGCTGTGAGTGCCTGGCAGAGGCAGCACTTATGGGCCAGGCTGGCGACCCCCAAACATTGGCTTGATTTAGCTGGCCTAGCCCCATGTCAAAAGAGGGCCCTAACCACGGTAGCCTATGCCTGCCTAACCGAAAACAGGCTCCACTGGGTTCAGTGTGACTTACTTCCAGGTAAGTGGGTAGAGCAGCCTTCCCCAGCCAATAGTTTGCTTGCAGGTTATAATAAGTAAAATAATAAATATTAACACTAAAATTCCATTGGGGCCCAGATCGGAGACTTGGGGGGGGGGGCGCGCGAAATGTTTACTTCTTCCTGGGGTG
Source organism: Diadophis punctatus similis (assembly GCA_023053685.1). Taxonomy (NCBI): domain Eukaryota; kingdom Metazoa; phylum Chordata; class Lepidosauria; order Squamata; family Dipsadidae; genus Diadophis; species Diadophis punctatus. The sequence continues at coordinate 65,710,746 of JALIGW010000001.1, read as the reverse complement.
GGGGCGTAACAGAAAATAATTGAGAAGCACTGGCCTAAAGTCACTCAGCTGGTTTTCATCTCTATGGGAGGCCTACAACTGTCTCCTGGTTAATAAAAGCACATTGAGGCCCTACTCATACTGCATTACTGTTGGCTTCAATGATGCTGTCCCCCCTCCACACCTCTTTCATCAATGTATTCACGCATCTACATTTTGCTCATAATAGTAATTTTGTTTGCAATTATAGAGATAAATTCTCCGGCATTTTATTTTATTTTATCATAAATGTATGTAGCTGCCATCTCCTTCAAAGTGGAGTTCAGACGGTGCAGGAGTAATAATATTTCTACCTCTTACTAAGCTTTATAAAGAATGGCTCCATGCGTTTTTTTTAATCATTATACATCTTCCCAAGCATTGTTCAGGGCCTAAAATTCATCTTGCATTGGATGCGAACAGAAGGATTAGATAAATTTAATTTAGTGAAAGCCAGCTGCAGAAGTAACCTTGAAAAGAGACATCCTAGCTCTAAATGAAGCCCTGAGAGCAATAAAAGGATGGGCATAGCAACCAAAATATACTGTACCTAGTTTAATAAGACTTTCACCAGACGGCTTTGCTATGCTAATGCCTGGCCTTGTTCAGTGCAATGTTATTAGGCCAATTATTAATTTTTCCTTTGGGGAAAGGAAACCTTAGGAGAGCTTGCATAAAATCCTCTGGCATTTCATATCTTGCATTGCTTATTATCATATAGTCCCAGAGGCTTGAATTAATCAGCTGCTGGATCAGAGTTAGGAAGATCTTTTTTGGGGGTGGGGGGCCCTGCTAGACAAAAGAACGCATATGTGTATACACACATTCACACAACCTTATAAGTCTGAAGAGTTGAGATGGAAAAGTGTTTGGGCATCTTTCCATCAGAAGCATCCTTGGCAGGTTATCTTCCCAAACAGCCCTCCCTGCATCACACAAAGTTCACTTGCTAAAATCAACCAGTGGTGCCATTTTCTTTTCTTTTTTTGCAGTTTGCAGCTTGCTTCTTGGAGCACAACAAAGGTGCAGTGTGGAGGGAAGAATAAAGTGGTGTTCAAGGACCTGGGCCGATCCTCCCCTCCTCCTCTAGTTGCTGAAGGGAGATGCAGGCAGTCATGGGCTATGAAAACCAACTGCAGAATAACAGTAGACCCCACTACAATGCCAGATTAAATTAATAACTCCTAAGCGGGGCGCTCATACCAGGTCCATTGCAAACAAATGCCCATGCAGAAGTCAGTGCTAAATCAGACTTTATGAACCGAATATTCTCCTATACTGTGTCCTTCCTCTTTCTTTTCCCGTCCCAGCCAGGCTCACCATTAGCAGCCTGTTCACCCTGCAATAGTGACTGTAACCCAATGCCTTACCATTGTTTCCCCGTCCCCAACATCTATATTTGACTCTGCAGCCACAATGTGTGCAGTGTGTGTGTGTGTGTGTGTGTGTCTTTGTGCGTGTATGCGTGTGCAGGCATATGCTTTGGTATTCAGCACCTCATTCCCCAAATGCCCAGGATTGCTTACAAATAGCTTCCATGGGCAGAAGGGAGCTGTGTATATGTCTCTCTCTCTGTGTGTGTGTGTGTGTGTGTGTGTGTATGCATGTATATGTGTGTGTTAGGAAGACAGAAGAAAGAGAGGGAGAGCTGATGGGGCAAGAGCGAAACAGTCTGTGGCTCATCATTTATTATTTAGCCTATTCATCTCCCCATGGAAGCTGGCTTTGTTGAAATGTAGATCTGTGCAAGTTGTGGCACGGAGAGGTAGCCACCCTCTCCAATTGCTGCTCATCAGCACATACCCCTGGACATAAAGGTTGCTTGCTAAAAGCTTCCACCTGCTTCCTCTTTAAAACGGGAAGAGGGGATTGCTGTTGTATAAAGGCACTTGTCCTTCGTGCAATGGGGTGGACAAGGGTTATTGAGGCTAATCCGGGCTGGGGGAAGAGGTCAGGGTCTTTATAACCTTTCATTAGATTGGAGTGGGGTTGATTGTGTTATAATCCAAAGTGAATCAAGTTGCAAGAGTTTATCCTCTGATACTTACCGTATTTTTTGGAGTATAAGACGCACCTTTTTCCTCCCTAAAAGTGGCTGAAAATTTGGGTGCGTCTTATACTTCGAATGTAGGTTTTTTTTTTTTTTCAGCCCTAACTAGGTGTTAACAGATTTTCCCAGCTCTTACCTTGCAGGCTTTTTCATTGTTACTCTCTCCAAAGAATGTTTTTCCAGCCCTAAGTCTTTGCAGAATTTTTTTTCATTGCTCTACTTGCTCCGAATAAGTTTTTTTCTAGCCCTAACCAGGTGCTAACTATCTTCCCAGCTCTTACCGGCTTGCAGGCTCTTTCATTGTTATTCTCTCAGAAGAAGGTTTTTTTAAGTCCTAACCAGGGGATAAAATAATGTGCTGAAGCTGCTCCGAATAAGTTTTTTTTTAGCCCTAATCAGGTGCTAACGATCTTCCCAGCTCTTACTGGCTTGCATGCTCTTTCATTGTTATTCTCTCAGAAGAAGGTTTTTTTAAGTCCTAACCAGGGGATAAAATAATGTGCTGAAGCTGACCAAACTAAGGATGCTAGCCAGATGAATACCTGGTAGGCAGATTGTTTTCCCCTATTTTCCTCCCCCAAAACTAAGGTGCATCTTATACTCCGATGCGTCTTATACTCCGAAAAATACGGTACTTGGGAAGGATCAAAGATCATTGTGCCCAATTCCTTGCCCAAAGGCAAAACATGCCCATACCAGCTCTCACATACATTGACCTGGGCTATCTGAAGCACATCCTGTTCTGTGTAAAAGAATCTATACAGAAATGTCTGTTGGTATAGCCTGATTATCCAGCCTTGAAATTTTTGAGATCAATTTGTTCATCTTGCAGAGGGCCAGTTGACCCTAGAGCGTTTACGGTAGGATAGTTGATATTTCTTCATCAAGCTGCAGAAAATGTCTCAATGCTACTTCAATATATATAGTGTGGTGTCTACTGCCTTTGTATATGCTCAGTTCAGGCCTTCTTCAATCTCCAGCAATTTTGCAGAAGAGTATAAGAAGAATCCAAACTGGGATTAGCTACTATGACTAGAATGATTGGCCTGATGACATCGATTTTTGAGTAGGATTCCACATTGTCCTAAGATGAGGTTTATTGAAAGATCTATAGTGGGCTGGCTTATAACTAAATCCATACCATAAGTTATGGTTTATAAATCAGAGGACCACATCTTGTGAAGCCAAAATCAAAGAAACTAGTACCGCATAGTGTGATATGGAATTTAATAACTGATTTGGAAATAGGAACAGCAAAGAGGGAAGAAAAATAGCAGAGCAAATAACTGACTGGTAGAGAATATGGACTACTGCAAACATGAGATTTACAAAATGCCTATTAAAAAAGGAAATAACATATACGGTAGGTAAGTCCTTGGCTTACAACGGTTCATTTAGTGACCGAAGTTACAATGGCATTGAAAAAAGTGACGACTGCTTTTCACAGTTATGACCTTTGCAGCATCCCCATGATCATGTGATCAAATTTCAGATGTTTGGCAACTGTTTCATACTTACGACCATTGCAGTATCCTGGGGTCACGTGATCACCTTCTGCAACCTTCTGACAAACAAAGCCAATGGGGAAGCCAGTTTCACTTAACAACTGTGTTAGTAATTTAACAATTGCAACTGTAGCAAAAAAAGGCATAAAATGGTGCAAAACTCAACTTAATAAATTTCTCACTTAGCAACATAAATTTTGGGCTCAATTGTGGTCGTAAGTTGAGGACTACCTGTATTTACATTCCAAATAAAATACTATAAATTCAATTTCCTGAAAATGCCACAGCAGGTGGCAGTATCTAGCTGATCTTGGCAGATTTAAAAAAAAAAACCAACACCCAAAGACATGGATGGGAGACCATAAGGAAAGCTATGGGTGGAAACTGAGACTAGGAAATAAACTAACTTCCATATTGCTAACAAGGAATCTGTGCAGCTGTGTCCATATATTTAATAGCCGTCAAACTCACTTTTCCATTCTTCCTGAGCCTCGCATCATTCCCCATGGAGGAATGTATGCAGGGTTTGATTTAAAAAAGTCAAGATGGCGACTGCAAAGGTGTGGTGAAATTTCTGGTTTTTATGTGCATCACATCTTGACTTTTTTTGACCACACTTTACAGACACCTCTGTTAACTTTTGAAACTATTTAAAAAGTACGTCTCTATGCTGCTTTACATGGACATAAGTATGATTGAGCACCCAATCATTGAGCGTATGATTGAGTAAGTGTTCCTGAATTAACAGCATTCCAGTTAAATGTTTTCCATATTGTGAGGTTTCTGGTGATGTTGCTCCAAATCAAAAACATATATACCCTGAAGGATGGATGCTCCCCAAATACAAAATACATGGGCAAGGTCCCAAAGTTTTGTTCATTCTGTTAAGGATACTTCAATTTATTGTCAGTTTTCCAAGCCCGGTGCTGCCTGATCTATTTGGCCTGTCATTTCCAGAATTCTCAACCATCTCTTTCCAACTGGAGGGCATCAGGCTTGGAACAGCTGCCACAGTATAACACGGAACTTGCTGGCGGAAAGGAAAATTGTAAATCAAGGCAGAGAAATTTGCCTATACAATATCAGTAGTAGCAGCTCCTGATTTCTGAACTGTTTCCAGGAAGCAACAAAGGAGTTATGCCAGCTTACTTAAAAGAAATGTACCTTAAGGCTACAGTGATTTAGAGGCTTGTTGCTGGTTGGATTTCACAGTGCTTTTATTACAAATGAAGAGAAATATTGCAATTAGTGTGCTGACTCAGTATGGTTAGAATAGACTCAGCCCTTAGCTGCAAATTAAATGGTAAAATTTAGGCCCGTCCCATTCAGAGTGCAGAACGAACATTGGTCAGAATTACAGTGCCAGAAGAAAGCGCCAAATCATACTATACAGTCAGTGGCTGGGTTCATTGATAATGCCAAGACATGTCTTATGATTCTGGTTTGTTAATAAGTCACCGTGGCTGTGTTCGCACCCAATGCTAACTCTGAAACCACGATTTATAATAGCGTTTTTCAACCTTGGCAACTTTTAAGATATATGGATGTCAATTCTCAGAATTCCCTAGTCAGTAGTTATGTTTATAACAACCCTTAAGGCAAAACAAATATAGCTGGCTTGGTGATGTCCAGTGCAAGTCCAGAAGCATTGAATTGCTTCCATGAATGAGCCTGGGCACCCTGAAGCAAACTATATTGTGTCAGGATGTGTCATTGATCTGGATTGCCTCTTTATGAACTTTTCCACAGGAGTGTATGTGGAATTCCTAAGCAGACTAACTTGCCAGCAAGACCTAATTAATTAAGCAGGAATTTGCTTAATGTAAAAGTAGACAGGCACTGGGAGGTAGTGGTTAAGACTTTGGATTAGAAGTAGAGAGACCCAGAGTTCAAGTCCACCCTCAGCCACATAATTTAATTAGTGACTTTGGGCCAAAAGCCTCTCCCAGTCCACCCTCACAGGGTGGCTGTTGTGAGGAAAATAGTAGAGTGTACTAAGGATGCTTGCTTTAAGTTCCTGAAGGAAAGGTGAGGTATACATCTAATCAATCAATAATGTATATTCTATTTTCACCACCATGCAAACAACGGAATTAATTCAGGAATAATCCTTTGATAGAAAATCTTGTATGTTTTTAAATGTAAATAATTTAATAAAAACTATTTAAAAAAAGGAAAAGCTTGCATTATTAAATCTTCACTGACTTTGAAAATTGAAAATGTATCATTTGAACAGCAATTCTGGCAAAGAGAACCATTTCAATAGCACGTTCTCTCTAGGAAATGCCGTTTGTGTCAGTAATCCGGCAAAGGAAGGAGTTGGCCATCTCCTCTGACCTGACAAATTTTCTCCCATTCATTTATGGAGGAATTGGCTCTCACTTTACCATACCCGATGAGTCATTTCCCTAATGCACGCAAGGTAGAGGGACAATCATCTCACATTTGGCCAGAGGATCAAAGATAACAGTTTGTGCAACTATACCGAGTTACTACATTTTCTCCAGAAATATATAGTCAATTCCCTGGCAAGGAGGTATTGGAAGCTTCAGCTGGCAGATAATACAGCTGTCTGTATACATGTAGGAAAGAGGGAGTAAACAACTGGGTCACAATAACACAAATGTTCCCTTCTCAACTGCAAAGATTGCTATTGATCATTATTTTTAAAACTGCACATCAACCTGGAGCAGGATCAGGGGTGGGTTCCTCCCGGTTTGGACCAGATTGCCCAAACTGGTGGCGACCCGCTGGTGACGTCACTGTCGGTGCCGTTCTGTGCGCGCCACCATCTTTTTTTGGGATTTTGTGCGCATTTTTCCCCTTCCGCGGCTTGAAAAAGGGCCCTCCCACCCGCAATGAATTCTGACCTTTATTTCTTCGCCCGAACACGCTCAGCTGTGTTTTGGGCTCATTCCTGCTTCTGAGCATGCACGCAAGCCAAATTGCATGAGGGGAAGTGCGCAAAACGTCGCAATGCGTACCGGTGGCGAAGGTAAGTGGAACCCACCCCTGAGCAGGATCAAAGCTTGGCTCTTTAGATCATTTACAGAAACCTATTGGATGGTACAAAGGGCAGGGACATTCCTGAAGGGATCCATTGCTGCAAAACCATCTGCTATGGAAAGTTCACTGGATTCACTGTTATATTTTTGGGGAAAAAATTAAAAAATATCTCTTTCAGACAGAACTACCTTAGGTTTGTAAAATTCTATCTTTGTAGGTTCGGTTTCTTTGTTTTAACCAATCTTTATTTAAGATTTATTTAAGATAAAGGGGTTTAATCAATTCCTTTCACAAATTACTTCCCTCCCCCTTTATGCAACATGTTGAACAAGCGGTATAGCAGGTGTCACAATTTGAGGGTGATTTCCTTTCAAGGAGTTCACTTTTATTTTCTACCTGTTGCGTTGAGTGTGCCATTGCCAAGGTAGGAACACAGGGTATGGCCACTCAATTGCAACACTCTCTGCGACTTTATCTCTTCTATAAAAGACTTTGGGGGAGGGAAACCCATCAGAGCAGAACCATGTTCCAAGTGGTGACAATTTTGTAAACATTAGCATTTTCTAGCACAATAATTTAAATCAGAAGTGAGACACTTTCCCAAAGCCTGGAGCCTGAATTGACTCCACTGACCAGCTGAAGACTACAAGAAAACAGCAGGCGCGCACACACATATTTTTTTAGGGTAATTAAGAAGTGGAAACTCTTGCCTCACAATCAGGAGGTTGTAAGTTCGATCCTAGGTAGAGGCAGATGTAGGGTCTCCTGCTTGGGCAGGGGGTTGGACTAGATGACCTGCAAGGTCCCTTCCAACTCTGTTAAATCTGTTAAAACTCCTCTCCCCCACCAAAACTGCAACTTAAAATCATGCCATTTGAAATTAAGTAGCAAAATAGCTGAAATTCTCCAGGCATGATTTTGGGCCAGTTTGAAGAAGAAGCTGCTTTAGCTGAAATGATTTGCCTCCCACACCGATTTCCAATCTTGTTTTTGAGACAAAAAATAATTTTGCTGCCAAATTCAATGGCAAAATTGTGCGGAGCTAGAGGGCTACATAGAAATGCTTGGTGAATCACTGTGGCCTACAGAGGATCAAAGATTGACTGTCCCTGATTTAAATTATGAAAGATTTCAAATTGTAGGGAAGGGGGGTGTTTTTAGCATAGGATTTCATATGTTTGAATGCAATATTACTTCCTGAGACAGGAAAACAGATGGTGAATATTTTAGTTTTGCATTTCCTAGCTCTTTTAGGCTCTGTCCTCAGTAGAGCTTTGCAAGCTCTATATAGGGTAAGTATGTGTCAATCCACCGAGAGCTGCAATTCCATTTATATTTTCCTGAAGATTTTTTAAAACTTTCCTGCTCTCCCCAAGAGACCAAAATATGTTTCAACTCTCATTTTCCCGTCAATGCTATCTCAAACTGGAAATTTGATTTAACTCTCAGTTTATGTGCCAGTTCTCTATAATAGTCTGTCTTGGGAACGCATCAAGACTTTTTATGCCTAAGGCATAACGACATAAGTGGCATCCCACTTTCGAATGGAAACTTATAACAATTAATTAAATAAATAACAACTTGTTGCAATATAATACTGTAAAGGCCAAAGTCTGCAACCTTTGACATAGATTGTCTCACTCTGGTAACAGTTTGATCTTCCTGGTTCTTTGTATGTGGATCCAGTTTCCAATTAGGAATGGCATGATTGTGACTTTGAGATGCCAAGGGTTCTGATAACGCTTCCTGATCAAAAGGCAACCTGTCCCAAGTTTCTTCCCGTCAATTAACACTGGGTCAAGGGAAGCCAGTCAATCAGTAATCAGGATTGTAGAAACAAAAAGACTAATGTTTTTGTACATGACCTTCCAGTGGAACCTTCTATAGAAAATGATGCTTCTTGAAAATTATTTTTAAAATATTATCTTCTACTTTTCATTTCAGCTATTTAAGTTTAAGCATTTTAGGCTATTTAACAGTCAGTTTTTAAACAGCACCTACCCTATACATCCAGATTTCTTTGGCCTAGATTTCAAGATCAACCCAGGTACAGAATAGGTGGTACCTGGCTCAATACCGTAGTAGTAACTGCAAGAGGGATCTTGGATTCCTAGTGGACAATCATTTAAATATCAGGTAGCAGTGTGCTGCAATGGCAAAAAAGCCAACACAGTCCTAGTCTGCATTAACAGAGGGAAGAATCAAAATTACATTGTTAACACGTTATAATGCCTTAGTAAGACCGTACTTGGAGTATTGCATCCAGTTTTGGTCGCCACGACATAAAAGACTCTAGAAAGAATGGACAGAAGAGCAAAAAAGATGATTGTGTGCGTGCACGTGGAGACTGAAACATACAGAAAACAGTTGCAGGAATTGGGCATGTCTAGTTTAATGAAAAGAAAAATTAGGGGTGACATGAAAGCAATGTTCCAATATTTAAGGGGCTGGCACAAGGAAGAGTGGGTTACTCTATTCTCCAAAGCATCTGAAGGCAGGACAAAAAGCAATTGATGGAAACTAATCAAGGAGAGAATCAACCTATGGTAGCACTAAGGAGAATTTAGAACAATTAATCAGTGGAATGACTTGCCTCCAGAAATTGTGGATGCTCCAACACTGGAGGTTTTTAAGAACAGATTGGACAACCATTTGTCTGAAATGGTATAGAGCCGTGATGGCGAACCTATGGCACGCGTGCCAGAGGTGGCACGCAGCACCCTCTCTGATGGCATGCGAGCCGTTGCCACAGTTCAGCTTCGCCGCACATACGCACGCACCTCCTGCCAGCCAGCTCAGGTCTCTACCGTGCATGCTGTGTGTGTGGGGGGGGGTGCCTGCATGCGTGGGGGGCCTAAGGCGTGGGGGGGCATGTGCATCTGCACGTGCGGGGGGTGGGGCGCATTTTGGGGGTTCGGGCGCACATTGAGCGCTTGGTCCGGAAAAAGTTAGCCATCACTGGTATAGAGTTTCCTGCTTGAGCAAGGGATTGGACTAAAAGACCACTTCCAATTCTGTTATTCTGAGAGGATTTAATTAACAATTGATTCTAACAAGAAGCAACACTATATTAATATTGCTTATATTATTAAATATGTTGAATAATGAATCTCAGCATCCAGTACATCTTTTTTATAATACGTAATATATTTATTATAAAATATAATATTATATACATAGTATTTATTATATATAATATATATTTATTATATATATAATATATTTATTATATATAATATAAATAATAATAATATAAAATATGAATGTATATTTTACTGTATGCATTTAAAAAAAGTCAAAGACAAGGAATTCATAGATGCTCTAGCACAGTGATGGCGAACCTTTTAGACACAGAGTGCCCAAACTGCACGCATACACATGCCCAAACTGAAAGGTGCACGCACAAATGCATGCATGCGCCAACATTTGCATGCACAGATGTGCGCGCACATGCGAGCATGCGCAGCAGAGACCAGAAGACCAGCTGGCTGGTGGGAGGCGGGGCATCCCAACTCCAGCAGCGTGGCAAGTGGTAAGATCTTTTTCTTTCATGAACTTCTGTTTCGTCGTTTGCAGGGAAACAGAAGCTCATGAAAGAAACACCATGGAGATCTGAGCTGAGGTGACAACGCGCATGCCAGCAGAGAGGGTTCTGCGTCCCACCTCTGGCATGCGTACCATAGGTTCGCCATCACGGCTCTAGTAGATTGTAGGCTTGGATTTTCATTTGAAAATAGGAGGGTTTTTCTAGTAATTCTCTCAGAGGTAAGAACTGAAATTCTTCTACAATTAGAGTTCTAGAATTCTATTGTCAGCTATTCCTTTGCCATGAGATTGTTTGACTTAAGTAGTATAACAATGCCACCTAGTCTAAATCTCTGCATTGCACACGAACTATAGCATAGCCAAGCAATCCTGAAATCAGTCTGTACTATATACACTGTGCCATAACCCATAATATCTATAATATCTAGAAGGGCATAAGCCTGGGGAAGGCATATTCTAGATCCTAGACTGGAGATGAATAAGCTGAAATGGGGCCACTAAATTTTAATGACAAATTTCAAGAAAGAGATTTCAATTTTTAAATAGTTTTTTTTAAGCTGAATAAGTTTTCTTTTCAGCTGAGACCATAAAAAATCCTAACCTATTTTTAAAAAATATTCTTGCCATACCACCTTTGGTGAACAACATAATATTACTGTCCAATAGATCATAATTTTAACTGCTCCCTCCAAAATATGTGGGAATTTTGATCACCAAAAATTGTCCATCCCTAGTTAGGCCATATTTATCTTCATATAGTTTACAAAATCCAAATACATGGCAACATGTCACCAACAGAGAAACAACAGATGTGTGGTACCCAAAGTGGAAAGGAGATTTTCTATTTGACCTTGGACATACCGTAATAAGATTGAATTTAAAAGGTGTGACCCCTAACTATATGAAGCAGAACTCAGAAAGTCTGTAAAAGAGGCTCTTAATCTCTTATAACGTGTTAATGTGTCATTTGCTTTGAAATCCTGAGCTTTAAGAGGACTGTTAAGAGAGCAAATGGCTCCTATCATTGTCACCTAGGACAGACACCCATGGAAACCTGAACAGGGCACAACTGTGGAAGCTTCAAGGCAACACAGCCTGCTGGAAACGAGAAACCTCACTACAGCTATGAAAATTTCATCAGCTGGCGCTAGGGAAGCAAGAATCTGGAAGTACAGAGCAGATGGGCAGCCTGGATTCTTGGAGTCATTGTCTTTCTGTTTGTTATCTGACTCCAGCACAGAGAGAGGATTCAGAGAATTTATGGAGGGCAAAGTATTGAGGGCCTTTCTTGAAATATCTCCGGCTGATGTATGATCCAATGCAGCACTGGCTTTCCAGCAAGAGTATAAATTTCCTAGTGTTTCTTCCATTGCACAATTCCAAGGCATTGTGGAATAGGATCCTGTTGACAATATTTTTTTTTTCTTTTCCATTGTACATACATCACAACTTGCTACTGGGTTTTGAATCTTCAGGAACATATATTGAAAGAAAGTGAAATTTATGTGCTATCCAAAAGACTTTATGATTCTCTACTTTTGTGTTACAATGTAGACTACCATCCCCATACTAATATATATATATTTGAGCAAAATAGCTCAAATTAGATCTATAATAGTCTCCCTTTATTTTCATTTATCAGCAAAAAAATGTTACATATATATATATATATATATATATATATATATATATATATATATATATATATATATATATATATATATATATATGTAACATTTTTTTGCTGATAAATGAAAATAAAGGGAGACTATTATAGATCTAATTTGAGTTATTTTGCTCTCGTCAGATAGCCATACCCTTAGTGGGAATTGAACCTGGCCAGTCTGCTTGTAAGGCAGTAGTTTAAGCTCTAGGCCACAAGGTTCTCTTCCCTATCAGCTCTTCACCAGGAAAGGGTTATATGTTTATTCTGTCGAGTCATCCTGGTGTATGGAAGGAAACATCACAGCTTCCTTTTGCCTTTCAGCCCCTCCTGGGACCATCCAGGCAGTTTTTCTATAGTCGACAAACTATATTGTCTATATGTGTAACATTTTTTGCTGATAAATGAAAATAAAGGGAGACTATTATAGATCTAATTCAAGCTATTTTGCTCTCGTCAGATAGCCATACTCTTAGTGGGAATTGAACCTGGGCAGTCTGCTTGTAAGGCAGTAGTTTAACCTCTAGGCCACAAGGTTCTCTTCCCTATCAGCTCTTCACCAGGAAAGGGTTATGTTTATTCTGTCGAGTCATATATATAATACACATACACACACACATTGTATTATCTTAGTTTTCTACAATTAATGTTGTAGGAAGTTAGCACCCACCTCTCTCCTAGAAGAATGAAATATTTTGAAGAATATTAAAAAAGGCAGGATAAAATATTTCTCCTAAAAGAGAAATAAAAATCTTAAGGGAGACAAAAACTCACGAGCCCCAGCTCCCCCACCCCAGCAGATATTTTGTGCCCATTGAGAAAGATTGGGCCAGCCTATCTACAAAACAAAGGACCCTCAGCTCCAAGATGAAGGGATTAAGACATGACCCTTCAGGACCCAATAGGATTAACCCACTAGCAGCAGACCTCACCACATTGCACAATCACCTAAGGACATTGCATCACCCTCCAAACTTCAACCAAACTGAGGTTAGACAACCTACAGAGCCAGCTATGATCCCTACAACAGCCAATAGAATACATGTTCTTGCACAGGAACAGGAAGTTCAACTGCAAAGCCCAAGAGAAGGTATAAAAGCCACCCACTCTCAATTCCATGTGGTCAGCTGCCTAGAATCACATGTGCTTGGTGGTTCTGCTTCATCAATAAATGGACTCTCTTTCCAATCAGCCTCTATTTTGTCTCCAGGGCCTTTCTCCCGGCTTAGAACTGAACCAGATGGATATTTCTTCCAATAATGTGTTACAAATATAGTCGTACTGGTGACACTTAGAAAACCAATGGCTGTTTAGTGTCAGCATTGCTGGTTCACTGCCTAGGTCATGAAGCTTACTCATTGACATAAAGCCAGTTATATCTCAGCCAAACTTGGCTTGTATTGCCTGGATTTATATGCTGCAATAAACTACACCATACTTTCCTTGGGGTTGTCATGATGTGTTATGTAAAGCCTCACAACGTGCTATGTCATGTTAAAACATGACTAAACAAACCATGATTAGTCTAATGCAAAACCATTCAGAATTATAATAGGGGGTTGGTGAAATAACTATGTTGTTTCAAAGGAGAAAGGTCTGAACACACCTGGAATAACTAATAATTAAGAGTATGTCCTGTAATGTGATCTAGATTCAAACAGTAGTATTATATTGAGAATAATCCACAGAATTGCCAAGAAAACATTCAACAAACCTCTTCTCTTATTTTATAAACACCACCTTTCAGGTTTTTTTGTACTGCATTTCTTCGTATTTTTCCAATAGATTCCTTTTCTGCTTTTGCACCATAATAATGTATCTGTTACCATAGTAACTAGTTATACATTGCTTCCAGAACATAAAGTCTGATGCCCTGCAGTTTGTTGCTCTACTAAGTCTTTTGAAAGTACTGGGTTGCAAGTGCCTAAGTCGATATAAGGCAGAATTGATAGACACTCAAGAGATGAAATTTTGGGTAATTGGTAACATAACAGAAAAAGGACACTTCTGTTACTATAAGTGCTGTAGTTTTCTCTCAGCCATGGAAATGCATATGTATGTTAGCCTCAAAATTCAATACGTTTACCACAATTACATCTTTTCTTTTTATTATTTTTATTTTTATTTGTTCACTTGAAGAAATACAGAAGAGACAAAACATGGTAGGGTTCCTGAAAACATTTTGTACATTCACATTACGCTCAGAATATAGCACAAAACATAATAAGAGGTTTCAAAAGACTGTTGTTGGGGTAATTTGCCCTCCCTTCCTATAACTCATTAAAGAGGTGTGAAGTTGTAACAGCAACCAATTCAGAAACAGAAGATAATTGTCTGCTGCACAAGCATTTGCCATTGTAAAATTTAACTCCCCTTCTGTTGTTACTTTTCCAATAATAGCCGTGTCTGTACAGTACACTAAGTCAAAATTAAACAAAACACATTTGCTACCCTAATGTTATTTTAATTGCATCAACTGTGGTTTAGTCAATAAGCCACGTGTCACCAAATTATAGCTTAGCATGACATATGAATCCACTTGTTTCTAGCTGTCTGTGTTCTCCATTTATTATCTTATATTTAATTTTTATTGTAAAGGAATTACAGAACCTTATATTTTTTTAATAATCTCAGACATCGTAGCTTCCTGAAGTTAAGAACAAACATGCCAAATGCTGGGGCCCATCACAGTGAGAACATTTGCACCATTTGTGACAACTGCAGGTCTAATGCTGAACGCCAGGATTTTCAATCAATCAGAATAGAACTGGAGGGACCTTGGAGGTCTTCTAGCCCAAATGGGAGACCCTATACCAGAGGTGTCAAACACACGGCCCATGGGCCGGATGTGTCATGCACTGGCCGCCCCCGGTTTAGCGAAGTCGTGATACGTCACGTGCAGTAGTGGGTTCTGAATTAGTTTGCTACTGGTCCGCATATGCGCTTGCATGTGCAGAAGCGTCCCGGGCAGGTGGGTGGAGCCTCCCGCCGCCACTACCGGTTCTAAGAACCGGTCCAAACCAGGAGCAACCCACTGCTAGTCACATGATGCCGCGAGTTTGACACACCTGCCCTATACTATTCCAGACAAATGATTGTCTAGTCTCTTCTTAAAAATCTCCAGTGATGAAGCACTTTAGAAGCTAGCTATTCCACAGGTTAATTGTTCTGTTAGGAAATTTCTCCTTAATTCCAGGTTGCTTCTGTCCTTGATTAGTTTCCATCCATTGTTTTTTGTCTTGCCCCTCAAATACTGGAATACTGCTATCATGTCACCCCTAGTCCTTCATTTCTCTAGATTAGCCATACCAAGTGGTGGGTTCCTACCGGTGCGGTCCACTCTACAGTATCAGTAGTGGCCAGCAGATGGCGCTATTTGCGCGCGACCGCTCCGGTGCTGTCTTCGCCGGTCTGTTGCGCGGCGCCATCTTTTTTTTGGAAGTTTTTGGGCTGATTTTGCTTCCTGCGCATGCGTGGAAGCAAAATCTCGTGAGGGGACGCTCGTGTGCATGAGATTTTGGCAAAAAAAGCACTAAAATTGTGGGCGCGCACGTCCCCTCGTGAGATTTTGCTTCCGCGCATGCGGAAACAAAACATGCGCCAAAACATGGATATGCACGCGCAGCGCACCGGTAGCGTGAAGAACAAACAACCCGCCCCTGAGCCATACCCAATTCCTGCAACCATTCTTAAGATAATTTAGTCTCCAGGCCTTTAATCATCTTGCTTTTCTCTGCACTTTTACCAAAGTTTCAACATATTTTTTGTAACATGGTGACCAAAACTGGATGCAGTATTCCAGGTGTGGTCTTACTATGGTTTTATAAGGAGTATGGAGCTTCTTGGAGTTTGAGTTAATCTGGCACAACTTCTTTCCACTAATTCTGCTAGTGATTCATAATTGGCCAGATAGGAATTCAAGATGTCCACAGCCTGGGTTTTTAGAAAAATATATATCTGGGAATAAGTCTCTTTAATTTTAATCAAAAATTCACCTGCCTTTTGTGAACATTTTCTTAAAGCTTGTACCATCTTTGTACACATCATCTGGGTTCATACACTTTGCTTAACCAGGGTTTATTAACTAAGCCACAATTGAATAAACTCACACACTACAGTGCCTAAACATCTTATTAATTATAGGATAATCCTTTTAGAAAGCTAAATCTGTTAGATTTAATTTTGGTTTTTTTTACCTTTATCATAAAAATGGTAAAATAGTCTTTTGCATTCCTGTGAAAAATGTGGCAATTCTTTTAAAAATAAATTTACATATACTTTTTGATTTTAAATAATTATATTAGAATATGCATTTTTGCTATTTTTCTTGTTTGTAAAGCAAAAGCATAAACTTTCTGGATTGGAAGGTTTTGTTCAGGGTCATTCATGCCTTGGTCACTTCCAGTTTGGACTACTCAAACACCCTCTACATGGGGCTGCCTTGAAGACCACCAAGTTATAACTGGTCCAGAATGCAATGACATGCACAGTGATGGGTGCTCCTAGGTTTACCCATGTTACACCCAGTTGTGCAAGCTCTAGTGGCTTCCAGTTTCCTTCTAGGTGAAATTCAAAATCCTGATTATTATTTTTAAAGCCCTATATGGCACTGGACCAGGCTATCTGTGGAATCAACTCTCCCTAAGCCCATTTACTGGTCCTACCAGATCAGATAGGGTGAGCATACTTGTCCCTCCCCTTAAACATTACCATCTTATGGGACCTAGGAAGTGTTCTTTTTCCGTTCCTTTTCCCTACCTTTTTAATCTTCCGAAAAACATTTGACCTGGCTTCCCCCCCCCCCCAAGCACTGGGGGGAAATTGATAGAGGACTTAGTGGTGAACTGCATTTGAAAATTTAATGATTGTGCCAGGTTAATATTTGTGGTTTTGATATTTTTATTGTTTAACCTTTGGTTGTAAGCCATCCAGAATTTGGTACAGTATGTAGAACACCGTAAGCCAAACAAAAAACATTATAGCTTTGAGCAGAGGTGAAACTCCTCCAAATAATTATCTTTGGGTCACAACAATACTTGATAAGTGCTGAAGTTGCTTCCTAGCAAAACTAGGGCACTATTCACCATATTTACAAAAAGCTTGGGCCCCAGGAGGCATTCCAGAGGAATGGTATGGCTGCAGTGATATATAAGCTGACATGGCAGGTTGCCTGACAAATACAGGGCCTCATTAGTTGGACCATGCACTGAATATCTCAATGCCTTTTGCACTTAGCAGCATACCTATCCAACATTGCACTTAGTGGTGGGGGATGCTGCTGAGGCAGTGCCGGCTTTGTAGGCAATGGAAAGGTGAGGCTTGGCTAGAGGAAACAGGTTGAGCCTACTTGAGAAAAGGAAAGAGATGGTCAAGGAGGAAGTGTCTGAATGTTGCTTTGCTGGGTGAAAAAGTGATGAACTTTGCAGGGAAGAGGAGAGAAGGGGAAATGACTCAGAAGAAACCCAAAGGAGATCTCTGCGCAGCAAGGAGAGAGAAGAAAGCAAGATTTGACCAGCTAGCTCTTAATGAGATAGGCCTCCTAGCTCATACCAACCTAGATACAGTATATTGAAGAAACAATACTATGAACCCGGTGATAAAACCAAATATCGTTGCTTTTGTTATTAACAAAGGAAATGGGTTTTCTGTAATTCTGTTTTGGAACTGTTTTCACACGACAATATTTTAATGTAATATGTCTCCTGCTTGAACAGGGGGTTGGACTAGATGACCTATAAGGTCCCTTCCAACTCTGTTAATGTTAAATCTGTTAATAGCATACTTGGGTAGTCAAAGTTTTTGATTTGCTATGATATTTTGTATCATTATCTGGAAAGATTTCTGTGTTGTTGCCCTTGGGCGAATTACTCTTGACAATTTCAATTTGAAATCCCTGGCCTGTGGATCCAGTCCTGAGACATTTGTTCCTCACCAGAATGAAGCCAAAATGACAGTATGTTATATCTCCCAACAAATTCCAAATTTTATGATTTTGCCTTTAAAAGAGTCTGGGTGTGTATTTTACCAAGTGGTAATATTTTATCCACACTTTTGAATGTTGGTATTGGGGAAATCCCTTGAGAATACCATAGATAATCAAGAAAACAGATTATTTAACAAATCAGTCCAGAGTTCTCAGTCGAAGCACAAATGAGCAGGCTGAAATTTTGAGGACATTATGCAAAAGGCTCAGCTTTCTGGATAAATCTGTGTTGCTGGAAAAGATGGAAGTAAACAGGATAAGCAACAGAAAGTGGATGGATTCAGTTAAGAAAGCCACTGGATGATAGATTTGAAGTGCCATTTTGGGACAGGTCATCCTGAGGAATAATCTATGCAGTTGCTAAGAACTGACCCCAATTTGATGGAACATAATCAATATTTTATACATGTGAAAAAGTGGGCTGCAGTACGGTTATCTTTTAAAGTCACTAGGCCTTTTTTTTTACAGCAACACACACACACACACAGCTAAGTTTGTCACCTTCTGCGAAAAACTCCACCATTCATCCAAGGCAGCGAGTGCCTGCGGGTCTGAGAAATTCAGTACTTTAAAATATTAAATAATGCATCCGAGTATTCACCCAGATAGGCCAGGTTTTATTCCAAACAGAGTACAAGGGATTGCAGCTTCTGCCTCCAGCCCCTTTCCATTCCTCGAGAGTTTCCTTCGGGATGAACGCGGCAGAAGAGCTGCCTAAACGCCGCAGAGAAGCGCAAGGACCACCTCGCGCCCCTCACAGCTCCCCCTCCCCGATTTTCCCAATGCCATGGCAACCCTCCCGACGCCAGAGCAGCCTCCCCCTCCCCTCTTCGCTTTCCTCCGGCTCTTTTTTTTTTTTGAGGTGATGATGCAACCACGCCGCTACGTGGGGATTCCGCCGGATTATCCGGCGTGCCCCGCGGCAAAATGGCGGCCTGAGCTGAGCGGGAGGGTCCGGGCCGAGAGGGGCAGCGGGCGGTGGGTGGGAGGGGGGAAAATAGCAAAGTTTTGCCGGAGATTTGAAACGACTCGTCTCGGGCCGGAGCGACGAAGCAGGGATCCGATCCTCCGGCTCGACTGACGGGGCAAGAGAGTCGTCGAAAGCGAGAGCGAGCCACAAACTCCTTAGAGTTAGACGAACTGCGTGGGTCTCCGCTGCGGCTCATCCTCGCCTTAGGACCCCCTGATCCGTTGGAGGTAATAATAATCACCTGTACCCCCTCGGAGCTGCCTGCTAATGAACCGCCCGGGTGGGTGTGGAAAGGGGCGGGAATTAAGCGCCATCTCGCCTTCGCCTCCCGGTCCCGGAGACGGTCTGGCTTTGTGGCTTGTAACCTCAAGGCTGCAGCTGAAGTTCGCCCTCCCAAGCAAGGTACAAAATCCCGAAGCAGCCTGCGCTCAAATGCAGCCCGCACGGAGATTTTGGGGGTGGGGAGGTGGGGGAAGAGAACTGACGTAGCCCAATCACTGGGGTGGACTTCGTGCAATTCCGCCCACCCCGTTCAGACTTGGCGCCAGCCTTTTTGCTCCCGTGTCTTTCCTGCGAGCGAGAGTGGCGGGCAGGGTGGTTTTCTGCGGGAATTGGCTGGCTTTGTGAATAAGCGAGGGCAGTTGGGGTGAGGTACAACGAGGAGGACGAGCGGTGTATTGCAATGCAGGTTCAATATGGAGAAGCCTTTAGAAACGGGTAATGGGGTAAGAGAAAGGAGCAAAGGTCCGGCCACGGTGATTTTTTAAAATTTGGCTGGAAATCCTCGCATGGTTATCTTAATGCCGACATGTTGCAGAGGATGTTTTTTTTTACAAATTGCATTTACGTTCTGTCAAACTTCCAAGACGCTTAAAATAGCACGCCTCCTTTCTCCATCGTTTATTGGTAGCAAGCCCTCAAGGTAGATTTGGGAAGGAGAAGGAGAGCAACTGATCCAAAATCCTTCAGCGAACTTTGTAGCTTAGTTTATTTTCAGCTGCGATTTCCCAGGATTAAGCTAACAATTAAACTGCATTCGTGGTGTGTAGAAAGACTGCTTACATGCATGCCCTTAGCATACTTCAAACATCTGGGTTACATATATTTTCATCTCTGGATCCTTTGGGTTCTTTCCAGTTCCATTGTATTTGTGCTATGCAGGAATATGATTTGTTATCTTGCAGCGTGTGCGCTGTGCAAACTCAAGAACTGGAGTAACTTTCTGGTGCGTGAACTGATCGTGCAATTGGGTTTATTCAATAAAATCTGATTCATTTAAACATGAGTTCTGAATACATAGATTTTGTCTCACCAAAAATAAAATTATTTATTCCCTTTCGTGAAGTAAAAGAAATGAAACCGACATAGAATAAAATCTGTATTTGCCCAACACATCTATTCATGAGTTACACTGCTTATATTGTCTAGGTTTACACTATGCACTGAAATGCGAACCAGATAGCTACATTTTAGCTACATGTCTAGTGTGTTCAGATTGATAGTTTATATTCAGAGTGTCATGTTCAATAAATCAGAGCTTACTTCATTAATATGAATTAGCATAGCAATAGCACTTGTATACAGCTTCATATGCTTTACAACACTAAGCGGTTTACAATGTCAGCACATTGCCTCCAACAATCTGGATCCTCATTTTACCAACCTCAGGAGGATGGAAGGCTGAGTCAACCTTCAGCTGGTCAGGATTGAACTCCTGGTAGCGGGCAGAGTTAGCCTGAAATACTGCATTCTAACCACTGCACCACCACGGCTCCATATTGTGCAACTGCCAAACACATGTATTGTGGAAATAAATAAACCTCGCAATAAAATTAAATCGAAAATAGTGTGGAATGTAAAGTGAAGTAAAATGGTGGTATAACTGGATTTGGGAATATTCTTTGAATTAACTGAAAAGCCAACTCCTTTTAATTCAGAAAATAACTTATCAGCCAACATGCTGGAAATAGCCCATTCCTCTGAATGCACTCCTTTGTTTATAATTTGACATTTAGATTCAGCTTTTCTATTTATCTGCACATTATTTATCATATTTAGTTTGTCGTGCGTGATTTATTATTTTGCAGGATGGTTTTCTGTCTATTATTGGAAAGTTAAGACTTAGGAAACTTTGATCCTGTTATTCTGTTTGACTTGCTATTTTTTAAAATATATTTTTGAATGATGTATGAAACACAAAGTTAAGAAAATGTTTAGCCTCAGTTATAAGTGATACATTGTTTATTTAAATTACTTGTTTTAAAGAAAAACTTAATATCTACCACCTAAACCAGTGGTTCCCAACCTTTTTTTGGCCATGCCCCACCTAAGGGTACCCTCTAAAATCCTGACACCCCCCCCCCCAGCGGTGACATATAATTCTTATTCACTCAGAGGAAGCCTAAAAGGCCATTAACTTGGCTTAAACAAGGTTCCAATTGCCCCCATTAAAAATCAAATTGTTCCCATGTTGGGAACCACTGATCTAAACTTACCCTTAGAATCTGAATTTTCACACCACATATCAAAATATATTTGTGGTGTGCTATGCTGTGAGTATATTCAGGCACTATGGATATAATACTTGAACAAACAATGGCTTACTATGCTATATGAACATAGTCATATTATTACATAGGAAATAGGTTCATTTCCACAGATAATTAATATGGAAATTAGTAAAGGGATGTAAACAAATGTAATAACATGTATATAAAACTTGATCACAGCCAAGAGACAAGATAAGATACAATTAATAAAGGTACATATTAAGGTAAGAGTTGAAGAAAAAACTATATAAACATTCAGAAAGGAGTCTTATATAAATCTTATGTTATTTTTATTTTAATTATTTTAAAAAATTACTTTTTCTTATGATAAACACATAAAGGGAATTTCATATCCGTTCTATTTTCACAGAAATGCCACTTAATGAGCAAATTGTCACTTGGAGCTGTTTGAAAAGGTAGGGGTTAACATAGTCCAAATAATCTGAAGAGGGAATAAATCAGAATCAGTCTATCCTTTGCCAAGATTAAAAAGCACCAATAGTTTGGGATATTACAGAATCTACTCTCGGCCAAGATGGCAGCAATAGGTATGGTTCTCCAAATCTAGAACAGATGCATTTAAATTGTAGAAAATGAGAAAGTGCCTTTCTGCTTTTCTGTTTGTGCATGTAGCATACAGTGGCTCTACTGATATGAAGCAACTCCATGTTTATAAATTGCATAGTATTTGGAGATGAACTGCAGTGCAATGTGGATTGGGAATACGAATAAGGGATTTGTAAAGATGGGGCATAGATTTATTTCTGAGGCAGAATTAAGGGATCAGTTCCTTTAACAGAAATATAATCTATTTCCAAAGACAAACACCAGGAATTTAATCCTAATGTTGATGGATTGAAAAACAATGATGTTTTACATAGTTTCAGCTGAAAGTCACAATGTGAGTTAAAAATTAATTTTAGCTGTGTTGGCCATGAGAAACTAAATCTATAGAGGCCAATTTATTTTAGGCCAAATGAAACCATTGCTACTTTGCAAGTTTCCACATTGAACAAAATAGGAAAAAAAGAGGGGGACAGGAGAGGGGGAAATGTAATCAGTATAAGAGCCATATCTATACTAGATTACATTGTCCCGTGAAATCATTTTTTCTCCCTTTTCCTTCCCTTTGTTTCCTCAACTATTTTTTAATGAAGAGAGACAGCAGCTCAGAGCCTTGCATCATTTTGGGAAATTCAGGTGGCTTTATGAAGTGTGAATTGCTACATTTTAGCACCCATTAATTATATATTATAATATGGGTGGCTGGAATGGGGAGATGCTTGATTCTTCATGTATCAGATACTATGAATGATATATAGACCTTAGAAAGATATAGCAGTAATTATGAATATAATTATTTGGGATTAATGTAATCCAAATAAAAAGATGAAATTGTGAATGCTGTCTTAACCAATATGTTGTGAATAAAATAGCTGGCAAGGGAAGTTGTTGATTGAAGATATGAAAGGGGGAAAAGTCATATGAGGTTTAACTTATAGGCAAAAAAGTCTAATCTCGGTTTCACTACTGAGAGGAAATGAGAAAGGCTTATTTAGAGCTGTGGTTTTCAATGCTGCATATTTATCTTCTGAGAGAGATAAATTGTTATACTGATAATACGGGCACATGAAAGATGCACCTTTCATAATAGTAAAGTAATCTTAGATGTGGTGATTGAGATGTTGTTCAGTTGAATGTTATTTCTGCTTTGCTTGAAAACAGTCCATGTAATCCAAATTAATTTCTTAATTTGAATATTTTATATGGTTCTGTGTGAGAGCCAGTTTGGTGTAACAGTTAAGGCATCAGG
Source organism: Diadophis punctatus similis (assembly GCA_023053685.1). Lineage (NCBI taxonomy): Eukaryota > Metazoa > Chordata > Lepidosauria > Squamata > Dipsadidae > Diadophis > Diadophis punctatus. The sequence goes on along the minus strand of JALIGW010000001.1, from coordinate 65,687,643 downwards.
CCAGAAACTGAGAGTATGTGAGTCCCAGTCCCACCTTAGCTGGTTGACTTTGTGCCAGTCCTTGTCTCTCAGCCCTAGGAAGTAGGCAATGACAAACAACCTGCCAAGAAAATTGTGAGAATTTCCTAGGTAATGGAGTATTTGGTGTTCTCTGAACTTGGTTGTTTGCTTGCGAATGTTATGTTATCAGAGTAAGTAACATCTTCAGTGCTAGAAGAGGTGGGGTATGCTCTCTGTTTATATACAGTAACTTAGCTTGCCCTGTCAGTGTTGAAGAGGGTTTTTTCCTCTTGGTCGTTCCTTGATTATATTGTTTACTGCAACTTTCTCTGGTATAAATTCTGGTATTCATCCCTGCTTATCTGGATGTTGATTGTTTGTGAAGAGGTGTTCCTTTGTTTCCTTTTTAAGGTTTCTTTTGAATGGTGTATAAATGTTTATTTCTATATACCTGTTGCTGGCTCATTTGTCTGAGTGCCAAGCTTATAGGATTTCCCTATAGCGTTCTTGGATTTTACTTGCTGTGATGGCGAACCTATGGCATGCGTGCCACAGGTGGCACACGGAGCCATATCTGAGGGCACGTGAGGCGTTGCCCTATGTCAGCTCCAGCTGATTTTCGGCCTTCAGGAGGGCGGGGGAGGCCGTTTTCGCCCTCCCCAGGCTTCAGGAAAGCCTCCTGAAGCCTGGGGAAAGCGAAAATGCCTGGGGAGAGGTATTGTGTGCGCATGCGGGCCCTTTTGGCACCCAAGCAAAAAAAGGTTTGCCATCACTGCTCTAGATGCTCAGTTTCCCAGTTGTAACTGTAGTTGAGTCTATCCATGTGTTGTAAGATTATGGGGTGTTTTATTGTTTTTTCTGACTACTAGCTGTTCATAGTTGCGCTCTGCTAGTCTTCTGCCTGTTTGTCCTACACCGTGGCTGTTACAGCCTTTACACTATATGTTGTAGTTGATTCCTGTTTTTTCTTTTTCGGCTCATGAGTCTTCTGGTTTATTTAAGATGGTTTTTTGAGGGCTTCAGTTTTTTAAAAATAAATTGGTATATTCAAAGGAACAGAATAGTGAAAACAGAATCATTGGAATTCTTCCCAAGTGTCCTTTAATATGACCCAATAAATGAACGCTATAATTTATATTTTGTTTTGTTATTTATTATTTTGCATACTCATAATTTTGTCCAAGCCTTTTGTGTTCAATTTGAGATCACAATTTTTGACTATGGCAATTGATGTTTGACAATATTTCTTTTGGAACTGGAATAAATCATATGCATAACATCTCTATTTTTCTACCACTTCTTTGTTACGTTTTATTTTTTTTAAAAAATTACAACCTATTGCATAAAAAAGTCTAAATCTTATCTTCATTGGAGTGACTAAGTTTCACAATACAGGATTTAGACATTGGCACTTAATATTGCTTATTTCCTCTTTTTACAAGGACTGTTGTATTCTATTGCTACGCTAGTGCTTTTGTTTTGTTTGAAGAAATATTCTTTTGGGTTCAGTTCCAAGTGGGGAGAAAGACACTGGAAGCATGGTGGCTGTTTGGAAAGATGGTTTTAATGGTGGATAGGATTACATGCCTTGAAGATGTTGGGCGAAGAGAAAAGAGGCCGAGATGCGGAGAGTGCCCTGGTTTTATGCCCTCTCTGGGCCCCACCCTAGAGCTTCCTGTTCCTGTGTAAGAAATGCACTCTGATTGGTGGTCAGACTCCCAGGGGGCGGGGGTCTTAGCTAACTTTGTAGGCTGTCTGTCTTCCAGGCTTGGTTGAGCCTTGCTGGCTGATGTAATCTTCCCAGGTGCCATGTGGTGAGATGGGTAGAGGGCTAATACTATCATGGCCTGAGGGCCATGTCTTAATCCCATCACCCTTGGAGCTCAAGGGGGTAGATCTTTGTTATGTAGAATAGACTGGCTCAGGCGTTAATGGCCCATAGACAGGGGGGGGCTGAGTTTCTGCCTCCCTTTTAGGGGAAATATTCTGCCCTTTTAATATTTCCTAAAATATTTCATTTTTCTAGGAGAGGGGGGTGGGTGCTAACTTCTTACAGTTTCATGTTTTGTATTTCTGTAGGAATTTGTAGTACAAATTGCTTCTTCTCTTTAAGCAGAACTTAACATGACTTGATCTCCATAGTTAACAAGAGTAAGCAATGACAGTTTTCTAGATGGATCATTTTTAAAGAGGCTGATCTGGTCTAATAAAGTAACTCAAATAAGAAATCTGTATAGAGCAGTGGTTCCCAACCATTTTTTGGCCATGCCCCACCTAAGCATCTCTAAAATCCTGACACCCCCCCCACCCCACATAATTCTTACTATTCAAAAAGTGAACTCCTACTCACAGGGAGGAAGCCTAAAAGGCCATTAACTTGGTTTAAACAATATTCCAATTGCCCCCCTGTGGGGGGTTGGGAACCACTGGTATAGAGCATAGATCTAATTTACCTTTTTCCTTTCTTCCTCTGGAAAGGAAGAGATCATTACAGTGCTTTGTATTTTAACTTTACAAAGGATTTTTTCCATCACAGAAAAATTGAGAATACTTATAAAATTGAGCTAAAACAGGTAATCTACAGAGAAATTAACTATAGAAATGTATTGCAAGTTGCCCAGTAGGAGGAAATAATACTTTCAAGCAGTTTTCTTTTAACCTCTTTAAGCATGAATGGTACTATAAAAAATCTGTCTTCCATTATTATGCCGCCTCTGTATTATATATATATATATATTTCTCCCACTATTCATATGCTCTCACATTTATGTTCCCTTTTGACTTGTATTATTTGTCACTGCCTATTCTTTCCACCTGTTCTTTTTAAAGACTCAAACTGTTTTTTGTTCTGTGCCCATTCAGATAATCTATTCTATGGCTGGTTTGCAGATGTTACTTTGGAAACACATTACATGCAAAGTAGAGGACAACTTTGAGTGATTATAATTTTTTAATGGTGCAAAGATATTAACTGATAAGTTACTTGGTTGACAGAAAATTCTACTAGTTGCAGAGGTGCTATTTCAGGGTGTTGAGAAATAGGGAGCAGATGCCCCAAGATCCTCTTGTTTAATGTGTTTCCTCTTGAGGTGGTGGTAAGATTTAGAGCAGTGGTTCCCAACCTGTGGTACGTGTACCACTAGTGGTACGCGAGGGCCTTCCAGGTGGTACGCGAACACTTTCGGGGTCATGAACGATTTTTAGTTAGTTATTTTTTACTTCACAAAAATGTTTACTGCCTAACACAAGATAATCTGGCAACGATTTGCAACTGTTGCCACACGCCACACACCTGGTCCCAGCGGCCCAAGAATCCAGTTGCTGGATGCGCGGGGCCAAAAAAGGAACGGTGACTGTTATGAACTCTCAGCAGTCGCGCAGTAGAACCCTTGCGAGAAGGTGCGGGTCGTAGCGAGCTCTCGAGCTAAGGTTAATCTCACTCTGTTATTGTTAGCACTATGTTCTCTTGACTCAAGTTACCCTTTGATATTCATTACTGCATCTCAGTGTGTATGTTACTATTTTTATTATTATTTTGTATACTTATTTTGTATACTTATGCCCTCGCATTGAGTTGTTGTTTTCGTAGTTGGTTTGCGTGTTCTACTTGTACAATTATGGAAATAAAGTGATATCTGATCGAATTTAGTTTCTCTGGAACCAGGTGGTACGCGGCGACTGTACGGGACCTCCAAGTGGTACTCGATCACAGAAAGGTTGGGAACCACTGATTTAGAGAGATTTCTCAACTGAGGCCCTTGGTCTAGATAGGTTCTTTAGGAAGTCCCATGACCCTCAGTTTTTTCCCTGACTGAAATGAATTTTGCTGTCATATTGTTCATTCTGATCAATATTGCTTTCACTAAACCAAATGAATACTCTGTGTGTGTGTGTGTGTGTGTGTGTGTGTGTGTGTGTGTGTGTGTGTATGATTTGTTAGCCACTTCTGGTGAAGGGAGTTTTTGCAGAGGTAAAATGAGATTACAATTGAATTTTCACATAAAAGGCCACCGGATTTACTTTCAGCTCTAGGTATTTAATGCTGTTGTTGCATCTGAACTTGTTCTTTTTCTTTGGGTGCAGTGCTTGATCAGATTCAAGAACTCAAATAATCACAGCTTGCTGAAGTTCCACTGTGGCTGTATGAAGTGACAAAAATCACCACTTGAAAGGATTTGTGGGTTGATTTGTCAAAGTTTATCTTTTGAGTTAAGGCTGCCACTGTCAAAAACCTGTGGGGATGGGTCTCCATGAGGTGGTAAATTAACTCTTCAGAGTTGAAGCAATTTTACCTCCCTTGAGTAAAGCAATAATGTTCCCCATCTTTAAGAAGTCATCAAGCTTATTTCTCTACTTGGAGGCTGTCCAGGTTCAAGCAGTAAGGAAATTCTTTTACTTACACCCAAAGCACAGAAGCCTGTGGAATTTGATCTTTCCATCCATCTCTCCACGTAGCAGGCTTGAGTGAACTTTAGTTGGCATTTATCTTGAAACTCTGCTGTCTTAGAGGCTGAGAAAGTCAGGAGTGTGTAATAGTTTGACATAATCCCTCTTTGTCTAATTTATACTAAAATAAATGCCCTAATTATGATTTGAAGGCTGTTAGATTTCTACTGTGGAGATTTTGCAGGGCCATTGGGACAAAAGAAGATAATAAAGAAGGAACTTTGGTAAGTAAGTAATTGAATAAAATAAGCATTATAGTAGAAGGAAAAATGAAGCTGGCAGTGCAGCTATCCCCTTAATTGCTGTTTTGAATCAGAAATGATTCAAAAAATGTCCCGTTTTTGTAGAAAGGTTGCAACCATTTTGTTGCATGTTGAGTTTGGGGACCTGAAGGATGTATATTCTTGTTTTTAGACTTTGTAACAAATGCATAATTTTTTAAAATTTATTCTTTTACTGCTTTTTAAAATAATGACCAAAAACATGGAAAAAACATCAAAACACATAAAAAGCATGAAGGTTTTATATGTATATATATGTTAGAAACTTATGTACTTGAATAATAATCCAATTAGATGTATAGAATTGTAACTATTTTGAAATAATATTAATGTACCTTTCTTTTTTTATGGTATTTTTTACTTTTTTATTTTTTTGCCAAAGCACTGTTTTATTTCATCAAGGTTATGGACATCTCAGGATGTATTTATGCAGTGAGTTCAGGGTGAAATCACAGTTCAGGGTGAAATCACAACTTGAAGCAGAGATAGGTAAGGTACTTTACCATTTTTCTGCAGCCACCAAAACTTTGATGGTGGACATGGGAAATTGAGCAAAAAAAAAAAAAAGTTCTAGAAATGCAACGACAACCTAGGTTTTTTTAATCATTCTGAAATTCCTGGATTTTCAAAGGCAGGTAGAGAGCATTTGATTATGTATGTGTATGAACGTGGAAAGGTACTGAATTTGTAGGAACTTACTTTGCCTTGCATTTGCTTTACCTGGGTCAAAGGGACACAAGTAATTTTGTAGTTCAGTAACCCAGCAAATGTATCTATAATTGCTCTTATTATTGGCTTCAGTTGCAATAGGTTTAAATAGTTCTTAATCTCTTTAAAAACTTTTTAAAAGATTTGGCTTATGTTTCTGCAATATCACAGTACAACAGATAGTTAAATGATGTATACCTCAGTTCTATTAGACAGTTTTAGATTTTTAATGAGAACTGATTAAAAGCTCTGCTTTCCCTATTTTATCAAAAGATAATCCAAGCAAATAATCCAGGATATATCCAAGTCTGTTTTTTAAAACAATTGAATGGGAGATTAGTGGGTTTTATATTAATGAATCTAGAGTACCAAATATTGGAGGAAGTCTTATTTATTTTTGTTTAATGTTTGGTTTATTCCAAAATCAATTCTTGATTTTTAAAGAGTTTTTGCTACTTTGGGGTACAGGAATGTCTTGTGTGAGTGTTTTCATAAATAGTCATACATTTCTTTTGTACAGTCCTTTAATTTTGTCTTGCTAAGCAAGGATAATTCTCTGGCTTTTCTGTAATTCAACTTGGACTCTCTCCTCATTAGCATACAGCACATCTGTTTTAATACTATTATATTAAGTTACACATTTACAGTTGAATTTGTAACTGCCTGACCAACTGTACTCAACATACACAGTAGTCCTTAATGGAATTGCAACTATATGGAGGGAAGTATGCAGCAAGGCTCTGCTTTGGTCCAGTACTCTTCAATATCTTTATAAATTATTTAGAAGAGGGGATAAACGGGAAACTCATCACATTTTGCAGATGACCTCAAACTGACAGAAATAGCCAAAACTCCAGAAGAAAGGCTTAAGAAAGGCTTAAAAGAGCCGAGGTGGCACAGCGGTTAGAGTGGGGTACTGCAGGCCACTTTAGCTGACTGTGATCCGCAGGTCAGCGGTTCATATGTCACCGGTTCAAGGTTGACTCAGCCTTCCATCCTTCCGAGGTAGGTAAAATGAGGACCCAGATTGTTGGGGGCAATATAAATATACATTGCTTACTGGTGTAAACCTCTTAGAGAGTGCTTGCACTGTGAGGCGGTATATAAATCTCACAAATAAATAAATAAGATACAGAAGGATCTTGACAGTTTTGAACACTGGCTCTATCTAACAAAATGAAAGTCACTGGTGAAAAAAGTAAGGTTCTACATTTAGGCAAGAAAAAACAAATGCACAAATACAGTATAGGTGGTACCTTGCTCAATAGTAATAACTGTGAGAGGGATCTTGGAGTCCTAGTGGACAGTCACTTAAATATCAGCCAGCAGCTGCCAAAAAAGCCAACACAGTTCTAGGCTGCATTAACAGAGGGATAGAATCAAGGTCACATGAAGTGTTAATATCACTTTATAATGCCTCGGTAAGGCCACACTTGGAATGCTACATCCAGTTTTGGTCTCCACAATATAAAAAAGATGTTGAGACTCTAGAAAGAGTACAGAGAAGAGCAACAAAGGTGATTAGGGGACTGCAGGCTAAAACATATGAAGAATGGTTGCAGGAATTGAGTATGTCTAATTTAATGAAAAGGACTACTAGGGGTGACATGAAAGCAGTGTTCCAATATCTAAGGGGTTGCCACAAAGAAGAGGAGGGTCAAACTATTCTCCAAAGCACCTGAAGGTATAAGAAGAAACAACGGAATGAAACTAATCAAGGAGAGAAGCAACCTAGAATTAAGGCAAAATTTTCTGACAGAACAATTAATCAGTGGAATGACTTTGCCTGCAGAATTTGTAGGTGCTCCAACACTGGAGGTTTTTAAGAAGAGATTGGACAACAATTTGTCTGAAATGGTATAGGATTTTCTGCCTGAGCGGGGTGGGGTGGATTAGAAGACCTCCAAGGTCCCTTTTAACTCTGTTATTCTGTTATTCTAGTATTCTGCCATTGTACTCATTCTAATGCAAGTTTCCTTATTCCTTGTTTTCTGTAAAAGGTATCTTTTTCTACCTTGCATTTTAACATTTTATGTTTATTTCATTTTATGTGTGTAAAAATCAAGTGAAGTTTTACTCTTAAAGGCTTAAAGTTAAGTCCTTCATGTCTGATCCAGAATGAGAATTTGTATTTTTTAAAATGTTAATATAAAGATTATAAATTGGGTTCACAGACATGTTTGCAATCACTTATTTTCCTTGACATGTATTTGGGATATGTAATCTTCTAAATATATTTTACACATGGTTCTTTTAAATTAGACTGAAGAAGAATGACCAGAGAGTAGGAAGATGTTTAACAATTAAAGATTTGTTGGTTTTAGTTTAGTCTAGCTTTACCATTAAAAAATGAGAAAGGACTTGGGAAAACAAAATTAAAATGAACTTTGTTAGGAATTGTTTATATACCGTAACAGAGTTAATCCTTTTCTGTAGAGTATAAAAATTTGTTTAAGTACTTAATTTTCAGGCCTCATTAAGTGTCTTTTAAGTGGAAAAGTGGGATAAATATTTGCAATAAATATATTCCGCCTGAATTGGCTTAAGTAGGTGACATCAAAGAGAAGTTTGTTGAAAGGGTACAGAACCAGTCATTGTCTTGGGGTATGACCTATAACTGCAGTATTTCATTTAGGTATTAGATTACAACTTTGTTTTGATTTAACTGAGATGGTAAGTTAAGACTGTTAATTATTACTTTAAACAAATTGAGATTAATGGTCAGAATTTTGCCTCTAGCAAAGACAGTATTTTATTTTTATCATATACTAAATAGGATTTACCAATATTTGCTTCTGAAATTGCATTAAACATATTTGGTTTGTATGTTCCTCCAGTTGTTGCTTTAACATTGTTCAGTTATCAACAGCATTAGAACATAATATATCATTAAATAGTTACTATAACTAAATTGATGTTTCCAATAGAAGAAAATATATATTACTCAGAGTTGGAATCTTTTGTGCTCTCTAGATTGGTTATTTGCTTGCAGATGTTTCATTACCCAACTAGTTAACATCAGTGTTAGTGAGTGTGAGGTTTACTTTCTGTTTATGTACAGCAGCTTGTCCCATGTGCTTTAATACAGAGTTCCCCAAGCTTTCTGGGTTGGCTGTCCAGAGTGGAGGGAGGGGGGAAGGAGGGGATGGTTTTGTGGGAGGGGCAGGCACGTGCATGCACGCACACAAACACCTGTTGCGAGAGCGAGGGGGTTGCGAGCACTCACGCAACTGAGGCCACGAGCGCTCATGATGCACCAGCCAGCTACCCATGTGGCCCGGTGGCCAATAGGCCGCGAACCACAAGTTGGGGACCCCTGCTTTAATATGTTCCTGAAAATGAACACTATCAAAATATATTTTGGTTTGTTATTTATTAATTATTTTCCCTGATCATATTTATTTTAACCCTTTATGCTAAATACTATCAATTTGAGATCATAATTTTTTGACTATGCAATTGATAATTTGAGAGTATTTTGGAGAGGTATGGAATAAGTGAGATGCTTAACATCTCTATTGTTCTATTTCTTTTCTTTCTTTTCAATTTTTAAAAAAGCTTTAAAATATTGTTCACAACACTCTAAATTGCCTCTTTTGTTAAAAAAGGGATCAATGTGCTTTCTTATAATATACCGTATTTTTCGGAGTATAAGACGCACCGGAGTATAAGACGCACCTCAGTTTTTGGGGAGGAAAATAGGGAAAAAAATCTACCTACCAGGTATTCATCTGGCTAGCGTCCTTAGTCTGGTCAGCTTCAGCACATTATTTTATCCCCTGGTTAGGGCTGAAAAAGCCTTATTCGTAGGGAAATAGCAATGAAAACAAGCCTGCAAAGACTTAGGGCTGGAAAAACACTTCTTGGGAGGGAGTAAGAATGAAAAAATCCTGCAAGCAGGGAAGATAGTTAGCACCTCGTTAGGGCTGAAAAAACCTTTTTCAGAGGGAATAGCAATGAAAACAAGCCTGCAAAGACTTAGGGCTGGAAAAACACTTCTTGGGAGGGAGTAGTAATGAAAAAATCCTGCAAGCAGGGAAGATCGTTAGCACCTCGTTAGGGCTGGAAAAAAAACCTTCAAAAAAGCTAGATTCGGAGTATAAGACGCACCCAAATTTTCAGTCTCTTTTACCGAGGCTGAAAATTACCCAGGACAATACAGTAAGTCTGTTAGTTTTTTTTCTTTTATAGTACAATTTAAAGTGAGATATTGTGACACTCTTAATTTCTTTGATATCTTGACTTATGAATTGTCCTGGATCTGAAATACCATAAACTAAACTACTGAACTTACTAGTTAAACTCGTATCTTAGTTTGAAGTGCCCCATTTTCAAGTGATTTCAGTCTGCTTTAGGACATGCATCATCATGTCATTCTGGAAAATGGTTTGATGGGTTTTGGAAGTGAATCCTCTGAGACTTTCTTGACATAAGATGCCAGTGAAACAATTTTATTTTGCAGCAACACCGGCACTGGCACTACTGAAACTGCTTCCAGTTCAGAAAATTTACTTTTGGAAACCACCAGACATCTTCCTCGAACAGTATGGTTGGAAGAAATTTTGGCATGATCCGGATGGAAACAGAATGTTCTGAAATTATTCAGAACAGTTTGTGCCTGGATTGATGAATTTTGCACATCTCTAAATAAATCTAATACTTCATATATAAAAACCTGTGTCATAATTACTGAGATTCGGAAATATTTACTTTGGCTTTAGCAGTTTTTCAGCAGTTGTAACTGCCCCTCTATAATCATATCTGAACGAAGATTAGGAATGACCCTTGGTTTCATATAACCTTTCCCTCAGTGCAACGAGAAAAGATTAAATGCTTTCATTTGTTCATTTTATCTCACAAACAAGTATAGACAAAAAGTGGATGTCAACAAATTCTTAGCATTAGTTAACTGTACAGCCTTATATCAGATAACTCTTTTAAATATCTTGGAGTAAGTATTCAAAGAAAAAAGAATTCAGTAATGTAAATATTTAAACAGTTTATCTCATGTTATTATTGATAGAAATAGATGGCAAAATTCCACTGAGTTTATTGGGGAAAAATATATTCAAAATGAATTCCCTTGTTAATACTTTAGAGATATTTCAAACAGGTTAAGAAATTGTTAAGAAGGTTTTTATCTGAAGGGCAATGCCACAGACTTTATTTTATCTAAATGATAATCATCAAAAATGATGAGTGTTTTAACTTTCCTGACTTTCACCTTTAACATGGAACATGTATATCGGGGTTTCAAACTCGTGTTATCATGTGACATATCACAATTTTCCCCTCCCTAAACTGGAGGTGGGCGTGGCTAGCGTGTGATGCATCCGGCCCGCGGGCTGCGAGTTTCACACCCCTGATATATATCAACTTCTGTTTCTCCATGGGATTCTGGTAATAAAGTCAAAAACCATTAAGGGCATAATTAATATCTTAATTATGTACATATCCTCGGTGCTGTTTCCAGAGAAGCCCATTGTAAAAGAAAACTTCTTGCAAGTTCAATCAAACTTCTTGAACTCATGAGAAGTTTTCTTTTACAATGGGCTTCTCTGGACACAACGCCGAGGAACACGACGGAGCTACAAGTCCCAGGTAGGACAGGCATCTCACGGTGGGGTGCAATTTGGGGGGGCAGGTGGGGTGGGGTGGGCTGCGAGACGCGCGTCCTACCTGGGACTTGTAGCTCCGTCGCATTCCTCGGCGTTGTGTCCAGAGAAGCCCATTGTAAAAGAAAACTTATCGCGAGTTCAATCAAACTTCTCAAACTCGCAAGAAGTTTTCTTTTACAATGGGCTTCTCTGGACACCGAGGGACGTGACTGAGCTACAAGGGTCAGATAGGGTCATGTAGGACCAGCGTCTCGCGGTGGGACGCAATTTGGGGGTGGCAGGTCGGGCAGGGTGAGATGGACCGCGAGACACGCGTCCTACATGGGACTTGTAGCTCCGTTGTGTTCCTCGGTGTTGTGTCCACTGATCCTCCTCCAGCTCTTGAGCGAAGCGGGAGGGGGAAGAAACTCTCACGGGCTGCCTGAGGAAGCCGAGCTGACAGCTAAACTTCTAGCTGGGCTCAGCGGCAAAAGCAGCTGGGCACACGCTTCCTTGTCTCTTCCAAATGTGCCCCCCTCTCTCTCAGCAGGGGGGGAGAAGAGTGCACTTAAGATACAGCACGAGGAGAAGGAACCATTTGGCTGCATGCTGAATGCAAGAAATATTTCTCTTTTCAAAATTCCACCAGAAATGAGTCTTTGTGAGACTCATTGCGCCTGCGCAGCCTCTTGGAGCGAAAGAGGAAAAAGATTTCTTGCATTCAGTGTGCAGCCAAATGGTTCCTTCTCCTGGTTTGGCTGTCAGCTTGGCTTCCTCGGGCAGCCTGCGAGAGTTTCGTCCCCCTCCGGAGGCGGGGGAGGATCAGTGGACACAACACCGAGGAACGGGTGGCTGTTCCTGCAGGGGATTCCCGCTCTCTCCTTCCTGAAGGACGCGGGGAGGGCAGGTGGAGGATGAGCAGCCCGAGCCGGCGAGCGAGTGAGGGAGGTGGCAGCGGGAGACCGAGCCAAAGGAGCGGCGACAGGGACGGGCTGGATGCGCCCGTCTGCTGCTCAAGCCCTGCGCTTGTGGGCTCGCTGTACCCGACTGGCCTCGCAGGCAGAAGCGCGTTTCAAATTGCCGTAGGCAGAGCCCAGAGGAGCCGAGCTAGTCCCGTGTGGTGTGTATGCACCCGCGTCTCGCTTGCTCTCGCTCTCCTGGCCAAAAGAGTGCCTGCCGCAAAAAGAGCGGCTCCCGGCATGTGTCCCCCTTTCCCCGGAAAGTAGTTGGGGGGGCTTATTTTCGGGGGGGGGGCTTATTTCAACGCATGTCCTGAAAAGCCCTGTTGGCCTTATTATCAGGACATGTCTTATTATAGGGGAAACACGGTAATTAATAGGCTAATAGGAATTTTAATATTTGAACTAATTGCAGATTTTAAAACCATTTAAATTACTGTAAAGGGAATTTGGAATATTTAAAACCAAGGAATATCAATATATTTAATTAAAACATCTTTTGATTCCACAGCTTGGTGGTTTATAGTCATTTTCCAAGGTTTGATTGCCAGTTTCATTGTTCATTTATTTATTTAACATAACAACCATCTCTATAAACAATTTATGCTAGAAATATAAAGTGATGGGGGGGTTCATGCACCTGGTGAGTAGTTGCCCTGCTGTTGTTCTATTTTGGTATAATAACCATAATTATGGTTATTTTGGGAAGTTATGTTCCCAATAATTTTGGAAAGAGTAAGGTTTAAAAATGCGAACATGACTTTGAATTGCATATGAAAAAACGGAATGTATCATTTATGATTTTTATGGAATTTATAAATGATATGAATCTGTCGGTTTATCAAGCAACGTTCAAAACTTTGTTAATAGCTTTAAAAGACTTGCAGGTTTAATTGATAAACAGTATAATCTAAATCTTCTCTCCCCCCACCAATATTTAGTTATTGTTGAAAGAGTTCTGATATCATTGTGTGCAGTCATAGGGCCCCAGCTGATAACAGTGAGTATTTTGCATCTAGTATTTACAGCTTGATTGACAACCTGTAATATAAACATTAGTCCAAACATGATCTTAAAGTGAAACTCCACCCATGCGAGAAGCCAGCAGTCCTTCTGCCACGCGCCATAAATCGTTTACAGTTTGCTCATGCCAGTGCATTTGAGAAACAGCTGCACCCTGGGATTAGCAGTTTGTAGAAGGCCTCTGATGAGCTAAATAAGGGCCTTCTGCTCTGGTTCTAAATGCTGGTAATGGAGAGAGTGCAATAACAGAAGTATTTTCTCTGCACCAAAAAGCAGTTAATTTAGGCAACGATATAGGGCATTTGCATAATACAGGATAATGAGTAATATTATTCCTTGCTATGAGAGTAGCTTATGATCATGTTGCTTACTCTTGAATTGAGTTGGTAATGAGTATTTTACAAATGGAAGCCAGTATTCAGGTAAATGTTACATTCTAATAAAGGGTACTGAGTGACAGGGGAACATTTCTTTGGTGATGTTTAGTATTCGTGAGCAATGAATATATTGTCATATGTTCCAGTTATTGGGGAGGAGACTTTTATCTGATGTCATAAAACACTATGGTACAATTGTCATTGGAACTACATTTAATACATTGCTTACATTACTTAGTACAGTACATTCAAGGAGCACCTATAGCAATAGCAATAGCACTTAGACTTATATACCGCTTCATAGTGCTTTACAGCCCTCTCTAAGCGGTTTACAGAGTTCAGCATATTGCCCCCAACAATCTGGGTCCTCATTTTACCGACCTCAGAAGGATGGAAGGCTGAGTCAACCTTGAGCTTGGTGAGATTTGAACAGCTGAACTGCTGAACTAGCAGTAGCCTGCAGTGCTGCATTTAACCACTGCGCCACCTTGGCTCTTTTGATGTTTCCTATGTTTAGCAGATTTATTGGTCTTCATCTTTATCAAGCTGTAGATTTCTGGTGTGGAACATCTTTTCATAGAGTGCTTAATATTTTGCAAATTGCTTAAAATATTTTCAGTAAATATTTTTAGGGTATTATTCTCTGGTTTTCTATTGTATTTTATGTTGAATGCTTTAAGAGCCATGATGGCGGAGTGGTTAGAATGAGTGTTGCAGGCTACTTCTACTGACTGCTGGCTGCCGGCAGTTCAATTCTCCCCGGCTCAAGGTTGACTCAGCCTTCCATCCTTGCAAGGTCGGTAAAATGAGGACCCAGATTGTTGGGGGCAATACGCTGGCTTTGTAAAAATGGTACAATATTCAAAGGAAAAATTATTCTTGCTAAATGACACAGGTGGATAGGTGAAACACAAGTGTATAGAAAAAGTGATTGGCACATTCAGAAGAAACCAAAGAATAGATTTCTGTTAGGCATACTTTTTGAGTTACTATATTTTGGCTTTAGGTTCCCTTTTCTTCATGGCAATTCAGGTGGTTTGTTCTGGCATCCAGTTTGCTTTCTTCTCTTTCTTCATTTTTGGCCATTTCTTATCACATTTATTTTAAACAACCCTGTTGAATTCATTCCATAATCCCTCTCGTTCTCTATCAGTGAGATTCACGACTTCAAAATGATTCCTGATGTTCTCCTTGAAAATGCAGGTGATGTCTATGTATTAGAGGAGCCATTTTTATTGTTTAAAGACAGTATTAGCTATGAAAAAAACCATTGCAGTGGCAGTAATTGATGTTTCATTTCCATTTCCTAACCCCGTGGTGGCGAACCTATGGCACGCGTGCCACAGGTGGCACGCGGAGCCATTTCGGCTGGCACGCCACGGGTCCGGCACATTCTACTTCCGGGTTTCTGGCGCGCATGTGCAGAGCTGCTAGAGCTACCCGAAGCAGAAGGAGGAGGGGCGGTTGCGCAGGCTGGGCGGCTCGTGTAACCGCTCCCTCCTCCTTCTGCTGCCAGCCTCATGTTCCTGCTTCTGCCCGGAGTGCCAGGCTTGGAGCAGAAGGAGGAGGGGGCGGTTGCGCGAGCCGCCCAGCCTGCGCAACCGCCCCCTTCTCCTGCTCCAAGCCTCGCACTCCGGGCACCAGCCGGAACGTGAGGCTGGCAGGAGAAGGAGGAGGAAGCGGTTATGCGAGCCGCCCAGCCTGCGCAACCGCCCCCTTCTCCTGCTCCAAGCCTCGCACTCCGGGCACCAGCCGGAACGTGAGACTGGCAGGAGAAGGAGGAGGGAGCGGTTACGCGAGCCGCCCAGCCTGCACAACCGCCCCCTTCTCCTGCTCCAAGCCTCGCACTCCGGGCACCAGCCGGAACGTGAGACTGGCAGGAGAAGGAGGAGGGAGCGGTTACGCGAGCCGCCCAGCCTGCGCAACCGCCCCTCCTCCTTCTCCTGCCAGTCTCACGTTCCGGCTGGTGCCCGGAGTGCGAGGCTTGGAGCAGGAGAAGGGGGCGGTTGCGCAGGCTGCATCCCTGCCATTCTCCCTGCCATTCAAGCGGCCGAAGGAGCCCCGGAGCGCCGACGTTGCCCTCCGTCTCGGTCTCCTGCCGCCACCGCCAGCTGCAGCCTTCCCAGCAGGTGGGCGCGCGTGGAAGGGGTCGCGGAGCAGAGGCGCCCGGCGGTTTAAGGCAAGAGGCGGGCGGGAGATGCGGGCAGGAGCTTGCTTCCGCCGATGCCACTTCTGGCATCCCTGCGCCTCTCGCACCGCTCGCCGGGTGTCTCTGCTCCGCGATCCCTCCCCTGCGCGCCCACCTGCTGGGAAGGCTGCAGCTGGCGGTGGCGGCAGGAGACCAAGAAGGAGGGCAGCTGCAGCCTTCCCAGCAGGTGGGCGCGCAGGGGAGGGATCGCGGAGCAGAGACACCCGGCGAGCGGTGCGAGAGGCGCAGGGATGCCAGAAGTGGCATCGGCGGAAGCAAGCTCCTGCCCGCATCTCCCGCCCGCCTCTTGCCTTAAACCGCCGGGCGCCTCTGCTCCGCGACCCCTTCCACGCGCGCCCACCTGCTGGGAAGGCTGCAGCTGGCGGTGGCGGCAGGAGACCGAGACGGAGGGCAACGTCGGCGCTCCGGGGCTCCTTCGGCCGCTTGAATGGCAGGGAGAATGGCAGGGATGCAGCAGCGGGCGTTTTTGAGCTCCCGCCCGGCTTGGAAGTTTCAGCGGTGGCAGTAGCGCTCTCTCCTTCCCTCCCATGCGCGTTAATCCTGCCGGCGCCTGCCTCGCAGGTGAGCCCTGACCGCCGCCACCGCCTCGCCCGCAGGGCAGCAGCGGCGTGTCCAGCCATGGCGAAGGCGGCGGTGCCGGACGATGCTGGTGCCCGGAGTGCAAGGCTTGGAGCAGGAGAAGGGGGCGGTTGCGCAGGCTGGGCGGCTCGCGTAACCGCTCCCTCCTCCTTCTCCTGCCAGTCTCACGTTCCGGCTGGTGCCCGGAGTGCGAGGCTTGGAGCAGGAGAAGGGGGCGGTTGCGCAGGCTGGGCGGCTCGCATAACCGCTCCCTCCTCCTTCTGCTGTCAGCCTCACGTTCCGGCTTGTGCCCGGAGTGCGAGGCTTGGAGCAGGAGGAGGAGGGGGCGGTTACACGTGCGCAGTAGATGTGCGCATGCGCGGTGCGGGCGCGTGCGTGGTGCAGGCGCGTGCATGTAGGTGTGGGTGCGCATGCGCAGGGGGGGTGCGCATTGCATTTTGGGTAGTGGCACGCGGGAGCGCTGGTGGGTGTGCGCGCGCCTATTTTTGGCACGCCGAGAGAAAAAGGTTCGCCACCGCTGTCCTAACCCATACAATCCAGTTCTACTTTCCTTTTTAATGTTTAAACTTTGGCGTTCCAGACTCTAATCACAAGCAGTACATCCTCCTTGCATTTCCATCAATTTCAAATTGAAGTTATTCATGAAACTCATCCATCTCTTCTTCTTCTAGATTGGCGTTTGGAACATAAGCTTCAATTACCGTCATATTAAAGGGTTGTCCACAAAATTTAATTTATATTATTTGGTCATTGATTGCATTGGAGCCAAGTATTGTTCTTGTTACACCATTTTAAACTATAAAAGTAACTCCATTTCTTTATTTTCATGTCCTCAGTTATAAATATGGTGATTTTCTGACTGAAAGTTTCTGATCTTAATGCATCTTAGTTTGCTGGTGCCAAAATGTTAAATTTTCAGTAGTTTCATTTCATCTTTTATCGTGTTGAACTTTCCTGTGTTCATGCTTCTTGTTTTTTCCTGTTATTATCTTTGCTTCTATAGCTTCTGGGAATATTAGCAAATAGATATCCTAATGGCTTTAATTTATCCACATTGTAAAGAACTTTAATACCCTGGAAGATAGCATGTTGAGTGTTATCTGATTTGAGATACCCATCATTGGGCATTATATTGTGAATCGTTTTATTTTTTCTATCCATGTGGTTTTCTTGGTAGAAATACTGAAGTTGTTTACCATTGCCTTCTCCTATGCAGCATTGCCATTGTCATTAAAATGACTGTCTGCCTCCAGCATCTTTCTATATTGGTGCTGCCCAATATAGATGCCGGCTTGGTTTAGCGGGGCAGCTGGGATGACCTTCACATTTTAGGTGACCCTGCTGGGAATATAAACTATTGTACTATATATACTGTTGGAACATAATCCCAATTTTCTTTGCTCATCATCCCAGGAACACACACATATTCTGCCACAATAAGGCAGCACAGCACAGAAATAGATGGTGGGGGTTAAAGAAGATGTGTCCAGCAGTGTGAATGGAATTAAAAGTGGTGAAATATTTTGGGATGAAATTGAAGTGAGGAAAATCTGTAACTTTAAAATTCAATAGAGCAAGACACCTTTGTTGTTTCTTGAACTTAGAAATGAATGTATAAGGTATATTTATGATTACACTTCAGGTATGTTGGCTTGGGGCATCAATGTGCTGTATTTTTACATTCAGATGGTTCTATCACTTATTTGTAACATTTCTGAGGAAGTGGTTGCTATCCAGGTGCAAAGGGCTCTGAATAAGAGAGATTATGTGGGGTCCTTTTAGTTGGGTTTTAAGCCTAGGCCTGGTATGGAGACTACATTGGTGTTCTTGAAGATTATCTGTAGAGTAAGGTGACCAGACGTCCCGCTTTTGGCGGGACAGACACGCTTTTCAAGCGTGTGTCCCGCGTCCCGCATTCTTTCCAAAAAGTCACGCTTTTTGAAAAGAATGCCCGGACGTCTGGTCACCTTACAGTATGGCCGACTTGCTTTGTGCCCTTTTCCTGGCAACCCACCTCAACTTTATTTCACAGCGTCCTTCCAAGCACGGCCCCCAACCACCCTCGGATCCATGTGACGCTATGAATGAGTCTGGGGAGGGGGCTGGGCGAAGCGCTGCATTCTTGAACAGCAGAAAGCGAGCGAGCAGGAGGAGGGGGTGGGGTAGCCGAGCGAGCGATTGAGCGGAGAGGCTTCTTCCCGGGCTGGGAGGGGAGGCGGGCTTGGAGGGAGGGAACGGCTGGCAGCAGCGCAGCCCTAGGAGACTGAGCTGCTCGTCCACGGCTAAGGGGCGCCGCCATGGAAACCTGACGCGCCCCCCCCACCTCCTTTAGCGTGGCTGCGCCTCCGCCCCTTCTTTCCCAGAGGAAATCACTGGACCTCCACTCCCTCCCCGCCCACCTGCCTCCGTAAAGGACCGTAAGGACACCATCGGGCGAAGAGAGAAGGGGGTGGATAAAGGGTGGGAGGGACCAGCCGGTGGGTCCCCCCCCAGAAGAACATGTGCTGAGCGGCTTCTATCCGTGGCAGGTAATGGGGCTTAGGTATCCTCGGGGATCGCGAAAGACAGACGGAGCATTACGAGCCAGCCAGCCCAAGCCACTGCCGGCTCCCGAAGGGGAGGCGGGAGGCGAGGAAAGGCCTCCCGCCTCCCCACCCACCCACCTGGACGCCGACATTTCTCTTTTGCCCTCTGTGCATGCGCAGCGTTCTGCGCATGCGCAGAGGGCAAAACTCAAATGGCGGTGTCCAGGCGGGCCCGCCCCCCGTCAATGGTGTCCCGCTTAGAAGAAAAAAAATCTGGTCACATGAGGATCAGGAAGTAAAACAGATATATGAAGGAACAGTGGATGACTATGAAAGTCATTGTTAAATGAGTTGATGGGATTTTCAAAAAGAAAGAGGTACTTCCAAAAATAAAAGTCAACACAGGAATCAGTACATGGCTATAGTGTGTGTGTGTGTGTGTGTGCGCGCGCACACACACACACACACACACACTTATGTCTTTATATGACCCTGTCTTTATATTTTTATATTTCTTATATTTTTTTGAACCCTGAAATAAGTGCTTGCCCTTATTTTCGGGGAGGTCTTATTATTTTGGGGTGCGTGGAGCAAGACGGGGCTCCTCTTGCCGTCTTACCTGATTTCCAGCTCTGTCTCCCTAACCTTAACCAGAGGAAATGGTATTTTCAGGGGAGGGCTTATTTTCGGGGGAAGGCTTATTTTCAGGGGAGGGCTTATTTTCGGGGAAACACTATATGTGTGTGTGTGTGTGTGTGTGTATGTATATATATGCTGCTTATTGTGTGTGTATTTTTATATAGTATCTTTAACTTTTGGTTTTCTGTTTTTTACTTTTCGTTCTACATAACATTGCTTACTGAAAGGAAATAAAGTCATGAGTATGTACCTTATTCAGATATGTTAATACATTTGAGAGATGTAACATTTTATTCATGTTCACTGTGATTTATCTATCCTCATTCTAATTTCAAAAGCTGAATAACAAGACAGAAACAATGAAGTTTTTCCTAAATGCAACTTCATGTCCATTGAGGACAGGCTGGGATGTAGCAATGTTCTGAAAAAATTGATTAGTATTTAAAAAATATTTCTAGTCTAGCTTTATGGGTCAATGTCCTGCAACAGCAGCTGTTTAAAAACATAATGATCACAGTTTAGTAAACAAACCCAGAAAGCCTGTAATTAAACAAAAACTGCCAAGTTAAGCTAATTAAAATGGAGAAAACTCAAACAATCCAATAAATTTCTCTGAGAGACTAGAAAAAGAGATTTTCAAGAGAGTTTGCAGTAACAAGCCATTTCAGAGCTGTGGTGTCATTATGCAAAATATCCTGTTGTGTGATGGTTAAATTTGCAGTTTTTACTATGGCAAGTGAGAAATGCCTCTTTACTGATTTGAATGAGTAATTACGGTACCATGGTGTATGTTATTGTACTAATACCAGTCACTTAATGTTTCCAAGTTTACATTGTATAAATTATTGACTGTTAAAGTTGTTGTTTTACTCTTTTAGTGAAACACCCATGAGGACTAGTAACTTTCATAATAAGTGGGGGAAAGCTACATTATGCCCTGAAATAAAACAAGAACCTACATGCTGTTTGCTACCTGCCCCCAGGTTAACCCAATGAGTCAGACAAGCTTTTACTCTATTTGTTTAGCAGGCAAGGCATGGCTTACATGAGATAGATTTCTAACTCACTCTTTCCTGCTTCTGGGTGTTTGCTGCTGTTGAAAGTGATGACCCCCCCCCCATTAAAATATAGTTTTAATGTTGCATCATGTTGGTTATCTGTCTGAATTAAATTAACCATATATTAGCCTGCGATCTCCCTGTTTTAATTAATAATATTTCATGCAGCAGCAGCATCTCTCTCTCTTTTTTTTTTAACGGAAGACAATGCTTTCTCAAGCGCAGCCCTTCTTAGTCTTATCCCTGCCTTATTTCTTCTTGAAAAACATTCAGAGGCTCCGTAAGCAATGAAGAAAGATGTGGGTGGGTTTGGAGGAATGAAAGAAATACTGGGCATACAATTGAGTTTCGTTCTTCTTGTCTTACTCTTTGCCCAGCTGTATATAGTAAGTTAGTAGTACGTGTCTCTTCTTATTCCTATGAAAGTAGACTTTGTTCTCTGGAGACTGCTAATCATGCCCCATGGGGGTGTAATCAGTTATAAGGTATTTAATATGTGCAGGCAGGAACAGGCTGCCTGGCCAGGCTGGCAGATTGCAACACTACAATTATAAAGGGCCCCTTTCCCTAGCTCTGCCCGCCCACCAGTGGCAGGATGAGGGCCATGCCCTGAGATGTTGTAAAACACACAAAGAATAAATGTGGGTGGGAGCAGGTGAGCTGCAGAAACGCCTCCTCTGGCTCTATTGCAGAGGTCTTCAAACTTGGCAACTTTAAGACTTGTGGACTTCAACTCCCAGAATTCTCCAGCTGGCTGGAGAATTCTGGGAATTGAAGTCCACAAGTCTTAAAGTTGCCAAGTTTGGGGACCTCTGGTCTATTGCTTTCCTGATCATCTGAATTCCGGGTGAATTGCAGCCTTCATTGACAAGACAGCCAGGGCTTGTGAATGAGGAAGTGGATTACTGGTAGAAGGGTTTCTCCCTTTTCTTCTGGCTTTTCCCCTCCGTGGTGTGCTTGTAATTGGGGAGAAGGGTTTTGATACGATATGTTGCTTCTGGGTCACTGACCATCCTAACACTTCTTTTCCCCTGCCTTAATTCATGTAAGATGCAAGTGCCATTGTGCTCGTGTTCTGAACCTCTTTCCTTGATAGTCCTCGAATTGTGGGGGGGGGAAGTGTTTTCCAGAGAGGTTGGTGAAAAATGTGACGTAGTTATCTTGGAATACACAAAGTCATGAACTGATTGGTGTTTACCTTGTCAATGTGTTCCAGCCTGCTCCTAACTCTTTACAGCATTCCAGTTTAAGTTTCTTACCTGTAAGAGGAGTTGTGTCATTAATTTCCTACAGGAGGGTCATTTCAAGTCAGTCCTATATTAAATACAAGGGTCTTTGATGAAAAAACAATAGCCCGCAATCAGTATTTCAAACCCACATGCTTAAAAGTAGAACATGTATGAGGAAAATGTAGGGTGGGTGGGTTGCTGTTCAGCTTAATCGGGATTTGTCAGAGAGATAGGCAGTAGCTCTTCCTGAAATAAAGTTTCCTGTTTCAGTAATGCCCTTTTATTGTGTATTATTAGTGCAGCCCACTCACATTATTCTGTGTATTGTGGACAGCTGTTTGTACTTGAAAAAAAAATGGTTACCATTCATTTGTAATGGAGTTATATGGCTTCATGTTCATTGTCTAGCCACTGCTATTATTATATGAAGGGCACTCATGTGTCAAAGTAATACAGTTGGTTTTTCAGTCAAGCTACTTGTCCTCATGAAAAAATAACGAAGGATATCGAAGTGTTCAATTTTATAACTAGGCAAGGAACCAGGGTGTTTGTGGGACCGGCACTCTCTGAGACTATCTGCCTGCTACGTTAGACTGGATAGGGTAGGCACTTTCCGGATCATGTCCTTTAAGTGTTGCCGTCTAGTGAGACCCAGAAACTTTTTCTGTATCAGCCCTTGACTGTGGAGCTCCCTTCCCCCTGGGATCCAGCCTTTTTCGACTTCTGGAAAGCTGTAAAGGGCTGGCTTCTCCCCCAGGCATGGAGATAAGGTAAGTTGTAACTCAAGGATTGTATGGATTGATGGTGCATCAGGCACCTGGTGTTCTTGTTTTCTCCCCCTCTGATTTTTGGTTTTATTGCTGTGAGCTGCCCAGAGGCGTATTTTAAAATATGGGCTATCCTATAAGTCAAATCAATCAAGTCTGAGACACAGTAGAGCCACCCGAAAAGCTTCATAATTGAACTAGAATTTGGAACTTACATTTGGAATAATTTTATATAGAAGGGCAGTGGTGATGAATTAGAGACTTCTCTTGAAACCTGTCTTGATGATGAATACATGAATCAAATACTTATTGTCATAGGCCAGGATAAGGAGAATGGGATACAGACAATTAATAAAAAAAATCAAAACCTAAAGGATAGAAAAAGTATGTATAATAACAAATATACCATCATAGGGAAAGTGAGGTACATAGGATTAAAGAGCATAAAAGATACCTCAAAGTTTAATTAAAAAAAAAGATAAAGTATATGTAAAACCAAAGTCTAAAAAATTGAGGGGGTAGAGTAAAAAAAAGTTAGCATATGGCAAATGAAATTTATCACAACAAAAAGCACTTTTAAATAATGAACTAAATGCTTATTAAGAGTAGTTTATGGACAGGGGTAGATGGATTTTAAGTACTGCTGCACAGAACCTGGCTACATTATATAGCCAGATTAGTATCTGCAAGAATCAAGGAGGTATAGAATTGTTCTGTGTGCCCTGGGATTGATTGATTGATTGTCCTGTGTGCCCTGGGATTGATTGATTGATTGATTGTTGACTGACTGACTGACTGATTGATTGTCCTGTGTGCCCTGGGATTGATTGATTGATTGATTGATTGTTGACTGACTGACTGACTGACTGACTGACTGACTGACTGACTGACTGACTGACTGACTGACTCACTGACTCACTCACTCACTCACTCACTCACTCACTCACTCACTCACTCACTCACTCACTCCCTGCCTTTGTTATATTTACAAATAACTCAAGGCAGCAAACATATCCATCTTTCTCCTCCTATTTTCCCCAGAGCAACAACCCTGTGAGGTGGGTTGGCCTGAGAGAGAATGACTGGACCAAAGTCACCTAGTTGGCTTCCACGGTTAAGACCGAACTTGAACTTACGGTCTCCCATTTTCTAGCCTGGTGACTTAACCACTAGACCAAATTGGCTCTCATGTAATATATATACAGTAATGTGGAGATGACCACAAATGTCTCTGTAGTATAGCATTGAACAAGTACATGCTCTGCTGTTTCTGTGTGTCCATAGTGAAAGGGGCATTGTCTCTACGGGTAGGGAATCTTCCTGTATTGGCCCTAAGGGGAGGGCGTGACATTGTGCCAGAATAAAGGGCCTCCAGTGGTTATGTATTTGAGGTTAGCGAAGTATGTCATGGGGGAGACAGAGTGCTTGAGTTCACTGGCAATAAATGTTGGGGACCTGGCTGGATCCATCTAGCATTCTCTGTGTGCTGTTTAATGAGTGCTTTGGCTTGATTGTATCCTATGATGAGTAAGAGACCTGGAGAGAAGCCCAGGGATGAGATTTTAGTTGCTGCTGCCTTTTTTCCATGTAGACGGAAAATCATCCTTCATAGTTAATGGGGCCCGGCAATGAGGAAAAAATAGTTTTTTTTTTAAAAAAAGCCAATTATTAGCCGTATTCAAGCTAATAATTGAATATGTTACCCACATCCTAACCTCCACATCACCAACACTCTAATCTTCACTGTGTATACATTGTAGCTTATGCCTCCATCTTGTGTGGGTGGATTGAAGAAGAGTATAGACTTCATGCTGTATTGAATATCTGAGATATTTGACTTTGTACTTAACATTTCTGATAGTGATGAGCTATCAGCAGAGGAGGTATTGGATTAGTCTATATCAGTGGTTCCCAAAGTGGGCGGTACCGCCCCCCCCCCGGGGGCGGGGGGAACCCTTAGGGGGACGGTGAGAGGCAAGGGTGGTGACAGGGGGCGGTGAGAGGGGCCAGGGGGGCAGTAGGTGGTTCGCCATGCTTTTGCACTTGAAGCTCCCTCGCGTTCCTCACTCGTGTGTGCAGGGCAGCCCATTCTGAAAGAAAATGCAAGATGTTTTCTTTCAGAATGGGTTGCCCTGCACCCAAGAGCGTGGAATGTGACGGAGTTACAAGTGCTAGGTATGATGCCCATCTCGTGGCCTGCCCAGCCCCCGCACAGCCCCCGCACAACCCCCGCACAGGCTCTGCTCCGCACCGCTCTGCCCCGTCCCACATGACTGGTCACCCCAAACTGCGTCCCACTGCGCGACGGGCATCCTACCTAGCACTTGAAGCTCTCTCTCGTTCCTCACTCTTGTGTGCAGGGCAGCCCATTCTGAAAGAAAACGCAAGATGTTTTCTTTCAGAATGGGCTGCTCTGCACCCAAGAGTGTGGAATGCAAAGGAGTTACAAGTTCTAGGTACAGTGTTTCCCAACCTTGGCAAGTTGAAGATGTCTGGACTTCAACTCCCAGAATTCCCCAGCCAGCGAATGCTGGCTGGGGAATTCTGGGAGTTGAAGTCCAGACATCTTCAACTTGCCAAGGTTGGGAAACACTGGCTAGGTATGATGCCTGTCTCGCGGCCCGCCCAGCCCCCACCCAGCCCCTGCCCAGGCTCCGCTCCACTCCGCACGACTGGTCACCCCAAACTGCGTCCCACCGTGTGACGGGCGTCCTACTTAGCACTTGAAGCTCACTCTCATACCTCGCTTTCCTGTGCAGGGCAGCCCATTCTGAAAGAAAATGCGAGATGTTTTCTTTCAGAATGGGCTGCCCTGCACCCAAGAGCGTGGAATGTGACGGAGTTACAAGGGCTAGGTACTGAGCGCAGCACAGCGACGAGGGAAGCCGACGATTCCCGAAGTTGCTCGGGCGAGCGCTTGCAGACCCGCGGGAAGGCCCCGCCGCAGAACCTGCGCGTGCGTGGATTTTCCCGCCCGGCGTCCCTGTCACCTAGCAACCCGGCACGCGCAATTCAGCGGGCTCCCCTCTGGCATGGTGCACCCGCGGATCTCAGCCCAGCTGCCCCCCGACATCGACCCCACCAAGGGGGTCAATGTGGCCTTCGGCTGCCGAGGCCTCCCCAAGCTCAATGAAGAGCTGCAGCACCCCGAGCTGCTGACGTGGCAGCCGGCCTTGATAGCGCTCTGCGACCTGGTGCACGACCAGGAGAACGCTTACCAAGCCATCGGCCTGCTTGAGCGGCGGCCTGGCCATGGCTGGCGGGAGGGAAGGGAAGGGAGGGAAGAAGGAAAGAAAAAGGAAAGAAAGAAAGAGAGAGGGAGGAAGGAAGGAAGACAGAAAGAAAGAAAGAAAGAAAGAAAGAAAGAAAGAAAGAAAGAAAGAAAGAAAGAAAGAAAGAAAGAAAGAAAGAAAGAAAGAAGAGAAAGAACGATGGTAGGAAGGAAGGAAGATAGACAGAAAAAGAAAGGAGGGAGGGAAGGGAGGTAAGAAGGAAAGAAAAAGGAAAGAAAGAAAGAGGGAGGAAGGAAGGAAGACAGAAAGAAAGAGAAAGGAAAGATGGTAGGAAGAAAGGAAGATAGACAGAAAAAGAAAAGAGGGAGGGAATAAGGGAAGAAAAAGGAAAGAAAGGGAGGGAGGAAGAAAGAAAGAAAGAAAGAAAGATGGTAGGAAGGAAGGAAGACAGACAGAAAGAAAAGATGGTAGGAAGGAAGGAAGACAGACAGAAAGAAAGAAAAGAAAGAAAGAAAGATGGTAGGAAGAAAGACAGAAAGAAAAAGAAAGAAAGAAGGGGGACGGTAGAGAAGAAAGAAAGAACGAAAGAAAGACTTATGACCACAATTGAGCCTAACATTTTGGTTGCTAAGCAAGAGCGTTGTTAAGTGAGTTTCACCACACTTTACAAGTTGGCCACGTCCACCCAGTCACCTGACCACTAAGTCACGCCCACCTGAGGGGGTGGGGTGGGGGCGGTGAGGATGAGTTTGTAGCACCAAGGGGGCGGTGGACTGAAAAAGTTTGGGAACCACTGGTCTATATTGACTTGAAGTTGTCTGTTTATATAGTAGGCAGTTGAAGTAGAGAAGAGAGTAGATATCAGACATGGTGGAAGAAGGACATGAGTGCAATTCCTAAGAATAAAATATATATATATATACCGATGGCTTACTGGATTTCTCTTTGTGAATTAAGTCAATAACAAAACTTGTGAACAAAACCTGTGTTTGGGTGGAGGAAGAGAACTTCCTTCATATTCCACAAAACAAAACTGTCCTTGGCTCAAAATGTTAAATTCCTAGGTATATTTTTGTTTCTTCAACATCTTTTTTTTAAAATTATCCTTTCATCCTCTTTATTTTATGCCAAAGCAGATGTTGGTAGCTCCTGTGCTTTCCCCAGTGCTTGATTGAGGAAGTGGTGGACTTCTGTAGCTGGTATATTTCAAGGTGGTATGGAGGACACGTGGGCTTGGCTGCTTGTTTTTGTTCTGTGCCTTTTGTGGAATGCAGTGTGTTTGCCTTTCTTGGCCTGTGGTTTAAGCCTGCATTCCTGTGTATAGAGTCAGCATGGCGGCAGGCGGCGTGCTGTTCATGCCCTACAGCTACATGGTTTCAGCTACACATCAAAGGTGTGTTCAGTGCGTAGCTTGTGCCATTCCTGGCCACACCTGGTGGCCTGCAGGCACGCAAGTAGGAGGGCTCAGAGATGCAATTGCAGACTACGATGTTTAAAACTCTGGGCTTCTCCATACTTGTGAAATCAGAGGAGTTGAATTTATGTTAAACAACCAAAACAGGTCAAACTCGGCAGGAAGAAAGTGTCTCTCTAAAGGCCAGCCCAATGAGCAATATCACCTAACTACCTCTAGAGCAAAAAGAAATAGTGTTTCTTTAATAGACTAAGATCATTTAAGGAGACTTTTCTTCCATGCATCTGTCATATTATTAGTCAGGTGCCTCCTGATGGGTTATCTGCTACATTTCTCAAACGGTACCCTGTGCAAAATGATGTTGAAATAGGCTGCATTCTGACAGTAGGAATATTTTGCATATCAAGAGAATGACATAATTCCTTGCTTCAGATGTTTGGGTCTTGTTAGGCTGCATAATAGAAGAAGATCATGACAGCCAATGGAGCTGTTTGGGGAATGGGAGAGGGGGTTGTCTTTTCCTGAAATGTTATTCTCAGATAAGTTTCTTTCATTATATTTTTGTTTTAATAGATTGATATACCAATCATGATTTACTGTACTTAAAATCAAATACATTAGCTAAAATTAAACACATGTATTTTAACATTTTGGAAGTGCTTGCTTTTCTGAAAAGGTGGCCACTGTCTTCTCTTAACAAGGGCCTTCTTGTATTTGGTATAGAATGGTAGACCACATAACTGTGATCAAGATTCATATCTGTGTCAAGATTCACAGGGACTGTAACCTAACCATTTCTACTAACATCCACCAGTTAATTGCGCCACAGGTTAATTTAAAGTGATGGGAGTTAGGATCATTGTGCAATATAAATAGCTTGTGTAGGATTATAATGTAATTTGATATAATAAATATTTTTGAAGCTGTATCTAGAATTGTGTGTAAGATGCCTGCTGGTTAATACCCAAAATGAGTGGATCCAGGGTTTCTACTGTATATACTTGTAGATTATCTGTGTTTTAATGGTATCTGTGTGTTCTCTATTCTCCTTGACACTCTCTGTATTGCTTGGGATGATGATAAATTATGCAGAAATTCATGAAACCATCTTTTTAGGTTGATTTATTAATAATGAGTGGCTAAGGGCTTGATCTATTTAAAACTGCCTTCATACCTTTGAATCCATGTGACAATAGCATTGCTTTTTTGCTAGTACTAAAGCACCCTCTCCTGGGGAAAAATTAATACGACATATCTATTTCATTGCCAGCACAAATGGGTTAACATGGGATCACACTACATATTATGGGCAGTTTTGTGTGCTTCTGTGTCTTTAAAAATGCTGCAAAATAACCATTGAAGCTGCCATCAGGCCATATAGCACTTCCAGCTCATTATAGATAAACAATCATCTTTTTTTCTGTTAAGGACGTTTACTATCTTCTGTTTCTTATTGCTGCCTCAAATACAACTTTTAAGTTTAAAGAATACCGTATATACTCGAGTATAAGCCGAGTTTTTCAGCCCACTTTTTGGGCTGAAAAAAGCCACCTCGGCTTATACTCGAGTCAGTGAAATTGGCCAAAGCGCGCGATCCTTAGAATTCACTGAACGGGCTGGCACAACCGGGCTGGGGTGTCCCCGGCGTGGGGGAACCGGTCCTTGTCTCCACGTGCTGCGGGGATCAGCGGGGAAGAGGCGCGATCGGGCGCCCGCGGGCGCCGGGCGAGAACCAGCCTCCGGGGCGGCGGCATGAACGAGGGCGAGGCGGAGGGTCCTCCGCGGCCAGCCCTTTGCAAGGAGATGTGCCCGGCGGGGGAGTTCTGCCGGCGGCGGCGGCAGAAGTGGCTGCACCGGCTGGAGCTGGACCCGGATCGCCAGCCGGCCCTTTGCAAGGAGATGTTGCCGGTGGGGGAGTTCTGCCGGCGGCGGCGGCAGAAGCGGCTGCACCGGCTGGAGCTGGACTCTGCGCGGGCAGTGAAGGAGTTCTCCCGCCCGGCGGCCGGCCAGGCTCCCCCGCCGCCTTGCGACCTCCGCCCGCCGGCGGTGCTGCTGGCCACGGTGCATCACCTGCTGGGCCGGTCGGTGGCCGAAGCCAGCGAGGTCTCCCCGGCCGAGCGCTGCGCCTTCGTGGCCGACCGGCTGTGCGCAATCCGGCTGGATCTGGCTCTGCAACGCCCACCCGCCGCGCCTTGCGCCGCCCTGCTGAAGCGCGCCTTGCTTTACCTGCTGCACGCCGGAGCCCGGCTCTGCAACCAGGCGCCCGCGCGCTTCGGCGCCCACCTACACGACGGGCAGCTCCGCGAGACCTTCGCCGCCCTGCGCCGTGCCTACCGCCGCCCCGACGCGCATCCTGCCCAGCCGCGCTTCCAGGCGCTCTAGCACACATTCAGTGTCATCACAGCACAGTAAAAGCCTAGATCACATACTGTTCTCAACCATCTCTAGCAAGTATTTGGGCTATATAAAACAGGATAATTAAACTAGTTTGTCTAATGAAGTCTAAAAATAAACAAGATCGGGTATCCCTATTTTTTCTAATAACGAAAAGTATACTCTTATCAATAGTGATTGACGGATCTGTCATAGTGTTAGAGTCTTTCTCATTCTCTTTTTAAAGGTCATAGTTACGCTTTACGCATAATAAAAATGACTGAAGAGAGATAAACTTTCTTGATATTCCTTTCTGCATTTTGTTCAACTCTTTCCTATGTCAACAATAAAGTCAAAATACAGCTCTGAACACATCTAATTGTCTTCTGAAATCCATCATAATAAAACAAATAGCTAGAGGTCTAAAACATTTTTAAAAAACACTTAATAAAATAGAATCCATCCATCTTCAAATTCTGTTTTAAATATTTAATAGTCAGGACAGAGTTTGGTTACTTACTTTACAACAATGATTTATGAAAACACCTTTTTTTCTGTACAGAAAAACAAACACAGTAGATACCCAAATGACTGTTACATAAAAAGGAATTATAGGACAATAAAATCACAATGCCTTTTTTTGGAAAAACATAATTGGGAACCTTGGTGAAATCACTTCTAAAACAATTCACACCTCTATTCTATCAAATCAAAATATCACAGGATGCTCATATAGGATAACATGGTCTGAAATGGACCAACACAATTTTGTCACAATCGGCCATTTTACTTGTAGCTTAAAACCAGCAGCTATGTTCCTCTGCTATTCTGACTTAAACAACATGTTCTCATGTTTGAACTCTTCCTGCTCTACCACCTGGGTGAGCCGCGGGGGTCGTAGTCCTGGGATTTGGGTGGGTGGGTGGGTGGGGGCAGTATTAATTTAATTTAATTTAAATTAATTTCATTTAATTTCATTTAAATTAATTTCATCTAATTTCATTTAATTTAATTAAAAGTTCTTCTAAGACGCCCAATCCCGTAGGACTATTGTTTTTATTGACCCTCTTTTCCACTTACAGAGCTAGTTTACTGTTTTTCTTTGAAATAAATATTCAAAAACATTATTGGTATCTATTTTTATTTTTGAAATTTACCGGTAGCTGCTGCATTTCCCACCCTAGGCTTATACTCGAGTCAATAACTTTTCCAGTTTTTTGTGGTAAAATTAGGTGCCTCGGCTTATATTCGGGTCGGCCTATACTCGAGTATATATGGTAGTTGGAAATAGGCAGGCAGCTGCCTGCAATTTAAGTGGATTTTCATCTGTTTAGCATAGCTGGTCTTCACTAGCTCAAAAAAATTAGTTATCATTATCATAGTTCGATTTTTGTCATGTGCTATATTGTAAAGTCAAGTTCTATAGCTAGTGTAAGTATTGGAATTAGAGTGGTAAGTGCCATTATCGCATCTTGCCTTATAAAATATGTCCAGAATTCACAGGACTGTCTTGTACTGCCTTATGTCAACTTTGTGCCGACATATACCGTATGTAATCTATTTCTTTTTTCTTCTCCTAGGCTATGAGTTCTCTGTGTGAAGACTGCTATTAAAACCAGTAAGTATAGGCTAATTTACTTACTCAACAATCTCAGTGAATATTAAATTTATCTGGTTGCGGTTTTTGTATGTTGTGCAGCATTATTACTGTCAAAATTGTCTCTTAAGAAAATTTGTCAGGAGTAGAGAACCATTTACCTAGTTTTCACATAACTGTAAAGAGAGTTTGTTTTGCCAAATTGTGTTAAAACAAATACATGACTAAAACTTTGAGGTAGATTTGGGATTTAAGCCATTTTGGGGATTTACTACTGATAGAGCAGTGTTTCTCAATCTTGGCAACTTTTAAGATACGTGAATATCAACTCCCAGAATTCCCCAGCCAGCATGCAGTCAGATGAAAGAAAATGGAATCATGAATTGCATGGTTTTTCGCTCTGTAGACTGGGAATTGAATTTTTGAGGGTTCCTTGCTCTATCATAGTTTTTCTCAACCTTAGCAACTTTAAGGTATGTGGACTTCAACTGATACTTGTCAGCTTACTTTATAGGAATATCTTATGTTTTGAAAAAAAAACTGTAAATAAGTTGAACTTTTGCTTCTCAAGCTGGCCATAATTAAATTGGGTAACATCTTTTATAAACTTTTGCTGTAAAGATCGCCTCTGTTTGTAACCAGTTAGCCGGCTGTATAACTTCCTGTTGTTGCATGTTCCCCCCCCCCCCCTAGTTCTGCAGCAACACGATGAACCTTTTTTTGGAGGCACATGTTTTTGGAAACAGAGTGCATGTGCTTGTGCATATATTCTTAGCATTTATAAAGGACTTCAGGATGGAGAGTGCTGACGAAATCTTAAACAATAATTCTTAGGGAAATAAAATGCTTCTTAGAAATGGGAAGAGCCAAAGATGGGACACACAAGAGCTGCCCAGAGTCACTTTCAGTGGGAAGATGGGCAGCATATAAATTTAACAAATAAATAAACACAGTCAGTTCAGAAATGCTTTTAAAAGAATCGTCATTTGCAAGCAGCTTTGTATAGTTTCTTTTAAACGATAAATTTAATAACTATTCAATAAGATTTAGGAAATTTCTATTTGTTTATTCTTTTTTTAATAGTCTCGTCTCTTTAGCTAGGCTCCCCTAGGTAACTAATTATTTAAATGTTGTGTAATGATTATTAAATATTCTGAAATGTTATCATAATTCCCAGAAAGCAGTCTAATGGGGGTTAAATATAGAAGAGAGGAAAATCTATACAGTAGACCTCAGTACAACTATATTATCTATTTGCAGCATGTAGCTAGGAGTATGAAAAAAGCTAAAAGCAATTAAAGTAGTTCTTAAAATTTTATTTTTAATCTGAAGTTTAAACTATATACTAAACTATATACTAAAATTTACATTATATTTTGAGAAGGCAGCCCTCTTTAAAGTATTAACTGTGTCTTCTGTAAACTTTAGCCTGAACTAATGCAATTATTTGTGCAATCAATTGCAATTTTAAGCTTTATAAACTTGTTTTGAAATACATTCATGTGGCAAGAATTAGTAGCCCCATTCTGAAAGTCTCTGCTCATTTTATTGCAAATCAAGTTGAATTGCCATGATTGTTGCCAGAATCATGAGGTAGTAAACTGATGAAAATATTTGCATAATTGTTATTTATTTATTATAGATGTCCCACTCTAAAAGATTCTAGGCAGCTTATAACATCCTACGGATAGGATAGGATAGGATAGGATAGAATAGAATAGAATAGAATAGAATAGAATAGAATAGAATAGAATAGAATAGAATAGAATAGAATAGAATAGAATAGGTTTATTGGCCAAGTGTGATTGGACACACAAGGAATTTGTCTTTGGTGCATATGCTCTCAGTGTACATAAATATAGCTTAAAACAATTAAAAACATAACCACTAAAATTTATTCAAGGGAAATAGGCTATAAAAGGAAGCTAAGATTCTTGCCAGTAGCATGGTCATCAAGCTTCAGGTCTACCTGGAATTTTTTTTTAAATTGGATGATAATTTCAGAGTTCCAATAATACCCTGTCGAATTGTAGCTTGCGGGTTCTGTTTAGTTCTCCATAGTGGGTGGAGCTAACATCCAAGAATGGGATTCTGGTGGTTTCCCCCTCCTACTGGGCCTCAAGAGCTCTGTGCTCCGACCTCTTCCTAGCGACCGGCTACCTGTGAGGCATTGCGGTTCTGGCCACGGAGTTTGCACGCTCCCGGAGCATTGCGCTGTGCAGCTGATTGCTGGCTAGCCTGCACTTGCTGTCAGAGCTCCGTATACCCTGGGTTCACCTGACCTCTTGTCACAGGAGTCTCGCGCTTGAGTGACCAACGGCCAGAGGAGTCTAGCGCTCCATTTTACCGCCTCGACAAGGGCAAGACAGCAAGGAACTGTGACGTGGCCGCAGGAGCTATCGTGCTCGAGCAGTTTGTTACTAGTTCAATCCTAGTATTCTATCCTATAGAGACAAGGAACATAACCAGCCCTCCTCTGACTCTTTTGCCCAGACCAAGGTCTCCAGGGCCACCCAGTGGGACGAATCCTATAGAGACAAGGCGTTTGAAAAGATTTGCGCCACATTGGGCCGCTGCCATTTGGCAGGCCCTTCTGGCCACCAGACTGACCCTGGTCTACTGAACAAAGACTGCTTGGCCTTTAGCACGCTGAGGTGGCATTACTAGACCAGTTCCTTCCGGCACAGGAGTCTCCTGGCCCCGTCAGCCGGCATTCGGCACTCTTCAAAACGTGTAGTCTTGCTAACAAGCGGTTGACTGCCTCGCTGTAGATAATTCCCGGACATTCACAGATCCGAAGCAAGCACTCATCTGCTCTATTTCAGCTGTTTGGCGTTGCGACAGCAGTGGCCATTTTGTTTTCGTTGGCCACATTGCCGAGGAGGTGGCCATTTTGCCTTAGCAGAGGCCACTTTGTGGGGGCGGTGGCCATTTTGTGCTTAACCTCAGCATCTTCTGATGCTGTTTTCCCACCCTTATTTGAACTACAAAGATGGCGGACGACATTGGGCCTTGCAAGCCTTCCAGGTCCCACTCTGGCAAACGGCAGGCAAAGGATCTTAATTCTTTGGCCGAAGAGGTTGAACCGGGCCATTCCCGGTCCTCTTCCCGCAAGGAGAAGGAACATAACCAGCCCTCCTCTGACTCTTTTGCCCAGACCAAGGTCTCCAGGGCCACCCAGCGGGACGAATCCTATAGAGACAAGGCGTTTGAAAAGATTTGCGCCACATTGGGCCGCTGCCATTTGGCAGGCCCTTCTGGCCACCAGACTGACCCTGGTCTACTGAACAAAGACTGCTTGGCCTTTAGCACGCTGAGGTGGCATTACTAGACCAATCTGAGGTCATGTCTCTGGACAATCCCGACCTCATTATTCAAGACACTGATCTTTGGGTCCCAGTGGAGCATCAACCTCGGCTGGGGCCATATTGGGCTCCGGGCAGGTCTCAACCTTCCGCAACCTTTACTCTGACAGCTGCTGGGCTAAGAGCCGCTTCCCCTGACGGCACCAGACCCATCCAATATGCAGTGCATCATAAATGAAGCCATCAGGCAGGGCATTGAGGCGGGAATGAAACAGTTGGGCTGGCCTGTCACTTCTTATACAGGGTTAGCCAGGCCATCTGCTCACGCCTCTATCTCAGCGGCTGACGACCGCTGGGGGTGGTCTTACAACAGATATTCCCCTGATCGCTCTGTGGGGTCTTGCTCAGAGGTGTCCATGGAAGAGGGACAGTTGGATCTGGACCTCTCAGATGTTGAGGGTATCACTCCAGACCCACCAACCTCATCAGTCTTGTTTCATCCAGGGCTTTTTAAGTCGCTTTTGTTCAAAGCGAAAAACACTGCCAATTTAGGGTCTTCTTCAGTATCATACAATGAGCTTTCGGGCTCCAAAGACCTTCTATTTGAGGAAACCACTGCTGAAACCGAAGTTCTTCCGGCACCCCCACTTTTTGTGGAGGCGGTTTTGTGTCAGTGGAATTCGACAGGACCTGTTCCATCATCGGCGGACAGACGATATTATAATATAGCGACTGAACTTGAGTAACATCTCCAGACTCCCTCTGTTGATGCCCCAGTCTCGGCCTTATATTCCACAACCAACATGCCGGGTGAACCTGACGAACTGCTGCGGCCGGAGGACAGGCAGCCGGAGCAGGTGCTCAAAAAGGCTCACCAGGCGGCGGCCTGGGCGATTCGGGTGTCCACTTCCTTTTACTTTATCTCCCGCACTTTGTTGAAGTGGCTGAGACAACTCCAGGAGCGTATTCCTGCTTCCGACCTCAGGGCTCATCAAGATCTCAATAAGTTGCTCGCCGCTGCCCAGTTTTCTGCTGGTGCTACTCTACAGTCAGCTAGATTTGCTGCCAGGGCCATGGGCTCCTCTGTGGTAGCGATACGATGCATTGGTTGAGGGGTTGGCAGGCAGACACGCGCCATAAATGGTGTCTGGCATTTGGACCTTACAAGGGCCAGCAGTTGTTTGGGGAAGCCTTGGACCCCATCTTAATTGAGTCCCGGGATAAATGAAAGATCCTGCCAACCAATGTTCCCTGTAATAGCTGAAAACGGCGCGCGGCGTTCTGTTTTCATCTGCGCGGCCGCGCAGGCGCGCAGCCTCTCCCATTAGAAAATGCCGGGCGGAAGTTAGAAACTTCCGCGTGGCGTTCTTTCATCACGTATGCAGCTGCGCGCCTTAGAGGGAACAGTGCTGCCAACCTTCTCCCGGAAGAGTTCCTTTCACCCTGCTTCCTACTCTAGGCGTCCCTTTCGGGCCTCCGATCAAGGGTCTGGCTACACTCGGCCTCCGGGTCAGTATGGGTCCAGGCAACGACAGATCCAGGACAGGGCTGGCAGAGGCAGGCAATACAGGTGGGCATTTTGAGGTGGCGGAGGTCACCCCTTTGGTGTGCTAAGTGAATCCATGTCTGATCCTCCCATAGGCGGTCGGTTGGCTCTTTTCGCCAGCAGGTGGGAGGAAATTACTACCGACGTGTGGGTCAGGGAGACTATATCATCTGGGCTCTGCCTAGAATTCCTCTCCACCCCCCTGAGATTTTTTATCAGATGCCCTCTGTCACACAATCCAGATAAACAGGTCCTCATGATGGCAGCCATCCAGCACCTGCTGGACATTTGAGCCATCCAGCAGGTGCCTGAGGACCAGCTAGGGCAGGGGTTTTACTCCATTTTGTTTATAGTCCCAAAATCCTCGGGCGGGTGGAGAACTATTCTTGACCTAAAACGATTAAATAAATATATAATTTATAAAATATTCAAAATGCACTCTCTTCAAACTATCTTGAGTAGCATTCAAAAGGCGGACCTCCTCACCTCGATCGACCTCACTGAGGCCTACCTGCACACCCGCCTTCCTACCGCAAATTTTTACAGTTTTGTTATTCAGGTTCTCATTATGAGTATAGGGCCCTCCCATTTGGCCTCTCCTCAGCGCTGAGGGTCTTCATCAAGGTGCAAGCTGTAGTGGCTGCCCACCTTAGAGCCATACCTGTGCGTGTCCAATGTTACCTGGATGATATCTTAATCCAGTCTTCATCCAGGCACCAGGCGGTGCAAGACATCCAGGTAACGATTAACACCCTTAGACACCACGGGTTTTCAATTAACTTTGAAATGAGTCATCTTTCCCCAGTCACTCACCTGACCCATCTAGGAGCCATTGTGGATTCTCTGGAATGCAGGGTGTACCTTTTCCAGGAGCGACAGGACAGTATTTCAGAGTTAGCACATCAGGTCCTGCAGCAGCACAGGGTTCCCCTGAAACTGCTTTCCACGCTCCTGGGTAAAATGATTTCCAGCATCAATATTACTCCTTGGGCACACCTGCATTCCAGGGAATTGCAATGGTTTATTTTGCCATTCCAGAGGTTGGGACGCAGCACATTGGCGACCAAGGTCCTGGTGCCTTCGAATGTCCATCGATCTCACCGTTGGTGGATATCGCCTGCCATCCGAAAGGCAGCTTCTTCCAGAAGCCATGCAGACTTGTCATCACAACGGACGCCAGCCTGTATGTTGGGGGGCTCATACCTAGTCGGCCATGGCCCAGGGCAGATGGACTCCAAAAGAATTGAAGTTCAATATAAACAGGCTGGAGTTACGCACCATCTATCTGGCGCTCAAACAGTTTCGACATCTGGCTGCCGGACAGCATGTACTAGTTCTTACAGACAACGTGGCTGCAAAAGCCCATATAAATCGGCAGGGGGGACCATGTCCCAGCAACTCATGAGGGAGGCCAGAACCCTGGGTCTTTGGGCAGAACACAACCTACTGTCTTTATCAGCGGGCCACATCTCCGGGGGGTCCAATGTGACAGCGGACTGGCTCAGTCGGAAAATGATAGATCAGGCAGAGTGGAGTCTCCATCCCTCCATCTTCAAGGCCTTGACAAGCCGGTTCAGCTTACCTGTGGCAGATCTCTTTGCCACCACTGTTCCCTCTAAGGTGCGCGGCCGTGCGACCACGCACATAATGAGAGAACTCCACGCGGAAGTTTCTAACTTCCGTGCATCATTTTTTAATGGCAAAGGCTGTGCACCTGCGCGGCCGCGCAGATGAAAAAAGAATGCCACGCGGCAGTTTCTAACTGCTGCGCGCCGTTTTCTGATATTACAGGGAACATTATTTGCCACCCCGGAGAATGCCCAACTGCCCAGATTCTATACAATGTTCAAGACCCAGGGCGCAGAGGGGACAGATGCTTCCTGTTGTGACTGGCCATCCAGCCTCCTGTATGCAGTCCCCCCTCTGCCTCTCTTCCCCAAGGTCATTAGGAAGATCCTGGAGGAGAGGGTGCAGAAGTGCTGCTCCTGGCTCCTCACTGGCACAGGAGGGCCTGGTTTGCGGACCTGAAATCTCTGTCAGTTTGCCAGCCCTGGTGGATTCCACAGACAGAGTCGTCACTCAGCCAGGGGTCGTTGATCCACCCGAACCCCCAGTGGTACCAACTGACCGCCTGGCGCTTGAGCGGTGCACTCTGAAGCGCCGCGCTATGTCTGACAGTGTCATCAGGACCCTCCAGGCATCCAGGAGGCCTTCCACCGAACGAATTTATTCTGCCACCTGGAAAGCCTTTTGCTCCTGGTGTTCCAAAGAGGGCTGTTCTCCTGTAGATTTGACTATGGTGAAGTTACTGGAATTCTTACAACTGGGGCTGAACAAGGGGCTATCGCCCAACACGATCAGAAGGCAGGTGGCGGCTTTATCCTCTGTGTTGTCTTGTGGCTCTCTAGAGTCTCTGTCGCAGCACCCCACGATACGCAGGTTTTTAAAAGAGGCTACTAACCTGTGCCCGCCTGTGGTTCACAGGTACCCCACCTGGGACCTTACTAAGGTGCTCACTTCCCTAACGGGGGTACCATACAAGCCTTTGAGATCATCTTCTCTTTGCCTCCTTACTTGTAAGGCGGCGTTCTTGGTGGCGATCACCTCCGCCAGAAGAATTTCTGAGCTCGCAGCCCTGTCAGAGAGGCAATACCTCTGCATTTTCCATGCCAACAGAGTGATCCTACGCCTGGACCCTACATTTGTGCCCAAGATAAATTCCTGGTTTCACAGGGCTCAGGAGCTTGTCCTCCCTAATTTCTGTCCCAACCCCTCCCACGCCTTAGTGAGACAGTGGCACACCCTTGATGTTAGGCGGGCCCTCAAGATATTCATTAAGTGTACATCCACACTGCGCAGGACAGAGGCTCTTTTTGTCTCCTTCCAATCCTATTCTTTTGGCCAGAAAGTGTCCTCTTCCACTGTTGGAAGATGGTTGCATAGCACCATAGCGAGAGCTTACGACCTCCAGTCATTACCAAGGCTGGGCTGTGTGACGGCGCACTCAACACACAGTGCGGCAACGGCGGCGGCGTGGTCCACACAAGCATCCATAGAGGAGATCTGCAGGGCGGCCACTTGGGCCTCACCAACGCCTTTTATCCACCACTACAAAATTGACATTTTTGCATCGGCGGATTTTGGTCCCGAGTTTTCAAAGAGTACATTCGCAGACTGAGAATGCCAACCAGACTTAACCCTCCCAATGGACAGACTGCTTTGGTATGTCCCATTCTTGGATGTTAGCTCCACCTACTATGGAGAAGGGGCGTTGGTCTTACCTGATACGCCTCTTCTCGTAGGGTAGAGCTAACATCCAATCCCACCCAAAGTCAGTCTGGTCTGCGTTCCGGGACATCAAATTGTGATCTTTTATTTTATGAGTGAACCTTGGGAGAACACATGCTGAGTCTGTCCATCGGTCTTCGCCAAAGAGAGGGAAATAGAGCCAGAGGCTGAGATCTACAATTTGACAGATTCAGTCCTCATTGGCTGAATGGACGGTGTCATCCCATTCTTGGATGTTAGCTTCACCCTACGAGAAGAGGCTTATCAGGTAAGACCAACGCCCCTTCTCCTTAGAAAATGTGAATTAGAGTAGTTCTAATTCCTGCAAGTTATTATAATTCTTTGTGTGTCAGGCTGATTAGTAACTCACACAGAATTTCATTTCTCAAGTTTCAGGAGCCTACAGCCAGATGCTGTTGGATGCAGTTAGGAGACTACTTTCGAAGTCATGTGGACAAACATGTTTGGACAGGACATTACTTTAGGTCTGTAAATATCTTTATTTTATGAGAGGCCTATTCAGGGATTTTATAACTTTTTGTACTGATCTTACAATTGTGGCCCCAAAGCTTTATTTTGGATGGGATTGGTGAAGGTAGAACTAAAGCAAAAAATTGTTTAGTATAACAAGCAAGATCAGTTCAATCAAATGATAGATAAGTAAATTCCAGGAAGTTGATGAGCGTTTATTACTTCAGCTCTCAGTAAACATAGATCAGATCTTTGTGGTACAGTAGAGCAATTTAAAGGGATTAATACAAAACTTTTTAAAAGTTAATAAGTATCAAAGGTTGCTAGTGAATAGGGTCTTTGAGGTTTTTTATTGTTGTTCTTGTTGATTTAAATCCAGTAACTTGAGAATCCTTTGCCAAGTGAGAAAGATTTGGAATTACTTAACAAATATATTTTCTTACTGTTATAATTTTATATATGATGATGATGATAGATAGATAGATAGATAGATAGATAGATAGATAGATAGATAGATAGATAGATAGATAGATAGATAGATGATAGATAGATCAATAGATAGATGATAGATAGATAGATAGATAGATAGATAGATAGATAGATAGATAGATAGATAGATAGATAGATAGATGATCGATCAATCGATTACACACATTTTATATATGCATAACTTCCAGCATTTGTTGCTATATAATCCAGAAAGAAAGAAAAGAGTTATGCAGGGCTTGATCATTGGAAATAATAACATCCTCCCTTGGGCTTCAAGGAATCCTTTTCAGGAATCCAAACTTCATCCCTTATCTTTAATAACACTACCCTAAGCAAGGTATTTACAAACACATTAAAACTGATTGCAGAGAAATTCAACAAACGAATAAGGCAACAGTGTTACAGGGAAACACCAGCACTAGAGAAGAAACTTAACACAATTCCATGTTGTAAACTATTTGGGAAAATAGCAGGTCCTTTACCAGGCACTGAAATGACAGATAAAACCAGAGAAGCACTAGCAGAAAGCTCTTTCTGTGATTGCTTATTCCCTAAACCCAGAAGGGGAAAGCATCCCCCAAAGGGCCTCCGATTAAAATTTTTAAAAATTGTTTAATTTTATATATGTGTACTTACAGTAACAGTAAAAAAAAAAAGAGATAAGTTGTTCTACATGGACACTTCCGTGTTTCTTATGGGAAGCGATGCAAAGATGCTCCTTTTCTGTTTATCGAAGGTCTGCCTACATTAGAAGGGTTTTTTATAATCCCCCAAAATGTTGCTTTGAGGCTATTGAATCATATGTTGACAAAAGTAGTAACTTTTTTCCCATTAATGCTGTTCTCTCAGTGCAATTCCTTAACGGAACAGTTCACCTCATAGTATTTCCAACATGTAGCAGTTTTTATATATGCTGCTCTTAGCATAAAACACACTAGGTTCATACACATTATGAAATTGTTAAAACATCAAGGGGTGGCGACAATGCTGCAATTCCCTGAACATCCTGGCCTATAATGCCTGAGATTATATTCTGTACTTAATCCCCAGATTGCTATATTTCAGGACATTTAAGCCACATATGTAAATATAAATCCCCTCTCCAGTTCAGGAGAGACATGATAGAATGTATAGTGTAATAGTGGAGGTGATATCATTGACTAATATTTTTGATTGCATAATTGTTCCTGTTTTTTTAATTTGGATTTATAAGGAAGGGTGTAGAACCATCTATTTTTCCTAAAATGAATTTAAATGTCCCTGCCCTAATTTATTTCCCATATGCTTTTAGATTAGATACTATTCTGCACTTGTGTTTCCACTTGTATATTATAGATACCTGGCTTTTGACTCCTTTTGAAAGAAAGACACAACAAATCTCAAAGATACTTGGCACTTTATGCAAAGTTTTGTCCTGAATTATTATTTTTAGGGAAAAACCGTTCATATTTCTGTTGAATCAATGTACTTGTTTGTAGTAGGTCGTTTCAGTTTTTCCCCACTGACAAATTTGTGGATAATCATTTGAGTCATCAGAAAAGGATGCTGTACAGATGCAGTCATGTATAAGTAAGGTGAACAAATATTTTTGCCCATGGGCACCAAGCCTATGGAAAAGCCATATAAAGTGGACTATGAATTATGATCTATTTATTTAATGGAAACAAATTGTTTTGTAAGATGCTATTCTCAAAGAAAATTAGAGATTTTGAATTCCTTAATTTTAATAGCTTAATGTCATTTTTACTTTTTATTTTTCTAAATCTGGATTTTTTAAATTACTGTGGCTACATTTTTTATTTTTTCCATTTTATTAAGTTATGGTATTAGACAGCATTTGAAATAAGACAACAGGTGGTGATTTAGAGCAGGGGTCTCCAACCTG
Source organism: Diadophis punctatus similis (assembly GCA_023053685.1). Classification (NCBI taxonomy): domain Eukaryota; kingdom Metazoa; phylum Chordata; class Lepidosauria; order Squamata; family Dipsadidae; genus Diadophis; species Diadophis punctatus. The sequence goes on along the minus strand of JALIGW010000001.1, from coordinate 65,645,645 downwards.
GGCAACTTTACGATTTGTGGACTTCAACTCCCAGAATTCCTCAGCCAGCATGCGCTGGCTGAGGAATTCTGGGAGTTGAAGTCCACAAGTCGTAAAGTTGCCCAGGTTAGAGGCCCCTGATTTAGAGGACGTGTCTTAATCAAGAAGTAGTGACTTAATTTTTTCCCCTAGTTTCTTACTATTTTAATTCTTTGAATTAAATGATAATATATTTCTACATTTCAGATTTATTTTTAAATCAATGCATCCAAAATATTTAAGATTAAAAAGTCTAAATTGTGTAGACTTTGTGTAGGCTGTTGTGTAGGCTGTTTCTCCAGCCACGTATTTGATTTAAAATATCCTGAGTTTTCTGGGTTTTTATATAAATCTTAATTACTCATGGAAGTATCCAACATCCAACAGCTCTCAGAGTTATTTGACAGAGAGATGGGTAGCATAAATTTAATAAATTTAAAAAAATTAGAGGGGTTAAAAGTCTTAAATATGAAAAGCAATTTACATGTATGGTTAATTTGTTTTTGTGTTGGTTATTTTTTATCTCATTTCTTTTTTATTTCGACTGCTGCTTTTACTAAACTAGCTAGTGATTCAATTGGAAGGAAAATAATCCCTTTCTTTATTCTCCTAAAAAGACTAAACTTTTTGATGTCATGTTATTTCCCTAAACAATGGCTTTTGATCTGCTTATAGTTGAATTAAGTACACTCATAAAGGATTTTCAGAACGTTGCTTTTTATAGCAATAACATCAGCTTAAGTAATCAAAAGCTTTGAAAACATACAGTACTAACAAGAGTACAAACATTTTCTTTTGACTACAAAAGTAAATTGTATGTAATGTTCTTTTTACAAAAATCACCGTATATGATGAATCCTGACATGACCTTTATATATAACTTGTGATTATTCTCTTTGCATTATAAAATCATTCCCATTTTAGTTCAATAAGACTATTTTTTCTAGTTTAATAAAGACTGTTGACAAACATAGGAATTATATCAGGGATGGCTTTTTGTACATCTCTGCTGAGCTGTAAAATTAATTGGCAGCGTTTTGATTGGCAGATATCAAGGACTGGCTTGAATTATTGAACAAACAATAAGCAAACAAATACACCTTATTTAAAAGAAAATAAAGATCACTTCTCAGTGAAATAAATTCCCTGTCTACCACATACTGTAGAATATAGGGTAGTCCTTCAGCAATCTGATTTAAATTAGCAGATTGGGAAAATGGTGCTATGCTAAGGGTTTCTATTTTGCTTAGTTTAAATGATAAGAATGAAAGATAGTAATGGTATCTTGCATGATATGATAACAGAATAACCGAGATTGTATTTCTTTTCTTCTAGAACCAATTTAAGTAGGATTAAAACCATTGCATTAAATGTAAAGTTAAAAGAAAAACCAAATACCATGCCAAATGCATTAATTGACCAATCATTTTGTTATTTGTGCAATAAAAACCATACAACTAGCCCTACTATCAACCTATTTAGTATCTATTTAAAATAAACTTCAGTGGACTTGTTTCCCTATGGTAGATAGGCTGGGAAATCCACCAGCTATTAGAAGAGGCTCCACTGGATAGTGCAGAGATAATGGTGATAAGTAATATAATATTAGTGGAAATAATCTCTTGGAGCACAGGTTTGATAATAAACTTCAACACATTGTCTTTCGCTTGGGATTTTCCTACCAGTTGCATTTACTTTGTTTCCTGACATTTCCATAATAAATCAAGGAGTTAATAATAATCATCATAAAATGGCTTTTCACAGTGTTTTTTAAGATGTACTAATAAATAATTAGGAATTATTTGTATTCTATTGATCTAGAGGGCTATTCATGACATGGAGTACAGAAAATCCTGGCTGATATAAATGGAGATTTAGAGAAGGAATTAACCAGGACAGGTCTTATACTTGCTTTCCTCCTCATACATAAGATAGGTATCTTGTTTCATTAAAAAAAAAGATATTCAGAAAGTTTTTCTTTACTTGTATGGAATTGCAAAACACAGTGAGTCCTTTTTTGAGCTGCTTTTTCCCCAGCTGTGCTATTGTAAGATTGTTTATTCTGTACTCATTGAGGCCCAAAGAAAACACTGTAGTAAGGAAAGGGGCCAACAAACCTGTTGGGGCAAGGCCAATAGCAGGGCATCTATAAGACTTGTTTCAGCAGCTTTCTAGCCTAGTACAAGCCTTGCTGACTTCCTGTTCTATTAATTTTGAAGCTTTAGATCTTTCTAGTTAATCTTTTCAGTGTCATTTGCAAATGGACCATATTTAAGTTTGGAGCCAAATGTTATTGATACATAACATTTTTTATAATGCAAAGTATGGCAGTTCTAGGCTACTATTTGTGCGGATTGCTTTCTAGGCCTTCGGATATTCAGCATGGAAAATGGGAGGATTTTACCTCAGGACCTCATTTTTAAAAAAACAGGAAGTGGCATCACAAGTGGTCTTTGATGGGAAACTAGCCTTTATAACGTGGTCCATATTTTATACAATAAAATGCTTGAACACTAGTACACTGTACAACCCCCCCCCCAAAAAAAAACAAGTAAAAAAGTTTGAAATTGAAATCTTTACTTAGGCAACTCAGAATAGAATTTTCCTTTCTCCTCTTGTGGATGTAAAAGCTTATTTTCCACTGGTCATGTTCATGACTGGATATAATTTGGTCTCAATCACAGCTTAATTTTTTAAAAGATATTTCCTTATCTTCCACTTGTAACAAACAGTAAAGTTTGCAAACTGAAAGAGCCCCTAGAATCCTATTTGGATCACAGCATATTTCCAATTATGGATAAAGTACTTTAGATCAGAAGGTGTTCTGTAACTTCAGTGTTGGGAGTGCTTTAAAACGACAGGTAGAGGAGATTTTCATCATAAGCTGGTTCCCCCCCCCCAACTCTTAGATCCTTGGATTGAGTGCCTTTTTCAGATCAGAACCCAGATTGGTAGGTATTTCAGTATATCCATTACTATATCCATCAGTTTATCCAATGCTATGAGCATTGCCTTTAAATCTCATGTAGCCTGAGGTCTGTACCTCTCTACATAAGATTCCATTTCAGTTATTTCTTCAAGGAGGCTTCATGTTGTTTCTGATATGTGGGAGATGAACCAAAGAAGGTACGTTATTGTAGATCAGAGTATTTGTTGAGCTAACTCAGAGCCATCTTGTCTACAGTATTGTCTGTACTAATTTCAGCTATTCCAGTACTGTATTTCCTATCATGGGCGTCATAGACTAAAAGTATGTGATCTTATTACTGAACCAGGATCCTTCCTACTATGCGAAATATTGACCTAGAGCAGGGATCCCTAAACTTGGCAACTTTAAGACTTGTGGACTTCAATTCCCAGAATTCTCCAGCCAGCTGGCTGGAGAATTCTGGGAGTTGAAGTCCACAAGTCTTAAAGTTGCCAAGTTTGAAGACCTCTGACCTAGAGGAAAGCTTTCTCAAGACAGGATTCAGATACCAAGGGTCATCACTTTTGTGACTCCCATAATGCAAAGTGTTGCTAGGTTTTAGAAAAATGATAGGTATAAGACAAATTTTCTCAATGATACTTTAAAGAGTGAATTTATAACCATTTTAATTTGATGAAATGTCTAACAACTGGTGAATAAAATGAAATCTTTGTTTTTTAGATAGTGGAATTAAAAGATGGGAGAAATAGCCGAAAGATTTTGCATTCTTTCTGGAATTTTTATGGATCATCAGCTTACTAGGTAGTTCTCTCTCAGAGGTTGCTGCTAAGTCCAGTTTTCCTATGGTTATAATGGCTACAGTAAAATATTGTTTCTAATATACAGTAGCATATCTTGATTTATACAGTAAGATATTTATTGAATCAGGGACAGAAGAAATAATATGGCTTCATTCACATTTCTGTTTAATTTGGAAGAGCCTGGGTGCTACACAGAGTGAAATTTCTTGGAGATTCTGTGTTCCTCCCTATATCCTTCTTTACCTCTTGGTCTGCTTTAACCAAGCATTGCAACATGCTAGTTCTTGAGGATTGCAAAGCCCCTTATGAGTACTAGATCTTATTGCATTGTTGGCTCAAGAACATGCATTCCTTGTACAGGAGGAAATAGACAAGAAACTGCTTGCTTGCAAAGGAGATAAGCTTCTTTCCGCAAAGTGTTATCTGATTTATATTTTTCTTTTCTTTTTTTCAGCCTCTTCTGACCTTACTGATCTTTGCTATGAGCGTTCCTTGTCAGTTGCTTACAATGCTTTGCATTGTTTTTACAAGATAGGTATGTCAATCTTATTAATCATATTTATGCTATTAATTTCTACCTTAGTATGAACTGAAATAAGTGAGTTCTGCTTGCAGTTGTTGTCAATAGACAATTTTGTATTGAACCTGGATGATGATAGCACACACAGCAGCATACTATGTACCCTTTAAATGCAATCTAGATATACTGTATATAGTGATAGAGATAGGCTACTACACCCTTGAATACTCTGCGGAGATTATCATGGCCATACTGGTTTGAAGCCAGCCTGCCTGGTTTCCAAAAGGAGTTAGACACACCTCGTCTTTGCTGACAAGCTCGTTGTGCCATCTGGTAGTAAAGTAACTTAAATGCTGTCTTTGCTATATCACAGATAATGAAAGCCTAATTTAGCAGATCATATAAGCCTTAGCTATTTCTCTAACCCTATTAGAAACTGCACAGTATGTCTGGTATATATAGTTATGCAATATTCTCAATCTCTCTCTCTCTCTCATGTATGTATGTATGTATGTATGTATGTATGTATGTATGTATGTGTATGTATGTATATATTATGTATGTGTGTATATATATATATATATATGTATGTATGTATGTATGTATATATATGTGTATGTATGTGTATATATATGTATGTGTCTCTGTGTGTGTATGTGTGTGTGTGTGTGTGTGTGTGTGTGTGTGTGTGTGTGTGTGTATGTTTGTACTGTGTTTTCCCCAAAATAAGACCCTCTTATATTTTTTTGAACCCTGAAATAAGCACTTGGCCTTATTGCCATGCACTCAAAAGCCCAATTGGATTTATTACCAAGGGATGTCTTATTTGGGGCGAAACAGGGTATATGTATATGTATATGTGTATGTATGTATGTATGTATGTATGTAATTTGGGGAGGAACGGGGAGATTGATTTATCATTTGTGGATGAACTGTATTGCTGTGTAGGCGAAGCCTATCCTGCTGTATGTTTTCTGCTTTTTAAATGTTTGCTATATGATAGTACTTATTTTTAGTGCATTTTATGGATGCAGGATTATTTTTATTATATTTGTTGGTCACTACTCTGATGTCTATTATATGAATAGCCAAGTGCAGTTTTAAAAATGCCTGCATTTTCCATTTAGGATGTGTCTTTGGCTTTGCCCTTGGCTTTTGAGGAAGCATTAACAGCGGGTAATTCTTTGGGCTGTTTGTGTCCTTCTCTCATTCAGATATAATTTGCCTTTAATTGATTCAAGGACACAACTATTCCAGCTTGTCTTATACTTCATATCTGCAGTTTATTCTCTGTTGTCATTGTTGGCTCTGACAGCATTAGATCAATAGCTCCTGTTTAGTTTGTCATTGTTGCCTGTAACGTTTTTGGCCTTTCCTAAAGAACCCAATCAATATTTTGCTTCGAGGTTTGTTCTCATATGCTATATATAATCTGGACACATGCCGTGTGTGTGTGTGTGTGTGTGTGTGTGTGTGTGTGTGTGTGAATGTGTATATCACACGTAGTGAGAGGATGAACCTGCTTTTGCTCTCACTAGCTGGGCTGACACCGCTGTGTTTTTTCTTCTGCTCTTTCTTTATACTGCAGTTACTATTCCCACACTCTGGCCTGCTTCTTTCCTCTGTTCTCGGATTATATGGCTATTGTGAGTCAGCAGATTTTTGATTGTCTCGTGAAAACATACTTGGCTTTTGGGGGCATCTATGTCTCTCTTTTTTGTAATCTCTGCTGTTGGCAGGTGACCTGTGGTGAAAATCAAGCGAGAAGGACAATGACAAGCACAGTACCTTCCAAGAAGCCTTACCGTAAGGCTCCACCGCAACACCGTGAGATTCATCATGAGTTGCCCATTCTGTGTGATGAATATGATGGTGTGATTTTGGCAGAGCAGAATCAGGTAACTGAAATCAAGGCACTTCAGGATCTGTTGTGTCTGCAGAAGGGGTTAAGCTGTATCAGGACGGATAACCTTAAACAGCAGGTGGATGGGTATGATGAGATTTGCAATGGTAACTTTCCTTCCTTGTCTTTGGAGTCAAGTAGTGACAAGAAAGTAGCCGGATGCCAAGCAGAGCTAAGCCTGAAGAGTTTGACTCGATCTTCTGCCGTACTTCCCAGCTGGAAAGTAGAGAAACAGAGTATGAAGTACTCTCAGTGTCCTAGCCAAAGGTGGCTCAGTAAGTTCATGAGCCAGAGTGTGGAGACGTTAATGGCTTCTGGAGATGAAGGCCAAAAGCCAATCTGCTCCTTCAAATGTAGAAGTTCTCTTATGTTCAAAGAACCTGCTGAAGTATTGGCACCAAGGAAATTCCGTATTCCAACCACTCACCTACCTCTCAAAGGCATCTTGAAGCAGACAAAGATGCTGAATGTGCAGCCTCAAAGCTTGGGAATATCCACCTCAGTAGAAACCCTGACCCAAAGCCACCAATCACAACAGTATTATGACCCTCAACCTTGCCTCAAGAGACATGACAGGCATGCATCGGAATGTCACAATGTTAACTCTTCAGAGTTTGTTCAACGAAAAGACAAAAAAAGACAGGAGAAGCTCCAGTTCTCAAAGTTCCTGGATGAGATCACCCACAGAGTCCTGAGTCCTGTCTGTTTGCGTTCTTTGGGTGAAGATAGTGAAGAAGAAAGAACTCAGAAGTCTTTCACAGTTTCCAAATGTTCCACACGAAAAGGGCAGAAGGAAAGCCTGCTTGCGGGCACTAAGCAGATTGCTAAGAAAAGCCCTTGTCTGGTTAAGAGAAGAGAAGGATGGAGGCGAGAGGGCCTTGAAATAATATTCTGCCATAGGAAGACTCCAGAGGAGATGGACAGGACATCTAGACAAAGGAGAAAGCTTGCTCTAGTGAGGAAGGTCAGCACAGAGAAGCTTCGGTCTGTGGACAAACAGGTGGTGGATTTGTGTCAATATCAGTTGCAGTACCTAGTAGAATTGAGTTTGTCAACGTATCTTTTAAGCAGCAGCATCTACCCTCATGGAAAATATCTTAGCAGGTGGGAGGGAAGGACCAAAATGAATACTTGGTATGTACTTGCAACCCACCTGGCCACGTGCCATTTTAGTGTGAGGTTACCTGGAGGAGAAAAAGAGCTCCTCTCCTCCCTTGTGTTGGAAACAGGTGAATGGTAGTATACCACTTAGAATTTCTCTTTCTTTCAGCTTAGCTATCAACAAGGTAGGTGCTTAGAAAGAGGGGATAAGTAACCAGTCTTGCACTTAAAATACGTATCTGTTGTAGCAATAAGCATCGGAAGAGAACTTCTCCCTCGTTCCTCAGTTGAGGATTTAATATAAAGCTTTTTAGCCCCGTCTTATGTGGAAAAAGATTATTATGCAATAAGGAAACTCAGCCCATTTGCTTAACCTTTCAAGCGTTCAGTTAATTTGTATCCCTTTATATTCAAATTTAGATTGCCTTGGTTTGTTTCTTCAAGGTATTTTTTCCACACCTTTATTGCTGTGGTCAGTTTAGAGCACCTCTTTTGCATTTAATTTGAATAGTAACACAATAAATCCTGCTGCTGCTGCTGCTTGTTATCTGATTGCAAGATTGCAAAGTTGTAGCTTAAAAGACTAAATGCATCTGCTGCAATTTACTTACTGGGTCAGACAGGCTAATAAATGCACATTTTCATCTAAGCATTGTTCTTGAGATCTTCCATTCCTTTCTCCAAGGAAAAGAATTCTTAAGTTAAATGCTTTAACAGAAGATTCTGCAATTTCTGATATCAGATTTTAGAAGATATTGAGTCTTCTAAAAGATTTTTTTCTTCTTCTGTTGTCATGGTTTTGTATGTCTGCTCTTCCTCTTTCTTGCTATCTGATTGGTCACCTTTCCCTCTGATTCAAATGCTGTGTGAAAGCAAAGAATAAAAAGTGTGGAATAGCTTGTTTGACAACTCTATATATGACAAACATGCCGAAAGTAGCAATGAGCAAGAAGAGAAAGAGCAATTATTCCAAAGGTGCTGCTTTTTCAAAAGCAACTGGACTTTGTTTTTCCTTGAGGACATTTCGCTTCTCATCCAAGATGCTTCTTCAGTTCTGAATGAATGGTGGAGGATGGAAGGATTTATATTTACATTTTACATCCTCTACCATTCAGTCAGAATTGAAGAAGCTTCTTGGATGAGAAGTGAAACTTCTTCAAGGTAAAACAAAGAAAGTCCAGTTGCTTTTTGAAAAGGCACCTTTGGGACAACCATCACCTGGATGACCCAGAATCTCCATAGACAAAAGGAGCAATTGGAAACTATGATAGTAAAAAGTTAGGATCACTGAGGATTTCTGATTCAAAGCTTCCCAAACCTCGAAAGATAATTATGAAGTAAAATTAAATGGAAATACTAAGCATTAGTACATTTTGACAATTGACCGATTGAGGACATCTGGATTCAAATTCCTATCAAACCATAACATTTTAGAGGATGAATTTAGATAGTTTCATTTCTGTTGGCCTAAAATATCTTACTTTCTTGTGAGACTACCCTTTCTGTAAAATGGAGTCGGTAAAGGATGTTCTTGATAGCAATAACATTAATTTTTTATTGATAGGATTGCTAGAGTAATTGATTTAACACTGATTTATTGCGCAATATAGCATTTTGCTAACATCCCAAAACAACATAGTGATACGTTCAATGTAGAATAGTTTGTGGTGATAGAAGGGAATAAACAAATGTCTGGAAAGGCTTAAGTCAACCTGTGTTTTGACTGAACGAATATATTTGCCACAAAACAAATCCTAAGTACTATTTGTGTAATAAGCCTTGTGATTGAGAGATTGTTCAGAATACTCTTGTGTTCTTGATCCAGATTGTCCTCCCTCCATAACCACAGCTGTGGCCTAACGTAGGCAGTTTCTCAAAAATATTTGTGGCTTCCCCAGAAATCTGATTTTCAGGTTGGTCTTGTCCTCTGGCATCTGCTTGCACAAGTCCCTGCAGTTTTCTTGGCAAGATTTCAAATGTAGTTTGCCATTGCCTGCTTCCTAGGGCTGAGAGAGTGATCGGCCCAACTGAATTCAGGCAAGAGTAGAATGCATAGTATCCTGGTTTCAAGACTTTGTACTTTAACCACTATCCAAATTGGCCCTTATTTTTTCCATTTAGCATTTGTATGGTTTAGTTTGATATTCTGGTAACTAGTTCATACTTTTAATTAAACCTTGATTCTGTTTCCTTTTATTTTCTGTAGGAGCCCTTGACAGATGCAGAAAGGATAAAGTAAGTATCCTGGCCTTTTTTTTGTTCCATAGTTGTTTGTACTACTTCTGGTTTCAGGTTATATTATCTGTGCTTATTTCCTGATGATGTGGAATTGTGTTTTTCTCCGTTAACTTTTTAATATGCTTAAAAAGAACTAATGTATAACTTTTAAGTCTGGCAAAAGTGATTGTTGTAGAGCTGATAATGGCTGACTTGAGCTTAAACTGCCGTGGCTGTTCTTCACAGAAACCCAGCTGTAGAATTATTAAATGAAAGCTCCAGTGTTATCTTTGTCTTAGTGCTGCTATAACAGGTTAGTTTAAGGACAATATCCATTCTAAGTTTGATCATCTATTTATGTGGCTTGAAAATATTATTTTATGTTGTTTTTGGAAAATTGAATGGGGTAAAATATTTGCAGATGATAAGCCTGTGAAGAACAACGCTAACAGAATTATTGAATCTTTGGGAGAATGTCTACATAGATGTAAATGTATGGACATGGCAACATCATCCTTATGCATCAGTATTCCAAAGCCAATATGTGAATCTTCATCTAGAAATTTATTTGGTGACTTAGAAGTGGATAGTTCTCTTTATATGAACATTGAAGTCAAGGTAAAAATGGGATGGTTATTTTCCTTCCTGCAATGTTATTTGTTTTCCCTGGGAACACATAAATTATTGAGTGAGTTTCAACTTCCAGTAGAGGATACCTGAGCTATTTAGCCCCATCTGGCTGCTGTGCTTAATCTAAAGGCTGTAAACTAAGAAGGAGCTGCTTGCAACGATGGGTGGCCTACTTTTTAAAATTAAACTCCCTGTCTGTAGAGTAGTAGAGAAATGATCAAGCATGGAATTTTCCTTCTTTGACCAAAGCAAGTTGCTCACATTTGCTGATGTTGGTGCCCAGATGGGCTTGCTCCTTAAAACAGTCTTGTGGGCATCTTCATTCTGTGCATTAGATCTACCTGCTCTTGCATACTCTTTTTGATGCCAAATTTATCCCAAATTCCTTTCATCTTATTTTCTGGTCTGATAACATGCTAGGAATTTTGAAAAACTACCTTCAGCACTACCCAAATAGCAATAGCAATAGTGCTTAGTCTTATATATATTACCCCTTAGTGCTTTACAGCCCTCTCTAAGAGATTTACAGAGTCCGGATATTGCCCCCAACAATATGGGTCCTCATTTTACCGACACCTCGGAAGGATGGAAGGCTGAGTCAGTTTACCCAAAGGGCTCCTGTAGCAAATAAAACCAGTCACAAAAATCTGTCTAGAAAAGCAATTAATGGAAACCATATACTTTTGTATTTCACAAGTAACATTTTAGAAATTCCCTCCCCCCCTTCTCTCTCTCACACACAAACACCCCTACATCTTTAACCATCACATACATGCCAATATAGTATTCCACTGACTACTCGCATTCCGACTTTGTTAGATTAAATAAGCCTAATATCAGTACCTGGGAAATTTTTGGGCAGATAGTAAAGCAGGACATTTGTAACCATTTTAAAGACAACAGTGCGCTTGCTGAGCCAAGCTTTTTATAAAAATAGGTCATGTGAGACAGACCTCATCTCCTTTGCAAGTCAATTATTTTAGCTATCCATGCTGTGGATGTAGCCTGCCTCGATTCCAGCAAAGCTTTTGACAAGATTCCACATGGCATTCTCTTTGACGAGTATTAAAGTATAATTTGGATAGCACCACGGTAAGATTCGTCCACAGCAGATGGCCAGCTGTGCTCAGGCAATCGGCATGAACGGATCTACATCATGTTACAAAGCAGTAACTACTAGAATCTGTCTTATAGCCAGTATTATTCGGCATTTTTATAGAAATCTGGATAATGAGATTGATGGGCTGCTTACTAAATTTTGTAGAGGACACAAAATTGGAAGATCTGGCTAAAATCCTAGGTGACAGAACAAGATTGCAGTCTAATTTGAACAAATTAGAAGGCTGGACTGAAAAGAAGCAAGTTCTTCAAAAGGGAAAAATGTAAGTAGTTATATTTAGGGAGGAAAAATACATGGCACGCCTAACAGATGAGTATTCTTGGCTTGAAAGCGCCATAATGGAGAATGACTTGTGTATATTCATTGTCAACAAGCTAACGTAAGTTAGTATGAGATAATTGTTAGAAGAGCATTATATCAAAGATGTGTGAAGCCCTTATTCCCCTCTATTACACACTGGTGAGTCCACATATATGATTTTGGGATCACATTTCCAGAAAGTTACAGGGGCTTCATCACTGGAGGTTTTAAGAAAAGACTGGACGGCCACCTATGTGAAACTGTATAGGGCAGTGATGGCGAACCTATGGCACGCGTGCCACAGGTGGCACGCGGAGCCATATCAGAGGGCACGCGAGGCGTTGCCCTGTCAGCTCCACGGGCAAACCGGAAGTTTGGAAAAATGCACTTCCGGTTTGCCGTTGGGCTGTTTTTAGCACTCCGGAGGGTTCAGGGAAGCTTCCTGAAGCCCCGGAGTGCAAAAAACAGCCCAACAGGCAAACCGGAAGTGCGTTTTTCCAAACTTCCGTTTTGCCGTTTTTCACCGTCCCAGGCTTTGGTAAGGCCTTTGCGCGGGGGTGGGGTGGGGGTGCGCATGCTCAGGGGGCAGCGTGGGGGGGTTGTGCGCATGCGGGAGAGGGAATGGGTGTGGGGGTGCGCATGCTCAGGGGGCAGCGTGGGGGGATTGTGCGCATGGGGGAGAGGGAATGGGTGTGGGCACGTGTGCGTGCGCTAGTGCGCGCACACACACCCTTTTGGCACGCAAACCAAAAAAGGTTCGCCATCACTGGTATAGGGTCTCCTGCTTGAGTAGAGGGTTGGACTAGAAGACCTCCAAGGTCCCTTCCAGCTTTATTCTGATTGATTGGTTGATAATTTAGAACAGTGCAGAGGAGGGTGACAAAGATGATAGAGAGACTAGAGCACAGACTGAAGAAACCTTGGATGTTCAACCAGAGAGAAAAAAACAACTGAAGCAAGACATTAAAAAGGTGGTCTAGATAAGATAATCAGGTACTGTTTTCCATTGTCACAGAAATGGAAACCAAAAATAATGGTTACAAGTTTCAGCCTCTTGAAATTTGCTTAAAAATTTGCTCGCCGCCCTGAGTCCCCCCGGGAGAAGGGCGGCATATAAGAATTGCTAAAATAAATAAATAAATAAATAAATAAACTTTTTGGTAGTAAGATCTGAACAGCAGTGGAATATTTTTCCTGTGGAGGTTATGGTTTTTTTATCCCTGTTTAGATTTTTAAGAGAATGCTGCTTGTTGAGGGTAATTTAATTGCTTTTCATGCATTTTGCAGATGGTTGGATAAGATCTTTGTACTTTTCACTTCCATGATTCTGTGATTCCTTTCCTGGCTTACCAAATGATGGTTTTTGAGAATCCTGTACAGGAAAATTTGAACTTCAAGCTGTCAAGTTTTCTGTCCACAGGACTTGTGGTTATTATGCAGAAGTGACGGTGGTTTGGGTGTCTATGTGTGTGGGTTATAATTAGCCAATTGTTTTAAGGAAATTTTCAGTTTTTAAAGCTCATTTGTTCATTTTGCAGCTAAATTAGGTGACAATTAAAGCTACGTTTTATGCATTTATCTTGTTTCATCTTTCCAGATTCCAGGAATGCAATTGAACTTTGTTCAGAGGCACATTGCTATATCGGCAGCAAAGTTTCCTGTAGTTTAATTGGAAATAAGTTGCTGCTTTTTTGTACCTTAGGTTGTTGCAGCATGACAATGAGGAGCTGCGTCGACGTCTGGCCTATGTCACCAACAAAATGGAAGCAATGGAGAGGGAGTTGGAGTCTGGGCAAGACTACCTGGAGATGGAATTGGGCCAAAATCGAGAAGAGCTAGAAAAATTTAAAGACAAATTCCGTAGGTATGTGAATTTTAGAACATCAGGTGGGGTGGAGGAGAGAAAAGCAGTCCAGTAGTTGGTAGTGTTGGTAGTGTTTAGCTTATTCTGCAATATATTTTATCATACTCTGCCATTTATAGAAATTCTGCAAATGAAGTCAGGGAAAACTTTGGCTTTCCAGCTGTTGTTCAGTTCTTTCCAGCTGTTGTTGTTCAGTTACAACTCCCAATAGCTCATGGCTGCTATTCCTCATAGTAGTTGTTTGATAACATCTGGAAAGCCAAAGACTATATTCTCTTGTAGATCATTATGTGCAGGGAAATTGTTCTATATGAAATGTGTGTCCTGAGGCGTGCAGACACCACTTACAAAGCTGGACTTTTTTTTTTCCTTTACCATTTGGCTTGCTATTCGATAGCTTAGTGTTATGTAAGACCCATAGATTTACAGAGCTATATTGTAGTAATTACTACATAGAGATTCTTTGGTCAGGCTTTTTAATACCCTCGTTAATATTTATTTATTTATTTATTTGGCAGTTTTTCTATGCCGCCCTACTCCCTCAGGACTCAGGGCGGCGTGCAACGTTTTATGAAACTCCAAACAAATCATTAAAAAGGCAATTTAAAAACAATTTAAAAAAACATATAAACAACATACATACATGGGGGAGACATCAGATATAAAGTCGTCTCAAACTCACCCCGCCTGCAGGAAGAGCCATGTCTTAATGGCTTTTCGGAAGGCCAGCAAGGTGGGGATGATTCGGATCTCTGGGGGAAGTTGGTTCCAGAGAGCAGGGGCCCCTATAGAGAAGGCCCTCCCCCTAGGCCCCGCCAGTCGGCACTGTTTGGCTGACGGGACCTGGAGGAGACCCACTCTGTGGGACCTGACCAGTCGAAGGGAAGAATGAGGCAGAATGCAGTCCCGGAGATAGCCTGGTTCAGCCATAACTGAAGACAGTCATCGGGAGCCGGAGACAGAGAAGAAAATGAGCTTAATTGAATCTTGTGAAAGACATGGGCCCAATCCAAATGTCTCCCCATGATTTCCCAAGATGATGGCTACGTTGTCTCAATTGGCATTGAACCTTGAAATCAGTGATACCCGTTGAGATATATAACATTTTATTTCCATCGTCTAGAATCAGGGGTCTCCAACCTTGGCAACTTTAAGACTTGTGGACTTCAATTCCCAGAGTTCCTCAGCCAAGCTGGCTGAGGAACTCTGGGAATTGAAGTCCACAAGTCTTAAAGTTGCCAAGGTTGGAGACCCCTGGTCTAGATCACTGTACCTCAACCTTGGCAACTTGGAGATGTGTGAACTTCAACTCCCAGAATTCTCTAGCCAGAATTCTAGGAGTTGAACTCCACATGTCTTCAAGCTGCCAATGTTGAGAAATACTAATCTAGGGCTTTGTTACACCTAGGAAAGTTGTTGACATTACTGTTATAGGGCACAGGGTCCTTTCTCATTGCCTATCAATATTTATCATTTATGAAATATAACCAGGCCTGGATACAGTAGTTTAAACCAAGGTGAGAGTCCAGTTCTTAGAATAAGTCATGGATCACCAGCTTAGAAACTGGGGCAATGGAGACAAATGTGCAGTCATTAATATAGCAACTTCACAGGTGGGAGGAAGATGAGGTGATGAAGAGAGAGGCAGAGATTAACCTTTACTGATAACTCTATTCTATCATACAGGATTGGGAAATTTCTCTGAAAGCTTTATCATAGTCTTCAACATTTCTGCTCTTTCACTGGAGTGAATTTTGATCATTTGCCCTTATCAAACTTGTTCTCTCCCACCCTTCTACATTCTCACACCCTCCCCCCCCAATTTTGTACCTCCTTTCTCAAGCTTCCTGCAGATTAATGCAGAAGGAGATGAAATACCCAAACATGGCAGAGTTTAAGGCATGCTGTAAATACAATACCACAGTCCATTGTATAATGGTGTTAACCCTGGGGAACCTTTTGTGCCTATTCAATAACATGGGTACTCTTCTATATCTTAGATTGCAAAATAGTTACACAGCTTCACAAAGAACAAATCAGGATTTGGAGGAGAAGCTGCATGCCCTGGTAAGTGACTGTGTGGCCCTATAATGAGTAGAATGGGCAGGTCTAACTGTTTTAATTAAAAGATCTTAAAGGGTACCAGTACTGTATAGTAATATCAAAATGCAATGAATCAAGATTAGGAATAGAATTTCAGTCCAGAGTTGATGAAAATGGGCATTGCTTCCAAGTCTTGTGTTTTGTGTAACAGTGTTTTGGGTTCTCCTGCAACGCAGCTGTTTGTAGTTTTGTCTCGCAGCTTTTTAAAAGAGTCTTGGAGTCATTATGTGCTGCTTATTGCAGAATCTGGGTGGGATGGTTTTGTCATGAATTGTGGGGTGTCAGAGTGGAGCCAACATTTGTATATTATGTGCATTCATAACACTCATGGCTTTTTTTCTCTCCTCTCCTCTCTCTCTTTCTCTCTCTCTGTCTCTGTCTCTGTTTCTTTCCTTCCTACGCTGCTGCTGGCACATGCTGGGTGTGCTCACCTCTCAGGCCTCTCTCAGTCAAAACTGGATTTTTGCAGTTGCGTCTTTTCGTTTGTGTGTTTTTCTTTTCCTCTTCACATGTTTCAGCCTTTCCAGTTTCATTGTTGTCCATGCATTACTCAGCCCCACTTGCACTGTCTTTGATGGGATCCAGAATCTGAATCCGCCTGCAACTTGGGTTTGAATGAAATAGCTGATCCTTTCCTAGCATGACTTGCTCCATCCTATTTTATGGGATGTCACAGTTTGGGGTGGGGGGGCTGCCATTTGTCTACCAAAAAAATCAATCCACAAATTGACATGAAATACAGTACTTTTTCTTATAATTGCATAACTAGGACTTGGGTAGTACAGTTCTCAGAAGCTTCAATCACCATAACCAAAACTAAGGATTTCTCATTCTAGTACAAATACAGTATTAAATCATTATCATTTTAATCCAATAACAACACTCATGCTTCACAAGACAGAATGGAGTGGGAATAATTTTGCGTTTTTCAAATTCAGTGAAATATTTTGCTGAAGCAGTTGCTGGCATAAAGGTGTCAGTAATCTTTGTGTTAGTCTGAAAGTTATATATATATATATATATATATATATATATATATATATATATATATATATATATATATATATATATATATATATAAACATATATAAACATATTTAAACATATTTAAACTATACCTGGATCTCACATTTTTAGGATATATATATATATATAATATATATAACTCGCATTGTTACGATATATATATTTAAAGACAAATTATATCTATCTATCTATCTATCTATCTATCTATCTATCTATCTATCTATCTATCTATCTATCTATCTATCTATCTATCTATCTATCTATTTTTCTATCTATCTATCTATCTATCTATCTATCTATCTATCTATCTATCTATCTATCTATCTATCTATCTATCTATCTATCTATCTATCTATCTATCTATCTATCTATCTATCTATCTATCTATCTATCTATCTATCCTAAAAATGCGAGGTCCAGGTATAGCTATAGATGAAGAATCGATAGACATCACGATCTCCAGAATGTTTACAATTTTTTTTTAATTAACTAAGCTTTCCTCAGCCCCTGCTGACATAGTCAGAGTGTAAAATCCCCATTGGAGAGATGCTTGCTTTTATGTAATGCCGATCGATTTAGTCATTGCACGCGTAATAGGCCCACGCCATTGCACACGTGCAATGACTAAATCGATCGGCATTACATAAAAGCAAGCATCTCTCCAATGGGGATTTTACACTCTGACTATGTCAGCAGAGGCTGACGAAAGCTTAGTTAATTTAAAAAAAAAAAATTTTTTTCCGGAGTTCCGGAGATCGTGATGTCTATCGATTCTTCATCTATCTACTGTATATATATATCCTGACCATACTCCTTTACTATGAGTGCTTTGCTGGGTGGGATTGCCACTGAGGCAGGAAACACATCATATAGTGTGAGCAGTAAAGTAGGCTTAAAGTAATAAACAGATCTTCAACATTCATTCCTCAAACTCGGGCAAGATCTCGGCCCCAATCACTTGCATCATCTATCTACCCACTCCCTTCATTTTACTCCAAAGGGTGGGTCTCAGTTGCTGGAAAGTTGCTCATCCATTGAAAGACCCTATACTTACCGATAGTACCGGTATTTAAAGGCTGTTGTACACTTATTTGAAAGCAAACCCTATTAGACTGAATGAGGCACACTAGACCTGTGTGATACTGGGCTGTTTTTCTGTGGAAAAGGTAAGGTACCTTTGTAGGGCAAATGCCTATTGAAATTTCATAGCAGAATTTGCCCTTCCTGTGATACCTAATTAAGATGCTTATGTTTTGCTACTTCAGCAAAATACCTTATTTAGAAGAAGTTGGGATAAAAAGACAGTCTTGGAGACTCCAGAAATAGTTGAGGGCTAGGATGCGCAAATCAGTAAGTCTATTTCTTATCAAAATGGCATTCATTTAAACATTACTTTTTGCCCCTCAGACAGTCTCTGCATTACCTGTTTTAAAAAAAAAACACTATCCAGTTTTGTCTAGTGATTAAGGCACCAGCTTAGAAATGAGGAGACTGTGAGTTCTAATCCCGCTTTAGGCATGAAAGCCAGCATACATGACTTTGGGCTAGTCAACCTCTCTCAACCCAATCCACCTCATAAGGTGGTGGTTGTGGGAAAATAAGAGGAAGAAGAAATAGTAGGTATTAGGTATGTTTGCCACCTTGAGTTATTTATAAAAATAAAGATGGAATAGAAATAAATAAATTAATAAATAAACCCTCAATCATTGTTATTTATTGTACTTGTCCTATACACCTTGCTCAAAGTATGTATGTTTGAAGTCATTCCAAGATGGATTTCATTTTTGGTGGGTCACATCACTTTTATTATAAAGAATATATATACTAGCCTGCAATGCTAGGTAAGTGTAGGAGAATAGAATTTTAAATCTCATGGTGCAAGAACTTTTTTCTTTCTAATGATAAGCTCTAGATATTGATTTGATATGTTTTTAAAGAGTACAATACCTGCTTGTTTCCAAGATTTTCTCCTACCATTCTCTTACCATGTCTAGACTAAAATTTGAAAATTGAGATTTTTGTTAATTAACAATAAGTATTGTGAAATTAAAGACCACGTGTAATGGTGAGGTTCAGACAAAGCCAGATAAGTTACTATTCCTCTGCCCTACAATTAGATGATTAATTGTTGCAGAAAATCTAAGTACCGTATTTTTCGGAGTATAAGACGCACCTTTTTCCTCCCTAAAAGTGGCTGAAAATTTGGGTGTGTCTTATACTTCGAATGTAGCTTTTTTTCCCCCAGCCCTAACTAAGTGCTAACAGATCTTCCCAGCTCTTACCTTGCAGGCTTTTTCATTGTTACTCTCTCCAAAGAATGTTTTTCCAGCCATAAGTCTTTGCAGAATTTTTTTTCATTGCTCTACTTGCTCCGAATAAGTTTTTTTCTAGCCCTAACCAGGTGCTATCTATCTTCCCAGCTCTTACCGGCTTGCATGCTCTTTCATTGTTACTCTCTCAGAAGAAGGTTTTTTTAAGTCCTAACCAGGGGATAAAATAATGTGCTGAAGCTGACCAGACTAAGGATGCTAGCCAGATGAATACCTGGTAGGCAGATTGTTTTCCCCTATTTTCCTCCCCCAAAACTAAGGTGCGTCTTATACTCCGGTGCGTCTTATACTCCGAAAAATACGGTATGTGTAGAGTTGCGGAAAACCTGAGTAGAAGATATAATAAGTACAGTTGCTTTGGATATTTTCATGTGCTCCTATTACTTTTCTCACACAAACAGCTTTTCATAGTTCCCCCAAGCATAATTTCTCTCCTGCTCAAATGTGTCTATTCAAACCAAAATGACTGAAGTCTGACCTTTCTTGCTATTCCAAAATGTTCTTGGATTTCAATTCTTATAATGCCGGACAATAAATAACGCTAGCTTAAAATGATATGAATTGGAGCACAGCAGAAGTTCAGGTTTGCCAATACCTGATTTAAAGGGCATTCTTCATGTTTGCATGGTGTTTTTGCAAACAGGTATGAAGAAGTCAAGAAACACCCAAATATAGTTTGCGTTCCTAAGTAATGCCTTCCTAAGACACACACAAAGAATTACATGGGTTACTTAAGCCTCTTTTTTTGCTAAAGGAAGAAAAGGAGTTCGATTTTTAGAGTTGAGTAGGGTGTGGAAGAGAAGAGGGCAAGGATGAAGATTGCCAGTTGTTGACTAATGTGACTCATCACGTGCATATTGCTATTCTCTAGATTAAAAAAGCTGAAATGGATCGGAAAACTCTTGATTGGGAAATTGTGGAGCTCACCAATAAGCTTCTGGATGCCAAAACAACTATCAATAAACTGGAAGAGCTTAATGTAAGCAGTCTTTTTTTTCAGAACATTGATCTTGTGTAAGAAATAGGGAAATAATTAATAGGCTTATCCTTAAGTATATTAGTGTTTAAAGTTCTGTGAAGAGTAGCACGTGGCAGCCCATTGAAGATCAATAAACACCATTCAAAAAAAAAAGATTGGCAGTGTATAAGAGCCCAATTCCTATCCAAGCAACATATGGATGCTGAACTTTTTCAAGAAGATGGATTGTGAAAATTGGGATACTTAATCTGTGTTTCGTTTAGAACAGCTTTTCCCAATTGGGTGTTCTTAAAATGTACAAAATTATGAATATGGGCCATCCCACTTGATGTGATTCATATGCCAGCATATCTTGAGGACCTAGGTATGGAAATGCAATGCATTAACTGACAGCCATACAACTCAGTTTATTCTATCAGACATTTACCAAGGATTCTGATGCTTTTTTTTGTCTAGTGAGTTGTTTTTTATTTTGTTTTTTTATTTTTTATTATTTTTCCTATTGGCTTTGTACACTGATATATCAGCCTGATTTGCATATCACTTCTATATGGTCCTATCTCTACAGTAGATATGGTCTAGGCCCGTGATGGCGAACCTATGGCACGCGTGCCATAGGTGGCACGCAGAGCCATATCTGGTGGCATGTGAGCTGTAGCTGAGCTCCAGCTCCGGCCAGCTGATTTTTGGCTCGCGCGGAGGCTCTGGGAGGGCGTTTATGGCCTCTGGAGGGCCTCCTGGGGAAGTGGGGGAGGCCGTTTTCGCCCTCCCCAGGCTCCAGGAAAGCCTCTGGAGCCTGGGGAGGGCAAAAAACGGACCTACCAGGCCCATCGGAAGTCAGGGAGCAGGGAGGGGGATTGTGCACGCATGCACAGGGGGTGGGGCAGCAGGTAGGTCACACGCACATGCACAGGGAGTGGGGCACCATGGGGACATTGAATTATGGATGTGGGCATGTGCACGATAGCATGCACGTGCTTTCGGCACCCAAGGGAAAAAAGATTCGCCATCACTGGTCTAGGCCTTTTCTTGAGCCTTATTTACTGACTTCTGTTTGTAAAGCTATGAAGTTCTCCGCTTACAGTAGTTGTCTTTCGTAAAGCCTGTTTTAAAAATAACTATTCTAGTTTGTGAATGAACTTGTCAAATTGCACAAGTTTTAATCAGCCACAAGTTTTAATCAGCCACAATAGAGAAGAGAATAGTAGCTAGAACTGGTAGTAGAAGATAGTAGCTGTACATTTTAATGCATTTTTATTTTTCTAAAATGTTCATTGGGACTTGCAAGAGAAATTGATTTGATCAAGACTAGTTCTGCCCTTAGCCTCCAGCTGCAGATTCTGGGTTGCCGTAGACCAGTGGTTCCCAAAGGGGGCGGTACCGCCCCCCAGGGGGCGGTGGGAACCCTTAGGGGGGCGGTGAGAGGCAAGGGTGACAACAAGGGGGCGGTGAGAGGGGCCAGGGGGGCGGTAGGTGGTTCGCCATGCTTTTGCATTTGAAGCTCCCTCGCATTCCTCGCTCTCGCATTCTTCAGCTCTTGAAGAGCTGAAGTGGTGCAGTGGTTAAATGCAGCCATTGCAGGCTGACTGCTAGTTCAACAGTTCAGCTGTTCAAATCTCACTAGGCTCAAGGTTGACTCAGCCTTCCATCCTTCCGAGGTGGGTAAAATGAGGACCCAGATTGTTGGGGGCAATATGCTGAACTCTGTAAACCGCTTAGAGAGGGCTGTAAAGCACTATGAAGCGGTATATAAGAAAAGTGCTATTATTATTGTGTGCAGGGCAGCCCATTCTGAAAGAAAACGCAAGATGTTTTCTTTCAGAATGGGCTGCCCTGCACACAAGAGTGTGGAATGCGACGGAGTTACAAGTGCTAGGTATGATGCCCATCTCGTAGCCCACCCAGCCCCCGCCCAGGCTCCACTCCGCTCCGCACGACTGGTCACCCCAAACTGCGTCCTACCTAGCACTTGAAGCTCCCTCGCGTTCCTTGTTCTTGTGTGCAGGGCAGCCCATTCTGAAAGAAAATGCGAGACATTTTCTTTCAGAATAAGCTGTCCTGCACCCAAGAGCGTGGAATGCGACGGAGTTACAAGTGCTAAGTACTGAGCGCAGCACAGAGACGAGGGAAGCCGACCGCTCCCGAAGCTGCTCGGGTGAACGCTCGCAGACCCGCAGGAAGGCCCTGCTGCAGAACCTGCGCTTGCACGGACTTTCCCGCCCGGCGTCCCTGTAGCCTAGCAACCTGGCGGGCTCCCCTCCGGCATGAAGCACCCGTGGATCTTGGCCCAGCTGCCCCCCCCGACATCGACCCCACCAAGGCACCTGTGGCCTTCTGCCGCCGAGGCCTCCCCAAGCTCAATGAAGAGCTGCAGCACCCCGAGCTGCTGACATGGCAGCTGGCCTTGATGGCTCTCTGCGACCTGGTGCACGACCCGGAGAACACTTACCAAGCCATCGGCCTGGGTGAGCGGCAGCGGCCTGGCCACGGCTGGTGGGAGGAAAGGGAAGGGAGGGAAGAAGAAAAGAAAAAGGAAAGAAAGAGAGAGGGAGGAAGGAAGGAAGAAAGAACGATGGTAGAAAGGAAGGAAGACAGACAGAAAAAGAAAGGAGGGAGGGAAGAAGGAAAGAAAGAAAAAGAAAGATTGTAGAAAGGAAGGACAGACAGAAAAAGAAAGGAGGGAGGGAAGAAGGAAAGAAAAAGGAAAGAAAGATAAAGAAAGGAAGAAAGAGGGAGGGAGGGAGGAAGACAGACAGAAAGAAAGATGGTAGGAAGGAAGGAAGACACAGAAAAAGAAAGGAGGGAGGGAAGAGAAGGGAGGGAAGAAGGAAAGGGAGGGAGGAAGAAAAAAAGATGGTAGGTAGGTAGGAAGACAGACAGACAGACAGAAAGAAGAGATGGTAGGAGGGAAGGAAGACAGACAGAAAGAAAAATGGTAGGAAGAAAGACAGAAAGAAAAAGAAAGAAGGGGAAAGGTAGAGAAGAATGAAAGAAAGAAAGACTTATGACCACAATTGAGCCTAACATTTTGGTTGCTAAGCAAGAGCATTGTTAAGTGAGTTTCACCACACTTTACAAATTGGCCACGCCTACCCAGTCACCTGATCACTAAGCCACGCCCACCTGAGGGGGTTGGGTGGGGGCAGTGAGGATGAGTTTGTAGCACCAAGGGGGCGGTGGACTGAAAAAGTTTGGGAACCACTGCCGTAGACCGTGTCCCGCGGGCCGGTTGCGTCGTGTGGTGGCCCCGCCCCCGCCTGTTTAGTGAAGGGGGGAAAAGTCCCGATACGTCACATGATGACGTTGTGACGATGCAAGTTTGACACCCTTGCCGTAGACTGTTGCAAGTTCTCAGTTGTTTTGTTTTCATCATCATGAAATACTTTTGTACTTTTGCCTGGGACATCACATTGTTGTGGACCATTTCAAGCTATGTCTCTTCAATTGTGATGTGTTGTCTTGACAGGAGCGATACCGGCTAGACTGTAACTTAGCAGTGCAGCTCCTGAAGTGCAACAAATCTCATTTTCGGAACCACAAATTTGCTGATGTGAGTAAAAACCTGGAGGGGTTTTGAGGACTTGTGAATCACTTTAATGGCCTGGGATGAACTGCATGTCCTTATTTTTCTGGGATTTCTGTTTCCTAAAGGGGACAACAAACAGTTAATGCCAGTCATCTTGTACATGTTGTTTCTCATCCTCATTGCCTCATTGGCTTTGAATTCAGTAGGTTCCTGAAAAGAGTTTCATGAATTGCAGGCTTCCTGCTTAATCCTAACTATCCTCTTTTTGTTTCAGCTAACCATTTTTATATGAGTCCTCAGCACAATGAGTTATTATAAGAGAATTAGTAATCCAGTACAAGAATCTGTTTACTACAGGAATTTTTAACTAACTAAAGTGAGGCAATTTAGTAGCAGGACAGAAAATAAGGAAGCTAGTTAGACTAGGAAGTTTAAATATCTGGTAGATTCCATTATCACAAATCTGTTCCAAAGTTCAGTATGTTCTAGCTACTGCTTTTACTATTGTGATGAGTATATTTTTGTTGGTTTTCGGGCTTGCAGAATGGCATACAAATACAATCATGGTCAACTAGAAGTCCTAACAGCTTTTGTAAATAAATAAAAAAGAAGATATAGTATATTATACTGTTCAAATCTGCTTTCAACTTAAAAATCATTTTAGATTTATTATTAGAGTTGGAAGGGACCTGTAGGTCATCTAGTCCAACCCCCTGCTCAAGCAGGAGTTCCTACACCATTTGAGACAGATGGCAGTCCAGTCTCTCCTTGAAGGTCACAAGTGTTGGGGCTCTCACAACCTCCGCTGGCAAGCTGTTCCACTGGTCGATCACTCTCACCATCAGAAAGTTTCTCCTCACTTCCAGGTTGAATCTCTCCTTGGTCAGCTTCCATCCGTTATTCCTTGTTTGGCTTTCTGGTGCCATAGAGAACAGCCTGACCCCCTCCTCTCTGTGGCATCCCCTCAAGTATTGGAACACTGCTATCATGTCACCCCTGGTCCTTCTCTTCGCTAGACATCTATGAGTTAAACTGATGGCAATCTTTAACAGAAAGCTATATACAAAATAGATGCATGGAAAGGATTTATTGTATATTGACAGTGTTTCCAAAGTATTGGTATCACCACTGAGAATGGTTTCTTACTTATCCAACCGATCTTAATATTGTTAGAATTATCCCCAAGGTAGATGTTGAAAGACTTCTGGTACTGATGTATCATTGGACTCGCAGATGAATTGGGACCAAGAATTAACAGCAAATACAATTGAAACATTTATACTTCATTTATACATATACTTATATTAATTGCAGCTTTTTAAAATAGGAACAAGATTAATAGCTGATGTTTGCATAATATGTTTTAAAATATATTAGTATATGAAGTCTACCCTTTCTTTATTGGAAGAGAGAAGAGTTCATCTTCAGTTATATTATATTATTCCATAATTAAATGGCCCCTCTACAATTATATAAGTATAGCTACAACACATTTATGTATTAAAACTATTTTTAAACACTAGCTTTCCTCCCATTTCAATATTGCAATAACACACCGGTAGAACCAATTGTATCATGAATTTTTCATCTAACCTGTCTATACTCTGATGTCTAGAGTCAGCTGCTACTGACATCTTCAAACCTCCACCTCAAGAATGTCACATTATATTAGTTAAAATGAGAGCACCATCTCTTCATGAGATGCTTTCAGTTCAGGCTAATGGAGACCAGAGCAAGATACTATTAATTCCTGTTGATATCGAATATGCAATGAGTTCTAGTGATGTCATTGTGCTTCTTTGTGTTCTTTATGTACCACACAGAAAGGCCTTATACTTGAACAGAATATTCTTCAAACTATTGTAGAGTTGAGCATTTGGTTCATTCCTGCGCTAGAGGATTTGAGCTTATGCTCAAACGACTGCTGCTTTCCTGCAGTTTATTGCCACAGTGGCATCAACAGCATCATAAGATTATTTGAACTTTCTGCCTTGGGAGATTTGGACTAAGTGACTTTTCTTGGGCATTCTTTTTGCATATTAATTTTCCTAAGTACGGTATTTATTTAGTAAATTCGTACTTTTATTTTTAGTGCTTCTTTGGAGCCTGAGGGGTTTTTTTCAGCCGCATAAGAAAATTGCTCCATTGTATTGAAACTGTGCCTTAATGAAAGTCATCACATACTTGCTTTAATATTAAGTGATTCATTCGCGTGCTGGTTTTCAGCATTTTAAAATATGGATTATTTCAAATATAGACTGCCGAGCTACTCATCCTATGGATGACTTATATCCTTTAGGACAGCGGTTCCCAACCTTCCTAATGCCACGTCCCGCGGCCCGCCCCCACCGCGACCCGACCTGCCGCCGCCATTTGGGTTCTTTTACCCTCTGCGCATGCGCAGAAGGTAAAAAACCCCAAATGGTGGCGGCGGGGTGGGGCGCGGTGGGGGCGCGGGTTGTGGGGCACGATATCATGGCCAGGCTTGTAGCAGTGGGGGGGGGGGAGCTGAGGATGCCGGGGCGACCCCTGGGAAATGGTCATTCGACCCCCAAAGGGGTTGCGATCCCCAGGTTGGGAACCGCTGCTTTAGGATATAGAGTTATCTCTTCCTTTTAAAAGGGTGATTTTTTTCCCCATTTATATTTACAGGCCTGGTACATGTTCTCAGGTATCACTGTTCACACATTTCTACTGCTGGATATTTATGTTAGCGCAATGCTTGTCTTTGCAATTGTAACACATCTGGCCCATCACCAGGGCATTTGGTCAGGGACAAAGACTTATGTCCCCTCTGCATTCACCCTATTCAATCTCTGCCATGGGTGCTGGCTTTCATGTTCCCTGTCATTCCTCGTTTCCTGGTTTACAGGAATTGCTGCAGTATTTATTGGGAAATGAACAAGAGCTGAGTCCTGCAGGGAAGGCATCTTAGAGAGCAAGGAAGGGCCATGTTCTACTAAAAGCTCAGCTCTAGATATGTTCTGCACGAAATCTATTTGTGTGACTGCACAGATGAAAGCCGATGAAAATGATATACTCCTTTGCTTATAATTTGCTTGACAGACTGTCCGTGAGAAGATTCCCAGGGAGTGCAAAGTGGTTCTGTTTCCAAAATCAGTTGAACTAATTCTAGGGTAGTTTGGCCAAGACGGTGGCCTATAATTACTAGATGCTTCCTGGCAGATGTAGCTTATAACAGGGGTCTCCAACCTTAGCGACTTTAAGACTTGTGGATTTCAACTCCCAGAATTCTGGGAGTTGAAGTCCACAAGTCTTAAAGTTGCCAAGGTTGGAGACCCCCTGGCTTATAACAAGGGCAAGGAGAGAATTGGTCACTCAGTTCAGTGTGGCAATCAGCTTCCCCCCCCCCCCACCGATCAATAGTACTGTGTTGGCCTAACACGAGCAAGGAATGCAAGGTATTACAAATATTTCTATTTCTTCCAAATGTGTATTGTTTATCAGTCATGGAAAAACAATATTTCCCCTTGATTCTGTGATAGAAATAGAAGTATTTTGAATGTAGGTATTACATATTTTAAAAAAGCTCTTCAGTTACATTTAGTTAGAACAAGCAGCTTAGATGGGATTTGCAGAAACCTCTGCAGGCACCTTGGTGTATTTGTCCATCCCATTTACCCTGTTTCCTATATGCTATTTTAATTCCAGGCTCCTCTTGTCTTTTTCTTCCTAGCTTCCATCTGAGCTGCAAGATATGGTCAGCAAGCACTTGCAAAACACTCAGGATTCTGTAGGCCCTGGCCAGGAGGAGGAACTGCAAACCTTGGCTCCCTCTGACGTTGTGCCCAGCTCAGTCATTGCTAGAGTGTTGGAGAAGCCAGAATCACTGGTGCTGAACTCAGCCAAATCCAGCAGTGGAAGTTGCTCTATGGCTGAAGATGTTTTTGTGCATGTAGATATGAGTGGCAGTCTTCCTGAAACTTGTGTGAGTTCGGGGCAAGCAGAGAGCAAGGGGAAGGAGGGATCTAGACAGCAAAATGGGAGCTGTAAGCCACAGAACTGCTTGGAGAGCCTGCCGAAGGAGGTGCCTACTTTTGAGAAACTAAGCCCATATCCCACCCCTCCCCCTCCCCACCCCATGTATCCAGGGCGCAAAGTCATTGAGTTTTCCGAGGACAAGGTGCGGATTCCAAAGAACAGCCCACTGCCCAATTGTACTTATGCTACCCGCCAAGCTATCTCTTTGAGCTTAGTCCAAGGGGAGGATGAGAACTGTGACAGGCAGCGCCCCCTTCCTAGCAGCCCAGCCTCAGGTCAACGCTCTGCCTCCAGCTGCTCCTACCAGCCTTCCCCCAAGTTGAGCCGGGTTCCTGGATCTTCTCAAAGCAGCCCCTTCAGCAGCCCCCCACAGGTTCCCAGCACATTTGCCAGCTCCGCCAGCTCCGAGGAGGATCTACTAGCTAACTGGCAGCGGATGTTTGTGGATAAGGCTCCTCCTACCACAGAGCAGGTGCTAGTAAACCGTACTGCATTTAGCCATGACACAGCACAGGAGCTCCAGAAACGTTTCAGCCGCTCCATGCAAGAGTTAGGTCGGGTAGCTTCCGCCTACTCAGATGGCGAAGAATCCGTGCAGAGCTACAGCTGGACTGTAAGCAGAGACTCAAGCGTGGACATCGACAGCACAGAGTTTCGAAGTCGCCGGAACCACTTCTCTTCTGACTACAGCACAGATTTCTCCCAGGACGAAAGCTGCAAATTGCTGCAAGGGTCTGGTACCGAGGGGGTGGCAGAACCCGTCACTTCTTCACCAGAGAAATCCAAAGATTACATAGACTGCCCATCTGGGAGCCCGGCTGAAGAACAGGAATTGCTGCTCCAGGAAAGCAGGGTGAACAGCCAGGAGGGGGTTTCTGAGCAGAGCAAGGATGGCAAGAGCAAGCCGCCTCCTGGGCGCCCACACCGCAGCCCCAAGAGAATGGGGGTTCATCATTTACATCGGAAGGACAGCCTGACCCACGCTCAGGAGCAAGGCAACTTACTTACTTGAGAATGGAGAAGAAGAATTGTCTTGGCTACCTAGGTTGAGTGTTGCATTCTCTTCCCTGGGTTGCCCTTCAAGCCCTGAAACTCAAGGGATTGCCATCACATTATTTTGGCCAGGAATTCTAGGCAATGTTTAAGTATTTACTGTCTTTTTTAATACATGGGAAAGGGGGGGGGGACAGCTCTTCTCTACCAGGATGCACTTGGATGTATGCTGGCAACTCTTTTGTGCTGATGTTGATTGCTCAAGCACTCCTCAGGTGTTGATAAGAGATAGAATTGTGCTTTTCTGTGCCTGCCTTCTTCAACCTGTTCTCCTTGTCTTGAAGGCCAAGATCTAGAAAATAGTTACAACTGCATCCAATTATAATAATTGGAGAATTATAATGATAACGATTGGAGAACCAGCACAATTTTAGATCTACACAAGCACTCTTAACTGTATGAAATTGAATCTGGTGTTAATTACCTTACAGATCTTCCCTCTTAAGGTAAAGAACAATGGAGCAGTTGAAACAAAGGTATGCTTTCTATCTCCCCTCCATGCGTCCTTGTCTCAAAACGCTTGGTGAGGGATTCCACCTGACTTCATTTCTTTTCGTCAAAAATTCTGCCTTCACACTTACTGATCAGTTTCAATTGATTCAAATTTAAGTCCTGAGACACCTGAAGCCTATATTTCTACCTTTTCGGCTTGTGGGACGAGATAGGAATATTTTTAGTCCCTATTTTCTTGTCTCAATCTCCCACCAAGCCATCAGGTGAAGAAGATGAATGAAGTGAGAAGCCTTCTGTGAATGAACATCCTCAGTTCTGTAAGCTTTTGGTGAATTCTGTAACATTTTGGTGAGTTCATGTCTGTTTCTCCAAGCCTTCCTGTGGCTATATGCATAGGTCAACAAGGCAGATGAGGCACAGGAATTAACTCTACCGTTTCTTTGCATGTTGCATATGGGGAGTGGGGCTCCATTTTCTGGAAGTTGGGGTTTTCTGCCAAACTAGACCTCAGACTCCCTGCCATAGTCTCCCAACTTGAGTTAGATCGTTTGCCATAATGAGCTGAGACTGTGTAGCTGTCTGTTTAGCTATCACTTGGATACTCTGGATCATGATTTGGTGATAGTATACTATCTATGTTTTCCTTTGGATTATTCTTCCTCACTCTTATTCTTTAGATGTGTAGGGACTAAAATTCCCAGCAAGTGTGACTGTATAGGGCTGTATGGTTTCAACACTTCTGGGGGTGTGTGGGGGGGTGCCAAATTGAGGAATGCTGCTTCAGGTCTTCAACTGTTAATATGTACTTATCTCTCCATTTTTGGGTGAGCAGGAAGGTGTGGGATGAAGTGGTACATGCTGTAGAAGAGATACCTCAGCTTTTTGATCTTGAGTCATCTTACGTCTGGTCCATAAAATTATTTCACTAGCTGAGGAAAAAATTCACATTGATCCAAGACTAAACCATACAGCCAGCTTGCCTCTTGATGACTCTTCTTGGCACAAAATTAGATACTTCTTGTTTGCCCCCTTGGAGACGGCTGATGAGGATGGGGTCCAAATTGACACTAGTGCCTTTCCAAGGCCTTACCCAAGGTCTTTTATTCCCTTTCCCCCTTTTTGGTTTCCTACTTGTATTCAGTATTTTGTTCTTCCTTTCTGGCTGTTTTTGTGTGTTATTTGCGCATTTGAGGGGAGGGACTAATTTCATAGTGTTAAGAATTTTTCATTAAAGAATCAAACTTCCATATTTGAATTCATTAACCTGCCCTGCTATTCATGCAACCAGAGAAACTTCTTGGCTACTTCGCTTAATTGTTTTGCCAGTTATTTGTTTGAATGAGATTTTGGTAATTTTCTGTTAAGAGAATATTACGGCCTTTCTTTTCAAATACAGCAATCTGATCATACCTGACCTTTTGGATATGGCCGTGTTTAAATTCTTATTAATGGACCATTCCTTTAGTTAAGCTGCTAGCTACTGCATTGTATTAGTAAGATGTAACACAGTATTTTTTTGCTAATAAACTGGTGCTAAAGATATTATTCCTTTAGCTTACATAATACTTACTGGTCTGATTTCTTCAGCTGATATTTACTTACTTCCTCGTTCATTCTCTTGATTTAGCTTGTGAATTCCTTGAATTTTCTCTGCACTACATGGAAGAGGACAAAGGTCACTATTTTTTTCTGTTCCAGTCCTCCTGTATTCTTTTAATCCGGTTACTGATGGAGATAGGGCAGCTTGGTGACCTTTTATTTAAACCAGTATTGGTTGAATCTTATCTAGTTGAAATGAAATAGTTCTCATGAGCTAATTGGGTCAATGGAATCGATTCGAGACCATTTCGGTTACAATATGTTAAATCCAGATCCGGTTCTCCTTTCTGTGTTTGGCTGCATAAAACATTCCGAAGCTGACACAAGCATAGCTGATAACGAAATAATCTAAATATTTTTTTCCTTCTCTAGGTACATTGAGCTAAAGCAGGGACCCATAAAATTCAGTTCAGGGTCGCTACCATCCCTCTTTTGGCCCTTGCAGCCCTCCAAGTTGGTGGGATCTAAAATTTCGGACTTTTTACATTAAAAAAAAAAGAGTTGGATGTGGTTTAAGGGCCAAAAATGGATAAGTTAAAGTCTTGCAGAGGTTATGGGTACCCATTTAACCCCTTCTATAAGTGACCTTTGAAGTCCTGTTGACATGCCGCCCAAGCACTCGGGTAGCCCTGTAGGTAATAACTTAATGGGCTAAAGGCTGGGGGAAGAAAGCCAGAAGAAATGAAATATTTTTTTATTATTATTATAAATGAATAGTATAATTTATCAAGTGAATTTACTGTCCTTGTGCAATCTGGCTTCTTAGCCCTTCACCTCTGGCAGTATTTTGTTGGAGAACTTGAATTGACTCATTTAGCTGCTTCCACCCTTTAGAGTCCCAACTCAAGACTGTTAATCTACAACTACAATGTTTTGGTGGTGGTGTGTGTGTTTTGTTTTGGGGGTTTTTTGGGGGGTGTTTTGTTTTGAGATTTTCAAACTGATAATGTATATTTTAAAGGCAGAAATAAAACTATTTTAAAAATACGTCTCTGCAGTCGGTTGTTTATTTTGTGGCTTGAATCAGAAACAGACCATAGAAATCTGCTAAAATTCTAAAGGTGCAATCACAGGTATTTTTCAAAACTTGATAATTGATATTTTAACCAGAAATGCAAGGGATCTAATCTGGAACCACCTTAATGCAAAATATTGCTATACCACTGAGATACAACTCTACTTATAAGTTACACCAAGAATAACTTTCCTTTATGATTGTATTCAAATTGAATTTTTTTTCTGGAATTATCAGTTAGGTAACAATTGACTTTTAGTCTTTAGCAGGATGCTGAAGACCTTAGTGTAGCATGAGGCAGCCTTAGTAAAGTAGAAGCATATATCCCCCCCCCCGTGTTTAGGTTTTAGAGTCCCTTCAAATTCTTGATATACTTGTATACCAGCCTTCCCAACATGAGTCCTTCTAGAATGTTTTGCTAATATCCACATCAACCTCACCTTCAACCACTTTGAAGGTTGTGTTTGAAATCCAAAACATCTCTGGTTGGAAGTCCACTATAAACCATGCAAGGGTTTACTAGAAAAATCCTAATTAGAAAATGCAGACACTGCTGCCTCCTATTGGTTTCCAAGGTCTTTGTATTTTATTTGCAGAGGAGATATATATATAATTGCATTTCTAGAATGATGGTAATACTGTACAATAATATTTTTATTGTTGGACCAAAGTGAATGTATACATAGAAGTAAGGCCAATATATAAAAATTAGTAGATAATGAGCTGTAATCACACCTGATCTCTGTAATACGTTTTGCAATCTTCACTCGTACTAAAAAAGTGCGATGGTCTGTTGTAATGTTATCACTTTGGTTCTGAATTAGTTGATACATTCCTGGGGGATGAAGGTTTTTAATGTTTTTTTTTAAATCGATACATTTATGTGTGCTTTACTATAGCTGTTTTTGGATTTTATTTTTAAACAAGTAAAAGTTGGTACATTGGACTTAACCACGCAGTGGGACAGGATTTTGTAGTGTGATATCTTCTTCCCACTCACACCTAGGGTGGAACCAGAAGATTCTCACAATGCTTTCTGGGGGAAGATACAACTTCTCCACCAGCTTCAGTATGACAACTCCCAGGATTACCTCACGAATATACGCTTCAAAAAATGTAGTGTGTGTGTGTAGGATTAAACACTCTAGAATTAATTGCTGAAATTGATATCTATCAACACCTAGGTGAGCTAGATGCCATTTCTGTTGTAGAAAAAGAACTTCATGTAAAGTCAAATGGTCTTTAGCAAAATCAGGGCATTTTATAGTGTGATATACCAGAGCTGTCCCTGAGAGTGGAATTTTACATCTGGACAGTTTCTAGTCCTTGCTAAAAACTACCTTCTGTTCTGCCAAAAATGCTTCACCTAATCATTGTAATAGTTATGTTCGCAGTGTTTTATAAGAGGACAGAGGACTCTTTGCGCAATTCTACAGAGGTGTCCCAAGCAATCCATACATATATGAATTTATTTGGGGTCCACAGGAAGGCAAATTCTAGACTCCCATTTATTTGGAAACAAGGTTGGTGCTTACTTCTCCCCTTTTGCCAGTTGGGAGAAAATATTTCCCTGGCTGGAGCTGAGGCTAATACAACACATTTGAGGTTTCTGTGCCTCCCCCCAAATAGTTTGTGTCCCTTGTCGCCAGTTGCTGCTTTGGGTGTGGTAGGGGCAGAAGGAATGGGGAAACTCAGTCTGATGTCCTGGTTCCTTTGTCTTGTTGGTGATTAGAGATAGGGTTAGGTGTATACTGGATGGTTGGTTGGTTTTTCCCCCCCAATCTCAGTAAGATCCATATCTCTAGAGGCTTTCTAAATAGATTACCATGTTTGAAGTGTCCCAATATGAGGAATGATTTTATTAACTTTGCTTTTCTGTATTCTACCCATAGTTGTCACTTGGTGTCTACATTAGAAGTAATGCCTTCAACTGAAAACTGTATAATTTAGGTTAATATATGTCATAAAGCCAGGTTGGCTATTATGATTATGCCTCCCCCTTGGCCATGGGATCAAAAGTGTAGAGAAAATGGAATAGGCAAGGAAGGCTCTTAGTAATCAGACTAAGGCAGTAGCTAATAGGTTCTGTGTTACATAATCTTCATTCTGTCCTCCGGATATTCTAAAAGCATCTTTCTCATCTTTATATACTTTTAGCTTCCAAAATCAGAGGTATCATGGGAACAGGTCCAGGAATGCCTTTGGAAAATTATATAATTTGTAGGCCAGGGGAAGTGCCCCACCTTACACCCAATTCCAACAGATCTAACAGAGGATCCATAGAAGCAAACAATTCCAATTCTTTTAGTCTAGGCTTATGGACTACTTCCCCCTCCCCTTAATTGTGGAAAGACTGTCTTTTGGAAAAGCCTGATGGATTTGACACATGCATGTTAATCTTCTGCTCCGTCTAAGGAGAACTGCCACTTCCTCTTCAATCAAATTTACATGTGGGAGGACAGGATGGCTTGTTTACCTGTATCATATCTCTTCCCCTTGCAATCAGCCTAGTTCTTGTCCATTGCAGTGGAAGTCTGGGGAGGAAGAAAGGGGGACAACAGAGGAAAACGGTGCTACTTTTCTCTCTCATTTGCTTCTGTAAATTAATCTGGCTGTGAATCATTCATAGTGGTATTTTCTATCTTTCTCCACTTCCATGGCTGAGTAGGAAATCTAATCTAGGAAATCTGGGCCTACTTGATGAATTCTTGCTTGATCCTAGAGATCTCTGGCCCATGAGTTTCAGGGAGGAGGATTCCATCTGGAGGACAGAGAGGGCTAGGTTTCTAGCATTGGCAGATTTGTCCCCTGTGATACTTGTGGGATAGGAATGAACCCTCTGGAGTTGTAAGTGGAATGTGTTGATGGCCTGCAGCTTTGGTAGTTGACTGTGTTCCCCTCTTGAAGTGGGACAGGGAGGTGAGAATGGATAATGTGATACTATGGGCGTCTTACTTGGCCTTAGCTATCTGAGCAGGGCAACCTGTTCACTGACATCAAGTTGTCTTTGGTGACTACTGTATGCACCTCTCATTTCAGCCCCAACTTGGAAGAGCCACCCAGAATCTTGTGAAAGTTGGGTGACATCCACATTTTATTTATTAAATTAATTTATCAGTATTATTTCCACAATCAATTATGTGATTGCTGTAGCTTTTATTTTTAATGGCCTATTGTGAAACATAAGAGTATATAAAATGGATTTGAGAAAGTAAAGACAGCAAAGTACATGAAGATGAGTTCAGTGTAGGCCTTGGCCGAAAACATTCTTGCAACATAACTCTATTAGCATTCTGCTTTGCGTAAGACAACAAGATACGTGGAGTCAAGCAGCCAAAGTAACAGGTGAGCTGTTACTTTTTTTAATGTACATCTCCTCCCTTCTAACTTTTTCATCCATACGTAGATCAGAACTCTGCCATGTTTTTGTGAATTTTATAAAATTTTACCCAAGCATAAATACAAGCAATAAAAAGAATATCTCTTATACATAAATATATACATCTGAAAAAATGCAGCTTCTCCCCAAGATCAGTTAAGTATGCCAAAATATAAAAATACAGCAACTGAATCATCAAAAGCAGGTGATGAGGACCAATTAATTAGAATCTGGTTCCAGAGTAGGAAAAGAAAGG
Organism: Diadophis punctatus similis; assembly: GCA_023053685.1. NCBI lineage: Eukaryota > Metazoa > Chordata > Lepidosauria > Squamata > Dipsadidae > Diadophis > Diadophis punctatus. The sequence continues at coordinate 65,610,522 of JALIGW010000001.1, read as the reverse complement.
TGACGGGTATATGGGTCTTCAGTCACACAGCCCAGTGTTTGCATCCAGGCATATCAGCTTTCCTATCTTTGCTTTGTGCACACATGAATTCAGAAGCACAGTAGACATTACACAAGATGTGTGAAAATACACATTTCCACCAATATATGATCTTTCCAAATACAGTACATGAAAATGTTTTTCTCATCAGACATTCTGTTCACATCTCTGTTTCCGCTAATAGACTTTCTCCAAGGCCTGATGTTACCAAGACCATCTGGGAACTAGAATCTGAAATGGAAAAAAGTTTCTTTAGCATTGACACTGGCAACTTTTTATCTTCCTTTCGCCCCGTAGATAGTGCTGCCAAAATCCAAAAGCAAAGTGATTAATTTTCAGCCTGTGAATTTCTCTTTTAACTTCGTCTCAAAATCACAACAGCAAAAATCCAGCCATTTCTATCTAGTGATAACGCCAGGAGATAAGGGAAAACATCCACAATTGCAGCAGAACCTTTTAAGAACACCAAGTTCATTAAACCTCACTTTCTAAACACCTTTTTAAGTGTATTTACTGTAAAGTTGCCAGAAATCTTGGAAGCAACAAGTTTGTAAAAACCACCTGGTGAGTTAACATTTGTTCCAATACAAAAGATAAATTAACAGCCTGCATAATTAAAAGAAATGAGGTAAACAGCAAAAAGCTTAGTAAGAACTTAATCTTAAAAAGTTACAAACAAATTAGGGGATCAGACATGGAATATTAGGACTTTTGTTAAAAGCTTTGGGAAATAATTAAAAAAACCCAGTATTTTCATGGGAATATGAATTAAGTCTGTTAGAAAATAAGCAATAGAAATTTAAAATTTTGCAATTTTAAAAATAAAACACTAGAGGGGACTAAAGACTTCAGGCAGAAGAAAGGAAAAAGTCTTGTGAAACCTACCAATGATAGACAAGGTTATGACATTTGAGACATTTCAGAAAATTTTTAAAGAAAGGGTAGCACCTGATAGCTAATTTATTTATTTATTTATTTATTTGTGAGATTTACAGTATATACCGCCTCACAGTGCAAGCACTCTCTAAGCGGTTTATACCAGTAAGCAATGTATATTTATATTGCCCCCAACAATCTGGGTCCTCATTTTACCTACCTCGGAAGGATGGAAGGCTGAGTCAACCTTGAGCCGGTGAGATTTGAACTGCTGACCTGCGGATCATAGTCAGCTAAAGTGGCCTACAGTACTGCCTCTAACCGCTGCGCCACCTCGGCTCTAATATGTCAGTAACAGTGTTTTCTTACAGTATAAGAATGTATTACTTCCAAAAGATTTTTAAAGAAGAAACGATAACTGAAAGGGAATATTTTGGAAGATTGACAAGATGAAAGGGATACACAAGTATTAATGCAGAAATACTTAGAAATAAATTCTGGACTATAAATTGGAGATGACAGACAGAATGGAATTACAAATGGTAAGACAGAATAACCCTGGATGATGACTTTTTATCAGATTTACAAACGTATCTAAATCTTTTGAGATGGGAGAAACAAAAATTGAAGGGAGATCAAATCCTACAAGAGCATCAGAACGAATTAAGGATTATTAGAAGCAAAAGCAAGGAATACAGAGTTGAGGTATCTGATCAGAATTAAAATATGACATACCTTTATGAAATATTGGGAAGCCTTTACAAACTTTTTGCGGACATCTGGACAAAAACAACAATGTTTTATGGATTTGCCAATGGATAGGAGCTGAGATAGCGCAGTGGTTAAAAGCAGCATTGCGACCTTCAGCTGATTGCTAGTTCAGCAGTCCAGCTGTTCAAATCTCACTAGGCTCAAGGTTGACTCAGCCTTCCATCCTTCCGAGGTGGGTAAAATGAGGACCCAGATTGTTGGGGGCAATATGCTGAACTCTGTAAACCGCTTAGAGAGTGCTGTAAAGCACTATGAAGCGGTATATAAGTAAAGTGCTATTGCTATTGCTATAAGTGATGGCTTATAGGAGGAAGTGGTCCATTTGTAATATTTTAGAGGATGGGAAAATATTGTTTGTACTTGTGAAGATCGGAAGTCACTTTATTGGGGGGTTTTTTCCCTCTTTCTTTTTTCTTTGCATTTTCTTTTTTCTATTCTTTTCCCCCCGATTTCAGTTTGTGTTATCTTTTATTACAAGTAGTCCACAGTTTTCAAATATTCATTCAGGAGCCCTTTGAAGTTACAATGGCACTGAATGGTGGTGAGGGCTGATCTTTGGAATGTATTTTTAAAATCCTTACTAAAGTTATTTTTAAAAGAAAGAAGCAGATGATCTTGGTATTACACGTTTGCTCCGATTCTGTTTTTATATCACCATGGCCTGTATGAAGCTCCGATGACTTTTAGTATCAGCAATATACCAAGATAAGCAAATATTCAGCGTGTTTGAAACATTGGCACATACTTTTTCACAGAATTGCACTTTCCTCTATTTATTTATTTATTTATTTATTTATTTATTTATTTATTTATTTATTTATTTATATTTATTTATATTTATTTATTTATGTATTTATTTATGTATTTATGTATTTATGTATTTATTTATTTGATAGTGTTTATAGCTGCAAATGAAGAATTAGGCTGTTTCCATTTTTATTTTCCAAGTACATGATTTTGGGCTATGTGGAAACTAGAGGTATCATTTAAGTAAAGATGCAGCAAACTAGCCCTTCTTTTCTAAAATTAGAGACAGAAAAGATATTCATTGGTACTACATTGTTCCCCAAGATAACAACATATTGCTACATTAATTTTATATAGAGAGAGAAGGTGCAATCGTATCTAACTTCTGATTTTCAATTATGGAATTGCTGCATATAAAAAATAAATTGGAAACCAGTCGTGTGTGTGTGTGTGTGTGTGTGTGTGTGTGTGTGTGTGTGTGTGTGTGTAAGTGTAAGCAGGCTAGGTGACTCTATTAATTACTACTGCCACATACCATTCATATGAATGATTCAAGGAAATTGCTTTCAATATGAAAGCATTTATTTAGGGTGTATGTACACTTTAGTGTCACTGATGACTGCCTAGACAAGTCCCTGCAGTTTTCTTGTTTTACTATAGTATTTTTAAAGGAACTCCAAACAAGCATTTTCCTACAAGGATTCTTTATAATTAATTTCAAAATCTTTTTTTGAAATTTATCTGAACCCTTAGTCTGTTATAAAATCAAAGCTTTAATCATCCTTTTTGCTGTTTATTCTAGAAAAAAATATATATTAAGTATTTAATAAATAAGCCGTGGTGGCGCAATGGTTAGAATGCAGTACTGCAGGCTACTTCTGCTGACTGCCGGCTGTCTGCAATTTGGCAGTTCGAATCTCACCAAGCTCAAGGTTGACTCAGCCTTCCATCCTTCCGAGGTCAGTAAAATGAAGACCCAGATTGTTGGGGGCAATATGCTGACTCTGTAAACCGCTTAGAGAGGGCTGTAGAGCACTGTGAATCAGTATATAAGACTAAGTGCTATTGCTATTTCAAACTTATTTCACAAAGGATTGACGGAGACTCACTGGGTGTTGTAAAATTTGCTGATTTGAAAGTTCCTAATAGCTGGAAAGCAGTTAACAAGTATTTTCCAAAAGTGATTAGGAAAGGGAGTAAGCGAACCAAGTGTCTTTTTGAGGAGCCAAATGGGAGTTTGAACAAGATGGCTATTCCCTCATCTCCTAGAGCTTTAAAGCTACTGAGATCACTGTCTCATGGTCTCCCCATGAGGAACAACTATCTGGAGCCCTTGTGGGTGATCTCAAGTCCTCTCATTGTCTGGAGAGAAATTGTGATGAGGCAGTCTACTCGCTGGGTCTTCATTCTGTCATGGTCAGCTTCACCTTTTGTGGTGCCATCTTCAACTTGTCATTTCTTCCCCAGAAGTCTTCCCTGCAGTTTTCTTGAAAAGATTTTGGAAGTGGCTTGCCATCTCCATTAAAGCATTAACTATTAGATTATATTCAAATTTAGTATCCATCGGCTTCTATTAAGATTTCATCCTTGAAAGAGGAATTTCAGTTCTAGATAAACTATGCCAATTATGCCAATACAAATAAATATTGGGATGAAAGAACAATACAATTTGGAGATACAAGTATCAAAACCTCAATATTACAAGAATGAGAACATATCCATTCTCCATCAATGTATGTGGTGATCTGAAATATAGAATTCCTCTATATTTGAAAAAGCATCTCATCACTAGGAGTCTCAACTAGTGGGCTATTTATGTATCTGGTCTGTTTAAACTGTTCTGCATGGCTTAATATACTTTCCCCCTTTATAAAGTCAGATAAACTGACTGAAATACAAATTAGTTTTACAGTATGATAAAAACATACTAAAGACGAAATGATCAGTGTTCTAGTAAAGAAAATTCTTCTCTTTCCAAATAAATCAAAATATCAAAAATGCAGTTTCCTAACTCCACATGCACGTAAATCTCCCACACAGTGTCACCTCCCATTCTTCAAGAGGGAATCAATCTTACTGCTTTGACAGATCCAGGAATTCTTCTCTCTGGCCATCACTTCATGGTTCACAGTCTCATCTTCTTCCTCTCCCTCTGAAAGAAGGTCTGAGATTTGCTGCTGTAGTTCAGGACTAATGTTGTTCTCTGCCAGGATCAATGTCCTCAGGGCTGTTGGATAGTTTTCCACCATGTCCAATAGGATCTGAATGGAGTCAGAACAGAGGCATCATGAAAAACGGCTCACTCTAGTCACCAGGAAAGAAAAAAGATTTAAAATGCACTACAAATATCATTTGGAGGTGGGGGAAACTTCTAAAGTAATTTACCAGATTCCCTGCATGGACTGCCTGTGACAGATTGGGAGGAAGCTACCATATTTTTCGGAGTATAAGACGCACCGCAGTATAAGACACACCTTAGTTTTGGGGGAGGAAAACAAGGGAAAAAGGCCTCTGCCTCCCAGCAATTTGCCAAACAGCAAACAGCACAGATGATATACACTGTTTGCTGTGTATTTCTGTGCATGTGTGTCTGACCCATAGAAATGGCAAAGAATTGGAGAAATGTACATTTATGGCAATATATTAATCCCAGAAAGTTTTCTTAAATGTAATCACACTAAGTCCTCCTAATTATTTAAATACATCTACTCCAAACATGACTCAGGGTTTCTCAGCTGGCTTATTTTAATACTAATACTTAATACTAAAACAGGATATTTCAGATTATATTTTTACAGATCTTTAAAATTGATGTGGCTTTCTGGAAGTATTCTCTGCTATTTAAAAGAAGATACAATAGCACTGGGCCTCTTCAGAGCAAGCATTTATTTTAAAAAGCTTCTTCATTTTGTTAAGTTGTCTAGAACAATAATAAAGCAGTCTTTAAAAAATAAGTCTAATAATTTGAACACTCTACAAACATTTAACAAAATAACATATTAACAGAATCTGCCTGTACCTAGGATAGAACTCACAACCTCCTGATTGTGAGGCAAGAGCTCTATCTCTGAGCCACAGCAGCTCTAGCTTTCCTTCTTTCAATTTGAGCAATCTAATATTGCCAGCAGTTTATCTCCCAGCAATATGTCTCATCACAGCCACCGTAGTTTCAGTTTCATTTTACCATGTGGCTTGTAAGCCTCAGTCAGCTGTAGGTCGGGAGGCAGATCATCTCTTCTTGTGCTCTTCTTGTGCTTTGCCCTGTTTGCTGCAAAGAGGTAAATTGCTGGCAGGCAGAGGCCAAAGGGTGGGGGTGGCTGGGTGGGGCTACATTCGGTGTATAAGACGCACCCAAGTTTTCACCCTCTTTTTGAGGGTAAAAAGGTGCATCTTATACTCCGAAAAATACGGTAACCACCAGACTGCAAGAACAAGAGCAAGCAGTTAGACTAGGGGACCCAAACTCATTGCAATGAACAAGGACATGAATTCAATTTTGCAGCTATTAAGATTGTTGGTTGAGCAGAAAAATTATTGAAGCCTGGGAAACGGGCCCTTGATCAGTCAATAGGAGTACTGATGTATCACCACCATCTTACCATGTATTTAGGAGCCAAGTGTGTGGCGGCACAAGGAAACAACAACTAACTACTTAATAGCCGGCCATCAACACCCTAATTAACAACTAAAAGCCACACACAATCAGGCATCATATAAATACAATTAACAACTAAAAGCCACACACAATCAGGCATCATATAAATACCGGTACAACTCCTAGAACAGCCATGTGCACACATTCTGAGGTGAGAAAAGTTCCCTGAGGATGGGCTTCAACCTGAGCCTGAAAGCGTGGAAGAATAAACCTTTGGTCCTGGTGACTGACTCAGACCGACTTCTGCAAGATCTAAAGTGTATTTATTATGACACGGAATTAACAAGGCTCGAATGGCCAATTAACTTAAAACAGTTGTATTTCTTCCTATTCCCAATTATAATAATTACATAGAGCAAGTTCTGCATCCCTAAAGAGAATCAGTACTTTTATCACTAATTCACCTTATCCAACACCTGTGACTGTGTCCATCTCTGTTGGTTAACCCCCCCCCCCAAAAAAAACCCCACTCCCTTCACATCAAACCAAAATCTAAGGGGAGGTAGAATGTTTTCCACATCATAAAGTTTTAAGTAATTGTAAATTCTTGGGTCCCTTGAAAAAAGGAAAAATACGGGGGGAGGAATTATGTGCAAGCTTTGCAGTTGGTCACACTGACTTTCATGACCAGCAAGAGAAATAAGGGCAACAAAAAAGAGATACTTCCTTACCATAGCTGACTGGTTAGTAAGTCCTGTCCCTTCCAAGTCTAAAACTTCTAAAGTGCGGCTGGATGCCACTGAAACAGCCAGCATTGCTGCTATCTGGTCACCTATGGAACAGAAAGCCAGGAGATGTGAGAAAATCAGAGTCTACCAGATGCACCCACTTCAAGAGTAGCAGAACGTGAGGGACATCCGCAGTCATCTGAATGCTGAAAGCTTCTCCGCTTTCCCTCAGATTATGGGTCCTAATGCTGAATTCCATAGTTGCAGCGTTATAAAGAAGATGCTGAGTTAATACTTTACCGTGTGTTGACAGTGCAAGATGCTAGGCCAGTGATGGCGAACCTTTTTTTCCTCGGGTGCCAAAATAGCGTGCGTGCGCGCTATTGCACGTGTGTGTGTGCCCACATCCATAATTCAAAGCCCCTCACTTGCCCCACCCTCCTGCACATGCGTGCACGACCCCCCCTCCCCCATTTCCCGACTTCCAGTGGGCCCGGTGGGCCCATTTTTCGCCCTCCCCAGGCTCCAGAGGCTTTCTTGGAGCTTGGGGAGGGCAAAAACGCTCCCCCTGCCACCCTGGAGGCCATCTGGAGGCCGAAATCGCCCTCCCAGAGCCTCCGCATGAGCCAAAAATCATCTGGCGGGCACGCACATGCGCGCTGGAGCTGAGCTAGGGCAACGGCTCGCGTGCCGGCAGATATGGCTCTGCGTGCCACCTGTGGCACCCGTGCCATAGGTTCGCCATCACTGTGATAGGCAATGGTGAGGAAATTCTCCTTTTCCTCCTGCTTTTCATCCTTGGCAAACTATAGCCAAACAATAGCAAAAAAAATAAAAAAAATCCTCAGACAGTGAGCAAATTTCTGAGTAATCCTTGTCTCTGAGTAGCTCTCTAGCTCTAGCAGCTTATGATTGGTTAGCAGATGAAAAGATATGCACTGCTCCTAGGGAACTGAGGTGTGTGTGTGGGGGGGGAAGGGGGGTTATTCATCCTGAGAGGGCAAGGTGAGGTAAGCGTGCACAAGTATGGCCAAGATGTTCACATCTATCTCCTTTAGTGGGATGAGTAATACAGAGCAGCCTGGCTCGCCAACTGCCAAATCAGCTCAGTAATGCAGCTGGGAAGAGAAGAAGTTTCCATGGCAACTACTGTTGGAACTCCTCTTTGCCTTGCTATTTTTTTTGAAGCGGCAGCTCTGAAAGGGATAACTTATACCGACCAAGCCCAGTGGTAAAGATCCACAGGATGTGGGATAGAATCCAGCCAATGACTCCACGAATGAGGTACTGCCACAGAGTCTGTGGCAGGAGAAGTTCAAAATCTTGGTTCCAGATGGCCCCATAGTGCTCTGTTGCCCCTTCCTTTGTGTAGAATGGGGTAGTCCTCTGTCCTACTTTTCCAGAAATAGAGTATGTGGATGATGGCAGGTTTGGTTTTGTGCTTTCAGCTTTTAATTATGGAGTGGTTTCTTAAGCTTTCTTTTATTGCTTCTATTTTAAGCCATGTGGGTGGAAGATTATTCCTGACAAAATGGGCCTGGCTTACAGGCAAGGGGAAAAAAAACCTAGATTGGGGGAAGACCTGACGGAAAATTTACCAAGTCCCTACCAGCCTTTGATGATCGGGTGGGAGAGGTACAGTCCCAACACATCCAGAAGACAATGGGCTATAGAAGGTTGGGATAGAAAACACCGGATAAGCTGGCACAATTGGGCTGATTTTGTAGAAAGCAGCTTCACCAGCTGCCAAATTTGCTTTTTTTCCAAGTAGCCTTCTCATAGTCCTTAGGTCCTTTTGATTAGAGGACAGAATAAACTGCTTTTAAATTACTATTGGTATAAGACAGGGGTCAGCAACCCGCGGCTCTGGAGCCGCATGTGGCTCTTTCATCCCTCTGCTGTGGCTCCCTGTTGCCAGTCGGCTCCACAATTGATAGGGCTTTCGGTTAGGACAGGTAGAGGAAAAAAGATGCCGCGCCAGGAAGAGACTCTATGGCTGCCTCTGTCCAACTTTGGCCAAAGTGGACTGTATAGAGCAGGGGTGGCCAAACTATGGTTCTTTGAGGACCTGTGGACTTCAACTCCCAGAATTCCTGACCTAGCCATGCATGCATGGCTGGCTCAGGAATTCTGGGAGTTGAAGTCCACAGGTCCTTAAAGAACCATAGTTTGGCCACTCCTGGTATAGAGCCTTCCTAATGGGCCCTGTATATTTAACTGGGATTGCATAAGTCACTCTTTTCCTCCATATATTCTTTGTGCTTCCTTTTGTCTTTTTAGACTATGTGTATCTTCTTTGTCAAGGGAAGAATTAAATTAAATGGATATGGGTTCTCAGCAGTTTCTTCCATTGGACCTTCATCATAAATTGAGATCAGGTACATCACTAAGTGCCCACAGTCATCTTCTGAAGCCGACAATTAGCTGCATCTTGCCTACAGAGTCGTGTATGTCAAGACTGGTATTCTTTGGTTAGCCCAGGGGTCAGGAACCCGCAGCTCTGGAGCCACCTGTGGCTCTTTCATCCCTCTGCTGCGGCTCCCTGTTGCCAGTCGGCTCCACAATTGATAGGGCTTTCGGTTAGGACAGATAGAGGAAAAAAGATGCCGCACTAGGAGGAGACTCTATGGTGGGGGAACGGGACTTTTGGTCGGTAGAGGAAAAAGGACACCACGCTAGGAGGCGAGAATATGACAGGGGAAGTGGACTTCCGGTTGGTTCCAGAATTGAACAGGGGGCTTCCGGTTAGGACCTATGTGGCTCTTTGAATGTTTACGGTTGCTGACCCCTGGCATAAGACAAGCATGTCAAACCCACAGGCCGCATCAGGCCTTGAACAGTGAGTAATGAAGCCCTACAAGACTTATAAAAAAAATTAAAGGAAGTTTGTTATTTATCTACAGTAACTACATATTTTATACGCTGCCCAAGACGATTCCTCTTTGGTCAATGAGGCCCCGGCAAATCCAAAAACCGTGCACCCATGGCATAAGGCAATTTGACTTTGATTCCTAACCGAGAAGACATAATGACCTTCTAAGTAGCCCTGTTGGGTATTATCTGGATTTGTTTTAAGATGCAAGCCTTAAATGTTATAACCTGTATAAGCCCAACAAGATCTCTAGTAGCCGGAAGGACACACAAACACTGCCAAGTATCCAAATCCAAATAATCCTCTCACCCAGGGGGTTGTAGTCCAAGTTCAACACTCGCACCTGGGAACTATGAGCCACTGCAATAGCCAGACGTCCCCATCCCTTGGGGGTGATGCCAGGATTTGCACTGAGAGTCAGTTCCTTCAATCCTAGGTATAAAAGAAAAGCCAGGTGACCTCAAGGCAACTTTTACAAAGCCTCTTCCATTCAGGGTTGATACCACTGAATTATTAATGTAGGTGAAACTTATCCAACCCTCACCAATTAACCTCAAATATATATTTTCAACCCGCTGTTGTTCAAACTGGCACTACAATTCTTTGGTAACCTATGTTAGATATGGAGAAACTAGAAGTGGAGCAAAACATTTTCAGGAGCAAAAGAAGCTCAAGTTACTTGAGTGGCTGAGAGGCAAGCTCCAATAGTGTTATCTTACCACCCCAATTGTCACCATAATGTAACGATAAGCTAAATATTTGATCATGTTCTACTTTCCCCCAACTAATGCTGTTCTGATGTGCTGAAATGAGAACAGAAATCCTAACCACTTTGGCCCAATGTTGCAACTTGCAGTCCCACAACTTCTGGAGCACAAGACTGGGGGAAACTGTTTCAGGAATATTTGAAGTTCTGCTCTCTGATTCTCCAATCCAAACAATGGCCACAGGTAGCCCTTGACTTACAACCACTGTTCCCTCTAAGCTGTGCGGCCGCGCACGTAACAAGAGAATGCTGCACGGAAGTTTCTAACTTCTGCATGGCATTTTCTAATGGTAGAGGCTGCGCGCCTGCGCGGCCGCGCACATAAAAAGAGAACGCCGCGTGGCAGTTTCTAACTGCCCACGCGCCGTTTTCTTATGTTACAGGGAACATTGCTTACAACCCTTCTGTTTAGTGACGTTTCAAAGTTACAACGGCGCTACAAAAAGTGACTTGTGACATTTTTTCACACTTATGACTGATCAAAATTCCAGTGTTTGGCAACTGGCATGTACTTATGCACTGTTCCAAGGTCACGTGAACACCTTTTGTAACCTTCCCAGCTGGCTTCCGACAAGGAAGGACAATGGGGAAAGCCAACTTCACTAAACTGTATGATTCACTTAACAACTATTGCAAAACTTACTTAACAACTGCCTTGTTAGCAGCGGAAACTTTGTGTTCAATTGTAGTTGTAAGTCGAGAACTGAGGATTATCAATTTAAAAAGAGAAATACAACAGACTGATGTGTATTACAGTTTATATGTCCCAGGACGCCATAAACAAAAATATACTTTCAAAATAGAAGATTGTTTATTAAGCTATATTGTGAATATGTGCTTAAAATGATGTATATATTCATTACCCTTTGACTTAGGGCAGTGATGGCGAACCTTTTAGGCACCGAGTGCCCAAAGTGCGCGCACACACCCAAAATGCAAGGTGAGGGCACATGCACACGCCTCGCACATGCACCCTGCACATGCGCCCGCGGCCGTGCCCTGCACATCAGAGACCCAAAGACCAGCTGGCCAGTGGGAGGCGCGCACACATGCGCGGCATAGACCCGAAACAGCTGGGGGGACGGCGGGCGTGCCCACAGAGAGGGCTCTGCGTGCCACCTCTGGAACATGTGCCATAGGTTCACCACCACTACTGACTTAGGGATACATTTCCACACCTGCAGCTGATTAACATTTTACACTTCTCCATATTAATCCATATGTCTGATCAGCTGAATAGATAATGTATGCAAACGTACTGTACTATAGAGACTATATAATTAGGCAAGATGTTACAGTATTCAATTAAATAAACATATATACAGTTATATGTTCCAGGGGAAGATTATTACGGTTTTAGATAATCAGAAAAACAAGATTGCATTACTTATTACTTAATTTTTAAAATATACCATAACATCAGGAAGTTTACTTTTGTTACTTTTGTCAATTTAAAATCAGCATTTGATTGGATTCCTAAGGATGAATGCTTAAAGAAGTACAATTACAGTACTAACTGCAACCTCAAATGATTGTTTCTTATTCCAAAACTTTATCCTTAACTGAAGGTCAAAAGTAATCATCATGTCACAGTCTAATTTAATTCCAACTTGGAAAAGAAAAAAATAACAACAATATAACAGACATCTTTCCGCTGGTTCATATTTGAATAATAATATAGTGGTACTTTCCTTGACATCAGCTAGTACAAGAGAGCTTTATAGCCTCTTGCAATCTATTGTGTATTGAGGAATTCTTAATTATCAATTTTCCTAATGGGAAAACGGAGGCAGGTTGTTAAAAAAAAACCCCTAGCCAAATACAGACAGCAGGTAAATTGAAAATACGTATGCAGAGCAAATCAGGTTTTATAGATCTCAGTAGATTGCTTTCCATACAGCAGTGGTTTCTTTTCAGGCAGAAACTGGTTGAAAGCGCCCAAAACAATCTTTCTTCCTTTAGGTAAATAGAAGTAACTGCCTATAAATCAGCGGTTCCCAACCTTCCTAATGCCGCGACCTGCCCCCCGCCCCGCCGCTGCCATTTGGGTTATTTTACCCTCTGCGCATGCGCAAAGCGTGCTGCGCATGCGCAGAGGGTAAAAGAACCCAAATGGCGGCGTCCGGGCGAAGTCTCCAGATCCGGGCAAGGTCTCCGCTCGCTTCGCATGTTGCCTCTGGGAGCTTTTCGAGCCCCATCGCGAAAGGCATGCGCGACTTCGGCAGGGGCGGGACAGGCGGCTGCCCAAAGAGAGCCACCCCCTTCACAGAGTCTCTCCTGTCTACCTGTAGCGTTCGGGGCGAAGGGTATGGCTCTCTCCAGGCAGCCGCCTGTCCCAGCCCCGCCAAAGTCACGCACGCCTTTTGCAGGGGTGAAATGCTCCCGGTTCGTTCTTGCCTGTCGGTCATCGCAGAGCCGATGGAGCCGGTGGCAGTCGCGGCGCGGGACTTCCCCCGCCCGCTTCCCCCGCCCACCTGGATGCCGCCATTTGAGTTCTTTTGCCCTCTGCGCAAATGGCGGCAGCGGGGTGGGTCGCGGTGGGGGAGCGGGTTGTGGGGCACGATATGGCCAGGCTTGTGGCAGTGGGGGGGGAGATGAGGATGCCAGGGCGACCCCTGGGAAATGGTCATTCGACCCCCAAAGGGGTCCCGACCCCCAGGTTGGGAACCGCTGCTATAAGTGGTTGCTCAGCTGTTGTGGGGTACCCAGATCTGCCCCTATAATGTTTTGGCTAGATAGAAATGTTCCGTCCAAATTCTTAACAACTATGTTTGTATTGTACACACCATTGTATCAGCAGTCTAGATTGGTCACAATTGAAGCTTGAGCTCAAATCTATTTACACAATGCTTAGTTTAAACTAATCTTTCCTCTGTTGGTTTGAGTTTCCTAATCTAGCTGGAATGTTTTAAATCCTTTAGAAACAATCTTGGAAATAAAAACATCCAGTATTATGAATTTGTCCTGGATTTAGCTCAGTTGAGTTTTTACACAAAACAAAACAAACAAAACTTAGTCATTGCGGTATTATGTATTAGATTTGTTTGCCGCCCATCTCTCTTTGAGACAACTCTACAGGCTTTACTAAACTCCAAAAGGTGTTATTATTCCCAATAATACTGAATTTTGGATGCCCTGACCAAAACTTTATGCTTGGATAATATGATTCTAATATGATTGCCCCAAATCCGAGGAGAGCCTCTACAATGTGTGTATGTGTGTGTGTTTATATGTGTATATAAGCAAAGATCTATTCATTTATTTTTGTATTAGACCAAGGATTCAGCAGAACATACATTCAGCATTTCCTCTCTTGAATTCCTACTCGAATCTGGGTTAGAAATTAGTGAAGAATTGGGGGAGGGGAGATTATAAATTCAGAAAGGCAAAGGAGTATTTTACTCAGTCAAGCATTCTCTGGTACTATTTCTAATAATTACAGATTTGTTTGAAATTTGCTATATTTAGTTGTTTTGCTGAAAACAAATGCATGATATTTACAGAAAAACTTTTATGCTATAGAAGAATGCTTCACATCTCTAGGGCAGAGGTCTCCAACCTTGGCAACTTTATAAGGTGTGGACTTCAAATCCCAGAATTCCTCAGCCAGCCATGCTGGCTGAGGAATTCTGGGAATTGAAGTCCACGCCTCATAAAGTTGCCAAGGTTGGAGACCTCTGCTCTAGGGTACCGAGTTTTCCTTGAGTATGTATGTATGTATGTATGTATGTATGTATGTATGTATGTATGTATGTATGTATGTATGTATGTATGTGTATACGTATTCATATATGTATATTCAAGAGCCCATTCTAGTTTCACATGAAAAGAAGTACACTTCTGTTCTTAATATTGTCTGTGAGGAGTTGAAAATCATTTTTAATATAATTTTATTAAATGTTTAAAAACATTTTGCTTGGAACTCATTTATTCTTAACTCCCTTAAGCCTCATCATCTACCAGAGGATTTCTGGTTTGAGCCCACTGCACTAAGAAACCAAAGCCATAATTTCTTTTGGATAAGGAACTCGTCACTGCCACAATCTCCCTTTTGCTTTGATAGAGCAAAAGACCAAAGAGGCAGCTGCAAAAGATGACATGTGTTCTCTTCCTTACCTGACTTGGCCCCATCAGGAGGGAGAAGGCCACAAATCAAGTTGATGCCTTCATCCCCCAGCAAGCAGTCCCCCAAATCCAAGGCCACAAGGGAGGGATGGATAGATAAAGCTGGGTTGAGAATGGCCAGACCAGCGTCTGTCAGAGGACTTCCATGAAGGCTGCATAAAGAAAAAGGAATTATAGACTCTCTTTTCTTTGACTTGCAAATGATAAACAAATCCTAGGTCAGTGTTTCTCAGTGTCAGCAACTTCGAGATGTGTGAATTTCAACTCCCACAATTCTCAGCCAGCATCCACACAACTTAAAAGTTGCTGACGTTGAGAAATACCGGTTGGCATACTTGCTGCATATGTACTTGTTTTTCAGAAATTAGAATGAAACCAGGCATTGGTAAAAAAAAAAAAACAGGAAGGTTATAATGGAGGATAGGAACACTTGAGCCTTCTGAAACAGGCAGAGAAAATGCTCGATAAAACGTCGTATCTAAAAGCCTATTAATACATATTTTTGTCTCAACTGTCTTGTTTGGGAGCCTATTTCTTTTGTTGGAAGTGATCTCAAAAAGCAGGGATGTCCAACCTTGGCAACTTTAATACTTGTGGACTTCAACTCCCAGAATTCCCCAGCTAGCAGTGGCACAGGAATTCTGGGAGTTGAAGTCCACAAATCTTAAAGTTGCCAAGGCCGGACACCCCTGAGACTTTTCTTAGGTAGATTTTTGTTCATGAAAGTTACTTGTTAATTTAGATGTCTGGGTTGTTGTTGTTTTGGTAACAAACATTCAAGTTCAGGTCCACTGTTCTGTATTAGAGGCAGCCATTCCCCACCTTTCTAAAGGCACAATAAGTATCAGAAAGGGTTGTGTATTATTTTCCTGATAAAAATACATTAAAAAATACGAGTGAAAACTCTCATTATTTGAGAACCAATAGGGTAAGTTTTAAGAAATAATGTACACTTCTTAAAACTTCAAATTCATAATTGGCATTAGCCATATCCATTATTGGTTGAAGCTATTCTGACTACAGTGGTATCTTGGTACCCATCGAATTTGTTACTCCATGCTCTTTGTTGAGAAAATTTTGTCCTGGTACTTATCCTTTGTTTGGTACTCAACACACAAGCTAGACCTTGTCGGTGTTGGTTGCCTTGCGACTTGCTACCCTTTCCAGCCGATAGTCACGCGGGTAGCTCTTGCACTCTTGTCTTAGTTTCTGTGGTAATTTTGTATATTTTTGCACTTTTTTTCTCATTTGTACAGGTAAAGTGAAGTTTTTATTTTATTTAATCTATTAGCTTTTAGGTTTATTTCTCATGTAAAGTAATGATATACAACCCATCTTTTTACATATTGCCTTAAAATGTGCATTGTCCTTGGTTTGGGAATGCATTGAATTTATTTACATTATTCCTTCTGGAAAAAATGTATTTGGTACTCATAGTTTTTGGTATTCATTGCACCTCCCAGAACCAATTAATGACAAGTACCAAGGTACCACTGTATTTGGATCAGGTAAATGAAAATCATACAACCTGCAATAATAGGGACTGAAGCAGCTTTTTAAAAAAATATAATAAATTTAAGAGAACTGTCCCAGACCTCCTCTGAAAATGAATGCAAGATTTGGAAGCTCATTGAACTGTTCCACCAACATAATGCAACAAAATGGCAAAATATAGGTCTATGTTTTCATGCTTTCTTAACCAAAGGTGGGGAAATTGCATTCCTACTAAAATCTATTGGATTCTTATCATTTCCAGCCCAAATAGTAAACATTCTAATTTGTGGCATTTACTAAAACTACCTATTACTCTGGAGAATTCAATTGCTGTAATTATCAATATTTAGGATTGGATGACCTCTGGTTCTTTAAGATGCATTAAAATCCCACCTCCCAGGACAGGAAGATACGTTTCTTTGGAACAATAACCATTTAACAATATTGAAAGGATAACTGAACCAAGCTAAGGAATTCTAGTTGCCCTCCTTCACGCCTGAGTACATTCCATTTACGTCAATGAAACATAACTTTTAAAGAAACCAGCACAGCATTTGCCTTGCAGGATTTGCACCACTGGAGTTAAGAGGCAACATTCTCGGTTGGTACTAAGCAGAGGACCTACTCACAATAAAGATTGGACAGAGCGGTTTGTCTTCAGAGCTTCAGCCAATTGCTTGACCCGATTGATATTGGAAACAATCCCTAAATTAAGATTAAGTTGAGCCAAGGAATGAGACTCTGCCACCCCCTTGCAGATGCGACCGAAATCTCTATCCGAAATTTGGCAACCACGGAGGGAAAGCAGTTTGATGGAGTTCTCCCGCAAGCTCTCACAAATATCCCGAATCTCTGCACTGGATAAAGTCTCCCCAGAGATCTGAATAGATCCTGGCAACATCGCTCTGAAAACCAGCAAACACTTTCCGCAGTTTAACTACGTTAATGTGGGTTGCTGTACTCAAAAAATACGGGAAACCCAGATTAGCGCACCAGGAGCGCTCTGCAATCCAGTTAAAAAGGGGGAAAGCAGCGTGTTACAAAAAAAAAAAAGGAGTGAGCCGTCAGCCTTTTAATCCTGTGTAAAATTGGAGGATTGGTGCAATTTTAAATAAAAGGAATGCATTGATCAAAACAATATGCAATTCGGAAAAAATCCTGCTGGGCGTATTGCACGAACTGGACCCGCGGAGACACATCAATCCACGCGCCTGGTTGCACTTAAGTACATTCCGCGCAAACCCGAGTTAAAAGCTCGGAGGGTTAACAGCGCCTGCCGTCTAGACAGGGGGAAAAGGGAGCGCGCTCCATTTCTAAGGATGGGTGGAAAAGTGAGCGGACGGATAGGCGGCGCAGCAGAAATACCAGGAATAAGAAATGCAAAATCCAAATCAGAGCCCAAGTCTTTCCAGGATTTAAAAGCCGGGGCAAGGCGAATTTTCTGGATTCTGCAGAAGCGGGAACTAGGGGTCCGCCGGTGAAGGATCCGCCGAGTATCTTCCGGGTTTTCTCCCTCTTTCCCCCGGCGCGCTTCTTCCAATCTGCAGGGCTCGGGTGGCCAGCCTGGGTGCTGATCGCCAGCCTTGCTGCTCTCTCCCGGCTGCCCCACCTGCTCTCCTCTGGCAGCAACCAAGGCCCGACTCCTCCGGCCCGGAGACTGCGGGCTCTGCCTCCCTTCCCCGGCGCTTCCTCCTCCTCCTCCTCCTCCTCCTGCTTTTACCGCACCCGCGGCTACCGCTGCAGCCCTTGACGCAGCTTGACCGACGCGCGGAGCCGATCCGGCCAGTCCTGCCTCCTCCCTCCTTGGGTCCCGGGGGAAGGAAGGATCCAGCTTGATGTGGCGCTGTGCCGGTTTCTATGGCTACCCTCCGATACTGGAGCCGCCGCCGTCGCCTTTTGCCAAGACAACCGCTCGGCGGCGCCTGCAGCCACCATTTTTCACACTAAATCCCTCCGCGGGCTGATCCCTTGCAGGAGCCATAAGCTTCCCTTTCCTGTACTTCTTCCTCCCCGGGTCTGGAGAGAAAAAAAAAGTATCCAGGTGGGCCTCGATGGGAGAATTGCAATTATTTTAAAAAGCAATAACTGGACTAGAGCCGAGGGGGCGTCTTAATTTGGGATAAACTTCTACCTTGTGGATGCTTCTGGGTGGAGATTCCTGGGGAGCGCTCCAGACCCCAAAGGTCGAAGATCATACCCTGGGAGTCCGCAGTTTACTTGAGGGATGCTCAGAGGTATTGTTTTTTTTCCCCTTAACCAGATTCTGTAGAAAGTCAGCACCCACCCACCCTCCTAGAGAATGAAATATTTTGAGGAATATTAAAAAGGCAGGATAGAATATTTCCCCTAAAGGAGAAATGGGGAAAAAACATTTTAAGGGAGGCAGAAACCAGCCCAGTCTCCCTGCACCAAGCAGAAACTGAAGAGGCCAGCTTTTAGAAATGCAGATTTGGTAATCCATTCAGAAAGACTGGGTCAGACAGAAACTTCAGAATAAACAACATGCCAAAGGTTGACAAGATTAGCTCAGACTAACACCTAGGACCGTGATGGCGAACCTATGGCACGCATGCCACAGGTGGCACGCGGAGCCATATCTGTGGGCATGCAAGCCATTGCCCTAGCTCAGCTCCAGCTGATTTTTGGCTGGTTCTGCCCATGCCTCCCCTTCCAGGAGTCTCCACGCGGCCCCGTTTTGGATGCCAGGTAAAAACAGGGCTCATGCGGAGGCTCTGGGTGGGTGTTTTCGGCCTGGAGGTGGGGTGGGGGGCGTTTTCACCCTTCCCAGGCTCCAGGAAAGCCTCTAGACTCTAGAGCCTGGGGAGGGCAAAAAACGGGCCTATCGGGCCCACCGGAAGTCAGGAAACGGGCTGTTTCCAGCCTCCGAAGGCTTCAGGGAGGCCTGCTAGACCCAAAATGGGGCTCCGGGGGGGTTGTGCGCGCATGCGGGGGGGTGGGGCAGCGCGGGGGTCACGCGCATGCGCAGTGGGGCAGGGCATGTGGGTGCCATTGAATTATGGGTGTGGATACGCGCACACACGTGCACAAACGCGCACACTTTCGGCACCCAAGGGGAAAAAAGGTTCGCCATCACTGACCTAGGATTTGCATTTCCACTTTTGCCTATAGAGCCAGCCATGACCCGTACATGACCCCATAGGAATCCAGATGGTATAAAACCCACCCACTCTCAACTCCATTTTGTCAACTGTTCCAGAACTGCACACTGTGTGTGTGTTGGTTCTGTTCACCAATAAACAGAATCTTTCCAATCAGCCTCCATTTTATTCCCAGCTTGGAACCAGACCTGGATTTTTCTTCCAACAATTCAGCCCTTCCACTTCAGAAGGAAGAGCTAAGCTTCCTTTTCCAGTTACAAAATCAGAGACTATCTTCCAGAATGTGAATCATAAGGAGGGAAAACTGTATAGGAATTGGGACACTGTTTTTCAAACTCGGTAACTTTGAGGTGGGTAGACTTCAACTCCCAGAATTTCCCAGCTATCAATGGTACTCATCAAGAAAATTGAATTGTATGTTGTTATGTTATGTTATGTTTAGTCTTGGGGGAAAAGAATCTTAAGAAGCTATTAACCAGTAGTCTTCAAGCAGGGTTGTTAAGAAAATTAGGCAACAACTGGTTTTGATAATCATTGGTATTGTTCTTGCTAATTTGCTCATACTAGTGCAGTCATGTCTTGTATACATATGCATGAGCAAGTGTGCATCTGGGAAGAGTTTTTGTTAACCCAATCCCTGGTCCCAGATTCTGCTACCTGATGCAGCTTTAAGGCACCAGAGCCTGGCGCTCTGTTTACATGCTATGTAGGAGTGTTTCAATGGGGAAAGAGATGGTTGGGTGCTGATGGGCTTAAATAATGGCCTTTCCCTCAGTACTCCTTGCCATTGACTGTGCTATCACAGATCATTTAGCAGGCCACAATTGCCTGGGGTCATCATGATAGCTTAATGTGAAGCTTAATGTTCATACAGCACATAGGAAAAACCATTTCATGACTTAACATGATATCTAAACCAGTGTGATATCAGCAAAACGCTTGGTCTCTTTCTTGGTTATCTGAGCCAAGCCATATAGCCTTCATACAGGGAACTCTTAAGGACATCTGTATGACTATTGCATTATTAGCTTTGCCTTTTACTGTCCTACACAAAGTACTCCCTTGACATTCACACAAACCGTGCACCCAGGGCTGAAAAAGGCATGGTGGCAGGCCACACCAGTGCAACCACTCATGAGAAAGATAGCGCAATCTTCCTCTAACAATGAAAAAAATAGTACAATAATTAAAACTTACAATGAAAAATAGGTTTACTTAATAAAAATTTAATTTTATAAACTACTTTGCAGAGTTCAAAAATACAAAAAAGATTAAGAAGTATGATCAACATTAAAGTAGTAACAGAAGCTACAGCAAAATCATAAATCACTGTTGCACCGATTACTACATTATTAAAAGGTATGGGAGAATAAAACTTCTTAGCCCGGCATCCAAAAGACAATGTTGGTGCCAGGTGGATCTTGCTGAAGAAGACTTTAGAACTTGGTGGATTCTGTCTAAACCTATGCATCAAAACAGTGTTTGGAAGAAGAAAAATGGAAAGTAGTCAAAAGTACGGTTCAAATAAAATTAAAGGAAAACAATCTAGGATAAAACTTTTATCACCCCAAGCCCCAGTTCATTAGTTTAATTTTTCACTGAGTTACATTATAACTCCATCATCTCAGTATTTCATGCACTGTCTGGTATTGGCTCTTTGGGATTTTAGAGGCAGGATTATTTTTTCATGTGGAGATCCTGATATTGTTTCCAAACAAAACTTGGACACTAACTGAGCAGATGTTGAGAAGGGGTGTAAATCTAAATGGGAATTACTTTCGGGGGGAATAATCAAATGGAACTCAGCTGAGCTATGCCATCTATGGTGAGTGTGTTGAGCCATCAGGCATAAGAGGCATCAGAATTTGGCTCAGTACATTTTCACACACTACTTTTTCCATTCCCCTGAGTGCTAATAGTGATTCATTATCACAATCTTCTACTCACCTTGCTGCAGTGAGAAGCAAAGAGTTATTGCTCTTGACACCTATTCCCTGTAAAAGGGAAATGGACACCCTCCTCCCTACCCACGGTGAAAAGCTGTCCTGCCACCTTTCCCCTTGAAAAATCTGCAAGGACAGGTGGCCCACAGGGAGGCAGCGGTTTTTGCAAATGGGGACACGGGCTGCCCACCAGCTCTGCAGAGCTGCAGCGTTTTAAAGGAAAGGATTGGGTTTATCGCCGTTTCAGAAATGCTGCTGATGAATCAGAAATGACTGGGATTAGCTCTCCTACATTGCTGATGCCCCAGGATCATGGGCAAGCTGGAACTGGCTTCAAGTTAAGTCCTCTTGTGGAATTGCTTTGAGCTGCTGTCACCACTGTCACCATATAGTAATACTCTATTCTTTCTTCTGCTCTCATGAGCCCAGTTTTTGAAATTACATAGCTGCAACTTATTTGCTTATGACCTAGAAAGCCAGGCAGTCCTGTCACCTAACTTCAGAGGTAGGATTGGTTTATCTGAGAAACCCCTTCCCCTCTTCCCCCCCCCTTAGAGGAGTTAAGGAATACAATTATATGTGGGCTAATAGCAGTGGTGGGTTTCTACCGGTGCGGTCCACTCTATAGCACCGGTAGTGGCCCGTTGGTGATGTCACAGTACTGGTGCGGTCGGTTGCCGGTGCCTGGGCGTCGCCATTAAAAAAAATTTTTTTTTTAAATTTTTTTAAAAAAATTTCTTCTGCACATGCCCAGAAGCCGAGCTTCCGGCACTGCGCATGCGCTGCCTTCCTACCCCACAGTGAGTCCAAGCAGGGGAGGATGGCTGAGGGAGCGCGTGAGATGCTGAAAGAACGGGTGGCAGGACCTATCTCAGTTCCCCTCCCTTCAGCAGTCTGAGAAGCCATGAACACATGGTGATGATCCCAGGCATTTTCGCACATTCAAGGCTTCTCGAGCTGCTGAGGGGAGGGGGAATGGGTGGCAGGAGCCTAGGATCATCAAATGGGGAGAAGCATTCAGGCCGGACGGAGCCTCCTAGAAGAACCGCTGCTGCGGTCTTGCTGCTCCCGCTGTGGGGGGCTGCATTGCGGGTGGGCAATGCCGCCCGCTTCTCTGGCTGCTGCCAAGCTCCCGAGGCCCACGCCCACCCGGTCACATGACTGGCAAGCCACATCCACAAAATATGCCACGCCCACAGAGTGGTAGTAAAAAAATTAGGAACCCACCCCTGGCTAATAGGCAAGATGGTGGAAAACCAATTATTAGTTTCCCACAGCAGCAGGATTCCCTTCTCATAGCAATTCCGCTCATAACACAGATTAACAGCATTGGAAGGGACTTTGCAGGTCATCTAGTCCAACCCCCTGCCCAAGCAGGAGACCCTACATCTGCCTCTACCTAGGATCGAACTCACAACCTCCTGATTGTGAGGCAAGAGCTCCACCTCTAGGCCACAGCAGCAGGTGTAATCATCTTGCAAAGACTGTGTATACAATCTATTACCCAGTCCCATTTACAATATCCTTGGTGAGAAACAGATTGGTACCTAAGGATATATTGGAACGCGAGGAGTTAAAGAGCCTTTCCTCTGGCAGAACATTTGGAAAAAGCTAGGAAGTTACATATTCTGATAGAGAGAAGTTCCCTAAGGATGGCCTCCAGCACGTGTCCAAAAGCTCGGAAGATTAAACCTCTGGTCCCGGTGACTGACCCAGATTGGATCCTGCAACATTATCCTGTGACACGTATATTCACCTTCATTTATAGGAAGTTATATTTATTTTCGTTCTCACATTTATATAGCTGCCTATCTCACAAACGTGACTGAGTGCAATTCAATAAAAATTCACCGGCAGTGACCATCTGTTCAATAAAATACGGTAGCCTGTTCCCTGCAAAGTTTAATGTCTTGAGCTGATCTGGCCATGGCTTAGTTCATCCTCATCCTACAAAGTAACAGCTGGTGTTAAAATAAAACTGGGAGGCACAGTTTTCATAAAGGAGCTTTGCTTACTTTAGCAATCAAACTGTGCAGTGGTTGCTTTGCTGAAGCTTTATGTGATTAATTAAATTCCAGGAATGCTGAGGAAAGGAGAATTAATTCCTGCTGTTGCTTTCCTCTTGCTCAGTGGATTATTGCAGGGTAGAGAATCATGAGGAGTCAAAAGAAAAAAAAATGGCAAACTGAAAATAAAAACATACTCAGCCCTCAGTTAAGGAAGAAAAAAAAACATGTGTTTTAGATAAATATTAGATTAGATTAGGAAGAGCAGCATAATCAACCATAATATTTCCCCACAGAATTAAAGTGCAAAAGCACTTTGATGAGTATAAATAAGACGACTTCAAGAATTTCATGCTAAAAGTGAAAAAAAAACAACACAAGTGCTGGTTGCTCAGTTTTAAAAAATGAAGATTGAATCAACAGTGGATGCCTATTCCACGCAAATAGGCAAAGAAAATGTTAAAGTAATAACAGACTTCTAGGTTCAAAGGTTTACAAGGATGGTGACGAACAATCAAATGTCTGCTATTTTGGAGGAAGATGTACAGTATATCTAGAGAAAATATTAAGCACAGAGAAAATACACTGATAACCCACATACTCATTATACACACAAATCCAAGACAAGATACTTAGATTATTCTGAATCGGAGGTAGCACCAGTCTGAGCTTACTCAACAAGCAATGGCAGCAAATTGATGATGGGGAGTATTGAGGATTGGACATAGCATAACACATTATACACAATGCTTTATTGTAGCACACTTCTTCCCCAACTGCTACTCTTACTCTAGCTTAACTCCACCCTCCCAGCCTTGGAGGTTGATGTAGCTGTATTAATACTTTTTTAATGCTCAGTCCTTAAAGCAAACAAAAGCTCAAAATCTGTAAAGTGGCAAACAACTTCACAGTCTCCCACCAAAAATTATTGCATTTGTTGGGATTAAGGGCTGCTTCAGTACCATTGCATTTTTTCCCCTGGTTGCTGCTGAGCTCCATTCTTAGGCAGGGTGGCTTTTGAGCACTCCAGGTGAGCTGCAGGCAGGTATCACACCAAGATAAGCCCCTTTCCATAACTTGTGGTCCTGATAGTTGACTGATACTGTTAGCTATCTTGCCTACCTGTAATAGTTGTAAATTCCCAGAGGTTGCTGCCACTCCCTTTTCAGCTTGCCATTTTATCTCTTTTCTCCTACACACCCACACATTTGTAGGCTAAGGGCCTGGGTGGGGTGAAGCTGCCTGTGAACATCCTGGCTTAATTAGCCAGACACCTGGAAGGGCTGTGAGGATGCTTGTGAATAAACGTTGTGAGTGCTTGAATGAAGGAACGAACCCAACTCTCTCAAGTTTTGGGGACTGTAAAATTTATGGCCCTTTGAGAGAAAGAATGAGGGAAGTGGGAATGGGAAGTATTTCTGCTGGACTGCAGGTGCTTTTTCTCCTCCTTGGTTCTCGGGGGAGAAAAATTGACTCCCTCGGAACAGGTCCGCAATTTGGGTGTCCTCCTAGACCCACAGCTAAAATTGGAGCAACATCTTTCAGCTGTGGCTAGGGGGACCTTTGCACAGATTCGTCTTGTGCACCAATTGCGACCTTACTTGGAGAGGGAGGCTTTGCTCACAGTCACTCATGCCCTTGTCACCTCACGGCTAGACTACTGTAACGCGCTCTACATGGGGCTACCCTCAAAGAGCATCCGGAGACTCCAACTGGTACAGAATGCAGCTGCGCGAGCCGTAGTGGGTGTACCGAGATACACCCACGTAACACCTATTCTTCGCCAGCTGCATTGGCTGCCAATTAGTCTCCGGTCGCAATTTAAGGTGTTGGTCGTTACCTTTAAAGCCCTACATGGCTCAGGGCCAGGTTACCTTCGGGACCGCATCCTACCACATACCTCCCTACGACCGGTTAGGTCCCATAGAGAGGGCCTCCTCCGGGTCCCATCGGCCAAACAATGTCGGTTGGCGGGACCACGGGGGAGAGCCTTCTCTGTGGGAGCCCCGTCTCTCTGGAACCAACTCCCACCAGAGATCCGGACTATCCCCACCCTGCTGGCCTTCCGTAAAGCCATAAAAACTTGGCTCTTCCGGCAGGCGGGGTGAATAGGAAGATCAGATTCCCCCCATGAATGTTGTTTTTATAATTGTTTTAACTATGCCTTTTAATTTTAAATTATGATAATTGTTTTTATTGTACGCTTCTTATTCTGTTGTACGCCGCCCTGAGTCCCACGGGATTGGGCGGCCTATAAGAACGTTTATTAAATTAAATTAAATTAAATTTTCTAAGTGCAGAGAGCAAACTCAGCTCCATTCCCTCACAGATACCCTTTAGGTGTGTGTGTCAAACTGGCGGCTCCCTGGCCAGATGTGTCATGTGCAGGCCACGCCCACCCCAGCTCCGCAGAGACCAAAACATCGTGATAGGTTGCGATACATCACATGACGCAATCGAGTTTGACACCCGTGCTTTAGGTCATGAAGAACTAGAAATGATTGAATAGCAACAACAGTCAAAGCAACTTCTATTTTATTTATTGTATATCCCACTGCAACTGGATGATTCTTGGCAGTTTACATATTTCCCTAGTGATAGATTAACAGTGAATAGATTAACATATTCTTGCTTTCTCCGAAAGACAATCCCTCAGAGCCCTAGGAGAAGCCAATGGAGAAGCTTAGCTTTTTTTTTGGAACGGGGGATACTAATTGGATCTGTTCAGTAACAATGTAAATTTCAGTGTGAAATTTGAAATTATTTCAATCGTTTCATCTTGTTTGTAACACAATGCTTTTGCCTTCTACCTAGTCTTCCATTTCCAAAAATAGGTAAATATCTCTTTCCGTATCAGAATTATGTTAAAATATTCTCTGAAACCAACAATTTTTTAAAAAAGTAACATCTAATACATTTTTTTAAAACTGAAAAATCCAGTAATTTACAATTCAATCCTGAATATTCCTATTCTGAAAGAAGCTCTGTTATCAATGAGCTTGTCCCCATTGTGGTTTAAGCTTAATATTAGAATTTTTGGGAGAATAGTTCAATCATCCTGGATCTGAAACAAGGATTCAGTATTTATATTCAGTGTATGCCATAGATTCTTGGACACACTTCAAAAAGTGTTTGAAATACAGATAATCCTCATCTTACAACCACGATTGTGCCCAAAATTTATGTTGCTAAGCGAGATAGTTAAGTGAGTTTTGCCCCATTTTATGACCTTTCTTGCCACAGTTGTTAAGTGAATCACTGCAGTTAAGTAATATGATTGTTAAGTGAATCCCACTTCTCCGTTGACTTTAGTTATCAGGAAGTTGCAAAAGGTGATCACATGGCGCTGGGACACTGCGACCGTCATAAATATGAACTAGTTGTCAAGTGTCCGAATTTTGACATGTGACCATGGGGATGCTACAATGGTCACAAGTGTGAAAAATGGTTATACGTCACTTTTAAGGTGCTGTTGAACTGGTCATTTAAACGAATGGTTTTCGGTCGAGGACTACCTCTTTTTGAATAAGCATACTATATTCTGTTATTCATTAAAAGTCACTTTTTTCTTCAGTTTTCTTTCAAATAATTTTTGAAAGGCACATGGCCCTAATAATTTGTTTACCTATGGTTTACTAAATTTCTAAGAACAAGCCAGTTTTGTGGTCAAATATTGCTTGGGTACTTATTATTATTTGGGTACTCTCACTTTGAATTAGTTAATTCACAGCTACAAGCTACTTGGCTATCAACAAAATAAAAATTGGGAACCTCTTCTCCAAATTTCCTTGTTCACACCTTGTGTTCAGATGTTTGCACTTAGTCAGCAACAAATATTTGTTTTCAAACTGGTTTGCTACCCTAAAATAAATCATCTTGTTTATTATTAGTAGACAGAACAATATTGGGAAAGGGACTCTTAGGGGATTGGTCAGGGCTATTAAAAGTTCATTATTATTTACTGAAAGAAATCTACATTATATATATATTTTATATATATATAAAATTATATATAAAATATATTATATATATATTTCCTTCCATACACCAGGATGACTCGACAGAATAAACATATATAACCCTTTCCTGGTGAAGAGCTGATTGGGAATAGAACCTTGTGGCCTAGAGGTTAATCTTCTGACTTTCAAGCAGACTGCCCAGGTTCAATTCCCACTACGGTATGGCTATCTGACGAGAGCAAAATAGCTCGAAATAGATCTATAATAGTCTCCCTTCATTTTCATTTATCAGCAAAAAATGTTACACACACACATAATTCCCCCCCCCCCATTCTGACTATTCTAAGGGCTAGTAAAGGGCTAGTAAAGAGCTCTTTGGTGGTTAAAAAAGTTTATCGATTCACTCTTTAGTAGAGAGAACAAAAGCAAGGAACTTGTTGCTGATGAAATAGGAACTAAAGATGACTCTGTAATTAGAAACATAAATAATTTCCATCTCCTCTTCTTTCTTCCATCCTCTGGCTACGGACCACTGTTGAAAGGGCAATCTCAAAAGTTCCATGGTGGTCAGTGTGTTTCCTAGAAAAATACAACAGACGGCAGCATATACCATTTTAAGGATAAATATTAAATGGTGGTTGATAATTGAAAACATTTTAACAGAATTTGTAAATTTGCTTGTAATCTACTGTATTTCTACAAGTGGGTGTCTTAATTCACAGATATTTAATCATGAAATAGATCTGATCAGTAAGTTTATGATGTAATAAAAGTTGGCTAGTCTTCAATATCAACAAATTCTTCTCTCTTCGGAAAAGAAATGTAACTATACATTACTTGCCTTTGGTGTAACAAAGTATACTTTTCAAGACAAACTATACTGTAGGTAATCCTCAGCAAGACCACAATTGGGACTGGAAATTCCGTTGCTAAGCAAGGTGGTCATTAAGGGAGTCATGACTAATTTTATGACCCATTTTGCCACAGTCATTGAACAAACCACTGAGGTTAGGCATTAATCGTTGTTGTGGGGAGACCAGGAGGATGGTGTATTGAATATTTGCCACCTTGAGTTATTTGTAAAAATAATAAAAAGCAGGATACAAATAAATATAAATTAAATGAATCCGGCTTCTCCCATTGACTTTGCTTGTCAGAAGCCGGATTAGAAGATTCCAAACCTTGAGGATCAGGGGTGAAATTCAAAATTTTTCCCTACCAGTTCTGTAGACGTGGCAGAGGAAGGATACTGCAAAATCCCCATTCCCTCCCCACTCCAGGGGAAGGATACTGCAAAATCCCCATTCCCTCCCCACTCCAGGGGAAGGATACTGCAAAATCCCCATTCCCTCCCCACTCCTGGGGGAAGGATATTGCAAAATCTCCATTCCCACCCCACTCTGGGGCCAGCCAGAGGTGGCATTTGCCGGTTCTCCGAACTACTCAAAGATTCCGCTACCGGTTCTCCAGAAGTTGTCAAAACCTGCTGAATTTCACCCCTGCTTGGGACACTGCAACCATTATAAACACTTGCTGGTTGCCAAGTGCCAAATTTTGATCATGTGACCATGGAGACTGCAGTGGTCAGCAGTATAAGAACCAGATTTTTTTCAATGCCGGTGTAACTTTGAACAGTTGCTAAATGGTTACAAATCGAGGACTACTTGGGATAAGGGTAGAAATGCAAGGCTGATGATAAATTGTCACTCATTCAGCATTACAGATTATGCACACTTTGACATTTGTGATCACTGCTATAGCCTTGCAACTCTCCGCAGTGCAATCACGCCAAGTTTTAGCCATCAGTGTGACAATGCAGACCATACTTGAGATATTCCATCTCTCATATATGCATTTGAGATATTATTCTGGAGCTCTACTTTCCATTTAATCACTTGAAGTAGCCTGATTTGGCAGCAGATGGCTACCTTGCCATTATTCGCAAATAAGTTACAAAGCCCCAACTTCAATGTAGATCCTTGCAAAGGGAGGGAATCCATTTAAGCTTAAAGGCAATATCGCCCTTTCCACCCGTGGTTGGTACCATGTCCATCCAATCCAGATATGGTCTTATGAGCTGCAGTAATTCTTCCAAAGGTTTGGAAAAATGAAAATGAAAACAAATAGCATAATGAAGGGATAGGAACTCAACGTTGCATGTACCATTTCTAAAAAGCAGAAATCAAAAGTCAATATCCATCCAATGCAGATATGGTTACTATGAAATGTTCTCATCATGATTAGATTAAGCATTTATCTAGTCTTCCCCAATTCTGCCTGTTCTGAAGATATGACAAAATGACTTTACCAAATGACAGACTATGTTTTGCTATTTTAATTTCAAGAAATAATTACTATATGCCTGTAGAATTATTTCAAGTTCCAAGTAATGTTCTCTCTTATTAGCTACAAGTTTTTGTAGGATACAGTGCAGTAATCCTTCCAAAAGTTTGGAAAAACAAAAGGAAACCAAATAGCAGAATGAAGTGATAGGAACTATATGTTGCATGTATTATTTTAAAAAGCAGAAGTCAAAGGTCAGTGTCATTGTTCCAGTGCTTTTGATTAAATAGTAGACAAGGAATGCATCTTGCCTTCAGAGAAATACCTAACAGGGGGACTTGTGAAAATATACACAGTGGATATTAGGGAGACATCAAACAGACAAAAATAATTGCTGACAATCAGCTAAAGCTTAAACTTGCTTTGAAAAGATATAACATAATGGAGACTTAACAGGGTGAGCTAAAACCTGTCATAAATACAGATGCATGACTTTAATAAATTACTCAACTAAGAACGTTTCACAGTTCTAAATGAGCCCTTCATTAAATGTTTGAGTATCATACATTAAGAAATGATTAGGCTAAACCAGGGGTCGGCAACCTTAAACACTCAAAGAGCCACAAAGGTCCTAACCAGAAGCCCCCTGTTCAATTCTGGAGACAAACGGAAGTCCACTTCCCCTGCCATAGAGTCTCCTCCTAGCATGGCGTCCTTTTTCCTCTGCCGACCGGAAGTCTGGTTCCCCCACCATAGTCTCCTCCTAGCGCGGCATCTTTTTTCCTCTACCTGTCCTAACCCAAAGCCCTATCAATTATGGAGCCGACTGGCAACAGGGAGCCGCAGCAGAGGGATGAAAGAGCCACATGCGGCTCCAGAGCTGCGGGTTCCTGATCCCTGGGCTAACCAAAGAATACCAGTCTTGACATACAAGACTCTGTAGGCAAGATGCAGCTAATTGTCGGCTTCAGAAGACGATTGTGGGCACTTAGTGATGTACCTGATCTCAATTTATGATGAAGGTCCAATGGAAGAAACTGCTGAGAACCAATATCCATTTAATTTAATTCTTCCCTTGACAAAGAAGATACACATAGTCTAAAAAGACAAAAGCAAGCACAAAGAATATACGGAGGAAAAGAGTGACTTATGCAATCCCGGTTAAATATACAGGGCCCATTAGGAAGGCCAATCCACTTTGGCCAAAGTTGGACAGAGGCAGCTCTTCTGAAATGTCCTTGGTGTCTTCTTCCAAAAGCAAATCTGCGGATAAGCCAATTACTTCTGCTGTTTCTTTGTCCATTTATTGTGGTAACAGCAGCCAATGGAAAACAGGGTGAGCACACCAGTCTGTAAGGCTAGGTCTATGCAGCAACTGCTTTGTTTGTTATATTCATTACAGCAGAAGAAATGGCTGGAATGTCTCTGGCAACTCTCTGAAAGGGAGGAATGCCGGGTCTTTCCAATGTGTCCAGGATGCCTACAAGTGAGAAAATCAATAGTAAATACTAGGCTATATTGTACCAACACTCATCATAGTTAATTTCGTATTACCTTACTTTTTTTTTGTTTCAGTCTAACCTCTATGTGCACATGGGCAGTTGGCTTACAATTGCAATTGGGAGCACAATTGCTGTCAACTAAACCAGGGGTCTCCAACCTTGGCAACTTTAAAACTTGTGGACTTCAACTCCTAGAGTTCCTCAGCCAGCAAAGCTGGCTGAGGAATTCTGGGAGTTGAAGTCCACAAGTCTTAAAGTTGCCAAGGTTGGAGACCCCTGAACTAAACTACACAGTTGTCATCTAGCAATGACAATTCCAGCAGTCCTGCTTGCCGTCGTTAACCAGGTGGTAGCAACTTCCAATTTCCTGCTGATTTTGCTTGTGGGAGGCCAGGAGGGAACAAGGGAAAGCATGATCACAGCTTGCTGAGATGTCATGTTAAGATATTCATGAACTGGGAGAGCCAATGGTAACAAGGTCAGCCAATGAATAGGCATAGCAACTAAGTCAGCCAATGGGAGCTAATCACTTCTGAGTCTGTGCAGAGAATTGAAACTGGAATTTAAGCTTAAGGATGGGCGTGGCTCACTCCACTCTGCTCTCTTGTCCTCTCTGAACTCTGAACTAGAAGGTGCTTGTGTTTTACTTTTAAGTGTTGCTACATGGAAGGAGAACTCTGCTAATGGTATTGTAAATCCATCTGTTACTATGTTTATAAAGAAGTTTATGAATCCAGCTGAGTCAGTCATCTGTGTGTGCTTCTGGTTTTGATTTTTACAACGAACTTTAATATGTCATTATGAAGATGGGATTTATTCCTTTTGGAAATATCAGCAGTGCAAGAAATGGACTGCTTAGGTACAATGCAAGGCAAAGCTGGCTCCTCTCCAATCAAGTTTTATGCTAATACAGGTAGCCCTCAACTTGCGACCATAACTGAGCCCAACATTTATGTTGCTAAGTGAGACAATTGAGTCTTGCCCCATTTTACAGCCTTTCTTGCCACATTTGTTAAGTGAATCATTGCAGTTGTTAAGTTAGTAATGTCGTTAAATGAATCTGACTTCCCCATTGACTTTGCTTGTCAGAAGGTTGCAAAAGATGATTTACATGACTAGGGACACTGCAACCGTCATAAATACAAGTCAGTTGCCAGGCACCTGAATTTTGATCAACTGACCATGGGGATGCTGCATCGGTCATTAAGTGTGAAAAACAGTCATAAGTCACTTTTTTCAGTGCCATTGTAACTTTGAATGGTCAGTAAATGAATTGTAAGTCTAGGACCTGTGCTGCTTCTTCTGAAGTCAAAATCTGCCTCACTTGAATGAATGTGTACATACTTCTGGAAATAAGGGCTGCACTATCAGAGGTCTATGTTAGAAGAGTCCATTTAGGCCACAACTTCTAAAGACAAAAAACCCCAAACCCTTTAATTTCTTCTCTTACCTTCCACAACCTTATGATAAGCAAAGTGCAGGTAAAGAAGGAAGAGCATGTGCAGGGTAGCAAGGGCTCCACACAAGATGAGTCGCTGGGTATGTCCCACTGTGCGTGATACCAACACAGCAACCTAGGAAAAATAGAAATCAGATTTCATGGTTTACAATCTCCAGATATAAAACCTGAACAGAATGGGGACAACAAAAATATCAATTTCTATGATTCATGTACGTATATTTCCTATTTCAGAACCACCCATCTCCCCCATTTTTCTTCAAAAGGAAGCTATTTTAGGTTCCAAATTATTTATCATTTTATACACCGTCCTAGCCTTACAAATATCCTTTTAGAGATATGGTGACCAGAACTAAATACAGTATTCTAAACTTTACACACTGTGCAGGATCCTTTTTATGGTTGCTTATTCACCTTTGGTTGCCACCTATAGCCTAGCTCTCACCTGTAGCTCCAAGTAGCTGTAGTAACACGGGCAGCAGCCACAGCGGCCTTTTGGCCAAACCAGGTGAGGTTAGCCAATAGGTCTTCAACTCTCAGTGAGATAGCAGATTTATCTATCCCAGCATATAAAATCTGGCCCTCACAGACTGAGTGCCGGAAATTGATCAATGATGCAATAGTAAAAAATGCAGGCTCAGCAAGCATTGAAGGCCACTAAGAACACAAAACATTTAGATATCCTAAACATCCACCGCAGTAGGAGAGATCTCCAGCCCTATCCACACCAATGGATTAAGGTCTCTTCTGCCAAGATAGTGGAACTTTCCTCATGCAACAGCTATCTATCTATCTATCTATCTATCTATCTATCTATCTATCTATCTATCTATCTATCTATCTATCTATCTATCTATCTATCTATCTATCTATCTATCATCTATCATCTATCTATCTATCTATCTATCTATCTATCTATCATCTATCTATCTATCTATCTATCTATCTATCTATCTATCTATCTATCTATCTATCTATCTATTTTTTTATTATTAATGGTTCTTATAGGCCATCCAACTCCCGTAGGAGTTTCCACTTAAAACTACATCATACCCAGTTTTTTGCTGTGCAGTTAATCATCATGTTTTTTTGTTGTGCAGTTAATCATCATTGCTCATAGGCAAATCATCTCAATCCAAATCTAATTTGTTGAGCCCTGTACTGATGAGGGAGTGTCAAAGCAACAGGTGGAAATGACCACTGGCAGGGTGGCCCTTGAGCCAGAGGTCATTCGTCTCAGTACCCAGGGCAGCGGGAGAAGGGCATCTCTCTCTAGGATAGCACTGCCCAACCTCGCACGAGGCAGGTGCTTAGAAAACATTGCCTGCCCCAGAACACTTCTATGCTTTGCGCAGAGCCTCCCAATGACTCCTATTACTCACCATTCGTAGTGTGGAGAGACCACCAATTCCCAGCCAGAAAATATAAAAAAGGGAGTGAAAATGGATATTGTAGGTGACAAATAGGGTGATACAGTGCCCAAAAAGTCCATAGCCCTAAAATGAAGGAAGAAACCATAGCTAATAAGAGCATGAAGGCAGGGAAACGTCTCAGACAAAAATAACACCACTATATACATTCTGCTGTTCCTCCTGATACAGCGAAAAAAACAGTAACTGATTATCAGCAATCTGCAGATTATTAAAACAATGTTTGGCTGTTACAGCCAACTCAGTAATATCCATGCAGGCTAATGAAAATAAATTGTTTAGAAATTGATCAAAATTACTGAACTTTAGCATTATTTGCCTCCATTGTGCGATTTACAGTAATGAAAGTTTGTGAACCCATGAGAACCAATTGTAATTCTGCAACACTGTGATCAAAGCATTAACAAATACAGTTGCTTAAACAAATGGTATCCCCCAACCATTTACTACATAATATCTTTATTGAACACACCATGCCAATACTGATTGCCTTGTTTGGAAAAAATATAGCAATAAACTCTCTAAAGGGAATAACTTGAGTCAGATGTTCCAATCAACGATATAACCACCAAATGTATGTAGGAAGGATCCCCCCTGTAAAAAGCATACACATATTGGTTGCCACAACTGGAATCAACTCTTCACAGCACAGACATGATAAAATTAAATGCCCGTATTGAAACAGAACCCAGTGGACTTCATAACAAAGACTGTTGTTGCTCATGAGAAGGGCTATAGAGCCATTGCTAAAATGTATCTCAATCAATCCAAGGACAGGAGGTAATGTACAAATGGAATTACAGTACCATCATTTAACTATTTGCAGAAATGGTCACCCAACAAAAAAGCATCACTCCAATAGTCTAGGGATTTACAAAGAATTCCAAGATAATGGCAAACGATGTGCAGGCTATTCTTGCATTGTCTTGTAGCAGTGTTCATGAGTCCACCAGAAGAACGCTGAACAAGAATGAGCAGATACCAAGGATAAAACCACTGATCTCAGAAAACATACTGCTGCCTGTTTCAAGCTTGTCAAAGACCACCTGGATGATCCAGCAAGCAATTAGAAATTATCCTATTGATAGATGAGACAAAAATGAATCTATTGACATTAATGAGAAATCTGTATTAATAGAAAAACAAAACAAAGCATTCCATGACAGTATTATGGTTTGAGGCTCTCTTAAGGTCTCAGAATTTAGATGAATCTCATAATCATTGTGAGAATGATGGATTATAGATTGTATCTGCCAATTCAGGGTTTCTTTCTGTGAGTTGAAGTTTGAAACAAATGTAATCTAAATAGAGATATAACACTGTAGCAGAATTTCGGGGGGGGGGGAATCTAATATTTTGTAATGCCTGAATCTAACAAGAACAGTGAATATTATAAATTCCATGTCACAATACCTTGCTTTGGTTTAGCTAAGATCAAATCACATTGTAAATCACAGTATTGCAGGATTATGAATCGTTCTAGGGACTCACAAACTTTCTTTCAATGCCATGTAATATTCATTCATTTTACATGTTTATAGACTGTCCTAATAAAAAGACTTGGGCAGGATACAAAAGAGTAGTCATAAAAGCAATAAGAAACCAATCCAAGGTGGATACCATGAACATTCAATTTGTGCTGTAGGCTCTGGGAAATATAAAGACTGCGTTATTGGCTCTAGGATTAACAGAAAGTTGTTCATCTATACTTGATGTGGATATAAAAACATCAGTTTACTTAAAATGGAAGTATACAGCGTTACCATTAAACCTACTATCTTTAATTCAATATTTGCCAGATATGGTGGACTATCTTAACTATGTTGTTTTGAGATAACTCTGGATTGGGAAAACTTGCTCTAGACTCCAATAGACCAGTCCCTGGTAGAAAACTGACTTTTACTTACCAGGAGTGACAACATTTGGACCATGGTGATCTGAGCATTGCATAGGTATGCCAAGAAATATATGAAGGAGGAAACACCTATCCAGTAACCAAAGCAGGTGCCAATTGCTGTGCCCATCAATGTACCTTCCCTCTGCAGAAAGAGCAAGAGAATATCAAAAAGGCATTCTAGGAAAATGCAAATGGGACTATCAAGTAATACTTCCCATAAATATTCCATGTAGTGAAGTCTGCAGTAGGCATTAATTGTACTCCAAACAATCTTTCTCAATCAAAAATGTATATATGACTGCAGCATCAAGGAAGTTCAAAAGATACATAGAACTGATCACTTATCAGACAGGAAAGCAATTTCCCTCTACTTACAATGATAGTATCTGATGTCTTCATTCCATGCAACAAAATAGCCACCAGCGTAAAGACTAGCATGAGAGGACCATAAAGCTCACCAGCTATCTTCTGGAAAATAATATATGGTAGCCATTTATCAAAGAAAGTTATTATGTCAGCTGGTTAAAAATATATTCAAAATCTCATTCATATTTTCTTAAACATTTGCAAAAGTAACAGAAGAACTATTATACTATTTTCATAAACGGCAAGTTATTCTATGTAATTGTTTGGGAAATGATTCTGATAAGTGTTCAAATGACTTGATATAATATGAAAACCCATGTTATATAGTTCTAGATGAAAACAATTTCATAGTTTGAGTTTATTGAACTTGAAACTCAATTTCTATGATTAATTATGATGCCCTAAGCATTTGTCTGTCGGGACAATTACGTTTGAATGGTCTGACAGGTTTGGCTGCCCACTGTGCTGAAGGGCTATTCACTAAATATAAACTAAGAGATGTGGCAATATAGTATTGAATGAAGCAATATAAGCACTGCTCCACTACATTTTGAATATGGTCATCATCACTCTTCAGCATTCATTGTTTACTCTCTTCTGTTTGAGCAGTTTATCAACTAGAAAACAGAGGGTTACCCCTAGTGAAACATAAGATAGATACCACTCTATCACACTAGTTTTATAGCTGAAAAAAAATGAAGTAATATAATAATCATTTTTATTTTTATGATCACCCATCTCATCTAAGTGACTTCGGGCAGCTCACATTAGCAATAAGCTCACCTGAGGGAAATTGATCATCTTGACAGGTATCATGGATTCCAGCAATCTAAATTAAAACAGATTGTACAGATTAATAGCTAGAAAGAAAACACCTGATTACTTAGATAGCCATCCCATTTAAACATCTGTTGGTTTTCTTAGCAAATAAAGCAGGTTATGAAAAAAAATGCCAGAACTGATACAAGAGAAGCAGAATTATCTCTCAATACATAATCTTTACATAGCCATGCTCATATCAACACTACGCCTTAGGGTGAAGCAAGGAAAAGAAGAGAAGGGTATAACTATTGCATAAAGTTGCATTTCTTGTTGTTTTCCTGTGATCAAGACAATGGTCACAGAAGCTATGAGACTCAGAAATGAAGTTTCTGATTTTTAATTATTAACAAAGGGACAGATTAATAGAACTTTGAATCAACATTTACTAGATAAAAGTGCTAAATCAAATACATCTGATAAAATTAATATTCTATAGTTTTGCATGACATTTTTTCATCTTGTTTTTTAAAAACTCTCTTTGAAAAAGGAAAATAGAGCTAAGAATATCTTAATACCCTCCCACTTGTGAGAAAAGGCTTGAAATAGACTTCCAATAGAAAACAAAAACAAAACCATTTCTAAGCCTGAACAATATCTATGGAATTGAATGGCCTTTTTTTCATTAGCAGAAAACAATATCATGGTGAATAACTGATTTCAATCACAATGACAGCTCTGTAATTAACAAATT
This sequence comes from Diadophis punctatus similis, assembly GCA_023053685.1. Lineage (NCBI taxonomy): Eukaryota > Metazoa > Chordata > Lepidosauria > Squamata > Dipsadidae > Diadophis > Diadophis punctatus. Next base: position 65,573,032 of record JALIGW010000001.1, on the reverse strand, counting down.
AAACTATTAAATGAATTGTTAAAAGTATGAATGGCACTGATAGATAAAGCCGCTGATATTCTTACAGGCTTGCTTACCTGTTCCGAACTTGGTTTGGCTCAACGTCAAAGTAGGGCCTGAGGATATCAATATTAGCATAGAGATTGAAGGCTTTTGAAGCTTGTCTCTTCCCAGCCTGCCACATCTTTAAAAAGAGAAAATATTAATTAAACACTCTCTCCTTTCTCATTCTGAAGAATTAGAGAACTTAGTACAGAAAGATACTATAGGTCTAGACATTCCCCCCCTTTAATTCCATGAACAAGATTTACTTTACTTCTGAGAGGATAAGGAAGTAAAACCAATTTTTCATAAATACTGTATTTTTTGCTCCATAAGACGCACCTGACCACAAGACACACTGCTGTTTTTGGCCTCCATGCCCTGTTTTTTGGCCTCCGCATGTCCAAAAACAGGACACACGGAGGCCAAAAACAGGGCGCGTGGAGGCTGAAAACAGGGCGCACGGAGGCCGAAAATGGCCAAAGGGTGGGGCCCCGGGCTTCGGCAATATTCGCTTCATAAGACACAGAAATTTCCACCCACTTTTGGGAGACAAAAAAGTGCGTCTTATGGAGCGAAACATACGGTAAGTAGTAAGTGGTGACTATGCAATTTTGTTAATACACTATGCTAAACCATGTTTTGATTAAACATAATTCTTTAATCAAACAATTACCCGAGTTGAATGGTTAGAGTCAAATGATACCCTAAGTCAGTGATGGCGAACCTATGGCACGGGTGCCACAGGTGGCACGCGGAGCCATATCTGCCGGCACACGAGCTGTTGCCCTAACTCAGCTCCAGTGCACATGTGTGTGCCAGCCAGCTGGTTTTCGGCTTGCGCGGAGGCTCTGGGAGGGTGTTTTCGGCTCCGGAGGGCCTCCGGGAGGCGAGGGAAGCTGTTTTCGCCCTCCCCAGGCTCCAAGAAAACCTCTGGAGCCTGGGGAGGGTGAAAAATGGGCCCACCCGAAGTCGGGAAACGGGGGAGCGGGGGGATTGTGCGCACATGCATGGGGGGCGGGGCAGTGCAGGGGGATCACATGCGCATGCGCAGGGGGTATTGAATTATGGGTGTGGGCACTCGCATGTGCGCAATAGCATGCGCGCGCGTGCTTTTGGCACCTGAGGGAAAAAAGGTTTGCCATCACTGCCCTAAGTTGTAAATCACAATGATATCGTAAATTCCGGAGACTTTGGGTGGTAAAGATATCCCATATATCTTTTATATAAACCACATATTGTTGATCTAAAAAAGACAGGCATAAATTTAAGATCAATACTGTATTATGAAAGAAGGATCAGAACATTGTCCCCTTGAGGACTAGAATCAGAAACGTATTGGAAACAGGAGTCTATTGAGCTCAAACATCATCAAATCAGAGGAACACTAGTAAACCAATAAAACCTCCATTTACCTGATCAGCTACCTGCCGACTCAACTGCCCCTTGAAACCTTTCATTCCTAAGAACTCTCCATCTTCTTCATCTGCAGCAGCTGCTTCTGCATCTACTTCCTCCTCTTCCTTCATGCGTTGGTGCATTTCTCCCATGTCTTCAAAGCTGGAGCCAGAGGTGTCATCCATGTTTTCCATATCAATTACAGCAGAGCCTCCACCCTGTGTAATGCAAAAATAAAGAAGCAGCTCAAGACAGGTACACAATCATCCTCTCTTAACAATGGATTATCACCCTCCCCCCCAAAAAAAACCCCCTCAAAGAAAAAGGATCCAGTTAGAGCATGTCCACCAGGAAAAGGCACAAACATTAGAATAAGAATTACTCCCAGTTTGGAATTTCATATTAATTTATGCAACTAATGAAGAATACTCAAAGAGCAGGAAAACCCCTATTTGTCACTATTTGCTACATTCTTCCAATATATACGGAATAAACTTAATATCAGGAAATAATTAGAGATTATTATCGGAATTTATAAAGAAAAGCTCTATGTATAGGTGCAAGAGTAAGTATTCATAAAAGTGCTGTTTTCAACATCACTAAGTAACCTTGGAAAGTATTTCAATATAAAAATGTAACAGCCTGAAGAAAAGTCCAAGGTAAGAGACAACATTGTTACCCAGCTCAGGAAACTCCTGAACCAGACCACAAACTATCCTACAAGGGGTCTGGTTTAGAAACTGCAGGTGGTGTGGAACATAGCTGTGAGGCCATGGCCCGCTGGGGATGGGATCCTAGCAATCATATCATTCCTATAATATCATTCTTGTAGCGTTTAATTAGGTCAGGTCTGGTCTGTTTCTGAGGTAAATTCAACGTATATGCTTATTTTTAAGTCTATATGATGGCCTGGGCAGTAGATATTGAAGAAATTCTGACTTGTATCTACCTGAAAGGGAACACACACACAGTTATCTGGGTAGACTCACCAAGACCTAGAGAAAACCTTTTTCAGATATTCCACACATTTGGGATCTTTTGCCTGATCTCCACTTTTGACACTTTAAAAAAAAATTAAACAAGCTGTATTTCCTGTTTTCTTAGGCCTTAGAACCTTCATTTTTTCGTACTTTTTAAAAATATCCCAATATCCAATATCCCAACTGCCTCTTCCTCAGCTGGGCCCGGTGAGCTCCCTTCAGCAAATGAGGCTCCGCTGTCCTGCAATGCTTGCCTTTATATGTTCACTCTTTTTCTGTTTTTATGTTTAATTAAACTGAAATCACACAAAGCACTCTGGAAATGTGCCCTGAGAATGAAATGTAAAATTACAGGACAGAAAAATAGAGCTGTTACTGAAAAGAAAAGAAAAACAGAAGAGGTAGTTGATAGTGTTATCATATCTGGACTGCAAAAATCCAGACAATTACTAAAGGCCATCAAGGAGATACAAGAACATGTTAACTTTTTGCTGCATCTGGCAGCTGCCCAGTTTCCTCAGCCCAAACTATATGTTGAACATATATCTTTAGACATAGTATTTACCTTAAGCTGAAAGGAAACCTGCTAAATTGGTTTAGGGGTAAATTGCTCCATTTGCAAAATCAACAGTAAAATGACAAATGCTACTACTGTTCTACTCAGAAATGTATTCATATCTTCCCTTTTAAACACATGTATTGATTTTCTTTTGATAGTATGGTACAATGGCAGTATACTGTGTGTATACAGTTTGGTCTAGTGGTTAAAGCACAAGAGTTTCCAATTTTAGTTTTGCCTTAGGCATTAAAGCTGGCTGGGAGATTTTGGGCCAGTCACTCTCCCTCAGCCCAACTCACCCATTAGGTTTGTTGTTGTAGGGAAGACATGAGGAGGAAAGAGTATCAGGTATGTTCACTACCTTGAATTATTTATAAAAAATAACATAATGGCTGGACAAAAAAAATATTTTAAAAAATGCCCACATTTTGATCACATGACTGCAGAGGTGCTACAATGACTGCAACTTTAAGAACCAGTTCTAACTACCATGCTTTCAGTGCTGTCATAACTTTGAGTGATTGTTGAACAAATGGTTATAAAGCAGGGACCATTTGTATTGTATTGTATCATAAACTGCCCTATCTTAAAGATACTGCTCTTCTCTTCTACTCTCCATGTCTCTATCACAACATTGAGGCAGGTTACTACACTGTTAGTAAAGAAAGCTGGGCAGGACACTTTACTACTAAATTAAAATGGAACACAGAATAAACATTAATATTTATTGCTTTGGGGAACTATAATTAAAGCTGCTGCTTTATATAATCCGTTAAACAAATATCTAGTGATAGTTACCCATTGACTATTAAATGCTTTCTGTAACAGGGCACATGATAGGGAGCAATTGAATACTGTAAATAAGCAATTTATGCAAAATCCAGGAAAAGAGAAAGAAATAATCAAAAGATTTAAGGGGCAAGGTAAGAAAACAACAACAATCAAAATTTAGTTTACATCAATGCCATTTACTGTTTTACCATACTTTTTTATCCTTGTAAACTTTCCCCCCCTTTTATCCATACCCCCTCTGTGTGCTGCCCGCTTCTCACTTTTCAAAATTATGGAGGACCTCAAAAGAACTTTTGTCAGTATGGGTTATATTTATCACTATTTACTTATTAAAAATTAAAGCTGATCCATTTGTACAACAGTTGGGTATTGAATCATGTACAAATAACAATATTAAACTCATTTGTTATTTTTTTCATGAAAAAACTTTTTTTAACAAACAAAAAATATTTAACAAACAAATAATTAAAACAAGAGTGACCTTGTTTTAATTATTTGCAAATATCTTCAAGATCCGGCAAATAATTTTGATTTTGCAGATCCCTCAGAGGGTCCTGGAGTCACATTTTAAGAAACACTGCTCTAATGCATTCAACATTATGGATAAATTTTTGAATCTTGTGCAACTGTGAGTATAGCAAAGGCAACAGAAATGGACGACAGAACTGTTTTCAGAGCTTGGCTGGATTGGCAGAAAGGCCAACCACAAGCAGGTTGGGCTCTTCCCTGTGAAAACTGCCAAATGTTCAGTAAGTTTGGTAAACAAACAGCATGCAAAGAACAACAACGGAATGCAGATCGCTGTCTTTTATTAGTTCAATAACCAATCCAAGCACAAGCTTAAATTTAATGTTGTGAATATCTTTTCAGCTGCATAGCTATCCAAATCTACTTGGAAACGAGGAACTAAGCTTATGCAAGGCACTTGCAAAAAAAAAAAAAAAAAAAAAGCTAAGCAGCAACTTGGCGGATCGGATATCTGTGTCTGGAATCCAACCTCTTCCTTGCACAATCTGGCTTTGGGACCTTTCCCTTGTATTTATTTTGCTGTGACAACATTCACAATTTTGTGTTTGTTCGCACAACATGCAAAGACTCTCTTTATGGACTGCCTGAGTTCCAAGGGACATGCCGGAAGTGTCAGCCACTTCTCCTCCATCCCGCAGAGAACACAGGCACATTTCCAGCCTTGTTGGTGTTTTTAATTTATTTTTATTTTATATTTCTTAACCGCCCATCTCCCTCGGAGAAGGGCTCTGGGCGGTGTACCATATAATACAGGTAGTCCTCGACTTATAACAGTTCATTTAGCGACAGTTCAAAGTTACGGTGGTGAAAAAAAGTAACTTAAGACCAATTTTTCCGTTACAACCTTCTCAGCATTCCCCCATGGTCCCGTGATCAAAATTCGGGCCCTTGGCAAACTGACTCACATTTACGACGGTTGCAGCGTCCTCGGGATCACGTGATCCCCCTTTGCGGACAAGCAAAGTCAACGGGGAAGCCAGATTCACTTAACAACCGTCTCGCTAACTTAGCAACTGCGGTGACTCACTCAGCAACTGGGGCAGTACAGGTCGTAAAACGGGGCAAAAGCCACTTAAGAAATGTTTCACTTAGCATCATACATTCTGGGCTCAACTGTGGTCGTAAGTAGAGGACTACCTGTGTAGGTGTTCCTACCTGTGGGCGACGGCGGCTGCGGGGAAGGGAACCCAATTCGAATTGAGGGGATGGATCCGAAGAAACGGGAAAGCCCTTCCCCGACCCCGCTTCCCCTTACCTGCATGTTGTCTTCGAAGGCTCCCCACTCCGCAGTCGCCGTCGCAGCCCCGCTCCTCGCTCCCCCGGCGCCCGCGGCTGCCCCAGGGCCGGACATTGCCCCAGAAGCGGCTGCGGAGGCACCGACGCCCCCGGTCGCGCTCTCGCTAACGGAAGAGCCGGGGGGCAGGAGATCCGACCGAAGCCAGGCGGAAAAAGCCCGGATGGAGCAAAGCCAAAGCAATCCGCGCTCGGGGAGTTAAGGAGCCGCACGGGGGGGGGGGGGGGGGACGTGGAGACTCAGGTGTTCTCGCGAGATTTCTCAAGAGCCGGTCTGACTACGGTGCCATCTTGATTGTTCCGGGCACGCCAGACAAAACAGGAGCTTCACGCGAAGGGAGGGATAACGACGGGACAAACAGAAAAGCGGGGAAAAAAATCACCAAGACGTCTCCTACACGCACTCAAAACGTCTTGGCACGTGACTCTAAAGCACGCCGCCACGCATAAAACATGTCCATTTTAGAAAGCGCCACACATAACATGGCGGCACACCGCCACCCACTTCCGTTCGGTGGGGAAGAGCCTCTCAACCGGAATTCGAATGTCACGTGAGACGGGCTTTCCTGCTCGATGGTAAAACTTTGCGCTTGCGCCCCGGGCTTGGCTGTCCCGTACAACGCGTTTGCGTGAAGGATGGCAGCGCCCGGGAGCGTGGACGAGATGCGGACCCGCGTGGTTCTGGGCGAATTCGGGGTTCGCAATGTAAGCGAGTGAAAGCAGCGGGACGGATGGAGGGATGGTGTGTTGTCTGGCCACGAAGCGGGTCTTGGTAATGATTTGAGTGGCTGTTTCCTGGACAGAAGCCTGACCTATATAAAACAATATAAATCTAATGCAGCTGAATGAATGCATGAATGAAGCGCTACTTCGAACACTGCCCTGATACAGAGGAAGGGATTTGCGAATTTTGTCTGGGATATTTAACTACGATTTGACAGTCCCCCCCACATAAAAGCAGGTTGCTGCTTGAATATGCACAGATGTATGTATGAACTCCACCACTTGTCCGGATAATTCTGTAAAAGCGATTTTTTTTTAGTAGTCATCTTGGTTTTGAATTTGGAAACTACTGAATTAAGTCGTTGCAGGTAGTCCTCGAATTACAACAGTTAGTTTAGTGACTTTGAAGTTACAAGAGCGCTGTAAAAAGTGACCTGTGATCGTTTTTTCACATTTAACGACCATTGCAGCATCCCCATGGTCACATGATCAAAATTTGGATGCTTGGCAACTGACTCATATTTATGACGGTTGCAGTGTCCCAGATCACTTTTTGTGACCTGACAAGCCAAGTCAATGGAAAAGCCAGATTCACTTAACAACCGTGTTACTAACTTAATAACTGCAGTGATTACATTTAACAGCTGTGGCAAGAAATGTCGTAAAATAGAACAAAATTCACTTAACAACTTTTAATAACAAATTTTGGGCTCAATTGTGATCATACTTCAAGGACTACCTGTAGTTTATTGAACACATACCCATATAGAGAACACAGGTTGGCAGCTGTTCAGGATTTCAGCTCTATTCTGGGATTGAACCTGGCATAATCTGCATTTTCTATCAAAGAGTTACCAAGTGTCTCTTTCCTCTCCAGGTCCACACAACAGATTTTCCTGGGAATTATTCAGGATACAATGATGCTTGGGATAAGCAAAGATTTGAAAAGGTGAGAAGGAAGAGATTCTTTCTGTTAAGCAGTTTAAAGTCAAAAGTTGCCTATTTGCTTAGAATGGCGGTGTTTCCAACTTTACTTGAAAACAACAAATCAGTGCAAAACACTATTTCTGAATCTTATTAGCTTGTCTGTAGTTTTAGTTCATGCTGTAGTGTATTTTCAAATGTAGATATTGCTTGTATGGTGAAGAACCTAGTTCAATTTCTTGCTGTTTATGAAAGATGTGCACAAGCCATTTTCTGTGCTCATCTGACTGGAAAAACTAGGAAGAATGTGAATTGAATAAATGGATATTTATAGAATATTGTAAAATACCAGACTATTCATCATTGATAATGACATAAACATTTAATTGTATGGTAAGACCTCTTCCTCAACCAATTCATACTTTATTAACTATAGCTTACAAACCCAATACATGATATTCAATGTACGTAGCAAGGTTCGATTTAAAGAGGCTACTGTTTGAATAGATTTGGTTATAATAATAATTGTTGTCTCTTACTGTTTGTCAGCAAAATCTTTTTTTAACCAAAGAAAGATGCTTATAGATGCCTGTTTTCAAACTTTGTTTCCACAGAATTTCAGAGTAGATATGATCCATATGGATGAAAGTACTTTGGAATTTGACATGGTGGGGATTGATGCAGCCATTGCTAATGCTTTCCGACGGATCTTGCTTGCTGAGGTATTGATTTCTTTTCCACAGAAACAAAGTAATGCCAGCATAGGCATATTAGTATTTTAATGCATAGGCATATCCTTAAAAATATTACATTGAGAAGGATTGTTAAAGACACTGTTGTGAAAGACAAATTGTAATGCAAAGTCTTCAGAACAGTTTTTTAAATGAGGCAGTTTTATTGTAGAAGTTTAAAATACTTTTGTGTTGTAGAAAATGCAAATATTATTATAGATAAGGCCATTGAATTTTAGAAAGCTGTTGTCCAAAATGGCAAACTCAATGCTATCTATCTATCCCCCCACCTCTCTCTCTCCCTCCCTTTATCTCCCACCTTTATTATTTTTATAAATAACTCAAGGTGGTGAAGCATACTTAATACACCTCCCTCCTCCTATTTTCCCCACAATAACAACCATGTGAGGTGAGTTGGGCTGAGAGAGAGTGACTGCCTCAAAGTCATCCAGCTGGCTTTCATGCCTAAGGCAGGACTAGACCTCACAGTTTTCTGGTTTCTAACTTGGTACCTTAACCATTAGGCCAAACTGGCAGTATTATATTACATGTTGTGCATAGTAGGTTTAAGCACATGGAGTAGGTACCTCTGGGATCTCATTTATTGTTAAAATTGCCTGTTCCTCGTATTGGAGCTTGAAGAAACTTTTCAGAAATAAAGGTGTAACTACAGAGTAGTGAATAAGTAATAAAAGAACATTGGGGAGTCTACAAAACCTTTTAAAAAATTTCCATCTTAAGACTTGATGTTTAGATCAGTATGTTAGACCATCAGAATTCAGAAATTCATAAGATACTGAGGACCATTGCTTTGATTAATTGTTGCCTAGGTGCCAACCATGGCTGTGGAGAAAGTCTTTGTATACAACAACACCTCCATAGTGCAGGATGAAATCCTAGCTCACCGTTTGGGACTGATTCCTATTTGTGCAGATCCTCGTCTCTTTGAGTACAAGAGTGAAGGTACGATAACGTTGGAGGTGTTTGCCAGGGGCTGAAGCTGGCTATTACTGAGCAGAACTTAAAACAATGTCTGTGCATCTTGCTTTACTTTGTTCTTCCTTGCTTTTTTTCAGAAGATGAATGTGATGAAATTAACACACTGCAGTTTCGGTTGAAAATAAAATGCAGCAAGAATCTTCAGGCGGCTAGAGAATCATCTGACCCTAATGAGCTTTATATCAACCATAAAGGTAAAATTCTTGCTTTCGAGTCATCAGGGACTACTATTCTGTTTCTAATACAAATATTCTTTTGACATAATCTCATATTCAAGCCTTCTCAGTCTACCAAATCTTTCTCCTTTAAGTTAAAATAAAGAACTCAGGACTTGCAAAATTGTGTGTGTGTGTTTGTCTCTCAAACCCTCTTTCATGGGGTTTCAGACTATCATCTCTTCACCCCCATGAAAGAGGGTTTGAGAGGCAAACATTATTCCAGTGACAAGGAAGTGAAACCTGCAGTGAAGAAGTGGCTTAAAGAACAGTCCAAAATTTTACGAGACAGGGATACATGCTCTCATTCGAAGGTGGAACATTGCTATTGAGAGAAACGGTGACTATGTTGAGAAGTAGGGATGTGATCCACAGAGGACCAGCTTCATTTTGATGTATGCTACATGTTCCTGTGTTGGTAATTATACCTGTCCTAAAGAAAATGGCATTACTTTTTGACTCACCCTTGTAATTGTTAGCTATTCCCTTTTGATTAAGAAGATGCTCTGTGGAATTGGAGCAGCACATAAGGCCCTGCAAATAATTGAATAATGCCATAGTTTGTCTGGGTAGTTGTAAGCACAACTCTTTTTAAAAATAGTCGTCTTATAGTTTACAGCAAACACATGGAGTGGGTACCAGTAGGATCTCAGGCTGACAACATGAATGCAAATTTCCGACCTGTCCATGACGATATCCTCATCGCTCAGTTGCGCCCTGGCCAAGAGATCGATGTACTTATGCACTGTGTAAAAGGCATTGGTGAGACAGCTAAAGTTCTGATATAAATTTGGCAATTTCATTTTTGGGGGGTGGGGTGGGGGAATACTAATTTTGTACACGTGGCTGATATTTTCTCAATAGATGTTAGATCTCCGTGATGGGGTCCCTTTTAGAGAGGGTAAGGCGTAGTTGATTCACCACTTGGATTATTCTGGCTTGTTTAATAAGTCGGTGTTGTTCTTTTGTTTATGGGATAGCATAACTGGTCCACAGTACTTTGTAACTCCTGTCTTTGTATTGTAAAGAATGTGTTTGAGTTTTGGGTTAGATAAAGTCAATAATGTGAACTACACTGTAGCATCCCTGTTGCTATTTGTATTACCGCTTGTGTGCTTCAGGGAATCCGTTTTCAGTGGACAATTCATTTTTCTGAAGCAACAAGTTGTAAAGGTTAGTAGTAGTAGTAGGTTGGAGGCAAGGGCTGAGGTGAATAGGGTACTGATAAGCGAATTGGTAATGAATTGGTGGGAGGACTGTTATGGACTATGTGGAATGCTGGCAATCTGCAGACCCTAGTTTGAGAATCCCTGCCATGTGCGTTCTCTGCCTATGCTCAGAGACTTCTTTGGTGTAACCAGCATTACTGACAAATGATATGAAAGTTCAATGGCCTATTTAGAAGAGTGCAACTGATTTTCATTATCTAGAGCAGGGCTGTCAAACTCCTGGCCCGCGGTCCAGATGCGTCACGCGCTGGCCACGCCCACGGCTGGTTTAGCAAAGGGGGGGAAAAGTCCCGATATGTCACGTGACGTCACCGTGACGATGTGAGTTTGACACCCCTGATCTTGAGGGTTGGACAGATGTGCAGAACAAATCCTGTTTGCTGCCAGCTTTCTGCCTCCACTTCATCCCACTGATGCTGGATTGCATTCATTTGCTTTTTAAAAGTCACTCTTTTTCTCTAGGCAAAGATCATGCCAAATTTTCTCCAGTTGCCACAGCCAGTTACCGTTTGTTGCCAGAAATCACTTTATTGCATCCTGTTGAAGGGGAAGCAGCTGAGCGGCTGAAAAAGTGTTTTTCTTCCGGAGTTATTGAGATTGAGGAAATCAGAGGTAATTTCTTTCTTCATTCTTTAAATGGTACAAAATCACAATCCGTGTTTTATTGACCAATTTCTCTTCCCCCCCCCACAAAAAATGACAGAACTTGATATCTTCTCTTTGATGAAGTGCATGCTTGCCTTCCTGATGGTCTAATTTTTGATCTTCCAATCAGCTCTTTGGGGGCTATATTACAAAAAGTGGATCTTTGATTGGACGCCTTCCTCCACCTTTTTTCCTACTTGCTATGCAGCGACTGACAGGGACGCGGTGGCTCAGTGGCTAAGACGCTGAGCTTGTCGATCGAAAGGTCAGCAGTTCGAATCCCTAGTGCCGCGTAACGGAGTGAGCTCCCGTTACTTGTCCCAGCTTCTGCCAACCTAGTTCGAAAGCACGTAAAAAATGCAAGTAGAAAAATAGGGACCACCTTTGGTGGGAAGGTTACAGCGTGCCGTGCGCCTTTGGTGTTTAGTCATGCTGACCACATGACCACGGAGACGTCTTCGGACAGCGCTGGCTCTTCGGCTTTGAAACAGAGATGAGCACTGCCCCCTAGAGTCGGGAAAGATTAGCACATAGGTGCAAGGGGAACTTTTACCTTTAGCTTATGCAGACTAACGCTATTTTCCTTGACTATCGAACAATCAAGTGAATGCCTGATGTTGGGTTCTGAAAAGTGAAGACTGATTTCAACCGTTAAGATAAAAAGCTCAATTAAGTTCATTGAGGGGTATCTGGAAAAGTCTGCATAGAATCGGACTGCAGGGTTTTGGTTTTTTTGTCCAGGTTTCCAAACTATTAATCAGCGACTTAGGTGGGCGAGATGTTACTTGGAATCTGTTTTGTAGTTGGGTTAAAGCAGAGACGAATAAACATAATCCAGCAATATGTAGAAAAGATTTATTGAAGATATGTTAATATCTTTTCGAATTTACAGTAGGTATTGGTTCCCCCCCCCCCCCAGGAAAGAAAGTAGCAAGAGTAGCTAATGCTCGATTGGACACATTCAGTAGAGAAATCTTTCGTCATGACGACTTGAAAAACCTTGTACGTTTGGCTCGGGTACGAGATCACTACATCTGTGAGTAATTTACATGTTCTTTTGTTACTGATCTTTATGGATTGTGTAACAGATACACAATTTTCCTTGGATCAGGAACGATATTCCTTTTCCTGACCAGTTGCTGGAGGCAATAACTAGCAGGTTTTTGACATCAGAATGGGGTAAATGTTTCACCATATTGTTTTTTTTTGAAGGGTAAAGGATTGGAGTCATAGGCCACTGAAAATCAAAGGGATCACATTTCCAGTATTTTTTTAAAAAACCAAACTTCACATCAAATTTGATGGATATGATTTAGGACTGTTTTGGAGGCTGAAATAATGGAAATGAAAGTTGTGGGTGTGGCTCAGCCTTATTTTTAACTTTTTTAAAAAATTGTACCACCGAAAGCCAGCCTTTTGATGGCAGTTTATAATAGGACTGCGTTGGAGGATGCCTGCACTTATGGGTTGTCTAATATTGTTGCGTAGTAGCTGACCACTGGCTTGGAAATGTCAATGACAAAACACCTTGTGTAATTTCCTTGCTTTTTATTCTAGAGTTCTGTATTTTATTTTATATTCTTAGTTTTTGCATCAAAATGGTATAGAATCAAATAATTTCAGTAGTCATTTTAACATTATTATGTAATTTCTACCTTTAGATTATTTTGAGCCAGTCCTTCCATTCAGTGCTTAGAAATCTGAAAACATTTATGCAAGTGATGTCTTAATGCTCATTTTGGGAACATGACATATTTGAAAAGCACAAAAAGTAGATTGTTCTCTCGGCTGTCTTGAAAGTCATAACTTGTATTCATGTATCAGTGAATTGTGATGTACTGAACCAACCAGAGTCATCATTTTATTAAAAATAATCTGACTTATATACTTCACTTGATTATCTCCAAGGCTGCTTGCTCCAAAGTGAAGTTGCCCTATAAGATACGGGAAATAAGCCTTTTCTTGGGGTCCCATCACCAAAGTAACTTCATCTATAGTTTGCTGGCTGGGAATTTCTGGGAGTTGAAGAACACAAGTTTTACATTTGTCCCGATTGAGAAGTATTAATCTAAAAGGCTGCTCTCAGGGATGGTGCTGCCCCTGTAGAACACCTTGTCTTTACAAAACAGAATTGTTCCTCCTTACTGAGTTTCAAGAAAGAAGTGAAAATATGGCTCTGGAATAGACAATTTGGGTTTTTGATCATTTGTTTAATTGGGTTTGCCTTATCTAATTTTAGGACATGTGTGGAGAACAGATATTTTAGGTCATACTTATGCAGAAATATTGCAAATTCAAAGAGTTCACAGACTTTTAAGCACAGCTGTATTTTGGTGCCTAGTAATGAACCCTACTGCTACTTAACAGTTTAATACGGTATCTTGTGTTTATGCTTTATGATAATTCGAACTGAAACCCTTCCCCTCCCCTTCAGTCTCTGTAGAATCCACAGGCATCTTGCCTCCAGATGTGCTGGTGAGTGAAGCAATCAAAGTACTAATGGGAAAATGCCAACGCTTCTTAGAGGAGCTAAAATCCATCCAGAAGAAATAAATTTGGGAACACAAAAGACTCTTGTGGGGAAATACCGCTATCAAAATCCCTACGTCTGATTTGAAGAGGAACAAGATTGCATCTTACAGACAATGACCCTTCTGAGATGTCAAAGAACAATGGTTGCTGAACCATTGCTATTGTTATTTACACAACATGGACACAACTGAAATTCAGGATAACAAAGTGCGCTGTGTACTATTTGTGGTCCGGCAATGGTGGATGCCATTCTTTGATAAGACTTTGCAATCACGTGCACAGGGAGACTCCTAGCATGAACTGTACAATTTCCTGTGTTAGTCTTAGTTTCCATTACAACAGTGGGGTAGCAATCTTACCTGTGTAGTGGATCACCTATTACATAGTACCTTTTTTGCTGATCTATATACTATGACAGAGTTTCACGATTTAGCACCTATCGACTTGATGTCCATAGTTCCTATAGTCAGCAAAAAAATCCCCAAGTCAGTTGATCTGTGCCTGAGCTGTACAGTTTTCTGCTTCAATATCCATGAAAATACTTAATTTTTTCAAGAATTTAAATCCTGTTAACTGTCATTATTTAGTACATTTATGTATAATATCGGTATTTGCTGGTCTAAAATATTTTTTCCTAACTTTCTCTCACGACATTTATTTTAAAAAATTACTTTTTAGTTACTGGGACACATGCCTCTCTTCAAAGTAGGGAAAGACCTCCTCAAATATTCCTCCCACCCAAAGTATGGGATTCCAATTGTTTTCAAAGTTAAGGAAGTACGTTTTAGCTACTTTCTGGCAAAACCCAAATATCCTTCCAGTTTAATCCATTATTCATTGATAGAGAATTTCTAATTGAAACAGGAGAGAAAAAATACCTATTGATAAAATAGTTGAAGTAGAAAAATTAAACTGCAAGAAATCTTCTCTTAACAGGAATATTGTTGTGTATAAGTCTTGAAGTATGAGAGCTAAGTATATAACCTTTGGTAGCATATAACATAATTAAGAGTAGAAGGCACAGGACACGAATTGCTCTAGCTCCTTGTGCTACTTTGTCATCAAAAATGTTATTTTTTATTGAACAATCCTATTAGCCTCAAAAAACTAGAGTTGCCCAACTTTGATAGGAATGTCTAATTTTTTACCCCAAACTTAAAATAATGTACTTGAGTCAGTGGTGGGTTGTAAAATATTTTGCCACCAGTTCGCGCGCGCGCGCTCTCGTTCGGGGCGGGTGGGCAGAGCCTCCCATCGCCAGTGCTACCGGTTCTAAGAACCGGTCCGAACCGAGAGCAACCCACCACTGATTGGAGTATATTCAATAAAGCAAGACAAAGCATTCATACAAAAACTTGAAGCAAGCTTTGCACCCTATGCTTATTTACTGTATGTGTAAAGTTTACTAAAGGTTTCTGTGAAAATACTTGTGCATGCACAATCAGGTACATTTTTTGAAGTAGTTGACCGGGCCTTCCAAAGGATGCAGCTGATTTAATGTGTTGAACAGGAGTGCTTCAGTCAGGGCAGCATGTTTTGTATTAAGTGTGCAATTCTCATAATTGCAGTGTTTGACCCAGAGAGCAGCCATGGGGGTGGTGATGTTCAAAAAAGGTGTGAAGAGTTAATGCAAAGGAACAGCAATGTTTGTATAAAATGAAGAGACTTTTACTGACATTGATTTGGAAACATCTTCAGATACAACATCTCTACCAAAAAAAACCCTCAGTTGTTTTAAATGCTTCTATTACGAGCACAGTAAATTAAAATGTAATTAAGACACAATAAATACAGTTAGGCTAGATTCCAAAGCTATTTAACAGGGGAATTTGGTTTAAATAAATGTTACACTGAGATCAGGATTATAAACAAGTCAGAGTGGAGTCTGGCTACTAGTGAGGATCCAAATATCAATATTAAGACATGTTTTCTTTCATGTAACCAGATGTGTATACTACTAAGCCGCTTAACTGAAAAACACCATTCTGTTATACCTGTAGTCAAGCTATTACAGCAGCCACTGAGGAAAGTCCTTCTATTTGATACTAATTCTTCAGACTGAAAATTAAAATCTGGCAAATTTATGCCCACATTCTATCGCGCTCGAGGATAAACAAACTTAAAGACCTGGCCTGGAGGCATTCTGTACCATCAGACACTGAACAAAATTATCCAGAACTGTACTGCATTCTACATTCAGGGGCAGCGTTTCAGCAGGAGTTATTTTAGACCAGTATAAAATAGTTCTGAATTCCTTGTGTTTAGAAAATTCTTACTTTTGACAGCTGAGGACTGATTGCAGCTAGAATATCTATTTCAACATCGTTTCTAGGGCAAAGAAGAGGATGTTTAATCCGAGGCTTCCTGAGGCTTGGTTGAATTTTTAAAATGTTTTCACTCCCAGTTTCTCAATGGTGCTTGGTTTGGTGGAACATATGGCCAAGTGCTACTTCTCAAAAGTAATAAAAGTAATAACACTTTTGAGTTCGTGTAACTTAGTGATTCATCAACGCCCAATATGCACATCTGCATTTCTTCATCCAAGCTGTCTTTTTCCAACAGGGAAGCAGGATTCTTCTATTAGTGTCATGTTGAGGCAGCAACAATACAGGTGTCCTGAAGGAGAAGTAGCAGAGAGAATGAGAGGCTGCAGAACCTTCTCCCTTCCCCGGTCAAATACTGTATGCATGTATGAAGGGTTGTTCGTAAAGAACTGGCCAAATGACAGTTGGACTGGAGTGCCTGAGCAACCGCCATCCAACAGTAAAAAGATAAAGTTATTCAGTAAAGCTGCAAGTGGAGCTAGAAAATCTTCCCCATCTCCCCCCCTCCCAAAAGGAGAATGAGACCAGTGAGAATTGTATCAGGGCTCAGGAAAGGAGTAAACAAAGGAAATATGGCTACTGTGAAACAACACAGAGTATAAAGGAGAAAAAAGTGGAACTGTCTTCAGCTTATGGCTCAAAGAGGGCAGTGAGGATTTCCTCTTCATTGTTCTCAAAAACGTCTGGTCCTAGGGGTGCTTTCACCACCTTGAAAAGAGATGGAAGGTTTCTGATGTGGACTTCTTTCCTGAATTGTTCTCCTAGGGGCTTCTGTAAGGAAACAAAAAAGGACAGGCAAACGATTGCATAGAAATATTCCAACAAGAATAGCCTCTGCTAAAATTGTAGAATTTCCTCCCCTCTCACTCAATGGTGTTATGACCCCCTCATAATTGTGGGGGCTGCATCTTGTTCCTGTCTCCTAGATTGTTCAGCATGTGCTGAGTTTAATTCAGATCAACTTCAAGTCAGTCAAAGCCAGAAACAAACTATCAAATGCTATATATTCTATTGCCGTTAAGCAGGGAGTAGGTAATTAGCCAGGGATGGCCTGGGAAATAGAAGTCCTGGAGAATATTTTGAATCATATAGAATAGTAAAGGCTACATGATTAGATCTCCACAACTACCCAATGTTTCTACCATCACAATTTAGGATTTGTGTAACACGAGTCACAACTAGCGGGCTGAACAGGTAAGCTCTGACATTGGTTAAAGTCAACAGAGGGGAAAGAACCCCCCCCCCCCGCTTATCCTGAGAAATGAGATGATTTCTGTTGCTTGACATCATGTCTTACCCCTATGCAGCCTGCAATTAGGCGTTTGAAATGGTCCTTCCGCCGTTTGTCTGCCACCTTCTGAAGTGTTACGTTGAGTAGTTTGGAATCAAACTGCTCCAGAGAATCTTTCTGGATTTCTGGGACTTGTTCCATCACTGTTTTCAACTCAGCATAGCGTGGACGCTTTAAATAACAAAGAAGAATCAAGAGGGATCTTTGCCAGAAGAGAAATGGCTATTTCCAAACAGGGAATTAACCACTAATGGGATCTTCAGAACTTTGCATCCCACCAAAATGAGCCTTGGATTTGGAGTGGCACTAAACCGTAAAGATGGCGGCAGACCAGGGAATGGATTTTCTCCCTCATTCCTTACCAAAGCTTCGTAGATCTGGAACGCCAAGTGGACAAGTGCTGCCATACAGCCATCATGTTGTCCGTGAACCTGTAACCCTTTCAGTACACTTGTAAAAAACCAGATCACTGCTTCAGGGATCATCATATTCTTTGTGAGCACCTATGGCAGAGAGATTGAAGTGAAGCAAGATGGGGAGAAGGGGCTGTTTTCCAAAATTCTGATATTTACCCCTATCTTATTTAATGCAATACCCTTTTATCACATTCACCATTTTGTAGCCTTCTAAACTCCGTATCGAGGTACCTGTTTGAGCAATGGCCAGCAGAGTTGGGTGGTAGTTCTTTGACAGGACAAGGTATCCTTCCAGGAAAGGGATGTGAAGGCTGTAATTAGCAGAGCAGTACAGACATTCTTGGGGAAAAATAAAAAGAAAGTTAGACTAGTTACAAGCCTTACAGGATTTTTCTGTCTTATTGTTATGGGGCAGAATTAAACGGTACATAAGAACTCTAGATTTTTCATGAAGCACAGAAATATATTTCTTTGTCAGATTAATCAAGTAGAAAAAGATGAATCACTCTATTTCCCCACAGAACTAGCATTGGCCACAATATTTCCATATTCTTGTAAAAAGACATTATTCACATATATAGTAAAAGTTTTTCACAAAAGCTATAGCTTTTAAGAGTGTATTTGATTGTTTAAAAAGCAGATCTGTACTGAATATTCTGTGTGTAATTTCTAAGTTTACGGACATTTGTTTCCTCTACAGGGATCCCAATCTCTCTAGGGCTGCTGAAATATAACTGGTAATGTAATGAAGTTACAGAAGAAAGAATGCTTTTTCTTTTCTTCAAAAACAGAAGAAAGACCTTGCTGAATCAGGAAAAGTGTGTACAGATAGTCCTTGAGTTATATTCATTAATTCAGGAACTTCAAAGTTATGATGGCACTGAGAAAAAGAATTTATGACCGATTCTCAAAGTTCTAGGCATTGCATTGCCTGCAGTCATGTGATAAAAATGCGGGCATTGCCTGCATTCAGGATTGCCACCCCAGCACCATCAGTTTATTTTTGTTACCTTCTTTGTCTAGGAAGAGGCAGGATTCCTAGGCAAGCAGGCCTGCAGTTGAGAGCTATAGGTAGGGTGGCTAATTCTGTGGGCGGGCATTAAGGAGCATGGGGCTTGAGGCTGGCAGGTGCTGGGAACAGTGGCATGGGCCAAGACTGCTGAAGGCCACTGCCAAGGAGTGCTGCTAGCAAGCCCCATGATCCCTAGCTCCCACAGCAACCCCTTGGCTAGACCATCCACTAGTCTGCTTGCCGGGGACTCCTGGCTGTTCTTACAATGCAGTCATGTGAAGTCCTCACTTAATGGCTTCCATGGTCCTGGGGTTATGATGGCAACTGGGACTGCTGTGATTTCCACTGCTAAGGGATATAATCATACAATATGACAGTTTTATGACTGCATCCCCCCCTCTCTCTGTGTTTCCCTGAAAATAAGACAGGTTCTTATTTTCTTTTGATCCCTGAAATATGGTGGTGGCCTTATTATTGGGGTATGGGGTGGGGCGGGCCACGAGATGCGCATCTTACTGGAGACTGGCAGCTCTGTTGCGTCTCTCGGCCGGTCTGTGCAGGGAAACATCTTCCACAGTAAAGAAAAACATGTGAGTGCGAGCAATTAACTTCTCGTACTCGCAAAAAGTTTTTCTTTACTGTGCAAGATGTTTCCCTGCACAGACCGGCCAAGAGACGCGATGGAGCTACCAATCTCCAGTAAGATGTGCGTCTCGCGGTGGGGCACAATTTGAGGTTGGCAGGTGGAGCGGGGGCTGGGCCGGAAGACATAAAGCCTGGCTGGAAGCCGCTGGAAGCAGAGAAGAGGCCGGTCGGGCCAGCTGCCTGCTGTCGTGTCTTCTGGCAGCCAGGGCAGAGAGGCAGCGAAGGGTGAAGGGAGCCGCAGCCCCACATGGAGCTGGAACCATAGAGCAGGAAGCGCACTCCCAGAGCGTCCGCTCCCGGAAGACTCTGCAGCAGGCGGCTGGTCCGACCGGCGTCTTACCGCTCGGTCAGTGAGTGGTGCTCTGGCTGGCCGGAGGGGGGATTGTCCGCTGGGTGGGCACTACGTGGCAAGAGGTGCCGGGGTGGCTGCTCTCTGGCGAGTGGGGTGGGAGTTTGCAGGCAAGGGGGATGGATGGGAGGCAGTTGAGCGCCAAGAACACTGGGAAGAGATAGAACGGAGAGGCAACTCCCGATCAGCTCAGCTGTCGTATTTTCGGGGAAACATGGTTTCTATCTTCATCTTCATCATCATCATCAATTTTGAACAAAGATGTTCAGAATTGCTCATCTCCTGAATTTATTCTAAAAAAAAGGGGGGGGGACTAAAATAAAAGAACAAATTCCCCCAAATAATGAGTAGCAGGAAAAAGTTATTATCAGACTTTATATTTTCAAGAGTTAAAGTGAATCCTTCAATTCTCACAAATAATATAAAGACAATATTGAACCAGAGTTTCCTTACCTCTTGTTTCATTAAGCATTTGCCCAATTCAGTGAGCTCAGAGTTGGTTGATGGAGTCACCTCTGTGGACATCATCTCCTCATCTATCACAGAAAATAATGTGAACAAGATTCATTACTAACCATATCTCGATCAGATATCTGTTCCTTGAACAAGGCACAGATGTATCAAAAATGCTGGCCGGACACACACACAAATTTATTTCTTCACAGTTCCATTTATCTTGAAGTCACAGTACCAGAAAGTGTCAAAAGGAGGCAGATGACCTATAGAACAGCAAGCCAAAATATGAATCTCTCGGGATAATCAATCTGAGAAAAAAACTGCCGTGAAGAAATACTGTTCTTGCATCCATTTTTGGGCTGGGACATTGTGTCACTGATTCCTGAAGTGTGGCTTTGATTCCTTGCTAACAATTAAACTACTGAAGTGGTTAGCAATTCCAAAGGTATTTATAGAACAAGAATAACCACCTTATTTTTAAAAATAAGTTAGCCACAAAATTTTTGTACATGTAGGACCTATTCAATTCAAATCTCAAGGGCAGCAGAATGAACAAGACTTTTACCTACCGTCTCCATCTGCGGTAACTGTATTATTCTGCTCAGCCCCTTTTTTTGACACACAGCAAACAGCTACAAATACATCAAAAGAAGATAAATATCAGAGTCAATGAGACATGATCCCTTCCTTTCAAGAATTCCCTTCAATATCATTTAATTTTTACTTTTCAAAACTTTGAAATGGATCTTACACTGGAAAATCTCAGTTCATTAAAAAAAAGGAATGCAATCCTTTTTTATATTAAGTGAATAAAATAAAATGTGATTCGGAGCATTATTTCCTCTAAGCCTCTTCTGATATCACCATGGTAAGAGCAAGGAATTCCAAGTGTTCAAGTGATTTGGACATAATAGTCAAATGATAAAAGCCAAGGAGGAAGGAATAAGGCCAGACTCTACATGAATGTGTATTCTGAGAAATTCCTTATTAAACTATCACACACTGCAAGACATACTCTCAAACAATTTTGATCTAGTATTTAGTAGCTGAGAATATGCTGTAGAAAATGGCTGATGTTCTTTTCTTGTTGCTTATTTGTCATTATCAATCTTTTCATCCTGGAGATCAACATCCAAGAACAATGATTGAAAATAATTAGGCCTATCTTATTAACCTACCGCTGATAAAGGAACATCTTGATAAGACGAACAAGAGCATTTTTGAAAATAAAAGAAAAATAGTGAATACTTAGGTAATCCGGTAGCTGTCAAGTATTGTAATATCTAAATTCCTGTAAAAACTACTAATAGCATTCCTCCTGCTTAGGGAGATGTGTCCATATATTTCTCATTTCACCCACCAATTAGATCCATAACTTCTCGGGTGAGCAGTCTAACCAGCTGCTCTTCCAACATCTCTTGAGATTCTGAATTGTCATCTACTGTATCTTCATCACTGTTGAATAATAAAGGAAACAGATTTTAGGATAGCAACAGAAACCTGAGAGGCACAACAGTTGCTGACTATTATCGTATTACCAAGACTAAAATATTAATGAAAGATGGTTCATTTGATCCATATAGTGATGCCCAGCCTGTTCTAAATGAGATTGCAATAGGATCAGGATCATAGCTTTGGGATATAATATGGGCAGCATCTGTGGCATAAAATATTTTTGTATTTTTTAAAAAATTCAACTTGTCCAAATTTAACTGACAGGTAGGTTGTTGTCTAGGAGTAGCCACCAAGTGAAACAAACCTTTCCATTTTAAAAAAAATGCTGGTGTTTTTAAATCAATTCAGAGGGCTGGTGTTGTGCCTTGGCCGCGTCCGGCGCCGAGTCTGGAGGATCCGGAGGACGTGGAGCCGCTCATGGTGCAGCAGTACCAGCCTATGTGCCTGGCACCAGAGACGGCTGGTGATGAGGACTCGGTGCCAGAGCAGGACGATCTCCCAGGACCTTCTGCACCTGCGCAGCAGAGTTCTTCATCAGGAGATGAAGAACCCATGCTGGATGCCAGAGCTCGCAGAGCAGCCAGAAGACAGGATTGGCTGAGTAAGCGTCGGTCCAATCGGAGGAAGCAGTGAGGGCTAATTGGGCCACGCCCTTCAGTGCCTATATTAGGCCGGGGCAATTAGTGCTGATTGCTGAGAACAACGAATCAATGACCACGGCATATCCAGAGTTTCATTTCTACGTCTGTTTGGGAATCTTATCGAAGACACCAGCTTCTGCCAGCTTTATTCCGGGAAGCCAGCCAAGTTGTTCAGATAAGAGAAGAATTAATGAGTCTTGCTTTGAACTTTTGTCTGTGTGCTATTTAACCCTCACGTAACCCAAAGAACCTTATTCCTTGAGACTTTCCGTTTGTGTTGTTTTGGACTTCTAAACCCTCTGAGTTTTGCTAAGAAACTTTATTAGTAAAAGGAACCTTTTGTTTGCCTCCCAACGACTGTGTGTGTGTGTTTCTGGGGGGTTGCGGTGCTGGGTCACAACAGTTTGTTCTCAGCCCAAACTGACCACACACAAGCCCAGATTGCATCATGGAGCAGCTTCAGGACGAGAATGCTCAACTTCGGCAGCAGCTGGCAATCATGAACGCTCAGTTAACAATGCAGCAAAATCAGTTGGCAGCTGCTCCTGCGTTGGCCCCAGCCCAACGGACACGCTGCCCGATAGCCATGCCGGATAAGTTCCATGGTGACGAGGCTATGTTCCCGGCGTTCCTGGGCCAGTGCCAGCTGTTCATGTCTCTGAGGCCAGAGGATTTCCCCCACAACCGGGACAAGGTGGGGTTTGTAATTAGCCTGCTGTCTGGAAATGCAGCACGTTGGGCCACCCCTCTACTGGTCCAGAACAGTCCCCTCCTCCAGGACTTTGGGCGTTTCTGCACTCATTTGGAGGAGATGTTCGCGGACCCAATTAAGGCCCAGACAGCGTGCAGGCAATTAAGGCAGCTGAGGCAAGGCCGGAGACCACTCAGGCAGTACATCAGTGAGTTCCGTCTCCTCAGCCAAGACTCGGCCTGGAATGAGGCTGCGTTGTTGGATGCCTTCCAGGAGGGCTTGGCAGACAGCATCCAGGATGAGCTGGCACGCGTGGACATTCCTGCAACCACCCAAGAACTGGTGCGGCTCTGCTTGAAAATTGATGCCCGGTTGCAAGCGAGGAATGCACGCCGTGCTGCTCCGGCGCCTCTTGCGCCACCTGACGTCCCCGCTGTTCCGGCTCCACGTCGCGCTGCTCAGGCACCTCCTGTTCCCCGTGGACTTCCGTCGGCCCCGGTTCCCCGTGACGAGCCTATGGACCTTGGCGCTGTTCAGCCCCGCTTGACCGGCGCGGAAAAGGACAGACGCAGGGCAGGGGGGTTGTGTTTGTATTGCGGCGACCCGGGCCATTTCGCTCGCTCGTGCCCTAGGAAGGGTCGGGGGCCCACCGCTTCTGGTCCTGCTCCACAGTCCCAGCCATCGCCATCGGGAAACGGCCAGCGCCCGGCCTAGCGGAGACGCTGGGTCGGGCATGCACACCGAAGGACTCCGGCTCAGCTGATGTGGATCCCGGTCCTCCGCGGCATCTGCTCTTGGACACCAAGGTCTTTATTGACCACCGGGACCGCGGCGTCTCCGCACACGCTTTGGTGGACTCCGGGGCAACCACCAATTTCATTGACGAGGCGTTCGCCCAGCATCTTGCCGTTCCCCTGTGCCCCGTGGACCCGCCGATGAGGGTGGAAACAATCGATGGCCGGGTGTTGCTGTCAGGTCCGATTAAGGCCATCACGCAGCCAGTGCGCCTTTGCATTGGACGGCACGAGGAGGCCATCCAGTTTTATGTGACGTCGGGACTCCATTTCCCTTTGGTTCTCGGACTGGCGTGGCTGCGCACCCACGACCCTCAGGTTGTATGGTCCCAGAACTTCATTGCCTTCCCGAGTCTCCAGTGTGTGGACCATACGCGCCAGGTTTGCGCGGGCGCGGTACCTGACCCTCCGGACATTTCACTCTTGGCTGAGTTTGCAGACTTCGCTGATGTGTTTAGCGAAAAGGAGGCGGACCAGTTGCCCCCGCACCAGCCCTACGATTGCCCTGTGGACCTGATTCCCAACGCTCCGCTCCCTGTGGGCCGCCTCTACTCCATGTCAGAACCCGAACTGGCCGCACTGCGGGACTTTATTGATAAAAACCTGGCCAGGGGTTTCATCCGACCCTCCTCGTCGCCCTTGTCTGCCCCCGTCCTCTTCGTCAAGAAGAAAACCGGGGACTTGCGCCTGTGCTGCGATTATCGCAAGTTGAACGCCATCACAGTGCGTAACCGGTACCCGTTGCCCGTCATCCCGGAGTTGATGGAACGCCTCCGCTCGGCGACCATCTTCACCAAATTGGACTTACGTGGCGCTTACAATTTGGTGCGTGTTCGTGAGGGGGACGAGTGGAAGACGGCGTTCGGGACCCGCTACGGTCATTTTGAGTATACGGTCATGCTGTTCGGCTTGACCAACGCTCCGGCTGTGTTCCAGCATTTTATGAACGACATCTTTAGAGATTTGCTGGACCAGTTCGTTGTCGTGTACCTGGACGATATTATGATTTATTCCACGTCCCGGAGCAGCCATATCCAACATATCCGTCAAGTCCTGCAGCGGTTGAGAGACCACCAGCTATACGCGAAATTAGAGAAATGCCAGTTTTTTCAGACGACTGTGGATTTCCTGGGCCATCGGATTTCGCCAGAAGGCATCGCCATGGACCGTGGCAAGGTCGTGGCCCTGAAAACCTGGCAACCCCCACGCCGGGTGAAGGATGTTCAGCGACTCCTGGGGTTCGCAAATTATTATAGGACCTTCATCCCAGGGTTCGCCACTCTGACCGCGCCTCTCACTCGACTCCTGCAGAAACAAGTCCCTTTCCGGTGGGGCGATTCCGAACAAGAGGCGTTCAAGATCCTCACAGATGCCTTCATGCAGGAGCCGATCCTCAAGCACCCAGACCCTCACCGCCCTTTCGTTGTGGAGGCGGACGCGTCCGACATTGCCGTGGGCGCCGTCTTGCTACAGACCCGGGAAGATGGCGGCCAGCTCTTCCCTTGCGCTTATTATTCACGGAAATTAACCTCGTCGGAGCGCAATTATACTATCTGGGAGAAGGAGTTGCTGGCCATCAAGGCGGCTTTCGAGACCTGGCGGCACCACCTCGAGGGGGCTCGTCATCAAGTGGAGGTGCGCACAGACCACAAGAACCTGGAGTTCTTGCAGACGGCCAGGAAGCTCAACCAGCGCCAGATACGCTGGTCGTTCTTTTTCTCCCGCTTCAATTTTCGCATTACGTACATCCTGAGCGGCCGGAATCAGCAGGCGGACGCGCTGTCCCGCAAGCCGGAATACGCCCAAGCCCAGGACCCGCTGCCACCCCGGACGGTCCTGCCCGTCGAGTCCTTTGCAGCTACCCAGGATCCCGTGGACCTCCGAGGACAGATCCGGGAGGCGCAGCGACACGACGCCTACGCGGCACAACGGAGGCAGGAGATAGGGCCTGAGTCCCCTTGGACGTTTTCGGACGACCTCCTCCGTTTCCGGGACCTGCTCTACGTTCCCGCCGGTCCGCTCCGTGGCCTGATCCTGCAGCAGTGCCACGACAGCCCTGCGGTTGGTCACTTCGGCCTTTTCAAGACTCTGAACCTGGTGGCTCGGACTTTTTGGTGGCCCCGACTCCGTGATGACGTCCAGGCCTATGTGACGTCTTGTGTTCGCTGTCGCCAGGCCAAGTACGCCCCTGGAGCGCCGCCGGGCCTGCTGCAGCCCTTGCCGACGCCTGAGAGACCCTGGGGGGCCGTCTCTATGGACTTCCTCACGGACTTGCCCCCGTCCGCCGGCTTCACGACCGTGTTCGTAGTGGTCGATATGCTGACCAAAATGGCACATTTCATCCCCTGTCGAGGGTTGCCGACAGCTCGCGCCACGGCCCGCATGTTTATCCAGCATGTTTTCCGTCTGCACGGTCTGCCGGATCGGGTCGTGTCGGATCGGGGAGCCCAGTTCACGGCCCAGTTCTGGAAGGGTCTGATGGCGGCCCTGGAGGTCCAAGTCTGCCTTTCGTCAGCGCATCATCCAGAGACTGATGGGGGCACTGAAAAAGTCATCGGCATCCTTGAACAGTACCTGCGCTGTTTTGTCAACCAGCAGCAGGACAACTGGGCGGAATACCTTGCCGTGGCCGAGTTTGCTTTTAACAACTCTCAGCACACCTCCACACACGCCTCTCCGTTCCTCGCCAACTTCGGTTACCACCCCCGTTTCTTCCCGCTCACGCTCCTAGACTCTCCTGTTCCTGTGGCGGAGGAATTCCTGTCCGAGCTCCAGGCCATTCACCAACTGGTCAAACGCTCGTTAAATAAAGCCAAGGAAGATTACAAGAGGGTCGCGGACCGCTCCCGGCGAGCAACTCCACCTCTGGCGGTCGGGGATCGCGTCTGGCTGTCCACGAAGCATCTCCCCTCCGACCGACCAGCTCGCAAGCTTGACCACCGATTCCTGGGTCCGTTCCCGGTGGAAGCGGTCATTAACCCCGTGGCCTACCGGTTGACGTTGCCTCGCTCTCTCAGGATCCACCCCGTCTTCCATCGGTCCCTCCTTGTTCCCGAACGTCCTGCCTGTCCGCTCCGCCCTCCCGCTCCGCCTCAGCCAGTGATCCGCACTCCCACTGACCCACCCGAATACGAAGTTGCCAGTATTCGGGATTCCCGCTGGATGAAGGGCCAGTTCCAGTACCTCATTGAGTGGAAGGGGTACGGCCCTGAAGACTTCACATGGGAGGATGCGACCGCCGTTCATGCTCCGGATCTGGTCCGGGCCTTCCACACTCAATTCCCGTCCCGGCCGCATCCGGACCGACAGACCCGGGGGAAGGGCCCTGCGGTGAGGGATAGTGTTGTGCCTTGGCCGCGTCCGGCGCCGAGTCTGGAGGATCCGGAGGACGTGGAGCCGCTCATGGTGCAGCAGTACCAGCCTATGTGCCTGGCACCAGAGACGGCTGGTGATGAGGACTCGGTGCCAGAGCAGGACGATCTCCCAGGACCTTCTGCACCTGCGCAGCAGAGTTCTTCATCAGGAGATGAAGAACCCATGCTGGATGCCAGAGCTCGCAGAGCAGCCAGAAGACAGGATTGGCTGAGTAAGCGTCGGTCCAATCGGAGGAAGCAGTGAGGGCTAATTGGGCCACGCCCTTCAGTGCCTATATTAGGCCGGGGCAATTAGTGCTGATTGCTGAGAACAACGAATCAATGACCACGGCATATCCAGAGTTTCATTTCTACGTCTGTTTGGGAATCTTATCGAAGACACCAGCTTCTGCCAGCTTTATTCCGGGAAGCCAGCCAAGTTGTTCAGATAAGAGAAGAATTAATGAGTCTTGCTTTGAACTTTTGTCTGTGTGCTATTTAACCCTCACGTAACCCAAAGAACCTTATTCCTTGAGACTTTCCGTTTGTGTTGTTTTGGACTTCTAAACCCTCTGAGTTTTGCTAAGAAACTTTATTAGTAAAAGGAACCTTTTTGTTTGCCTCCCAACGACTGTGTGTGTGTGTTTCTGGGGGGTTGCGGTGCTGGGTCACAACAGCTGGTTCAAACCTTTAAAAGCTCTAAATAGTTTGGGAATGAGGTAACCAAACGTCTTCCAAATGAGTCGTTCAGGTAAGTCAGTGCGTTGATAAATCTTCTTCTGGGGTTCCACAATCAGAGATTAGACAGAACATAATTAGGGAAAAGCTTCTGCATTATGCCACCTTAGTTTTGAGTACTTTGTGCAAGAACATCTGTCCAGTGCCAAAAGTGTATATATTTTTAATTTGTTTATCTACTTTACTCTGACATTATTCTTGTCTTAGGAAACCTTACTGCTTTATGACCATAGTTGTCCCTTTCAGAAAAGGCTACTTCAGGCACAAAATACAAAAAATACAAAAAGAATACAATGTAAGTTTCAAAGAGCAGTCCTCTCCTCTTGTTTAAGCCTTAGACTTACCAAATCAAACTCCGCTGATTGATAACTTGCCATTTCTGAGACAGCCTCTGGCAAAAAAAAAATCAACATGACATAAAGGATTTCAATGATATACTTGGAGTTTTGTATGTTCTACATCAAACCACTTCAAACTCAGTGACAAATCAAATTGAATTCAGTGACCAAAGTTACCTAATTTATTCTCCTTTGGTTATGCTCTACTCTTTACAAGACTTATAAAAAGCACTGAAATCTTTGAAAAAAATCTTGCTCAGCTGCATTTTTCCACCATAATTGGCAAATAAATTCTTTCCAAATCAGACAATGTGATTGTCTGGATTTGTTTTCTCATTTTGTCTCTAATAGTTGAGGTCTACCTATGTCAATTACAGGCCTCTCTCATCTTTTTAAGTGGGAGAACTTATACAGTTGGTCGCTGACTAAATACTCCCCCCCCCCCCTGTATGTTTCTGGGTTGTCAAAAGCTCTCAAGTATACTATAAGGAGGTAACAATAGCTAAAATATTAGAAATCAATAAGGAATGCATCCCAAATTAATCTGCTTCTATAAGCTAAAGCTTTGAGCAATAGTAATAGTAATCTATTAACACGAGAGAAAGACATGGGGAGTATGCATTCTGTGACTGGGTTTGGTCATTCCTAATCATATGCAAAAATCTCTAGGAATTTTGCCACAACATCACACCTAGCAAAATCCTTTGCTTAAGAGAAGGATGCTTTCAAGCATATTAGCTCCATGACAACTACAAGGAAACTGAAAACAGATGTCATCTTGGTTTTTTCTGACTAATTAATCCAGCATTTTCAAAATTTCACCACAAAAAACTCACTCTGTCTTTCAGTATTCTCAGACACAGTATTTTGTTCTTACCATATGTAGGTAGGTGAACAGTGGTCCAAGTATAGGGCAGATCAAAGATTCGTAGTGTTCAGGTGGGCAGGAGATAACCAAAGGTTTCACAAAAACACCTTGCATGAAACTAGTTAAAGAAGTGGAGCACACAAATACACATCTATATTTCCCCCACGGAAAACCATTAAGATTCATCCAGTCATGGCAATTTCTGCTCTTGAACTGATCATTTTGCTCCCAGATACCTCAGAACAGGCAGATGCACTCGTCTCTGAATTTTTCATAAATCTGATTTTTCCCCAACATCCCTACCCCAAAAGACATTCTATTCTCAAAGAAAGAATGAGAGAAATCTCATTTGGAAATCTAAATCAGGATTTTACAATGCACTGAGGCATCCACTAGAGACATCATGTAACAAAATCCAGTACATTATTTTAAGTGTAGGGTGAAACAGCTAACAAGACCATGCTTGACTTAGTAGACTACAAGTCTGATCTAAATGGGATCTCTTTTGCCTTTTGGACAGTGAAAAACATTGGATCAACGGATGCAGATGTTCAGTAGGATAGGATCACATACCCGCTGAACATCTGCATCTGTTGAAATCATAGAATCGAACTGCATCGTGTTAGAATCATAGAAATGTCTGCCTTCATTCTGAGCTATTCAAACTGTTTAAAAACCTTGGGAGGCATATACCTTTATGTTCTATTCTGAGAGAAGTAGTCCTCAACTTGTAACAGTTCATTTAGTGACCGTTCAAAGTTACAACAGCACTGAAAAAAAGTGACATGACTATTTTTCACACTTACAACCATTGTGGCATCGGCGCGGTCACGTGATCAAAATTCGGATGCCTGGCAACCGACTCATATTTGTGACAGTTGCAGTGTCCCAGGGGTCATGTGATCATCTTTTACGACCTGCCAACAAGCAAAGTCAATGGGGAAGCCAGATTCACTTTACAACCGTGTGATTAACTTAACAGCTGCAGTGATTCACTTAACCACCATGGCAAGAAAGGTAAAAAAATTGGGCAAAATTCACTTAACAACCATCTCAGCAAAAGGAATTTTGGGCTCAATTGCAGTCATAAATTGAGGACTACCTGTACTACTACCTAGGTTGGTTTTAGTTTTTTTTTTTACTAATTAGATCCATAATGGATCTGGTCAGTTGCAGAAGAAAGGGTCCTAATTAAGAACAAGACTCAAGCTGGGACATTGTATGGAAATCAGAACAAATTTGGAAGGAGTACTATAAATAAAAAGCAGACAAAGGATACGAAGCATAGGGCGGAGTCTGTAGTCAGGAATATTGTCCAGATTGATGAAGGCTGAGTTGAGGAGCTCAGCTGCTAGACCCTCAACAACATAGAAATCTTGCTGCATGGATGAGCCAGCACTACCCAGAATGTGGAAACTGCAATTCAAAAAGCACAGTCTAGAAGAGCCAAAAGGTACTCTGCTTTGAAAAGCTTCCTTGTACTTTATCTGCGCAAAATAAAATTGGCATTTTGGATCAGGCCAATTTCCATCTAGCCCATCTACATTCCTTTTTTTTAAAATAGCCATTATAACAATCAGTTACAAGAACATATAAATCCAGCTGGGTCAAATCTTCCTTGTCCCATAGTGGGAAAGTAATAGAAAGCCCACGTGTGAAGTAGTAACATAGTATTATGGAAAATCTATGATTTTCTTACCAGTTGTCATATAGTGTACAGAAGAACCCCTGCATCCTTTCCAAGACTGTTTTGTAAACAGGAGAATCATAAAGTTCCAGCAAAGGCTGGGGGAGACCTAACAAAAGAGGAAAATACTATCAGTGGAGAGATTCATCTCCTCAGGCAGTGACCTGAGCAGTTCTGGCTACCAAAAGCACAAATTTACTTGTGGATGTCTGGAATAGGTCAATTTGGAGCATGAACGCTTTTAATTTAAAAGTTGAAACGGAAGTAAAAATGTGATGCTTTCAGAGAGCAGTTATAAACAAAACAATATTTTTTCATGATTTTTTTAACAAAATAACTAATTATAATCATGCTCGTGCAGACTTCTACCTGCTTGAAAACTAATGTAATTCATGATGCACTGAAATCCAAATAAATATAGAGCAGACGTATCCTCCAGACATAATATTTGTGTAATGTAAATAAATTTTTCCAGGCTTATCCGCATTATAAACTTTATATAATAAAAATTATTTGCAAAACAGAAGTAGTTTCAGATCCTTATCCCATACACAATTAACTTGCTTAATAGAATGTAATGGGTATACCATAAATATTTTGAAAGAAAACTTTTTTGTGTTGAGTTTTTTGAAGACTGATCAAGTCAAATTATTTAATTTCCACCTTATTTGTTA
Organism: Diadophis punctatus similis; assembly: GCA_023053685.1. Lineage (NCBI taxonomy): Eukaryota > Metazoa > Chordata > Lepidosauria > Squamata > Dipsadidae > Diadophis > Diadophis punctatus. Next base: position 65,541,710 of record JALIGW010000001.1, on the reverse strand, counting down.
AAACAGATGGGGAGCTGGGACCGAATAAACACAATTTTAAAAAATACTTTGACTAGGGATAAGCAAGTTATAAATCAGTCACATGTTGGTAGTGTTCATTTATTTGCTGCAGGCAGTTTATGTGAGTATGGTGCAAGTGGACTTCAGCAGTTTTCTCTGTAAAATTATTTTGCTAGTAGGCAAGGATAAATAGAAACACTCCTGAGAAAACCAGACAGAGCTGTAAATATATGAGGGCTTTGGCTCTCATATATTTACAGACCAGACAGAGCTGTAAATATATGAGGGTTTGGCTTTGGTTTGAAAGGAAAGAACATCCCTCCAAAGTTCTTGGGGTAGAGATCATTAAAGGCAAAAGTGAGGCAGACATGACTATTAGCTGTACTAGTCTGTCAGTGTCCTATCTGCAAGAAGAGACCCTACAGAAAACAAGTAGACGTTGTCCTTGCAAAGATGAATCGTAGGCATTGTTGTCCATGCAGAGATGGATCAAAGACTCACCATTTTGCTATACCAGTTTCTCCAGTTTTGATAACCACTATAAATTTGCTAACTCTCTTCCTGTATAAATCCACATATAATACAAAACGGCAAGCAAGAATTTGAATTCCTAGCTGTTTAGAGAAGTCAAGTTCAGGCTGAATTTGGAAGGCAAAGTCAGGATTTAAACTTGAATTCTAAAAAAACTCCGAAAGTCTGTAAAGGTCATGTCAAGTACAGCAAAACCTTGATTCAACAGGACCTTGTTTAGTGGACATGAGATACAATGGACATTTCTATATGAACGTTCTCTGCTGAAATAAGGGACAATGTAGTCTGAATGAGGTATTTTTGCTAAATTATATTTAGTTCTTTTGCATAAATTTGTCATTTGTATACTAATATCATCATGCAAGAGATCTATATCATCCCAAATGATGTATTTTGCACTGGTTATAAGCTGACATCACAAATGATGTACTTTCAGTTTCTATCGATGTCTCCTTTCCTCAAAAGGCCCATTAAAGAGAGGCATTACTGCATGTGATAACTGTGCTTGGATGACTCGGAGAAGATGTATATGGATTAGTTTGGTTGTGTTGCACTTGAAAGCAAGGAGAGCAATGTTGGGGAAGAGAGGGGCACATTTTTGTCACATTTGCCTTGCCAGACCACCTGAAATTTGTTTCCTTCAAAACCTAAGAAAATCAGAGGCTCTGGGTTTTAGTTTGACTGGACCATAATTTACTCCAATTTGGCCCAGCCTAATACAGATAGTCCTCGACCTACAACCATTCCTTTAGTGACTGTTCAAAGTTACAACAGCACTGAAACATCTAACTTATGACTGTTTTTCACACTTACGACTGTTCAGCATCCCCATGGTCAGGTGATCAAAATTCGCCCGCTTGGCACCTGACTCATATTTGTGACAATTGCAGTGTCCAGGGTTCATGTGATCACCTTTTACGACCTTCTGACAAGCAGAGTCAATAGGGCAGTCAGATTCATTTAAATGTAACACTTAACTGTGCTACTAATTTAACAACTGCAGTGATTCACTTAACAACTATCTCAAGAAAGGTCATAACATGGGGCAAAACTCACTTAACTGTCTCTCTTAGCAACAGCAATTTGGGGCTCAATTATGATTGTAAGTCGAGGAATACCTGTACCAAGTAACACTTCCACTCTGGGCTTCCCTGTAAGAAGTAGCTACTTACCAAGGATGGCATTCTTCTCCACTTCTAGCATATCAAAGGCCTTTGCAAAGGTATCTCCCAATTTAGCCACCATCTCTGGCATATACAAATTGTTGTGGGTCCTGGAAGAAAATGTGATATTTTACAATCACAAGTTGAATCTAACAGTTACCCTGACAGTGGAAGTCCGGCTTCAGCTTGTAAACAGCTCCTGTATCTGGTGAGGAGGAAGGTGAGACCAAGCACTTGTGCATGGGATCCCCCTTCCTTACCAATAAAAAACATCCCTGCCTTGGGCATATGGAGAAATCTCCAGTTTGTGTGGAGGATTCATGTTACTCCAGACAACATTTTGCTCCAATTTGCCTGGCCTTGGCCCTCTGAAGCGCTGGCTGCAAGGACCCATGCAGGACACACTGCCTCCCTAAGGATGGGTCTGGGTGCCTAGAATGGCAGGTGGTTCTGACAGAATGCAGCAGCTTATGAATACGCTCACATGCTACAAGCAACGTTGTGGCAGAAAGATGCCCCCCCTGAAAGGCAGGACAACTCTGCGTTAACCACACCATGCTGCCAGGGAAGAACCTCCATTCAGCCTAGAGTGACTTCTTTCTTGCCATCCAGGCTAAAGAGGGACCCTCAGCAGCTGGATGGACCATCTGAGTGGGGAGGAAGGGTCTCTGTCTCACCTACCTCTCTCCTTTTGAGACCTCAGACCTCCACTCAGGGCTTCGGTAACTGCACACAGCACAAATTCTGCAGCCAAGGGGCCCAACAGCCTTCGCCAAAGCTGCCTCTGTGCCTGCTGCTAGAGGCGATCAAGGGTAACTCAGACTGTTCCCCCTAGAGCAGCAATCCCCCAAAGTAAGAGGGTGCAGGGAAAGAAAGGACTAGGTCGTTGGGTGGCAGGGGCAGGCCTCTCAATTGCTCTCCAGAGTCTCAGCTGTCATTTTTAGAAGTCTCTAAAAGAAGTCTCTATACTTGTGAAGAAACGGGACCAAAGTGAAACCAATTGCAGCGATGTCTGCCTGAGCTTGCAGAGGGCCTGGAACAATAGTTCTGAGGTGTGAACTGCCCATTCATTTCAAAGGGTGCTAACAGAGGCTGCAAGAAAGGAGAAGCATCACATTATGAAGAGAGAGTGACTATTTCCTTTGGTTAAGCCTTTAAGCACCAGAGTAGGGGCTTAAAATCATATTGCAATAGATAAAATGGCTTTTAAGCCAAAACTTTTTTTTAAAAAAGAGAATATGTCTATGGAGACTCTCAGTCATCAGGTTATTGGTTGTCCCAAAGGTGCTTTTTTCAAGAGGCAACTGGACTTTCTGGTTTTTCTTTGAAGACATTTTGGGGAAGCTTCTTGGATGAGAAGCGAAACGTCTTCAAAGAAAAACCAGAAAGTCCAGTTGCCTCTTGAAAAAAAAGCACCTTTGGGATAAAGATAGAATAGGACTTCCAAACTCGTGGAACTAACCAACATTAGATTGGGCAGCATTGTAGTGAGTAACACTGCCTGCATTGGCATAAAACAATACATCCTGTTCAAAGCTTACTGGTAAAGCTATTCTCACAAGAGTATTGCTCTAGAGAAAATTGGAGGAGGGAGAGGTATGAAGAGAATGCTCATATCCTTAGATTTTTTTGGAAAGCCATTAACGTCTTCCAGATTGGTGATAAGGGACACTTCTCTGCTATGGATGTGGTAGCTGTTCCTTGGACTGCTGTTGCTTTGTTAGATTTGTTTTTTATTTTAATTTTATATGGTATTGCTTTTGGGCTGTAAACTGCTTTGAGCTTCACTGGATTGAACAGCATGTACTGTTGCAAATAAATATGTAGACCATCTTAAGTTCCCAGAGGACAGGAGGGATGTATACCTGGTAAATAAATCAGTAAGATACAGGAGTTTGTCATAGGCTAAGTTAAATGTGTCAGAGACAATTATGCTCACATGAATCTCTGTTACTTCTGGAGTTGAAGAATGCCAAAGAGCTGAAAACATATTTTAATGTTCTGTCAATGTGACTGACCACAACTTAATGCAGTCAATATTTCCAAACATATACTGGAATCAAAATGGCATGAGCATGTGTGTGTGTGTGTGTGTGTGTGTGTCTGATATTTTAAATATGAAAAATTGATAGTGAAAAAGATTTGATATTTGAAATAACAGTGAAAGTTGATGCCTTAGCTCCAGGGGAAAGCAAAACTCAAGAACACTGAAAGATGCCTTTCAGTGATCTGCAAATTCTTTCCCCATACTAGACAGCACTCAATGGAATATCAATTAAATTTGTAGCATGGCAGTGAACGTTTTGGCAATGCCATCAATTTACTTTTTTTATTGAAAAAGTTTTATACGTACAGAGTACAAGCATTTTTTCTTGAGATTTACTTGATATGTTTACATGTCCCCAAATTGTTTAGGAAATGATGATGATACCACTTTGGATGCTTATCAAGATCACACATACAACGCCATTTTAAAATGTGTAATTTTGCTTGGAAGGCATTTCCTTATCCTTTTCATAGTAGCCTGACCCAGCTGCACAACCTTGCTGACCCTTAAAAATACCCTCTCCTGTTCCTCATCCAGTCTCCTCCGCTGCCCTCTTCCCTTTTGTTCCTGTATCTTCATAATATCAGAATGGTGGCTGCAGGAAGGAAAATCAGGGTAAAAGAGTTAGATTGCCTCTGCAGGTTACTTAAAGAATAATTTGCATGGTGACCACAGAACAATTCTGCATCTACATGCATGTGATTTGATTTTCTGGCAGGCTACAAAAGTCAGGCCTAGGGGGAGATGGTTGCCATACAAGATTCTATGAGCTCTGTGTAACAGGTCCAAGTAACCATTAATTTGGCCAAGAAAGTTCTAACTAAAAGGTAGGGCACTCAAATCTGAAGCAGATATGCTTTGGATCTGCCATGAGTATCTTTGCTACAGAGGTAGTCCTCACTTAATGACCACTTGTTCAGCGATCACTCAAAGTTATGAAAGCACTGAATGATGGGTCTTATGACAGGTCCTCAAAACTGCAGTCGTCACAGCGTGATGTGACCACTATTTGCAACCTTCATTGCTGGCTTCCATCAAGCAACGTCAATGGGGGAACTGGCAGGAAGTCATAAGCCGTGATCACGGGACATCACACTTAATGACCGTGCTTGATTCCTTTAATGGCTGCAACCGGAACCGTGATTTTGGAAGTCATTGTAGTCATACATCTTTTCAATTTACGACCATCTTACTTAGTGATGGAATTCTGTTCCCAACTGTTGTCATTAAGTGAGGAGTATCTGTACCTCTTGGTAGCTCTGTAAAGGAGAGGCAGCCTTTCCTTGGCTCACCCATAGCTATGTAGGCTCACAGATATCCACGCATCAGAAACAGAAATCAATCATGTGTTAATTAATTACTTAATTCAGCTGAGCATTTTCTTGAGCCTGGGTACTACATACAAGCCCAAGAAAAGGAGTGGCCTCTTTATGAGCTGTTAACATGTATAGTGAAGGTTCCGTTCTGGAATGGAAGCATCTCTACTTGCTTCACGTCCAAATGCTGCATTAGCTCTCGTTCTAGCAAAATAAAGCATGCAATAAGACAGCAATAACAAAATGACAAAGTGTATTAGAAATAATGAATTACTAATGATACGTTTTCTTCAGACAAGAGAAAAGGAAAAGACCTGAGAAACACCGAACAAGATGTGAATAAGCAGCCAACACAACAGTTCAACTAAAAGCAACGTTTACTGCATTGCAGTAGACTCTCTAAATAAAAAAGGCTTCACTGAGTGCAGTTTTGTGACGTGTATAGTTACACTATTCTCTACCCAATGACACAGCTGTGGAAGCTTTATACTCATAATTCTCCTTTTTGCAAATGGTTAGCTGTATTCACAGCTTCATTTGTGTCACACAGAACACAAATTTCCATGTGAGAAACCCAAAAAAGAGCCATTTACTTAACTCTGTCATTCAAGATGGAGTGATTTACACTGGGAACAAGTTATGGAGAAACACAGTTTACCTCCACAAAAGCCACCAAGACACAGATACGGGGCATTTAAATGAAAGAGGATACAGTGGAACCTCCGGTCACGACCATAATCCTTTCCAGGACTTCGGTCGCAACCCCGATTTGGTTGTGACTGGAAGCAAGACTGACTGCACATGTGCATACCAAAAAAAAAACGGCGTGGAAGGGGAAATCCCCACGGCTGTGTTTGATCGCCACCCGACTATTTTTTCGCGACCAGATGCAAAAACTTTGTGAAATTTTTGGTCGGCACCCAATTTGGACGTGGTCAGAAGCGTTCATGACCCGAGGTCCTACTGTATATGCCTCTGTAATTTAATTAGGTCAACAACAAAAATATTAGCCAACATGAGACTGCAATGCTTTTAAATAGGGATAAAAACAAATTCTGAAAGAAGAGGAAGGCTCTAGCTCAAACCATTCCCTTTTGCATTAGTTCTGTACTTATAGAGGGCTTTCTTTATAAAGGAATACATTATCAGGACACAAAATGATACAAAATTTGTAGCATGAAAGGGCTTATCCTATCATCTTTCAAATTTCCCAACTTAACACGTCTAAGACACATTTTTTTAAACAAACATACTGGCACCCATATTGCTTGTTTCCTGCAGACAGTCTGAGACAGTCATAAATACTGAATTTTGCTTGTATTTTGTAGTTACTGTGAATGATTATGCATCCTAGTTAGTGGGATGGAGGCAGCAGTATGTTGATTAGTCAGATAAACCCTGGATTAATTATTCTAGCTTGCATAAAGAAGTATAAATATGTTTGGAACAAAAACTGGCTTTGACTGTGCTTGTGAAAGAGTGTGTCGAACCTGACCACTATTTCATCCTTACAGTTAACAGAAAATGCTGTCTGTGCCATGGGTCCAACTAAGAATGGTAATCTAATGTACACTTGCTTTATCTTACTAAAATTTATTATATTAGAGCTACTATGGACAGCAACACCCAATGTTCCGACTCACATCTGTTGGCAAGATGTAGATGATTACAACTTGGATTGTACAAGATATTCATGGTAGAGGATGTCAATGAATACATGTTAAGGAAAAAAATGGTACGTCCCATTTTTGTGAACCAAGGCAAGATTTAAATTTAATTATGAATAAAAGAACTAAGGTGTATATCAAATAATTAGAACTAGTGTCATCTAGATTGTTTGGTATGTATGAAAATAGGAATTAATTGATTAGTGAAAATGCATGTTATGTTGTAGAACAGGGGTGTCAAATTCAAGGCCTGTGGGCCGGATCCGGCCCATGGGGTGCTTAGATCTGGCCCGTGGGGCTGCCCTGGAAACAGCGGACTGGCCCATGGTGCCTGCCAGCGAAAACAGAGCTCAGGAGGGCTGTGGGAGGCTGCAGGAGACTGGCAGAGGGGCAGCCGAAAACGGAGGTCAGGAGCCCATTTTCTCTAGCAGAACGCTCGGGCCACCACATGCGTCCCCGACACGAGTGACATCGAGCTGGCCACGCCCACTCTGGCCACGCCCACTCCGGGCCCCCCAAAGTCAAACACAACCATGATGCGGCCCTCAATGAAATCGAGTTTGACACCTCTGTTGTAGAAGAACCAGGGCGTAGGTTTAAGGAAAATTGTGCATGATTTTGAATGGATGCTAACCCAAATAACATCTAACCCCCAAAATTGTTCTGCTACAATGAATGAATGGGAACAAGTACAGAAAATATGATTGGATCATTTAGAGATCCAATAATGAATAGTAAAAGTGATTATTTGGTATCTGTTTAGAAAAAAAATCTGCTTAAAATATGCAGTTTATACTTAAGTCTATTCTTATGTACACATGACAAAGGAATGTATAAAGCATGTTATTTTACTATTTATAAGGAAATATTAAAATAATTGGTAATTATAGGCCCTGAAAGGGGACTAGATCCTTCAGTTATATCTTTTCAGATGCCATCATGCTGAATTCAGTGAGGCTTGCTTTTGAGAAAGAGTATGCAGCAGGCTGAGTTCTGACTCTCAAGCTGTGATAGGTACATATGCAAAACTGACACCACCAGGACCCACCATTTCAAGATCAGTTCTCAAAGACTATTTATCCTTCACTGGGCCTGACGTAGCAGCTCCCCTTTCACTCCAGTACTGGCAAAAAAGGAAGTACATAAGCTAATACTATTAGAAGTGCAGGAACACTGTTCTCTTTGGGTTTGGTCACTCTAGCAAACTGCACACAAGTAAATATTGTTCCTCTGAATTAGGTTGGAATGATACTCTCCACTCCAAAATTCTGGAAGATAAAGCTATTTAATATGAGATTGTACTATCATATCAGTACTGAGGTTTCATTTGATTATTCCTCTCTCCCTCAAGGTAAACGAACAAAAAATATTCCTAAGAGAGGCTGCTCAAATATAGAGCCACAAGACATTTACCAATAGTGTCACTGACAAGTTCCCGACTCCCTCAAGATAAACTTACAGGCTTAATACAGAAAATCCTTCAACAATAGATACATTAGAAGCAAAGAGTTATCGTGTAAGATTGAAGATGTGACTTGACTGACAGGGTTCAAAACATATGAAGACTATTAAGAAAAGCTGGTCTTAATTTTATGTTATGGGAAATTGGAAGACTCCTACAAAACATACAGTCCAATTGGCAGGATAAAGCCAAGGGTTCCTTTTTCTACTCTATTCTTTACATGCTTTACTATAAAATATTTCAACAGATGCCACCGTTCACTTTAAGGGGAAGTATGGAGCACATTGACTATGAAACAAGGATCGTGTCATACTGACCCACCTTATCAGAGCAAGCAAGTTGTCAAAAAATTTCAGGATCTGCACTGAGCAGGGGTTACGGTAGATTGGATTGCCATTAGGTGTATATCCCACCACAAATCCTCCAGCTTTTGCCTCTTCCAAAGAAGTGGGCCAACGAGCTCGTTTTATAACTCCCAGAATTGTGTATACACAAAAGCTTATCTATACAGAAAGTAAAAGACATAGAAATTACTTGAAAAGTCAGTTTAAGAACACTGAAGATTTAAAATGTCTCAAGAAAATTGTTTTAGATATAACTATGTCCCTCAATTGCAATAAAGACATTCTTAACCAGAGGTGGGTTCCTGCCGGTTCGGACCAGTTCTTTAGAACTGGTAGCGGGAATTTCCCCCGTTTGCCGAACCGGCAACGATGGCCAGCTGGACACGCCACCATAGGCACCGCCATCTTGTTTTTTGCTTCTGCGCATGTGCAGAAGCTGGATTTTCAGCACTGCGCCTCCTGCAGTGCGGGAGGAAGTGAACCGGCAGCGAGGTAAGTTAGAACCCACCCATTCTTAACTATATATACATAATCACATGTGATGAATGCACATACATATTACTTCATGTATCTTTGAGATGAATGGAACTGTGAATGATTTTTTAAAAATCTGTATAAAACTATTATTGTGTATAAATTATCCATAAACTCACTTTTTCCTGTCTTATTCTAGAGCTTTTTCTAGTCATCTCTCTTCTCCTATTTATCATTACATTCCAGGGTCTTCTAGACTCGTCTCAAAACAGCTGTATATAAATCGGTCATTTAAAACCCAAATTAATTGAGAAGGCCTGAGCATATTTAATTGATACAAAAAGATAATTACTTGTAAGAAAAACTGAGTGCCCTTCGGGGAAGCTCGTATCTCAACTCTGAAAAGATCTTGTGGAACAACAAAAGGACTGATGCAATCTTAATACTCTATGCCCGTGATGACGAACCTATGGCATGTGTGCCACAAATGGCACGCGGAGCCATCTATGTGGGCACGCAAGCCATTGCCCTAGGTCACCTGTACTGCGCACGCGCCGGCCAGCTGATTTTCAGCTGGCCCCGCCCATGCCATCCCTCCTCTCCCCGGAGTCTCCACGTGGCCCGTTTTGGACGCCAGGGCTCGCGCGGAGGCTCTGGGAGGGCAAAAAACAGGCCTCCAGGAAGTCCGCAAACAGGCTGTTTCCAGCCTCCTGAGGGCCAGGGGAGGCAGCTTTTGCCCTCCCCAGGCTCCAGGAAAGCCTCCGGAGCCTGGGAAGGGCGAAAAACGGGCCTACCTGGTGTCCAGAAAAGGGGCGTTTCCGGCCTCCGGAGGCTTCAGGGAGGTCTGTTAGGCCCAAAACAGGGTGGGGGTTGTGTGCCCATGCGCAGGGGGACGGGACAGCGTGGGGGTCGGGCATGCATGTGCAGGGGGCGGGGCAGTGGGGGGGTTGCACGCGCATGCGTGGGGCATTGCATTATGGGTATGGGCACTTGCGTGCGTGCTATTGCGCACGCGTGTGCGCTTTCGGCACCGAGGAAAAAAAGGTTAGCCCTCACTGGTCTATGCCAAATAGTGTGACAAGAAGGAAGTAGCAAATGGGGCATTGGTCTTACCTGAACGCCTTTTCTTACCTGACAGGTTACGGGATAGTCCAGGAATGGGTTGCTACAGTCTGATCTGCCTAATTACTGAGTCTAGCTTTTTCGGCCACTCCTCCTTGCCTCTCTGCACATGCCCAGTTTTCGACAAAGTGATGGCTGAAAAAGAGCCTTGCATATGTTAGAGAAGTACGACTCCAGACCCCACGAGGTTCTTTTAGGGTGGGATTGGACTATCCTGCAACCGAGAAAAGGCGTTCAGGTAAGACCAACGCCCCTTCTCCAGTGTAGTTGCGGGATAGTCCAGGAATGGGACATACCAAAGCCTCGTATCCCTAAGGGCAGGTAGCCGTTGGGTCTGGAGCCCCCAAGGCTAAATGGACCTGTTGTAAAACCTGCCTCCCAAAGGAAGCCTCCGCAGAAACGAAGACATCTAACTTATAATGCCTAATGAAAGGTGAGGGGGTGGTCCAGGTGGCTGCCCTGCAGATATCCTCAAGGGATGTTTGCATGGCCCATGCAGCAGTGGTGGCTGCACTTCTCGTGGAGTGCGCAGTGATGCGCCTAGGAACCGAGAGAGTCTGTGCTTCGTAAGCTTTAGTGATGCACGCTTTGATCCAGCGACCAATGGTCGAGGAAGACACTTTGGTGCCCACTGAAGTTGGTTGAAAGGAGACAAAGAGGGCCTCTGATCTCCTGGTGGGCGCCGTTCTGTTTAATGCAAATTCTGAGGGCCCTCCTCACATCCAGCTTATGCCACCGTCTTTCCAAGGCATGAGAAGGCCGAGGGCAGAAGTTTGGCAGGATAATTTCCTGAGCCCGGTGGAACCAGGAGTTAATTTTGGGGATGAAGGAGGGATCAAGTCTCAGGATTACCTTATCCTGGTGAAAAATGCAGAGGTCAGCTCTGACAGATAAGGCCGCCATTTCAGATATGCGCCGTGAGGACGTTACGGTGACAAGGAATGCCACCTTGAGTGTCAGATATCTGAGGCTGGTAGTCCTCAGGAGCTCAAAGGGAGCCTCGGTCAAGGCCCGAAGTATTTGGGGAGGTCCCAGGTGGGATATCTGTGGACAGGTGAAGGTCGCCGGTTGCTGGCGCCTCTTAGAAAGTTTCGAATGACCGGATGCCGTGTCAGAGGAACTTTCTTCCCACCAGTCAGCACGGTAGATAAGGCTGCAACATGACGCCGTATAGTGCCATGAGCCAGGCCTCTGTCCAGGCCGTCCTGAAGGAAATCGAGGACCTGTGGAACAGAGGTTGAGACAGGGTCAATATGATACTTTCCGCACCATCCCACAAAAATTGCCCAGGTAATTTTCCCTCCTCAAGAGGACCCTTTCAAGTGCCAGGTGGTCAGTTGGAGCCACTGAGGCTCCGGATGGTCCAAGACCCCCTGGCTGAGGGAGATCCTGAGGAGGAATTCTCCAGGGTGGAGAGGCGGATAGGCTGACTAAATCCGCAAACCATGGCCTCTGAGACCAGTGAGGAGCCACCAGGATGATCTCTGTGCCCTCCAAGATGACATTCTGTATTACCCCCGGAAGCAAGGGAAGACGAAGGAATGCATACAGGAGCCCGGAGGGTCAAGGTGCACCTGAGGGCGTTGCAACCCAGTCCCTGGGGTCGGAAGAGGTAGTTGGGCGTTCAGGTGAGAGGCAAACAGGTCTACCAAGGGTGTCCCGAACCTGCAGCATATGTCCTGAAATATATCTGGGTGGAAACGCCACTCGGTATTGTCCACCGTGGTTCTGCTAAGATAATCCGCCTGAGCGTTCGATGTCCCGGCAATGTGCTCCGCCTTGAGGGAAAGGACGGTCTGTTCCGCCCACCAACCTATCTTCAGGTACTCCTCCATGAGGCGTCTGGAGTGTGTGCCGCCTTGCCGGTTTATGTGGACCTTTGCCATTACGCTGTCGGTCTGAATGAGGACGTGACGTCCCTGCAATAGGCCTTGGAAGTGTAAAAGGGCCAGGTGGACAGCCCGCAATTCCAACCAGTTGATGCTGTTGGCTAGATCCTGTGGTGACCATCGCCCCTGCGCCACCTGCGTGCCCAGGTGGGCCCCCCAGCTGAAGAGGCTGGCGTCGGACGTGAGAATCACCCGTTCTGGCTCCGTGAAGAAACTCCCCTTGATGGCTGGGGAGATCCACCAGTGGAGAGACCTTCTGACCGCTAGAGAGACCCTGACCTTGGAGCGGGAATTTGAGGTCTTTGCCCGCTGGTACGGTAGTAAGAACCACTGGAGGCTTCTTGCGTGGCATCGAGCCCAGGGCACTATCTGCATGCAAGACACCATTTTTCCCAATAATTGGGAGAGGGTGGCCAGGGGAACTCTAGGGTTCTGCTGTATGTGAACCACTAGATCCTGGATGCTGATCCGTCTGTCCTGAGACAGGAATACCTGACCCAAAGTGGTGTTTATTATGGCCCCTAAATGAGACAGCCTGGTGGATGGAGACAGGTGGCTCTTTTGATAATTTAATAGGAACCCGTGATCTTGTAGGGTTCGGATGATCAATTCGAGACCCCCTTTTGCCCTGGTAAGGGAGGGGGCCTGGACCAAGATGTCGTCCAGGTAACATTGCAGTCTCACTGGGATCATTCTCAGATGAGCTGCAATGGCGGCCAGGACCTTGGTGAAGCACCTTGGAGCTGAGGTGAGCCCGAAGGGGAGAGCTTGATACTGCATGTGTCTGCCTGCATAACAGAATCTCAGAAATTTGCGATGTTCTGGCAGAATCGGTATGTGGAGGTAAGCCTCCGATAAGTCTATTGAGGCCAGAAATTCCCCAGGCCGAATTCCCTGCAGGATAGATGCTAGGGAACTCATCTTGAACCTCCTGTAGACCAGGTGGGTGTTGAGGAGTTTTAGATCTAGTATCGCTCTCCACCCCCCAAGGACTTCGGTACAGTGAACAGGATTGAATAAAACCCCTGTCTCCATTGGTCCTCTGGAACGTCCTCTATGGCATAGATGTCCAAGAGGTGACTTATGGCCTGTTCCATGAGACCCCGTTTGGTGCTGTTGTTGGAGACAGGGCACTGCACGAAGCGGTTCGGGGGGGTGGGAGAGGAACTCCAATGACAAGCCGAATCGTATGGTGTTTAACACCCAGTTGCCGGTGGTAGTTGACAGCCACTGGTCTACAAAGAGGCTCAATCTGCCTCCTATGGGGGGAGAGACTACAGTCATTTCTTTTTTTTCTTCCAATAAGTTTTATTTGTTTTTGATCTTTCAACATCTCATGTCATGAGCATTTGCTTTCTGAGTTTCATACATCCATACAACAGTCTTAACAATATTTTTTGTTTTTAAAATAATTACAATTTATTATCATTTTATTTTCAATACATCTCACACATTTCTTTTCCTCTTAATATCTATCTTTAGTTCCCACCCCCCTTATTTTATCTCTATTTTAATTCTCTTTTCTCCCCCTCCTTTTTTTGTTCTTCTCCTTCCATTCCAACAATCAAAGATGTGGTCTTTTCCCACCTTATATATTTCTAATATTAATATATTTTACTTCACTTGTTTCCTAAACAATAATCAAAAATCAACTTTTAATTTATTTCCTCTTTTCCACATCACTTACTTTTTAATACCTATCACTTTATCACATTTCTAACAATCATTCAAAACTAATTTTTATCTCTTATATCCCATACAAGACATATTTCAAAGTTACATACTTTCAATCTTCATATTTTTAATGCTATTTTATAACTTCATTTCTACCTGTTATTCATACATATATTTTATACAAATTATTTTTTCCACATTAGAACTCTTCTATCATCATGGCTTAAATTCAAAAATATTACTTTTTTTTCTTATCACAACAATAAACAATTTATTCATAAGTATTTAATTCTAGCCGGATCTCCCCTTCCCAAGCGGGAAAACCCCTAGCTGATGGCATGGAGCCACGGCAGCAAATGTGGCTGCCACAAAGCTGAAAGAGAACCAGAAACACCAAGACTGAGCAGGAGGAAAAGTGAGTGATTTGCGATGTGGGCAAAAAAGGATTATTTGTCTTTCAAAAATAACCCCAAAAATACGAAGAGGAGAAATAAGGAAGTTAAAGATTAGCAGCGGGACAAGCATATTAAAATCGTGAAGAAAACGTTTGGGAATTAGGAGAAAAACAAAAGGCTTTATTGGAAGCTTTAAAAGAAGACGTGGTTCTGGAATGATACTTTATTTTAAAGAAAAAACATTGATATTTGAACTGGAAGTTGTCTCTACCTTACCATAAATTTACTATCATATATACTGGATTTATAAATATAAAATAACGAAATTGAGAGCGCAGAATAATGAAGAGGAATTATTGACTTGAAGCAGGAGCGCCATTTTAAAGAAAGAAAGGGTGTAACTCTCAGAACTTTCGTTTTTGTTGGATAAATAAAGCGGACTAAACCAAAATAAGGAAAAGGGGTGGTAAAGTTCCCGGTTTTTGCTTGGAAATTTGGTTGGATTGTAAAAATGATACCAAGTAAAAATAAAGATATGGAATGCATATACCAGGATATTAAGGACAATATAAACAAGCAGCGTATGGGAATGAAATAAATACTTCAAGACATGGGTTGCATAAAACTAAAACTGGAGAAAATAATGCAAAAAAATAACATGTGCAGATCAGACAAATGAGGAAAATATGGAGGACTTTGGAAGAGTGAAAGAAACAGAGAAACCAGGAAACAAACAACAAGAAAGAAAATACAACAAAGGGATGATTGAAATACAGAGGGTGAAAAAGGGATTAAAGCAGAATGAGAAGATCTCTAAGTCAGAAAGCTAGAAGGGGAAAGGAAGAAAAAACTAGAAAAAATGAAAGCAAAATAAGACAACGAAGAGGGAAAAAGGGAGGAAAGAAAGAGAGAGACTATAGCAAAAAAAAATGGAGTTAAGGATAGAAATGAGAGAGCTAAAAGAAATATGCGGGAGGCAACCAAAAAAGAAAAAGAAAAGAGGACTACAGAGTCATTTCTGTTTGCGGAACTGGAAGTTACCAGTTCCACGAAATGGCCGCTTGCGGAATTGACCTGGCCTATCACAAAAGGAGGTCCTATCCTGCTGTTGGGACTGGCCTTGATTATAGGCTCTTTTCTGACGAGGGTCCTCCTGGGAGTAACGAAAGGACTGCCTCCTATAAAAACATTTGGACCTCCTGTCTGCCCTCCTGGTAAAGGAAGGGAGGACCTTGCGCTTCTCTGTGTTTTCAATGAGAAGCGGGTTGAGTGGCTCTCCAAAAAGCATGCCCCCAGCATAGGGGGATGCAGCTAGCTGCCACTTTGTTCTCAGGTTCGTGTGCCACTGGCGCAGCAACAGCAAACGCCTGGAAGTGACCGCTGAGGCCAAGGCCCGAGATGAGTATATCGCAGCATTAAGTGTCGCATCTGCTGAGAACTGGGTGGCAGCTATGATTTTGTTAAGGTCTTGGTTCAAACAGGTCTCCTGGGGGGGCAGTCTTGACTGCATTTCCTGAAGCCATATCAGGGATGTCCGATTGAAAAAGGACGCCGCTGAGGCAGCCTGAATAGCCCAGGCAGCTGTTTTATGAGTCTTTCTGAATGCCGACTCAAATTTCTTATCCTCCGGTTTCAATTCCTCCATGACGTCTCCCATCATGTAAGGTGAGGAGGAAGCCAGAGCTGCCACAGGGCTGTCTACAGATGGAAGCTGTAACATCTGTGTGAAATTAGGAGCCATGGCATAAAACCTACTCTCATTCCTACTAGGGTTGGAATTGGACGCCGGGTTGGCCCATTGTTTTTGGACAACGTCCATGAATAGTTTAGGGGCCGGGATGAATTGTTGTTCAGCCACAGGTTCAGAAAACAATCCCTGGCCATGGCTCTCATTGGCGGTCTCCGGGTCAACGGGCGTTTCATCCTCTATTAGGCGGGCCGTAGCCTTCGCCTTGTGTAACAGCGACTTAAACAGTCCTGGAGGGAATAAGCCAGTAGAAGCAAGGATATCGGGGGGAATCCCCTGATCGACAGATTGATCGGGTTCTCTCAAGACCTCCTCCCCCGGAAAGAAATTGTCCTCATCTCTGAAATGGGAAGCTGATCCCTGGGGAGGGTTCAAGCTGGCAGAGGGAGAGACCCGTGACTGGCGGGACAACGATTCCGATACGATTGATGCGGAACGTTGTTGCCCGAGGACTGCTGCTATGCCCTTGGAGATAGCCTGTGAAATAAGGGATTGGATCCCCTCCGGCAAATTAGTCAAGAGGCTCTCAGAGTACCTTGTTGTGGCTCCTTGAGTTTCCTCCGGGTCAGGTGCCCTGGAGTGCCCAGGCTGAGGCGTCGCAGATGCCATGCAGGAAAAGGGGTCATCACTTCCGGCCTGTTCTCTGTGCTCCAGGGAAGTCGGGCGTGGAGATGTTTCTGGAGACCAAGCTTGTGGAGAGAGCACTGGTTGCTCCTGTAAGGAGGAACGAGAAGCATAGTGGTCACTGCAGAGGGATCTAAGCTCTCTAGATGCCTGCTCTCCCAGGGCTTCTTGTTTGACTGACTTGTCTTTTGCCTTGGATGACTGCTTCCCTTTGCCCCCTTTGTGCGACTTACCAGGTGCCTTCCTGCTTGCTGAGGCTTGCGCCTGCTCTGCAAAGGAACAATCTGCCATCTTAAGGCGACAGTTGACACTGGAGACAATGGCTAGGTTGCTGGCAATTGTGGCTGAATGAACCAGAGGTGGCGATCTTGCCGGACGTACTGGACTGGCCAGCACACAAAATGGATTAATGCCTTGCTTGCTAAGGCTCAAGATGGTGACAGTCTTGCCAGGCAAGCCGGACTGGCCAGCACACACAATGGATTAATGCCTTGTCAGGTAAGGCTCAGGTGGTGGTGGTGTTGCCGGGCAAGCCGGACTAACCAGCACACACAATAGATTAATGCCGTGCTCCCATAATGCTCAAGGTGATGGTGGTCTTGCTGGGCAAGTGGGTCTAGCCAGCATACTCACGCACAGACAGAAATCACCTGAGAAAGTGTCCAGAGGGCGGCGTTCCCAGGGGAAACCCTGAGGTAGCCAGCACCTGCTTGCCAATATAGGCTTGACTAATGATCGCTGTGCTAAGCCTCTAAGAGTTGTCTTGGTGAGGCGAATGACTTTGGCACTAAGTGCAGTCAAAATGGCTGCTGGAGGCTCTCAAAATGGCCACCGCAGCTGCTGGAGCTAAGCGAGGGTGCAAGAGACGATGGCCAAGGGAGCACTAAGGGACTCCCAAGGGTACAAGAGAAGGTCCCTGTACAAGTGGCTCCGCTGTCAAATTGAAATGCCCAATTGGGAGATCGAGGGACTAGGTACGCATCAGCTGTCACTAAGTGGGTCGGCTGTGTCAGTTAGTGACTGCGCGCCAGGCTCCGGAGCTACCAAGTTTAAATGGCCGCAGAAATCGCCCTCGGGAGGCGAGGGACAGAGGTGTGAATCAGCAGTCACTAACTGATTCAGCAGCGCCTATTAGTGACTGTGCGCCAAAAACCGCTCCAGGAGCTATTGGAATTCCCAAAATGGCCACCAAGACTGTTAAGCTCAAGCAGCTTGTAGAGAGAAGCCGCGGCTGCAAGGTCTCCAAGTCCCGAGAGGACAGCGAAGTCCAAGAAAAGGCTCCGATGGCCCCAATTATGCCTCTTTGTGGCGGGGTGCGGTGGCAACGAAGCCAACCGCTGCTTGTAAAGCGGCCCGATAGCTTTCTCTCCCTTAAAAAAAAATTCCTTCTTTTTCGAGAATGGAAAATGGCTGAATTAGAAAGAATAAACCTGATTCCAGGAGTCCGGATGTCCAGGAATGGTTCTTTTGCTACAGCGATCTGCAATTGCGACTTCTTTCAGATCTGAGTGAGTCGGAAACCGGGCATGTGCAGAGAGGCAAGGAGGAGTGGCCGAAAAAGCTAGACTCAGTAACTAGGCAGATCAGACTGTAGCAACCCATTCCTGGACTATCCCGCAACTACACTGGAGAACTAAGAGTTTCAGATTAATGAGCTGAGATCTATTACGACCCATCTTGAAAGAAGGCAACTATTACTATGCAATAGGAAACATTTTAGTATTTTAGGATAATCCCCTTCCAACTAGCACCTAGATAAGGCAAAAAACTTTAAACTTACTTGGGCCCACTTAAAATTATGCAAACAGAAAGACAACAACAACAACAAAAACCTTACTGTGATTTCTTCTTACCCAAAAGCATGTGTAGATCTCAGCATATCTGTGTTCTTACTGTACTGTTATTTCCAAAGACTATCCATTACTCACTAAGGATAAATTTTCAGTGATATGGGCAAATCTCTTTTTCTGAATTCCATATTTTCTGACAACCTAATACTCACTCTGGAACGATTCAAACCACAGGGATCTTCCATGATGGGATCTACAATCCTATTATCAGCACCAACATACCGGATAAAATCTTCAGGATTCATCAGAACTCTGTGTGCGATAGCAGAAAACAGAGCCACAAACATATTTTATTCCAAGAAACCAATTCCATCTAATGAGTTATGAAAGCTAGTTGTTATGAAACACTATTTTTAGGTTAGATCCATGAATACTTGTGATATTAAATCTACAGTGACAGATTAGAACAAACCAGGATAAAAAGATTTATAAGTTGAAATCCAAACAAGCACCTCAATAAACTCAATAGGATGGATTTCTGAATATGTATGCATAAGATGTTATTAGATATTACCATGTCTACAAACTGATCTCAATCTGGGTTATAAATGACTTTGCTACAGTATCTCACTTAGTGGACTATTTTACATGCCTTTCTTGCAATTTTCTGTGAAGATGATTTTTAAGTTGAGAAAGGTGATCCCTACTGCTCTTTCCATAGATGTCTGCATTTTTTTTTTTTGCATTTACATGCCTCTTAATTTTACTTTCTCATAGTAAAGATGAAAGATATCGATTTTTATTCACAATAGGTTAACCATTTATCCCCTTAACCTAAGTTCCACTTTAACCATGAAACCAGCTAGGTGACTTTGGGTCAATCACTCTCTCTCAGCCCAACTCACCTCACAGAGTTGTTGTTGTGAGGAAAATAGATGGACAAAGGTATGTTGGATATATTCGCTGCCTTGAGTTATTCATAAAAATAATAAAGGCAGGATATAAATAAAAATAAATTTAGACCTTATCAGATTATCAGTGGAAAAAGCCCACATATTATTTTTATCAACATCATCCATCGATATTAAGCACATTTTCTCTTCTCACTTTTAACTTTCAAAGATTTTGATGCAGTTCACACCCATGGAGCTCATATATTGTATAAATGGTGTGAAGTTGCCAGTAATTCTCATTCCCTGCAACAATATTCCATCAGAGGTATCAAATGCCATGGAACTCTGCTGTTCTAAACTCTCCTGAAAACTGGAAATAAATGGTAATCAGAATAACTGAATTGATTGGCTTCATTTCTGCATGTGCTAATTAAGTCAACTGTACTGTGTGGTGAGTTTTCCAAAAATGACACTGCCATGGAAAAGGAGCTGGAAGTTGTGAACTGAATGGGAGGAGTAGCAGCTACTGTCTTTATATTAATAGCTTATACTGAAGACATGTATCTCTTTCCTCTCTTGTACTCCACTTTATTCTGGAGGCAACCTAAATATTTAGCTTAGAAAAATTTCTAAAGGCAAAAGAACAAACATTTAGCAAATGCCATATTCCTGCACCCTGAACTCAAAACAAGAAAAGCTTTAATAAATGCCTGCACAAAAGCAGTTCTTATGCACAACCACAATGAATTAAAATAGCTGCACACGTGCTTACTGCAAAGCTCAGCACAAATCTGTAGGTTTAAAAAAAAAATCTTGGAGTCTATCAGGAGACTTGATTAAGGCCGCTCGAGGCTCTAAAATGGCCGCCACAGCCTTGAGATAAGGCGTGGACACAATATGGCCGCTCAAGGCTCTCCAATGTCCCTCACAGCCCTGAATAAGGTGCGAGCAAGGGCCAGGTGATAAGGCACTTCAGAGGGCTCTGGGGACCCTTAATAAGCGGCTTCACTGGCAGTTTACATTTTTCCCCAATTTCAGGAACTGCCAGGGGAAAGCGACCGTCACTGAGTGAAACGGTGCCTCGCTTAGTGCCTGCGCGCGCCCAGCTCCGAATTGAGGAATTTTTGGAGGACCTTAGGCACACCGAAGAAAGGTAGACTAATGCCAGCGGAGTTAGAATGCCAATGGAGTTGCCAACAGCTGAAGGGCAATGGGTGGCGCTGAGAGAAAAAAAACCTCCTTAGGACTAAATGCCTCAAAATGGCCGCCGCAGCATGTGCCATCTGGCAGAGGCAAAAAACAAGCCTGCGGCCGAATTTGCTTGTCTGTTGGGAAGGAGCTGGATGGTCCCCGGCGGTCCCAGAGGCCAGGATCGGCGGGCGCGGTGGCAACAAGCCCATCCTCAGCCGAGCATCCGAAGGGCTTGCCGGCTAGAATTTGTCCTTTTGAATTTTTTTTTTTAAATATAGGAATTAATTAGGAGTGGCCGATATGAAAGAATTAACCTGAATCCTGAAGTTTTGATGTCCAGGAATGTTTCTGACTGGTTTTGCTAGAGACAAAACTGCCAAGATGACTGTTTCAGATCTGACTGAGTCGGAAACTGGGACATGCTCAGTGAGGCATGGAGGAGTGGCCAGAAAAATCATAGTATCTGTACAAATCAGACTAGAGCAGGGGTGGGCAAACTATGGTTCTTTGAGGACCTGTGGACTTCAACTCCCAGAATTCCTGGCTCAGGAATTCTGGGAGTTGAAGTCCACAGGTCCTCAAAGAACCATAGTTTGCCCACCCCTGGACTAGAGCAACCCATTCCTGGACTATTTTGCAACCTTACTGGAGAACAAGAAAAGCTTTAATAAATGCCTGCACAAAAGCAGTTCTTATGCACAACCACAATGAATTAAAATAGCTGCACACGTGCTTCCTGCAACAGCATAGATCTGTAGTTTATTTTTTAAAAATATTGGAGTCTATCAGGAGACTTGATTAAAGTTTTCATACCTTTTCATCTCATCAGATAACCAAAGTGTAGCAACAGGAGCCATGAGCTCTTCCAAGAAAGCTTTTTGCCGCTGATAATCCTTAAATTGGTTGCTAATTAGGACCAAGGCTTCCATAAGAGCACACTTCTCCATCTGAGTCAGGAGCAGCTCATTTGATAGCAGCTGCTTCACATGGTTATACAGCATGTCAAAGTTGGGCTATAATCAACAGATTCAAGCAAGGGTTGGTTAAGTGAAAACACCACACAAGATTAACTGCAAGGATACTTTTTGTACTACAAGAAGTAATATTTCAAGATAAGGGTCACCTCCAGTTTAATTCTGACATGTTTTAGAGAGGGCGAAGAGTTTGTTTATGGTGGCTGTGATAAAGATTGAAAATCAATTCTTTACATATTTTTTTCTTTATTATATTCTTATTTTTCTCTTTTTCTCTTTCTTTTCTCTTGCACTTTTTACTCCTCTATTTTCTTTTAGTTTGTATTAAATGTTACTATTATATTTTTAATAAAAATTATGTGTGCGCATGCGTACACACACACACACACAGAGAGAAGAATTAAAGTCCCTTATCACTATTACTTTGTTTCATTGAAAGGCCTTATAATCAAAGACCATACAATCATAGGGTTAGATGAGAACATATTAGGCCTTTGAGAACAATCTCCTGCTCAATGCAGGGATCAAAATTGAGGTATGCCTAACAGATGGCAGGCTAACCTCTGGTTGAACAAATCCAGTGAAATGGAGAATCTGGGTATAACTGGTTGCAATAGGAACAGGATCTGTTATTATTAGAAGCTTTTCCCCCTATTTTTTTAAATGTAGTTTTTAGGATCTGCCTTTTAAGAACATTTTGTGTCTGGAATGAGAAACTGGGTTTGACCTTTTTTGGTCTGATAACCTCTTGTATATTTAAGGAGTATTGCCACATTGTTCATAGGATAAAACATGTCTAGGAAATTTATTATGGATTCCCAGCAACTAATTTCTAGTGTCTAGCCATCCACCCATTATCATTCACATTGCCTTTCTCTAAATCAGAATTTCTTTGAATTTCTCTTAAAGTTTGGCTCTAGAACTGCAGTCTGCTGTTATAAAGCTCCATCCACATTTTCATAGATATACTGTATACACACTGCAATCTAAGATAATTCATAATTATGTACTTGCTATGAAAACAACCAAACTATTCTTGGAAATACAAGCTGGCCCGTTTCTCACTTCTGACACTAATGAAAGTCAAAAACCAATCATGATTATCTTCTTCTACTAAAACGTACAAAGATCTATTATTTAAACTTGCTTTGCTACAGACTACAAATAAAGAGCTCATCTTAAGTGAGCTCTAAACCATCGACTAAAAATGTGCACTCCTACCCCCAAAATAGCTTAAGTTAGAAAAACTGTTTCAAACTGAACAAAATGCAATTGAATACCAGAACAAGTTGAGGGTAATCCCGACACATCTTGATGATGGAGGAGCAAGCATGTCTTCTCACATTCTTTACTGCACGGGTTCTTGGTGCCTGGATAGACAAATAAAATTTAAAAATTGCATTGTATTCTACCTGCTTTAGGAAACAAAGCTTTTTTAAGTATTTAATACATTTTTCAAGATATTAAGTAGAATAATTGAAAACAGCTTTAAAACAAAGCAATTTTCTAAAACTTCTGTAGAACTCTAGCACAACTGTCCTGTTTGGAGAACTAAGACAGCTTGGTTTCTATCCAAATCTCTAATGGCAGAACTTTTAACATGATGTCCTACACTTAACCACTGATCATGACAGGGGGAGCTATTGGGGAATTTTTTTTACAGTGAATTCTGTTTTTGCTCTTAACAAGAAGGGACAGAGAATTGCAAGGCTCTTAAAACTCTTACCTGACAATTCCCCCACCCCCCCACCAGAAACCATGCTAGTGTCTGAGATTTCAAAACTACCTACACAGCTCCTTGTTATGTTTACTTTTATGAGAAGATTGATATTCCCAAGATACTTAATTGTATATTGAATATAAAAATTAATGTTGTATAAAACTTGCTTTGCAGTGGAAATTCTATGAATGAAATTCGTTTCTAAAGTTTAGTGTTATTGCAAAAATGGCTACTCAAATTTTTGTTTTTACACCATGCCTTTATTTATTTATTTACCAAATTTCTATACCAACCATTATATGTACATGCCTCTGGGCGGTTTGCAAATAAAAACTTTATAATGTCTCAATCCTATTTTCCCTAGCTACAGTAATCCATGTAGAGCTTGGCCATTGAAGTACCCTTCTCATTTCAGTCTCAACAGTGTCTAAGACAGGGGTGTCAAACTCACGTCGTCATGGCGGCATCACATGACGTATCGGGACTTTTTTCTCCTTCGCTATACCGGGCGTGGCCGTGGGCAGCGTGTGACACATCTGGCCCGTGGGCAGGGAGTTTGACAGCCCTGGTCTAAGAGATCTTATATAATCAAAATGACCTTGCTCTGCAGTTTCATCAGGAAACATCATTCTCACATTTATGAAGTGAACTTACCTTGCTTTCTTCTTCAACTTCAAAGGTGACAGAGGCAAACAGCTAGGAGAACAAGAGCAAAAAGTTACTAATCATTTCGTGGGAACGTATTTTTTTTCTTTATGTGAGTTACTTGTAAAATACTTCTTCCTAAAATTATTTACCAATTAAATTATTCCTGTTTTTATTTTACTTAAGATGGTGCATTACAAAATCATGTGCATGTTTTTCTCCTCCCCTCCCAAAGCAAATTCATAGAAATAATGAATAATATACTTCAGTGAATCTTTTCTAGCACTGCTTCACAGTTCCAAGGCTACACTGAAAAAGCTCTCTGCCTAAGTAGGCAACTTTGACCTCATTCACTAATAAAATCAGGAGAGGGGAGAGGCAGTCTCTGCAGATACTTTATTTATTTAGTGTATGACATGTGTTAGCCAGGGATCACCGAGGTGGCTGGCTGTGTCTCTGAAAGGAATTTTTTTCGGGCAGTGTTATCTTACCCGTGAGACACCTGAATGCCAGTAGGCAATCAGGAAGGCTCCTTTCCTGTCCCTGCACGGTTTATTCGCTCACGGGAATCGAGCTGCCGACCTCAGTGGAGTGCTGGCTCAGCGTCTTACCACATGACCCACCGCGGCCCCCTTACCCCCTTGAGTGTAGAATTAATATCTGCAGATATGAATTCTGCTGCACTCAAAGATTGCGATTCCAGCACCTCCTGTTGCAGTCATTAAGCAATTTCATATGTCATTAAGCATACTACGTCCCTTTCTGTGCCTGTGGTGGGACACAGGAACACAGTGGGAAACTCAGTCATGTACTGTAAATCAAATGATATGAACACTCTACCATTTAAAAACCAGCACCTGGACTTGAGCCTCAGATAAAATAATCAGTCAATTACAACATTGGCTACAGGGATTCTTTCCTCTTCAGTTCTCCAGTATATATTCAAAACCCTCTTTCACTATCCTAGAATGCTGAAAAACATGAATGTGTCGTATGGAACATGGTCTAAGTCTAGAATTAAAATAGCTACTTCTTTATTACCCAAGAAATTGTATATTTAAAGTTCTGAACCCTCAAATGAAATTGAGTCCCATATTACAAGTTAATGTTACATTCCTCCCCTCTCTCCATGCAATTTGAGCCCTGCTTCCTTTAAAAACCTGTTTCCTTGGGCATTTGGATGAGGGCACAGATGTTGGGAGGCTTGTGTTTGCTGGGTTTGTTCTAGTTTTGCATCCTGTGACTGACTTGCATCTTTCAGTTAACACCTGGAAGAGTGTTAGCTAAGCTAAGCTAACTCTTCCTATTTCTTCTTTACAACCTGCTCTAACCTCAAATGATAAACAGGTAGTCCTTGTTTAACGACCCCAACTGGAACCATGGCCTTGGTTGTTGAGTGAAGCAATTGCGAAGTAAGATGCCCAAGTGACTACTTCACTCAATGACAATGATCTCAGCACTCACTGTTATGGCTATTAAATGATCTCACAGCAAACAATCCCTCTCTGTGCCTGTGGGGGGGATTTTAGACTCTGTGAATGCTTGGATTTCAGCTACTGAGATTGAAGCAGGCATGGAGTCCTTCTCTCCCTGCTTCTGCGGGACTTTCCATGGAGAGAGGGGGAGAGACTCCATACATGTTTGAATTTCTGTTGCCAAGGTTCAAGCAGGCACATAGTTGGGTGTCCTTCTCTTCGTGTGCCTGCACAGCAGAGAAATAGATTCCAGAAACCCAATGTTTACTGACTGTAGTAGAAAACATTTACCTTGACAATAACTTCTGGCAGGTATTCTGGTCTGTACGTAACAA
This sequence comes from Diadophis punctatus similis, assembly GCA_023053685.1. NCBI lineage: Eukaryota > Metazoa > Chordata > Lepidosauria > Squamata > Dipsadidae > Diadophis > Diadophis punctatus. The sequence continues at coordinate 65,516,232 of JALIGW010000001.1, read as the reverse complement.
ATGGAAAGAGCGCTGAGACATTAGAAAGGATGCAGGACAGAATCAGGGGGTCTTTTGTTTCAAAGGCAAGGACACACTGCAACAGTTCTATGCCTTGAGAAACTGGGATTTTCTGGAATAGGAGGAAAATGGACACCGATCATGTATATTTTTGCTTCATACAATATAAGTATTTATTGGTCAGAAAAAACTCACAGGTTTGACTAATTCTAACTGGACAATTTTAATAGAAAGTAGAGGGGGTGCCTTATGCAGCTGTTAAGGTTTAAGCCTTAAACTTTAAGGCAACCAGAATTCTTCAAAACACACAAAAGTTCATTTGTTGGCTATATCTATGTAATGAGGCTCTGGGAGGCACAAAATGCAGCTGCGCGAGCTGTGGTGGGTGTACCTAGATACACCCACGTAACACCTATCCTCCGCCAGCTGCATTGGTTGCCCATTAGTCTCCGGATCCAATTTAAGGTGTTGGTTTTAACCTTTAAAGCCCTACATGGCTCAGGGCCAGGTTACCTCCGGGTCCGCATCCTGACGCATACCTCCCTACGACCGGTTAGGGCCCACAGAGTTGGCCTCCTCCAGGTCCCATCGACCAAGCAATGCCGGTTGGCGGGGCCGAGAGGGAGAGCCTTCTCTGTGGGAGCTCCCTCCCTTTGGAACCAGCTTCCTCCAGAGATCAGGACTATCCCCACCCTGCTGGCCTTCCGTAAAGCAATAAAAACTTGGCTCTTCCGGCAGGCGGGGTGAAAGTGAGACCAACTAGACCAGATATGGGTCTCCCCCCCTGGTTATGAATGTTAGATGCTCTTTTTAATTTTTGTAATTTTTAATTATTGTGTCTTTTTTATATTGTTGAATGGATTTTGACATGTTGTGAGCCGCCCAGAGTCCCCTGGGAGTTGGACGGCATATAAATCCATTTAAATAAATAAATAAAATAAATAAAAAAGATACCGGTATGCCACACATGGTCCTTGAATTGCACTATTGTTATGCTCACCTTATAGCAACTGAAATATTACAGGAAATAATTTTCGGAAAACTTGAAAATAATTTTAGGAATACAAAAATATATGTTCGTCTTTGAGAGTCCCAAATGTGCTTTTTCAAGAGGCAACTGGACTTTCTTGTTTTTTTCTTTGAAGATGTTTTGCTTCTCATCCAAGAAGCTTCTTCAGCTCTGACTGGATGGTGGGGATTTCCCCACCATCTTCAAAAGAAAACAAGAAAGTCTAGTTGCCTCTTGAAAAAGTATCTTTGGGACAACCATGACCTAGATGACTGAGAATCTCCATAGACATTCATCTTTGTAAGCCGCATCCCATTTTTTTCATTCATAAGTAATCTTCAGTTAGCGTTGGTAATTGGGATTGGAATTTCTGTCTCTAAACGACGTGGATGTAAAATGCAGTATCGTGTGATTGCATCACTTAGCAACAGTAATCCCTGTTTCTGTGGTTAAGCAAGGTTTGAGAGTCATTAAGCAAGGACTTCCTTGCAAATTTCCCGTTGGCTTCCAACAATCCAAATCAGTGTGGAAGCCAGCAGGAAGTTGCAAGTCCAAGGCAGCTTGCAAGCAGACTGGCAGGCAGATAAGGGGAGGATAGAGATGGGTATGTGAAGTCCAGTGTGGCATGATAAGAGAGTAGAAAAGATTTGGGAGGCTGCTGTGCAATAGGGGAGAGGATGCAAGGATCCAGTGTGGTGCAAGGCTTTGGGTGGGGGCTGAGGAAGGTGTGCAAGGGTATGTGAAGGTCTGATGTAATGCATTGTTTTTCTGATGTTAATCCCTTTTTATCTGGGATTAACTCTGTTGCTGGTTTATCTCTATATGTCTGAGCCATCAAAAGATACATACAGATCATCACATGACTAAGTCATCAATAGACACAGAGAGATAAACCACATTTATGCACCATTCAATAAAAAGGCTAGGAAGGAAATGAAAGGAACACATCTTCTCCAACAACCAACACCCAGATAAGCAGGGATTAACACCAGAAAAACAATTAAGCAGAAAACAATGGCCTAATTACCAAGGGGACAAAAAGCCCACATCCCCAGTAACACTCGGAAGGCAAGTGTTTATATAAATAGGGAACAAAGCCAACGTTCACTATCCCTGATGATGTCTGCAAGCAAACAACCAAGCTCAGAGAGACCAAGAACTCCACAATGTCATTAACACAAGCTTGAAATATTTTAAACTTAAAAATTTCCCAAGGAAAAATGTTATAAATAATATAATTGAAATATAATCTGAAGGCTTGTATTCCCCAGAATGTTTCTCAAGAGGCAACATAGTCACATTGTGTCAAGGATAACCAAAACAAGACAAAAATTTGGGCACGTACTTCTTTATCCAGGGTTCGGAACATCGGGCTAACGATGCTTTCTAAGAAAAAGGTCATAGCATCCCAATGCACAAAGGAAGGAGAAAAAATGGAGTAGGATCTTTTATCTCTTTTAGCTATCAAGGAAGACAAAGTTAAGAAAACTTTAGAACATTCACAGTATCAGACTCTGCTTTTAATAAGAATGTATTGCCATTAAAAAAAATGTCACAATGAATGCAGTTAAAATAAAAATATGTTTTGCTGGAAAGCTGCTTTCACTATAAAAAAGCAGTAATTATGACGTTATGGTTAATTTGGAGAAATGTATGGATTTTAATTAAACACTGAACGATCATCATGTTTCAAGTATCCCCATCTAAATGGAAAGTCTAACTTGGAAAAATTAAGAGAAACTGCTAGAGCGAAGCAAACAAAACCATGTTGTGCACCACTGTTGAATACCGAGCATTTGCCCCTCCTGTTAAAGAAACTTACAGTTCGCAGTTTCAGTATCAAGAGGAAGGGACAATTGGTATTTCAGCCATTCCCCAGCCAACTGGAAGCCGGTGTGAGGATCTAGCCGACATGCCATCCTTATCACGTCTCCCTGTTGAGCACGGAAAGCTGTCAAGGAGAAATAACAATAAAAGTCTGACTTGCAGCTACCATAACTGAGAATTACTCATGTAAGCAACTTGGATATAAAATCTGAAGTTTGAAGTGTTCATCCTGCAAAAGGAAACTGTTTGAATGGCTTTATAGATTGCTCCCAGTTTCTGGCGAATTCCATGCTGCTGGTGAATTCAAAAGCCCGTAGGTAATACAAAATTGGATAGACTGGAGGAACACCCATTCTTTCTTCAAACATTTTTTCAGATATTCTTGAAAATATCTACTAAGGAAAATTTAAATAGAAAGTATAACAGAACTTTGCAATAGCTTTCTGCTCTGAAAGAACGAGATTCTGTTAATGCTGTTCAAATCAAAATATATTGAAAATCTTTTAGTTGGGTTTTGCTGGAACAACAACTTACAGTTGAAGAAGCAATTGAAGTCTTCGTCACTGTCAAAATCAAAACGAGAATATTCACAACTAGGACATTCTGTCTTTGAAGGAAACCCCAACTATAAAAAGAGAAGGATGAGATGATAGGTAAAAACATTATGCACATATATTGTCAAATAAAGACTCTGGAGAATGATCTTAAAACAGATTAATGGAAATGGAACATATTTTACTGACTGGAAAGGATTCTGCTGTCATCCAGTCATATTAGAGGTAACTTGCAAGGAAAGAGGTTCAGAAAATAGCTGACTTGAAAACTTATTCTTTTTTCAAACATTCATATTTACATCTTATTACACTCTTAACATACCTTCACTAGATTAGTCATGCATGCCCGCAGATAATTTGGGATAATAGCCAACAACACAGGATCACGCGACAGGACTTCATGCCGAAAAAGAACACCCCACATGATCTGGGTAGAAGAACGTAAGAACTAGGAAAATAAAAAAGTTAAAGAATCTATTAGATAGAGATTACTATCATAAAACTAGAACAGCTATGTAATCTACATAATTTCTCTTACATCTGCCAAAACAAATACCAAAAATATGATTTAAAATACATACTGTATTTTTCAGAGTATAAGACGCACCGGAGTATAAGACGCACCTTAGTTTTGGGGGAGGAAAACAAGGAAAAAAGGCCTCTGCCTTCAAGCAATTTGCTAAACAGCAAACAGCACAGATGATATGCACTGTTTGCTGTGTATTTCTGTGCATGCGTGCCTGTCCCATAGAAATAGCAAAGAATTGGAGAAATGTACATTATGCCAGAAAGTTTTCTTAAATGTAGTCACACTAACTCCTCCCAATTATTTAAATAGATCTACTCCAAGATAAGTAGGATTTAACTCTAATACTAAAAAGGACACTGTTACATTTCAGTCTATACTTAAACAGAGCTGTTAAAATTAATTAAAATTTCTGGAAGTATACATTGTTCTCTATTATTTAAAAGAAGATACAATAGCACTGGGCCTCTTCAAAACAAGCATTTATTTTAAAAAGCTTCTTTATTTTGTTAAGTTGTCTAGATTTACAGGGGTCTCCAACCTTGGCAATTTTAAGACTTGTGGACTTCAACTCCCAGAATTCCACAGCCAGCAAAGCTAACAAAGCTGGCTGTGGAATTCTGGGAGTTGAAGTCCACAAGTCTTAAAATTGCCAAGGTTGGAGACCCCTGGCTCTAGAACAATAATAAAGCAGTCTTTAAAAAATAAGTCTAATAATTTGAACATTCTACAGACATTTATAGTTATTCACTTACCCCCTTGCATCCAGTTCAGCAGAAAATAAAAATCTGTGTGTCTCTCCTAGCTATTTGCCTCTTTGCAAGCTAGTTTCAGTTTCATTTTAGCACGTGGCAAATCAGCTATAGGTCGGGAAGCTGCTACTGATTTGCTTGGCTTTACAGGCTCTTCCCTCTTTGCTGCAAACAGGTAAATTGCTGGAAGACAGAGGCCAAAGGGTGGGGGTGGCTAGGGCTACATTCAGTGTATAAGACGCACCCAAGTTTTCACCCTCTTTTTGGGGGTAAAAAGGTGCGTCTTATACTCTGAAAAATATGGTAGTCATTTTCAATTACAAGGTAAATACTAGTAGTACAAGGCACCAGACAATCACATACTGCAACATTTTCTAGAGCTTCAGAAAAGAAAGGGCAAAAGCCCAATATATTATAAATTGAATAAACAGACTAATGCAGCTGTATTTGAGTATGGTGGCTTTGGCTTAAGAAGCCTTTCTTTATCTCAGAAGGGAATAATGAATCTATTTTAAAATATTTGTAATCCGTAAGGTCATCACAAATACGTACCACATATGACTAATCTTTACACTTACACTGGAAAATATTTCACTTCAGCCCTATCTACTTACCTGACTGGGATGGGTTGTGAAAGCTAGAAATGACTCAAGGTATTTTCCCAAGTTGACAGGTATTTCTACATCAGAATCAGGGCCCTGTTAAGAGAAGAGAAGCAATGTGAATTTAGACCCTAACATGATTTAGATGATAAGGATGTTACCAGCAGAAGAGCTGAAACCTTCTGTGGACAGGAGACTCATGTCTGGAATGTTCAACCATACAATTAAGAGCAGCATTTCCTTTTTGCTCATTTCCTTTATATTTAAAGCAGAGAGAACAAATCTTTAGTATAGGGGAAGATGCAAGACCTGATGCCTCCAGATGCATTAAAACTGGAATTCCCAGATGTGCTAGGATTGTCATGTACTTAGGAGGCTGAGAATATGCAATACATTTTTGGCAGTTACCAAGTGGCTGCCAATTGTCCACACCAGGGGTCTGCAACTGCTAAACACTCAAAGAGCCATTTGGATCCATTTCCCATAGAAAAAACACAGGGAGCCACAAAACCTGGGTGGGCGTGGCCAACTCATCACTCACTCCCACCCAGTCACATGACCCCCCTAGCCACGCCTACCCAGCCGGTCATTAAGGCAGAGAACTGGTTGTTAAAAAACACCGGGAGCCACAAAACCCTTTTGACATCTAAAATGATGTCAAATGATGTTCCCCTCTCTGTATGTATCTCGCTCTCCCTCCCCCTCTCTGTATCTCCCTCTCTCTCCATGTATCTCTCCCCTCCCTCTCCCTCTCTATCTCTCTGTGTCTATCTGTCTCTCCCCCAGCTCCTCTATCTCTCCCCCTTCGTATCTCTCTCCCTCTCCCTCCCTCTCCATGTATCTCTCCCCCATCTCTCTCTGTGTCTATCTGTCTCTCCCACTCCTCCTCTATCTCTCCCCCTCTCCTTCCCTCTCTCCCTCTCTATCGCTGTGTCTATCTGCCACTCCCCCTCCTCCTCTATCTCTCCCCCTTTGTATCTCTCCTCCCCACCCCGTTTCTCCCTCCCTCTCTATCTCCCCTCCCTCCCCCCTCTGTATCTCTCCCTCTCTCCACGTCTCTCCCCCTCCCCTCTCTGTATCTGTCTGTCTTTCTCCCCCTCTCTGTCTCTCTCCCCCTCCCCTCTCTGTATCTGTCTGTCTGTCTCCCCCTCTCTGTATCTCTCCTCCTCTCTCTGTAGCTCTCCCCCCTGTATCTATCTCTCCCCTCTGTATCTCTCTGTGTCTGTCTCTCTCCCCATCTCTCTCTCCTACTCCCCCTCCCTCTTTCCCCCTCTGTATCTCCCTCCTTCCCTCTTCCCCCCCTCTCTCCCCCTCTGTATCTCTCTCTCCCCTCGGCTTCCCTCTCTCCCTCTCCATGTATCTCTCTCCCCCTCCCTCTCTGTCTCTCTCTGTCTCTCCCTCCCCCCCTCTCTGATTCTGATTCTCTGGCATCATATCCAGGGGTCTCGCTGCCCAACAGACTGAAGCAGGAAACGGCGGGCGGCTACTTCCAGCCTTTGTTGGTGATGGGCACACTCAGGGAGATGTACTAAAGTTTACTGTGCTGTGCAAGGCGTTGCGCAAGCAGCGGGCAGGCCATGAGGCGCTCTCGCAGTGCCTTGCGCAGCACAGCAAAATTTAGCGCGCTTCACAATGGTGGAGACGGATCCCCTCCTCCCAGGACGCGGAGCCACAATGTGATCCTGCCCCACCTGCTCCTAGCAACAAGACGAGGGTGGCGGACCCGGAGCAAGTCTCTTCTCTTCTCAGGTCAGGCGAGTAGTGACTGTGGTGAAATCAGCCAGAACTGCTGAAAAATTTAACTACTGGCGGTGCGACAAGGAGCCGCAGGAAAAGGGCGAAAGAGCCAAATGCGGCTTGGGAGCCACGGGTTGCCGACATCTGGTCCACACCATTCCCAAACTGGGCAAAAAAGCAATTATCTTTTGAAAACCAGGCTGATTGGTAAGAAGAAGCAAAAGGAGATAATTTTTGTTATTATCACTCACCACTAATGTACACAGCTGGCTGCCCAAAGAACATAGTACTTGGCAAAGTCTCTTCAAGAAAACATATTGCTTTTCTACCAAACCTTCACCATCTGCAGTCCTGAAAAGTAAAGAAAAAAGCAGGAGTTATGTAGGTTCTACCACATAATTAAGAACCATTTACACATGAGATATCACTGTTTATAAAGAAATATGTAAAATTTCAAGCTGACACCTCATGATTTCATTGATACATTCAGTGGTGGGTTCCTACCAGTGCGGTCCACTCTATAGCACCGGTAGCGACCCGCTGGTGACGTCACAGTACCGGTGCAGTTGGTTGACGATATCTGGGCGCCGCCATTTTTTAAAAAAACATTTTTATTTTTTTAAAAAAAAATTTCTTCTGCGCATGCCCAGAAGCCGAGCTTCCGGCACGGCGCATGCGCTGCCTTCCTACTCCACAGTGAGTCCAAGCAGGGGAGGATGGCTGAGGAGCGCATGAGACGCTGAAAGAACGGGCGGCAGGAGCTATCTCCATTCCCCTCCCTTCAGCAGTCCGAGAAGCCACGAACGCGCGGTGATGATCCTAGGCATTTTCGCACATTCGAGGCTTCTCGAGCTGCTGAGGGGAGGGGGAATGGGTGGCAAGACCTATCTCAGTTCCCCTCCCTTCAGCAGTCCAAGAAGCCATGAACGCGCGGTGATGATCCCAGGCATTTTCGCACGTTTGAGGCTTCTCGAGCTGCTGAGGGGAGGGGGAACGGGCGGCAGTAGCCTAGGATCATCGAATGGGGAGAAGCATTCAGGCTGGACGGAGCATCCTAGAAGAACCGCTGCCGCGGTCTTGCTGCTCCCGCTGCGGGGGGGGGGGCTGCATTGCTGGTGGCAATGCCCCCCCTGCTTCTCTGGCTGCTGCCAAGCTCCTGAAACCCACGCCCACCTGGTCACATGGCTGGCAAGCCACACCCACAAAATAAGCCACGCCCAGAGTGGTAGTAAAAAAATAGGAACCCGCCCCTGGATACATTCATACAATTTTCTTGACAACAGTGATTTGCCATTATATTGTTCTAGGTCAGGATATGTTTTTGACTTCCTAATCTATTCTATTCTTCTGATATTCCCTTCCAATAATAATCAGACCAACCCTGCTTAGTTTCCATGCCTCCCCCCCCCCATTAATTGGGGCCTGCTGACAAAATGAATTTTACTGGTGTGTAATTTGATATCTTCCGTCCACTATTGTTGGAAGACTTCAAACCCCAAGTTAGAGACAGATCATCATTGAGAAAATCACTATGATTCAATAATTACTTGATGGCACATAATCATTCATGCATTTACAATAGCAGAGAATAGTACTTACTGAGCAGCAGAGAGAATATAGTGCATGGCAACATCCCCAAACAAAACCATTAAGGGCTTGCGATCCTCCAGTTTTCCCTAAAATTCATAAAATTTTCATCACGTTATTCAGAAACAATATTATCCACTGGAAGTGTATTAGCTAGTATTATTACATTGAATGTTTTCTTCTCACAATGATTGTTCAAAGCGGAACATGTAATTCAATATTCCCCCTTTTCTTCATTTCAAATGTTAGTAACAGTTCCATCAATACATAACAACAAATTAAATTGAAGTAGTAAGACTCATCCAGCACTCAAAGTTTGGAAACAGGACACTGGTAATCATTTTGGAGAAATTCTCTTCAATGACTAGCTTCTACCCTAGCTGCCAGAGGGATAGTCCAAAATATCAAATAGGAGGACATTCATAATAGATAAGAAAGGACTTTTACAGCCTTCCACTTGACAATCTTGTAGTGTAGTGTATGCCCAAAACATGCTTGTGAAAACGACAAAAAAGAAAAACTCACCTTTCTGCTGACCGCAATCAAGAGGCATTCTGCTGCTCCTATTTGAAGCTCTGGCTCATTCAAAAGCAAGCAGAGCATCTCCAGTAGCTTGCAGTTATCTGCTGTGATATGATTCATAGCCACCCAGTCAATATAACCAGCCAAAGTATTGAGTGCTGCAATTCCTACTCGACAATTTGCTTGTGCCTACAGGAAAAAAAATAGCAACTTAAGAGTCTACAGAACCACCCATCTATTAACATGTCATCTAATTTAACAGTCTTAATCCTACTGCTAAATCAGAGTGAAAATATTAAATGCATTTCCCTCATGTTAACATTTAATGTTTCTGCTCCTGTGAAAGTAGTACTCAGCCAATCTGAAAATATTATTTCCTTTAGATGCTGGAACAACCCACAGGCTCTGACCTTTTTTCTGTTGCTTCTGGAACCCACCTCTCATTGATGAGAAATGTAATTATGGTTTTCTGCCTTTCTGAAGTGGGGAATACGGGAAACATTACTCTAAATCCTAAAATAGGCAAATCACCATTAAATTGATTTTCCCATATTCTGTCACATCCACATGTATGGTGCATGACTCTCTTAGCAACCTTCAGTATCTCTCCAAAGTTTTAATTGTGCCCATGGCTACCAAAAATAGTCTATTGTGATCTATATGGGGAAATACAGTGGGAGCAGTACCCAAGCAAAGTCATGAACTCTGATGAACATTGCCCCTTATATTCTATCATATGTAATAGGAATTTATCAAGAGGAGATTTAATCAACAAAACAATGAAAAAAGAACATTAGCATTAATGGTCACGGATGTTTGGAAAATAATGACCATATCCTAAGCATCATGACCATGAGAAATGTTTGTATTTCTTAATTCTGGTTTCACTTACTTTTGATTCTTGAGCTGCATCAATTTTCTGAAAAGGGAAAAAAGTGAATGATTTACTGAAACATAATTTGGTTTTTCAATATTACAGTACCTCCTAATTCTCTTTTTATAGGAGGCAATCACAGGATATTTACAAAGCTGTATTTCCAATTTTAGCAATCAAATGCATATTTAAATGAGATGGACAAATGTCAACAAGATTAATTATCTTTGGTCCTGAGGTTTGAACAGCAATTCTGTTAAAATCTGCAGTTCTGTAAATGAATGTTACTTTGCTCGTTTTACATTAATAATGCAGTAATATGTGAGGAAAACAAATCCATGATTGGCAAGATAAACATAGCGCTATGAAAGAGTTCCATAAAGCCAACATGTGATAGGAGTGCATAAATAATTAAATTACACACATTGTTCTTCTACAAAATGATAAATTGCTGTGAGCAATCCATGAATGATAAGCAAAGAAAAATATTCAACTTCCTCTCATTCTAAACATGCCAAGAATTAAGGCTAGTTCATCCCTTTATTAAGGTCCAATTTTCAACATTTACTGATTTATTGCAGGACTTATTTTAAAAGGTAAAATAAAAGCAATAAGCTACACATGAAAACATGGCCTCGGTGGATTTTTAAATAATTCTTGAGTCTTTATAAATCAATTTCACTTTTCAAAGGCTAGGTGATGCTTTCTGACACAAAGATAAATTTCTTTTTACTCTACTTCATATCACAATTCAACCATTATCAATGATGTTGTCATATTTTTGCCATTCCTGAAATTTGAGACTATGTAACTGTTACTAACCAATGGTAGGCTCTTACCGCACATCTGTATTTATTAACATTTTGCTGTAGTGTATTTAGCAGGAAACTAAAAATTTTCTCCATATTTTGGGAAAGAGTTTGCTGGATATCCCGTCGTCTTTGAGCTGGCAATGTCTGGAAAGTAACCACGTCCTCTGCCAGGCGCAGAAGTATGAACATCACTAACTCTGTCTGGGTTTCCTAGAGTGAAAAGCAAAACAAACTAAGGAAACAACTCCCATTGTCATGGGAAAAACGTTTAATTTTTCAGAAGGTCACTATGGATTATGCACATAATCAGATGCAATAAACTCAAGTAAAATTATCTCCTAAAGCAGGATTGAAGCCTCCATGCCATTCCCAACCTATACTACTGACCATCATTATTAAAGGATAACAAAAATTAATATTAGAAATGGGATATAAATTTTACAAGGTCGATGTTCTCACATGAGATCTTTATTTTTATTATATTTTTGCTTTTACAAATTTGTTTGACATGACCACGCCGAAAATCATGAAATTATACTCATGCCGGGGTGAAATGTGAAAAATTTCCCTACCGGTTCTGGGGGCGTGGTTTATTTTGTGGGCATGGCTTGAGGTCTGGTGGGCGTGGCTTCAGGTGGGCATGGCTTGGTGGTCAGGTGACTTGGTGGGCATGGACAACTTGTAAAATGTGGTGAAATTCACTTAACAACGCTCTTGCTTAGCAACCAAAATGTTGGGCTCAATTGTGGTCATAAGTCTTTCTTTCTTTCTTTCTTTCTTTCTTTCTTTCTTTCTTTCTTTCTTTCTTTCTTTCTTTCTTTCTTTCTTTCTTTCTTTCTTTCTTTCTTTCTTTCTTTCTTTCTTTCTTTCTTTCTTTCTTTCTTTCTTTCTTTCTTTCTTTCTTCCTTCCTTCCTTCTTCCTTCCTTCTTTCCTTTCCTTATATATCTATCATCTATCAATATCAATATCTATATATCTATATCATCATCTCTGTCTTTCTCTCTCTCTCTCTCTCCCATCCATCCATCATCTATCTATTTTCCAGAGTCTTATTGCAACACATACAGGTTCAAATCTGGCACAGAAAAGACACAGATCGTTGTTTTTCCACTCACCCACCCCAAAAAACCCCACCAAAAAACAACATGCAATATTAAACAGCCTGGAAAAACACTTGCTTAAACATGGAGGCTGCATTGTGCCATAACTCTGCAGCCTGCAAATCAAGAAGGCCAGAATAGCTTTGGAAAGAGAGTTACATTTGCGCAAATAAAAGGGGGGACGTGGAAGGTTCCCCCCTTTTCACCGACTGCTGGGTTAAATTGAAGCAGGAGAATTGAAATGAAATTTTCCCTGGATTTGCAGATACCCTTCTTTTGAGGTTTTTTGCAGGGAGAGAAAAGAAGGTGGGTGGGGGTGGAGGTCTCTCTGAAGCAGGGGTGAAATCCTCCCAGTTCGCTCTTACCTGTCGGTCGCCGCAGAGCCGAAGAAGCTGGTGGCGTTCGCTGCGCGGGGCTTCCTCCGCCCGCTTCCCCCACCCGCCTGGACACCGCCATTGGCGTTCTTTTGCCCTCTGCGCATGCGCAAAGCCACCAGCTTCTTCGGCTCTGCGGCAACCGACAGGTAAGAGCGAACCGGGAGGATTTCACCCTTGCTCTGGAGCCCCCTTGACCGGAGCAGCGGCAGCAGAGACTGCTTGGGAGAGGCCAAGGAAGCTCTCCACCATCATGGAACCATGCTGCGAGGCGGCGGCAGTTTACCTGTTGAGGCTCCGGGCCTCAGTGCGCCGAGCCGGAAGCGAAACAGCTGAGCAGGCGGACAGGAAGGGCCACAGTGCTGAGCCTCAACAGATAACCCGCCACTGCCTCAGCGCCCGCCGGGAGCCTCTTCCTCTGCCGGCATGCCAAACTTTGCATGGCAGCGGGAAGGAGCCCGAGAGCCGGGGCGGGTGCCCCACATACTCAGCAGCCGAGCACCGCATCTCCCACAGCCCTCTTCCGGTGTGGACTCGCGTCCTACTGCATGTGCAGTGCCGGGACATCTGCTTGCAAGGCGAACGAGCGGCGGACCGATACGAGGTCGTTGCCAGCCAGCCATCGCTGGTGGTTCGGCGAACCATGGGTGGCCATCGCTACTGGTCCACCCGAACCGGTCCGAACCGGGAGCATTTCACCCCTAACTCATGCCCTGTTAAGTGTGGCCAATCTGTCCCACAAAAACATGTCCAAAAAGGATATAGTAATATCACTGTAAGAAGCCCTACCCCTTCTTCAGACAGCGTGTCCAGTTCTTTCAGCATATCAGGCCAGTGCTGCGGCCATTCACGTTTGATCATCTCTACCACAATACGAGAGAGAACATCCTTAATGTGACTTTCTTCTTCTAAAATATTCTGGGTACCCTGTTAATCAAAAACTGAAAGATTACAAGATGGAAGATAGGACTACTATATTATTCAATACTCGCAGGCCTATCTTTAGAAATATAGTATACATTTTTAAAGAACCCTTTAAATTAAATCAAGTAAGAACAGAATACTACACTATCAAGAGTTTGGAATACTTTATAAAGTAGGACAATTATAAAAACAATATTTTGATCATTTCTGTATTAAATGCGACAATTTATATCCAGACAAATGTAAAAGTCCAATCTCATACTGTATTGTTTGCTTTACTACATATCTGAACAATATCGTAAAGACAAGCTTTATTCCTTGCTTTTGAGTATTGCACTACAAACAATTTGCAGTTCTTTTAATAGCTGACTAGTGCAGCTTTTCATCACAATAGATATAAATACAAAAGCACTTTTGGCCAGAAAATAAATTATAAAGTCTATAACTAAACAATGATTTAAACACTAACACCTTATTTTTGTGAAAAATACTGTACCATTAAAATAAAATTTAGCAGCTTAAGTTCAAGAAGAAGCGAGACTTACATTGGATATTAGTGCCATGACACTGTTCTTCAAAAAGACTTTCTCAAACCGACTCATAGTATTCCATCGAAATCTAACCCCCCCAAAACAGACATCAAATCTATGTTATTCTGGTTAATAATAAGTAAACTTTCATAACATGGTAAGATAAGAGAGATATTCTGTTCTCAAGTTGTCCTATCCAGCTCAACTTTCCCGTACCAAAGCAAAAGCAGTATAGATAGGCTTTAAAAGAATTAAAGGCAGTTCTCATTTAACAATAATTGGGTCTTGGTAAGCAATGCAGTCATAAACTGCTACAGTATATCATGTGACCACATTGCCTAGTAATGGCAATCCTAGCAGTCTCTATTACTGTTTTTCAGCAAGGATCTCAGGTAACTGTGACTTCCTGCTGCCTTCCCACAAGCAAAGTCAATGGGAAAGCCAGCTGGAAGTCACAAATCCTGGGGGGAGGGGGGCAAAAAGCAGTCTGGAGGGTGGGTGAGTACTAGAAAGAGAGGTTGGGATTGTGTCCTATAGCAAGTGCGTGCAAGCTATTTCATTAAAACCAAAATACTGAATATCAATTCCTTCTATGAACTGTCACCAGGTCATCTTTGTTATAAACTACACATGTACTATTATTATTATAATGATATTTTAATATAATTGCATCAATTGCTATATTATAATAAGAGTGATGGAAATCTAATTTCTTAATTAAATCAATCTAAAAATCTCTGGCAATATTACACTACTTGGTGGAACTAAAAATTCTTACTTCACCACATGCTCCAAGATCTGAAGACCAAAATGCCTGACAATAGCAGTTTGGGATTTTTCTGCTAATTTCAATCCACAAGAAACACAAACTGGACTTTTTTCTTTAAATTCTTCACAAAACTGAAAAGGAATAAGAATTTATTTTAAGCGCTTAAATGTAATTTAAATGTAATCCACCAAGGTAACTATGAAAAGGCCAACCAAATTATGAGATAAAGTATTATTTTAAATCATTTCCACTATATTGTTTTGAAAATATGGGAAATAGCCTACCTATGTAAATTAGGGTATGGCACTATACAGCATACTAAAAGTGATGTATATCACACTTATGAACAGAACTTTCAGGATACTAATAGCAAGACTGGTTTGTGAATTTGTGAATCCAAATGGATTACTTTTCCCCTCTTAATTACTGGACTATTTCCCTGATGATTTCTAGGTTACATAGATACTATTCATCACTAACTATTCATCACTAACTATACTATATTCACTCATTGCTAACTTTTTCTAGTTTTCTATTTTTAATGTCAATTTACAATGTTTACAATATTTTAACTAAAATTAATTTGTCCCAAACTGCTTTCTATATATAGTTATGGTTGATTTCTTCTATCAAGCTCAAGTTTCTATATCAGATATTTTGAAGGTTCTACTGTCTTCATTACATCTAAAAATGTAGCCCAATACATGCTTTGATATCACCCATATTATTCCCTTCCCCTTGCCTTCCTGAGTTTTAAATCTACCTGCTTGATGAAAGCTTCTTGCAAACACAAACATGAGCACCTATTTCATCAATGTTCAGTGAGACAATTAAAAATATTGCTTCCATGTGGAATGTCGATTCCCCCCCCCATGGCTGACATAGTACAATTTTTGTTAGTCCTTTCTTGAAAACTTTCATATTTGCTACATGTTGTCTTGACGCTTTCACACAGCCAGCAGATCAACTCAGAGCACTATATCGGGGAGTCGGAGAAAAACGGTACAGAACATAGTGTTTTTATTCCTGGAATACCACCGCATGCAGGCAGCTATCTGGCCTGCTCAACCAGCCGTCAACCTTACATAAGTAGGCTGTTTCCCATGTTTTCAAAACAATACACAGGTAGTCCTCGATTTACAAGAGTTAGCAATAGCAATAGCACTTAGACTTATATACCGCTTCATAGTGCTTTACAGCCCTCTCTAAGCGGTTTACAGAATTCAGCATATTGCCCCCAACAATCTGGGTCCTCATTTTACTGACCTCAGAAGGATGGAAAGCTGAGTCAACCTTGAGCCTGGTGAGATTTGAACAGCTGAACTAGCAGTCACTGAAGTAGTTGCAGTGCTGCTTTTAACCACTGCGCCACCTTGGCTCCTTAGTTCATGTAGTGACCATTCAAAGTTACAGCGGCCCTGAAAAAAGTGATTTATGACCCTTTTTTCCACACTTACGACTTCTGCAATGTCCCACTGATGTGATCAAAATTCAGATGCTCGGCAACTGGTTCACACTTATGACCATTGCTATGTCCCAAGGTCACGTGATCCCCTTTTGCAAACTTCTGACAAGCAAAGTCAATGGGGAAGTCAGATTCACTTAACAACTGGGTTACTAACTTATCAACTTCAGTGATTCATTTAATAACCGTAGCAAGAAAGGTCAAAACTCACTTAACAAATGTCTCACTTAACAGCAGACATTTTGCGTTCAATTGTGATTATTAAGTCGAGGACTACTGTGGTAAGAATGATTTAAAATAATACAGGTAGTCCTCCGACTTACAACAGTTCATTTAGTGACTGTTCAAAGTTACAACATCCCTGAAAAAAGGGACTTATGACCGTTTTTCAGACTTACAACCCTTGCAGCATCCCCATGGTCACATGATCCAAATTCAGATGTTCGGCAACGGACTCGCATTTATGACAATTGTTGTGTCCAGGAGTCACGTAATTCCCCTTTGGCGACTTTCTGACCAGCAAAGTCAATGCGGAAGTCGGATTACTCATTTAACAACGCCAGGGATTCACTTAACAACTGGGGCAAGAAAAATTGCAAAATGGAGCAAGGCTTCCTTAACCAATATTTCACTTAGCTACATAAATTTTGGGTTCTGGTCGTAAATTGAGGACTACACCTGTACTTTAATTTCAGAATAAGCGGCCCCATGAAGAACGGATCGTGACGGGGGGGGGTGCGTTGGCTAAGGCCCCAAAGGCATCAATAAAGCCGATGAGGCGAGCGAGTTCTCACATTCTCCACCCCGAACTAACTGCTCCAAAGGATGGCCAGGCTTGTTAACAGTAACGGCAGCGGGAAAAGGCCGCCGGCGGCCATCCGTTTCCATCCCAATTTACTTCGGGCCGCTCGTTTGCGTGCATGCTCGAAGGGGCGTTCCCGCCCGCAACCGTTGCCGCCACGATACCTTGAGGGCCTCCAGACGGTAGCGCTGCGTGGAGGCCGGGTCCATCATCGCCGTCACCGCCTTCACCAGTTGCTCACAGAGCGTGTTCACGGGGTCCCACGACATTGTGCCTGGAAGCAAGAACTTCCAGGGGGGGGGGAACGGGAGGGGAGAGAGGAGCCGTTGCCCACGGCAACCAAGCACCGGTGGGGGGGTAAAGCCAAGAAGCAACGGCGTGCCGGGTCCAACGGAGAGAAAAGTCACCGTGCGCAGGCGCAGGAGATCGGCTGCTCTCTTCTGAACGGCGGCCGGACAAGGTGGATCCAACTCTATGATACGCGTATAGAGTTAGAAATGTAGAATGCATCGTTTTCCCTTGAGGGACTTCGGTTCTTTCGGGTTTCCTCTCCCCACCCCCACCCCCAACGTTCGACTTTCTCTTTTTCAGAGAAAGTCATTCCACAAAGGCCAACCTGCAACAGGAAATATTCAGAAGTATATTCATATTGGTGAAACGACTTTCAGTTTTTTAAAAAATGGATCTAAGCTTGACAAGGCTGAGTCTCAGTTTTTAGTTTCATGGGCCAATAGGGGCTAGATGGAGTAATAATCATGTCATAATAGTCAAGTTTCTTAAGCATCTTAGGCTAGCGGGGCAAGAAATCCGGAGGAGTTGTACCTTTTCTGACTAAACCATTTTATGAAATGGTATTAGCTTTTGGTTAGGGTTGTGCTTCAGCGTTTAGTGACCCTAGGCTAGACAACAGATTTCCTGGCGTTTTTCTGACAACTGTGATTGGCATCTTCAGGGGAAAGCAATCTGCTTAGGCAGACCAAAGGCAAATGAGCAGGGACTCACTGGACTGTTATCTTTATAGCCAGTATCTTGACTTCTGACTGGCATAAGCTTTTGTGATCCCTTCATCAGCAACCTTTTCACCAATCTGTTTTCCCCACTCTGCCTTACCCCAGTTTAAATCCTACAGCCTTCTATCCTTCCAAATTCGGTAAAATGAGGACCCAGGTGATGGGGGCAATATGCGGACTCTGAAAACCACTTAGAGAAGGCTGTGAAGCGGTACATAAGTCTAAGTTTGTTTGTTTATTTATTTGTCAAGCATATATGATTATAAGCAAAGTATAAACAGTAAAACATGATTGAATATATATGTAATAGTTAAGGTGACCAGACGTCCCGATTTTGGCGGGACAGACCCGCTTTTTAATCATTTGTCCCGCGTCCCGCCCGCCCTCTTAAAAAGTCCTGATTTTTTAAAACAATGCCCGACTAGGGCATTCTTTCAAAAAATCGGCCTGCAGGCACTCGAGGACGGCCAGGTTGGGCCCAGCCGCAGGGGCAGCAGCAGCAGCAGCAGGCCCTCTCAAAATCGGGACATCTGGTCACCTTAAGCTACTGGGGAAAGTCCAGGTAGGACGCGCGTCTCTTGCTGGGGGTTGGGCGGGCGGGGCAGGACTGGCGGGCGGGACGGGGCGCGCGTCCTACCTGGGACTTTTCCCAGTAGTTCCAGTCGCGTTCCTTGCTAAGCGCCCAGAACAGAGCAGCCCCTTCCAAAAGATCGCGAGACGTTATCTTTTGGAAGGGGCTGCTCTGCTCTGGGCGCTTAGCAAGGAACGCGACTGGAGCTACTGGGGAAAGTCCAGGTAGGACGCGCGTCTCTTGCTGGGGGTTGGGCGGGCAGGGCAGGACTGGCGGGCGGGACGGGGCGCGCGTCCTACCTGGGACTTTCCCCAGTATTAAGAGTTTTAAGAATTAAAACAGCGCACCGAGAGCGTCACCTGACGGTTGTAAGGATCTTGCCTGCCAGCCAGCCCAAGCCATTGCGGCCTCCCCCCCCATCTGGACGCCAACATTTGCCTTCTTTTGCCCTCTGCGCATGCGCAGAGGGCAAAACTCAAATGGAGAAACCCACCCCCGTCAATGGTGTCCCGCTTGAAGAAAAAAAAATCTGGTCACTTTGGTAATAGTACAAGCATGAATAAGACTAAAAGAGGTAAGAATATATGTGTACATTAGGACAGGAACGGTAGGCACGATTGTACGCTTATGCACGCCCCTTACCGACCTCTTAGGAATGGGGTGAGGTCGATGGTAGATAATCTGAGGTTGAAGTTTTTGGGGTTTGGGGAAGAAACTACTGAGTCAGGTAAAGTGTTCCAGGCGTTGACAACTCTTTCTATTGCTATTGCTATTGCTAAGCGGTATATATGTCTAAGTGCTATTGCTATTGCTAATGCTGATGAAGAGAGCTGCAGATAATGAAAGCTTATGCTTTTTAATTAAATGGATTGATCAGAAAAGATGTTAGCAAGCTCTTCCAATTTTTTGCCAACATAGACCAGCACCGCTTTTCTCCTATATAGGCTATGTGGGAATCCCAAAAGTGCTTTTTCGAAAGGCAACTGGACTTTGTTTTTTTTTCCCTTGAAGACGTTTTGCTTCTCATCCAGGAAGCTTCTTTAGAGAAAAAACAAAATCCAGTTGCCTTTTGAAAAGGCACTTTTGGGACTGGAAGATTGAGAATCTCCATAGACATTTAGCTAGTGTGGGAAATTGAAAAAAAAGAAAAACTCCAGAGAAGGCAAAGGCAAATCGTTTTCATATTCGAAAAAAATATGGGTCTATCTATCCATAAAAAACATGAGGAGTTGAGCTATATTCGAAGGAAATTACTTTTATGGTATGTTTCCTTTTAAAACTACGTTTCCCAAGGTGCTTTGAGTTTTGGGCGGAAGTTAGAAACCGTAGAGGGAGTAGTTTTTTTTTTCTTTAATCCTTCCCGACGGCGGGAACGTAACTCAGGCAGGGAGCTTATCCCGGATTCCTCTGCTTCCTCTTCTACTTTTGGCTTCGGTTGTTTTCGGTGGCCGTCAGCGGATCGCGATGGTTCGGGGGCAGGAGCGAGTGGTGGCTTTGGCGGATATGGACTGTTTCTATATACAGGTGGAGCGACGGCTGGATCCCCGTCTGCATGGAAAGCCTTGTGTCGTGGTGCAGTATAAGACGTGGAAAGGTGGCGGGTAGGAAGCTCCTCTCCTTGTGTAGACTGGGAACAAAATGAAATGTTAGATAATCGAGGCGAAGGAATAATGACGCGCTTCAGAAAACAAACGAGCCGTGTCTTCCGACATTGTTAAAAGAACAATAAAGAATCTGGACCTTCGGGAAGACACGTTTTAATCTAATTCTACTTTTTCCTCCAGTTTGGTGTGATGAGGGTACAAGGCGACTGGGTGACCTTGGCGCCTGTCACTCTCAGCCCTAGGAAGCAGGGCAAAATTTGTGAAATCTTGCCAAGAAAACTGCAGGGACTAGTCCGGGCAGTCAGTCGCCAGGAGTCAAAAAGCCAATTCAAGGACACACACACAAAAGTCTTCCTTCTGTTAACAGGCATATTATTGGGGGGGGGGTAGCCTAATGTCTCTAGTATTTTGCTTTGCTTACATATCTAGATTAAGTAAGGCATTCCTAAACGGTAGCGGGAGAAAATGAATATTTCATGTACTGTATACATGTTTTTATTTCTGGACCAGCTTCTGTAGTGTTCTCATTTAAATATCAGGTCTCTCTCAGATTGCTTCTCTAAAATTTGTCTAGTCCTTTACTGTTGTGTTTTATATATAGAACTCTAGAATCCTTGAATAGGATAATTTTTGCTCAGCCTTGCCCAAAATATGTATTTTTAACCTGGAGGGGGGGGGAGGAGAACCCTAGCACTGTGGTACCTGCATTGATTCAGCAGCTGTCAATTATCACAGGTTCATAGCCTCTCAATATCTTCTAAAAATCTCTAGGAATGAATGTTCCCTCAAAATGACTAAATGTTCTATGGTTGAAGAAGAAAATCCTGAGAAGTATTCAATGTGTAGGTGATACTGTGAAACCTGTGAAAGTTCTCCTATCTAATGCTAAACTGGGGGAAATGATCATTTTGTCCTTCATGTAATGTCTAATATATTTCCCCTTCATGGAATTCAGGATAATTGCTGTGAGCTATGAAGCACGTGCTTTTGGAGTTAAAAGAAACATGTGGGCTGCTGATGCCAAGAAGTTGTGCCCAGATCTCGAGTTGGCTAGAGTGCCAGAGGCCCGTGGCAAAGCAGATCTCACCAGGTAAACCTGGGATTGGTAGCTTTTTACAATTTCTCTTGTTCCCCCACCCCCTTGGGTGGTGGTGAAACCATCTGAAATAAACAAAAATGTCTCAGTTCTTAATCACAGCTGCTTTTTGGTGAATTTTCTGCTTTTGGAACTTATATTTGTTTTCCAAACAGTTTAAAGAAATATGTTATGCTGCCTCTTAAAAACTGGATGCAGTACGTTCAGTCTAGTCTTCTTTAAAAAATATAATCGTACGGTAACAGTATTCAGGACAGTGATGTAATAGAACTAGGAATGAATTAAAGGAATTTCTGCATGTATGTGTATGTGTGGGGAATTGGACAGGGTTTTCCCTAATTTTTTTAAGTATTTAAAGCCCGAAGCTTTGCATATCTCATTTTCTATTCATTTTACTACTTCTTGCTGAAAATCATAGAACTACGATCACCATGAATAGTTTGTTGCTGAATTTTGATGTATAATTTCAGAGTTTCTGAAGCTATACAAAAACAAACAAAAAAGGTGATGAAGGGGTTTTCATGTAAGTTGTCAAATTCTACATTATGAAAAAAATAATGCTACAGACCCATCACTTTGATGGCCAGATTTTTATTAGATTCCTGAGATGGAAAGGGCAGGATAAACAGAAATATCAAAATTTATTTGGTGTCTTCATGTAGATATAGAGAAGCCAGCATAGAGGTGATGGAAGTGATGTCACGTTTTGCTGTGATTGAACGTGCCAGCATCGATGAAGCTTATCTGGACTTAACACAAGCTATACAGGAAAGGCTGAAGAAGATGAAGGGTCAACCTATTTCAGTAGAGCAATTGGGAACTACGTATATTCAAGGATTCCCAAATAGCCTTGAAGAAGAAGAAAATACGGACAACAAAGGTAGTGTGTGTGTGGGGGGAGAGAGAGAGAGAGAGACAGAGAGACTCCATTTCAGTCCAGTTGTGTTTTCTGGGGAATTGAATAGCATTTGCAAGCAGATTGGATTCTCTCCTCCAACTGCATTCACTTGATCTGTGATTTTGCTATTAGGGATGAGTTGAGATTGTCACATTGAAGCTGGAAAAACTTTCAGTGTCACTTATTCTTTTTATCTAAACTAAAATATAGAGAACCAAAGACTGGTTTCCAACATTTCTTGTTTACTTTTGGAACTAAAAGATTCATTCATGCATGCTTTTCTCACTTAAAAGTTTAGCTCACTGTTTGAATTCCAGAAAAATCAAGATAGAATACCAACACGAAATGCTCATTCTGTGTGCTGACTCTCTAGGACGTTTACATATGTATATTTCAGTGGTGGGTTCCTACCGGTGCGGTCGACTCTGTCGCACCGGTAGCGGCCGGCCGATTGCGCAATTTGTGCGCGACGGCTCCAGTGTCGTCTTCGCCGGCCTGTCACACGGCGCCATCTTGTTTCTCGAATTTTGGGGGTTTTTTTTCCTCCTGCTCATGCGTGGAAGCAAAATCTCGCGAGGGGACGTGCACGTGTGTGAGATTTCAGTAATTGTTTGCTTGCATGCGCAGAAGCAAAAAATCACCGAAATCTCTCTCTCGTGCGCATCCCCTTGTGAGATTTTGCTTCCGCGCATGCGCAGGAAGCAAAATTGTGCGAGCAGACGTGCGCGCGTAGTGAGCGTGCGTGTGCACGAAATGAAATGATGCGCGCGCAGCGCACCAGTAGGCAGGTAAGAGGAACCCGCCCCTGGTATACATTCCAGAAAGGTTTGTTTGGTCCAACTTTAGGACTTTCCCCACATCTATTTTTTTTAGGAACCATGTTCTGATACATATTCTTCAAACTTTTATAATGGTATTTTTTTTAACATGTGTAAACTGAAATCTTCCTGAGCAAACCTTTATGCCATTTGCTCTGAATGGGTCTCACATGCTCCAGTCATACAAATGCATTGTGTAAGGTATTACTGTACCATGGCATTATATAATGAGTGACATTAAGATGCTAAAAACAGTTTATTGGTATATTGGTATGTGGTTCATTAATGAATATGGTTATAAATGGCTAACAGTCTAGCAAGATGCTCTGAATCGGTTTGTGTTCTTTTTTTTAGAGGAGATAAGGCAACGTGGTGTGTGCCAATGGCTTAAGCCATTGCCTTTTGGAGATCCCAGCAATCCAGAATTGCAACTGACAGTAGGGGCAGCTATCATGGAAGAAATGAGGGCTGCTCTGGAGTCTGTCACTGGATTTCAATGTTCTGTTGGAATTTCTCACAATAAGGTATTGCTGCTTGTTTTCTAATGTTTAACTCACCACTACTCAACACGTACAACTCTTGATTGGTCTATGTTAAAATCTGTATCAAATGAATGCAGGAAATATAAAAGCGAGAAAGAAGAAAGGAAAGTCTTTGAAGCACTTGGGAAAGTTCTGTTGGATAATACTAAGGGGATGCTGTTTCAATCAGTTGGAATAGAGCTGAAAGGGACCTTTAAGATCTTCTAGTCCAGTGATGGCGAACCTTTTTTGGTTTGTGTGCCAAAAGGGGGTGTGCGTGCACGCTAGCGCGCGCACGTGCCCAGACCCATTCCCTCCTCCCATGTATGCGCATCCCCCCATGCTGCCCCTGTGCATGTGCACAACCCCCCCATGCCCCCGCGCATGCGCACAGGCCTCACTGAAGCCTGGGATGGTGAAAAAACAGCCAAACGGGCAATCCAGAAGTTCGGAAAAACTGACTTCCGGTTTTCCCGTTGTGCTGTTTTTCACACTCCGGAGGCTTCAGGGAAGCTTCCCTGAAGCCTCCGGAGGGCGAAACGGCCTTCCCCAAGGCCGAAAATCAGCTGGCCAGCGCACGCATGTGTGCTGGAGCTGACATAGGGCAACGCCTCGCGTACCCTCCGATATGGCTCTGCATGCCACCTGTGGCACGCGTGCCATAGCTTCGCCATCATTGTTCTAGTCCAACCCCCTGCTCAAGCAGGAGACCAGTGATGGCGAACTTTTTAGACACCATGCCCAAACTGCGCGCTCGCGCATGCCCAAACTGAAAGGTGTGCACACATGTGCACATGCATGCGCAGACATGCACAGACATGGGAAGAAGTTGAAACAGTTTATGTCCAGGATGTGAGGGGTCTATAGATATTTTCACAGCCCTCTTTCTGGCTCGTGCAGTATACAAATCCTCAATGGAAGGCAGACTGGTAATAATTGTTTCTGCAGTTCTAACTATCCATTGAAGTCTGTGTCTGTCTTGTTTGGTTGCAGTGCCAAACCAGACAGTTATAGAGGTGCAAATGACAGACTCAATAATTCCTTTGTAAACTGTATCAGCAGCTCCTTGGGCAGTCTGAGCTTTCTGAGTTGGTGCAGGAAGAACATTCTTTGTTGTGCTTTTTCATGACATTTTTGATGTTAGGGGTCCATTTTAAATCTTGAGATATTATAGAACCTAGAAACTTGAAGGTCTCTACTGCTGATACTGTGTTGGCTAGTATTGTAAGAGGTGGTAGAATAAGAGGGCTTCTCCTAAAATCTACTATCATTGCTACAGTTTTGAGTGTGTCCAATTCAAGAGTCCTTCGGGAGTTGGGCGGCATAGAAATGTAAATAAGATGAGTTGTCATCTGATTTGCCCAACTGCTCCCAACTGAGATATGTGCCACATAGCAGAGTGGGCTGGGTGCTGTTTCCCCACCTCTGGGAAGAGAAATAGTTTCTGCAGGCCTAATATGAGAGAGAGAGACCTAGGGCTCAGTTATACTCC
The DNA here is from genome assembly GCA_023053685.1 of Diadophis punctatus similis. NCBI lineage: Eukaryota > Metazoa > Chordata > Lepidosauria > Squamata > Dipsadidae > Diadophis > Diadophis punctatus. The sequence continues at coordinate 65,491,455 of JALIGW010000001.1, read as the reverse complement.
AGGTCAACCTCCTCATTTATGGTCAGATCAAGGGGGAGGGAGATCTTATTTATTAACTTGGCATTTGGACAACAACACCTGCAGGCCAAAGGGTAAGCTAATATGATTACCACAGTCCACCTACATAACAAGAGGAGGAGGGAATTGGCACAAGTTATCTCGTCTCTTTTCTTCATAACCTGACCTGTTATTTTCCCCCAAAGATACTTATATCTGCCTATCTAAATGGAGCCACCTCATCCTTTCCCTTATATAATTGCAGGAATCTCCTAAACTCTTAGAAAGTAATAAAAGTTAGTCAAGTCTGAAGTGGCGTCCCCTTTGAGGTGAACATTCCAAGTCTGGTACCCACTCAGGGTTAGTCTTACTCCATTTAACGCTTCAAAGGCTTTTGGGACAAACTCGAATAAGCACCCACAAAATGGAACAATTCTATTCTGGACCAAAAAGCAAGTAGCTTGAAGCAATAATAATGCATTATTCTCCAGGATTCTACACTGCTATGAACATATCATTCTATCCAAGTTTGCTTCAAAAGTTTTTGTAATTTTATATATCCTGGTATTAAGAATGAATACAGTTCTATTGGGTGTTTTGGCCCCAGGATGAACTACCGTAAATGCAAATAACAGATGAGAATAAAAATGAGGGAAAACATGAGAATTTATATTTTTGGACCAGATATATTAGTTAAGTTAGTTAAATGTGTCATTGTGTTCTTGAAATTCCACAATATAGTGATTATCTTTATATACTTTTGAGTAGTTGTATTTTCACCATGTCCTATATTTTGATTTCTTTTGTTCGAAAATTTGAATGTAGGAAATTGAAAAGCCACTGTTGCTAAACTAGCCATTTGGTTCATTTCAGGTATTAGCAAAACTGGCCTGTGGCCTCAACAAACCAAATCGACAGACTCTGGTATCACAGGGGGCTGTTCCTCAGCTCTTTAGCAAGATGCCAATCGGCAACATGTACGTAAAACGGAGAATATAGCCATGAATGTCAAAGTTATCCTTTTCTCCTGCATGTTACTACTTGGGCATATTTGTGCTTGATTCCTACTAGTATAGGCAGAAGCTACTTATTCATTACTGTTTCTGTCAACATGCTTTAGCCGTTTGTCATATAGCGCAAATCCTGCAGTCCTTCCCTCTTTGGGTGATTACCTGAACACTTTTGCTGATTGGTACCCGGATCTAGTATCTTTTCTTTCTCCATCCAATTGTTGTTTTTTTCCTCCCCTAGTCGCAACCTTGGAGGGAAACTAGGTGCTTCTATTACTGAATGTCTCGGAGTGCAGTATATGGGAGAGCTGATCCAGTTCAGTGAATCACAGCTTCACACACATTTTGGAGAGAAGACTGGGCAAGTCACTTTTTTAAATTTTGGATTCTATGTGTTTTCTTTTTGTGCTTATACAGTATAGGCTGTTCAGTACTTAACTTGGAATGGAGTGTGTAGAAAGTAGGCTAGTTTTGCTGAGAATCTGAATCCGTATGGTCTGATGTTTTCTTTTGCTTATTCACTTATTCCAAGGGAAAAATAGACATTTTGGGAAACAATGAGAGACAAATGCAGTATTGCATGAAATATGCTCTATTTTGAAATGAATTTTTAAAAAATCAGTTAAAAAAAATCAGCCAAATGTGATAACAAATAAATAAGACCAGTTGATACAGTGTGAGGCTATTAACCCTTCAGTTAAAAAAAATCAGCCAAATGTGATAACAAATAAACAAGACCAGTTGATACAGTGCGAGGCTTTTAACCCTTGGAATGCTGTTTGGATCGACAAATGGGATATTCAACGAATGAGTGCCAAATGAAATCTTCCTCTAATAGCTTTCCAGCTAATATAGCAATGTATTGAATTATATCCCCAGCTTCCCTTCAGCCACAAGTATGGATCTCTTGCAGTCATCTTTTTAATGTTTTTTTTACATGATATCTAATTTGGTCTTCTGTTTTTACTTTACTGAGCTCAGCGTAGAATTCATAGATGTCTTAAAATACAATAAATGCAAATGGGAATATGTTATTGTAATGTGAAACAGACGGGCAGAGATGGATCTTTGGGTGACCAGTGTCACTTTTGGTTTGTAGTACCCCACAAAAAAAGAATTTATGATTTCCAGTGTTTCGGAACAATAGGAGCAGTAATTCAGGAGATTTGTGGATGTAAACATGTAGATACATACACTCTATTTGAATACTGAAAACTAAATCCTGTGTCAGAGACTCCGTGTTCCTTAATTCTGTATCTGCCTTTTTGAACCATTATTTTGCACCTAGTTGGTGAACTTTGGGATCTACTGAGCAAAATGTGGCTTTAATGGAAATACATAAATGGTACTTAATGTTTGTTAAATTATCCATTTTGGAATCCTTTATTTTAAATGGATGCAACTTCCAAATATTTTGGATAATTAAACAAATAGCAACACAAATCAACGATTAGTTGCAAACTTAGAAGTATTATTTACTTGAGGTTCTATGTATGATTTACAGATCCTGGTTATATGAACTGTGCAGAGGAATTGACTTTGAGCCTGTGAAAGCTAGACAATTGCCAAAGTCCATTGGTTGCAGTAAGAATTTCCCTGGAAAAACAGCATTGGCTACTCGGAAGCAGGTAAAAAAATGCAGAAAGAATAGCATGTGGTTTGGATTGGCTAGCGTTGAGCCAATTGGAATACATTTGGGCAAAATTTGTATAGGCTTATTGATTCAGAAATCCAAAATAACTGCCCCTTTATTATACTCCTCAATTCTAGCGCAAACTATATAAAAATATTCACAGCCAACCAACTGCCTTCTCATTAACTGGAGTGTAACCTATTATCTTCCCATTTTAGGGTGGCTGCATATTCAGATTAGTACTAAAGAGGCAGAGACACAGAATGTCAACTTAGAATAGCAAATAGCTCTTCTACTACCTTGGTGCATAGGTAAATATAATTTGCTGTTGGAGGAAGCGGCATAAGACTAGCACCCTTGGAATCTTTGCACTTAGATCTTCAGCAATCAGTAAAGAGACTGTCGGAAAACTTCCTTTGACAGTTCAATCAGTGGGAATACCCTGCAGCTCTTATAATATATTGAAATAATTTGGATTATAGATTTCTTGGACCATAAGCAGAAAGTTTTTCTGCTTTGTATTTTGGTACTTTTCCAGCTGCATACATTATGTCATATTGATTTTGTATTGCTGTTATGAAACTATGTATACATAGATTCTGATTCTGATTTTGAAGATATCGGAATCTGACAGTTCAGAAAAGGAAGATTTTCTTTTGATTTGATTTAAGTTAGCAGCATACTAACCATAAGATGATAACTGTATTGTAATGCTGTCTGAAGGTGCAGTATTGGCTCTTGCAGTTGGCCTTGGAGCTGGAAGAGAGATTGAATAAGGATAGAGACCAGGTAGGCATAATGTTATCTAACCAATATATGTGTGTATAGAACTGAAACATTCCGTGTTTTTTGGAGTATAAGACGCACCTTTTTGCCCCCCCAAAAGAGGTTGGAAATGTCGGTGCGTCTTATACACCGAATACAGCAATTTTTAGCCTCCCGAAGCCCCGCCCCCGCATCCAATTTTTGCAAAAAATGGGCCGTTTTTTTTTGCAAAAATGGGGGGGTTGCCTTCCCCCACCCCCTAGGAGTGCTCTGCAGGCTTCCCAGATCCTTTGCATGCCCTGTTTTTGCAAAAAAAACGAGCAAAAGACAGGCTGTTTTTTGCAAAAATTGGGGCATTTTTGCCTTCCCCCACCCCCTAGGAGTGCTCTGCAGGCTTCCCAGATCCTTTGCATGCCGTTTTTGCAAAAAAATGAGCGAAAAACAGGCCGTTTCTTGCAAAAATTGGGGCATTTTTGCCTTCTAATTACCCCATCTAGCATGACTGGAGGAGGAATTCTGGGAGTTGAAGTCCACTAGTCTTAAAGCTGTCAAGTTTGAAGTTTGTAAAAAGTATACATGGTTGTAAAAAGTATACATGATTGTAAAAAGTATTCTGCTACACTGGTATTTTATTAAATAATATATTACTGCACCATTTGGTTTAGAATACTTTTTTCCATGTTTTCCTCCTCTAAAATCTAGGTGCGTCTTATACTCTGGTGCGTCTTATACTCCGAAAAATACGGTATATAGGAGAACAGCTTTTGTATTTGATGGGATTTGAACTGTTTAATTCAGGGCTTTTTCACAAGTATTTTGCTGCAGAATTGACTACCATGATCTTGAGTAGAATTTCAAGATTCTACTTGAAGGAGGAAACAAAAGATTGGAAAAAAAAGAAAGATGATCATTTAAAAAGCCTGCTGAGGCCATTTTTTCTACAGTCTTTGTTCCTTTGCACTAGCTCAGAGTTTCCTGTTTCTTAATTCATTGTCTATTTCTTAATTCAATTAATCCATTCATTAATGGATGCATTCTACTGCCTCTTGGCCCAGATGGAAGAAAGGAAAATAGAACTAAGACTGAGTTGGGAAGGGGCTACAGCCACAAACTGTAGAAGTCTGAGGCCTGCTTTTCTACAGGGATAAAGTTTTAACCCTTCTCTGTTGGCTACATCTTCAGTGATGAAAAAATTCAGGGGCTTCACATCTTAAGTATCTCTTGTTATGGTCTTTTATGGATCTATTTCCATCATTTATTTAATATATTTATTTTTCCACAGAACAACCGGGTAGCTAAACAATTGAGTGTTGGGATCCATATGCAGGGTGGTAAACATACCAATCTAACACGCTGCTGTGCCTTATCCCTGTATGATGCTCAAAAAATTAGCAGAGATGCCTTTGCACTAATCCAGAACTGTAACACAGCAGGCCAGCAAGCAACATGGTAAGAATTTTACTTCTTGAATTTAAGAATAAGCTACTGTGGAGGAAAAAGAAATGGTTCCTACCCTTGCTGCTTAAATTTTGTCGTGTGCAGTAAGAGGAGATGAAATATAGTAATAGAATGAGATCAGTAGGAACTTTTTTTGTTTGAAAAATAAGGGTTACCAAACATATACTGGCTCTTCAACCAAAGCATATTAGAAGATTCTGTGCAAGATGTTGGCAAAGAAGCTGATGGTATAGTGTGAGAAGGAAAATTTGCATTAAAGAATGGGACAGAGCAAAATTTGGAGTGCAATTATCAGTTAGAAGTCAGCGGTGTATTTTGCTTGGGTAGTTATTTTTGAACTAAAGAAAGAAAAATCTTGAAAAGAAGTACTAGAAGAAAGAGTAAACAGAAAGAATAATCTTGGGGCAGATTCTTCCATGCTTAGAGAAGTCAGATTACTGGAAAAAATTATAGTCCAGTTTAGTTTTGAGAGTGTTTTTATTTTGAAATGCTTGATAATTTGCTTCTATCATTAGGTCTCCTCCTGTTACACTTCTTCAGCTCTGTGTAAGCAAGTTTTCTGAAGCCTCTACAGTATCGTCTGTGGACATTACTTCCTTCCTGACTAATCATAACCAACATACTCAACACACCACCACCATTAAAGAAAGCATGAATGCAAAATTCCTCGAAAGTCCCCAAAAGGAGACCAGCAAGAAGGCAGTTAATGCTATTGAAATGCTCTTTCAAAGGGCAGCAAAAAGAAAACAAGCCCAGGATGTCGCTGGGTGTTTTGTTCCCGGTGTAAGTGATGTGATAGTACCACCAGCTACTCAGACCAAGGGTTCTCACAACAGCAGCCAAGTTTCAGGAGGCTTAGCGGAAACAAGCAACCCAAACGTGATGCAGAAACAGCAGTTGATGGAACAACCTTTGCAAGACGCCACTTTGACTGGGGAAGGTTATGTATCATCTTCAGAAATGAAAATTCTTCCTGATTCATTTAAAGAAGAAAACGTGCAGACTGCTCCTGGACTTTTGCAGGAAGGAGCGATGAGTTTGGCTGATCCCTCCTCAATGGATGACTGCTTGTTATGTGAGAAATGTAACCAAAAAGTGGCAGTGTGGGAGTTCCCTGAACACTTAGATTACCACTTTGCTGTAGAACTGCAGAATTCTTTCTCGGGGTCTAACTCCTTCAGATCGGTTGAATCTCTTGCCAGTCCAATGAAGGAGAAAAATAAATCAAGGGAACAGAGAACCACCAGTGCCAAACGACCAAAGCAAGATGGAACTAGGACTTTAGATTTCTTTTTTAAACCGTTGCCACCATAGTTGCTCACTTGAGTAACTGGTGACTTAGAAAATGTACTTTCCCTAATAAAGTAATCCTAATAAATTATTCCTTTAAATTTTTCATCTTTCTGGGAGCTAATGAATGGGGATAAAAATCTGTAATCAAAGGTATGCTATCTGCAGGGCCTTCTGTTACTTTATTGACAAGATGACAATGGACAATGTGACGATGAGATTGTGTTCTGCTAATAGTTCTGTGGTTGTCCCGTGACTAGTTTTAAAATGGAGCTCTGTAAGTAAGAATTCGTCTACTATCTATCTATCATGTAGAAGATTTGCTTATTTCAGAAGTTTTGCATTCATGTAGAGGTTCTAAGAGCCAGATTACAGTCAAGATTACAATGAGTGAAAGTCATAAGAAACCTTGATATTAGACAGGCCAGAATTTTGGATTTGATTTTAAGACAGGAGAAAAATCTAGACTTCCCACAGATGGTGGATTACAACTTCTATCATCCTTTCCTACTGGCTCTGCTGGATTGATAGCATTGAGGAGTCCACAATGGAAAACAACAGTTCAGTTCTCACTCCCTTGTTTATTTGTTTTAATTTCTTAAGAACCTTTCCATATGTTTGAATGCTTCTTTTTCTAAACTTGTATAAAAAAAACCTGTAATATACGTTTATATTTTTATCTGTTTGATTCTAGGCATTTCTCAGTAACAATATTGTCTCTTCTGGGAGTAGAATTCTATGTTGTTTAGGTCAAGCTTTCCTTTTAGTAAATGAAACGATCTTGTGCCAAGACATAGGCCTTATGGTTCCAAAATGCTAAACCAGAATGTAAATAAGATTTTTTGTGTGCAACATGATGCACCATCCCAAGAAAAAATACTTATTTATTTCTTTGAATTTATTAACTGCCCAACTCCAATGGCCTTTATTTTTGCAAAAAACCATTCTTCAAAGCCAAACAGCAAACAACAGCCCAATGAAAGAAGCACAAGACCATTCCCACCAACACTGACAGGGTAAGCTACTAGTGTATAAAATCAGAGCAAATCTACTCCCTACTAGTACTGATGATGTTACCTGGTTTGGTAATGAAACATCTGCAAGAAAACAACCAGGTTCAGAGAGCACCAAAGACTCCACAGTTCAAACCTCAGCTACAAATATTCTCTTCTATATATTATAATTATAATTTGTTATATATAATAATAAATTATATTATTTATAAAATAATATAAAAATTATAATTTGTTCTTTTTATCTATAACAAAATTGCACGATGGGATAATCTTAATTTAATTAAAAATAATTTACTATTGGATAAATCTGGGCTGTCAAACTCCCGGCCCATGGGCCAGATGCGTCACACGCTGGCCACATCCACGCCAAGTTTAGCGAAGGGGGAAAAAGTCCTGATACGTCACATGCTGTCGTGATGACACGAGTTTGACACCCCTGGGATAAATAGTCTCATTATTTTGGATCCACTCCAGTGGTAGGTTGCTACCGGTCCGGTCCGGTTTTACAAACTAGTAGCGGTGGCAGCGGGAGGCTCCGCCCACCCGCTCTGGACACTTCTGTGCATGTGCAGAAGTGTTGAGAGCGTGCGCGAGCGCGAACCGGTAGCTATGGGATTTAGAACCCATCACTAATCCACTCATTTGGAAGAAGCTGTTTATAGCCTTTGCAGTATTTGTTTTGATATAACTTAGAATACGTCTTGGCATTACGATATATACAACTTAAGTATTTGTTATTTATTTGAATCGATCTGTTAACACTGCAATTGTCAGAAGAGCTGGAAGAATCATCTGTGGCTCCTAAACCAGTAATCCTTCTTTGTAAAAAGTTGAAGGAAATGGGTGAAATTGGTATTATTTACATGATCTTTGGAATGCATGTTTAAATGTCCTGTTCTATAAACCAATGGAGAGTTGTATTAAATGTAAAATTAACTTCCTATAATCTTAAAATGAATATAGGGCATTTAAAATTTGCTTTGTTTTACGAGATGCCCCAAATAAAATTTAGCAAGGATTGGTTAGTGTTCCTGCTGATGGAGATATAATTTAGGGGTTGGAGCATTTCCCCATATGGTTTGCTCTTATCCTATTATTCGGATGACAATTTTGGATTAATCATATGTTAAATATACGTATATGCTTCTTTGCCATATTCCAGTATTTGGAATCTAGCAAAAATTGTGAAAATTTTAGGCATGGAAGTTGGTTAAATGAATTTAGAGTAAGGAGAAATCCATACCGGCCTTGCAAAAATGGAATTCTATATTTGAATTAATATTTTTTTAAAAGGGGGAAAGGAATACTGTCAAGCAATATTATCAAAATTATTTGAATTGTTTATGACATAATTTTCTGATCTTGTGTATTTATTACTCATTATTATCGTACTATACTTATGAATTTTAAAATATATTCTTTTAATGCTTGAGTGTGCATTTTCTTTTTTGTTGATTAATTTAGCAAAATAAAACTTATTGCTTCCAGATACAATTCAGATTTCTATTATTTATAAAGTTTACGTAGCATAAAGCCTGGTTACTGGAGGACCACCCGACTCCCATAGCATCTATCCAGCTGATTTGAAACTACAGCAATGGCACACTCCAATTCCTTTTGATTAATAAGAATTCTTATTAAAACCCTTTTTAAAGGGTTTTAATAAGAAAAGGGAATAAGAAAGTTTTGGGGTAAGGGCAAATGGTGATATTGTTTAAGTTTCAGAAAAGTAGGTAAATAGAATTTAAAAATAGAAATATTAAGAGCCGAGATGGCGCAGCGGCTAGAGTGCGGTACTGCAGGCCACTTTAGCTGACTGTGATCTGCAGGTCAGCGGTTCAAATCTCACCGGCTCAAGGTTGACTCAGCCTTCCATCCTTCCGGGGTAGGTAAAATGAGGACCCAGATTGTTGGGGGCAATATAAATATACATTGCTTACTGGTGTAAACCGCTTAGAGAGTGCTTGCACTGTGAGGCGGTATATAAATGTCAGAAAGAAAGAAAGAAAGAAAGAAAGAAAGAAAGAAAGAAAGAAAGAAAGAAAGAAAGAAAGAAAGAAAGAAAGAAAGAAAGAAAATTGTGGCAGAAATGGAAATATATAAAATTGTGTTTGGGGATGTTATAAGCTGTATAAATTTTTTGACCCGATCAATACTCTGTTCAGATAAAATACATTGTATGTTTGTATGTGTGTAAAAAAATAAAAAAAAACTTTATTAAAAAAGTATCATTAAGTATAGTGTATTTATTCAAGGCACTGAATCTATATCCCAAATTCTATGAAATGCTTAGCACATGCTGTATTTGGTAATGTCAGATAAGCGTATACTGGCTTGCACACATGACTGTACAAACATCTGAAACTAACAAAGTCAGGGCAGGATAACACTTTTTTTCAGAGCCAAAACTATTAAGGGACAGAGCAAATTACAGAGTTCATTTAGAGCAAACCACAGCTTTGTTTTCTCAATAAAGCATCTTTATTTTGTGCATTATACAGAAAGATGAAAACACCCCTCTCCTTTTAAGAAATCACGAACAGTGAATATGAAAGGCTTGGCACTGAGAACACACACACACATAATGAAAGGCAAGGGAAGGAGGAGACCAGGAACGCCTGGACTTGAGGGTAGAAAAAGCACCTTGAATGTTTACATTTGCAATGGGTCAACTTAACCATACCTGTAAACTGCCGAGAAAGCATATAATTCCTACCGCAGGATAAAATCTCTCAGAAGGTATCTAGAAAGCCAGTTTTTCAAAATGCTTGTGTGTAATTAAGGGGAACTTCAAAAGAAAAACTGCTTGTCAACAAATAGCCATGCTATTTAGCAACTGTTTATTGGACTATTGGAAGGATTTTCTTTTATCCAGGGAGGTGAGTAAAGGCTTTTCTTAAAAGGCTATATTAAATAAAAATCTTTCTATATACGCAGACTTAATAGTAACATGTTACATCCCAGGAGCAGTTGCTCTGAATAATCTAATCTCTGTACAACAGAGATGAAACGGCAGTATGGGGAATGGAGTGGAAAGATATAAAGTCATATGTTTTACTGGCCATGTTAGCTCGTTTATTCGAGCCCTTGATGCAACGGTGGTTAAAACAGACAATAAAAATAACATCACAAACTTTAAAAATCTTAATAAAAAATGAAGGTATCCTTCAGTGTCTGAGGCCATTCTATCTGATGGCCAATTCAGAAATTCCGCTGTACTTTCAATAAGTCATAGATTTAATCTTAGGTATAAAGGTGATTTTCTGCAACAGATACTAGTAATACAAATGATAGCAGATGGCAAAGCTGAATGAGAGAATTAGAATTGCAGAAGCATTCCCAATATTGCGACAGCTAGAACAGCCTTTACTGGTATGACCATTGGAAATAAAAGACTCTTGCTTGCCCCAAGAAATAGGTTGGACCTGGATATCCATATCTCAGAAAAGTTAAAAATATCGAAAGATACAGCAATCAAAATTGCCAGCCACCACTCACTTCAAGAAACAAGCAACATAGGGTCTGATGCAGTAGTGCAGAGGTCTTCAAACTTGGCAACTTTAAGACTTGTGGACTTCAACTCCCAGAATTCTTGGAGTTGGTCCACAAGTCTTAAAGTTGCCAAGTTTGGGGAACCCTGCAGTAGTGGGTTCCACTTACCTTTGCTACTGGTTTGGGAACCAGAGCGCGCTTTGCGCGCGCGCAACACTTCTGCGCATGTGCAGAGCGTTTTTTATGACGTCTGGGCGGAGCCTCCCACTGCTGCCACTACCGGTTCGCCGTACTGGGTCGAACCGGTAGCAACCCACCACTGATCTGATGGTATACTGGGGCAGTCTTTTCTAATAAATTGCTTAGGTAGGGCACTTGCTGAGGAACAAATGGCTAACGAAGTAGCAGGGAAATCTGACAGTATCAAGAACTGAACTGGAGAACTGCGGTTGCCATCAGATCAGGGCTATTTTAGAGCAGAGGATGGATGGCTTGTGTGCATTGCATCCCTAGCTCATGCTGGTGAAATTTGGTAGAACCACCGATTTTCAGTGGCATGGTTTTTTTTTAAAATTTTGTGATGAGTATAGCTGCATAAGGCCTCAGAGAAATTATATGTATCTATTTACATAAAAGCCTCCCACCCTCCTCTCCAGTTTAGGTAGAACATTTCAATCCATCTACCCTGGCAATGTCACTGCATCACCAGCTATGGATTCTGCAGTTATAGGAGTGCCCATTAAAAAAAAAAACTTCATGGCCCCGGTCATGAAATTGCTACCTACCCCTGCATTAGAGGGATTTATTCCTCCCATATTCCCCCCTCCCTTTCTTTAAGTTGGTAAGGATTTATACACAAAGGTGGAGGGAGAAGAGAGACTCTTCATTACTGGCTTAAATGGGAAACCAACAATAATTTAAAATTATTAGAAACATCCTGAGCCGTACTGTGGGCAGTACAGAACGTTAAGCTCTAGTTCCTAATAATAATAATAATAATTCATCTGCCATAGAAAGCCTGCAAAACCAGGCACTAGGACAACGCTAATACCCTTCTGAACACAAACGAGTCCACCATTGTTATCTCCCAGGCAACAGCATCCCAAAATTACAGTCCAACTCACTATGGATATGCCCCTCTCTGGAAATAACTTCCCCCACAATGGTCAACAAAAGCAGGACGTCCAACCTAGTCAAAGATGCAGCTGTTTGCTTGTCTATTCCAGGAAAAGCAGGAATATGGAAGTAGCAGGTGATGCACAAACAACAAGCTTAACTTGCTCCAGGAAGGGCACTCAGTCCAACAGGTAACTCTGGCTTCTGCAGTGCAGACAAGATGTGCCTATGTAAATTGATTGGCCAACAATGGCTCTGCACAATGGCACGAGATCTTTCCCTTATTCGGAGCACCGAGAAATGCTGGTGTGAGTCAAAAGCTGACCGGATCAGGACACAGATTGTGTTCCAGGCCACTCTCTCCAATGGTGATAGCCTGGATGGATGTGACATGTCCAATACCTTTGGTAACTCCTTCACGAAACAATAGTTTGGCTCCTATCTTCAAATATTCAGGATGTTTAATGAATCTGAAACGAACCACTGCCTTTTCTCCTGTTCGCAATTTGTCCTGAACAAAAAGGGAGTGTGTGTTAGAATTTTAAAAGTTCAATTGCTTATTTTAGGGATTCCAGAAAACCATGGAAAGCAACTTAGCATACCTTTGAGTTTCTGAAATTTGCAGTGGGATTATCTGTGAAAACATCCCTTTGGATAATAACGACAAGAAGAATCCCCCTTTATTTTGTAATACTCAAGGTAGAATATGTAGTGCTTCCAACTTATATTTCCCACAAAACAGCCACTCTCCATGGGTGGGTTGGATTGAGAGACAATGACTGATCCAAAGTCAGTTTCCGTACCTAACGAAGGGTTAGAACTCAGGATTTCCTGGTTTCTAGTTCAGCAAAGGGGCATCTCAAGGGTAAGGCTTAAAATAATTGTGACACAAGTGAGAAGACCATCAAGCAAATTTCTATTTAGCAAGAAAAGGGAAACTTACCTTCCCATGGATCTTTTCCACAATTGCTGTTTGCCGTACGTTTCCAACATGTGCTGTTACTTGGAATCCTTTCCGGAAAGTTGTGGCATGGAACAGTAGAACAATTTCAGCTTCAAATACGGAACAAATAGTTGGGTTCATCTCTGGGCTGACCATCACCATGCCCTAAATGATAGCAAGATTGGGTAACTGAATTTTCTTGACAATGGTCTTTCAAACTGAAGCACTACAGATTACAATCTTTCCAGAAAGAAATCCTCATTTATTGCTCCAAAAGCCAAAGAAAGAAGGGGAGATAAGAATGTGGATGGCGAGCAGGGATGAGTGGGAAACATCTAACAGCTGACTAATCCTGCTTAAGAGTTCAATCTAATTATTTCTTTATTCTTTTGAGACTCAAGGCAAGCACCTTAATGCTATAGTTCCCAGTTTTCCCATCCCTCGAACTTAAATTTTACACCATAAACTGCGAAGAATGTATTACCTATCACGTTTTCGAATGTCTTCAAAAGCAGACGGTCCAGAGGAACCCAGTCCGCTATTGTAAGGACCTGCGTCAGCTACCTTCCCAAGAAAGTAAAACTCTTGAAACAGTTTACATTTCAAAAGGAACTTTTACTGAGAGATGATGATTGCAGAGAAGTCAGGCGGAGTCTGAATTCAGGCGTGAAGCGTTAGGCTCAATTTTCCACAACAACTCCCACCCCCAATGCCCCATGTCCATCTGTGTTAAAGAGAATAAATCTCCATAGAGGCGATGTTTGATCTTTCTCTGGGAACTCAGACATTTAGAAATAAAGCCGAAGTTAAAAGTCTAATAAAAATATTTATTTCGGTACAAAAACAATAAATTCTGAATAATTACATTCTTGCTAATTAAATGCGACCGCTCCCGGTCAGAGCCAAACCACAAGAGAAATAATGGAGAATCAGGAATGCACACATGCGCATAAGATCACACCACGTGTCCTGCTTGTAATGGAATGTACCAAAATATTAGGATAGGGATGCATCACCCTGCCTAGACATACAACTGACAATATTCACTACGTGACAATCTGTAACCAATAAGCTGACAAAAGCAAAGGTGTTGTGAGAATCTCCGGGGCTGGATGGTAAGAAGAGGTCGTCCTCGGGGCACCGTGACATTGAAAACCCGGCTGGAACTGGCAGAGAGCGAGAGTCAGTGCAGAAGGCCACTTCTCCCCCCTCAATTCCCAGATACAGCAAAGTATGCAAACCATTCCACCCACGGTGCCTCCCCTCCTCCAGAATGGCAGTGTTCCGACAGGGACCTATATTTCCCAATATCCGTAAGGCAGAATACTTTGTTTTCAGAAAAGGTACAGAGGAGAAGGTTTTTACAACCAAAGACTCCAGAGAGGGATTAAGGAAGAGCTTACTTTGCGCAGCAGTGAGCGATCAAAGTGTCCAAGAGCTAGGGTGGCAGCCTGCCCAGCTCGAAGAACGCGACACGCTGAACGATTTCGTTGGATACTGCACACTTTCAGTTGAAGGAACTTGCCATCATCTGTTGGACCAACAACCAAATTCTCTCCCTCTTTGCATATCCCACTAGCGAGGGCATAAAATGAAAAAGACCGCATTTAGCTGTCAGGAGGCAAGAAAAGCCTTCTATTCTAATTAAAATAATTATCTTGATGCAGGTTCTTTACTCTTGAAATATGAAAAATAACAGAGAGAAAATTTGGATCTGATATTCCAGAGAATAAATATTTATGCTATGTGCACAAAAAACATAGGACTCCTTTAGGGGATACTTTTATTTTTTTATTGGAGTGCAGTTTTATCTTCCTTGACTCATTCAGTAAGATATAAACTTTTACCTACGTTAACTTAAAACAAGAAAAGGAGAATAAATGCGACTTCCCGGTCCTTCTTCTGGATATAAAAAGTCTTTGACACCACTTCCTACCCATCCTGGCCTTTCTTTACAAAATCCATATGTACCAGGGGCGAAATTCAAAATTTTTCCCTACCGGTTCTGTGGGCGTGGCTTGGTGGGCGTGGCAGGGGAAGGATACTGCAAAATCCCCATTCCCTCCCCACTCCTTGGGGAAGGATATTGCAAAATCCCCATTCCCACCCCACTCTAGGGCCAGCCAGAAGTGGTATTTGCTGGTTCACCGAATACTCAAAATTTCCGCTATCGGTTCTCCAGAACCTGTCAGAACCTGCTGAATTTCACCCCTGATATGTACCAACCTTGACAATGTTCCTCCAACAACTGTGCCTACTTCTGGCACAGTGTAAATTTCATCCACCTGTAGCAGAGAAAGAATGGATGTTTCAAATATGTTGTGCTAGACTGTAGTATTTCAAAGCCAGAGTTAACAATGTGACCTTTTTATTGTCAGACATAACAATACACGTTCTTGTGTAGGAATTCTAAGCCTATCCTTTAATGTTGTCTTCCTTATATCGGTTACCAGCCTCAAGCATCCCAGTTCTCAGTGAACCAATTATATTCTGCAAACATTTCCTAGGTGCAACTCATAAAAGAAATAGGAGTAAATTCTATTCTGGGAGTCAATTCAATGACTGGAAGGACGTTACAAATGAGATTAAATGAAGAATGGTAAAGACAAATAAAGGAGGAGGAAGAGCTACGGTGGAACAGTGGTTAGAATGCAGTATTGCAGGCTGATTCTGCTTGCTGCCAGGAGTTCGATCCTTACCAGCTCACGGTTAACTCAGCCTTCCGTCCTTCTGAGGTAGGCAAAATGAGGACTCTTGGGGGCAATATGCTGACATTGTAAACTACCTAGAGAGTGCTGTAAAGCACTATGAAGCAGTATATAAGCCTAACTGCTATTGCTAAATAATCAATTGCATTTATTTGTCTTTAAATCAGAAAGTAATTACAATTGCTTGGTTTTATCATCCTCCCAACTTTAAATCCATGGATCAGAGAATACCCTGCCTCCGCATACTACAGCTGGAGACTCTCAACTGAGAAGAGACTATTGTGTACCTGGAATTCAGTGAGCTGCTGCATCAGCTCTTCCTGTTCTTTGCTGTTTGTCAGAGGAGGAAGGATATTGAGAAATACTCTCAGGAGATCCAAGTTCTCTCCAGAAACACTGGACAAGGTGAAGATGGGAGTGATACTGCAAACAAACGAGTGAAAGAAGCTGGTGATCCATGACGTTGTGCATCTCTATTAGTACCGAATACAATAGGAATGAGATTGGCTTCCACATGTGTAAGTGGAATATATAAATAATTAAGGAACAATAATTTCTGCATCCTATAATTTTTACAGAATCAAAAACGTGGTACAGGGTAGTCCTTGACTTACAACTGGTCATTTAATGACCAGTTAAGATGGACTTCAAAAAGGTTGATTGCTATCTGTCTTCAAAGTTACAACAGCTGCACCATCTGTGTTTGCATTTCAGGTGTTTGGCAACTGGCCTGCATTTTCGACTGACTGCAGGATCTTGCTTTTTACAATCTTTTACCATTTTCCAGCAAACCTACTCATTGGGTAAGCTGGATTCAGACTTATGACCATGTAACTCACTTAACAGACATCATAAAAATGATCATAAAATTGAATCCAGTAAGGTGATGACTCAACTTACGACCACAATGACTTAAAATTCCAGGCTCAGATGTGATCATTAAGTCAAGGACTGCCTGTATGCCCATAACTGTTCCAATCCTAAGTATGCAGTGTAGCTGCAGATGATCAAAGGCATCCGAAGCATCCAATGTTTTCTCAAAACAATGAAGCAAGTCTTGAGTCAGTGTGACAGAAGCTCCTTTTCTTTCATACTTGTGTGCAATATCACAATATAAAGGGGGTGGAGCTTGCATCACAATGGCAGAACACTTATTTCATCACCTGTTTCCCTCCAGTTCCATAAGTCACTTCTGCAGACTACCCATTTATTATGTGTAAGCTATCCTGCAATATAGAAATGTCATTAAGAGTAAATACTATAAAATCAAAACAGCCCAAAGCAGAGTGAAGACATAAAACCAAAGAATATAAACACTTGAACTTCGTTTATTGTTCTTTGATATAAACCACTGCCAGCGCCACAAATCTGACTCACTCACACCTTTCTTGCTAAATGCATCATTTTGAAAGTGTGTTAATTTTAAATTGCATCCCTACTCGCTAATCGTCTTCCCTCCCATTCAAAGGGCCCGTGATTCGTACTTGGGGGATTGTGCAAACTGCTGCGCTGCTGTAACTGCATCATCATCAGATGTTACTAGCAATGGAAGTTTGTTGCAGCCAGGCTGCTTCAGAATCCGCTCCAGCTGTTTCACTGTTCGCTCCACGGTGGCCTTTGAGCACAAGTCCACTTTGCTAATGACAATGAAGAAAGGCACCTTAAGGGCCATCGCCAAGCCGAGATGCTCCCGTGTCGTACCAGCTGTAAGAAATAGAAGGTAGAGAAAATCAAATGAGAAAGGCAGGACTTCAGTGCAGCTAAAACACACAACTCAATGCCATTTGTTTGAAACTAATGGAAGTATTTCTATGTTACTGTGGATGAGTCTTGTTTTAAACTACTGCAGGGCTGTCAAACTCCCGGCCCGCAGGCCTGATGCATCACGTGCTGGCCACGCCCACGCCTGTTTTAGCAAAGGGGGGGAAGTCCCGATACGTCACCTGACGCTGCCGTGATGGCGTGAGTTTGACACCCCTGAACTAATGGTACCCGCTGGTTAACTCTAGGCATTATGTCACCCTTCTGAAACCCCAAGGAGAAATCCGCCTATCCACTTACCAATTCCAGTATTGGCACTCACCACCAGCATTGCAAAATCTGGACAATAGCTTGTAAGCCCAAAAATGGTGGTTTTTAAATATTTGTGATGGCCAGCTAAATCAATGAAGGTAATCATTTTGGAAGAGCTCTCACAGATTTCTTCAGCTGTCCGTGAATCACTATAGTTCACTACCTAAAAGGCAGAAAACACAGGTAACTGAGCTCTTATAAAAGGCCAAGTAAAAATTCATACCCAGAGCTATAAAATGATAAAGTCGGTGTACAAATACTCGTACCTCTCCCTTACTGTTGAAACCAAGAATTTCAAAGCTAATGCTAGATGTTCTTCCTGACTGGATTTCATGCAAGTGCCGGAAAAGATTGAGTCGAGCTCGGCCTCGCCCATTATCCAGTTCTCCTTGAGTCAAGACGCCTAATAAGGTTGATTTGCCTGAATCCACATTTCCAAGCACAGCCACCCGCAGATCTAGAAACTTAAAAGAAAATCGAGGAGCTATTTTAAATAAAAAGATGGACTGATAAGTGCAAGTTAGGCTTGACTACTTCGCAGATTAATGCATTAGGGTACCCAATTCACAAACAAAGTTTGTATAATTCTGAGGTTTTTACAATAACTAATTCCCAAGCATTTGGAATTTACGACTTTATAAAATATGCACAAGATAAGAAACTGGGCTTCAAAGTTTAACATTTTCTATCAAGTCATTCCTATCAATTACTGCTCTTCAAAGTCTAAACAAATATAGCAATCTAGAATGAAATATCTTCAGTTTTTCTCTCATGATGTTTAAATCAGGTTGATTTTTACCTGTTGGTTATCTGGGACCTTTCGGACAAGAACTTCTGTTATCTTCCTGGGAATGTCACTGTCATAATCCACTTCTCTTTCTCGAAGCACAGTGATGTCAGCTCCCACTCTGCAAAGGGCAAAACAGAACACTGTTGGGGGTTAATGAATCTGCAAAGGACAAATATCTGGTTATCTTATCATGCTGCTCAGAAAAGCCTCTCATAATTAACCAATATTGAGGAAAATGTGTGTGGTTTCCAAATGATCTGATTTTTGTCCACATGAATGTGCATCTTTGCCAATTTTGGGACGCGCCATTCCCCTGAAATATTTTTTGCACAGATGTCAAACGAGTTTCCTCGTTTTAAAATCTGTAATAATTTGGCTTTATCCAGATCATCGGATACGACAAATGTTCCACTAATTACATGTTACCCATAGCAGGACAGGGAGAGCTAAAACTTTACCTAAATGAGGCTGAAGCTGGGGGCTGGGGGGAAATGACAGCTATAGTAAAGCTACCTGTCATTAGTACTAAATCTAATTAAGGTAAATGCTGATTGTATTTCTGTGTTCACTAGAAACATGTCAGGAATGGATCTCTTTCCAACATGAGCAAGCCCCCACTCCCAAATGAATGAATGGGGACACTCCAGCACTAACCCTTCCTTTTTGACACTCAGAACAACCATGGTCATGATTGTTGATAACATAACTTCCTGTCATCTTGACAGGAGAAACTCATGAAAACTACAGAGGCAATTGGCTATAATAGACAATCTTTGTCAAAAAATTGCCAAACTCTGCCCTACCTATATATCTATAGTGACCTCGTTCATTTACAGTTCCCCGCCCCTCTTCCCAAATATGACATATGGCCTTTGCCCATCCAAAGGTTGCCCAATCCCACTTCAGTGTAATGGCACATAATAAAATATGCATAGCCACACACAAACTTTTTACAATTGAAGCAATTAGTAGGTACTGTACCCATGTGGTGGTACTCTGAGAAAAATCTCTTGCTGAAACCATCTCCTCTGTTGGCTATTAGCTGAATTTCCAATATTAAGTCTACCTAAGACTTAACAAAATAACAGAGCACACCATTGGCTAACTCTGGCCAAGAAGCAGGACAGATGCACATACTTCTCGGCCATCCGCCGTAGCGTTTTAAGAGAGGCGTGCATTTCTTCTTCAGACAGTCCAACAAGCAGCCCGTTGTCCTCTACACCAATCTGGTACACAGCCTCACCACGGCCTTCTTGTAGTCGCCACTTCATTTGCGTTACTAGATGTTCAAAGCGGTACTGAGATGGATTAACTAATTTCAGCTGTCCAAAGAAAGAAGTAATGATAATCAGCATCTAAGGCGGTCTGGTGGGGCTGAACATTTTTTTTCAGTATTTTCTGCACAATACTCTTAACATTTGTTAAGCCCCATGAAATTAAGCAAAGAAAGTTCAGTGGGCAAGAAGACTAACAATTATTCAAAGGCACTCCAATATAATCGAATAAAAAGTTTGGTTTTTTTATACATTTAATAATACCCAGGTTCAGTATTTAAGTATAAAATACCCAACGCATCTATAAATAAAGTTTTGGCAAAAATCATTTTTATTTTTCTGTTATTTATCTCTCTCTCTTCCTAGACATGGAACTTACAGAATCATTTGGCTTAGAATTCTTAAATGGCTTGCACAAAAGGCTCACCTTGTATTCTATGTTCCCATCTTCTGCCTATATACAAGAAGAAGAGATCTTAAATTAATGGATAATGTGGTGTTCAACATTTCATATATAAAAACCTGACATCTCATTGCCAGAGAGCAATGACAGGCTAGTTTAAATTATAGTAGTTAAATCAAGTCACTTAACATTATGGTTCTTTCATCTTTATACAAATGATGAAGTTGCACTGAATTTATTTATTCAGTTCAAACATAATTAATAAGATAATATTTAATCTTAAAAAAAAACAAAAATACAAAATACAAAGAAAGAAAGAAAAGAAAAATATAAGAAAAATGTATAAGATATTCATATTTTGTACTTATTCATTGTGACTGGTTTACTAATGAATTCATACTTTTTTTAAAACAGATTAAATCATACATTACCGAAAACCATTCTTTGATATTTCTCCATATATATCCCTTAGCCACTTCCAGGCATGAAAATTATTATGTATCATTCAGTACAGTTCAAAGTACCATTTGTTTTACCTGCATCTAAAGCAGTATTTCCCAACCTTGGCAACTTGAAGATGTCTGGACTTCAACTCCCAGAATTCCCCAGCCAGCATTCGCTGTCTGGGGAATTCTGGGAGTTGAAGTCCAGACATCTTCAAGTTGCCAAGGTTGGGAAACACTGATCTAAAGCAATTTATGCACTAATGTAAATGCCACAAGAATTCAGTAAGGATTTTAATAAAATGTTTCTATCAACTGTAATAAGTCAAATCATGCGGAAAGCTTCAGAAATCATTATCTCATAAATGATAGATAAGTTTTAAACAGACTCCTAACTCTCACTCTATTTTCATGAATCTCTTTTAAATACCTTTTGGTTTCCTGTTCAGATATCATTCACTAGACATTTTGTTTAGAAATAAAGTAAAGCCGCAGTGGCAGTGTGGTTAGAATGCAGTACTGCAGGCTACTTCTGCTGACTGCCAGCAATTTGGCAGTTTGAATCTCACCAGCCTCAAGGTTGACTCAGCCTTCCATCCTTCCGAGGTTGGTAAAATGAGGACCCAGATTGTTGGGGGCAATATGCTGACTCTGTAAACCGTAAACTGCTTAGAGAGAGCTGTAAAGCACTGTGAAGCAGGTATATTAAGTCTAAGTGCTATTGCTAAATACCGTAATTGACATGCTTGTACATTGGTTTTGTTGAATATTGGTTTTTACACGTTGTTGGTGGATTATGTTCTTTGGTTTTTTATATTGCTTTATGATTTTTTTAATATGTTTTAATACTGTATTTTGCTTTTTGTATTGCTTTTAATTGTTGTAAACTGTCCAGAATTCATGCATTTCAGATGGGCAATTAAATGAAAAAAACACTAATTTGTTTCAGGCTTTAAACTCACATTAACAAGTGCACTGAAAAGTTTGGATTGGTAATTGACAAATGTTTTATTCAATATTACTAAAGACCATCATAAACAGAAAAACTGGAGAACTGATGAGAGATGAACAATTCTACACTTTGTTCATCACTAATCCACATTTTTGCACTAACATACTTTATTTGGCCCCCTTCCCAAAGGTGTTCTGCTATACCTTGTCAAACAACTCTAGCAAATAACTAATGTTCCTCGTGACCTAAGCATAATGTTAAGTGAAAAAGTTATAGTCAGTGTGAACTATGTCATGGCAGATCTAAGGAACAATAGTTCCTCTAATTTTCCTTAACAAGTTATGCCGATATTTTTCCAGAAAAGATTTCTATCTGGTTGTAATAATGAGCATTTAAGATTACTCATAAAACTCATAGTAAGAAACTCTATAATCTTTCTCTAAAAACAGGTATGTGACATTGATTCATATCCTGCTGATCTAGAATCAGGAGAGGGAGCTCTTAATACCTA
Organism: Diadophis punctatus similis; assembly: GCA_023053685.1. Taxonomy (NCBI): domain Eukaryota; kingdom Metazoa; phylum Chordata; class Lepidosauria; order Squamata; family Dipsadidae; genus Diadophis; species Diadophis punctatus. The sequence continues at coordinate 65,469,581 of JALIGW010000001.1, read as the reverse complement.
GGAATTTAAAAGGAGGCAGTATAAATCAGATTAACAATTCCTAAAATAATTAACCATTTTAGATCCAGCATCGTTCTCTCTTTAGCAAACTTTCCTTCCTATAACTAAAGTTACTTGTAGTACTCTACTGTTTTCAAGCTCAAAGCCTAACTATGGTGTAAAAGGGCTGGTGATGGGAAATACTTAGCAAAGAATATCCTGCAATTAGACACCCCCACTTTGGAGATTAAATACATATTAATTTTTTTACACAGCATAGGTTTATTAATATGGCATTATTCTGCAATGTATATAAACACACATATCCAAATTCATGGAAGTTAAGAAATTATGCCTACAATAAAAATTAGCAGTGTTGAAGGAGCACTAATTATACACTGGGTTGCTGTGGAAGTGAGGAAGGAGAAACAGGTTCAGGCATGCCCACTCACCAATGCTTCATGCTGTTAACTGAGGACAGAGAAATAGTACTGTAACTCTGAAAACACAGGGAGAATGTAAAGAATAATTCTTATCTTGGTACTTGGAAGAACTCAGTGTTGTAAAATATGAAGCAAAAAATTGAATAAAAGTAGTTATTTTCATGTCTTAGATCGCATAGAAAGTATAATACTGGTATAATTGCTGGCAAATCACCAAGAGAAATAGGAATAAAAAATAAAATTTCTGCTATAAAAGAATAGCAGAATGTGAACTACACATTCATATCCACATAAACTGTATATAAATATCAAAAAGCAGGCTTAGCAGGATGGGCCTGGGATTATATTGGATTTGTTATTATATGAACTTTATTCAGCCTTTCATTAAATTCCATTTTCTACTTTCATATGCTAATGCCTAGTTTGCTAATTTGACTTTTTATATAACCGAAGTAACCCAAATGTTTGCAGTACAATATTTTTAAAAAGGCTATTTAAATTTAAAAATTAAAAGCATCCTCATTTAAGACCCTATTCAAAATATGTGGGTTTAAAGATCTTTAAAACCTGAGCCATCTGTTCGATTTGATAGCCCCAATTTGCCACCAAATGAGTCAAGAAAAACCATGGGTAAATAATTCCAAATTATCTCAACGAAAGAAGCAATGCCAGCACTTTTTATCTCACTCAAACATACTCTGAGATCTTAAATTTGTCTGTATATTATACAATCTTAGATTGCAGGGAAACACACCGCTTTTAACTTTTCTAGACATTTCATATGCACGCATGCCCAAATCTTATATAAAGAAATTCATAAAATCTTCTCCATACTGATTACTATAATTTCAGTGAATCAGCATCAGCAAAAGGAGAAAGAAGCTCCTTTCGGGGAAACAAAAACTGAAACCAACTTTTGCCTTCCCTAGTCAAAATCATGGTCCCAAAACTGATTATTCTCCCTCAAAGCGAAGCCAGGCTCAAAGTGCCTGCGATGTTTACTAGAGCGAGGTCGGCGGCGGAGCTGTCAGAGGGAAGAGTTCTAATCCACATCAGTCAAAGGACCCCGAATGGAATCGAAGAGGGGTGTGTGAAAAGACAAAAAAACAAAACTCGGCGGTGCGTTAACCACCACAACACTCCCCCCCCCCCAAGAGGCTGCCTTCTTGGGATACGTCGTTTCTTCCTTTAAAACACAAATAAGCTCTTTATTTTTCCCTTTAACGCTGGCAGCTCCAGTCCCATTGACTTCCAACTATCAGCATCTTCGTGCCAGGCAGAACCTTGGAAGGCGGGCGCCCTCCGCTTCGTGCTCGAAAAGGCTCCTGCCGACCCAACCTCGGCCTCAGCAGGGTATCTCGCTCACCTCCGGAGGAAGGTAGGGCGGGTTGTTGGCCTTGCCACCTCGGTATCTCCCGTTCTTCTTCCTCCCCTTGGAAGAACCACCGCCTCCGCCTCCGCCGCGGCCTCGCAGGGCACCCCCACTGCCGCCCCCCACGGGCCGGCAGCAACCCCCAAACAGCTCGGACACCCGCGAGTCCATCCTGGGGCCAGCCGGCAGGACCTCCGCCGCTGCGGATGCCTCTCAGCCCGGGACTGGGCTTTTGACGGCTACCCTCCACTCTGGCGCTTGGCGTCAGAAAGAAGCGCAGGGTACCACGGGAAACAGGGCCCCAGCGGCAACACAATTGGACTACAACTTCCAGCGTCCTCTTTCCCGTGGAAGGCAGCGCTTTTCGGACAAATGCGGAGACGAATAGGATTAGTGCCAGAGCCTTATCTGATATTTTGCAGAACGGGAGCCGAGTTAGTTTGTGCTGGCAAACCAACGGGAGGAGCCTGGTAGCATTGCAAATTGCATCAAAAGGCATAAGCTTTCGTGCCACCAGGCTCCTATTTTTTTTTTGTTTCCAATTATTTCAGTTCTCTGAACAGAACGCAGGACTGGAATCTCGGGGCTATTAAATGTAGGATTTATTTTTTTTTGTAGCGCCTCGAATTAAAAACCCCCACTAAAATACTTCTGTCTGCTTCTGCTGTAAGTTAAGTGGGGACATACAACGGAGGCAAATTCGCTTTTTATATTTTCCTGGAAACGGGGGAAGTCAGGTCATCTTACTTTCGGCAAATATTTGAATATCTAAATTTAGCAACGAAGGAAAACGCGTTTCCTCGACTAAGTTCTGCTTTTGAGTCATAAAAGTGTGTTTGGGGGCGGGGATAATTAAGACAGTTCTTCTAAGGATCATGCAAATACCTGCCCTTAGACCCTTGTTGGATTCCCCGCGTAGCATCTATATTTTAATCATACTATAAAGTCAAACATCAAGAGAAGGCGGGCAAATGAGATTGGCCATCTTGACCATTTCAGAAAAAGCCTCGGAAACATACAATCTAGCTCAGGGGTCTCCAATTTTGGCAACTTTAAGACTTGTGGACTTCAACTCCCAGAATTCCTCAACCAGCTTTGTTGAAGTCGAAGTCCAGAAGTCTTAAAATTGCCAAGGTTAGAGACCCCTGATCTTAGCCCATACAGGCAACGGCGCTCAACTTACCCGAGACAAAGATGGCGGCGGGAGAATCGGCCCTCGCTCCAATAACGTACGGGCGATATTCCTATGAAGCTCCGTGAAGGCGGCCATTTAAAGCTGGCTAAGGAATTCTAGCAGTTGAAGTCCGCAAGTCTTAAAATTGCCAAGATTGGAAACCCCTGAATTCTAGCTCATACAGGTAAAACGGCGCTCAATTTACCCGAGACAAAGATGGCGCCGGGAGACTCGGCCTGCGCTCCAATGACGTACGGGCGATATTCCCATGATGCTCCGTGAAGGCGGCCATTCAAACCGGAGTAAAGGTGAAGGCACAAAAAATGGCCGCGCCGATAGCAACGCAACGAGAAGGTGAGGCTGCAGCGCCACCCGGGTGCGGTTTCCTCCCCTCCTTTCGAGCCGTCTTGGTGGGGTCTCCTTGGATAGGACTTCTTCTTTCCTCTCCTCGGGCCTTTTTCTTTCGTTCTCGGGCAAGTAAGATGAGCAGCTGCACACTACGTTTACCTCCTCTCTTGCAGCCGACCTGCTGAAGGCCACCGAGACAAGCCTAGAGCTTGGTGAAGCCGCCACCGTGTCTGTGACTGTGGCGCTGACGACCCAGCCGGCGGCTTCGGCTCCTGGAGGCGCCTTCCCGTTGTCTGTCGTCTTCCCGGGCTCCGTCACCCGCGAGGGATGTTTCCGTTTCATCTGCGAGCTTTTAAAGCACGTCCTGTACCAGAGGCAGCAGCTGCCTTTGCCTTACGAGCAGCTCGCCTGCTTCTGCCGGATGCAGCTGCCGAAGTCGGCTAGCCAGGTGAGACACGGCCGGGCGGGAAACGGTGGCTGCTGCTGCTCCCTGCTGCTCCCTTTCCGTGAATGGAAGAACGGGCCGCTCCCTCGCTCGCCGGGCTTTTGCTTGAGAGGGAAACCGACATCGGGCCCGAATGATGGTTTGTGTAACGGGGAGTCTACAGGTAGTCCTCGACTGACAACAGTTCCTTTAATAACAGTTCGAAGTTACAAGGGCACTGAAAAAAGCAACTTGTTTATTTATTTATTTTGTTAGATTTATATATTGCCTCACAGTGCAAGCACTCTCTAAGCCAGTGTTTCCCAACCTTGGCAACTTGAAGATATCTGGACTTCAACTCCCAGAATTCCCCAGCCAACATTCGCTGGCTGGGGAATTCTGGGAGTTGAAGTCCAGATATCTTCAAGTTGCCAAGGTTGGGAAACACTGCTCTAAGCGGTTTACACCAGTAAGCAATGTATATTTATATTGCCCCCAACAATCTGGGTCCTCATTTTACCTATCTCGGAAGGATGGGAGGCTGAGTCAACCTTGAGCCGGTGAGATTTGAACCGCTGACTTGCGTATCACAGTCAGCTAAAGTGGCCTGCAGTACTGCCTCTAACCACTGCACCACCTCGGCTCTTAACGGACTTATGACCGTTTTTCACACTTAATGACTGTCGTAGCATCCCCAGGGTCACATGATTTACATTCAGATGCTTGACATCTGACTCACATTTATGACAGTTGCGATGTTCCCAGGATCATGTGATCCCCCTTTTGCGACCTTCTGACAAGCAGAGTCAATGTGGAAGCCACATTCACTTACTTATTTATTTATTTATTTATTTATTGATTGATTGTTCTTATATGCCGCCCTACTCCCTGAGGACTTAACAACCATATTGCTAATTTAACCGCAGTGATTTGCTTAACAGTGGTGCGTGGCCTAGAGGTGGAACTCTCGCCTCACAATCAGGAGTCTGTGACTTCGATCCTAGGTAGAGGCAGATATTTCTCTCTCGGCACAGTGACAATATATCTGCTGAATATAGCTCCGCTTTGGTGACAGGAAGGGCATCCGGCCAGTAAACACTCAGCTCCATTCAGTTGCCCAGATTCCACTCTGCAAGGGGTTATGGAATCGTTAAAAGCTGATGATGATGATGAGTGATTCGCTTAACACATGCTGGAAGAAAAGTTGTAAAATGGGGCAAAACTCACTTAACAAATTTCTTAGCAACATAAATTCTGGGCTCAATTATAGCAATAGCACTTAGACTTATATACTGCTTCATAGTGCTTTACAGCCCTCTCTAAGTGATTTACAGAGTCAGCATATTGCCCCCAACAATCTGGGTCCTCATTTTACCCACCTCGGAAAGATGGAAGGCTGAGTCAACTTGATCCTGGTGAGATTTGAACTGCCAAATTGCAGGCAGCCAGCAGTCGGCAGAAGTAGCCTGCAGTACTGCACTCTAACCACTGCACCACTGTGGCTCATAATTATGTTCATAAGTTGAGGACCATCTGTATTCTCTGCCGCTTTTCCCCTCATGGAAAAAAAATTATTGGATGCCAACATAAACTGGTAGTAGGAAGGTTGAAATTTTGCATTTTAAAAATCTGAAAGCAAGAAGGGGGATGTTTGCATGCAGAATCTAGCCAACACTGACTGTTCTTATGAAAAAGCTTAATGCCTTACAAAAGACTTTCAAAGCTGAGCCCATGCAAAAATATCAGAGAGTGCCGTTTTCCATAAGGTAGGTGCTGCAATTGAGAGGACATGCTTACATCGTCCCAGTAAATGGTACTTTTTAAGAGGGGGTGTTGGAGCATAACCACATTGTAATATTTATGGAATGAACAGAGAATACAGGTACCACTCGACTTATGACCACAATTGAGCTCAAGATTTTTGTAGCTAAGTGAGGCATTTGTTGCTGGAGTTTTGCCCCATTTTAACAGTTGTTAAGCAAATCACTGCAGTAGTTAAGTTAGTAGCACAGCTGTAAAATGAATCTGGCTTCCCCATTGACTTTCCTTGTCAGAAGGTCACAAAAAAGGTGATCACATGACCCAGGGACACTGCATCCATCTTAAATATGAGTCAGCTGCCAAGCATATGAATTTTAATCAGATGACCATGGGGATGCTGTAATGGTTGTAAGTGTGAAAAACGGTCATAAGTGTCTCTTTTTCAGTGCCAAACAGTCATTAAATGAACTGTTGTAAGTTGAGAACTACCTGTATTGGAGACAGCCATTCCTACAAAAAACCCAGCCTGCAGTATAACATCTGTTATATTGATGTTATATTTAGTAGAGCTGTTAAATAAAGCTGTGGCATGTCAATAATTAATGACCCAGATCAGTTGTAACTTATGAATGATTTTCAAGGGTAGCTCCATGTAGGTGCATTATGAGAATCCATAAGTAAGGTGGTTAAAGCATAAATGGTAGTGAGAAGGCTTTCTACTACTATTTCCCCTGCTATCTACCATAGGGAGGGATCCAATTGCTGCAAGTGATAGAGCTGTAGAAGGGCCTTCCTAGCTATGATAGCCACCTGGTGTTTGAGGAGGAGCCAGGAGTCTAGGAGGATGCCCAAATTGTATACCATCTTGATCTGCTCAGAGTGCTACTGCATTCAAAGCCAAAGATGGCTACTTCCCAACTCTGAGAGGTCCCAAACCTATAACCACTTGGTGGTTGCCAGAACCTGAATAGCCTGAACCTATTCCTTCCCATCAGGCCTTGAGACTCTAAGGAAGCATCCTGACAGCATCTTTTGGCTGGCTTGAGTTGAGATGTAATAATTGGGTATCAATATCCTACTGATGATATCAATCTTGTACAGCTGGAGGACTTCAGCCAGTGGTCTTGTATTGATGTTAAATAGGAGCAGGATGACAAGTGAATAAATATGCATGTATCCATTTATCCTAGCAGTAGATACCATTTTTCCATTTATCATAGCATACCGGTAGTTACCATTTCTTATAATAAGCCGGGATGGGTTTCTAAATATGTAAATACTTTGTTTTGAAATAAAGTGTTTCCTTATTCCTTTTATGCTAAATTATGCATCTCTTAAATCCCCTAATTTCATAGGAAAAAGACATGGTCAGGAAGGTCTATCTGAAAGATCAGGACAACAAAAAGTGCCAGCAAGTGCTGAATGATCTTGAAGGTGTTTTCCAGCACTTGGAAATTATGTTCAGTTTGACACTGGTCCCACGAGTTCTTATTTTGCTTGGAGGTACAGCTGTCAGCCCCAAAGAGCTTTATGAAATCAACTTACAAGATATATCCATGAGTGGCACTGAAGAGAGTTTGTCAACCTCAGCCTGTGTTCGCAAGCTATTCCGTTCTCTTTTCATGGCAGATGTATTCAGTGAGCTTCAGGCTGTTCCCACCATGAGCATCATTGTTATGGCTCAAGGGCATCGCAACTGTGGTATTGACTGGTTCAGACCTAAACTAAACTACAAAGTGCCAACTCGAGGAAGGAAATTGACTGTTAACTTATCGTGCAGTCATGAAAATAGTACAGCCCTTTCCACCTGCCAAGAAATAAACTCTGCCTGGGATGATTATATATGGTTCCAAGCTCCAGTAATAATCAAAGGCTTTAATTATTTTTCTTGATAAATATTTTAAGGAAAATGTCTTAACTAGCTATGCTAATCTTGTGTTTGTTCCATTGCAAAGAACAACTCCCCTGTTTAAAAGTTCTTTTCCTTTCAGAAGTAATGTTAAACTCTGCAATACAGAGCTGAAAAAGTATATGTGTCTATGACAGAAAGTATCTCTGGATCAGGGGTCTCCAACCTTGGCAACTTTAAGACTTATGGACTTCAACTCCCAGAGTTCTAGTCCACAAGTCTTAAAATTGCCAAGGTTGGAGACCCCTGCTCTGGAGAACTGATTCAATGTATTGCCAAAGCCTTAGGCAACCCATTAACCTGTATTCTGTGCTGCAGATTTTACTATAAAAGGATACTTGAAAATATCTCTGCCAGTATATGCCTCATTCAATACTGAATTTCCAGTGGGATATGTGCACCTATGCAAATTTGATGTATTCCAGTATTTTTTCCAGAAATATGGTGAAAGTTATATAAATTGCTGCTTTTTTCAATAGTGAAAATTGTCTAAAGATAGATTGTAGTTCAGGGCAGTTTAGTTGCCCTCTCATCTGGAAGAATAATAGCTATTTAAAGTTGATATTTTCTACAGCAGATGTATTATGACACTTTTAGATGCATTCCTATCACAAGCAGCAATTCAGAGTGTATGTTAGGTGATAGGTGTGATTACAATTACATACATGCTTATCTAAGAATGAATGATCTCCAGTTTTCAATTTCAATATTCACTTTTGAATACTAACCTGCCTCTTTTTATCAGAGTTTACATTTTAAAATTACCCATTATGGAATTAGAAGTTGTGTTCAATTGTTCCTATAAATTCATTTTAAGATTGTAAAATTGTGTTTTTATTTCCTGTTCAGTTCGGTTTACCAACACTCAGAAGTAATGAGATGGGTGAAAAAGAAATCTTATTCCCCATTAGCTATTGCACGTGCTCAGATTATATGAAGACAGATTAATATTGAGCAAACATAGGATAATATCTAATCTCATTGTGAAAGAAGATAGATGGGACAATATAGTAACTCTGAAAATGGATATATATTTTAACCAGTTATTCTGAGGCACAGAAAGATATAAGGGACTTTTGGAGGCAGTCTTAAATATGTTCACACTAGAGTTAAATCTGGGGCAGATGTAGCAATGGCCAAGCACTCTCTGAGGCTGCGGCCTTTAAATAACAAGCACGCTGCTTAAGGTGTTTTATTATATCTACACTATAAAGAGTTGTCTTCCTTTATGGCATTGTGTACTATACTGTAAGTGAACCAATCTGAAGATATAATTATTGTATGTTTGAGTACTTCCTTGCTTAGAGAGAAAATAACCATATCTAAAAAGTAAAATTCAACATGTTTCCAGGTACTAATCAATTTGGAAAAATGTATAAAATGTGTTTCATATCTGATTGTGAAAGTGCTGCTTCAATGAACTGTAAAAAAAAAACCTGTCCTATTTCAGTTTGTATAATGAAGTAAGTCTGAACAAGAACTACTACTTTGTAGAAACCTTGCTTTAATATCAGTATTATGTTTTTTTATATCTTATATGACTAACAGTCTGCTTCACACAAGAAGAAAATCTCTTTAATACTTGAACAGTAACAATATTTTGCTATATGTGATTCAAGCTGGTCAAAAACTTGCAATATTTGGTTGATAAAGCATTTTCTAAAAATATGTTGCTATGTAGTTTAATTCAGATGTTCCACCTTCTTCACAAATTGTCTGATGTCTTGAGCCAAGAGCTCTGGTTCCTCAAAGGCTGCAAAATGCCCTCCCCGGGGCATGTAGGTATAGGTGACAATGTTCTTAAATTGCTTCTTTGCCCAGGAGCGTGGGCAATGAAGAAGTTCATTTGGAAAGGCAGCAATGCCAGTTGGAACAGAAACGTCAACCCTGTGGTAAAAGAGAACATATCTAACATATCCAGTTCATTAATTAATAGATGCTATTTTTTCTTAGTTACATTGGTGTCAATATAGGTCCAAGATGGTTTGGAGAATCTATATTTGCCCATATATAGCTAAATTATTAATCGTTTATTCCATTTTAAATGAACAATCTGCTCAATACCCTGTTTCCCCCAAAATAAGACATCCCCTGATAATAAGCCCAATCAGACTTTTGAGTGTGTGGCAATAAGGCCAAGTGCTTATTTCAGGGTTCAAAAAAATATAAGACAGGATCTTATTTTCGGGGAAACGTGGTAGTAGCCTTTGAATGTCTTTTTAGAAATTGAGACTTAACATTCTCTGGGACATCTTACAGCAGGGGTGTCAAACTCAAGGCCCGTGGGCTGGATCCAGCCTGCGGGGTGCTTAGATCTGGCCCGTGGGGCTGCCCTGGAAACAGCGAAGGACTGGCCTGTGGTGCCTCTACTAGTGAAAACCGAGCTTGGGATGGCTGCATGTGGTCCTATTGTGGTCTGCCAGCGGCCTGCGAAACTGGCAGCAGAGTCGGGACAGCGAGGAGGCTGGGGAGGAACCTGGGCCAGGCCTGGAGTCTGGAGAAGGCTCAGTGCCAGAGGCAGGGATCCAGCCAGGGCCATTTGGGAGGTCTATCCCGACTCCAGAACCTCCAGTGGCTGACATGAGCGAGGCAGAGGAACAGTGGAAGCCTGTTCTCAGTGCGTGCATGTGCAGAGCTGCCAAAAGGCAAGAACAGTTACAGAGGAGAAGGACTACTTGGGAGTAAGGCTTGGAGATAATTGGCCCCTCCCATAGGCTATATAAGTGGAGAACACGAAAGGGTTGCAGGAAGCAACTCGGTTCATCTCTAGCACTCGTCATTGCAACTCAGACTTTCTGTTTCTGTTTGGACTTGCCAAATTTTCCTGCAAAATTGGTCCTTGGCAGTTTGCCAAAGAAGAGCAAGGTTCGTGTGAGTTATCTGCTTTTCCCTGAAAGACTGTACTCTGACTTGTTTTCCTTTGTTTTGGACTTATTACGGCTGGTAATGAAAATAATTTATCAGCCGTTACAAATAAAAGAGGTTTGTGGGATGCCGTTTGTGCCGTCTTATTTAATCAGGAAGTCTAGGTCAGAACAGGTCCTCCTGGGCTCCATTTTTGCTAGCAGAGGGCTGCAGAATGTCGAGCTGGCCACCGCCATGGCCCCCCTCCCTGAGGTTAAATACAACCCTGATGCGGCCCTCAATGAAATCAAGTTTGACATCCCTGTCTTACAGAATTAAATTCTAGGCATTCACAACAGGTTTCATATGAGCAAAGGAATTTTGATTATGGCCTTCACTTATAAAATCAGCAAACTTCACATTTACATCTAACTTGGTTTCAAAACCAGAATAATTTCTTCCTCCTTACTTGGCATCGGGAGCAGTACTTGGATCCTGGGAGAGATTCTCTTTATAAAAACGCATTGAAGGCACAGTGGAGGAAGTCACCCAATAAATCATGACATTTGTCAGAAGTTCATCCAGAGAGTATTTCCTGAAAAGGGGCATCACACTTTATTAGCAGATCTTAAAAGCATATTCTTAATCTAGTTCACATGTGTAGAGCAGAGAATAAATAAATGCCCAGCAACTATTGGCTGATGCTAAGAGAATTCACAGGATCAAACACTTGCAAGTCATAACTTGCAACTGTTCATATTTCAGCAATATTCTCCAAATCATTCTAAGCCAGTGATGGCGAACCTTTTTTGGTTCGTGTGCCAAAAAGGGGGGGGGGATGCGGGGGAATCACATGTGTGCGTGCCCACACCCATAATTCCATGCACCCCGCACATGCGTGCATGACCCCCCCCACTCCCAGCATGCAATGGCACGCCCATTTTTTGCTCTCTCCAGGCTCCAGAGCCTTTCTAGGAGCCTGGGGAGGGTGAAAACAAGCCTTCCCCACCCCCTCTGGAGGCTGGAAACAGCCTGTTTCCTGACTCCCAGTGGGCCCAGAAGGCCCGAAAATCAGCCGGCCAGTGCGCATATGCGTGCCGGACCTGAGCTCGCGTGCCCACCGATATGGCTCCGCGTGCCACTTGTGGCACCCGTGCCATAGGTTCGCCATCACGGTTCTAAGCCATCTGTTGCGTATTTGCAATTTCTCTTTTTCTTCTAATATATAGTTATACTGTACATAATCGTACCTTTCCAAATTCCCATCTTCCATGTTGAGGAATGATTTATCTGTCCATGTGGAAAACTTCTCTAGGATGTATGCAGCAAGACCTACTGGGGAGTCATTTAGGCCACACCCTAGATGAGAAAATAGCACATTTACTTTCATATTACTTGCTTACATTAGAGTTAGAAGCTCTATTAAGATTTGTGAGCAAGAATTAGAGTTTTGGATTTTAGCCAATTCTCATTTTTGATATTATTATGGCGTCTTAACTCTTTTTGTAAGTATGAAATTAACTTGACTGGAAAAACTATCTTCTCCAGTATAAGAAATATTGAGTGTTGGGTTGCTGCTAAATACAGCATGCTGACTCTCAAAGCATCTGCACACATTTTTTTCCCATGGAAGTACATAATATTTGAATAGCATCTTCTGTAGTTCAGTTATAGGTTTGAAAATGGTTTTTGACTTCCATTGTCTGGAGGTAACATAAACATACACAAATGCAATCTGTAATGTATTACCTACAGCTGAAATAATACCATTTCAGATTTATAGAGCTCAACTTAGTGAATTAAACTTGAACAAGGGTATTTTAGAGTTCTGAAGAATTGAGTAAAAAAAATTGCTTAGAATTATACAATCAAAGTATAGATTTGTTGCAGATCTTGGTATCCTTCCAATACTGTAGTCATTATCAATGTGTAATTTTTAATGTAACAGAAGAGTAAAATGTTAAGTTGTGATTTAAATTATATTTATTTGTTGTCATATTCCAACAATCAAAAAGGTGATTGCAGTCCCTTAGTTTAGATGATGCATATGGGACATGAAAGATAATATATATCTTCTTGGGTAGGAGAGAAAATTGAAAATACTTTAAGATTGTGAACCTGCAATTTGGAATGAATTTTATTTAATCCAGCCAATTATTCAACATATTTCAGTTGTTTAAAATGCGTTATGAAAAAGATAAAGGTTTTCCCTGTCCAGTCATATTTGATTCTAGGAGGTGGTGCCCATCTCCATTTCCTAGCCATAGGAGCCAGCATTGTCCAAAGACACTTTCTTGGTCATGTGGCTGGCATGACTATATGTTGAGGGGCATTAAAAGCTGTTATCTTACCACCAAAGTGGTACTTACAGTATTTATATACATGCATTTGCATGCTTTCAAACTGCTGGGTTAGCAGGAATGGGAGCTCACCCTATCACACGGTACTTGGGATTCGAACTGTCAACCTTCCAGTTGACAAGTCTAGCATCTTAACAACTAGGCCACCATGCCCCCTTAAAATTCTATCAGAAATACAAAAATCAATGTGCCTTGATTTTTTTACATTTTGAATTTTGTTTTTTTTAAATCCAAGATTTGTGGGTAGAAGAACATGACTCTGAAACTTATTGATTCATTGCTTCAATAGGTGCTAGTTGCTTTTCTTAAAAATGTTGTGTACATTAAATTCAGATTTGTTTCATCTTATGTCTGAGTTTTTGATCTTTCATAAAAGTTTGAGTTTACAAACCTGCTGTATCTGGTTTGGTGGCTTGGATATGCATATACCCAGATTCACGCAATATATGAAATACGTGCTTAGAAAAAGGGAACATGCGCCGTGCGTCTTCTCTGGTTAGGCCCACCAGCCATGGTACGTAGGGTCCCAGTAGGAAATCTATCATGGCTCCCAAACCATATTTTGAGATAAAGATCATATTGACATGAAGTCCTTTTACAGATCTGAAATCAAGGAAACGAAGGTGATCCCAAATAAACTTACTGGGTGGTAAATGAGACGCATTAGTAAGTGTGCATAATATAGCATGTTTAAAACAAGCAAAATAGGGAAGGATGTTAAGAGTGGTGAGAAAACTGATATTGACAAAGGATGTAAAAGGCAACTAAAATTATTGTTTTGTTGTAATACCTGACATTTTTCAGTTGCTTCCTCTGAGTATAGTTAAACAATCTAGAAATTCTTCATGAGGAAATTTTTTTTTTCGTAGGGCTAGAATCCATAATCCACTTTTTAATTAGTCTGATAATTTAACAGAATATTTTTTTACAATATATGTTATCTCTCCAGGAATAGATTAAAGCAGGGGTCCCCAAACTTGGCAACTTTAAGACTTGTGGACTTCAACTCCCAGAATTCTCCAGCCATCTATGCTGGCTGGAGAATTCTGGGAGTTGAAGTCCACAAGTTTGAAGACCTCTGAATTAAAGAGTCAGAACATGGAAAAACAATTAGTACAGCTATATGATAATGGCTGCAACTTTAATTTGCACAGTAGAATCATTCTTGTAAATTAAAGCTCCTGCTTTTCAGCAGCCCAACTAAACTAGATGATGAAAAATTGATAGTGCATATATCATCTAATCTGGATACCATGGATATTGCAACATTCCAGTTCCTGTCATATTATATACCGTATTTTTCGGAGTATAAGACGCACCGGAGTATAAGACACACCTTAGTTTTGGGGGAGGAAAAAAAGGAAAAAAGGCCTCTGCCTCCCAGCAATTTGCCAAACAGCAAACAGCAAACAGCACAGATGATATACACTGTTTGCTGTGTATTTCTGTGCATGTATGCCTGACCCATAGAAATAGCAAAGAAAGTTTTCTTAAATGTAGTCACACTAACTCCTCCCAATTATTTAAATAAATCTACTCCAAGGTAAGTCAGGATTTTAGCTGCTTTATCTTAATACTAAACAGGACACTGTTACATTTCAGACTATACTTGTACAGAGCTGTTAAAATTAATTAAAATTTCTGGAAGTATACATTATTCTCTATTATTTAAAAGAAGATACAATACCACTGGGCCTCTTCAGAGCAAGCATTTATTTTAAAAAGCTTCTTTATTTTGTTAAGTTGTCTAGAACAATAATAAAGCAGTCTTTAAAAAATAAGTCTAATAATCTGAACATTCTACAGACATTTATAGTTATTCACTTACCCCCTTGCATCCAATTCAGCAGAAAATAAAAATCTGCGTGTCTCTCCCAGCTATTTGCCTCTTTGCAGCTAGTTTCAGTTTCATTTTAGTACGTGGTAAATCAGCTGAGGGGTCAGGAAGCTGCTAATGACTTGCTTGGCTTAACAGGCTCTTCCCTGTTTGCTGCAACCAGAGGCCAAAGGATGGGGGCCAAAGACAGAGGCCAAAGGATGGGGGTGGCTGGGTGGATGGGGCTACATTCGGTGTATAAAACACACCCAAGTTTTCACCCTCTTTTGGGGGGTAAAAGGTGCATCTTATACTCCGAAAAATACGGTAAGTAAAAACACCTGAGTGAGTGACAGAGAGATTCCAACCACTTACTTTGGCAGCATCTGTGCCATGTTCTTGGTGATTCGGGAGCCCCAGTCTCCACCTTGCAAGTAATATTCCTGGAAACCCAGTCTCTGCATCAGCTTGTGAAAAATCCGAGCAGCAGCTATTGAGTCAAAACCTGTTAGTTGGGATAATGTGATATTAAAATGTGTTTGTCTTAAATTTAACATATAATCAGAATAAGCCAATCAGAATAAAATACAGATCTGACATCAGAAAAATCAATATTCAATAAGCGTGTAGGAAGCATTTCAAATTTACAGGATTCTGGAACACAGAAACTACTAAAAATGATTTTATTATGACACGGCTGAGTTTAATCTGTGGCATGAATAACGATGTGCCTTATATCACTTGTGCTCATCAGTTTATAATGCAAGAATGTATTTGTCCCAAGAGCTATTATAGGTAGTCTTCGACTTATGACGAGAATTAAGTCCAAAATTAATGTTGCTAAATGAAAAATTTGTTAAGTGAGTTTTACCCCATTTTATGATCTTTCTTGCCACATTTGTTAAGTGAATCACTGCAGCTGTTAAATTAGTAACACCGTTGTTAAGTGAATCTGGCTTTCCCATTGGTTTTGCTTGCCAGAAGCTCACAAAAAGGGATCATATGACTCTGGGACATATTGCCCCCAACAATCTGGGTCCTCATTTTACTGACCTGATTTTATTTTACTGAGGATGGAAGGTTGAGTCAACCTTGAGCCAAATCAGGATCGAACTGCCAAACTGCAGGCAGCTGGCAGTCAATGGAAGTAGCCTTTAGTACTGCATTCTAACCACTGCACCACCACGGCTCATAAATAGTCTGTGCCTTTTGCATTTCATTTCTCTCTTACCTCATGTTGATAATTTCTTCTCTTCCTATACATGAAGAAATAGTCCATCCAAATCAAGGTCACAATAAATTCACTAACTCTTAAAATGCTATAAGACTGTATTGACAGTCACAGTTTGTACAGCCACAGAGTGTCCAACATATTACTCCATGTTCCTCCATAAAGAAAAAAAAATCCACACAATTATTTAATTATAATAAATTAAACCCGTTTGCTATGAAAATAACTTACCCTGCTGGTGGGGAGGCTCAGAAAAGCCATAGCCTGGGATGGATGGACAAATAATCTCAAAGACTACATCTTCACTGCTTGAAAGATGACTGGATGGGCCAGTAAGCAAAGGAATGATCTTGTAAAATTCATAAAAGGAGCCAGGCCAGCCATGCACCATCAACAAAGGTCTGATACTTTGGTCTTTTGAGATATGAGATGGTTTCACGTGAATGAAATGAACTTCTATCCCTGTTGAAAATTCAATACAATGAACAGTGAGTGTTATATGAGAGCCAGTTTGGTGTAGTGGTGAAAGAAACTGGGAGACCATGAGTTCTAGTCTTGCTTTAGGCACAAAGCCAGATGGGTATCCCTGGGCCAGTCACTTCCTCTCAACCCTAGGAAGGAGGAAATGGCAAACCACTTCTGAAAAACCTTGCCAAGAAAAATGCAGGGACCTTTTTCAAGCAATCTTTAAGAATCGGACACGACTGAATGGAACAACAGCAACCCCCCCCCCCAAAAAACCCGCTTACTGTATAGCAGAGGAAGTTTAATGTGAAATTCAGAAACGGGCGGGACATGAGATCTTTGTTCCATTAGAAGAGAGCTATATGTAAAGTTCAGTGGGGAAGAATTTACCTTCAATAGTAGTTTTATAATGTGGATACTGGTTAAGGATTTTAACTTGTTTCTGCCAGTCAAACTGATTTCTCCAATAGGAGACCACTTTCTGCAAATAATTTGAGTTGAAACCATAATTAAAAGCAACTCCGTCTAGTGGTGGTGTATAGCGGGTCTGGTCAAGCCGAAGGTATAAATCCTAAAGAGAGAGAGAGAGAGAGAGAGAGAGAGAGAGAGAGAGAGAGAGAGAGAGAGAGAGAGAGAGAGAGAGAGAGAGAGAGAGAGAGAGAGAGAGAGAGAGAGAGAGAGAGAGAGAGAGAGAGAGAATTTCTTATGGGGATGATATTATAGCAGGTATTTTAAAAGCATGTTGTTGCTGGAGAAGGTAGCCTAAAAAGACAGCTGTTTGTCATTTTATTTGAACTCATGTAACACTGGACAGAACTTATGGCTGCATGATATTCTACATCAGGGGTGTCAAACTCAAGTCATCACGTTGTCATCACGTGATGTATTGCAACTTTTTTCCCCTTTGCTAAACCGGGCATAGGCACGGCCAGTGCGTGATGCATCTGGCCTGCGGGACGTGAGTTTGACACCGCTGTTTTAGGTAGTAAGTAATGGGACCCATAAGTATGCATACAATCTACAATCTACAATAAATGTCTGATGTATATTTGACATGCCAAATTTAACATATTATTATATAGTGTGAGGTAAATGATGCACAAAAATACACAAGGGCAGACATGAGGAGATGTTCATAGTTAAGTTGTAGTCTGCCACTATGGGATTGAAGCCCTGCCTCCCCCCCCCTCAGCAAATAAAGGGGGTTGGGTGGGTTGGTTGTGCAGTTGCAGCCGCCATCTTGCCTTCCCTAATCTTTCATGTGAATCATCACTCTGGTACCGTGTTTCCCTGAAAATAAGACCCTGTCTTATATTTTTTTGAACCCTGAAATAAGCGCTTGGCCTTATTGCCATGCACTCAAAAGCCCGATTGGGCTTATTATCAGGGGATGTCTTATTTTGGGGGAAACAGGGTAGTATAGTTAATTCTCAAAGTCTCTTGAGTTTGCTCATGTTTGTTCATACCTGGATTTCTTTCTCAGAGGTTTCCACTTGGAATGGTCTAATGGTTTCATCTTCTTGACTTCTTGATGGTTTTTCACCTAAGCCCCACCACCCGTCTCCTATTTCTAGAGTCTTCATCCTGCGCCTTGTCAGGAGCCAGTAAATCAGGAGGCTTCCACCTCCTATAGCACAAGAAGTTGCGATCACATTTTGATGAGATGTATCATAAGACCTACAAAATAATCAAAATAATGTGAGGTAGAAGATGAAAGGAACTCTGATTAAAGAAGAAAAATGACATTTGTAGCCAGCCCCTGCAGATAAAATGATGAATTTGTGTGTGTGTGTGGGGGGGGGGGGGAAGTTTCCCAGGATTTAAAATATAAGTTTCAAGATAACAGATAATTGAGATAGTATGGATTTTATCTGGACAGAGATATTGGAGAGCGGATCAAAAGAGGCAAGATGATAGCCACTGTCATGAGATAAAAGTTCTACACTTTTTATATATCTTGCATTGAACACACGTTAGCAAATGGATGGGACTTCAGTCTTTTGGCCACTTTGTTTTTAACCTCTCCTTAAAGACATCACTGCATCTTCATACATTTCTGCCACCCTTTCATGCTGATGCTTGCTACACAACAGAAATGGTAAACCCAGTTTTTATCAGTAAGGTAAGTAGTGGCACCTGAGATAAAAATCGGGGAGCAGAAAACATACAGTGGGTAAAGTGTGTAAGTCCTGTTTTTTTTCTTGATTGATATAAGGACAGGCAAGTTTGTCCCTGATCTATTTATCTACTCCCCTAATAAACCCAAAGCATAAAGCAACTTGTCCAGAATCAGAATCTACAGAGTCAGTGACCGAAGAGCTTGACCATACTGAGTTCCAGCTTGACCTACAGGCATTACCTAGATCAGGAGTGTCAAACTCAAAGCCCGCGGGCTGGATCCGGCCCGTGGGGTGCTTAGATCTGGCCCGCGAGGCCACCCTGGAAACAGTGAAGGACTGGCCCGCAGTGCCTCTGCCAGCGAAAACGTGCTCCTAATCTCCATTTTTGCCTGGGACGGCCTCCTGCAACCCTCTGCCAGCTAAAATGGAGTTCAGGAGGGCCGCGTTTTCACTGGCAGAGGATTGCAGGAGGCTGTCCCAGCCGGAAATGGAGATTGGGAGCTCGTTTTCACTAGCAGAGCAATTTCTCATGTCAGGCGCCCCTGACATGAGCGATGTCAAACTGGCCATGCCCCCCTGGCCATGCCCCCACCCCCCCCTCGAGGTCAAACACAACCCTGATGCAGCCCTTAATGAAATCGAGTTTGACACCCCAGACCTAGATCAGTATTTCTCAAATGTGATAACTTGTTGATATGTGGACTAACAAACTTCAACAGATATTAATCTGCATCTGGGTGGAACTTCAAACTATTGGGTGTGGAAGCTAGCTGACTAAAGAAACTTGAAAACTTGTAGCGATTTGCAATACTGCAGTTAGTTTATTAAAGGTATCGGCTTTAATTTGATTTTTCATCCCTCATGATCAATAGAGCTACTACGTTTTTTTTCAAATTTTTAGTAATAAACGGCGAAGACTTTCAGTGGAAAAAAGCATGTAATTTTCCAAAAACAAGAGTACAATCCTTTATAGACAATGAGTAACCGCTACATATTGTGGGGGCAGGTGTGGTGTGGTGAGGAGATCACCTACCTGAAAAACAACCTTAACTAAATGATTAATTTATTGCACATTTCATTTTTGAAAACCTTACTCCAGTGTCTTTTGCAAGGTCTCTTCAGACAACTATTAACTTGGTACATGATTTTGGATTATATATTTACTTTTTTCGCAATAGAAAAAACCTGAAACTGCCCTTTGCCCTGGGATCAGTGGCACATGAAGAAAAAAACCCCAGATAAATTATTTTAGCTTCCATCCCAGCAGAGAAATAATAATAGCATATCATCTATATGGTGTTTGGGAATTTTAAATGTTTCCTCTTCTCATCTTTAAACTTAATTCTAAGGTGCTGCTATTATTCCCAAACTTTAATCAAATATAGGAAAGACAATGACTTATGTAAGATCATTTAGTGATGTATTTAATATTATTTAGTGCCTTCCTGGCATAGGGAAGGAACCTTCTATTTTCTGTAACGTAGCTGGAAATATTTCATGTAAGGGCACTTCTCTAGGGCAACATTTCCTTAATCTTTCTAAATCATTTTGAAGTCAGCTGTGTGATTGTCATTCACTCCTATAGTGCTCTTTCAAACTGACAAATAGTGGAAGGGAAAAATTGTCATTTACTTCTCCCATTCCTAAATTATCATTAATTTTGGATTAAGAAGATTATTCTTTCCCTGCTTGATTTCTTTTCTGGTTTCCTGCAGGTTCAGGCTCTTCTTCTTCTTTTTTTGATCAACCAAATATTGATCCATTGGTTGTGACAGAAATTGACCAACTGGCTTATTGCCTGAGCCTGACATTATAAGCTGAGAAAGTGTGACTGGCCTAAAGTCACCCAGCCGTCTTTCATGCCTAGAGTGCAGCGGTGGGTTGCTCCCGGTTCGGCCTGGTTCTAAGAACTGGCAGCAGGAGGCTCTGCCCACCCGCCCGGTGATGGAATTAGAGACCAGTCATTGCAGGATGCTAAGATGTCTGACTGCCTTCGCAGTGTTTATTGCCTTTATATCGTTTTCCAAGCAGCAAAAGGTAACAAAGAGCAACAGCATTTTTATTGGTGAATTCTCCTCGCCAATCCTTAAGAACATCCTGTTGATACAACCTAGATGAGATCATGTACCAGCCAGGGATAGTGTCCTACATCATCCTGGTGATGTGAACTGGGTGAGATCATGTAGGTATGCGAAGCCTGCTTGAGGTAGGCAGTTTGCTGCACACAACCTCTACATGACCTCTATCTCTACAGCTCACTCTTTTTTGTTTTGATAAACAATGCATCATCATAAAAAGGGTTAGTAAAAGGGTCATAATCAGGAGAAGAATATCCCTGCAATTGCTTATACAGGGCATAAACCTGATCCTTAGGCAACGTGGGAGTGGGTTTGTGGTGAAAAACTGTGATACATATGTTGAAAAAGGAAGGAAGACACTGAACAAAGTAGCACCCACCAATAAAAATAACACAAAGAATGACTAAAAAAATGTAGGACATTTCCAAATAAGCCTGCAGTTTAAAATAGGTGAGTTAATGTGAAGACAGTGAGGTTTTTTACTTGAAGATGTACAATTAACTACTTTTGCACAGGTTATATTTGCAGGGATTGCTACCACCGGGGTATACAAAGCAATTGCATCAGGGGGTAAATAATAAGCAGCGAACCCCCAATTAGATATAGTCCCATAATTAAAATTCCCATTTAATAAGAATCTACCCAAGCCAGTGAAGTTTTAAATTACTGCAGAAGGGGTGCAAACAGGGACTAAACATGTAGAAAGCAAATGTTCCATATCATACGCTTCAGATAAGCAAAAGACATCATTTTGTGTGATGTTAGCTAGCTGCACCCATAGGTTTTGCTTCATTCGTTGTTCGAGTGAATGTTTGGGTGGGATGACAGCTGCTGTTGCCAAAGGGCAGCTATTGACAATCAAACACAAACAAATGATGGCTAAGGAATTTGCAGTTAAAACCACAAAAATGGCAGCGCATAAGTTCTCGGGGGTTTGTTCTGCTTGCTGCTGCTGCAGCACTGCCTGCGCTTTGGCGGTCAAGTTCTTCACATCTCCCCATGTCACTGGACGACTGGCATGATGGGATCGGATTGGTCACTGTGCCATCTGGAGAGTCACCTTTGCCATTTCTGGGACCGGATCCAGGGACTGATGCCATGACATCCTTGGCTGGGCGGACGCAACACGCTGGAATCCACAAAGGTCCTGTAGGAGCAAGCATGGCAGTATATCCTCGTCCCCACATTATCAGAGGGACCGGCCCCAACCATGTTTTATCTGGCAATGCCCGATAATATACTAAAGGGGGAGGCAAGCTTGCTTTCTGTTGAAAGTGTCTCTGATAAGCGGTCAAATTTTGAATAGAAACATTCAATTGATTTAAGGTAAATAATGCTTTTTTAACCTGTTGTGTTACCCATGATAAATTAGGTACTCGAGAGCCCTCTTTTTTTGTTTGTGGAGGCAGTCTTTAAAGGACCTAGAGAAAGAGATAGAGAAAAAACAATCCTTTAAATCAATTACTATTACTTCATGATCTTGAAGAATCAAATTAGGATTCGGCGTTCCGCACTGTAAAGGGCCCATAGGTTGAATACATGAATTAATGACTCTAACATCATGAAGAAAACGCCACTTGCCACTTTTCTTTTTTATGTCAAATACAAGGGTATTCCATGGGCTAGTAGAAAACACAATATGACCAGCAAGCAGCTTATCTTTAACCAACTGGTGGAAAGTAGTTTTTCCGATTTTCAGGTACTAAGATATGATTTCTCATAGTGGCCTCCAGCATTCCGTGCACATAGGTACTTCCCAACCTCATGTCTCTAATTCCCTTTCTAAGTTCCGTTAAAATTGCATATGACAAAGGGCGATATTCCACTATTTGAGCTCCATTCTGATCTACTTGTCCCGTGGCATGCACTGGACAAACAGAAAGCATATCGGTAATTTCTTCTATATTCTCCCCCCCCCTTTGTCTAATTGTTCCTCTAATATTTGCCTTGTGGGGGTGTACAATGGCCGTGGAAAAGCAAAAGAATTAGCTTCTCCAGGTGAAGATTAGCTGAAGGTCAAATTGGAGATGATTTTGGGGTGACAATTTTTATCTGATCGTAATCAGGTGGGGGGGGGCTGGTAGTTAATTGTTGTCCTGCTGAAGCATCAGAGCCAAATTTTTCCACTGCTTGACGGCATTGTTACCATCAATGTAATATCTGTACTGGAGCCCGGGGTTCAAGATGTAAAGTACGCCCTATCTTTATCCAATCCCGTAAACGGAACGTCCCGCGCTCCGGATACCAGGGACATTGTTTCCCTACCTCCTCAACCAGCTTCCTTATATCCGCCTCAGGCGCTGCCACACCTGACTTATGAAACAGGAATCGGAATTCCTGTACATGCTTATGCTGGTGTTGAGATAGATTGCAACCCATACTTACCAGTGACGGGTCCTGAAGCCGAAGGACGAAGGTGCACCTAGGGGTCTGTTCCAGAAGATAGTAAGTATGTTGCTCCCCACAGGGGTGTGTGTGTGAGAGAGTGCCCCACCTTAGGCGCCAGATGATGGAATTAGAGACCAGTCATTGCAGGATGCTAAGATGTCTGACTGCCTTCGCAGTGTTTATTGCTTTTTTATCGTTTTCCAAGCAGCAAAAGGTAACAAAGAGCAACAGCATTTTTATTGTTGAATTCTCCTCGCCAATCCTTAAGAACATCCTGTTGATACAACCTAGATGAGATCACGTACCAGCCAGGGATAGTGTCCTACATCATCCTGGAGATGTGAACTGGGTGAGATCATGTAGGTATACGAGGCCTGCTTGAGGTAGGCAGTTTACTGCACACAACCTCTACATGACCTCTATCTTTACAGCCTGGGACGCTTCTGTGCATGCGCAGAAGTGTTGCGCGCACACGCAAAACAGTAGCAAAGGGTTTTAGAACCCACTACTGCTAGGGTGGTACTAGAATTCACAGCCTCCTGGTTTGTAGCCTAGTGACTTAACCACAAGAGAAAAAACTGGGTCTCTTTCCTCAATGTCAAAATGATTTTTTAAAATGTTAGTGTACTTTCAGGAGCCACAGGGATAGGGGAGGGGTTGGTGTCATCGTTCTATTTTTACATGCTTTCACCCTTGCACTAAATTGATAAGAGTTTAGGGAGATAAAATGCTTAGCCAACTGAGCAGTTTAGCATTATTGCATAATTGTGATTAACCTTAGTCTCAGCAATGCTCTATCTGTCTTTTGTAAAACAAGGGCAGAATGGCAGGTGAAAAAGCTGACACAGACCAAAGGGGAGGTCCTGTGTCTGAAAACCTGAAATTGCCAATACATCCTGCTTTGATCTCATTCAACTAGTGAGTGCTGGACATGGCCGCTGATAACCCTTGGAGGCCCCATCTTCTTCTGCCATGTTTCTATGATGTTGTTTCATCTTAACCACAGGCCATGAATAAATCAGGCTTAAGTCATCCAGGGATGCTTCAATATTAAAGTACCAACAGCATTCAATGACAAATGCAATGCATTTAAAATCTGTTGTGCTGTTCCTTCCCCTGACTTGGCCGTTGTCCTCAAAACTGAATAAAGTAAAATTAAATCCAAAACCTCAAATATGGGAATTACGAAGGAGGCCAAGTCATAAGTAGTGCTGTCAGGTTACACAATCTTCTATTGAGGACACTTTAATTTGAATTTCCACACAAAACCAAGGGTGGAGCTTGGTAGCCGCAACTAATTTTCTGATTCTATGACTCCACCTTTTTGAAGAATTTGCTTGAACGCAGGAGCCTGGAGGTATGATAAGGCAGCAACAATCTTAGTGGAAAATTGGGCTGTCCAAGGCTGTGGCTTTGTGAAAATAGAATAGAATAAAATAATATAAACCCGGTTTTGTTCCAGTTTTTATTAAAAAATTGTCATGACATAAGAAAAAACACAAGTCTCTTTTCTTCAAATGCACCAATATTATGTGGTTGGATAGGTGCAAATATAGAACTGAAGTAAGTCAAAGCTGCCAGGTAGAAGTGCCCCCAGGTGAGCGGTTTTGAAGCTGGGTACTTTTCACAATACTGCTAACGTAGTTGTAGATGGTTGAGTTATGGAAAGAGAGAATAAATGCACATTTCATTTTATAGGATAGGAAGGTAGGTCTCTATAATTGGAGAATGGTGAAGTTAAGTGTCACTTGATCCCAAGAATTGAAAGGTAAGTTGAGGCAGGATTTCCTAACAATAACAATTTCCTAACAATAAGGACATAAACTGTTTAGCTGCATATTGTATAGAAAACACACATATACAGACATACCGGTATGTCCCTTTCTTGCTCTAGTTTCAAATATACTGGACCAAGGCTAGCAAAAACTTATTTAAGCTTCTTAAGCAATACAATATTTTATTTTGTTTAATACGGATGCTGCCCAGTTCTAATCAGCTCTGTGTGGCTCACAATAAAGCAACATAAAACCTCTTAAATATTTGATAAACTGACATGGCTTTAAATGGATTCAAATGATTATATGGAGGTGGTTCTTAAGGAGCAGATCTTGCAGTTTATATAACGAATTGTCCTAAAAATGCGAGTTCCAGGTATAGTTATAGATGAAGAAACGATAGACATCATGATCTCCGGAACGTTTAAATTTTTTTTATTATACTAAGCTTTCGTCAGCCCCTGATGACATCGTCAGAGTGTAAAATCCCCACTGAAGAGATGCTTGCTTTTATGTAATGCCGATCGATTTAGTCATTGCACGCGTAATAAAAACCAAAATTAATAAGGTGGTTGATAAGAGACAAGGGAAAATGGACGAGGAGGGGCTAAGAATGATCCGGCCAAGAGATTCAGCCATGGCACGATTCTATGGGTTGCCAAAGATCCATAAGGCGGAGGTACCCCTACACCCCATTGTCTCCCTCCGCGGCACCCCCACATTTGGCCTAGCCAAGTGGCTATATGGCCAACTGCAATACCTGGTTGAAGGGACCACCACCATCATAAGATCCTCTACGGACTTTTTACAACGGCTGAAAGGAGTGTTGGTGGGGGAGGATGAGATAATGGTGTTGTTTGATGTCATTTCACTGTTCACATCTATCCCCCAGGGGTTAGCGATCCAGACTATCAAAGGTCTATTGTTAGAAACAGAACCAAGAAACCCCCAAACCCCTAGCACGGATGACCTCATCTACCTATTGAAATTTTGCCTCAAAACATACTTCACGTTTGATGGCCAGATATACGAACAAACAAAGGGCATGCCGAATGGGATCACCAATCTCGGGGGTGATTGCAGAGGCGGTCCTCAAGAGATTAGAGCAGGAAGCGATGAAAACCTACAAACCCAAGTTTTGGGCACGCTATGTCGATGACACATTTACCATAATCAAACAACGGGATAAAACCAGGGTTATGGGAATTCTCAATTCCGTATACCCAGATATCCAATTTACGATGGAGGAGGAGGCCAATAACAAACTGGCCTTCCTGGATGTGCAAATCAGCTGCAACCCAGATGGGAGCATCGACACAGAGGTATACCAAAAGACCACAAGCACGGATCACATATTGCACAACGAGAGCAATCATCCTAATACACACAAAGCCAGCTGCATTTGGACATTGTTTGGCAGGATAGATACCACTGCAGCACACGGGCGTCCAAAGCAAAAGAGCGTGCACACCTTTACCAAATCTGCACGCTCAATGGCTATTCAATGGATTTTATCCAACGATGTATCACACCCGGGGCTCGGCAGCCCATTGAGGGTGCAAGTGGAACATCAACATGGAGGGTGCTCCCATACATACAGGGGGTATCCGAAACTGCTGCACGCATTCTTGCATCACATGGGGTTAAAGTGGCGCACAAACCAGACCAAACGCTGAGGAAGAGAGTGATGTGCCCAAAATAAGCACTACCAAAGGAGGAGACATCCTCAATAATCTACTGTATTAACTGCAGCAATTGTGCAGGTCATTACGTAGGAGAAAACAGCTAAACAACTAAGAACTAGGGTGCATGAACTCAAGCTAGCAGTCCGACGCAAGGAACAGCACTCTCAGATTTGGATGCACATGGAGGAGCATGGTCATGAGTTCAACTTCCAGGAGACCGAAGTTGTTGCCTACGATGAAACAAAAGGAGGACGCCTCTTGAAAGAAGCCTGGTTCTCTAACAACAACTCTATCAATAGACATATTGACATACCACCGACATACCAGGCATTAAGACACCAGGAAGGACTTAAGGGGGACCAATCACTATGGTTGAATGGAGATCAGGGGCAAATTCCCCCTTTTAGGCATAGAGATTGGCCCAATGAAGGTGTGACAAACCCTAACCGAGTGCAAGAGAGCACAATAGAACAGCATCAGAACGAGAGGGACAGGGGGGTGGGGTGAAGAACAATGCAGACCTATTACAAGATCATGGGCAAAACAGATGAATTTAGAGGAGGCAAGGTGTGTGCCTGAAAGGGAGAGGAGTACTAATGAGGGGGAGGGAGCCAGGAGAAATACCTTCAAAGCAATGCCTGATAGCCCTGCTTTACCCCCCAGGGAGAGAAAGAGGCAATACACAATGGGGAAAGAGGCAACAGAAATTGCATCTGTTAGCATGACTAAGGCAAAAACAACAAAGCCAATTACAGGAGGGAGGCAAGGGTGTGGGCCTATTACACGTGCAATGACTAAATCGACCGGCATTACATAAAAGCAAGGATATCTTCAATGGGGATTTGACACTCAGATGATGTCAGCAGGGGCTGACGAAAGCTTAGTATAATAATTTTTTTAAAACATTCCGGAGATCGTGATGTCTATCATTTCTTCATATATATATATATATATATGCAACTGAGGGGAAGAAAAACGAGAACTGTAGATGTTAACATAACCATGAAATGGGTCCTTTCACATACTCGGAACCCCAGGTCCAGGCATATAACCAGGCCTGGGCACATAACCTGTTCTTCAAGACTTTACAAAACACGACAAGTTCTGGCACATTTTAATCTCTGGAGAATGTTTGTTTAGCAGGGTGGGGGTTATAGCAGAAAAACCATCACTCTTAGCCAGCTAACATTCCTTGGCTGTTGAAACCCGGAGCATGTCCAACCTGCCCAACTAGGTTGGAGGAGTAAAAACAACCAAGAAAATAACAATCCTTCAGGTAACTGAGTCCCAAAGCCACAAAGTGTTTTGAAAGTGACAACCAACACCTTGAATTGCACCTGGAAACACACTGGTAACCAATGCAGCTCATGTAGCAGTGGTGTCAAACATCCAACACCTTTTACTACCTGGGCAGCTGCATTGTGCACCAGTTGAAACTTCTGAAGGCTGTTGAAGAGAAACCTCATGTAGACCATTGCTGTGGGTTACACAAAAAAAATCTCCTAAGAATTTAGCGGTTCAGAGCCCTTCAGCACTTACGAATTTTAGGAATGTTAATTTGAAACAGACTGCAAGTTCACTTTCTCAATATTTTGCAAAGGGAAAACTACGATATGTTTCTTCCATTATATTCTTCCATTATATCCTCAATACAGAATGCACTTTCCTTCGTTCCATGCATATACTATGTGCATGTTTCATTATATCAAGGGTTTCTCCATCATGTTTTCTATGCATGTTTACATAAGAGGCAAGAATTTAAAGATAGGTCTGTAGCCTGAAGCTGCAAGCACTGCAACTTCATTGCTCCATAAATAAAATCTTATCGCTTTTATCGCACCATTTCTGTCCACAACAATTAGGAGTAGCTGCCTTTATACTGAGGATAAACTTTAAACTTGACTGTAGAAAATACGACTTTAGCAACAGAGTGGTAAATGCCTGGAACTCACTACCTGACTCTGTGGTTTCGTCACCAAACCCCCAAAACTTTACCCTTAGACTGTCCACTGTTGACCTCACCAGATTTCCTAAGAGGTCAGTAAGGGGCATGCATAAGTGCACCAGCGTGCCTACCGTCCCTGTCCTAATGTTCCCGCTTATCAGTACCCATCTTATGTATACAAACAATGTTTTATCTATGTATATTACCAACATGTACTTGACAAAATAAACAAACAAACAAACAGGATCTCCACTTCCCTCCGGCAGCAGTACAACCAGTGCTTCTTCACTACTCGAGTAGCTTTCTTAGTAGAAATCTAGACAAATGTCAACTGCCTGTCACTCAAATGCTGCCCCCTCCCCAGTTTGGTTGCCGCTTTTTACACTCACCGGACAGTCTGCAGAAGCTGCTGCCACATGTCTGCAACAAAGAAGAGCCACAAACAAATTCAACTTAGCTTGTGCTGGGTTGAAAGAACTCTGGATACTTCCTGCTTCAAATGACCTTTGATATGTGGACGGAAGGGTATAGATTATGAAGTTAACATAGTCTTTTAGCGCCACCTGCCGCCTAAAACTTGTTTCCATGGTTGCTCATGAAGACACATATCTTGGATCCTATGATTACCCATTTATTTCTCAAAGAACTTGGGCTGTATTTCTCAAAGCCACCGCCAAAACAGGAAGATGGATTAGACTTAAGGGAGGTCAGGTTCAAATTCACCCTCAACTATGGAATTTCATTGAATAGCTTTGGGCAGATGACCATCATTCAACTTACCCTAGCCAATATTTTGTTTTGGAAAAAAAAATGAAGGAAGGAGTCTTGATGAATGCCAATCATTTTGTGTTTTTTTTCTGGAGTAAAGGCAATATATAAATCTAGCAAATAGATCAGCTACAGGTGTCTATCTGCTTTCTCATTCTTGGCCTTCGTACACCACCCAAAGTTGAAGTTTTTTTTTTAGATGGGTGGCTATACAAATTTGATAAATAAATAAGGTCATGGTGGAACCATGTCAACAACACATTCTAATCTTGGTATATAAATCTGACCAAAGCACCTCAAAATATCCTACCCTCTTCTTTTAGGCAAGGCATTTGAGACCTTTGATCATTTTGTTAGCTCCCTTTGAACTTTTTTCAGTTCCAATATATATTTATATATACGCAGTAAATAAGGTGACCAGAATTGTACAGATTGTTTGAGATTCAGACATGTATTGTAACTTCTTTCTCCCATCTATTAGGGCTGTGCACAAAACATAAAGTAAATGAGAAAATGCATCAGACTGTGATTCAGCAGAACCAAAGCCCAGGACATTTTGTTTGTTCTAGGACAGTGATGGCGAACCTTTTTTTCCTCGGGTGCCGAAATAGTGCACATGCGCGCTATCACACGCGCATGCGTGCCCACACCCATAATTCAAAGCACCTCACTCGCCCCCCCCCCTGCGCATGCGTGCACGACCCATCCCACTCCCCCGTTTCCCGACTTCCAGTGGGCCCGGTAGGCCCGTTTTTTCGCCCTCCCCAGGCTCCAGAGGCTTTCTTGGAGCTTGGGGAGGGCAAAAATGCTCCACCCCCGCCACCCTGGAGGCCCTCCAGAGGCCAAAATCGCCCTCCCAGAGCCTCCGCGCGAGCCAAAAATCAGCTGGCGGGCACGCACATGCGCACTGGAGCTGAGCTAGGGCAACGGCTCGCGTGCCGGCAGATATGGCTCCGCGTGCCACCTGTGGCACCCATGCCATAGGTTCGCCATCACTGTTCTAGGATTTATCACAAACAAAATCCAGTAAGAGCTTGTTGGGCAACTAAGGGAAGGCTGGTGTGCTTTGTTCTCTCTCCCCAATTGACCCGTTTCCCCAATAATTTGCTTTTCCTACTCACCCTTAGCCCTTAATATCTTTGGATTCAAGTACAGCATATCCAACTGGCTGGAAACATCCCCCACTCCTTCACCGTCTTTCTACTTCCTCTCTTTCCCTACTTCCTTTCAGTTGATGCATGCTGCAGAGTGCAGACAACCTTCATAGTTTTTTTCATTCTCTTCCCCCCTACGGCCCCACCCCAAATATTTCTCCCCGGGATAGATGTATTTCAGTCCATGCCTGGAACTACTCGAAACTAGCTTTTTTCATGCCCAGAAAAATCTTGCGCAGAACCTTTTATATATTCCTACAATTCATAATTATGCTGTGGAATTTACTGCTATCAGATAAGGGGATGGTGACCAGTTTAGACAGTTTTTAAAAACAGTCTGTCAAATACATAGGCAATAAGTGGTATCTGAGGACTTTCCCGCAAACTGGCCTGGGTAAATGTGAGCAGGAAGATAAGGGTAAGACTATTTCTCCAATGAGAAAACTGTTCAAGTGTGTGAGTTTTCCTGAGAATAGAAATCTAGTTTGAGCAAGGATTAGTGTAATAGTTTATAATTTTAACTGAAAAAAGGTTATATATGCATATAAAATACATGAAAGGGATAGGCAAAACTAGCACCTACCTACCTAGCTATATCCTATCATGAAGAGAGGTAAGAAAAATGTGAGTGTTTTGGGAACAATGACAGATTAGTAATTTGAGATTAATAATATCATAAAAAGCAGGCAGACAAAGACAAAACATAGAACAATCCCTAATTTCCCCCCCTGCCTCTTATGGTCAGTAGATTGTGAGGTGCTGAAGAGTTAGCGCCACTGAAATCACATTTCCAGCAAAAACATTTAGAAACGGTCAGAACTTAGTGGTAGATTAGGTCAGGAAACAAATACCACAAGAAATACCACAACTGTACTTTATTGATTGGGGCACGGTGGCTCAGCGGTTAAAGATGCTGAGCTTATCAGCTGGAAAACTGACAGCCTGGGTTCAAGACCCGAGTGCCACGCGATGGGGTGAGCACCCGTTACTTGCCTCAGCTCCTGCCCACCTAGCAGTTCGAAAGTATGCAAATGCGATTAGAAAATAGGTGCCACTTTGGTGGGAAGGTAACAGGGTTCTGTGCGCCTCGGTGTGTATAGTCATGCTGGCCACGTGACCACAGAAGTGTCTTCCAACACTGGCTCCCTTGGCTAAGAAACGGAGGTGAGCACCATTCCCTAGAGTCGGGCAAGACTGGACAGGGGACACTTTTACCTTTACTTTTTACTTTATTGAGGGTCTCAGTTCATGTTTTGCTAATGTCTACATATCTTCTACAGTGTTATCTTTGTGCTCCTCTACGTTGACAGAGAGGTTGAAGTGTTGAGTGGAAATGTGTGTAGCCGTGAGAGGGAAGTTGATTTCTAAGGTAGCAAAGGCTATGCATTGATGCTTACCACTCACTAGTGCTGGTTTGCAGTTGGCATCTGGTAATAGGCTTGAATATCTAAAGCAGCAGAGGCGTGGTAAAATCTTTAGGTGGTAAGAATGAAAAATAGTGCTTACTGGGTCTTTCTAACTCTCTGATAGATATTTTCCTCAGAGAACAGTTTCTAGTATTCTTCTGTCTGTTGCTACCCATAGCTATGCTGTATACTGTACACCTCTCTCATGCTTGGTTTACTAATTTTCTAAATTACAGTGTGATAGATACTGCAACCTTTCTTCAAAAAGGACTCACCTCAAACCTCTCACCATGTTGCTTACCCTTTCCCATACCTTTATCATTCTGAACAGGTCAGCTTCCTCCCGTTTGCTGCGAGGCTGCTCACATTCAAAAGATACATTCTAATTTGTTTTGAAATAATCTAAAAGAGCAATGAAGAAGGTTTTCATCTGGATAAGTTACCGGTATAGACAAGTGTTCATCAGGGTCCTCCTTCTTTATTTGTTAAACAGGAAAGGACAAAACTCAAATGAGCTGAGAGGTTAACGTAGGCTGGTCTGCCTAAGCAACTAGAGCATCAGGAGGACAACAGCTGCAGTGGGCTTCTTCCCAGAAACGGGGTGGACATCCCTAGAAAACATCTGTGCTTGTTTAATCCTTTGTTCCTTTGTGTTTTGGATTAGAATTCTTCTATGATTCTGTAGCCCCCATTTGGCCCTTGCATAGCCCTGATGTTCTGGAGCTTCATGGTGGGATATTAACGCTTTCTAGCACTCAGCACATTCCCGAAAAGCTGTTGAGGTCTACAGCATGACAGGACCATAATGGTCCTTGCATTTCAACCACCCCTGCTGTATGTTCAGACCAGTGGTGGGTTGCTCTTGGTTCGGCCCAGTTCTAAGAACCGGTAGAGCCGGCAGTGGGAGGCTACGCCCACCCGCCCGGGACGCTTCTGCGCATGTGCGCGAACCGGTAGTAAAGGGTTTTAGAACCCACTACTGGTTTAGACACATCTTCCAAAAGAAAGTACTGACAATCAACAGCTATGTAACAGCAATAACAAGGATGATGGAGATGAGTTCCATATGCCAAAGAGAGGACGAGAATTTGCAGCATTAAAAAGGAAAAGCCAGAACCCTTTTAAATTAGCCAGCGAAAATGGGTATGCTCAGTAGCTGTAGAATGCGAAATAATTTGGGAGTGGGGGGGATCCTGGGTTGGAATGCCATACTACTATTATTTCTCCCAGATTTCTGTTTTCTGATTACAGTCTTCTCCAATCTGAAGCCTCGAGAAATGCTGGATCTCAGTGCATCAGATGATAGATCTCTGCCCCCCACCCCAGTGGTGGGTTCCTACCGGTGCGGTGTGGAGCGCAGCTCTGGTAGGAGCCCAGCGATGATGTCATTTTCTGGCGCTTCTCCGCGTCCTGAGCTGTCGGGAAAAAGCCCTCCCACCCGCCCTTGTGTGAATACTGACCTTTATTCTTCCTCCGAAGCACAGCTGAGATGCGCACCGGTAGCGAAAATAACCGGAACCCTCTGCTGCCCCACCCCCATAGAGGGCTTTAAGTTTGGGAAAGGCTGTAGACTACATCTTGAGAATCAGATTATAGCAATAGCACTTAGACTTATATACCGCTTCATAGTGCTTTACAGCCCTCTCTAAGCGGTTTACAGAGTTCAGCATATTGCCCCCAACAATCTGGGTCCTCATTTTACCGACCTCAGAAGGATGGAAGGCTGAGTCAACCTTGAGCCGGTGAGATTTGAACAGCCGAACTGCAGCTAGCAGTCAGCTGAAGTAGCCTGTAGTGCTGCACTCTAACCACTGCGCCACCTTGGCATGGTTGTTTGTAAGTACTTTATTGACCTTAGCATTGTCAGCCACTTTTTTTTAAAATTTACACTACCATTTCTCAGTAGATGCTGTTCCACCTTGCACCTGGCTCTTGCAGCTTTGCCTGCAGGGCAGCAGTATAACAACATCCTGAAATCACTGTTTCATAGATCAGAGCAAAGAAAAGGAAAGGAAACAGTCAATGTATAATTAATCCTAAAATCCATGAAAGGCCTTGGGGCTGGACAGCTATTAGCTCCTTCTACCATCAGAAGCTCAGCTGGATGCCTGAAAACCCCCCACTAAGAGAAGGCTTTTGCAGGAATAACAAGCTCTTTACAATATATGTAAGGCCCTAGCACAGTGTTTTTCAACCTTTTTTGTGCAAAGGCACACTTTTTTCATGAAAAAAATCACGAGGCACACCACCATTAGAAAATGTTAAAAAAATTTAACTCTGTGCCTATATTGACTATATATAAAGTAATTCTCTTGAATAGGAATCAAAAACTTGTCCATCACTGCAGTATCTGCTCCTGTCTCACTGTCACTCAGTACTTACTGCACTTGTCTCCTCTTTAAACAGGGGGCCAGTTCACGGTCCCTCAGACCGTTGGAGGGCCGGACTATAGTTTAAAAAAAACTATGAACAAATTCCTATGCACACTGCATATATCTTACCTTGCATATATCTTATTTTCCCCCACATTAGGTTGGCAGTATAGTTACCCCCACATTAGGTTGTAGTTCCCCAACATTAGGTTGTAGTTCCCCCACATTAGGTCCAGTATAGTTCCCCCACATTAGGCCCAGTATAGTCCCCGCACATTAGGTCCAGTATAGTCCCCCCACATTAGGTCCAGTATAGTTCCCCCACAGACATACAGCCTTCAGCCATGCAGTGTATTACTGAAGGCTGTATGCCTGTGTACTGCCCCACTTCGGTGCTCGGAACACCGAAGGAGACGCGCCGCTGGTAACACTTACCAAGTTGACAGCGCGCATCCTCCTCGCTGCTCCGGTCCTCCGCGATTGCTGCTATGGGCGCACGCATGGGACGTCAGTGACGTCCCTGCGTGCGCTACCTCCCAGCGGTCCCCGCGTTTTAAAGTAAACGCGGGGCCGCAGGGACTTAATAAAGGCATCTCTGTGTCCCGAAAGCAACTTTCGGGACACAGAGATGTCCCGCAGCAAAAACACCCGGCGGGTGTTTTTCCCATGGCACACCTTGCACAGTGGTTGAAAAACACTGCCCTAGCATATAATCATTGGACTATCCAAGTGCACCCAGGGCTCAGATTGTGATGCAAAAATTATTTCAGTGACACCTGCCCCCTGCAGGGCAAATCGAAACTAAACCATACAGGAAATGTCAGATAATATTATAATTTCTGCTTGAAGTTCTGACTTGCCTCTTCTGACATCCAGAGCACAACAGGGGAGAATATATAGCCGAATGAAACTAATTTGGAGATCTTCTAAAGATGCCTTTCTCCCCTTCCTTGAAACAAAGTAATAAAACTGAGAGCAGCAACTCTGGAGATAAAAGAAATAGCGATGCTAGCAACAAAGGTGTATCGAGGAAGTTTCATTGATAATTTGATCAGCTAAGGAATGGGTAGAAAACAAATGGGTAGAAAACATCTTTGGGTGGTTCTGAGAAGCTTTTCTACATGCTTCAATGGTTGTCCCTAGCTCTTCCTGGCATAGAACCAGCGAGAAAACCACTTGCAATTGAATGTACCCAGTTAAATAGATGGAAATCTTTATTTCTTTTGCAAATTGATTGGAAAAGAGCCATGGTGGCACAGTGGTTAGAATGCAGTACTACAGATTAATTTTGCCGACTGTTAGTAGTTTGATTCTCACCGCCTCAAGGTTGACTTAGTCTGGTAAAATGAGGATCCAGATTGTTGGGGGCAATATACTGACTCTGTAAACCGCTTAGAGTGGGCTGTAAAGTACTGTCAAATGGTATATGAGTCTAAGTGCTATTGCTAAAAGCAGACAGCAGTCTGCTTTGTAAGGAAATAGATATTTTCCTAGCATCATTCACCGAAAGTGTTTAAACCATTGTCTAGGACACATTTATGACGGTTGCATTGTCCCAGGGTCATGTGATCACCTTTTGCAATCTCCTGACAAGCAAAGTCAAGGGGGAAGCCAGATTCACTTAACAACCGTGTTACTAACTTAACAACTGGGGCAAGAAAGATCATAAAATGGAACAAAACTCACTTAAAAACTGTCTTGCTTAGCAACAGAAATTTTGGGCTCAATTGTGGTCATAAGGTGAGGCTTACCTGTACAGATGTTTCAAACTTCACCAATCTCTTTATCAATGTATCTTGTATATTAAAGCTACAACTGCAGCAAACCCTTTGCTTTGCATTCAGATTTTCCAAATCCACCAATTTCTTCTTCTTACACCCAGTCCTTTCTTATAGTCCCTTCCTCAATTTATTTCTTCCCTAATAATTTTTCACTTTTCCCATGAGCTTCTGCTCATTACCTTATTTAAAGGTAAACCCCAACAATTCTTACATGATTGTAACATACTACTTGTAGCAGATGGAAGCCATAATCAGCAGAAAGAAGAGTGAAAAAAGACCATTGCAACAATAGGTTGGATTAGAAAGCACACTCTATGCTACACATGTAAACCAAACATCATACTGATGTGATTGAATATTTGTACAGGTAGTGGTTGACTTATAGCAGTTCATTTAGGGACTGTTCAAAGTTGCAACGGCACCGAAAAAAGTAACTTATGACCATTTTTCACACTTACGACCTTTGTAGCAGCCCCGTGATCATGTGATCAAAATTTAGATACTTGGCAACTAGTTCATACTTATGACTGTTGCTGGGTACCAAAGTCACGTGATCCCCTTTTGCAACCATTTGGCAAGCAAAATCAACGGGGAAGCCAGATTCACTAATTAACTTATTAACTGCAGTGATTCAGTTAAAAACCGTGGCAAGAACAGTCGTAAAATGGGGCAAACCCTCACTTAACAAATGTCTCACTTAACAATAGAAACTTTGGGCTCAATTGTGGTCATAAGTTGAGGACTACCTGTATAGGTATTCCCCCTGTGTATACTTGCCTGGTGCCAAATGTCCCATTTCTATATTGATACATCAATGAGAATTTTTACATCAATAGAACTTTAGTATTCATAACTAAAGAGTTCTGCTTACAAAAAACGTTTCTCAGCTGAGCTGGAGGATACAGGGCTATGAAACTCTACTAAATAAGAACAGAAGTGTCATTACCCTATTACATCTATACTTCTGCTACTCAAGGGTTATTTGGTGTTAGTACAAATGGAAAGGACAAGTTGATGAATTGTCACAAGGTCTGGAGAGTTGCATAAATGTGTCTGGCTATCCAACTAGAAAAGCAAGCTGGCAGGCTTCATGGTCCCAAGAGGCAAGAAGGAATATTAGATTCGAAGACAAAAGGGACGTTCCAGTTCACAGATGCTCCTTTCTGGTGTGCCAAAGAGTATCTTCACAGAATGATTTCATGTAGTCCAGACATAGTTATTGCCAAACTATATTGTCAGAATGTAGGACTATTTACATGTGCTTCCTACTAAATTGGATCTGGAAACCATCTAATTCAGTTTGGACTCTACTAGCCTTCCCCATTGTCCAGATGTATTGGGATTGCAAGTCCCAAAATCCCAGTCAGCGTGTCCTTTGGAAAGTCTTTAAAAAAACCTTTTAGCTAAGAACCACACCTTTACAACTAAGCAGCTATGCCTAATGTCTGTAAAGTTTACAAGGATAGTGTAGGGTGATTGAAAAAATTAATTTTTTCTCTCTGCCTTCATCCCATTCCTCCTTCAAAGAAAATCTGTTTAGAATGTTTAAGCCTACCCAATTACCATTTTATATTTTCATTTTTTCCTCTTAAAGTCTAGAACAGGGGTGTTCTGACCTAGGCTTCCTGATAAATCATAAAACACAAACGTAGTCCCAAAAAACTTCTTTTTATTTCAACGGCTGTGAATTATGTTCATTCACAGCCGTAATAAGTCCCAAAGAGTATTAATTAGTCCGACAGAAGTCTGCCACAGTCTTTCAGAAGAAGGCTGATAAGCACCAGCCTTTATCTCTCTTGACACGCTGCCAGAGACCTAATTGGCAAGGAGCTTTGCAAGGCCAAACAGAACACAGAGTCAAAACGGAACTGACCAGAATTGAACCAAGTTTCTTCCTGCAATGAGCACATCCATTTGCTCCACTTTTATATCCTATGGGAGGGGCCAATCACCTCCAAGCCTGACTCCCGAGTAGCTCTTTTCCTTCGTAACTGTTCTTGCCTTCTGGCAGCTCTGCGCATGACACCGAGTCTTCTCCAGACTCCAGGACTGGCCCATGTTCCTCCCCAGCCTCCTCGCTGTCCGACTCTGTTGCCAGCTCCGTAGGCCGCTGGCGGACCACAACAAGGAGTGTCAAACTCATGGCCCGTGGGCCGGATATGTTACACACTGGCTACGCCCACTCCCGATTTAGCAAAGGGGGGGGGAAGTCGTGATACGTCACATGAGTTTGACACCCCTGGTCTAGAAATAGATAATACAATCTTACAGGGGTCTATTTAGAAGACAGACTCAGTTTCTCTAATGATACTTATTCTTAGCTAAGTCAACATGAAAGCCATGAGTTATAAAAAGAGTCATGCTAGATCAGGCTCCAGGGACCAGTCAGATGCATTCAAAAATATCAAGGAAGGAGAAAAAAAGGACCCTCTGACTTCCTGGCAGCAGGACACTGATTTTGCTGCTGACTTGGTTGTTTGTTTGATAATGCTTTTGGTGGATGAAGATACAGAAATAGTCAGAAGATTTGGGACAAAAGAAAAGATGGGAAATAACTCTCTACATTTGCAAGCAGAAGAAGTGCTTGCTGCCAGTCCTGACTTTGAGAGGAAAGTTGCTGTGAAGGGAAATTCAGGACACCTGAAAAATATAATAAAGCAGCTCACAAAATAAAAATGGGAGAAACAAGGACTGATCTGAGGTCAAAAGAGCCCAGGTGGCACAGTGGTTAGAATGCAGTATTGCAGGCTAATTCTGTTCACTTCCAGTTCGATCCTGACCAGCTCAAGGTTGACTCAGCCTTCCATCCTTTGGAAAAATGAGGACCCAGATTGTTGGGGGCAATAAGCTGACATTGTAAACTGCTCATGGAGGGCTGTAAAGCACTATGAAGTGCAATATAAGTCTAAGTGCTATTGCTGTTGCTAAATACGAACAAATAGCAGCTGTTAGATAAAGAGACATAGTACTCAAATGCCAGGAAATTAATGTGGCCCATGGAAGAGGATACTCCAAATATGACAACCACCAGTTAATAAAGCAATTATCACATTGGGTCCCCCCTCCACGCCATTATGCTCATAAAATATGGCCTCACTTCCCATAATGATGAGGGTGGTCCTATAGAAGACAAATATGTAGAAGTATCTATAACATTGGCCCTTGCCTTTATATGTGACCAATGGAAGAAACTGGGGTGAAATCTCACTCCTCCCCAACCCTGCAGCTAATCCCCTTAGGAATTCTTTTCTGAGAATTAGCCCATCTGGCTTTGCAAATACCTTCTCCTCCCGCGCCCCTTCCCTCTTTTTGTTTGCAACAGAAGGATGTTACAAAAACAAATTGCTTCTCTGCAGAGTTGTCTAGAAATAATTAAATAACGGGAATGAGTGTGTGTGTGAGTGGATCTTTAATATGGATCCTGCTCTGGTGAAAGAAGGTAGAAGAAGCTTGCCTAGAAAAAGAGATCCATGAGAAATCCCCCTTCCGCTGTCCTTTTCACATGCCTGGTAAAGCAAAGCCTTTGTCTGATTCAGCTGACTTTAATCATACTATGATTAACTATGAGTTTAATTGCCAGGGACTGTGTGATCCTGGAAGGATATTATTTCACCAAGATGGTCCCTCATAGTTAGGGGTTGCCTTGGCAAAAGAGAGCAATTTTCCTTATGACTGTTGTAGAATGAAACTTGAAGCACAAATCTTTGGTGAGGGAAGAGACATTATTACACACATACAAAGCGAGCTGGGCTTTTTTTAAAAAAATTCTGGTCCCTGTGTTTCCCCTGTTTGCCTTTTAGAATAGTCGAGATCAACTTGTGGATATCTTTTCACTTGACCCTCAGAAGCTCCTATTTGGAAGCAGTTGAGGTTATCTGGTCCACTCATCAGTGATTTTTGTACACAGTGAAGAGTGTTTGTTAGTCTAGGGCACATCTTCTTCCTATCTCTAATATCAACAACTTCTACGGTTCATTTTAAGAGGTCATTATAAACAGGACATGGTCAGTTCATGTGGAGACGTGTAACCACTTGTTCCAAGAAAACAGCCTACAGGCAAAGATCCTATGTAGACTTGGAACACTTGCCAAGCAAAAATAAACAGGCAAGCCACCACTCCCATTCTAGGACCGCACTGTACCTATCTCTTCTTGAATTTTTTTACTTTCTACTTTTAGTCCAGGCAAGACAACAATCAGAAACATTCATTAAGCCAATGTGGGCCCAAAACGGATAATGAGCCACCCATTTCTTTTCTTTACCTTTTCTTTTTCTTATCTCAGGGCAATCAATTTCATAATAGTGTACGATGTTAGTACCCACCCCCTGCTAGAAAAATGAAATATCCTAGGAAATATTGAAAAAGGAAAGAATATATTTCCCTGAATGAGGAAAGGAGAAACCTGGTTTAAATACAAAGCAGCTCCCTGCAGCTCCCTGCCCCCACCCTTTGCCAATGGGCCATTAAGGACTGGGCCCAGCTCACACATTCCTCCCACCTAGCCTGGAGGTCTTCTACATAACAAAGAACCATAATAGGATTTGCCCAAGACCCTTTCATTCAGCCAAGCCTGGGACAGACAAAAGCCTATAGAGTTGCCACTGCATGGCCTCCTGGGAGCCTGACCACCAATCAGTGCATTATATACACAGGAACAGGAAACTAAGAGGTGGGGCCCAACAGAGATTATAAAACCAAGGGACTCAGCATCTCTCTCTCCCTTTTTCTCTTCACCCACACCTGGAAGCATGTAATCTACCTTTTCTGTACAGGGGCTCATGCCATGTGGTTCGGTCCACCATATTAAACCTTCTTTCCAAGCAACTTCCATGAATTCAGTGTCTTTTTCCCCACTTGGAACTGAACCCAGAAGGATATTCCTTACAACAATAGCTTGTAAAATTCTATTTTTTTAAGCCTAAAATGTCACTGATTTCCCTCTTATTTTCACTGGGATTGCTTCTATGTCTCTGTATAAAGGCCAGCCAGTAGCTGTCCCCGAATGGTTCAAAATGATCTTCCTTGCTTTGTTCCCTTTTCATCATTGATTTACCTCCACAGTGGCTGTCCTAATGTGTACAGTATTAAAGAAATGGATAATATGATAGAAAGGCATGTATATTATGCATATTGTCCCCAGTACATTGGGAGACACTGGTAGGAAAACAAAGTTGTGTGAATCTCCTGGGTGTTTTTTTCTTTATTTGTAATAAGGACAAAACAAATCTGGTGACTTACTCTGAAAAAGTAACTTTTTTTTTTGCAAAAAATATGCCCATTCCAATCTTTTTGTTCTTTTCAAAGCATAATTCTTAATCTGATTTATAATAGCCATATATACTTTTGTACCATACTCATTAGATACTCTTCTTAATAACAAGATATATGCCTAGAGCAAAAAGAGAAACCATTATTTCTCAGTATCCTGAGATGCCTTCAACTATTTAATATGCAGACTTGATATTGTAATTGAGCTGTCAGTTAGTGACTCTGCGTAAATGTTCTTCTATTTAATGACCCAGACTCCATTACACTAATAGTTTTGATGATCTTCCATCATATAAATCATCCACAACCTTTTTCTTTTTCAAATTTAAATCTTTCAAGATTTCAGTATTTGCAAGTTGACATAGCTGGAGCTTGGCAACCTAGATACTTGTGCAATTGCATTTTCACAGAGTAGTACTAATAGCAATAGCAATAGCACTTAGACTTATATACTGCTTCACAGTGCTTTACAGCTCTCTCTAAGCGATTTACAGAGTCAGCATATTGCCCCCAACAATCTGGGTTCTCATTTTATTAACCTCGAATGGATGGAAGGCTGAGTCAGCCTTGAGCCGGTGAGAATCGAACTGCCAAACTGCTGGCAGCTGGTGATCAGCAGAAGTAGCCTGCAGTACTGCATTCCAGCCACTGCGCCACCACAGCTCATCCTGTAAGTCAGGGCTGTCAAACTCCTGGCCCGCAGGCTGGATGCATCACGTGCTGGCCATGCCCATACCCGGTTTAGCGAAGGGGAAAAAAGTTCAATACGTCACATGATGCCACCGTGATGATGTGAGTTTGACATCCCTGCTGTAAATGAAGTAGTTTCTCTAATAAATGGGACCAATCTGTAAACTAAGAACATCACATACTGGGGTGAACTGGGAAATGTTTCTATTTCAGGTATCACATGCTCTACAGCAGTGTTTCTCAACCTTGGCAGTTTGAAGATGTGTGGACTTCAACTCCCAGAATTCCCCAGCCAGCGTTGCTGGCTGTGGAATTCTAGGAGTTGAAGTCCACACATCTTCAAACTGACAAGGTTGAGAAACACTGCTCTACAGTATTTAAATACTTTACAGCACTGAATCTGTAGTAAAGTTCAAAGAGCAGATCAGCTTCAAACAACTGCATCCTTTGGGTAAGTATAGAATATATTACAACTTTTATCATTTCCAGTGAATGTTCATTGTAGAGCATTTGGTTGTGGGAATCTGGAACAGATCTTTCTAATCTACTAGCTTCATTTTCAATCATTTTTGCACATTACTCTTGGGTACTCTGGGATGTTAAATATATTATTAAATTTGACTTTTGCTTTGCTTCAGCCTTTGCATTTCAGAGCCAGAGCTGAAGGAGTAAAATATCAAATACAGTTTGATTTGTTTGCACAAGTTATAATTCGAAACTGAACAATTACCCTGGCTATGTCAACAAATACTCAATTATAATTGGATTTATAATTTAAATGTCTTCCTATAGATTATTTAAACTGTTCCCTTAATTTTGTTAATATTTTACAATTCATTGGGTTACAGTCATAGTATAAATGAGTAACATTTCAATAACATGCCCTGTATTTTAATAAATGGAGCTATTCAGAACGTTTGAATAAATACCTAATCATATTCATACTATTCCCAGGAAATAAAAGCCTTTGGAATTAACAAATTCCTGTTACCATCATCCAGTT
Source organism: Diadophis punctatus similis (assembly GCA_023053685.1). Taxonomy (NCBI): domain Eukaryota; kingdom Metazoa; phylum Chordata; class Lepidosauria; order Squamata; family Dipsadidae; genus Diadophis; species Diadophis punctatus. The sequence continues at coordinate 65,427,021 of JALIGW010000001.1, read as the reverse complement.
GACTAGATGATATTATTTTTCCCTAAATTAAGAATTACATTCTAAATAAACTCATAGGCGGCCTTTGGTGTTCAAATCTTCTTGAAATCTTCTAGACAACATGGAGCTCAGATGGGTTGTTCTTACTATTTAAGGTTATCAGAATGCTACAGAAGAGAGCAAGCTGGCAGACTCAGCTTGCTGAGTTTGCTGTTCCTGATCAACAGATCACAATTATCTCAGGCAATAAATATTTGCCCACCCATCAGCTTTGTGCGAAAATAAATATCAATTCCACTATGAGAAAGTTAAAAAAAAAGATAATAAAGTACATTGCATGCCTCTTCTCTGTTTATCATGATGGCATATCTCCTTGATGATTGTCATTTGGACTTTTAAAATGCAATTATGCCATCTCTGCCATGGCAGGACATCAGGAGATCTTAGGCGGGGTTAGCCAAGCACACTTTCCAATGGTTGTGCAGATTACCCCTATGTTATGAACTTTGCTTGCAACAAATCATGAATACACCGTTTGCCAAAAATCTTATGACTGCAGCAAGAAGAAACTGGGCATAGAACAGTAGTAAATGTTCCTTGATGGCATTAACTTAACAGTAGGCATCTGAACCTAATTTCATGTTGCATCTTCTCCTTTGGAAGAACTTTAAGACCATTCTACACTTCATGCAAAATGAAACAAGAACTATGGACTGTACCTAGGCAGCCCTATACAATGTATGCTTGTGTGTTGTGTGTGGAATAACTTATCCTTTACTAAACAATGTTTTATGCTTTGGAGTGTTCAAAATAGATCTCTCCCACATATGAAAGAGAGGGCTAGGCTATGTCAGGATATAGTTATAATATAGCTCTAATAATTATAGAATTATAATTACTATATATTATAATAATATAATTCTTCCCAGAATTAATTGCATATATTTATCTGTCAAATTATGTTTGTATGGCAATTTAGTAACTGATAAATAACTACCGTATTTTTCGGAGTATAAGACGCACCTTTTTCCTCCCTAAAAGTGGCTGAAAATTTGGCTGCGTCTTATACTTCGAATGTAGCTTTTCCCCCCAGCCCTAACTAGGTGCTAACAGATCTTCCCAGCTCTTACCTTGCAGGCTTTTTCATTGTTACTCTCTCTGAAGAATGTTTTTCCAGCCCTAAGTCTTTGCAGAATTTTTTTTCATTGCTCTACTTGCTCCGAATAAGTTTTTTTCTAGCCCTAACCAGGTGCTAACGATCTTCCCAGCTCTTACTGGCTTGCAGGCTCTTTCATTGTTACTCTCTCAGAAGAAGGTTTTTTTTAAGTCCTAACCAGGGGATAAAATAATGTGCTGAAGCTGACCAGACAAAGGACGCTAGCCAGATGAATGCCTGGTAGGCAGATTGTTTTCCCCTATTTTCCTCCCCAAAAACTAAGGTGCGTCTTATACTCCGGTGCGTCTTATACTCCAAAAAATACAGTATATTCACTTAGGAACACCATTTGGTCTCATTTCCTTCTGGATTAAAACAAACACATACCCGTCAGGTACAATTAGCTGATTTTCTACATCTTTAAGAATTAGTGGAAGCAAATGAGATTTGTTTAAGGAAATGGCATGCTTAAAAATAACAGATTCATTATAAGAAATGAACATGAGTAGGTTCCAGTTCAACTTTGGGAGCAAGAGGGCAGTATTTACTAAAGGTTTTTTTCCCTAGCCAAATTCTTTCCAAATGCATATTGCCCTGTTCTGAATTTCCAGAAAGCTGTTGTCTCAATTGTCCTTTCTAAACCCTTTAACTTACCACATTTTCATTATCCCAATGAAACATTCAGTCCATATAAATTGCCTCTCTAGTACTCTGCACATCTGTTCTCAGTACACAGGGAATTAGAAATGGCTCCTTCTGGCTATCCAGATGTGTTTTAAAAGGTCAATGACCTGAAGAAATAAGAAGCTAGGAAGATGAAGCAGTTCATAAGAAAGAAAAGAAAAAGAGATTAATTCCTCAGACTTAAAAAGAGCAAACCACTTCACTTTCTCCACACACCCTGAAGAACACTACATCAGTAAATCACTCTTTGGAACAATGAAAAATAAAAGAAATGTCTTTTCCACTTTATTATCAATGAAATCCTTGAAAGGTTCCAAAGAAAAAGGTTTAAATTACAAGCTGGAACCTCCTGGATGCCATCTTCCCCTAAAAGCAGGGTCCTGCCTGACATTCTTATAAGGACAAAGGAATGCTTAAAAATGCAAAGGAATGTTTAAAAAGGATTGAAAAGAGGACAGAACCAGCTAGTCTTCCAGTAGGGTTGCCACTGGCTCAAGCTATCAGCTTAGTGGATTTAGTGTAATGATACCATTGTAAAAGTATGACCAGAAATCTCATCTTGTCTGAAATAGACCCAATGTGCTGTTCCAGGAAGGTATGCTATAGGAAGCAAATTTTCCTATTCAAATCTTTTAGACGTATTTTGTGAAAGTGGAATCGTCAAATTCTCTCTGGCAGAGGTTTTGATTAAGGTATTTCTACCCCATTACTATTTAGCTCCTTAATAATTTTGAAATGATACCTTGCTGCAGTTATCTTAATATGTAGAAAAACCTGGAGAGATGACCATCAAGCCCTCCAACTAAAGGAGTGCACAACATTTGGCATCCAGTTTTAATTTTATCCTTGCTTTTTTCCCCTTGCCATATATATTTCAAGATTATTTTGTTCAATTCATCAAAAAATTTCTTCTCTAATTTTGTCGGTATTGTTTGGAATAGGAAGAATACCGTATTTTTCGGAGTATAAGACGCACCGAAGTATAAGACGCACCTTAGTTTTGGGGGAGGAAAACAAGGAAAAAAGGCCTCTGCCTCCCAGCAATTTGCCAAACAGCAAACAGCACAGATGATATACACTGTTTGCTGTGTATTTCTGTGCATGACCCATAGAAATAGCAAAGAATTGGAGAAATGTACATTATGGCAGTATATTAATCCCAGAAAGTTTTCTTAAATGTAATCACACTAACTCCTCCCAATTATTTAAATAGATCTACTCCAAACATGACTAAGTCAGGGTTTAATTCAGCTGCCTTATTTTAATACTAATACTTAATACTAAAACAGGACATATCAGATTATACTTTTACAGATCTTTAAAATTGATGTGGCTTTCTGGAAGGCTTTCTGCTATTTAAAAGAAGATGCAATAGCACTGGGCCTCTTCAGAGCAAGCATTTATTTTAAAAAGCTTCTTCATTTTGTTAAGTTGTCTAGAACAATAATAAAGCAGTCTTTAAAAAATAAGTCTTATAATTTGAACACTCTACAAACATTTAACAAAATAACATATTAACAGAATCTGCCTCTACCTAGGATAGAACTCACAACCTCATGACTGTGAGGCAAGAGCTCTTTCCTCTAGGCTACAGTAGCTGTAGCTTACTGTCTTGCAATTTCAGCAATGTAACATTGCCAGCAGTTTATCTCCCAGCATTTTGTCTCATTACAGCCACCGTAGTTAGTTTCATTTTACCACGTGGCTTGCAAGCCTGTCAGCTGTAGATCGGGAGGCAAGTAATCTTTTAGTGTGCTAATAAGGCTTCTGTTTCTGTTCTGTTTGCTGCAAAGAGGTAAATTGTTGGCAGGCAGAGGCCAAAGGGTGGGGGTGGCTGGGTGGGGCTGCATTCGATGTATAAGACGCACCCAAATTTTCACCCTCTTTTTGAGGGTAAAAAGGTGCGTCTTATACTCCGAAAAATACGGTACTTTTGGTAGTATGTTCATCTTCACAGAAGCTATTCTCCTGTAGTAAGGGAACACCACCAAGGCAGTGTTGTAGAAAGAAAACCAAGGATGCCACAGGAAATAGAGAAAGATAAGCTAAAATCACTAGAATAACAAACAGCCAGAGGCTCACAATACTAAGAATAGAAATACAAATATCAGAGTCATTAGGAATTACTAGGGAGTTTTAATCAAGGACACAAAGAATTAGCTCAGGGAAAAATAGAAACATTAAGAAAACACCAAAAGACACCGGACACACCCAGCCCCACCTTGATTAAATCTGAAAGAAAAGGGAAACAAAACACGAGACAGGATCAAAACCATTAACAACTTAGCACACAAAGGGAAACACGCCATCACCCCAATAAGACAAAGAATTCTATGAAGGAGAAAAGTATAAAAATTGTACATGTACTGTATATCGCTGTGAGCTCACTGGCTCACGCTTCTGCTGGACCCGCTCTCCTGAAAAAAATAAAGAAAACCTGTTTTTCATGCAGCTGGCTTCAAATTCTTGCGTAAGCGTCGAGACATCCTCCCAGTTGGGAAATTCGAATCTCGGAGGAAGCTTTCTTCCAATTCAATACTCCCTATCATAGATAGTTGTAGATTCTTCCACCTTTCCAAATCTAACTTGATTTGTTGCATCAATTTCATATAATTATCATCTTTAATTGTGACACACCTTGCTGCTAAATATATGCCTAGATATTTCACCTTCTTCACTATCTGCAAACCTATTTTTCCTGTCAATTCCTTTCTGTTTATTGGTGAGATTTTTGACTATTACTTTAGTTTTGTCCTTATTTATTTTCATCCCTGCCACCTCTCCATATTTCTCAATTTTCTCAATCAATTTTGGGCCCGCTTCTAATGGTTCCTCTAATATAAAAACTAAATAGTCAGCAAATGCTTGTAGTTTGTATTTCCCCTTTTTAATTTCCATCCCATTAATCTCTGGGTCCAATCTTATTTTTCTGTTTAATACTTCTAAGGTGAGGATAAATAATAGTGGAGACAGTGGACAGCCTTGTCTCACTACTTTCTTTATGTTAAAGTTTTCTGTTGCATCTTCATTAACCATCACTTTGGCTTTCTGTTGTGTATAAATTTCTCTTACCATGTTTATAATTTTTTAGCTGAAGTCCATGTATGTTAGTTGCTGCAGCATGAATTGCCAATTTATATTATCAAAGGCTTTCTGAGTGTAAATAAGCCAAGATATAAGAAAATTCAATTTAAACTATTTGGTTATAATATTACAATTATATATCGTAAAAGTGTTATCATATTATAGTTATTGTTACTGTTACTGTTATTAGTTACAGCTATGAGTTCATGTGTTAATATCTTTTCTTCTTCTTCTGGTCTTTGTGTAACTGATATACTCTGCATTCATACACTGTATTCAAAAATGCTTATAAAGTGTGTGTATATATATATATGTGTGTGTGTGTGTGTGTGTGTGTGTGTGTGTGTGTGTTTGTTTGTGTGTGTGCATATACGTATATATATGAATTGCCAATTTCACACCAATACACACACACATATGTGTGTGTGTATTGCCTACACACACACACACACACACACACACACACACACACACACACACACACACACACACACACACACACACACACACACACATATATATATATATATATATATATATATATATATATATATATATATATATATATTCAAACTTACAAAGAACTGATAAATAAATAAAGGGAGACTAGTATAGAACTATTTCAAGCTATTTAGCTCTCATTAGCTAGCCATACCCTTCTAGGATTTGAACTTGGGCTACTTGCCTTGTTAGGCAGTGCTTTTACCCTCTAAGCCACAAGTTCTCCTCCCTTATCAGCTAAGCCAGAGGAAAGATTAAATGTTTTTCTGTTGAGTCACCTGGTATACCCAAATATGGGAGGGAGCATACTGCTTCCTTTATATATGACATTCGGCATTCAGTTAGCACCCCATTCCCTATTCCTCATCCTTGGCTTTATCCTCTCAGCAATTTCAGAAAAACAAGACTGGTTACCATGAAGGTAAGAGGCAAAAATGCCACCTGCTCAGTTGACCAATGTGATGATACCAAGTATGAGCTGTAGAGAAACAAAAATAAAAAACAGACGGCTGGGCAAAGGATGCCTTCTTACCAAGGAGAAAATCTCTCACGTTTCAAAACTGGCTTTTAAAAGGCAATTTTATTAAACCTCGGCTTAGCTAAAAACTAATCCCTATAAATAAAGTACTAGAGAAATATATAGCATCTAAAATTAAACTGGAAAGAGGGGCCAACAAGAGCCTTGGATGGATCTGGATCACTCATCTTTAAAATAACTCTGGGCAGCTTACAGAAAAATTAAATTAATTAAAAGACAATGAAAAAGAAACAACAAACTAAAGGAAAAGAATACAATCATGCAGAAGACTGACCCCAGAACACAAAAAGATAAAAAAATACCCCAAACCAATGCCTAAAACTAGCATAACACAATCAGAATCACCAGATTTTTAATGATTTGTGAAAAAATTAAGATGGGAGTGGTTTGGATCTCTCAGGGACTTTCGTTTCAGAGAGCTGGAGCCACTGTTTCTGAGTTTCACAAGATGAGACTATTCTGAGTCTCATCTTGTGAGACTTAATATTTATTTATTTATTTATTTAGTGAGATTTATATACCGCCTCACAGTGCAAGCACTCTCTAAGTCTAAGCGGTTTACACCATTAAGCAATTTATATTTATATTGCCCCCAACAATCTGGGTCCTCATTTTACCTACCTCGGAAGGATGGAAGGCTGAGTCAACCTTGAGCCGGTGAGATTTGAACCGCTGACCTGTGGATCACAGTCAGCTAAAGTGGCCTGCAGTACTACCTCTAACTGCTGCGCCACCTCGGCTCAAATAGATAGGTTTATGAATTTATTCACACATATTTCACCCATTCAATTTCTAATAATTTTATCAAGCTTCTTTGTCACTGCCAGAGGAAAGGCCGCATTCTTCTTGTGCTGAACTAGCATTGTTACTTTGAAAGAAATGGAATTTTGACACTTTATTCCTTTTAAAACTTTGCTGTTCTTGTCAACCAGAGAGCAAAGGCCAATAATATTATTTTTTCTATAGTATCTTACCAGTTCAGGGGTGGGTTCCTAATTTTTTTACTGCCACTGTGGGCGTGGCTTATTTTGTGGGTGTGGCTTGCCAGCCATGTGACTAGGTGGGCATGGCTTCTCAGACTGCGGAAGGGAAGGGAACTGAGAATAGGTCCTGCTGCCCATTCCCCCTCCCCTCAGCAGCTTGAGAAGCCTCAAATGTACGAAAATGCCTACGATCATCACCCCGCGTTCGTGGCTTCTCAGACTGCTGAAGGGAGGGGAATGGAGATAGCTCCTGCCGCCCCGTTCTTTCAGCGTCTCACGCGCTCCCTCAGCCATCCTCCCTTGCTTGGACTCACTGTGGGGTAGGAAGGCAGCGCATGAGCAGTGTCGGAAACTCAGCTTCTGGGCATGCGCAGAAGGAATTAAAAAAAAAAATTAAAAAAAATTTTTTTAATGGCGGCACCCAGGCACCAGCAACCGACCGCACCAATACTGTGACGTCACCAGCGGGCCGCTACCGGTACTATAGAGTGGACCGCACTGGTAGGAACCCACCACTGTACCAGTTGTGTAGATTCCCAAACCTCTGCCATTATGAGACTGCCCACATTAACTTTTGGCTACCTACATACCTGATTTTTCCTAATTTCAACAAAAAGCAAAATATATTGAGGAAGCAAGGATCACACTGAGAATATTTGAATGCCAATGGAGGACAGAAAACATGATTACCTCACGAGCCCCTCACACATGCAACTGATATAAGAATTGCCACATAGTGAATTTCCCATTAGTAGCTCTTTAAGTGGTCTGCATTCATCCACACAAAATAATTGAGCCAAGGAATTGCTTCAGATGTTTGATTTCCTTGCCTAAAGTGACATTCTTCAAATACATTACAACATCCATATTTTGAATCCATATCCATATTTTCTAGTTACGGTACTATAGTCCTATTGATTAGATGTTGCAATCCCCAAACTTTTCAAAGCTGCCAAGTTGGAAGAGTGCATTTTACTTCTGAAGGCTCAGCTCTTATCCCGGCAATCTGCTTCTAGCAAAGTCCTAGATCTTTGTTGTAACTCTTGCTCCATTTCCAGATTTTCTTGCAGGCAGGATCTTAGACATTTAGAATTATGTGGTTTTAATATAACCTTTCACCAGTTGGTTAAAAATCTGAAAAATGAAGCAAGCAAGGTTCACCCACCTTTAGCTGTGCAAAAAGGGTTTCTTACTTCAAAGATAAACCGTCCTTTTCCAACAAAATACCAGATGTTAAACTGGTATAACTGCTTTTGGCAGAAGAGTAAAAGGAGCCATTAATTGTTTCCTCATTGTGAAAACAGTTATTCTGTTGTTTCCAAATACAAGTTGCAGAACACCAAGGTCAATCAGAAATGGCTGTAGAATTTTTCCTGGACTGTTTTGAAAGGTAAATGAATCACTTGTATTATGCTGGTAAGTACCTAACACCCACCACCTTCTTAAAATAAAGTTTGTTATCATCAGTGTACTTCCTACGCAATATTAAAGTAGGTATACTGTGGTTTTATAATTACATTTATACAGGTGTGTTCTACCACATAATTTCAGGTTAGGCAAACACAATTGTTCAATAGAAAACTGTTCAAAAGGAATTACTAATCTTAATTACTTAATTGGATGGACACATTCTGCCCCCCTAATTCCACTGCAGTATCCTGTTCCTGTCAACAGTGGTGTCCCTCAAGGCAGTGTTCTAGGACCAACACTCTTCATACTCTACATAAATGATCTTTGTGATCATATTATAAACAACTGCGTTCTCTTTGCTGATGATGTTAAACTATTTAACACCACCGACAATGTTGCTACCCTTCAAAAAGACCTTGATCATGTAGCAGAATGGTCAAACAACTGGCAACTTCAAATCTCAACCAACAAATGCTCTGTCTTACACATTGGCAAAAAAAATCAGAATACAAAATACAAACTTGGAGGAAACGAGCTTGTAGATGACCCTCACTCTGTCAAAGACCTTGGAGTACTCATATCCAACGACCTAAGTGCTAGAGCCCACTGTAACAACATTGCCAAAAAGGCACTAAGAGTTGTTAATCTAATCTTGCGTAGCTTCTTCTCTGGCAACATTACATTACTAACCAGAGCATACAAAACATTTGTTAGACCAATTCTGGAATACAGCTCACCTGTCTGGAACCCGCACTGCATATCAGACATAAATACAATCAAGAGAGTCCAGAAATATTTCACAAGAAGAGTCCTTCACTCCTCCGCTCACAACAAAATACCTTACTCCACCAGACTTGAAATACTGGGATTAGACAATTTACAACTACGTCGCCTCCGATCTGATCTAAATGTAGTTCATAAAATCATATACCAAAATGTCCTTCCTGTTAATGACTACTTCAGCTTCAACCGCAACAATCCACGAGCACGTAATAGATTCAAACTAAATGTAAAGTGCTCCAAACTCGACTGCAGAAAATACGACTTCAGCAACAGAGTGATCAATGCCTGGAATGCACTACCTGACTCTGTGGTTTCTTCCCCAAACCCCAAAAACTTTAACCTTAGACTGTCTACAGTCGACCTCTCCTCGTTTCTAAGAGGTCTGTAAGGGGCGTGCATAAGTGCACCACTGTGCCTACCGTCCCTGTCCTACTGTCCTATTGTCCTCTTTTATCGTTACTTTTTACTTATGTTTATACAAATTACTACTATCCTATACATGTTTGACAAATAAATAAATAAAATAAATAAATAAAGTATCACATGGGGTTTATATTTGCATGACATGCTATGTTAAAAGGTTAACAAGCATGCACTTTCATTTTGTCTTCTGTTGTTTGCTGCATTTTAACCAAGGTTTGAGACTTGCTGAACTGTAGAATTTTCCTTTAGAACAATGTTTCTCAACTTTGACAATTTTAAGATGTGTGGACAAACTCCCAGGGGCATTTGGGGTGATATTGGCTGGAGACTTTTAACAGCTGAAACCCACCCATCTTAAAATTGCTGAGTTGAGAAACGCTGGTCTAGAAGGCACGTCTTTTCATGCTGCACCAGATTTCAAATAAAATGACAAATAGGGTCATTTATTCAACTTCCCAATATATATGAGCTGGTACACCGAATCATTTTTACAAGGTCCTGTTTTCTTGGGGATTCTGGGAATTTAAAGTCCAAGTCACATCCTAAAGGTTCCCAGCTAGGGAAAAGTAATCCCACTATGTCAATACATGAGCCAAATTTTAGCAAGAGCAGTATGCACCAATCCTTATTGATTGAAGTATTTATAACAAATTTCTTGGGTTCCTTTTGGCCACAAAAACAAATGCCTTCTCAGCTCAGGAGATAAAAAGTACTAATTTTCTGCCTCTGGGAAAATGCAGCATAGTCTGTGTCTGATGACATATTACAGTTTCAGCCTGATGGCTCAAAAATAAAAGGGAAGTAAAGATGCAAGTTAAAGCACTTCAGTTTTTGAACCGGGTGACTTAAAAGCAGATAATTCACTGGTACTCTTTAAAATCAAAACAGATGGGTGATCCTTCTTTTATTAACAGCAGCCTCTGGGCCAAGAGCAAAACAAAATCCTGTAGAGAGCAGTCATTAAAAAAGAATATTAGCAAAAATTATTTCTCAACACAATATAAAACACAACAGGGGAGCCTATTCATCTATAATGTATTTCCCAAGAGACACAAACTCTGTGTTCTGCTGTAGCTTAACAAGGACATAAATCCATTAGCTGTTAAAAATCTTTTTCAGACCTTAAAGCTCTTGTGTGTTCTGCATTATAAGCTAATTGACAGGATTACTCCTGTAATCTGAATTAAATGTATCTGCCTCCAACCCCCTAACTTGTATCATGTTTGGGGGTATTTGTTGCTTAAATAAACTAGAAGATAATTTGATGATAGTGGTGGCTTAGGGTATATGTAGTGACAATGCAACACTCAGATCTCTGCTTAAACTTAGAAGTTTCAGGAATTATTGGTAAGATGCTTATTTTCAATCAAGCCTACTTTTGCAGGTTTTTACTTTTATCTCTACTTCATAGCAAGAACAAAGAAAGTGCTCAAACTAGAGTGGGAATGCAAATTGAGATTTTTTTTCTGTTTCAAATAGATGTTGGCTACTGTAAATGGTGGAATGGACAATAATTTTAAAGAAGGTAAAGAGTTGAAAGAGATAGTAACCTAAGAAGAGCTTAATTTTCAGCTGCTCTAATTAACTGGTGGTCGCATGTCTTAGTGATGTTTTCCCTAGATGTTTGGCTTCTATAGGGATTTCTTTGATCCAGAAATTATATCCAGGCTTGACTAAGTACCATAGAATTTTAAGGGTATGAGTTTGATGGCTATAGCCACTAACATAAATAGGACAATCAGTGCTATTCATGGAAAGGCAGATTAAAAAACTGGAATGATATGCAGAATAATACAAAGCTTTCAGGGCAAAACATTTGAAAACCTATGAATATATTTATGTTGTTATTTGGTAATAAATTTTCCTCTGTATGTATGTGTCCTGTTATATATATCAACATTCAACTAATGCTTAGCCCTAATCCAGGGGTGGGTTCCTCCTGGTTCGGACCAGATCGCCCGAACCGTTAGCAACCCGCTGGTGACATAATTTTGGCGTCACGGATCCGGTTCTGTTTGTGCCGGTCCTTGCTCGTCGCCATCTTTTTTTTCTGAATTTTCGGCCAATTTTTCTGTGTTTGGATGGCTTCACAGCGTTCTGTGCTTTGAAAAAAGCCCTCCCGCCTGCCCCTGGGTTAATACTGACCTTCATTTCTTCGCTCCAAGCACAGCTGATGAGCTCCTCAGCTGTGTTTCGGGCTGAATCCACCTTCTGAGCATGCGTGGAAGTGAAATCGCGCAAGGGGACATGCATGCGTGTGTGAAACATCATGATGCGAACCGGTGGTGAAGGTAAGTGAAACCAACCCCTGCCCCATTCCCTCAAACTGTGGTAGCAAAATTTTTGTTTGAATTTCATGTCTAACCACTGTTAACAAGTGTGTTTGTATGAAACACTAAGCATCTCAGATTGGCTGAAAGAAGCATATGTGCTAACACACAATAAGGATATGAGCTAACACAGAATAAGGATTTATTACTTAGCATAATCCTGCACCATCCATAGTTCCATTTCCAGTTAAAACTTCTGAAATAATATAAAATATTAATACAATGCAATACAATAGTATTTTGAGTCTTTAAGGGTACAAATGTAAAATGTAACCTTAAGCCTTTGCTTAAAAGACCATATGGTAGGCTAACTGATCTTGTTAACTTTATGAATGGCTACCTTCCACTTAGATATATCAAGCAAAGTGAGCAAAATATGCTGCTAACCTTGGATTCAGCTGTGTAGCACTTTTAAAGCTGACTTGAATGGCTGTCAAGATTCTTCTTCTCCTCAGGTATGTCCATGGTCATCCAAAGGTCATCTTGGGTCATTCCTAGTTGCTCCCATTTGAATCTGGGGAGTGTGCAGACAAAGAAACAGCTTTGGTGGCAAAACCAGCTGCTTGTCGGCAGGAGAAAAAGATCAATGTGCCATTCAGCACCTCATTTTCTGAGAACCCCTCCCATTGTTTTGATTAGTAGCAGAGAAGTATTGCATTTACAGGCATTCCTGTAAATAACGTCTTACAAAACTCTTTGAAGTATGTCTGTCCTATATTTAATACTTTCTAAATCATGGGCAGCTTGTGTAAGTATTGGTTGGTGTGAAGCAACCAGTATTCTGTGAAGCCCTCTTAGCCAAACATTTGAGCTTCCCAAATACATCCTGTTAGTGATTCTGTTTTATATTCATTTTCATGAATATAAGTTCCAGAAATAGTTCTTCTAGAAATAATATTGCTCACACTAAACATTTAAATTTTTTATTCCACTTTTATTGCTTTATAAGTAACTTAAGGTGGTGAACATACATAATACTTCTTCCTCCTCATTTCAAATGCATAGCATCGTTGTAATATTTCCTTTACTTCTAAATATGCCAGTAGATAATGAAAAGACAAAATACAAGGCTTCAGCCACATGTTTCCAACAGCCTTGTGTTCAGATGTCAGAGTCCCTCCCAAATTTACCTCTAACTTATAATTCTTATTGAGATTAGTAAATGAAATCAATTATTGTTTGTGTCCTTATTCTGCCTTTCTTGTCTGAGTTCCGTAAAGGCACTCAACTACTAAGTCTGCCAAATTCATATTCATGTCAAACTGCCCTGATACAAAGTATGGTAACAATAGACTAATTTGTCACATATGGTGGCACATTTAGAAACCTCCACAAACATTCATACAACATAAATGGCCATAAAATAATATGTCGAATAAGTTTAACTTTTGTTTTTGGCAGCTAAGACATTATGTATGGGAATCTATAAGGCTTCAATATTATGCCCGGAAAAATAAACTTTTATAACTGCAACTGTACAGTTTAAATGGAAGGAGAATTACATAGTTCACCAACAATGACACAACTCTTCCTACCTAGTAATTATGCTGTAGTCATCATCTGGCAAGTTTATTCCAATATCACAATCCCACCACCTACTTGGATTTATAACATTGTAGGCAAGGTCCTCCAACTGTTGCCTTTTAGCTAGGTTTTGTTAACCTTTTCAATGATTTATGATCACTGTCTAGAATTATTTGTAAAATAATAAAAGCAAGATGCAAACACTTTTTCTACAGTATATCATCTTACAAGCATTTCTGGAGAGCACTGTGGGAATTAAATCGGTAGCATAATTGTCTAGTCTAGTGCAAAGCAACTTATGTAAGAACAAATTTGTTGAAGTTCTTCTCCAAACTTTGGAGATTCAAAGTTATATAATATAGAAAAGGATTCTTATTTAGGTTACATTTCTATTTTTAGGAGGAAATAGCAAGGAGTTTCTTCTGCACAAGGCCTCTCCCTTGGCCAATAAAATCTGGTTATGTGTGTACATTTTCCTATAAGTGTGCCTGTGTCCAGAGTTTCTTCATATGGGTTATTCGGGAAGCAGATTTCAAATTGTGCGTGACACTCTATCTACTGCATTGGAAACATTACATTTTTACGCTTCCCCAAAACAATTCAAGCCAGGCAACATCATGATTTTCATCACTTTAAAAACCGCTATAAGGTAAAATGAATTAAGAGCCCCAAGCCACCCTGTTTCCCTTTCTGGAACGGGAGGAACGAAAAAGTTCCATCAACTCCTGCAGCAAACACACGAAGCTTCCTTTTGGCGGGGAATTCAAAGTCCCGCGTAGGGCAGAAAAAGGCTCGAACGCATCCCGGAACGCAGGCAGGAATTTTTTGGAAGGGCTCAGATCTCGCGATAATCGGGAGAAACGCGGCGCCCGGGAGACCGTTGCTCGGCAACGAGACGCTCATCAACCGGGCTTATCGGTAGTCTGAGGCCCGGCAGCTATGGATGCTGAGACGCTGCCTTACGCGCTGGATCTCGTGGCCAGCAGCGGGATATGCTTGAGCCCGGAAAAGCGAGCTGCCTTGAGGAACTCCCTGCTGCTAGTCCGCAGGGATTACCGTTTCGAGCAGGTCCGCCTCTGGGGCCGCATCCAAGGCATCCGAGGAGCCTACTATATCGCCGAGGGCTTGGGACCAGACAGGGCTGGGATCAGAAGCCGCCTCTACAGGTGGGCGGCCGCGGCTGGGAGACCCCTATCCCAGTCCACCTCGAGGGTGATCCTACAGCAGGGGATCTGGTGGAGATCTAGTGGGTTGGCCCTAGAGTCTCCCCGTGCTTGAACACTGTACAGGTAGTCCTCGACTTACGACCCCAATTGAGGGGTCTCTCTGAGCATGCTTGTTTTCTTGCAGAAGTTTAATTACCCTAACTTGGGTAACATCATCAGTGCTAGTAAGGAGTGAAGGAGTGAAGTTTGAGTTCAATTGTGGTTGTAAGTCAAGGACTATCTTTAGCTGATAGGAACAATAGCAATCAGTGTGCTTCTGGAGCTCCTGCTGTCCTAAAGAGCTGAGACCAGTGGACACAAAAAAATAAAAAACAAAATTAAATTAAAAATGATTTAAAAAGGAACTATTTAGCTTTAATAACTTAGCTTTCTTTTTTTAATGATGCCTATATGCAAAACTCAACTTCTCTTCCGGGACAGGATTTTCATTTGCAGTTTTTATTATTGATCCTGGAAGAATCAGGACCATTTTACAAATCATCAAACTATTTAAAAGTGGGCTCAGCAGAGCAATACAATTCACTCTGCAATGTGAAATGACAATACAGGTTTCTCAGCCCAGGAATTGGATTCTGCCAATTTCTTATTAAAAATACATATATAAAATCCATGATCAGGAATGATTTATTTATCTAGACCAGCCAAATATGAACAAAATTGTGATAATCATAATTTGTCAACGCTTCATCTTTTAAGCAGGCAAAATATAAGCGTTTTGCAAATCCTCCTAGAATGGGGTTTTGCAATGGGTGGGAATGCATACAAAGAAGCACACTGTCTGTATCTTTCTTCCAGGGTTAAATGGATGCTTTGTAAGTTACCACGTGTTCATGCTTGCCTAATCATTTCATTTTACTTTTTTCTTTCCAATAATGTAGTCAGGTCTAAAAGGTACTATAAAAAAGAAAGTTGAGGCAGAAGATGGGGGGAGAGAGGCTTACATAATGTTGAAATCTTAAGGTCTGCACAATGTTGGAACAGAAGAAAAGCTATTGAACTAAACAAATTAACAGGAAATGACTGATTTTCTGTGATTTCCCCATATTTAAACATTCAATACTGTATTCCTGTGGAAGAACCTTTGTGGATTATAACAAGAGAACAAAAATAATTAGCAATGTTGGTTGTAGTAAAATAAGATTGATTTTGTTAATGTGTTATATAAATAAAGGCAAATAAAAGCTTCATTAAATTGGTAGAGATATAGAAATAAATACTTGAGGAGTGTTTAACATAAAATTAATGTTTCAAAACAAAGCTTTAATGTTCTTTTCAGTGTTACGGTTCTGATCTTAATGATTTTATGTGATTATTGAATATGATTGAGACATACATAAATCATGTTAATAAAATAAATATTTATTCAGGAATTTTAAGTTATTCAGAGCACATAATTTATACTAAGACGTTGTAATCCCTACAACTACCATAAGGTCTAATATAATATTAGCATAATATACGCCTTATGGCAAATGATGAAGAGTGAGAATGTGTATCTACTTGGTTCATGGCACCATTGCAGTTGAAATTGGGATTGCTTGGCTTAAAATTCAATATTGAGCCATTCATGCTATTCCAAGTCTTTTCTGATGTCCTATCCCCCACTGCAACTCTGCTTGTCAGCTGTTCCTTTGACATTTTAAAGGGATTTTTGATAGACCCTATAAATGTCTATAAAGAAAAGGTTCTGATTTTTTTTTAAAAAAACTTGTTTATAGTAACCCTAAACCTATTTGATTT
This sequence comes from Diadophis punctatus similis, assembly GCA_023053685.1. Lineage (NCBI taxonomy): Eukaryota > Metazoa > Chordata > Lepidosauria > Squamata > Dipsadidae > Diadophis > Diadophis punctatus. The sequence continues at coordinate 65,410,660 of JALIGW010000001.1, read as the reverse complement.
TTTGTGTGGGGTGGATAGTTTGAACGGTGTGGATTGGAGTCTTCTGCCACCTGCCTCAGAGGAAATTATTGCAATGACTGCAGGATTAAAGGGCCGTTTCCAAGGGGACCCGTCTTATGAGTATGAATCCCCTGAGAAAAAAGAAGAAGGTGAAAGACCATATGAAGAAGAAATTGGAGTAAGTCAATTAGTGATGGTTTGACCTTTGTACATAATTGTTTATGAATATTCTTTATCATTTGTTTGTATGTTTTCTTAAAAAAATATTTGTTATGATTTTCTTTTCATCATGATTATTTACTTTTGGTGCATTTCTATCTCATCCTTTTGTCTAACCTGGTTAGAGAATGTGGGATTCCCATTGACTTTTCAGATATTTGTCACTCTTTGCCTCAAGAATGAACTACAGTACTTAAGATTGCAGTCTATGTTTTACATTTATTTTGCTATAGATTAAATGTTATTTTTGAATTTGGTTTCAGTGACATTGAGACAGGAATCAACATCCTGTAAATTAAACCAGTATCATAGGCTTAGTCAACAGATTTAATTTTCCGTCCATTCTTTTCTCTCACAGTGATCTTAAGGGAGGGGTACAGAGGGGTCCAAGGGCCACCTTAAAGCTTGAGGTGACCCCAGAGCGTCTTTTTTAAAAATGGGAGGGAAAAAAGTAAAATAAAATAAAATAGAAGAGCCTAGGGAAATCCAGAGAAACTATATATAGCCTTAATAATCTTTTGCCTATCTTCCTTACCCATTTCCAATGTTTAAATTTTTGTTTAATTTAAAAATAGAAACACATTTTCTTGATTCTTTCTTCAAATACCAAAGGAAGAAAACTATCTTTAAATTATAAGTTCTATCCTGCTAGCCATTTGCTTCCTTCCCTTCAATCTCAAAAACCAATACATGTATAAAGATAATGTAAAAACTGCAGATGGGAAAATTGGGAGTGGGAAATTCAAGATACATCTTCCATAATTGAATACTTGGGTGCTGCTGGCTTTAAAAGAGCTGATTAGAATGAAAACCTACCTGAGTGTTTGAGAAGATACCATATTTTTCGGAGTATAAGACACACCTTTCCCCCCCTAAAAGAGGCTGAAAATTTGGGTGTGTCTTATACTCCAAATGTAGCTTTTTCGAAGCTTTTTCCCCCAGCCCTAACGAGGTGCTAACAATCTTCCCGGCTTGCAGGCTTTTTTTCATTGCTACTCTCTTCGAAGGTTTTTTTTTAAGCCCTAACCAGGGGATAAAATAATGTGCTGAAGCTGACCAGACTAAGGACGCTAGCCAGATGAATACCTGGTAGGCAGATTCCCCCCCCTATTTTCCTCCCCAAAAACTTTATACTCTGAAAAATATGGTAGTTCTGTCTGCTGTTTCCTCTTTATTTTTCTCAGCTGATCATTCTTTACCCAGTTACAGATGGAAGAAATTAAGAGCAGGCATTGGTAGGCACACTCAGAATTTGGGTATTTTAGACTCCCACCCACACATTTGCCAGAAGCAATTTTGTAGAATAGTATAACAAACAAACAAACAAACAAACAAACAAACAAACAAACAAACAAACAAACACAAACAGACAGACAGACAGACAGTCAGACAGACAAACAAACAAACAAAAAACCCGTGTTCTAAATGATGTACTGTTTTTGGAGAAAGAAAAAGATTATAGGCAGAACATGACCCTCCTTTTCCCAAAACAAGAAAAATCCTTTATTTGTATGATTTCTAAATTGCTAAAGATTTATTATAATAATAGTTGGTTTACTAGCATGGTTGGCATATAGTCAGCCAGATGTTTAGACTGGATTTTTTTTTGTCTTACAGACGACTGTTAAAACGGGGGTTGTTGTTAATACAGTATTCTTCAGATGGTTCATATGTATTGTGAACTTCATAGTGATGAAACCACAAATAGCAGTCTGCTATTTTGGCTAATTATTTAGGATAAAATTGCACAAAAAGATGGTTACTAAAATAATGGGAAGTACATTTGTTCTTGTTTTTTTTCCATTGTTAGCAATTTCATGTTGATGTTTACTCCAGAATGACTAATACTAGGCACAAATGGGTGTTGTCCACAAGACTTGAGAATTAAGTTTCTGACTGGATGAATAGCTATTCTTACAAATAGAAGGGATGGAGATCAAAATATGCAATTATTTTGTTCTGGACTGGGGAATCTCTGGCCCATGTAAGTTTTCTACATGTAAATTCTACAATTCACTACTGTAGATACTTTTTCTCTCCAGGTACAAGTTTTTCACCCCAGGTCAGCAGCAGAGGCAATATTTTCTTCAAAGTGCTCAGAAAGAGAGACACCTTTTGAGTGCTGAGCAGGGAAAATGAGACTTGTATTTTTGCAGCAGCAATGAAATAATGATTCCTTATTGATTTTCTTTGCATTGGGAAAAGAATCCTGAATGTGGTTGTTTTAAGAGATGGGAGACTACAAGAGGTTTTAAACTCCAGCCCTCACATCATTTGGCAGTGTAGAATTTCTTCCCCACCCTGAGTTATTCTTAATAGTCACTAAGATATTAATCAGATATGGGAAAACATGTTGAAAGGAGTGAATGTGAATGGAAACTTGACACTTTCAATACAAACATGTTCAAGCTGACTTTAGCTCATAGATTTTTTTCTAAGGCTTAAAACGTACTGATGAATACTGGATAACTAAGTAAAAATCTTAAGATCCTTGTTCACTGAGCTTACAGTGTACATAATACGGATGGAAAAGTACTGAAGGAAAATACAGAATATGAGGTATACAATATACTTACTTTTAGTCTGAATATTAATTTCTCAATACTTTCCTAGGATTGTCATAAACACAACACATTAGAGTTACCCATGCTATAATTAAGGTATGCGTCATTCAGGCCAAATCAACATTATATTTAATTGGGATAATGGAAAAATATTTTAATGGCTGTGTCTTGGCTCTGGAATTCCCCTTAAAATAAAGCTCCTTTCATCCTCCCCTGAAATACTCAGAAATGAGTAAAGTTAGGAAAAAAGTTAGCCTGCAATCTTTCTTTAAAATATTTTGGTTAGTATTGTATTCTACATTTGTATTTTATATAAAAGGAAAATAATTTTTAAATGTAAAATGGTTGAATTTTTATATTTGCTTTAGAACTCCTTAGTGCAGAGTATAGCAATAGCACTTTACTTGTATACCGCTTCATAGTGCTTTTACAGCCCTCTCTAAGCGGTTTACAGAGTTCAGCATATTGCCCCCAACAATCTGGGTCCTCATTTTACCGACCTCAGAAGGATGGAAGGCTGAGTCAACCTTGAGCCTAGTGAGATTTGAACAGCTGAACTGCTGAACTAGCAGTCAGCCTGCAGTCGCAGCATTTAACCACTGCACCACTTCAGCTCTTCATTCAGCTCTGTATAAATGCAGGGTATATTTTTTTTACATCAATCAATATCAGAAATTCCTGTGACCCTGTGTATATTTATTAACTTCATTTTTTGTCTACTTTTCTATTAAAATAGCACTACTAATAACTCAATACAACCTAAATTTTTAGAAGTAGGCAATCATAATTAATATAAAATCAAGTATAAACAAAATGTATTGAGAAATGAGTCACATTCATCAGATTAAAGCAACATCAGCTTAAATGAAGACCAGCAGAGTTAACCAGGCCTTTGAATCTCCTATTCCTGCCAAATTTGCTTCTGTGGGTCCATACTTTCTCTACATTAAAATAATCTATTTATTTATTTATTTATTTATTTGTGAGATTTATATACCGCCTCATAGTGCAAGCACTCTCTAAGCGGTTTACACCAGTAAGCAATGTATATTTATATTGCCCCCAACAATCTGGGTCCTCATTTTACCTACCTCGGAAGGATGGAAGGCTGAGTCAACCTTGAGCCGGTGAGATTTGAACCGCTGACCTGTGGATCACAGTCAGCTAAAGTGGCTTGAAGTACTGCCTCTAACTGCTGCCCCACCTCGGTTCTTTAGTCAGGTTCCTATAGGAAATGGATCTTTTATATAGGCTGATCCCAAGGCTGCAGGATTTTACAGGTAGTCCTCAATTTACAACCACAATTGAGCCCCAAATTTCTAAGTGAAACAGTTGTTAAGTGAATTTTGTCTCATTTTACAACCTTTCTTGCCACAGCTATTAAGTGAATCACTGCAGTTGTTAATTTGCTAAGTGAATATGGCTTCCCTATTGACTTTGCTAATACTAAGTACTTTGTAATCTCATAGAATATTTTTCTCCATAATTCTCCATAATTGTATTTTCCTTTCCATTTTTAATAGAAGCAAGGTATTTAAGTAGGAACAAAGTTACCGTATTTTTCGGAGTATAAGACGCACCGGAGTATAAGACGCACCTTAGTTTTTGGGGAGGAAAATAGGGGAAAACAATCTGCCTACCAGGTATTCATCTGGCTAGCATCCTTAGTCTGGTCAGCTTCAGCACATTATTTTATCCCCTGGTTAGGACCTTAAAAAACCTTCTTCTGAGAGAGTAACAATGAAAGAACCTGCAAGCCAGTAAGAGCTGGGAAGATCGTTAGCACCTGGTTAGGGCTAGAAAAAAACTTACTCGGAGCAAGTAGAGCAATGAAAAAAACCCCTGCAAAGACTTAGTGCTGGAAAAACATTCTTTGGAGAGAGTAACAATGAAAGAGCCTGCAAGCCGGTAAGAGCTGGGAAGATAGTTAGCACCTGGTTAGGGCTAGAAAAAAAACTTATTCGGAGCAAGTAGAGCAATGGAAAAAAATTCTGCAAAGACTTAGGGCTGGAAAAACATTCTTTGGAGAGAGTAACAATGAAAAAGCCTGCAAGGTAAGAGCTGGGAAGATCTGTTAGCACCTAGTTAGGGCTGGGAAAAAAAAAAGCTACATTCGAAGTATAAGACGCACCCAAATTTTCAGCCACTTTTAGGGAGGAAAAAGGTGCGTCTTATACTCCAAAAAGTACGGTACTTCCTCTCCACCAAATTTTTTGCAATGAAAACATATTAAATACAGTGAATATATCTGAATATATTTACCTCAAAGTTCATCAAGAGAGAAATATACTAATTTTATAAAGGAATTAATATGATTACTCCATTTTTCATTAATGTAGGAATAACAACAATTTATTAAAATTTTATGCTGCCTGATTTCCAGTGATTCTAAGCAGTTTTCATACCTATTAGATGGAAGGAATATTATTCTCTCCCAAGTCTCATTCTTACGAAATATAGGAAATAGATTTTAATATTTGCTTTTTCTTATAGCCCTTGGTCAAGGAGGAGATCCGCCTGGTATCCATAATACATCAGATAGATCAAGAAGTGGGTATTGTTCCACGGGGCGCATATGTAAAATCTCCACTTGGACCTGTGCATGTGAACAGGAGCTTTGAAGGTAAATCTGTGCAAGGACAGTTCTATTGTCTTTGAACTCTAAAATGACTACAGTCATATATATTGGGTTTTGTAATTTTGCTCAACAATCACAACTCATATATGACAGACATGCCCGTGCGCATGGCAGATACACAAGTTATGTGTTGGGAATATAAGGAAGCAGGATGTGTGTAAAGCACCACACAAAAATGGTTTCAGAATAGGAGAGGGTAAGTTATTGCTGCTGCTCAATTTTTTGCTTTATGTACTGCATAATGGAAATAGAAATGTTAGCCTTTAGAGTTTCTCCACATAGTTCTTCACTTTTAGTGCACCAGAGTAAAGTGGAAAGATGTGAATCTCAAGCCACGGAGTTAGTTTCCAACTTCTGCTTCATGATTTATAAGTTCATGTCTAACATATTTATTGGTTCGAAATCTTGATGGCTGTCGTTGTATGGAACCCTTATGGGGAAAGGACACTTTCTTCTTTAAGCCACATTGACCCTTCTCATTTAACAGTTTGAAGGCATTTTTATTTATTTGTTTGTTTGTTTGTCAAACATGTACAAGATAGCAGGTATAGGTATAAACATAAACATAAGCAAAGTAAGTACAGATAAATGAGGACAATAGGACAGTAAGACAGGGATGGTAGGCACAATGGTGCGCTTATGCACGCCCCTTACAGACCTCTTAGGAATTGGGTGAGATCAACTGTAGACAGTCTAAGGTTAAAGTTTTGGGGGTTTGTGGAAGAAACTACAGAGTCAGGTAGTGCATTCCAGGCATTGATCACTCTGTTGCTGAAGTCATATTTTCTGCAATCGAGTTTGGAACGGTTTACATTAAGTTTTTATCTATTGTGTGCTCGTGTATTGTTGCGGTTGAAGCTGAAGTAGTCATTGACAGGTAGGACATTGTGGCAGATGATTTTATGAACTACATTTAGATGTAGTTCATAAAATCAGATCGAAAGCGACTTAGTTCTAAATTGTCTAAGCTCAAAATTTCAAGTGTGGTGGAATAAGGTATTCTGTTGCGAGCAGAGGAGGGGAGGACTCTTCTTGTGAAATATTTCTGGACTCTCTCGATTGTATTAATGTCCGATATGCAGTGCGGGTTCCAGACAGGTGAGCTGTATTCGAGAATTGGTCTAGCAAATGTTTGTATGCTTTGGTTAGCAGTATAATATTGCCAGAAAAGAAGCTACGCAAAATTAGATTAATAACTCTTAGTGCCTTTTTGGCAATGTTGTTACAGTGGGCTCTGGCACTTAGATCATTAGATATGAGTACTCCAAGGTCCTTGACAGAGTGAGGGTCGTCTACAAGGTCGTGTCCTCCAAGCTTGTATTTTGTGTTCTGATTCTTTTTGCCAATGTGTAAGACAGTTGGTTGAGATTTGAAGTTGCCAGTTGTTTGACCATTCTGATACATGGTCAAGGTCTTTTTGAAGGGTAGCAGCATTGTCGGTGGTGTTAAATAGTGTCACATCGTTGGCGAAGAGAACGCAGTTGCTTAATATGATCACAAAGGTCGTTTATGTAAAGTATGAAGAGTGTTGGTCCTAGAATGCTGCCTTGAGGGACACCACTGTTGACAGGTGCAGGATTTCATAGGGCACTTACTATTTTAACCACTTATCTGTTTGACAGGAATGCAGTTATCCAATCATGTAGGGGTCCAGAGATGCCATAAGATTTTAGTTTCAGAAGTAGTTTGTCATATACCACTGAATCAAAGGCTTTACAAAAGTCTATGTAAATTGCGTCTATTGTTTTACCCTGATCGAGTTGTGTAGTCCATATGCAGTGTAGGAGTTGCAGATTACAGGATAATTTTTTTCTGAAACCAAATTGTTTGTTAGAGAGTAGGTTGTTTGTTTCTAAGTGGAGGGTAATGGATTGGTTTATGATTGATTCCATGACTTTGCAGGTGACGCAACATAAAGAGATTGGTCTGTAATTTTCAACGTTACTTGGATCTCCTTTTTTGAAGATAGGGATGACTGTGACTAGTGCCCATAAATTGGGTAGGGAGCTAGTCCTGAAGGATTTTTCAAAAATTATGCTTCAAGGTTCAGCTATGGCTGTGGAGACTTTATTAAGAAGTATGCACATAGTCCATCAGGTCCAATAGATAGAGATGGTTTTAGGTTGCATAATGCCTTTCTAACGTTATCTTCTGTAAAATCGATTTGTGTTAGATCGTTGAAGTTATTTGTGGTACGACTAGGAAATATTGGGCATGAGCCATTGCTGTTTACAAAGACTGAGCCGAAGAATGTGTTAAAGGGGTTGGCTTTAACGGCTTCATCATTATAGTCTTTACCATTTGGTCCTTTAAGGGGTGGGATGAATCTTGAGTCTTTGAGTTGGTTGTTTACAAAGTTATAGAAGGCGCGTGTGGATTTCGTGCGCAGAAGGTTTTCTTCTTGATTGATGTAATTGGTGCATTCAGCCTTTATTTGGTGGCATAGATTTTTGTAGCGGCTTTTAAAGTTAGCAACGTAGCCAGTTTTGTTTTTTCGCCAAAGAGATCTTTTTTTGGATTGGAGTTTCCTTATTTTTATGGGTAATTTGTTTTTCTTGGTTTTGGTGATTATTAATGGTACGTTTAATGACTCTTTTGATTTCGAGCAAAAAGATATTGTAGTGGTCTTCGGCAGTATTACAGCCAGAGAATAATATTTGCCAATCAAGAGATGAGAGGTCGGCATCTAGGATATCATAGTTGGCTTTTTTAAAGTTGTAATTGGTTATCCAATCATTATGGTGGTTTTTGTAAGGACGTATATTGAGACAAAAGTCAATCATGCTGTGGTCACTGTTGGAAAAGGGTTCTTTTATTTGTAGTCCATAAATTGAGTGTAAACTGTTGCAGAAGATGAGATCAAGACAATTGCTGAGTCTAGTATTGTTTGTTACTAGTTGATCTAGCCTTAGATTGGTAATAGCATTGTAAAGGGTTGAATACATGGGTTCAGTTGTACATTCATTTAGGGTCCAGTTAATATGAGGTAGGTTGAGGTCACCAAGAAAAACAAGAGGGTGTGGGTAGGAGGCTGCCCACATTGGTAGTGAGGTTAACTTGTTCGCATGTGTGATATCGTAATCAGGGGCTCTATAACATAGTAGGAAGTGAAGTGGGGTATTTAAAGTCAGTTCGCAGATGATGGTTTCTGGAAGATCGAGTTCATGTGTAACTTGCATATTTTTTAGGTTTAGTGATTTTTTATAGAAGATGGCAACTCCACCTCCTCTACGGGTTTCACAATCGGACCGGTAAACATGATAGTTTCTTACTGTGATAATGGAGTCAGGGAGGGATGCGTTCAGCCATGTTTCGCAGACAAATATAATGTCAAATTTAGCAGTTTTTAGTAAGAGGAGGAGTTCGGTTATTTTGTTTACGATGCTTCTTGCATTAATTAGCTTGCATTTAAGATAAGCAGTGGTTGATATTGAGGAAGTAAGGGGCGTGCATACCTAGTTTTGTAAGATGAGGGGTTGGTTGGTTGGTTGGTTGGTTGGGTTGGTTGGTTGGTTGGTTGGTTGGTTGGTTTGGTTTGGTTGGTTGGTTGGTTGGTTGGTTGGCATGCAGTACTCTTTTTCTTTGTTCTTGCAAAATGCACAGGCACACACACACACACACACACACACACACACACACACACACACACTCTGGCTTTTTCACCATTTCAGTTGCAGAGTCTGTGTATTGTGCAAATAAACAAAAAAACTAAGAGATCTGGATGGAAGCTCTTCTTTCACCCCAGTGTTGTAAGTGCTGCTGTGAGGAAAAGAGGGGGGAAAAAGGGACATGCCATTTGAACTGCTAGTTTATTATCTGGCAACAGTAGCTGTAAAATAAGGGGGAAAAGGCACCCTTCTCCAAGTTCACATTTTTGCTCAAGACATTCTAGCTATTCTAAGAAGTTCTGTTACCATGCTGACTAGGTTACAACAGTGCACAGGGAAACTCTGAATTATCTTGTATACAAGAGTGTAAAGCAGGGGTACGTATGCAGCGCTTTTCAGATATTTTGTGCTACATAGCTCCAACTGATGAGAAGAACCATAGAATTTGTCCCAAACAACTGGAGGGCAGTAAGCTCCCTCTCTTTGCAGAATATAGTCTTACGTATCATGAGTTATCCTACGCTGATGAGTACTCTTTTCCATCTAGCAACATACGGGCTTAGCTGGATGTTCACATTTGCTGTACTGACATAAATGTAGCAGGGTAACATGTGTCTTCTCCCCTCAGCTCTTTTATAACATGGGTTAGCTGGGCCTCTTCTTAACTTTTATGTGTGGGGATTAGGGATGCAAAATATCATGGGCTGTCCCCTGACCTCACTAGATGAAATCGCTAGGACTCGATGCCTTAGCAGGGTAAGGAAAATCCTTAGGGACGATTCACACCCTGGTCAGCACTTCTTTACTCTCCTACCATTGGGCAGGAGATAAAGAAGCATAGCCAGTCGAACAAACAGGCTGAAAAATAGCTTCTATCCATGGGCTGTCAGACTTCTGAATGCAACATAACACCCTAACTACTTAGTATGATAGACTTGCAGAGCCAAGTGTAATCTGGTGTAATATATATATATATATATATATATATATATATATATATATATATATATATATATATATATATATATATATATATATATATATATATATATATATATATATATATATATATATATATATATATATATATATATATATATATATATATATATATATATATATATATATATATATATATATATATAAAAGCCAAATACCACTCACTCATCATGAAATCTCCAGAACTGTAAAGCCTACAAACTTGAAACTTGGCACATATGTTCCTTCTTGGCTCGCTAAGAAAGGATTTTTTGAAATGACCATCAGATCATTAGTATTTCTTATACAATATTATATTAACACGCTCTGATGCTAAGGAGTTAGACGTTCTACTCCCCATCCCCACCTGAAAAGAACTCTGTTCCAACTGCCAGCTGCCTTATATTAACATGCTCTGATGCTACCCCTTCGCTAAACCAGGCATGGGCGTGGCCAGTGCGTGACTCATCCGGCCTGCGAGTTGGGCGTTTAGACATTCTACTCCCCCTCCCTACCTGAAAAGAACTCTGTTCCAACTGCCAGTTGCCTTATATTAATACGCTCTGATTCTAAGGAGTTACACATTCTACATAAATTTTCAAGCTTTAAGTGTCAATGTATCAAGCCCAATCGTAACTACTCATTAATTTTCAAGCTTTAACTGTCAATTTATCAAGCCAAATCACATAGTTTCGTAGCGAAGCATGGGTATCCAGCTACTAGTATAATATAATGTAATGTTATGCACATACCGGTATATGTGTAAAGGATTATGTGTCTGTTAGTATGATCTATTGGGTTAGTTTTTTTTAATTCTTCTTTCACTTATGAGTCATTGAGATGTGTTTTGTGTTTGGGGGGGGCTGCATTAAGGGAGGCTTATCCAATCTCATGGTACACATGTTGTGAATTGACAATAAAGGGTTTGAATTGAATTGAATTGAGTGATATCATTAGTAGGTCAGGATGCCTTTATAACAGAAGAGTTTGGGAATTTCTTTATTTTTAGTGATTATATTCCTATTTTACAGTTAATATAGTTTTCATATTTTCCCATGTCAAGCTGTCCATGTTGAGTTTTCACAGCCAGAGAGATCTCTGAGGCTTAGAAATGTCCTCTGAGTTAGGTATTGCAGCACTTTGTGTTAATATGCTTCAGAATTCTATGGGACTTTACCACTGAAAGATTTTCTTTCATCAACTCCTTGTTCCAAATTGTTAGTGCCAATAAAATTACTTAATACTTCTCACTATCCATTTCTAATGTATTTGTCCATTTACCTAACTAGTACCATCAGTGCCATGCGGTATTGTGGAAAAAATAAGAGGTAGAAGCCTTAGGTATACTATCTTCAGTTGTACAAGTAAAGGTGGGATATCAATCAGTTAATTAATCAGTCAAATAAATAAAATGCCTAAATATTTCACAGGTCAATTAAGAAAGTGAACTTTCATTAATTGAAGAATGGCAATATACTAAAAGAGGCTACTGAGCAGTGCTGATTTCCTGTTTTCACTTTCATCAACAGGTTTGTCCCTGACAGAAGCAAAAAAGTTAAGCTCCTATTTCCATTTTACTGAGCCTGTAAAATTGAAGAATAAAACTCTGCTGGAAAAAGCTGACTTGGATCCAGCCATTGACTTTTTGGATTCTCTTGAACATGATATCCCTAAAGGTAGGAAAAAGTACTATCCCACATGCAAAATGAAAAAGGCAGTTGGTGGCACTTGGGGCCTAGTAAAGAGGAGGTGTTTGCCTTTTGTTGTGTAAAAGAAACAAAGATTAATTTCATATGTTCCACTCGGCATGTTTTAGCCATTCAGCTTTTGGATTAACCTTCATTTCTCTTATCCTTAAACTGAAATTAGGGAGGAACACATAAGATAATACAGGTGCATATAAGTAAATTAATTCTTTGACTCAGGCTGAATTGAGTGAGAATTTGTGTATAATGTTCCCATTTTAAAAATTTATTCCTCTCTCTGAATATATGAATTTACTTCGAAGAGGCATAACTGTCTTTCATTACAGCAATTCTCAAAATAGAAAACAAAATCAAATCATATATTTTACGCTATACAAAACCTTGTAGAAGAGTCTGCGTGCTCTGTGGCAAGACTCTCTTTGAATTGTTAAAGCAGCTTCAGAAGATTTACTAGTTGTCTTAATATTCATCTGTATGCAAAGACAACACTTTTATACTGACCAAAAGTTTCTGAAATTGCTGAGCCTTTCACAGGACGTGTATGTTTTCAGCACTTTGAGAAAAGGTGCTGTATAGTGCCAGTATGTTTTGTGAAATATCCCTTTCAAATGCTTTCTGCAGTCCTAAGATAAATGCATGCAGCCATTCAGCTCTGGCATATATTTTTACTAAATAAAACAACTAAACAATAACCAGTAAATCAAGATTCCACAGACAAAAGCATGTAACACATGCAAAAACTAAAATGCTGCACCAGTGTTCATTTACCTCATGATTGTACCTCATGATTCTTGACGAATGTATCTTTTCTTTTATGTACACTGAGAGCATATGCACCAAAGACAAATTCCTTGGGTGTCCAATCACACTTGGCCAATAAACTATTCTATTCTATTCTATTCTATTCTATTCTATTCTATTCTATTCTATTCTATTCTATTCTATTCTATTCTATTCTATTCTATTCTATTCTATTCTATTCTATTCTGGATCTAAAAAACCATCACAACTTCTTTTTTAAATGAAAAGAAATGATTTGAGGAAATGAAAACCATCAGGACATGGATGGGCTTATACAGGTAGTCCTCGACTTAACAGTTCGCTTAGTGACCATTCAAAGTTACAATGGCAGTGAAAAAAGTTACTTATGACCATTTTTCACACTTACGACTGTTGCAGCATCCCCATGGTGACATGATTTACATTCAGATGTTTGACAACTGATTCACATTTATGACGGTTGCAGTATCCTGGGGGTCATGTGATCATCTTCTGCAACTTTCTGACAAGCAAAGTCAGTGGGGAAGCCAGATTCACTTAACAACCATGTTACTAATTTAACGACTGCAGTGATTCACTTAACCAAATGTGGCAAGCAAAGTCATAAAATGGGGCAAGACTCACTTAACAGATTTCTCACTTAACAACATAAATTTTGGGATCAATTGTGGTCGTAGGTCGAGGACTACGAGTATTGTCATTTTTGAAATAATTTGTAACTTGAAAGCTGGATCCAAAAAGTACAGGTAGCCCTCAACTTACTATCACAATTGTTGATGTTATGTATTTATGAAATGAATATACGCATGGCGTTGCTGTTTGATACTATAGAGTCAATAAACAGAAGTCTTCAAAGTGTTAAATATAATTTACTTAAATAAACTTGTAAAACATTAAAACAAACAGTCCACGAAGAATCTTTCTTCAACTTATCTTCTTTTTGAAATATACAGACACAAAGTCACACTCTTAGCACTTAGCTATTCACTCAGCAAACAATTCATCAAAACCTTGAACTTCTTCTTTTGGTAGCATCTTAAGTCTTCATTAACAGAAACAGGAGCAATGAGTAGAAGCAATCAATCAATCACTAAGCACACAGCCCACAGCCCACTGACGCCCACACAGCACACAGCCCACTGATGCCCAAATTACTCAAGCTAACCTGTTCTCTTTTATAACAATCAGCAAGCCTACAATGCTTACAATTTAAAGCAATACCACTTTTTTAACACAAACATAGATTAGTGGTTTATTTATACATTAGTAACCCAATCAGTTTTAAACATAGTACTGACAACAATTGAGCTCAAAATTTATGTTGTTAAGTGAGCTTTGTTTCATTTTACAACCTTTTTTGCTGCAGTTGTTAAGTGAATCACTGCAGTTGTTAAGTTAATAATACAGTTGTTAAGTGAATCCGGCTTCCCCATTGACTTTGCTTGTCTGAAGGTCGCAAAAGGGGATCACATGAGCCCAGAACATTTATGCAAAGGTCATAAATATGAGTCAGTTGCCAAGCGTCTGAATTTTGATCATGTGACCATGGAGCTGCTGCAATGGTCATAAGTTTGAAAAACGGTCACGACTCCCTTTTTTAAAGTGCTGTTGTAAGTTTGAACGGTCACTAAATGAACTGTTGTAAGTCAAGGACTGCCTATATATGTTATGGGTAGTAGTGTGCAAAAATATGCATGTTGAAAAATCACATATAACCTTAGGACAATTAGCTACAGTACCAATTTTATAGAAAACTGGAGAGAATCTACTTAAGGATCGAATTTAAATGGAACTGCCACATTCCTTTTTTATATAACAACATAAATTTTCAGTGCTGTGCATTTTTTAAACAAGAGCCATACAAAACCTGTCACATCTTTTCAGTGGGCAGTTTTGTCTGCTTCATGTGTCAGCACCCTGAGCTGTTTAAACTCTTCTGTTTCCTCCTAATTAGGAAGGGTTTGTAGCAGCCGGTATCCTGCTGGGTGAGATAAGACTCCCAGCGATAGAGGAGCTTTTATGAGCATTTTACATGCCCTTCCATCCAGTATTGCTTTGTCTTATCTAAATGTGGCCTTGTTAACTCTAACCTTCTATCTTGGGGAGGTTTGGTTCAAACTTTTCTTTGATGAACTATTGCACTTAAGCTACGTAGTCGGTAATCTCCAGCAGTCTGAGCTGTGGAGAATTTGTGACCGTACACTTGTTGTGGTATGCAAAAATTGTAGCTCCTAAGGCAATGAAAATCCATGGTTATTTAACCGATGCCATTCCTTCTGCTTCCTTGACTTGTATTTAATAAGATGTTAAAGCAAGATGCTCACAGAGTGCAATTATGAAAACTAGGTTTAGGATAGGAACTGATTTGTAGCAAAGATTTTTGCCTTGTGTCTGAATTTTTGTTTCATTCTTTTTTTACTTGGCAACTGCATTAGATTTAACACACTTACGCCCTCTCAAAGTATGTTTGAAACCATTGTTTTTATTTCAGGTTGTTCGTTTATGAGCTGAAATTGGGTAATTGGAATTAGGGACAATTTTAAACTTTAAAATACTTTAAGGGATAGATTTTTGCCTTTAGATATTATTTCAAAAAAGCAGAAAGAGAAATAAACGTTATCCTATCAGTGAATCATTGTCTCTTTTAAAAGATTTAGATCGATCCTTACCTTTCTTGACCATAGTGATTTTTCACTCCACCATTCTTTTTATTATCACAAACTTGTCTGCCTCATGAGGAGAGATTAGTATAATGAATTATGTAATGTAATGTAACACTACGCTACGAAATATAATATGATATAGGATAGACAGTACTATCAGCAGATGGATTTGCAGTTGGCTGACCAAGCGCCAGCATATGGTCCTCAATGGAACTGCATCTACACGGAAGGAAGCATGCAGTGGAATATCTCAAGGTTCTGTCTTGGACCTAATGCTCTTCAACATCTTCATAAAGGACCTAGATGAGGGGATTGAAGGGGCATTCATCGAATTTGCAGATGACACCAAGCTAGAAGGAATTGCTAACCCTTTGGAAAACAGAGTCAAGATTCAGAAGGATCTTGACAGACTTGAGCGTTGGGCCTTATCCAACAAGAAATAGTTCATTGATGAGGGAAAAAGATGTTACTATTCTCACCACTGAACTGCACCTTTGGAAGACAGGCTTAAGATTCGGAAGGATTTTGACAGATTTGAGCATTGGACTGTATCCAACAAGATGCAGTTCAGCAGTGAAAAAAGTAAGTTTCTGCACTTCGGCAGGAAAAACCAAATGCACAGAATAGGCAGCACCTGGCCCAACAATAATAACCGTAAGAGGGATCTAAGTGTCCTAGTGCACCATCACCACCACACCAGCAGTGTGCTGCAGCTGCCAGAAAAGTCAATGCAGTCCTAGGCTGCATCAACAGAGAGATAGCATCAGGAACACAAGAAGTGATAGAACCACTCTATACTGCATTAGTAAGACCACACTTGGAATACTGCATCCAGTTCTGGTCACCATGATACAAAGATGCTGAGACCCCAGAAAGAGTGCGGAGAAGAGCAACAAAGAAAATAAGGGGTCTGGAGGCTAAACTGAATGATGAACGGCTAAGGCAATTAGATATGTTTAGCCTAACCAAGAAAAGGCTTAGGGGTGACATGATAGTTGTCTTCCAATATTTGAAAGGCTGTCACAGAGAAGAGGGGATTGATTTATTCTCCAAAGCATCTGAGGGCATGACAAGAAGCAGTGGGTGGAAATTAGAGATACAACTTGGAACCTAGGAGAAACTTCCTGACAGTGAGAACGATTAGCTAATGGAACAGCGTAACTTCTGGAGTTGTGGATGCTCCATCACGTGTGGTTTCAAGAAAAGATTGGATAACAATTTGTCTGGGATGGAATAAAGATTCCTGCCTAGGGCAGGGGGCTGGACTAGAAGACCTCTGAGGTCCCTGCCAGTCCTATGATTCTACAAAAAACTAATCCAACCCAATCTATTCCAATCCAATATAATCCAAGGCTTCGGTCCAGTATAAAGCTCATCATGTTAAACCATAATATAGTTTATTTGCTTGTGCATATCTTGTGACATAACAGAGGAATTGTGTTTTACATGACCCAGTCATTGTTTAGTTGATGATAAACTATACAGATTTTGGAAGCAAAATGCTAGAGTGAGAAAGGAAAATATTTCTACAGCAATCTATAAGGCTTGAAGCAAGGCTTCCATCATTCATACTGCTCTGTATAGATAATATTATTAAATAGCCTGGGGTTTGTAAAATTATATAAGGTAAGTCACGGTCAACGTTCATTCATGTTATCATAAATACATAACCAAAGATATATTCAGATTGATGGGGAAAGAACTTTTTTTTTTAAAAAAAATGGCAAATTGTGTGAAAGCAAATTTTCCTTCTCTTTATTTTCCTCAAAGAAAGCCTTTGCAGGAAGATACAGGGGGAAAAATTGCACAGAAATGATCATGGAATGATGACTCCTGTGTCTGGGAGAATGTAAACATGTCTCACTACTACAGAGCTGTGAAATCTGAAATATGAGAAGCAGATTCAGCAAATGTAGGCTTCCTATGGATGTTTCGTTTCTCGAATGTAGCAGATGTGAGAATCGCTTCTTGATGCTAAACATATGGCATAATTTTGTATTGTACAAATTGCTGACCTGGGTTTTGTCTACAGTTAAGTTGGCATGCTTTTAGAGTTAGTCTCAGGATATAGAACTTCCTAACATGCATGTGGCAGTAGTTCAATACAGTACTATATTTTAATAAGAGTCTCTTTGAACTATATGTGACTTGTGCACATGCCAGCTTTTTCCAAACTAGGGAAAGATGATGGACATACTGTAGCTCATTACTAGAACTGAATTCTGGCTTCAGATTGGCATTAATCTTTTTTCCCAGGCTTCTGAGAATTAGCTGAATTGTATAATATTGAACTACTGACAGGAGGGGCCAAGGGTTATCTGGTATGGGCTCAGGAAGAGGGTCTTTCTGTAATAGTGCCTGCCCTTTGGAACATCACTCCTCCCCAGAAATTAGAATGGCCCCGATCCCATTGCCCTTTTGTAAGGCCTTTAAAGGCATGGTTTCCTCACTGGGCCTGAGGATCTGAATGTGTGGCAAAGCCTGTGCAATGACTGTGTTGGTTGATCATTAGTAATTTTGTTTTTTTACTGGGTAATTTTTTGGCTGCTGATTACATGTCTGTATCTTGTTTTTATCATTTAACTTTTTCCCCATGCTGATAGCTACCCAAAATAATAAATTTGAGATAGGTGGCTATAGAAATTGAGAAAATAATAAACAAATAAACAGATAAATTAATTTACATTCATGTATCTAGCAATGAATGGACCGTTGGTGGAATTTCTCCAAATATTTGCGAAGTCTTTGTGATACTGTTTTTCTGGATCTTGCAAAAGCCACAAGTGCTGGGAGGACTGAGGCTGAGAAACATGAACCTGCTTTATCTCTAAGCATTAGCACAGCTAATTAATTCCCCTTCAAAGCCCCCCTCCTAAAGTGATTAATCCCCTATCAAGCTCTGTCTCCAGCCATTCAAGAGGCCTAAGTCTGCCAAGGTATTTACGGCCCCCTAGCCAGCAAGCAGACGGCAAGGCAGCTTGTTATCGGGATAGGATGGAAGTGGTTCCAAGACAAATGGCCGTCTATCTCCCAAGTGGCCTTGCAAAACCCAACAAAGTGCTGTGCTGTGCTGGCCACCTACTTTCCTCGTCGTCCTCTCTCTCCTAACGTTTCACAGATGTGACCCGAGCCTTCCCCCTTCATAGTTTAACACTAAGCAGCACCTCCACAGTCCTGTGAAGGATGGGAGCCAAAGCACTTTACTTTTGAGCCTGCCAAAAGCCACACGGGGACAAGACCCTTTCAAGCTGTTTTATGAAACTAAAAGGCCGGTTAATGGATGAGGGCGAAATAATGGTGTTGGGGAAATAATAGGACTGGGAAAGGGATGAGGCTGGAAAGATGGAGTGGAACAGGGTCAGAGGAAAAGTGAGTCCGGTGCATTTGTCAGTGGAGAAGGGCAGCATTCAGAATTTGGACTTTCAAAACTTGGAAATGGTATAACACTCAACAAAAAAGAAAAATCCATGAGGCAATGCCAGGATCCACGGATATGAGTTGCTGAAGTAGCAAACTCATTTGACGGTTTAGAAAATAAATTATTCCCCAGACTGGAGGGATATAATAATCTGGCCGCTAGCCAAGATAGCAGGTAAATGGACTTTGTCTTTCCTTTTTCCTCTGTCTTCAAACTGTTTAAACTTTGGACTGCTATGCCAACCATCTCCAGTAGGGGGCACTGTGGTGCCAGGCTCAATAGCACTGCAGGAACAAACCCTAATGAAGTAATATGAGAAAGTTTTGGACTCTTTTAGTGAGGTGAAGACAGAGGAACCAGACTGTGTGTGGTATATATTGACCTCTTGAACTATGGATATGGAGAGGAGACTGTCAGCTCTGCTGGAGCTCACACAATTTAAAAAAAGGCATATTGGCCTTTTCAGTAGATTTCTTTAGTACCAACATTTTATGTGTTCAGATCAGGATCTCCCATGATTTTTCTTATCAAAGGCCGCACACTCAGCCTCTTCATGCCAAGAATCTTATCTGTACTAACATTTTGCTATTCCTACACTGATCATAGGGTGTTCCCTGGAAGTATGATTTTTTTTTTCTGGAATCAATCCTTATGGAACATAGTAATATGAACAGAATCAGTCAGAATTACTGCTCTTCATTTTTCCAACCACCCATATTTTTCCTGCACTACTGAATATTTGAGGACACAGACACAGTATTATTTTAGCATTTCAAGAATATAGTTGCAGATTATTTTTCATATTTTAACTAAAGGGATTTAACTGACCCTCTGCCAGATATATACCGTGATTCCTGATTCACTTTTCTTTCAGAGTTGTTACGGTATACAGTTGAAGTGTCTCTTCAAACATTAGATAAATCTAACATTTGCCATTGTTTCTGATTCAAACTGATGTAAGCAGATGTGCTGAAAAATGACTCCATCATCATTCAACATTAGTTTGCTAACTGGAGATGATGGACAAAATAGTTCAGTAACATTTGGAGGACACAGGTTGATCACTTCTGTATAAAGGAATGTAATGTGATGTTAGCTTGATTATTTAAAAATATATCAAGTATGTTAGCTGATTTCTGTGTGATCTTTTTATTTTTTATTTATTATTATTATTTTATTGAACACACAAAACAAGACAAAACAAAACGTATAACAAATAGGCGGGGCATTTGTTGCCCCCTTTCCATCAAAAGCTATTGTCGGATAATTACATTTTATACATTATTTCATTTAATATTCATATTACTCTCACATTACCTATCCTATTGTACAATATACCTTCTAAAACCTTTACAATATTACATGGAAATACATCTTTATACTTTTCTTTTACTCTATCTTACTGTTAACTAAGGCATTAGCATCCCCAATGGTAATTAAATTCTCTATTCCTAGTTCTGTAAATTTATCGTATAATTTTTTATAAAATTCAAATTATTTATCATTTGAGGCATAGTGTGTTGTGAGTATAGCAAATAGTCTTAAATTCTCTTTTTTGATATATACTTCTTGGAGAGCAATTACATTGATGTCAAGTTTCCTCCCCTTTTTTTTTGTTTAAAAAAATGTTTGCGTTCTTTACTTCCGGTTACTAAGTCCATTTATTTTGCTGAATGTTATTTTATTTTATTTTTAAAGTAGTTTATTATTTATTATTATACTACCTAATAGAGATAATAACTAACATTGAAAAACAGAGATGGAGAAAACTATATGGGATGTAATGCAAAAGAAAGACTTAATATGACTCAGTGAATTATTTTTATATGGAAGGCATTCCAAGACCAATTTCATCCATATGTTTTGTTGAGCAGGACAAACAAAAATAGGATTCACTCATTGTTCTAAATCAGAATTTTTAAAACCACACCACGACTTAATGCAATGAATGGACATAGTTATTGAATGGTCTTGCTTTTAGTCTTGGCAGTATATTCATAAAATTTCAAGAATAGCCATAACAGGATTGGCTAGCAGTGAAAATAAATATTCTGGTAGTAAGTCATATCTGAAACTCATTTTTACAATTTATTATATATTCTGATATGATGTAATAGAAATGAAAGAAGCAATACCTTATCGGCCCAGATTTAGAGATTCTTTAAAAGAAAAAGGCTACCACAATATTTGATGAAATAAAAGAGAGATTAAGATCAAGTTTATATACATAATATACGGAGCTATAATGAAATTCCCATTAAATATCCAAGCAACAGGCTGCCATAAAATGGACATTGTCTGTACTGATAATTTGCAGATTTTTTTCTTAGAAGGAGTACATCATGTAATCCTAGTATTGCTGGGAATCTATACCTAATTTAAATAGATTAGTTCTCTTTTTTTAGATGACATAGGGAACTGTGATTTATTTAAAATAGGAAGGAAAAATTTCCATTCATTTTCTTATGGTTGAAAGTACCGTATTTTTCGGAGTATAAGACGCACCGGAGTATAAGTTTTGGGGGAGGAAAATAGGGGGGGGGGAAATCTACCTACCAGGTATTCATCTGGCTAGCATCCTTAGTCTGTTCAGCTTCAGGACATTATTT
The DNA here is from genome assembly GCA_023053685.1 of Diadophis punctatus similis. Classification (NCBI taxonomy): domain Eukaryota; kingdom Metazoa; phylum Chordata; class Lepidosauria; order Squamata; family Dipsadidae; genus Diadophis; species Diadophis punctatus. Next base: position 65,389,477 of record JALIGW010000001.1, on the reverse strand, counting down.
TATCCCCTGGTTAGGGCTGAAAAAAAATTCTTTGAAGGGAGTAGGAATGAAAACAAGCCTGCAAAGACTTAGGGCTGGAAAAAACTACTTCGGAGGGAGTAGGAATAAAAAAATGCTGCAAGCAGGGAAGATCGTTAGCACCTTGTTAGGGCTGAAAAAACCTTTTTCAGAGGGAGTAGGAATGAAAACAAGCCTGCAAAAACTTAGGGTTGGAAAAAAACTTCTTCCGATGGAGTAGGAAGCCGGGAAGATCGTTAGCACCTCGTTAGGGCTGGAAAAAAAAAGCTTCAAAAAAAAAAGCTACGTTCGGAGTATAAGACGCACCCAAATTTTCAGCCTCTTTTAGGGCGGAAAAAGGTGCGTCTTATACTCCCAAAAATACGGTAATATAGCGAAGCCTATTTATTGCTGTATATTCATGGTTTGGGAAAAAAGCAGCTAAGGGATGAAAAGAACAAGAATTTCAGAAGCTTTACATCAAGGGTCAACAACTTATGGCCCAAAGGGTGGATCTGTATTGCTACCCTAAATCATCTGGCTCATAGTTCCAAAAAGAAATACAGTAGCATATCTACCTGATCCATGGTAGTCCTAAAAAAGAATTCAATTTTGTAACTCTGTCTCAGGCTTGCATTATTATAGACTTGCATTATTTGGATCATGTTAAGAGTATGCATACACTGTAAATACATGTATTTACATTGTCTACTGTTGACCTCACTCCATTCCTAAGAGGTCTGTAAGGGACGTGCATAAGCGCACCGATGTGCCTACCGTCCCTGTCCTAATGTCCCTTTTTATTCGTATCCTTTTCATGTATTCAAAATCATGTTTATACTCTTATCTGTTATGTTATATATGCCTGACAAAATAAATAAATAAATAAATAAAAATATTTTATAACATACTCAGATATTCAGATCTCTTCCTCCTTGTGGTTCTCTTCCTTCCCAATGTTGTGGTTGGGAACAGATGCATTTCTATTCCCAACCACAAGGTTGTGCCAGGATGTTGTGGATCATGCCCTCATTTTTCTCTTTGGTAACCTCCCTTTTTTCTCCTAAGAAGAATCTCGATGGTTTCTCCCCCAAAGTCCTTCCAAGTGCCAGTGTATTAGAGAGAGAGAGGGGGAGAGGGAGAGGGAGGGGGAGGGGGGAGAGGGAGGGAGAGGGAGAGGGGGAGGGGGAGAGGGAGAGAGGGAGGGGGGAGAGAGGGGAGGGAGGGGGAGGGAGAGGGAGAGAGGGAGGGGGAGGGAGAGAGAGGGAGGGAGGGAGAGGGAGAGAGGGATGGGGAGGAAGGGTGAGGAAGAGGGAGAGGGGTGAGGGAGGGGGAGAGAGAGGAGGGAGAGAGGGAGGGAGGGGGAGAGAGAGGGAGGGAGAGAGGGAGGGAGAGAGAGGGAGGGAGGGGGAGAGAGAGGGTAGAAGGGAGGGAGGGAGAGGGAGGGAGGGGGTAGGGAGGGAGAGAGAGGGAGGGGGTAGGGAGGGAGAGAGAGGGGGTAGGGAGGGAGGGAGAGAGGGAGAGGGAGGGAGGGAGAGGGAGAGAGTGGGGAAGGGAAGGGGGGAGGGAGAGAGGGAGAGGTGGAGGGAGGGAGAGAGAGGTGGAGGGAGGGAGGGAGAGAGAGGTGGAGGGAGGGAGAGGGAGAGAGTGGGGGAGGGGAAGGGGGGAGGGAGAGAGGGAGAGGTGGAGGGAGGGAGAGAGAGGTGGAGGGAGGGAGAGGGAGAGAGTGGGGAAGGGAAGGGGGGAGGGAGAGAGGGAGAGGTGGAGGGAGGGAGAGAGAGGTGGAGGGAGGGAGGGAGAGAGAGGGGGAGGGAGGGAGAGGGAGAGAGTGGGGGAGGGGAAGGGGGGAGGGAGAGGCTCATCATCTACTCACAGACATGGCCTCTGGCCCCTATGCAGAAGAAGGTTGCAACCCCTGCTTTGTATAGATCACATTAGCAAGTTCTCTATGTACAGGCATAGTAGTATAGATTTACTGGAGTGTAAGGCTATCAGAAATGGAAAAGGGTGAGATAGCAGCTAGAAAGAAGGATAACAAACTCTAATATTATGCAAGTACCACTCTGGTTTTGACATGGATTGGCACCTGGGAATCCTCAGATCATCCCCCTCAAATAAATCCTATTTTTCCAGTGCCTGAGTTTTACGCAGAGATGCATAGAGTTACTTTCATATCTGGGATCTGGAGGAATGTGAGAAACTTTTGTCATCAGTGGGTCTTATCCTGTATATCAACCAGACGTCAGAATGGCTCCACCACAACTGATCTTTAGGAATGCTTTAAAAACAAACCTGTTCAGAAGGGCATTGATTTAAAACCTATTATGAATATACCTATTATTTTCTGTTATAGTAATTTATGATATGGTTTCTGTATTTATTATTAATATATTTATTTTGGTTTGTTGTATATGTGGATCCATTTAGAAATTGATGACATATTATGTAATATGCCATAATGTGAGGCTTAGATTCAAACCAATGGCAGAGAAGCCTAGATGTCTTTAATTAGTGACAAGATTTAGGATATGAAAAGCAGAGAAGTGGAAAATTATCCAAGTTACTCAATGATCTTTGTAGATTAGAATATTCCTTTTTTATTGGATAGTAAGCAGATTATTTGATGGGGTAAAATATTTGTCAGACTGATACATTCTTAGAATAGCTTACTTTATTTTGGGATAGATAGGCTATTCAGAACTGTCTTTTAATCATAATGGAACTCCTAATTACTGTTTTTCTTAAGTCAAAACCAATAATCAAATCAAGACATGAGGTGGCTATAACATTTGTAAAAGATAAATATTTTAACTTGATTTAAGAAATGCCAAAAATACAAAAAGCTATTATTATTGTTGCTGAAATAGCTATTACTGTGAAAGCAAAGAATATCTAAAAAGCAGAAAACGCAGAAGAATCTCAATGCTGAAACAAAGCAAGTCATTGTTTCTTTGATCAGCTGATGAATCTTCTAACGAAGGGTACAAATTTGAAAAAATTACTTCAGTTTGGAAACTAACAGTAATGTTTAAAAATGGCCCAATTTCATTTGATATAATGAATGAGGCAAAAGACCATTTCCATTTTATTCTGCTTGATCAATAGGATTTGAAGAACTGTGAAGATGATATATTAATCCAGGGGCTTTTCAGGTAGATGCTACGTGCTGCCTAGCATGTTCCAAAGATGTTTCTATAGCAACTGCCTTTGCTGTCTCTATTAAAATCCTGCAGAAGCATAGGCCCAAGAAGAAAGGTCCATGTAATTTAAGGGCCCTCAGAACTTATGACTGAAATCTTAGTGATTACTTAGAAAACTTTTTGTTCTGAATACCTTTTAAAAATACTATACTTGGACATGAACGGAAGAATTAATAGACTAGAATCTGTACTATTTTATTAGCACAGATTGCTCCAAGACTAAAAATCTTATGTCTTTTAATGTTGTTAATGTTTTTTCCCCCTGAATTAGATAAACAGTCACAAAATTTTAACTCAGGGTTCATAGTTTTAAAGTCATGAACCTTAAAAGGCTTGCAAAATATGCACAACTAGGCTGTATTCATTATCTAAAATATTTACATGATAGGATAAGGCTCAGAGCTAAACTCCAAATTGAATACGCTTTAGCAAGAAATATTGGAAAATAAACTACCTTTGCCACACAGTAATTACTACTGTCATGTAAATGGGGGAAATATGGTTTTAGTCAGCTGTCCATCTTGACAATGAAAGCATGCAGTGCTTTTTGGGTTCCTTTCTCTTTTCTGATATTAACACTAGAAGCTGGAGAAGAATAGTCTGCTAGCTGGTAAAGTTCAGTACTTATCCATCAAGTCCCTTCTCCATAAGTGCTACATCTCAGGACTGCATTTTCAGTCCTGCTACAGTTCATGCTGTGAGTACAAGGATAGGTACTGACTATGATTTATCACTTCTCAAGGACAAGCACAATTTGTCCCTTGGGAATAATTTAGAGAAAAGTTCACAGTAGATCTTCATAGATTAAAAAAGTTATTAGATGAATGCTTTCCTATCATGGCAGTTAGGAAGCTAAAGGATTTATCCAAGAACTTCTCATTTTTATAGATTGCTACTAGTTTATTTAGTGGTCCATGGTGATATGCACAATGAATATAAAATAGATTTAGGTAGCCTGCTTTTAGCAAAGAAATATCATAGACAAGTGAGATTTTTGGTATTATATGAAACAACTTTTAAGAATGATTATTAAATTAAGCTTTTCATTTCACTACTGATAATCAAATGTAAAAATAAATTCAGATGTTTTGAAAGGCATAAATAATTTTAATTATATGATATTATTTATCAGACTTATATACCCATCTCACAAATATGACTCTGGGTGGCATACAATAAGACAGCCAATTAAAACAAAGCAGTTAAGCACAAATATAAATAAGAGTAAGTGGAATGGAGAACATCCTACATCCAATGTTAACAATCTTGTGGGCTCCCCTTTTCCTGGGATCACCAAATGTACTGGAAGAACCATGTTTTCAGGGATTTTCTAAATGCCACTAGGTCAGGGCTAATCTCTTCTGTGGGAGAATGATGTGTTGAGGACCTGTATACTGCACGAGTCAAAAAGAGGGCCGTGAAAATATTTACTGACCCCTCTCATCCTGGACATAAACTGTTTCAACTCCTACCCTCAAAACGACACTATAGAGCACTGCGCACCAAGACAACTAGACACAAGAACAGTTTTTCCCCGAATGCCATCACTCTGCTAAACAAATAATTCCCTCACACTGTCTAACTATTCACTATGGCTGCATTACTATTACTATTAGTCTTCTCATTGTTCCTATCACCCATCTCCTCCCACTTATAACTTGTTGCTTGTATCCTTACGATTTATATCAATATTGACTGCTTCCTGATTGCTTATTTGTACCCTATGACAATTATTAAGTGTTGTACCTCATGATTCTTGACAAATGTATCTTTTCTTTTATGTACACTGAGAGCATATGCACCAAAGACAAATTCCTTGTGTGTCCAATTGCACTTGACCAATAAAGAATTCTATTCTATTCTATTCTATTCTATTCTATTCTATTCTATTCTATTCTATTCTATTAATAATGCCTTATATTAAGCTCCATGAAATGGATAGCATGGATTGCCCTTCCAGTTAAATCTGTACAAAGTGCATAAGCTTTGGGAAAACTATACTACAGTTGTATAATATTGATACTATATTTGATACTACAATGATATCTATAAAGCCGTGGTGGTGCAGTAGTTAGAATGCAGAACTGCCAGCAGTTTGATCCTGACTGCCTCAAGGTTGACTCAGCCTTCCATCCTTCTGAGGTCAGTAAAATGTAAACTGCTTAGAGAGGGCTGTAAAGTACTATGTAATGGTATATAAGTCTAAGTGCTATTACTATGCTAAATATATAGGGAAAGATACAAGCAGTATAAAATCTAAATGGAACTTCACATATGAACGCTACAGAAATAAACTAATGTAGTTCTGTTGAAATTCTAACATCTGGGAAGTGATGACCAATAAAAGACACAAATGTCTATGAACTTAGCCAATTTTATATGCATCATAAATGTGTGTTGGTATAATTCTGCTACTCTCTTAATTGTAATAACTTTTGAGTCAGGTGTTCTTGTTTTTATTATCCTGATACTACCTTTTGGGACCATCAAACTTTACTAAATGATGACTTACTTGCTTTCCTGCCAGGCACCACACCAGAACATAAACTTTGAAATACATCCAAAGCAGCAGTGTTATGGAAGACTGGATTTCAAGTGGATCAGCTCTCTGTTGTTTCAAGCGCTTCCCAGTTTAACATTAGTTTTTAAAATAATCTCCATAACTAACTTACAGTAGATGTTTCAGGCCCGAGACCAGGCAGACATGAGGGTGAAATATGAATTTGGTGACAGACTAGACAAAAAGCAGAAGCTGAAAGGGAGGTAGATGGTTTCTGACAGATGGTCCATCAAAAAGGCAGTGGTTGGTTGAGCAAAAAAACATTCCAAGCAGTGTCTTGTTTGGAAAATCGTAGGCACCTCCCTAGCATTCCCACCCATATTTGGCAGGGTGAAGACTGTAGCCTGCTCCAGAGGGGGAATCGGAAGTTCACAATCTTCATCCAAAGGATAATTTTCCCAGGCTCTTTCCTCCCACACCTCTTTCCCCTTTTGGAGCTCAGTCAGGCCAATTATTTTTTTTTAAAAAAAAAAATGAGGCAACATTAGGTTTGGGTCTCTCTGCCAAGTGCAGCTTGAAAAGCAAATTTTCTTTATTATTTTAAAAATATTTAAGAAGTAACTCTGCAAAGCCTCTTTCATGAATATATTATACACTTGGTCTTCAACATAGCTGACATAATGCAGCTGAGGTGTCCCGTCAGCTACTCGAAGATTTGTCTTCTTACTACCGCTTCCCTCTATCCACTGAAGATAAAAACTTCAGTATTGACAATTGAGGTAGGAAGTGCCCGTTTTACTTATAAACATATCAGACTTGTCCAATTAACTAAGCTATATTCTATTCTATTCTATTCTATTCTATTCTATTCTATTCTATTCTATTCTATTCTATTCTATTCTATTCTATTCTATTCTATTCTATTCTATTCATTAAAAGAGGTTAGCAGGCATTAACATTTGCCACAGGAAATGTTTGTTGGAAAGCAAGTTTTTTGTAGTGGTTAAGGCATCAGGCTAGAAACTGGGAGACTGTGAATTCTAGTCTCATCTTAGGCACAAAGCTAGCAGAGTGATCTTGAGTCAGTCACTTTCTCTCATCCATATCAGTTCTAGTGGGATGGACAGATATTCTTAGGAAAAGGCAGCCCTGCAAATAACCAGGTCCTTTAAGGGTGATAACCAACACCCTAAATTGCATCCAGAAGAGAACTGGCAGCCAGTTGTAACATGGTGTAACATGGATGAACCAATGGGCACCTAATACTATGTGTGCTGCTGCATTCTGATCCAGTTACAATTTCTGAGTGGTCTTCAAGGACAGCCCATATAAAACGCATTGCAATAATCCAATTGGGAGGTGACTTAAGGAATGAGTAACCATGAGCGGGGCCTCCCAGTCCAGGAAAAGGCACAGTGGCATAGAAGACCTGCAGATCAGTGCATCTGTGCAACCCCACCAAAGATAGCACTGATGACAAGACGGCAGCGCTTGGGGGACCAAACCCCTAGAGCCATTCCATCTTGTCAGGATTGAGCCAAAGACAGTTTATCAGCGGCTTCATATAGATGTTAAGAGGAGAGGGGAGAGACTCAAGCTCTGAGGCACCCCGTACTGCAGGAGCCTATGGCTTGATCTCCCCTTCCCCACTAACATCTCCTGGAATCAATCACAGAGAAAGGAGGAGGATCACCTCAAAATAGTACCTCCCATTCCCAAACCTGTAGAGCTGATGCAGAAGAAGGTTATTGTTGTTGATATTAAAAACGGCTGTAAGATCACACAAAGTAATCACGCTCATAATTCAACACATTTTAAAGGATTTTTCTCTCCCGCTGAGAATTTCTGAGTATTGAAGAAACTATAAAATGAATAGTATAATTCTTTACTCTGCATGTGATAAATTTGACATTTGGATGGCTTACGTATCATATACTGAAACAAAACAGTTGGATAAAAGAGCACCAACAATAATAGCCCTTTACACTAGAGCAGTGATGGCGAACCTTTTTAGGTTCGCGTGCCAAAAAGGGGGGGGGGTGCTAGCGCGCGCTCGCATACCCACACCCATTCCCTCCCCCCCACGCATGCGCACAACACACACCCATGCTGCCCCCTGCGCATGCACACACACACACACACACACACACACACACGCAAAGGCCTTACCGGAGCCTGGGACGATGAAACGGGCAAACCGGAAGTTCAGAAAAATGCACTTCCGGTTTGTCCGTTTTGTAGTTTTTTGCATTCCGGGGCTTCAGGGAGCTTCCCTGAACCCTCCGGAGTGCAAAAAACAGCTCACCGGCAAACCGGAAGTGCGTTTTTCCGCACTTCCGGTTTGTCCATTTTGTAGTTTTTTGCATTCCGGGGCTTCAGGGAGCTTCCCTGAACCCTCCGGAGTGCAAAAAACAGCTCACCGGCAAACCGGAAGTGCGTTTTTCCGCACTTCCGGTTTGCCGGTGGGCAACGCTTGCGTGCCCTCCGCTATGGCTCCGCGTGCCACCTGTGGCACGCGTGCCATAGGTTCGCCACCACGGCACTAGAGTATTCTATGTGGCAAAAATCAGGTTGGATTTTAGCAAGATTTTCAGCCTTCATAGATCTCTCTTGAGTACCGCATTTTTCGGAGTATAAGACGCACCGGAGTATAAGACGCACCTTAGTTTTGGAGGAGGAAAACAAGGAAAAAAGGCCTCTGCCTCCAAGCAATTTGCCAAACAGCAAACAGCAAATAGCACAGATGATATACACTGTTTGCTGTGTATTTCTGTGCATGTGTGCCTGACCCATAGAAATAGCAAAGAATTGGAGAAATGTACATTATGCCAGAAAGTTTTCTTAAATGTAGACACACTAACTCCTCCCAATTATTTAAATAGATCTACTCCAAGGTAAGTCAGGATTTAACTCTAATACTAAACAGGACACTGTTACATTTCAGACTATACTTGTACAGAGCTGTTAAAATTAATTAAAATTTCTGGAAATATACCTTATTCTCTATTATTTAAAAGAAGATACAATAGCACTGGGCCTCTTCAGAGCAAGCATTTATTTTAAAAAGCTTCTTTATTTTGTTAAGTTGTCTAGATTTACATGGGTCTCCAACCTTGGCAACTTTAAGACTTGTGGACTTCAACTCCCAGAATTCCACAGCCAGCAAAGCTAACAAAGTTGGCTGTTGAATTCTGGGAGTTGAAGTCCACAAGTCTTAAAGTTGCCAAGGTTGGAGACCCCTGGCTCTAGAACAATAAAGTCTTTAAAAAAATAAGTCTAATAATTTGAACATTCTACAGATATTTATAGTTATTCACTTAGCCCCCCTTGCATCCAGTTCAGCAGAAAATAAAAATCTGCGTGTCTCTCCCAGCTATTTGCCTCTTTGCAAGCTAGTTTCACTTTCATTTTAGCACGTGGCAAATCAGCTGTAGGTCGGGAAGCTGCTAATGACTTGCTTGGCTTTACTGGCTCTTCCCTCTTTGCTGCAAACAGGTAAATTGCTGGAAGACAGAGGCCAAAGGGTGGGGTGGCTGGGTGGGTGGGGCTACATTCGGTGTATAAGACGCACCCAAGTTTTCACCCTCTTTTTGGGGGTAAAAATGTGCGTCTTATACTCCGAAAAATACAGTATTGTTTTGTTTTCAGTCATGATTTATCAATGTTCTGAAAAAGTTTTTCCTCCTTTAATGTTGCTTCTCATTTGCTTCCTGATGATGGGTAGATGCTGGCAACAATCATTAGTGGGTTCTAAAACCCATCGCTACTGGTTTGTGCCTGCGCTTGTGCGCTTGTGTGTGTGCTGCTTCTGCAGCACAGAAGCGTCCCAGGTGGGTGGGCGGGTCCTCCTGCCGCCACCGCTACCGGTTCACCAAACCGGGCCGAACCGGGAGCAACCCACCACTGGCAACAATTAACTAGAAAGCACCATGTTTGCCATCTTTAAAAATACCTATGAAAATTACCTTTCTTTGTAGATAATTTATATTTAAATTGAATGACTGATCTTTTAAAGCGGTGGTTCTCAACCTTCCTAATGCTGCGCCCGCCGCCGCAACCCCCGCCCCCGCCATTTGAGTTATTTTACCCTCTGCGCACGCGCAAAATGTTCAGCGCATGCGCAGAGGGTAAAAGAACCCAAATGGCGGCGTCCAGGCGAAGTCTCCCAACCCCTGTGAAAGGGTCATTCGACCCACAAAGGGGTCGCGACCCCCAGGTTGAGAACCGCTGTTTTAAAGGAAACTTTAAAGAAACTGCATCTTCTTACTTGATAAACTATAATTAAAATTTCATTAAATTCCACCTTGAACTTGATTATGTGAATGGTTTGTGTTGATTGTTAACAAAAAAAAAGTCTTGGATTAGGTGAGGCTTTGATTTTGCTGCTTCAAATTTAACAAAGGAGAAACAGTGGATCTGACATTTGTTTGGCAGGAACCGGGTAAAAAAAGTTCTCCTTGTTATGTAGTTTTCTTCTTATAAAGGAAGCAGCTGCTCTGTTCACCAGCTGTAATTTGTGAATGGCCTTTAATGGCAGTCCCAAAGAGGATATCCCAGGGAGAGTATGTGGTGGAAATTAAATGGGGTGGGGGGAAAGACACAGATCATTATTGTAGGTTGAATTGGAGGGACTGGTCAGCTCAACTTTCAGGAAATAATAGTGTGTGTCACTGAAGTATTCAAAAGAGCACCATTGATTTCATTGAGTAAATTATTATCCTAACACGAGAGTTACAGTATAGTGATCAGTATTGTTTATGTATTCAATATTATGGTATCTAATATAGATCCTTGAACACTCATTTGGATATGGAATTCAGAAAGCACAAAGAATTTGCCACAAGAATAGCATTGTATTAAGATATCTATAGTTCTTTTTCTAGGAACTACCTGAACATTTCCATCTGTGAATATTTCTATTTGATATTTATTGGAATTATTCTCCAATTTTGTCAAGTTTCTTTGGATTAAGCATATCCACTTGTAATACTCCTTTTTAAACTCCCATAGTTCTCTGGTTATTAGTTCACAACCCATTGATCAGTCTAGATTTGAATTATACTTTAATATTCTTGGCACCACCGAAGCATAATTAACATTGAAACTAATCCTTTTACTACCTTAATACTCCTTTTCTTCAGAGTTGGAACCACATAAGACACCAAGGAAAATGAATTGTTCTGTACACTAATGGAGGCTTTGTGACTCACTCTCTGCCGTTCCTTTATCTTACTTTTGCTTTTCGGGAACTAAAGCACTAATTTTACCCTTAGAATAATAATACCTCATCACAATTCAAAACACAGTAGTATGATATTCAATACGTAAGAATTCTTGCTTTATGGGGAAAACAGCACTTCTCTCTTCCTTACACCTTGCTACAAATTTAAGAAGGGATTGTCATTAGAAAAGGAGAGAACTAATTTTGCATAATGAAACAAGTGCAAAATATCCACAAAGAGGCAAATTTTTACTGTTGGAGTAGGGGGGACCATTGTAGATATTACTAGATTTATTTTAGGAGCTAGATGAAGATTACTGCTCATGGTAGTTTGTATATACATAATAGATATTTTGAAAGCCTCAAATCTGATAGGAAGAACTGCATGAGGATTAAGATGACTCACATCAATATTTTATTTATTTCATTTCCAATATGTGGACAACACACAGGAATGATGGCGAGGACATGTTGCATTTTATACAGGAAAGATTACTGCAGTTTCCCAAGAAATTACTGTATATAGATTGTGTAGAACAAAGTATACATATTTGCTGCTCCTAATTCCTCTATTGCTGTTTTTCTGTTAAAGTATCTGTGATCTCATTGTATATGGTGATATTTGTAAACATTTGTTTTTTCTATAGGGTCCTGGAGCATCCAAGTAGAGAGGGGAAGCAGAGTAGTAGTGCTGCGAAGTCTACTCTGGCCTGGACTCACATTCTACCATGTTCCTAATACTAAACAGCATGGTTATATCTATTTTGGCAACGGAGAGAAGAACATAGACTTACCCTTCATGTTGTGAAGATCACAAACACAAGAAAATTAAGGAAGTTATGTCCTAATGTTGCAATTATTTTGTACTTATAATCTCTATATTTTTGGTTTAATAAATCAGTGTGAAATCAGGGTACTTCCTTGTGATCCATATTTTAAAAACATGTTCAGTTTCTGAGAGTTGAGTCATTTTACACCCACTTGCACTATTTAGGTGACAGATAAACCTCCAGGTGGCCTCAATGACTCTCAGAAAGACCAGACAACTGCAAGGAATATAAATCCTTCTATCCTCCACCATTCAGTCAGATCTGAAGAAGCTTCTTGGATGAGAAGTGAAATGTCTTCAAGGAAAAACAAGAAAGTCCAGTTGCCTTTTGAAAAAGCACCTTTGTGACAACCATGACCTAACAGAATCTCTATAGACATTTACAATAGTGCATGTACACACAACAAATCAAAGATCTGAACATAGAGTTGGGGGTGGAAAAGCATACGGGGCAGGGGTATATGCAAAAAGAATTTGGGAATCCTGCAGAATAGTTACAAAAAAACCAAGTGCAATCCTTAGCTGCATCCACAAAAGTATAGAGTGTCAAAATAGATTTGTCAGACCACACTGAGGATATTGCACCCAATTTTTGATGTATATTTTAGGAATGACAAAGTAGTGTGTTTCCAGAGGAAAGTAACCAGATAATAAAGGATCTGTAAGGAAGGAAAATCTTAGATGAGATGAAAAACAATTAACGTATTTTTCGCACTGTAAGACGCACCTAGGTTTAGAGGAGGAAAACAAGAAAAAAAATATGAATATGGAGCGCCGTCTCACTGTGAATATGGAGCACCGAATATGGAGCACCAGTATAGTGAGGGCAGGAGGCGGAGCCTGAGAGAACCAGAGATAGTTGTCCTCTCATGTGCCACCTCTGCCTATTGATTCCTGCACTCCGGCGGGGTTCAGCACTGTAAAAAGGACCCCACCGCCGTGGCCCAGCTGCGATATTCGCTCCATAAGACGCACAGACATTTCCACCCACTCTTGGGGGAGGGGAATTACATCTTATGGAGCGAAAAATATGGTACTTAAATTACAAGGAAGCATATTGTAATTGGACAGGAAAATTTAATGTTATTATGCTATTCAACAATAGACTACTTAAGGAGATAGTGGACATTTTCTGGAGATATTTTAGCACTGGTGATTCTTGTACTGGGCAGCGATCTGGACTGTATGATTTTAAAAAAAAACTCTTCCAAATCTTACATTATATGATTGCATTTTTCAGCAATTCGTTTAGGGTAGTATAGGATGCAAAGCGTACAGGCTATTGAAATAACTGAAAAAAGCTCATGACAAAAAATTCATCTCAAGAGTTTAATTGGAATATACACAAAAATGAGATATACCTCCATAGAGGCGACAAGTTGCTTGTTCAACTAGCCTTCCCAGGCTCCAGCAAAACAACATCACCAACTGCAACCATTTTGTTTCTTCCAGACTCTACAAAACATCTATGATGCACACAGGATGGCTTGAATGATCGCCATCTACTGTCAACTCAAGCCACAGTCTCCTTCAGTGGTTAAAACGAAGGGGCTTTGATCCATAAGTAATATTATCTTTAAGTAGTGGATGAGATATAGGCATAGGAACTTTGCACCATTTTCTCCCCTTTCTGTAAATGGGTCTCACACAGTCGATAGGATGTCTGGTATGGTACCTGTGAAGAGAAGCAGAAAACCATGCCGTGAATAAAACTGGCAATCACAAAACATGTTTAAAATGCAATAAATACTTATAAATGGGATCCTCATTTTTATCAGCACAGAAATGACAACTAGGGCCCCATGTGCCTCTGTGAAATGATCTAAGCATCTTAATTGTGGGATGTACATCTTCAGTTACAATAGCAGGAGTAATTAATTAAAATGCTCCTGCCCCGTGCTGCTTTAGATTTGTAGGAATCGGGTAAGAAATAAGAAACTCTGTTCTGTTTTAATTTCCTATTAGGTATTGTTCTGAAATTCAGTCAATGGCCATTAACTTCTCATTCATTCTTTCCACCATTTCATTGTTTCAAAATAAAACCAGGCACGTATTGGTCCTTCAGCAAGGTCCAATTCTGACTGGCTACATCTGGGTATCAGGTTATTGCAATGCACTGGCTAACTTCAATTTATTTATTTATTTATTTATTTATTTATTTATTTATTTATTTATTTATTTATTTATTTATTTATTTATTTATTTATTTGTGACATTTATATACCGCCTCACAGTGCAAGCACTCTCTAAGCGGTTTACACCAGTAAGCAATGTATATTTATATTGCCCCCAACAATCTGGGTCCTCATTTTACCTACCTCAGAAGGATGGAAGGCTGAGTCAACCTTGAGCCGGTGAGATTTGAACCGCTGACCTGCGGATCACAGTCAGCTAAAGTGGCCTGCAGTACTGCCTCTAACCGCTGCGCCACCTCGGCTCTTTTTTTCATCTTATTATTTTTCATTTTATTCAATCTTATTCTTTCATCCTTCTGAAACAATATGAAGTTATCTGATGAATCTTTGCTGTGTTCACAAGACGGGCACAAGGCAGCTCTACTAAGTTGAGAAGGATTTGAATTGCCAAAGGAATTAATGTCTATTTTGTTAAAAAAAAACCTTGGTTTTCTTAATACAGGAGAATAAGAATTGGCAGGACCATTCTTTTTCACACATTCTGATAAGAAAGTGTAGTGAAGTTGTTTTTAAAAATGATTTTTATTGCTTGTCATATAAAAAAATATAGAAAGAAAAACGAAAAATTAAAACATAATAGAAACTAAATAAATGAGAGAAAAGAAAAATGGAATGAGTTAAGTTGCTTGTTAAATAGGATTCAAACACATTTTTCCTATGAGAACTAACACAAACCAAGGAGCTAAAGTAAGTGGATTGGTTATATCCACTAGCTTCTGAAGGCAAGATTAACCAGAAATATGTCCCTTTAGAATCATCACAGCATTTTGCTCTCAAGGGTTCCCCCCGCCCTGCAGAATTTTCAGTTCAATTTAACAAAACTCTCTTGATAAATGCAACAGTGCAGACAAGGAAGTGATCAATAAAGTTGCACATATGCCTCTCTGATGAGGAATAATATGCATACATGAAATGTTAAGTGCTTTTGATGGAGCTGTGTAAAACTGATTTGCGTCTTTGCCCATTTAGGATGTGCAAAATGGTAATAAAATCCCAGTAGCCTCAAGCAGTTTTGAACATATAAAAATGTTCCCATTGCTCCAACACTTTTCAAAATGAAAGATTCCAAAGAAGGTTTTGCTCTCTGGTGCTGTCAAAGAAATAAAGCTGTCAAGTAAATAATAGCTTAAGTTGTAAGGACATTGCAATAGCTACAAGATTCAGAAATGTAAAAAATAGACATCAAGGAATTGAAGAAATAATATTTTAAATATTTTAATATTTTAATATTTTAAATTCGCACAATACATTTAGCACGAATGAACTCATGTTTCATTCTAGATATAAAAAAAGAGAAACCTGTTGAGAATCATTTGGAAAAAATAATAGATAATGGCTCATTATTTTTATTAGGGAGACAACCTGGAAGAGCAGTTAAGGCATCAAGCTAGGAACCAGAAGACTGTGAGTTCTAGTCCTGTCTTGGGCCCAAAATCAATGGGTGACCTTGGGCCAGTCAATCCTCTTAGCCCTAGGAAGAAAACAATGGCAAACCACTTCTGAAATCTTGCCAAGAAAATTGCAAGGACTGGTCCAGGCAGTCATCAGAAACTAACCCAAAGATATCCCCCCACCAAAATATTTCATTACACGGGACAAAGCAAAGCCTAAAATTTCTTTATAATTTAAACTTCATGGAGAAACTACAGGAAGAGTAGAAAAAAAGGCTTCACTGAAATACATCATAATCTGCCAAACTAATTTTATAGATATTTAATATGGCAGTGTGAAGTATGGAATATACGCCAATTCTGGGAGGCCTTTCTAAATTGTATTGTGCAGAGTGTAGTTATAATTTTGGTTTGCCTCTGTCTGCTTTACTAAAGATTAGAACCGAACTACCCCTCCCCCTTCGAAACCTGATCTATTATCTTGCAGAAAGTGAGCTGAACCAAGCCTGCTTATGAAAATGGGCAAAATTTTAGAATAGCAGTCAAGTTTGGAGTGAAATCTGAAGAGCAGATAAGAATAGAGACGAACATGCAGGATGCTACCTTAGGCTTAATAAAGCAAAAAGCAATAGATAAAATGCAAAGTATTAAAGCATGTAAATTATGGTAAGTCCAGATCTCTTCCTTACAGTCTTATTTACACTGGCCATTAATGTCTTAAAAACCTGTATGAGGAACAATTCACCTAGTATTGTTTAGATTCCAATGTAATATTCAATAACCATATTATGGCCTTTGTAGTAAAAATAAGACATATTAAATCTTTCATTATCTTTAGGTGAAGTATTCTCTATATAAGCTTTCCTTATTATACTTTCATATAAGACCATGAATTTGTAATGCATGGCATCAGATTAACTTCCCTATTACAGCATATACACACGTTACAATATTATTTTTATGATGTAATTTACCAGGTGCTGATCTTCTCCATATAGTCTAGACATAATTTTATTGCAGCTTTGGGAAACAGATGTTGGAGATGATATGACATATAATAAAATCTAAAAATTATACAACTGGGATAACAACAGATAAAGTTCTTAAATTACTTTTAAAGAAAAACTAAATAGATAGATAGATAGATAGATAGATAGATAGATAGATAGATAGATAGATAGATATTTAGATAGATAGATAGATAGATAAACCTTTATTGTCCTTTTTTACTGTGGGCACACTGGCACACATTAAAAATGAAATTCTGTTGCCTGATCTCAAAAATGTACACATACATAACACGCATATACACATTGTATACACACACATACACATATACACATACACCCACCCACACATATACATAAAGCTAATCCTAGAATAGTGCAATGATGGCACAGAAAAACTCCTGTACAGTAAATATGGGAGACTGGCAGAGAGAGATGGGGTTGGCTGGAAAAACAATAGGAAGGAGAATGCCGAACCTGGGATGAATGCTGTGTTGCTTTGATGCACAACCCTTTTCTCTTTGTATATCCTATAACAGTGATGGCGAACCTTTTTTTCCTCGGGTGCCGAAATAGTGCGTGCACGTGCTATGGCACACGTGTGCGTGCCCACACCCATAATTCAAAGCCCCCCACTTGCCTCACCCCCCTGTGCATGAGTGCATGACCCACCCACTCCCGTTTCCCGACTTCCAGTGGGCCCAGTAGGCCCATTTTTGCCCTCCCCAGGCTCCAGAGGCTTTCTTAGAGTTGGGGAGGGTGAAAACGCTCCCCCTGCCACCCCGGAGGCCCTCCGGAGGCCAAAATCACCCTCCCAGAGCCTCCACGCGAGCCAAAAATCAGCTGGCGTGCACGCACATGTGCGCTGGAGCTGAGCTAGGGCAACGGCTCGTGTGCCGGCAGATATGGCTCCGCGTGCCACCTGTGGCACCCATGCCATAGGTTCGCCATCACTGTCCTATAATGTTCAGCTGGAATCCAGTTGTTTTCTTGGACTGAATTTGGCTTTCAATGAGCATTTATGTTGTAATTTGATGAAGGACAGTATTTTATTTATTTATTAAATTTATTCCACTATCACACTGTCAAGCTACTCTGGGTGGCTTCCAAACATCATAAAAAACAAAGGTACAAAACATTAAATATTAAAATGAATCTAAGTAAGTTTTTTTAAAAAAAACCAGAATCCTATGGGGTGGAGGTGGGATTTTCTTCATAACACCTCTAACATGGAACACCCCATTGGGGCCCAAGGCCAATCGGCAGAACCAGGTAATAGAAATATTTTACATCAGGGATGGGCTCCTCACAGTCTTCCAAGGGTTGCAAGAGATGATAAGGCGTTTTCTTTTGGTGATAACTTAATGAAAATGGGAGGATGTTCAAGGGAGGCAAACTAATCCTTTCCCACCCTAAATGCATTTTGAGGGCTGTTTTTTCATGCTATTTTGTGGAACAATTAAGGATTATAACAGATTTACAGACCATTCCCATACAAGTAGCCCTCATTTAATGGCCACTTGTTCAGCAACTGATCAAAGTTATCACAGCGCTGAATGAATAGTAGTTATGATGGGTTCCTGTTGTGGCTGTTGCAGCCTCTCTGTGGTCACATGATTGCAATATGGGCACTTATCTGTTGAGCTGATAGGAGGTTGCAAATGGCAATCATGTGACCACGCGACCAGGGATGCTGCAATTGCATAGGATCTACTTAACAGTGGCTACTGGGATTGCTAGAACTGCTGTTGTAAGTCAGTGTTGTCATGTGATATGCCTTACAACTGTGACCAAGTTCCTCTTCCCAATTCCTATTGTTAATTCGTAATTATTGGGGGCGCAACAGCTTAGCGGTTAAAGATGCCGAGCTTGTAAGTTGGAAACCTGACAGCCCAGGTTCGAGACCCAAGCACCACATGATGGGGTGAGCTCCCGTTACGTGCCCCCAGTTCCTGCCCACCTAACAGCTTGAAATCATGCAAATGCAAGTAGATAAATAGGTACCACTTAGGTGGGAAGGTAATAAGAGTTTCGTGCGCCTTGGCATATAGTCATGCTGGCTGCATGACCACAGAAGTGTCTTCGGACAATGCTGTCTCCCTCGGCCAAGAAACAGAGATGAGCAACACCTCCTAGACTCAACCACGACTGGACAGGGGAAACCTTTACTTTTACCTTTAATTGGTAATTACCAATAGTAATTGGGAAGCGAAGACTACCTGCATGGAGTTCCTCTAAATCTTGGAAAGCAGTCCCCAATTGTGCCCACCTCCCGCATGGCAATTTCAGGCCCTTGAATGATAATTGATATATTTAATCTTTTTCAAATATTACCCCTCTCCAGGGATGGGTTGCTCCCGGTTCGGCATACCGGGCGCAGAGACGGGGGTGGGGGACACTCCGCCCACCCGGAACACTTCTGCGCAGAAGTGATGCACGCGCGCAAACCGGTAGCAACGGGATTTAGAACCCACTATTGCCCCTCTCCCCCAAAATCCAGAAAAGATATTAAAAATTTGAAAATTCCTGCTAAAATCCAAAATTTAGCCAATTTGCTGTCAAACTTCACTGGTGTGATTTTCAGATTCTGGGGTCAGAGGGTGTTGAGACAAGGTTTCATGCAGTCATCATCCCATCTGCTACCAGCGGAGAGAGCCAGAACTCTACACCTTCATCAAGGCAGGGCACTGGGCCAAGACATTCAAAGGGTTACTTGTCTCTTTGCTCATGGGAATAATGAGAAGAATTTCTAGGGGAAATGAGCACCAGAGAACGGCCTTCAGGTTAAGGCAAAGATTTAATTATTACACGTAAAGCAAAATTTCCCATGAAGTCACGCACTCTGTATGCTTGACCTGTCCTTCAATTCGGGGAAAGTTTCAGAACAAAATTCTTGTTTTCATCCTATTCAGGGGAGGGCAATGTTCAACACTTTGAAAGCTTGTGGTGAGAGAAAATAGCCAGTATGGCACTGGGTTTTGTGTTCAGCTATTACTGTTGGGAACGGGATTAAAATCTTTACTTGGCCATGAGTCTGTCCGGGTGACCCTGTCTAGTTGCCAACTCTCTATCCTTCCTACATGGGGGAAGGACTCTGTCCAGCCATCTTGCAGAAAAGCTGGAAAATCAAAATTGGCACTGTAGCAATAACAATCATATTCTGTAATATTTTTAGACCACTAATTCCTGCAACCATTAATAGTGTTTCAGTTTAGTAATGCTTTCCTCACTTAAAAAAAAAGAAATGGAAGAAAAAATATATACTGGGAATAATTTATTCCTCATCCACAATATGCTTCCTAAACGTAATTAAAGTAAAATGCATCTTGCCATTATTTTTAAATAAGAGCCGCAGGGGTGAAATCCAGCAGGTTCTGGAGAACCGGTAGCAGAAATTTTGAGTAGTTCAGAGAACCGGCAAATACCACCTCCGGCCAGAGTGGGGGTGGGAATGGAGATTTTGCAATGTCCTTCCCCCAGGAGTGGGGTGGAAATGGAGATTTTGTTAAGATATTCATGAACTGGGAGAGCCATGTTAACAAGGTTATCCAATGAATAGGCATAGCAACTAAGTCAGCCAATGGGAGCTAACCACTTCCGAGTCTGTGCAGAGAATCAAAACTAAAAGCTTAAGGCTGGGCGTGGCTCAGTCCCACTCTGCTCTCTTGTCCATTCTGCACTCTCTACTCTTCCACTCTGAACTCTGCTGAAATGAAACTAACTGTTCTCTGCTGCCTGTAACTGATTGAAGAAGAATTCTACTTGTGGTATTGTAAATATATATATTACTATGTTTATAAAGAAGTTTATGAATCCAGCTGAATCAGTCATCTGTGTGTGCTTCTGGTTTTGATTTTTGCAACAATTTTAATAGATTTTGCAGTACCCTTCCCCTGCCACGCCGACCAAGCCACACCACACCCACCAAGCCACGGCCACAGAACCGGTAGTAAAAAAAAAATTGGATTTCATCACTGATGAGAGGCCATGAAATGTTAGCACTCTGATTCAGTTTTACTGTGTCAAGAACCTAGGCATTTTCCCTCCAATTACCTCAAAGGTATATTGTGCATATGGGAGCAGAGAGCACAAAGACAGATACTTAAACAAAATCATAACAAAGTTGGAAACAAATTTCCAAACATGAGTCCTGTGCCTTGAAGACCATTGCTTCTTCTGAGGCTGCTCTGAATATAGGATGTGGCAGTTTGAGTAGTGTGTTACAACTTAACCCCTAAGAGTTATGAAAAAAAAAAGTTTAAAAAGCATCCACTTTCTCTGCATTGCTGGCTGTTCCAGAAATCAATGTGGGAGGCACAGGTGGGGGGTAGGCACATAGCCAAATCCACAACCTTCTTGTCCTGGTTGAGATATGGCAATTGTCCAAGAATGAAACATTTTCTCTCTGCAATCAACAGAGACAAAATCCCAATGAGTTGGAGAAGTGTTCCTAAAAATGCCTCAGTAAAGACAGCTCTGTCCTACTAGTTTTACTTACTGTTCCAAAAACTTTGCATTTCATTAATGCTCTGTCACTTTCAAATATACAATTCCTTGTTTTATCCCGTTACCAAATTTATTCCAGCCTGGCTTCCTTTCCCACCCTCCAGGTCTGCGAGCTCTACACGGGGAAAGCAAAGGAAAGACAAACAGACAGACAGACGTAAGAGCTACCAACATTAAATCTCGCTTTAGGAACTATACAGCAGTTTGTTAAATTGTTTGGCTTAAATTCTATTTCTGTTCCATGGGGAAAGGAATGGAATTGATCACTGCTGCCTTCATCTAGTAGGCTGAATTCAGACCAGTGAAGTTAATGCTAGAGTTAATAAATCATCATATGAAAGTCCAGAAAGAAGATTTGATAAAAGCAATCCTAAGGAGTAGTAGGTATCCTGTTTCTTTTTTACTTTTTAAACAGGGTCTATACATATACAAATATTGTCTATACACATAAAACATGTTCTTAAAAATACCGTATTTTTCGGACTATGAGACGCACCGAACGATAAGACGCACATTAGCTTTAGAGGAGGAAAACAAGAAAAAAAAATCTGCCTCTGCCACCCAGCATCCATCTGATATTCATCTGGCTAGCGTACTTGCAGCAAATAGCAAACAGCCTGGACAGCTTCAGCATGTTATCGCAGGCCTAGCACATGGCTCGTCAGGGCTCCGCCCCGTTGCGCCCATCACTGGTCAACTGAGCTGAGCTTCTGCCTCCACCGGGGAACGCTGGAGCCTTCGCTGACGAGCAGCTGATTGGCGGTTGGCTCAGCCTCCCAGAATATCGCCAATCAGCTGTTCTAGGTGGTGGGGATCACCGCTGCTTGCCATCATTTGGCGGCGATGGGCGGCGGCGATGGCAATCACCGCCACCTAGAACAGCTGATTGGCGGTATTCCGGGAGGCCGAGCCAACTGCCAATCAGCTGCTCGGCAGCTAAGGCTCCAGCAATTCCCGGCAGCGGCGAACAGTGGTAGCGGTGACAAGCGGCGGCGAACGCTGCCCCCACCCCAACCCCTCCCCCTGCCGCAATATTTGCTCTATAAGACACACAGACATTTCCACCCACCTTTTTGGGTGAAAAAAGTGCATCTTATAGTGCGAAAAAATACGGTATATCCTTGTAAAAACATAAACACCACCCAGAAAATAAAAATAACAGAAGCACTTATAAAATTTATTCAGAAAACAATCAACAGAAAAAGGGATTGAGCTATGACCACATCCCTGGAAAAGGACAAGGATGCAACCTCAGAGT
This sequence comes from Diadophis punctatus similis, assembly GCA_023053685.1. Taxonomy (NCBI): domain Eukaryota; kingdom Metazoa; phylum Chordata; class Lepidosauria; order Squamata; family Dipsadidae; genus Diadophis; species Diadophis punctatus. The sequence continues at coordinate 65,367,373 of JALIGW010000001.1, read as the reverse complement.
TTCTGATTTTTCCTAAAGAACAGTGATTCTGGCATTTGGTAACCCCATGGCTTGCAAATACTGTCTTCATAAAGTGCTTTGACATCTCCATGGGAACAAAAATCAAGGTCATAAATAAGGGATTAGCTCCTCTGAACAGACAGCAAAGCCAAAAAAAAGAAAAAAAGAGGCAACTGGAGGTTTAAGTTTCCCCATTAAGGAACTAGGTGTGAAAGCAGGATGGAGAGGAGAAAAAAGACTGGAAGACTGGAAGAGAGAAGGCACAAAATTTAGGTAAACTATGAAGTGCAGGCAAAGAAACAAAGATACTAAAATAAAAAGGGGGAGACAGAATAAATGCCACCTTCGTGTTCTTTTTGCCTCCCATTGATGCTAATAAGCTAGCTTATCTATTTTGCAGCTCATAGTTGCCAAATGATTAAAAGTGGACAATAGATAACAGAAAATTAAGGGGGGGGGGAACGGAAAAAATGAAAGCATGAAGACTAAAAAAGAACCAGATGGTTTGCATGATACATGGCTCTTTCTTTTTTACAAAAACTACTTAGATTCATTATATGTAGGAAAATTTATCAACTAAGCAGAGTTTATCAACTAAAAGATCAGTGGGTTCCGATACCCATATATTAGAGAGGCTTCTACTCCAATTAGAGCACGTTGTCAAACTTGCAACGTCACGTGACATATCGTGACTTCCCCTTCACTAACACAGGGGTGGGCGTGGCCAGCACATGATGCATCTGGCCCGCGGGCCGCAAGTGTGACACCCCTGAATTAGAGGGATGTTATATCCCACAAACTGGATCATGGATCTATTTGTCATCTTCACCCCTTTAGGCTCGAATACTTATCGTCTCTATTGGAAAGAACAGCCCACTGGGATCTGAATGACAGGTTGTCTTATTCCCTCCTGGGCTCCAATGCACATACTGTAAAAGCAGAACTGCTAAGTTTATAATTAAACTTAGTTGTTGAACTAAGATCCTGATACATTGAACAAACTGGTGTTTCCTGTAAAGGTGATGCATTTGATTGCTGACTCTTGTATTACCATATGCATTTTATCACTGTATTTTCTTTTACCTTTTTAATCCCAGAACCAGATCGTGTATTTTTGTTTTCTTTTATTGATATGATCGTGGCGCATATCGTGGCGCAGCAGTTAGAGTGCAGTACTGCAGGCTACTTTAGATGACTGTGATCCGCAGGTCAGCGGTTCAAATCTCACCGGCTCAAGGTTGACTCAGCCTTCCATCCTTCCGAGGTAGGTAAAATGAGGACCCAGATTGTTGGGGGCAATATAAATATATATTGCTTAATGGTGTAAACCGCTTAGAGAGTGCTTGCACTATGAGGCAGTATATAAATCTCACAAACAAACAAACAAACAAACAATAAATAAATAAATCTATTAATAAACTAAGCTATACAGGTAGTCCTCAACTTACAACCATTTATTTAGCGTCTATTTGAAGTTACAATGGCACTGAAAAAAGTGACTTATGACTGGTTTTCACACTTACAACCGTGGCAGTATCCCCATAGTCCCGTGATCAAATTTTGTATGCTTGCACTGTCCTGGGGTCATGTGTGACCACCATTTATAATCTTCCCCTGGCTTCCGACAAGCAAAGTCAATGGGGGAAGCCGGATTTGTTTAATGAACGAATGATCCACTCAACAACTGCAGTGATTCATTTAACAACTGTGGGAAGAAAGGTTGTAGAAGGGGGAAATCTCATTTAACAACTGTCTTGCTTAGCAATGGAAATTTTGGGCTTGATTGTGATCATAGGTTGAGGACTACCTGAACGGTTGATTTTGGTCCACTTCTAAGGGATTCTAAAATTTTCCCCTCCCTCACCCACTTAGTAGTCAAAGAGCACCTGACCTGTTGAGCTTAGGTTTGGGAACAAAACCTTCAGGAAGTTTAGGTTTATGATCTGGCAGCAAACCTAAAAATGGGGATGGGAGGGGAGAGAGAGAAAGGAAAAAAATTAAGCAACTTCCTAAATACGCATCCAATTCTAGTATTTGTGTTACGTTACGAACTCAAATATATTTACCCATTCATCTCCAATAAATGGAAATCTTGTTATCTTGTTTATTTTTGAAGCATACAAATCAGATGCAAATGGTTATTTAAAGTGTAAAATCATATGGGATAGTAGGTTGATCACTTTGTAGCACTTTGATTTTACACAGAATCTTGGTATACATGCTACAGTCCATCAGATTTGTTGCTTCCATTGATTACTAAAATGTTGCTGATTTTTAGTTCCATACCTTGATTCCTAAAATGTTGCTGACCTTTAGTCCCTAACTTTTTGCCTCCTTGTATCTTGCACAATGGAATAAGACCAAAGAGATCAGAGCAGGAACTGCTCTGCCTCAGTTTGCTTTGTAACTCTGGAGCTAACAGGATTAACGGGATCTCTTGCACAGGGTCTATATTATTAACCCATTTGCTGATGTATCTTGCTATGGATTGCTAAATGTATCATATAGCACAATGACTACAAAGTTCTATCACAGTTTAACCTTAAATGGTAGAACTGAAGCTCTGCTGCGGGGATGTTTGCAAGCAGCGAAAGCACGCTTAGCAGAGGTGGGTTCCTCTCAGTTTGCCCAAACCGGTAGCAAACCGCTGGTGATGTCACGATGACATCACAGAACTGGTTCGGTCGGTGCCGGTCCGTGGGCGCCGCGATCTTTTTTGGGAATTTTTTTAAAATCCCCCCCCGGGTTTTTTTCTTCTGTGCATGCGCAGAAGCCGAGTTTCCGGCACTGCGCATGCGTCACCATCTTGTTTTTGCCACTGCACTGCGCATGCGTGCGCGGGCAAAGTGCGCATGTGCCCATGAGGCGCGGCCATGTGGCGCGGGAGGAAGCGAACTGGCAGCGAGGTAAGTTAGAACCCACTCCTGACGCTTAGTAAATATCATTGAGAACGATGTTTTAGAGAAACTAAGATTCATTTTTTCCCAGCTGATTCTTATACACACAAAAGAGAAACAAGGAAACTGAAAGTACTTACCTGCTCGGTGAGCCATTTGCACGCACACTGCAATCTTGTTGTGCTCTTCGTCACAAAGGCCCGTGATCCTACGAGATATCATCCCTCCTTTAGAGGTTATGAACTGACTTAGCAGTAAGACATCCTAAAGGAGGCAAAACAAACAAATCCAGAGGTACCGGTATCAGTTAAGCTCACAAATGATGGGGATGCAAAAGCTTCTGAAAAGCATTATGAAATCAGCCATTTGAATGTTTCTGCATAAACCGTATGTGCATCACTACCAGATATTTTGCTCTACTCCCTATCCTAAAATTATTCCCCGATGGTGCTTAGAAATGCAAAGGACGATACATGAAGCCATAAATGGCCAAAAGTGTGAGGGTTTTGCTATGAGCAAGGTCTTCACTTTTCACTGTATTATTTTTGTATTAATAACATTTTCTTAACTGCATGACTAGTGCATAGAATTTGACAACTGCATATCGTAAATGGATTCTCCATGCCCTTACCACAGCTAAAAGGACGGAACATTAGAAAGATAAATACAGTATACGGCCAATTTATTCAATGGATTGAAGATCTTCTTACACTTGCTATTTATGAGTAGATTGCCTACAGATGTAGATTTTGTATGGATAAATATAATAAAATATGAGACTCATTTATACAAAATTCAAGTAAAAAGCATGATCATTATCTAAGTGCATTAGAAATGAGTACATTTGCCTGTTTGCATTAGATAATTATATGTAACTTATAATTGTTTACTATTGTAATGACATACTCTCTATCAGTGATGGCGAACCTATGGCACGGGTGCCACAGGTGGCACGCGGAGCCATATCTGCCGGCACGCGAGCCATTGCCCTAGCTCAGCTGCAGCGCGCATGTGTGTGCCCGCCAGCTGATTTTTGGCTAGCGCGAAGACTCTGGGAGGGCGATTTTGGCCTTCGGAGGGCCTCCAGGGTGGCTGGGGGAACGTTTTTGCCCTCCCCAAGCTCCAAGAAAGCCTCTGGAGCCTGGGGAGGGCAAAAAATGGGCCTACAGGGCCCACTGGAAGTCGGGAAATGGGTAAGTGGGGGGTCATGCACGCATGTACAGGGGGGTGGGGTGAGTGGGGGGCTTTGAATTATGGGTGTGGGCACGCACGCACATGCAATAGCGCACACGCGCACTATTTTGGCACCCGAGGAAAAAAAGGTTCGCCATCACTGCTCTATATTTTATTTTTTCTGATATATTTTTTCACTTACTTTTAAAGCACTTGTTATAAACAAAATAACAGAGTTGGAAGGGACCTTGGAGGTCTTGTAGTCCAACCTCCTGCTTAGGCAGGAAACCCCATACCCGTGATGGCGAACCTATGGCACGTGTGCCAGAGGTGGCACGTAGAGCCCTCTCTGTGGGCATGCGCGTGGTTGTCAGCTGCTCTTCTGGTTTTTGGCGCACACATGCATGCCAGCCAGCTGATCTTTGTGCGTGCCGGAGCCTCGGAAACCCGAAGACCAGCTGGCCCATGCTCATGCGAATGGTCTTCGGGTTTCCGCTGCAGATCAGCTGGCCGCCGTGCATGTGCGTGCTGGAAACCCAAAGACCAGGTGGCCGGCACGTGCATGAGCACTGGCCATCTGGTCTTTGGGTTTCCAGGGCTCCGGCCCTATACTATTTCAGACAAATGGTTGTCCAATGGTTGTCTTAAAAACTTTATGTGTTAGAACATTTACAACTTCTGGATGCAAGTTGTTCCACTGATTAATTGTTCCATCAGGAAATTTCTCCTTAGTTCTAGGTTGCTTCTCTCCTTGATTAGTTTCCATCCATTGCTTCTTGTCCTGTCTTCAGGTGCTTTGAAGAACAGCTGGATTCCCTCTTCTTTGTGGCAACACCTGAGATATTGGAACACTGCTATCATATCACCCCTAGTCCTTGTTATTAAACTAGACATACACCATTCCAGCAACCATTTTTATGTTTTAGCCTCCAGTCTGCTAATCATCTTTTTTGCTCTTCTCTGCACTTTTTCTAGAGTCTCAACATCTTTTTTACATAGTGGCGACCAAAACTGGATGCAGCATTCCAAGTGTGGCCTTACCAAGGCATTGTAAAGTGGTATTAACACTTCATGTGATCTTGATTCTATCCCTCTGTTAACACCTTTTGTTTTGCCTTTTTTTGGATGATGTACATATCTTTGTGTTTTGTTTCTTTTTCTGTTTTACCTTTATAGAAATAAAATTGATTAAAAAAAGAACCTGAGAATGCTCTAATTTTCTAGATACTTTTAATTTTCCCAACTAATAAAAATACGATTTTACTCAGGGTTTTTCCTCAGAAAGAGAAGAAATGCAGCACTGCAACCTATCTTGGAATGCATTCCAGGGCATTCAAGTAACATTCTCAGGCAATGATTATGAGGCAAACCAAGCCACAAGAAGCATTTCTAGATGTTCTTGGGTGAAAGTATAACTAGAATATTTAAAGTTACTAAATTACTGTTACACAGTTATAGAGAACTAAGACAAGTCATGGAGTAATCTAATACTAAAGTTAAAAAAACACATTAGCAAAAACATGAAAACGTCGCTCTATAGTGTTCTAAGATTGTTCTACACTGTATCTAAGAAATATAAAATTCAAAAATAGCAGATACCTGTTTGGAAATGCATCTATTACCTACTTACTTGTCAAGATTACTAAGTTTGGAATCAAAGCAGCCAGAATTTAGAAGAATTACAAGTAGAATTATTAATAATGTAAACTATTCACAGGACAAATTAATTTACTCAGTTGAAAATAACCTTTGAGCAATGCTAAATCTCCCTTTTCTGCCCTCAGATGAACTAATATTTGAAATTCCAGAATTATATTACACATGGATTGTCAGATAAGAATTACTCTCATCAGAGGCGAAATAGATCTTTCCCTGGAACTCTGACATTATAAAAGGAAACCGCAGTTTAAAGTACTAAAGTAGAAAATATTTATTTCGGTACAAAAACAATAAATTCTCAATAATCACATCTTGGCTAAAAAAAAACAGGTCTTGCTCCTTACAGAAGCTGAAGAAGAAGGAAGGATCAAAAGAAAAGGAATGTACACATGCGTACTAGGAACATATTAATCACGTGCTCAGGAATAAACCATTATATTTGATAGGGATGCATCTCCCCTGCATATACATGTAACAGGCAATATAAAATCACTGCCTGACATGGATCACATTAGGAGAACGGCCAGATTGCGTACCAGGTCTGTCTGGGATAATGCAAAGCCCATCCAGAACTAAGGATGATAAACCTACAGATCCTGAGGCTCCTTAAACTCACAGCCATTTCATCTTACCAGGGTTCAGCTGAAGCCTCAAGTCCTTTGTCCACGATAACTGCCGCAAGATTATTATATGCAAAAGATGGAATGATTGGACACTACCCACAATGGAGGAATGGATGGTGAGGATGATGGAATTTGCTCAGATGGTCAAACTGACCCTCTTTGATCAGAGAAAAGCCGAATTTATTTATTGTTGACTGGAAACTCTTACAGACTTTGTGCATGAAACATAAACAAGTGAATTTATGATTCATGATTAGAAAAACCAGTTTACAGAAAAAAGACTGCTACGTTGTAACCATAGAGTACGAATAAGTAAAATGCACATTTATACTTAGAACTGCTGTAAAGAAAATCGGAAGCTGCCTTTTTTATACTTCTTTCTTTTGCACTTTTGACTTTGTCTTTCTTTTCTTTCCCTCCCCTCTTATCTTTATTCTGTATTAGTTTGTTAGTTTTTAATCTTTTTAATTCTTTTAATACACGGACCCCCAAGTCCAACAATGTAATATTGCTCATTCAGAGTTCATCTATGCTACAAGGCAGTCAGGGGCGGGTTCCTAATTGTTTTACTACCTCTCTGTGGGCGTGGCTTATTTTGTGGGTGTGGCTTGCCAGCCATGTGACCGGGTGGGTGTGGGCCTTGGGAGCTTGGCAGCGGCCAGAGAAGCGGGGAGGGGGCATTGCCCACCCGCAACGCAGCCCCCGCAGCGGGAGCAGCAAGACCGCAGCAGCGGTTCTTCTAGGAGGCTCCGTCCTGCCTGAATGCTTCTTCCCATTCGATGATCCTAGGCTCCTGCCGCCCATTCCCCCTCCCCTCAGCAGCTTGAGAAGCCTCGAACTTGTGAAAATGCCTAGGATCATCACTGCACGTTCGTGGCTTCTTGGACTGTTGAAGGGAGGGGAATGGAGATAGGTCCTGCCACCCGTTCTTTCAGCGTCTCACGCACTCCCTCAGCCATCCTCTCCTGCTTGGACTCACTGTGGGGTAGGAAGGCAGCGCATGTGCAGTGCCAGAAGCTCGGCTTCTGGGCATGCGCAGAATTTTTTTAAAAAAAAAATTTAAAAATTTTTTTTAATGGCGGCGCCCAGGCACCGACCGCACCGGTACTGTGACATCACCAGCGGGCCGCTACCGGTGCTATAGAGTGGAGCGCACTGGTAGGAACCCACCACTGAAGGCAGTGCAAAGATAGAGTGTTTTAGGGTAACAGAGAAACAAGTGCAAAAGGGTTAAAAGGAAAAAAAAAGTATTCTGGCAGAGATCAGCACTGCCGTCATGTTCCATGAAATTAACACTGTGTGCTAATGGACAGCCAAGACTGCAACTACAGCTTTGCTTTAATCATTGGGCAGTTCCTGGGAGAGGCTGAACCCGGATTCCCACCCCTATAATCTGTAGGATCTGATGAAAACAACTTGGATTGAATTAATTTGGAACTCAGAAGCAAAGCCTGGAGTTCGGTCTCCATTCTCCACTGCCAAAGTGAGATGACATTTAATCATGGTCAGACTAATTGTGTTCCAAGCAAGAGAAGAGGAAATAAAAACTTTTGCCTTCATCTGGACAGAGTATTTGATTTCTCCTGCTAGGTAAACAAAATCCATCATGAACAATGTATTCTCTGGAAGCAGAAATCTGGCTGGAATTGTGGGCAGGACCCATACCCAAGGCCACCTGGATTCCTGACAAGTGCTAATAATTTGACTAAATGACCTTCGGGATTTGTTTATACAACCAGCGCACTCTTCTCATCCCATGCTATTATTTTGGGTTGCACAAGAGCTGCTGCTTATTGTAGCGCTCTTTTGGCAATTCTAACCACCTCTGTTTCAAACAAAGCCATATTACAAAAAAAACAACAACTTCCAAACATAATTAAGTGACAAGGATATTATTAAACTTTAAAAAAAAGCTGTAATAAAAACAAAGTTCCCTTTATCTTCAAAACATAATGAACTTCTTTTAATTCTTTCAACGCCATAAACTTTTCAAATCGTCTAAAGTCTCCTGGTGTGCTGTTACGTGGGGGGAAAAAGATGAATTGGTGAGGTTTTTAATTGCAGGACCAAGCAGAGAATGAGTTCAGGGCCAGGTTCTGAATGGAAAAACCACTTGGTCTTGCTTTCAGAAGCTCTGTTTCAAGGGCCCCATGGGCAGGGTCTCACTCGCATTCCCCAAAGGGGGAAGGAGAAAGCAGATGGAGTAGAGGCACGCTGGGAAAGTAACTGACAGTATCAGAGAGGGATTCCAGGGAAACGGTTCTCCTAGGTCAGTGATGGCGAACCTATGGCACGCGTGCCACAGGTGGCACGCGGAGCCATATCTACCGGCACGCGAGCCGTTGCCCTAGCTCAGCTCTAGCACACATGTGCGTGCCAGCCAGCTGATTTTCAGCTCATGCGGAGGCTCTGGGAGGACATTTTAGGTTTCCGGAGGGCCTCCGGGGAGGCAGGGGGGGCGTTTTCACCCTCCCCAGGCTCCAGGGAAGCCTCTGGAGCCCGGGGAGGGCGAAAAACGGGCCTACCGGGCCCATCGGAAGTCGGGAAATGGGCCGTTTCCGGCCTCCAGAGGGCTTCTACGGGGGCGGGGGAGGCCCCTTTCGCCCTCCCCAGGCATTGAATTATGGGTGTGGGCACTCGCACATGCGTGATAGCATACGTGCACACGCTTTCGGCACCGGAGGGGAAAAAGGTTCGCCATCACTGTCCTAGGTTAAGCCAGAAAAAATCACATGTTCCTTGTCCTTGCATTAAAGCACTTTCATAAGAATTTCCAATGATGCAACAACTATTATGGCTCCTTCTTCTCCAAAGGAGGAGGTATGCATTCCGTTAAAAAGCTGACACAAATGGCTATGGAATACTTTATTTCAAAGTATTTAAATCTCCAGTGTTAGGTGAACAGTGCCCCAGAGAAAGAGAGTCTTGTAAGAAATGTTTTCTGCCCATAACTGTTCAAAAATTCAGGATTTCAAAACTGGTTTGTGTGTGACCATTTATAAAGTTTCGAAGTCAAGTTTTATTTTGTTTAGCAGTCTGATGTTTTATCCCAGTCGCCTAGTTTGCTATTTTTTTTAAAAGTGCAATATACCTGGGTGGGGGGGGGACAAATGTTGCAAAGTTGGTTGCAGCAGTCCAGGAATTTATTATAAATATGAAGGATTTCTGATATAACATTTGTGTGGAGTTAAAAGCATAGCTGCCAATTCTCTTTCCTCCTATTTCATGGGCATAATCTATCCTCTTTTGGAATAAGACTTGATGTTAGGACAGCTTGATGCTTGGCTGCTCAGAAACTATGCTTCCCCATGCACTGTAAAGAGTTGCATTGCCAAAATATCCAGTTATCTTTTTTGTGATACTGAGGCTGCAGAATCATGGGATGGATTATAAACTAAATAAAGTGACACTGCATATTTGGGGAAAAAATTAAGATTTATATTCAGCCTTCCTTAAACAATGCTGCTAAAACTATTTAGTAACTTTCCTTGAACTGCCTTTTAATCAGCCAGGGACACAGCTGTCTAGTTTGGATTAAGTGTCAATTTCTTTTTCTTTATCCAGTCCATGATTAATATGGGTCTTTAACAGTTTATGGTATTTTGCTCTTGAGAATTTTAACTACAGCTGGAAAGATATTGTCTAGATCCAAGTCTTACTCACTGGAAAATAGAAGGGTAGACCTATACTGCTACCTTCTTTTTATTTATCTTGGAAACCTTATTGCCCACTCACCAGGAATTGCTGGAAATAGTAGACTTCCAATCCTAATTAGGACTTCGTTTTCTTAAACGTGCAATCAGTCACAAAATCAATGATTTCATGAAATAAGTTATACTTCCAAGAATGCTTGTTCAGTATGAAATCCAAAACATGCACAAGTCGTATTACATTCAACAACATGGCTGGTTAGCAATGTGAAAATAAACGGAGCTAAAACAATCTACAGATTCTAATTCTGCTACGTACATAATTGTTCGCCAATGTTCCAAGAAGAAATAAAATAGCTATTATTCCTTGGTCTTTCAAGGTAAGATTGGGGTAGATTTCAGTTTTAAGATGCTGGAAGTCAGTTAATGTAAATGATTTTATAGATTTCCTAGATTCCCATCCTAGAAGATGAAAACCTTTTCCTGTCATATCATGTTATCAGATTTATGAAAGAGATCATTTTGCCAGCAAACTTCAGTAGAGTTTAACTTATACATGCTTATGTGTGCACAGTACAGTTAGAGGTACCATATTTTTCGGAGTATAAGACGCACCCCTTTACCCTCCAAAAGAGGGTGAAAACTTGGGTGCGTCTTATACACCGAATGTAGCCCCATTCACCCATCCCCACTCTTTGATCTTTGCTTGCCAGCAATTTACCTCCTTGCAGCGAACAGCAGCAGAGCCTGATTAGCACAAGCCACTGATTATCTGCCTCCCTCAGCTGATTGATTGAAGTTGCCGGCAAGCCCGCCCACATGCTAAAATGAAAGTGAAACTAAAGCTGCACGGAGGCAAATTGCTGGAGGGAGAGGCAAAGACAGAATTTTATTTTCTTGTGCTAACCAGACTGTGCTGAAACTGGCTGTTTGTTTTTTGCTGCAAGGAGGTAAGTCAATAACTATAAATGCCTATAGAATGTCCAAATTATTAGACTTATTTTTAAAGACTGTTTTATTATTGTTCTAGACAACTTAACAAAATGAAGAAGCTTTTTAAAATAAATGCTTGATCTGAAGAGGCCCAGTGCTATTGTATCTTCTTTTAAATAGCAGAGAATACTTCCAGAAAGCCACATCAATTTTAAAGATCTGTAAAAGTATAATATGAAATGTCCTATTTTAGTATTAAGTATTAGTATTAAGTATTAGTATTAAAATAAGGCAGCTGAGTTAAACCCTGACTTAGTCATGTTTGGAGTAGATCTATTTAAATAATTGGGAGGAGTTAGTGTGATTACATTTAAGAAAACTTTCTGGCATTAATATGCTGCCATAATGTACATTTCTCCATTTCTTTGCTATTTCTATGGGTCAGACACACATGCACAGAAATACACAGCAAACAGTGTATATCATCTGTGCTGTTTGCTGTTTGGCAAATTGCTGGAAGGCAGAGGCCCTTTTTCCTTGTTTTCCTCCCCCAAAACTAAGGTGCATCTTATACTCCAGTGGGTCTTATACTCCGAAAAATACGGTATATTAACGTTGTGCATACTACATATACACATTATGAACATATCCTTTATTGCAATTCTCTCCCTCTAAAAAAATTCCTGCCAACTACCGTGATTACAAAAGAATTGGCATTTTGGCTTGCTAATTTTGTTTTTCTTCTATTTCCTTTTCCTTTTGTGTGATGCCTCTAAGAATGTAAATTATTATTTTCAACTAAAAACAATGTTCTAGGCATTAGGTTTTGCTGGTATGTAATTTAGCAGTAATAAAGTCTACACATGTAATTTTGCTTCTCAGCAATCCTGACATTTTGTGCAAAAAAGAGTTGACCTCTAAGACAGTTGATTATTTCATTAGACAATACCAGGCATACAATAATGAGAATGAACTAGAAATAACTGGATTTAGCTATACTTTACTATCTAATACTATTCTAAGTATTAGAATAAAAACTCACCATATAATCGTACTTGTGTTTCAAGTTCCAGCGACAAATAGGACAGTTACCAGAAGGATTTGGAGGGCTTGGGATTTCCACATCGTCTATAATTTTGCCTTCGATCTAAGATATTAAGAGCAAACTGATGAGGGAAATTTTGAGTCCAAGTTTCAAAAACTGCTGTTTGATTTCCTACATTAATTTACTCAGCACGTACAACATCAATACATCAAACTGCAGAAAAGGATAATTAGACTTAGCTGCTACCAACTTACATTTCAGAGAATGAACTTGAAAAAAGGAAAAAAAATACTCTGAATTTTAAGTAGCAGTTTGAAAGTATCACTTTGTTCTGAAATACTAGAAACAGATATTAGATAGGATCTATCAGGGGGATCCTGTCTTAGAAAGGGGACACATTCTGTCTATCTAGCTAATAACTCCTCCTCAAAGCAATAGAGCCCACAGTCCCACCTAATCATGCTCAAAGATGTAACTTATCTCATAACTGCTTCTTGAATTACACGAATGTTGCACATTTCCCAAAACTGCTACACTAACTTTAAAGCAGTGGTTCCCAACCTGGGGGTTGGGACCCCTTTGGGGGTCGAATGACCATTTCCCAGGGGTCGCCCTGGCATCCTCAGCTCCCCCCCCTGCCACAAGCCTGGCCATATCGGCTCAACTCGCCCGAACCTTCCGATTGGTCGGGAGAGGTGCCATTCGGTGAGAGGCGTTTGTGACGCCTGGCGGCCGAGCTAAGGGGCGGGGCGTCGCAAGATTGCGCACTGGAGAGACAAGGCGGTGCTTAAGACATTTATTTATTTAATTTGGAGGTTCTTCTATGGCAAGTGTCTAAAGTTATGGGAATCCATAACGTGTTCTTTGAGGAAGTATTTTAACAAAAAGCTTAATTGACAAAAGGCATTTTCTGTCAACTACCGGTAGGTTCCTATTTGTATTCTAAAAAAAGGTCTGAGGACATATTTGCAAATGTGGCAAATTATCGTGGACATAATCACAAAGTATTTGACTTGGAAATCTGTTTGTTGCAAAAGATATTTAATCATTTTCAGTGGAAGATTTAAAGGCAGAAGCTGGGTTTAAGATCCAAATGCTAAAGCCCTTATTTTTATTTTATCTTCAGTCCAATAAGGTATTTCTATAAATAAAACTCGTCTTCTGAAAGTGCTTTGAATTCTGTTCTTGATCTTTTTTGATGCCAGCAAACCAGTCTTGAACACTATTTAGTACTGCTAATAAAAAAAAACTAGGGATAGAGTTGTAGGACTAGTAATCCACACTTCAATAGACAAGGCTGTCACCTTGAAATGACTTATTCATAAAGTGGGTAAATAAAATGAGTTATTGGTTTAAGCCTCAAATTGATTTAATGTGGTTATTAGTACACAAGAACTATATTCAAATGAATCAACCAATCAGGAGAGAGCTGGAAAGAGTCTTCTAGTCCAGCCTCCTGTTTAAGCAGGAGACCCTATACCTGTGATGGCGAACCTATGGCACGCGTGCCACAGGTGGCACGCGTAGCCATATTTGCCGGCATGGGAGCCATTGCCACAGATCAGCTCCAATGTGCATGCGTACGCTGGCCAGCTGATTTTTGTCTGGCCACATCCCCTCCCCTCCTCTCCCAGGATTCTCCACGGCCCGTTTTCAGGTAAGTAAAGGGCTCCTTGCGTAGGCTCTGGGAGGGCTTTTCTGGCCTCCGGAGGGCCTCTGGGGGGTGGGGAGGCCATTTTTGCCCTCCCTAGCATCTAGGAAAGCCTCTGGAGGCTGGGGAGGGTGAAAAACGGGACCTCTGGTCCCATGGAAGTTGGGAAACAGGGCATTTCCGGCCTCCAGAGGGGTGGGGAAGGCTGTTTTTGCCCTCCCCAGGCTCCTATAAAGCCTCTGGAGCCTGGGGAGGGCGAAAAACCCACCATGCCAAAAGCGGGGGAGCGCAGGGGTGGGTGGGTCACGTGCACATGCGTGGGAGGGCACATTGAATTATGGGTGTGTGCATGCACGCAACCCCCTGCGCTCCCCCCGCTTTTGGCATGCAACAGCAAAAAGGTTCGCCATCACTGCCCTATATCATTTCAGACAAGTGACTATTCAGTCTCTTCTTAAAAACTTCCAGTGATGAATGTTAGTGTCACCTGGCTCAAAAAATTGTATAGCAATTTAGACAGCAAAGGCCTTCATTACACAACTCCATATGAAGCATAGATTACTTTGGAAAGGTCCTGAAAATTAAAGTGTATGACCATGACTTCACCACAAGTGTTTTCACAAAATGATGCTAAGTGCTGGATGGGAAGGCGATGCACTTTTCTCAAAAATAGTTTTCTCTTTGCTTTTGTTTTTCAACTTGACATTTATGACCCCAAGGAAAGAAGCAAACTATCCAGGAAAACATTTCCAGATTACACTAATAAACCAGGAGAGAAATCAAAATCAAAATTGGCAAAGCACATTTAATTTTATCTGTATTATGTTCTTAACATCACAGAGTATTTTTTTTTCTTGTGAGTATATTCAATCAGCAACAATTCCATAGTGTTTCAGTAGTTTTAAAGAGGGTCCTGGAAGTTCATAGTCTTTATTCAGACTTGCAGACATCCCTATCCTGTAAGAAACTGTGGTTTTTACTGAAGTAACAAGGGATTATAATAGCAAGTTCTGAGAACATATTCAGAAGGTTAATATAAGGAGTTAGGTAAGCTTTGTTCATAACTATAAAGGTAAAGGTTCCCCTCGCACATACGTGCTAGTCGTTCCCGACTCTAGGGGGTGGTGCTCATCTTCGTTTCTAAGCCAAAGAGCCAGCGCTGTCTGATGACGATTCCGTGGTCATGTGGCCGGCATGACTAAACTCCGAAGGCGCATGGAACTCTGTTACCTTCCCACCAAAGGTGGCCTCTATTTTTCTACTTGCATTTTACATGCTTTCGAACTGCTAGGTTGGCAGAAGCTGGGGCAAGTAACGGGAGCTCACTGCGTTATGTGGCGCTAGGGATTCGAACCGTTGAACTGCCGACCTTTCTGATCAACAAGCTCAGCGTCTTAGCCACTGAGCCACTGCGTCCCCCTGACCATACCATAACCATACCAAGATTTAAATGCATATTTATTATTCATTGAAGGTTACTGTTCCATTTTTCAGTTGAAAGTTGATGGTTTATAAAAGTTAATATTTGCAATTCAGAAAATACAGCACGCTTACCGTTGTGGTGTTCCCTTCAGTAGTTTCTACAACTGCAAACACAAAAATGTGAAGAAAATGTTAGATATATTTAAATCCAGTAAAGAAACTGGGGTCATGAAGAGCATTTTTACAATTGCTATGACCTAGTAATAAATATAGTATTAGAATGGAAATGATATTTGAAGAAGTGAATATGAAATCCAATACTCAGCATTTGTTCAAATATATTCTCTAATATTACTCCACAAAACTCTCAGAGAGGGCAATTAAAACAAATTCAATTTATATGAAAGGGGGAAAAATCTGCCTATTTTCCAGATTACTGAAACATTATACATACAGATTACTGTATGCATAATACAGTAATCATCAGCAATAATTATGTGAAAATAACCTGAACCGATTAGCCTACCAAGTATTTTCAGGCTGAAAATAATAGGTAGCATGTAATCTTCTAAATGTCTTGCCATTCTGGGGAATGTGGAGATGATCCTCTAACTAAGTGGAGCAACTTGATATTCTGGGGAACTGAGAGAAATAAACAAGCTGAAAAGTGTCTATGACACAAGTGATGGAAGAGTCATCACAATGTACAGTCTCTTGTCAAAGCTTCTTATCATTATGGCTGTGGGGTCAGCAAAATTTATCCTCTTTTTCGACATCTCAGAGAATCAGGGGTGGGTCCCACTTACCTTCGCCACTGGTTCGCATTGCGACATTTCGCGCGCGTGCACGCACATGCTACACTCGTGCGCAAGTCCCCTCCTACAATTCTGCTTCCACGCATGCTCAGTAGCTATAATCAGCCCGAAACACAGCTGAGGAGCTGATCAGCTGTGCTTCGGGTGAAGGAATAAAGGTAAGTATAAACCCGGGGGCAGGTGGGAGGGCCCTTTTTCAAGCAGCAGCAGAGGAAAAAACTTCCAAACAGTAAAAAATTTGAAAAACATTTCCCAAAAAAGATGGCGGCGCCCATGGACCGGCACCGACTGAACCGGATCCGTGACACCATCGTGACATCACCAGCGGGTCGCTACCGGTTCGGGCGATCCGGTCCGAACCGGGAGGTACCCACCACTGCAGAGAATACTTCCTAATAGTTCAGCACTTTTCATACTATAAATGATTCTTCTTTTATGATACATATTCACAAATAGTGAAAAACAATCATTAATAGCCACATAATTCAGGAAAGGTTATTTAATCGCCTACAAAAGTGGGAAGGTATTTATTTTGCCCTAGTCAATGAATGAATTTCAAATCCTGAAGTCCAATACATGAAAAAGCTGGGTGGTTAAGTATAATCCGTTTTATGTGTGCTTTATTTTGCTCTTGTCTAATAGTTTCAAGTATCCAGAGTGTGTATTCTTGTCTCCTTTAGAAAAGTTAACAGCTCAATTTCAGGAATGTTTCTTTGGAAAATCTCGCACTCTGCCCCAACTGCTGGTGGTCACCTCTTTGTCTGTTTCACGGTTGAAAAGAATTAAAGCCATTCATTCTGGAGTAAAAGGGAACAGTGAACCTTCTCCTGTATCCAGTGTTTTCCTTATGTGCTGATGGCAGGGATTTCTTCTTGCCCTTGTTTTCAGCTAGGATGGGGTCAATCGTTTCCCCTAACAAATTCTTTTCTCCGTAAGTTTTGTCCACAGACTAGTTCTATATTGACTGAGGGTCTTTGATGCTCCCTGAACTTGATTGTTTTCTTGCAGACATTTCATTACCCAAACTAGTGTAGGTTTTATTATGAACGCAGCAATTACACTTTGTGATGTAACTAGTGTCAGCTAGAGTCTGTGAACAAGTCTGCACTACCTCCAAGATGGACTTTTGGCAAGGGACGGGTTACATCTCACAAAGACTGGGAAGAATGTCCTCGGAAAAAGACTGGCCCAACTTGTCAGGAGGGCTTTAAACTAAAATCGCGAGGGGAGGGTGACCAATCTACAGGATCCCCGGGGCCCAACTCCAAGCATGGACCCCAAGCAAACAAAACAAACAATGAACCAAGAAGGGATGGGGAAGAAGACAAACTCAAACGACAAATAAGAGACAAAGAAAGAACACCCACAACCAGGCACAAAGAACTCAAATGCCTCTACACAAATGCACAAAGCCTAGGGAATAAACAAGGTGAACTTGAAATATTAATGCACGAAGGTACACATGACATAGTCGGAATAACAGAAACTTGGTGGGATGAATCACACGATTGGAACACACAGATAAAAGGATACAAACTCTTCAAAAAAACCAGATCACATAAAAAAGGAGGTGGTGTTGCACTGTATATAAAGGACCACTATGTAGCTACAGAGCTACAAGTAACCAAGGAAGAAAACCCATTAGAATGCATATGGGTTAACATAAAAGAAAAAAAGAACGACACAACAATAGGAGTATACTACAGACCACCAAACCAAACAGAAACAATGGACACCCTTTTTACCAACCAGCTAAATAACCTATACAAGAAAAACAACATTGTAATAATGGGAGACTTCAACTACCCGGATATCAACTGGAAAACCAACTCAGCACCAAGTGAGAAATCTAACAGATTCCTAACCAGCCTAGCTGACAACTTCATTGTCCAAAAAGTGGAGGAGGGAACTAGAGGGGCAGCCATACTGGATTTAATACTTACAAACAGAGAAGAAACAATAGAAGGAGTTGAAGCTGCAGGAACACTTGGCGAGAGTGACCACGTAATACTAAAATTCACCATAAAGCAAACACAAATAACTGAACATAACAACACCTATATCCCAGACTTCAAAAAAGCCGACTTCAATAAACTCAGAGAAAACTTGGGGAAGTTCCCTTGGATGAAAGTACTAAAGGGTAAAACAACTCAAGAAGCCTGGGAGATCCTAAAAAACACGATCTTAAAAGCCCAGAACACCACAATACCGATGAGGAAGAAAAACAAGAAATCCAAAAGGAAACCAGCATGGCTAAACAAAGACCTCACCGATAAACTGAATGAAAAAAAAGATAAATACAAAAAATGGAAAGATGGGCACATAACCAAGGCAGAGTACCAACAGACAGCCAGAATCTGTAAAGAAAAAATCAGGACAGCAAAGGCCCAGAATGAACAAAGACTCGCAACAAAAGTCAAAGACAACAAAAAAAGCTTCTTCCAACACATAAACAACAAGAAAAAAATCAAAGAAACAGTTGGTCCACTAAGGAGAGAAGACGGCAAAGAAGTAACAGACAACACAGACAAAGCAGAGCTACTGAACACATTCTTCGCATCAGTCTTCACACAAAAGGAAACTGCAGCTCAACTACCCAGCAACACAAATATAAAAAACAGATTCGAAGCAAGACTCAACCTAAGCAAAAATACAGTAAGAGATCACCTATCTGAACTTAATGAATACAAAGCACCAGGACCTGATGGATTACACCCCAGAGTCCTAAAAGAACTAGCAGAAGTCATTTCGGAACCACTGCACCACATCTTCCACAAATCCTGGAACACAGGGGAACTCCCCGAGGACTGGAAAAGAGCTGATGTGGTCCCCATCTACAAAAAAGGTAAAAAAACAGACCCAGGAAACTACAGACCAATCAGCCTAACATCAATACCTGGGAAAATACTGGAAAAAATAATTAAAAACCAGATCTCACATCATCTAGAAACAAACCAAGTAATAACCAACAGCCAACACGGATTTGTTAAGAACAAGTCATGCCAAACCAACCTCATTTCATTTTTCAACACTGTGACCAAATTAGTAGACCAGCGAAATGCAGTAGACATCATATACCTGGACTTCAGCAAAGCATTTGACAAAGTAGACCACAACCTACTTCTTCATAAGCTAGAAAAAAAGCGGAATAGACAGCTACACAACCAGATGGATTAACAACTGGCTGACCAACCGTACCCAACGAGTAGTCCTCAATGGCTCTAAGTCCACATGGAGAGAAGTAAGCAGTGGCGTACCACAAGGTTCCGTCCTAGGCCCAGTACTCTTTAATATCTTCATAAATGACCTAGATGAGGGAATAGCAGGAGAACTAACCAAATTTGCAGACGATACCAAGCTGGCGGGAGTAGCAAACACCCCAGAGGACAGACTCAAAATCCAGAGGGACCTTGACAGACTCGAACACTGGGCCCAAACAAATAAAATGAAATTTAACACGGAGAAAAGTAAAATTCTACACCTAGGTAAGAAGAATCAAAAATACACATACAAACTGGGTGAAACCACACTCAATAGCAGCGATTGCGAGAGGGATCTTGGAGTCTTGGTAGACAGCCAACTAAATATGAGCCAGCAGTGTGCAGCAGCAGCCAAAAAGGCCAACGCAGTCCTGAGCTGCATAAATAGAGGGATACAATCAAGGACCAGAGAGGTACTAGTACCACTCTATAAAGCCTTGGTCAGACCACACCTAGAGTACTGCATCCAGTTTTGGTCACCACACTACAAAAAAGACATTGAAACCCTAGAGAAAGTGCAGAAGAGAGCAACCAGGATGATAAAGGGTCTGGAAAATAAAACATACGAAGAGCGGTTGCAGGAACTGAGCTTGGCCAGTCTGGCGAAGAGAAGGACCAGGGGTGACATGATAGCAGTGTTCCAATACTTGAGGGGCTGCCACAGAGAGGAGGGGGTCAGGCTGTTCTCTATGGCACCAGAAAGCCAAACAAGGAATAACGGATGGAAGCTGACCAAGGAGAGATTCAACCTGGAAGTGAGGAGAAACTTTCTGACGGTGAGAGCGATCAACCAGTGGAACAGCTTGCCAGCGGAGGTTGTGAGAGCCCCAACACTTGCGACCTTCAAGGGGAGACTGGACTGCCATCTGTCTCAAATGGTGTAGGAACTCCTGCTTGAGCAGGGGGTTGGACTAGATGACCTACAAGGTCCCTTCCAACTCTAATAATAAATCTAAAAATCTAAACAAGATGTAGCAGAAAGTTTACTAAAGAGCGGGGAGTGGGGAAATGGAGTAATTTGAAGATGTGAAAATGCTGTTGTAAAGTAGCACTGTTAAAACATACAAAAATGTCTGCATATAAGAGTGAACTCCTGCCCACTTGGTTATTCGAAATTGAGAGGCTGGTATGTTGGGGAAACACACATATTGACTCTAGGGAGAATAGAATGCTTAAGAGACGGTATGATAAAGAACAGATTGGGTAGAAAATGAATGGATACTGCATTAAGACGGTTTTGATCACATAAAGAGCATGAATGAGAATTCAATGGTAAAATAAAGGAGGATTAAATGGGTTGAGAAGAAGTGGGATACGGGTAAATTATTGTTAATTAGACTTGATGAGATCCTCAATCAAAACAAAACCACACAATAAAAATGGGAAAAAGAGCCAAAGAGAATATATGAAACGTGTGGACATGACAGAAGCAAAGATAGCTCAGTTAAATATAAAGATATGGATAAGCACAGAGAATAGGGTTGTGTGATCTTGGTTTCTTTCTTTCTTTTTCTGCTTTTTGTCAACCCAAAGGAACGTTAGAAATAGACTAATAGAAACGGGCATAAGGCTCTTACTATTAGCAAGGGAACTCTCTGGAATCAAAGTGGAATGAATCAATGTGATATGGGAGAAGCTGCCATGAAAAAGATAGCATTTGAAAATGAACCAAATCCCATTAGCTATGGAACAAAATAAATAAAATCTCACGAGAGATGCAGCTTAAAAAAAAATCCAGCCTTTAGAGCAAACCTGGGCATTTTATGGCCTGCAAGTCACATCGAGCCCTTTAGCTGTCCCTGTCCAGCCCACACTGTTGCTGTCATTGGCATGGGGGGGGCATTGGTGGCAGGGCGTCAGTGGAGAGTGAGGTAGCATTAGTGACTCCCCACAATTGCCTCAATTTCACATGTGGCCCCTTGGGAAAATTAATTGTCCACCCCTGCTCTACAGCAGTCAATGATATCAGGATTCCTGCACAGATTACAGACCTACTGCATTCTTACACAGAAAAACTAAAGTTGTACAGTGCAACATCATAATATTAAAAGAAAACACAAAGAATACTAGTATTTCTTCCTAAATGCTTAATAGAAACAAATGAAACATATTAAATCAATGGAAAATATGTGGGACAAGAAATGGGAAGAGCGCATCCTTATGCTGAGTCAGACCATGAGACCCAGTGTCTCTCTCAATGGTAGCAGTTTTCTGGGTTCCAATAAATGCTTTTTTTCAGCCTTAACCTGAAGAAGCAGAAACACAAACATATGGTCTACTATTAAACAACCTCCCCTCCCTTAAGAAAATCCTTAACAAAAATTGGGAAACCTAAAGATTTATCAGAATTTTAACTGAATATCTAGACATGCTTCTTGACCTTTTTCGTTCAGAACCCCTTCCAACTTTTAAAATTTATAGAGGATTCCCAAAAAGCTTTGTTTGTAGGGGTTATATTTATTGACATTTACCGTATTAAAATTTAACATTGATTCATACGTTGCCGATACACTCCTCACATTATTTGATGGGGTTTTGATATTGTATTATTTTTCAACATTGTCTGGCAAATAATTTTGATTTCTTGGACCCAATGAATTCTAGCACCACATCTGAATTAACACTTGATCTAGACATTTGATACTATTTTAAGACTACTAATTCCACATTCTTACTATGGCAGTTTTTCCCAGCTTAGACGCGCTGGCTTTCCCCCCACTACAATCTGTATCCATGAGGGCCAATCCAATGCACTATTATTTGCATCTATGTTTACACCTGAACTTTTTAATTACAGGTAGTCCTCAATTTACGACCACAATTGAGCCCAATATTTCTGTTGCTAAGTGAAACATTTGTTAAGTGAGTTTTGCCTCATTTTACGACTTTTCTTGCCACAGTTGTTAAGTAAGTAACATGGGTTGTTAAGTGAATCGGTTTCCCCATTGACTCTGCTTGTCAGAGCCAATGACATGATCCTGGATTGTCATAAATATGAGTCAATTGCCAAGCATCTGAATTTTGATCAGGTGACCACGGGGATGCCGCAACGGTTGTTAAGTGTGAACAATGACCATAAGTCACTTTTATCAGTGTCGTTGTAACATTGAATGGTCATTAAACAAACTGTTGTAGGTTGAGGACTACCTGTATTTCCAAGTGCATTTGCTGCAACAGAGTGAATTCGTCGACCATACAGACCCCGGAGGAGGAAGAGAAAGAAAAGAGATGGTGAGGATACCCCATAGCATTACAGGCATAGGAATTTTACAGATTTGTGCACTTGATAGGGTAGTCTTGCCTTTCTACCTTGCATTAGCCGTGCATCCCAGGGATTACGAGTACGTGCACCGACCCATCCATCCCCGGGCTATAAGACCGTAAAAACTGCACAGAAACGGCACTTTTGTTTCAGCGGCTGCCAGGCATCACCACCTTGTAGGAAGGCGCCCGGATGCTCAACCACTCCGACCTCGGCCAGCGCTGGATCCCGGACGTTGGTTTTGAAGCATTACGTGTGGAAAGGAAACATCGACACTCACCCTGCCGGAGTCCGCGAAAGGGAGGCCGGGTCCAGGCGCTCCCCAAGAAGCGAGGCAGAAACCGAGAAAGAAGCCCCACGGGAGCCGCCATCTTTAAAGTGCTGAGGCGCTTCCTCTTCCGCTTTCAGAGTCCCCGCCGATTGGAGCAAGGCGGTATCCGACTCCGCCCACCCACGGAACTCTCCCGGGTAGAAAAGCGCTGCCGGTGCTTCGCTCACACCCGGGGGGAAGCCCTAAAGGTGTTTTTTCCCTTCTTAGACGAGGCAACTGGATTTTCTGGCTTTTCTTTGAAGATGTTTTGCTTCTCACCCAAGAAGTTTCTTCAGCTTCTTGGATTAAAAGCGAAACGTCTTCAAGCAAAAACAAAGAAAGTCCAGTTGCCTCTTGAAAAAAGCACCTTTGGGACAACCATGACCAGAATCTTCATAGACACCCGGCGGGAAGCTTTCCTTGGGGTTTGAAATACGTTTGTGGAAGCTTAGCCTTTTCTGATACAACAGACCAGGATCTCATCCATGAAATGCGTTTGCTCTAACGATGGGTTATGAAGCCCTGGGTTTTTACGTGTTAAAAGAATCCCGCTGTTTCCCTCATTGGAAGGAAGGATGGGGCGCCTGCGGATTTCGCTTCCCGCGTGGATTTTGTGGCTTTTCCCGCGTGGGTTTCGTATTTTGTAAATACCAGCTCTTAAGTTTAAACACCGAGATGCTGCTGTTTGTTAAGCGTCAACGGTTTTAATTCTTAACACCGCTAATTTTGTTTTCTCGGACACAATTTTGAGGAGGGATAGGGAAAAGCCACAGTTAGCAGATATTTAGACAGGCAAAGGAGAGCTCAAACTTGATTGGAATCCATCACAAAAAACTGCAAAAAAATGTACTTAGGCCTACATGTATGTGAAATTACTATATCCAGCTTTCGAAAGATCACTTTTTTTCAATTGCGATATTTTTCCAATAAATCTGTCCAGTATTTTTAAGAACGCGTTAGTAATACTATACAATCATCAATGCGGTTTCCAAATTTTACCACAGAAATGACCAATTGTGATCTACAGACTTCAGCGATCATAGATTTGAAATGGCTGAATCAAACCTGATTGCTAGAATCAGGAAATAACCAAATCTAGACTGTTGAGTCTATCAATGGATGAGAGAAAGAAAACAATTTACAAGGTCCCAATAAAATGAAAGTTTGAATAACTATTGTTGGAAAACAGTCACCACCCCTAAAAAAAATACTCCCAAAGCCAGGCAATACTTGATTTTAATTCTATGCCTACTGGACACAAAATCAAGAAGGAAGACATATTTCCCTTTGCTGAACATTTGATAACCCTAGGAAAAGCTGAAAATAGTACATAAGGGCTCATTCACGCATCCTCCTAAAAGCAGTTTATTTATTTATTTATTTATTATTGGTTCTTCTATGCCGCCCTACTCCCGAGGGACTCAGGGCGGCGTACAACAAATTTTACGAGAACACTAATAATAAACAGAAGTTAAAAATGGCAATTAAAAATGTACAAAACGTTAAAAATATTCACCATCAGTCATACCGGGGGGGGGGGGGAGCTCAGATGGGAACTAGTCTCCTCCCCCCGCCTGCAGGAAGAGCCATGTCTTGACGGCTTTTCGGAAGGCCAGCAGGGTGGGTATGGTTCGGGTCTCTGGGGGAAGTTGGTTCCAGAGCACGGGGCCCCCCACAGAGAAGGCCCTCCCCCTGGGGCCCGCCAGCCGGCATTGTTTGGCTGACGGGACCTGGAGGAGGCCCACTCTGTGGGCCCTAACTGGTCGAAGGGAAGTATGAGGCAGAATGCGGTCCCGAAGGTAACCTGGTCCTAAGCCATGCAGGGCTTTAAAGACGATGATCAATACCTTGAATTGTACCCGGAGACCGATGGGCAACCAGTGCAGCTGGCGGAGTATAGGTGTAACGTGGGTGTACCTTGGCACACCCACCACAGCACGCGCAGCCGCATTTTGCACCAACTGAAGTCTCCGAATACTCTTCAAGGGTAGCCCCATGTAGAGTTTGAGGGTGCCTTGCTAATGATTGTTCCAGGGCAGGTCCTTGTGATGCTGACTTCCCTCTCCAGCGTTGTGGCAGAAGCTGCTTAACTAATTATCTTGCTCTTGTGATTAATTTCCATAGCAGTCTATGAAAAGTGTATACTTTAAGCAAGAGGGATCTCAGTTGATGCTCCCTCTGAGGCCTTCCTGCTTTGTTGCATAGCCCTCCAGCCCAGATAAGGGGAAATGGTTGGACACATGTCTGCCATTTTTGGATAACGCAAGGCACAGTTTCAGGATTAGCCCAACTGTGAAATGCTTGCAGAGTATGTTAAGGGATGTTACCATGATGTGTGTGTGGGGGCAAGACTGGCATGAAGAACTACTTGGTGTTTCACTGTCAGGTGATTTGCAACACAAGGATGCTTTAGATCAGTATATTCAGCCTCAGCAACTTTAAGCTGTGTGAATTCAGCTTCCCAGGCAGCATACTGAACTCAAATCTTAAAGTTGCTGAGATTAAGAAGTGCTTCTGTAGATTACAAGACAGCAACAATCTTAGCTAATGTTCTAGTTCCCTTTGTGATGACTGGCTAGCTGACAGTGCCCTCCTTTTTAACAATTCTAAAAAAAAGTTATAAAATAACTAACAGTTAAATCAGCAAAATTGTGGATGATGTGCACTTTGCTTTCCCACTTTGTTGTCCATTTAATTTTCTTGTATGACTTAGGAAATAAATGGAAAATAGTCTAATGGTCATCTGGATTTTTGCAATTCTGATAGCATAAAAATTTAGATAAAAAGTTGAATACCTGGACATCTATTCCTATTTGCTTTTTGAAAACCACCTTTTGTAATGTTTTAAGAATATATTTGATCAGAACCAATTAGGACAATTTGGAAATATATATATATATATGTGTAGGATTTTTTGCTGATAAATGAAAATAAAGGGAGACTATTATAGATCTATTTCGAGCTTATTTTGCTCTCGTCAGATAGCCATACCCCTTACTGGGATTTGAACCCGGGCCGGCTGCCTTGCAGTGCAGCAATTTATCCATTAGGCCATAGGCTTTGTTCCCAATCAGCTCTTTCACCAGGAAAGGGTTATATATGTTTTTCTGTCGTGTTATCCTGGTGTACCCAAATATGGGAGAGAAAGCATCACAGCTTCCTTTTTGCCTTTCAGCCCCATCACAGGGACCATCCAGGCTGATTTTTAACATAGCCGACACACTAATCTATATGTGTAGGATTTTTTGCTGATAAATGAAAATAAAGGGAGACTATTATAGATCTATTTCGAGCTTATTTTGCTCTCGTCAGATAGCCATACCCCTTACTGGGATTTGAACCCGGGCCGGCTGCCTTGCAGTGCAGCAATTTATCCATTAGCCTATGGCCTAATGGATAAATTGCTGCACTGCAAGGCAGCCGGCCCGGGTTCAAATCCCAGTAAGGGGTATGGCTATCTGACGAGAGCAAAATAAGCTCGAAATAGATCTATAATAGTCTCCCTTTATTTTCATTTATCAGCAAAAAATCCTACACATATAGATTAGTGTGTCGGCTATGTTAAAAATCAGCCTGGATGGTCCCTGTGATGGGGCTGAAAGGCAAAAAGGAAGCTGTGATGCTTTCTCTCCCATATTTGGGTACACCAGGATAACACGACAGAATATATATATATATATATATATATATATATATATATATATATATATATATATATATATATATATATATATATATATATATATATATATATATATATATATATATATATATATACAGGGGATGGATCTTACTCCATCTATCTACAATTCTTTAACAATGATTTGACTCTTGGCCTTAGTTTTCCAACTATACTAAAGTCAGGATAGATACAACTTCAGCCTAGTAAGAAATGTACCAGTAATTTCTGAAGATTCCTGTTTAGAGTTTGAACCAAAGGAATATCTCTTCATATAAAGAGCTTAAAATTTTATTTGCCCAAATGACAAAGTCAGTGTTCTAGGAATTGATATCAAAATATAACTCTTTTCCTAGTAAACTGGAATAGATGGAGTTTTTGGAAACAAGCACACTATTATATTTCTATATGGGAGAATTTATATATGCAGTACCTAACCTAATGATAAATGTTCAAGCTGAGCAAACAGTTTAGCTTCATGTGTAATTCAGGAAAGAAAGGAGAGATAATTCCTATTAGAGTAATGGAAAGAGAAAAGAAAAGCATGTCACACAGACAATCATAAAATGGCAGGTGTTAACAGAAATATTGCTAGATTTGCTTATGAGCAGCTCTCACCATCACCAATAGAACAGCAGTGATGATACTGTTTTTTGGATTATTTGGATAATGAAGCAAGACAGATGTGCCCATTATTTGAATCAAGGCGGGGAATAGTAAGGAAGCAACTCTCATCAAGATTTAATTGGATTAGTATCTTGTGTTTCCAGTAAATCTAGTTTTCCTGCAGACCTCTAGATGAAGCTCTGGGAGAACATAGTCTCATGCTCCATTACTCAGCTATTAACATTGCTCCATGTTGGATACCTCAGATTGCCTTCACACTTTCAAGAGTCCACAATTCTACCCTCCCTCTTATCAATCTAGGGGACTAACAGGTTTGTCTCAATGTGTCCCTTGTTTATTTATTTATTTATTTATTTTTATTTGTCAAGTACATGTTGGTAATATACATAGATAAAACATTGTTTATATACATAAGATGGGTACTGATAAGCGGGAACATAGGACAGGGACGGTAGGCACGCTGGTGCACTTATGCACGCCCCTTACTGACCTCTTAGGAATCGGGTGAGGTAGACAGTGGACAGTCTAAGGGTAAAGTTTTGGGGGTTTGGTGACGAAACCACAGAGTCAGGTAGTGAGTTCCAGGCATTTACCACTCTGTTGCTAAAGTCATATTTTCTACAGTCAAGTTTGGAGCGGTTCACTTTGAGTTTGTATCTGTTATGTGCTCGTGTATTGTTGTGGTTGAAGCTGAAGTAGTCATTGACAGGAAGGACGTTGTAGCAGATAATTTTATGAGTTATGCTTAGGTCGTGCCGAAGGCGACGTAGTTCTAAGCTTTCTAAGCCCAGGATTTCAAGTCTGGTTGCGTAAGGTATTCTGTTGCGAGTAGAGGAGTGGAGGACTCTTCTTGTAAAGTATCTCTGGACACTTTCTAATGTATTTATGTCTGATATGTGGTGTGGGTTCCAGACAGATGAGCTGTATTCGAGGATTGGTCTGGCGAATGTTTTGTATGCTCTGGTTAGTAGTGTGATATTACCGGAGAAGAAGCTACGTAAGATTAGGTTAACAACTCTTGAAGCGTTCTGCAGGTAAGTGCATAGGCCTGCCTTTTCTCATCTTAGCTGAGGTACAAGATGTTATTCTTCAAGTGTTCAGCACGTTCTGCTCAGCATAGTTGAATGGTCCATTTGAAATTTTCCCTTAGGCCCATCCTTTTTCTTTATACTTTAGAAAGTTTGTTTTCTCTTATGTAAAACCACAGTTGCTTGAGGTCACAGGTATCATCTTGCAGTTGACTCATGGCACAGATTAGCTTGTATTACAGTATGACAGCAATTCATTTTCACCACTGTTGACAAGGCAAGTAGCTACTTACGAGCCTAGTTTAATACATTTTTCATGGTGGTTGTTACACTTTCCTCTTAATGGTGATATAATTAAGAGCGATTGTGCATAGAATGTCACTTAATTGAATGCAAATTAACTGTTCTTGTAGCAAATTGGAACCAGGAGAGAGCCTGAAACTTTATTTACTTTTCCTTATCTGATTGGAGTGGATTTTCTATTGTGATTGTTAAGTATAAGTAATTTAGTCCTCAGGATAAAAACTCTATGCCAACTTGAGTAGAAAGCCCTTTAAAATATAAGCCTATCGTATTCAGATCCTCCTCTCCCAGTTCTGAATTTGGAAAGATTATATCTTTAATCTTCCCCTGAAGAAGAAAAGAAAGAGAATCCTTGAGCTATTCCTTGTACATTGGAAGGAAGAAGGTGTGCAGTTTTCTACAGTTATCTCCATCAATCGTAACTTGAGGGTAAAAACTATTGTTTTTTAATAGGAACCTTAAGATGAATCCTGGAGAAATTCCATGACTCAACATTTTGGAAACGGGATACAGAACATGCCATATCCTAATATTTTTTTCAAGGCTTTCCAGGAGAGTTCACTTTTCTCTAATCTTGTTTTGCTGAGAAAAAAAATGTTTTTGTAATATGAATGTTCAGGAAACCAGTTTTTATTTTTGTTAAGGAGCTTTGGAATGGGAGCAATGACTATTAAAATTATAGTCAGCTATAGCTTGAAGCCTTATTTTTTGTGAAAAAAAGCGATACATTGATGGAAATCCAATATTTGAAACATCACAGATTCCCTTATTCTGATCTAGATTATGGAAATCTATTGATATTTAACAAGAGAAATAAAAATAAACTCAATTAATTATAAAATATCTGAAAAGCTGTCATAGAAAAACAGGGTAGAGTTATTTTAGTTGGATACCAGAGAAAAACAAGTCCTAATGATAAAAACTCCAACAATTGAAAACTAATGGGAAATAGTGGAGCCTCCTTTAATGGAGGTGTTCAAACTAAAACTGGATGACTATCTGTTGGATAGGCTATGTGAGGGATCCTTTTACTAGGCACAGGTTTGGACTAGATTATTATTTATTTTTATCTTATTAATAAAATTTATTAAATTTTTTTTTGCTGCCCATCTCACTATCTAAATGACTAATAAGAGATTATTTCCAAAGTCGCTTCACATATTTGCATTGTGTTTTTATGATTCTATGAAAATACCTGCTTTATGTTTTTAGTGGTCTGAGATTTCATAACTTTGCAAGGCATCAACTCAGAATCGTCTTGTCCCTGCAACTGTCAATATTATGAATTGCATTCTTGGGTTTATCTCTCTTTCAAATTGTTTAATACATGTTATAAACTACACAATGATTTTGAACCAACTGAGGGAAAAACACAATACACTTTCCAAAATTCTTGTTAGCCATTGTCTATAAAGATTCTCAGTTATCCAGGCCACAGCTGTATCAAAAGTGGTTTTTATTTTGAAAAGGCAACTGGACTGATTTTGAGGAAAAATAAAATGTTTTGATTTTCCTTAAAATCAGTCCGGTTGCTTTTTCAAATAAAAACCACTTTTGATACATCTTGTTAGTTTGATAAATGCAGAAAATGATCCTGTAATTAATGTGGATATCAAGAATCTCACAAAAATGTACTTTTTGGACTAGGAAAGATGGAAACTCAAAGGATGAGCAGCTTCTGTATAAAACTTGTATGCTGTTTGCAGTGAAAAAAAAATCACCTACTGTATGTTTTCCATAAGAGCTTTTATAGCCTAATTTAGTTAAGCATTGCAGTTTAAAAACTATTTTGGTGATAGATACCCCATAGTCAGGTCACTTCAACTTGCAAATCATTATTTAAACACTGCTCTGTAGCTTATTCAACCTGAAGAATCATGGGAATCAGCAGTTAAACCAAACTAGCTAAACTTTTAAAATATCCCACTTTTTAGTCTAAGGCAGGGGTGTCAAACTCGATTTCATTGAGAGCTGCATCAGGGTTTGTCACGGTGTGAACATTGTCAGTTGTATGTCTATGCAGGGTGATGCACCCCTATCTAATATTATGGTACATTCCAATACAGGCAGAACACGTGATATGAGTTGTACGCATGTGTGCATTCCTAAATCACCATTATTCTCTTCTGACTTGGCTCTTGACCTGAATGGTTGTGTTACTCAGCAAAATGTAGTTTATTCAGGATTTATTGTTTTTGTACTGAAATAAATATTTTCTATTAGACTTTTAATCTCGGTTTTATTTTTAACTGTCTGAATTCCAAGAAAAGATCTAAATTGCCTCTATGAGATCTTATTCTCATTTCAACAGGGTTGTGTTTGACCTGGGGGGGGGCAGGGGTTAGGCGTGGTCGGAGTGGCCGTGGCCAGCTCGATGTCACTCGTCGAGGCTCTGTTTTCAGTCACGACGGTCTCCTGCAGTCCTCTGCCAGCGAAAATGGAGCTCCCCGAGCTCCGTTTTCACTGGCAGAGTGCTGCAGGAGGCTGTCGTGGCCGAAAATGGAGCCTGGGAGGGTTGCACGAGGCCCTCCTGAGCTCCATTTTTGCTGGCAGAGTGCTTCAGGAGACTGTCGTGGCTGAAAATGGAGCCTGACAGGGTTGCACGTGGCCCTCCTGAGCTCCATTTTTGCTGGCAGAGGCACCACGGGCCGGTCCTTTGCTGTTTCCAGGACAGCCCCGCAGGCCAGATCTAAGCACCCCTAAGCCTTGAGTTTAACACTCCTGGTCTAAGGCATCAAATTTCTGATTCAAATCCAGAAATTTCTAATTGAAATAATACACCCAAGGTTTTTTTAATCTTGTCATTCTAAACAGTTGTATATTATGGGAAAGAGCTTTTGTAATAAACAATCAAATTTGACTTTTTTTCCTATTCCTGAGCCTTCCACACCTGCAAGTATTCCTGCTTAGAGGCAGAAGAGGATCTTTGTTTTCTGTGTTTCCTTGATTTTAGATCATTAATAAATATAATGAAAAGTACCACAAACCAATAATTTAGTTAGAGAAAGCGATCCCCCCCCCCCCGTTCCCTGTTTAGCAATTTAGCAATAAAGTTTAAGGAAAAATAAAGCATAACATGAGAGACTCTCATTAAGGCTCTACAGTTAGCTCATAACCATTACAGCTGGAAATTTACCCCTTCTGGTACTGTATAGTATAGCACATATATTTATTTACTGGATTTATAAGGCTGCCCAATTCAAACAATGTGACTCTTCTAGAAAAGGAAAAAGAGTGACAAGAACAAATGGGATGGAAACTGAAGCTAAGGTGTGGCAAAAAAGTGCAGGAGATGAGTTTGAAAATCAGAAGGGAGAGAAGGTGTCTGGAATATAGTGAAGTCACCAACAGAAAGAAAGGAGAACCAAAACATTCCTCCTTTGATCTTTGGCTATGGAAATAAAAAGATGGACACATAAAGATGCTTGTGCCCACCCTGTTCCTGCTGGACAAAAATGCTTCTTGGCTTTTGACAGCACAGGACATGCTAGTAGGATAGAACCAATAAAGTCCCCAAAGTCTTTGGTGAAGCTCCTGGAGCTCCAGTAATTTGTGAGTGCAATTTGCAGCACATTGGTACGTTACAGAAATACAAGAACAATGCCTGCAAAGACTCCATGGTTTGCATCAGAAATTCACTGGTCTAAGAAGTTTTGAAAGTTCAACCTTGTTGGCAATGTGCTATTCCATTATTTCTCCCCAGCCCTTGGAACTCCAAGAGGGTGCTAATTAAGGAATGCACTGCACAAAAGACAGAGGTGCCTTGAAATTTTCCTTCTAGATATTATGTCCTCCTTTCTCTGCTAAGAAAAGGAAAGGGACAGGCAGTGTTTTCAGACTGATTTAGTGTGCATAGTTTTGCACAGAAAGAATGTTAGAACAGTGACCCTGATTATATATTTAGAATGTGTAAAAGAAAATGTTTGCTGCCAGTTTGATTTAGAAGAGTAACTAAAGAGCACACAATGAATATTAATAATGGAAAAATACAAATATCAGTGAATGATGATATACTGGATAAAGAAACAGGAGTATAGCTTCCAGGATGACAAAGTGGAGAAGATACACTTGAAAACATGTTTATATTTTCAGGGTTCCCTGCTTTTCCCACTGGATTTGATCATTTTTCATAGTAAACTAGTTATCATAATTTTATTAGGGTTCTTTCAGACTAAACAAGTCAGCTCCCGTAGGGAAAATAATTGAAGTTTGCAACCAAGTTCGAGTTTGAAATCATTGATTTCTGCTCAAGTATACACTCAGAAAGGAAAAAAAAATGTTAGTGCAGATTTAAAGTCTGAAAATCATGCAATTTCCTTTTTCTTCACCAAATCCTAATTGTAACAGGAGAGACAGGAAGCAAAAATAATTGTGATCAGTGATTTTTGCTTCTGTTTTTTTAAAATCAACCTCTGAGAGTGCAATGATGACACAGTGATGTAAATTGGAAGGGGCAGGACCAAACATTTTGTTGCATAATCTGATTTTTTGTGTGTGGACACAATGTACCATTTGTTTTTTATTGGATGTGCATGCAGGGGGTGGGGAGACTGCCAACATTTAATAAAATATTCTAGGCGCTCCAGTAGCCATAAAAAAGATTTGGGAATGAAGTATGCTCAGTGGGCTATGAGCTGCCACACGAAAAGCAAGAAGTCTTTAAGTTACATTTATTTTTGTCACGTGAAGTGTCAGTACCACTTTATAATGCCTTGGTAAGACCATACTTGGAAAATTGCATCTGGTTTTGGTCACCAACATGCAAAAAAAGAAGTTGAGATTCTAGAAAAAGCGTAGAGAAGAGCAACAAAGATGATTAGGAAACTGGAGGATAAAGCATACAACGAATGGTTGCAGGAACTTGATTTATCTAGTCTAATGAAGAGAAGGACTATGGGTGACTTGATAGCAGTCTGTCAATATTTGAGGGGCTGCTACAGTGAGGAGAGGTTGACCTATTCTCCAAACCACCCTAGAGGGCCAGACAAGAAGTAATGGTTGGAAACTTATCAAAGAGAGATCCAATCTAGAAACTAAGGAGAAATTTCCTGACAGAACAATTAATCAGTGGAATGGCTTGCCTTCAGAAGTTGTGAATGCTCCATCACTGGAGGTTTTTAAGAAGACGTTGGACAGGCATTTATCCAGAAAGGTATATGGTCTCCTGCTTCAGCAGGAAGTTGGACTAGTAGTCCTCCAAGTCCCTTCAAATTACTGTTATATATACATGTCTCCTTATAATATATATTGTAAGTTGTCCAGAACTCTTCATTTACTAGCTGTTTGGCCATTTTGGGATATGTAGTATTTTCCATTTTGTGACTAGGGATCCACATTTCACCTGGGCATTGCAAGTTCAGATGTTATTCTGTAGTGCTAGTATCATTGGCTGCTGTTTGGACTCAGGGCAAATTTGCCCTGTAGCTTTCCATGCTGCTCAGGCTGTTTCTTAAGCCAAACTTGGAAATCTCAGTTTATGTTGCAGTGGATAGCAAGGGAACTAGGCTTGTGGTAACTCCAGGCTCCAGCTAAAACTAGATCTGGTTGGTAATTCTATTGCTTCTTGCCCTTCCTGTCCATGTAGTAGAAAAGACAAACCTTGGGTCCTGCTGTCTTTTCCTTTTAGGGATTGTTGCCTCCTCACTAATCCCCATATATTTCTTTTGGTTTTCCCAAAACAAAAAGAAAGATTGTCAGCATGGATGCCTTCAACCTACTGACCCTGTTTTCTACATTATCCTTTGAATGAGCCGAGGTGGCGCAGTGGTTAAAGTGCAGCACTGCAGTTCAGCAGTTCAGCTGTTCAAATCTCACCGGCTCAAGGTTGACTCAGCCTTCCATCCTTCTGAGGTCGGTAAAATGAGGACCCAGATTGTTGGGGGCAATATGCTGAACTCTGTAAACCACTTAGAGAGGGCTGTAAAGCACCATGAAGCAGTATATAAGTCTAAGTGCTATTGCTATTGCTATTATCTTCTTTGATATTAACACAAAACTTTCTTTTTTCCTCTTTCGGTATCGTTGGTAGCTCCAATGCTGCAGAAGTTAAAGCAATAAAGGAACAGGATCTATAGAGCAGAATCCCCCAAGCTTTGCAGACCAGCGGGGTGGGGGGAGAGGGAGGAGAGGGGATGGTTCTCCCCATGAGTGGCCAGCAAGGGCACATGCATGCATGCAGCTTCATTCACGTGAATGGAAGGCATACATGTGCATACTTGCAGCCTCATTCGCCTGAGCAGAGGGCACACATGCCCGCCACTCACGCAGATGGAGCATGCATGCACACACTTGCCTGCCCGCCCCTCCATGGCTCTGTTTTGAATAGCTCACATTCCAGCAGTGGTCTGTGGTCTGGCGGTTGGGCACCCCTGCTATAGAGAACCAAGGTTTTCTGATTTGGCCTACCTTAAAGGGCAGACACAGTTGCAGACAGGGTGGCTACTAGGATGTGCTGGAGAAGTTTTTGAATTGAACCTAGAAGAGTGGATATGAAATGCATTTCCAATGGGCTGGGAGTGAGAGGACGCAACATCATCTGTTTCTGCACTTGGCAAGAAGGAATAGTGATAGCCAAGGAGAAAGTGCAGATCTATCCTCAGTTTCAGAATCTAGGTAATATTTGAAATGAGTTTCAGCATATGCATATGAAATACAGAATAAATCTCGGGGTTTTTTCTTATATTTTGTTTGATATATTTTGCAGTTATTGGAGATTTTGTCAGATAGATAAAACTCTAAAACTCTAGAGAAAATGCTCTGTTCTTGCCAGGGGTGAGTTCCACTTACCTTTGCCACCAGTTCGCATTGCGACTTTTCGTGCACGCGTGCAAGCGTCTCCTCGTCC
This sequence comes from Diadophis punctatus similis, assembly GCA_023053685.1. Classification (NCBI taxonomy): domain Eukaryota; kingdom Metazoa; phylum Chordata; class Lepidosauria; order Squamata; family Dipsadidae; genus Diadophis; species Diadophis punctatus. The sequence goes on along the minus strand of JALIGW010000001.1, from coordinate 65,332,192 downwards.
AATTCTGCTTCCGCCCATGCTCAGTAGCTAGAATCAGCCCAAAACACAGCTGGGAAAAAATTTCCCCAAAAAGATGGCGGCGCCCATGGATTGGCACCAACCGAACCGGATCCGTGACGCCATCGTGACATCACCAGCGGGTCGCTACCGGTTCGGGTGATCCGGTCCGAACTGGGAGGAACCCACCCCTGGTTCTTGCTCGTCCTTTCATTTACTTCCAGCACCAGTGTGAGAAACTCAACACATATTCTAACAGCAAAGGACCTCAATACGGATTTTCTGCAGGGCTGTCCTATGACATTTCTAGCCAGATGGTTTTAATCTTCTGTTCAGGCCTTTGTGCTGTGTAGGAGGTCTTTGTTCATCTCTGTACAGCCATTTATTTTTGCTCTTTTTTCCTTTTCCCATTCTGAATAGATGTGTGACTTAACTCCCCATTTTTTCATCTGTAGGAGGAAAAATGTTTTCAGTCTGTTTTGAAAGATCCATTTTTTATTTGCCATGTTTAATAATGGGGCCAGCACTTTTCAGGCAAACAAGTTGGTGCCATAAAAAATATTGTAGCAGTTAACTCTGGACCATTTAGTCTTTTTTTTTTCAATTTTCTGGAATCATTGAACATTATGAGTTGCATTAATAATTGCTGCCTTTCCCGATTTTGTATTATCCTCTAAGTTTCCTCTTTGTCAGCTCTAAATAGTTTGATTTTGGGTTCCCAGCCTGAGTTGTAAGCTTGGAAGAGATCCAGTGTTAATTCCTCAATATCTTTTGGATTCTTGTAAATTGGACAGAGCAGGTGACTTTTTGGTGACCTCTCAGAGGGTAAAGCACTGAGTAAAAAGAAAATTGGAAGGGAAATGATGTTTTTGATCTTACAAAATCTTAATGGGTGGATGTGAGATTTCAATAAAGATTCAAGCTGGTTGAGTTAGTAATTTTAGGTGAAGATTCATGTTGACAGTTATATCATCCAGGCCAGTTTACCTCATTTGTAATCAATGTGTGTAAAGTAATTTACTCTGAATTACTTATTTCTCAACAAATGTTTGTTGATACTGAGAGTTATTTCTATATCTCAGAAAACTATGGTTAAAAGGTGAAATCTGCTGTGATCTATAGAACCCCTTGATTTTCTACTATTTGAGAGACTACAGGCCTTTTCATCAGGGGGATTTAATTTCTCCCAAAAGTAGCATGAGAAGATATTTGAGAAATTATTGGTGCAATAAGATAAGAAAAAGGCATATGATTGCTTAGACCTAGTCATTCTCAGGAGGTTATTCCACCACAATTTATTTAACTGTCTATCTGCTTAATTCTCATTTCTATTTTCCTTTCTAGCTCTGGCATTTGATATTTGGTTTACGTAAATGCTCTGAATCAGCATCTGACACTGATTAGTCTGAATTTTAATCTACATTGGATAGAGGTAGAACTGCTGGTGTGGAAAGAGGAAACCAGTCTGTCTTATTTGGATAGAACTCAGAGACTCAGAGTTGTAGTCTACAGGTATCCTTGATCTGCCTTTGCTACTGTTGAGTGTTAGGTAACTTTAGCCATTCAGTTCCTTTGCCCTTCTTAGCTTGGTACAAGAACATATCATTTCAGGAAATTCTCTGGTCCCCTGTGACCAAAATAGATAATAGCTGCGTGGAACAGTATTGCTGATGGGCAGTGCTTAGAACAGCTGCTCAGTATCTTTCTCTCCTCTCTCTTTTAATATATAATTCAAACCATGTATGATGTGACATCATAGCACATTGTGCAATCCCCCCACCCTGACATCTTTATACCACTTATGGTTTCAATCTGAGTCTCTTATCTAAGCTGGCCTTTTATTAGCACAACAGTGTCCAGAGGAAGAAGCTTCATCCGGAGTATTCCAAAACTAAAATCTCAGTAGATCCTGCAAATAAAATGCTTAATTGGGGAGCTTTCAAAACTTGAGTGAAGCGAGCCATTCAGTAGTCCTTTGGGATTGGGGTGGGTTATACATGTTGTTAAATAAATGACTGAATAAACAGTAATAACAAACAAATCATTTTCATGGCTGCCTATTATCACGACAACAGTGTGTAGACGTATAAAGCACTGGTAGATCTATAAGCATCTGATGTGGCATTGCTGTGAGTCAGTGAAGAGTGCTTGTGCTACTTTTTTACATGCAGTAATCTGAAAATTGTTCCTTTGTTGTTTTACCCCTAAGCTCACTGATCATAGCAAAGAAGAAAATGCTTGAGAAAGTTTTCTTTTAAAAGGGCAGATTAGAACAACAATATCAGTGCTGATCTGTAGCATGACATTGATGCTTACGTAGCTGGGCCAATTCATTGCAATTGTAGTTCATTAGTAGTTTGAGCTTGGGTTGTGTCTGTGTACAACTTGAGAAGTTGGAGCAGGAAAGTGTGTCCAAAGCTTAGACTCTTGTCCACTCAGGGAGTTGGGCTTTTTTTTTTTGGTGTGGGTCTCTTGTATTCATTTTAGTGAAAATCTAAACAAAGTCAACATTAAAGTGGTTGCAGAGAAATGCTGGATGAATTCAAAAGTGGTGCTTTCGCAAATGGGCATTTCTCCAAAGTATAGGACAATCTTGAGTTTCCCTCTAGTGTCTGTATTATTAACAGCATCCATCTTAATAAAGAATGATATTTTTGAAGGTTTCTTTTACATATTCCTATAGATCTCAGAATCACTTTCTCTCTGTCTTAACTCTCTGTTCATAATAAAAAGAATTATAACACAGAAAAATGTATGTCTGAATGCTTACTACATTAAATGTATAAGTTATATGATTAATATTTTAGATTGTTTATATATTTATTAATAAAATTTATGATGTTCTTCATTAGAGAAGAATCAGTCTCTTCTAAGTTAATAGACTTCCCTAACTGAAATACTTTCTTTTTTTTAACCAATATTAGAAAATCTAGAATTAGTTTTGTTATGGTTGTTCAGCCTCGGATACAGGAACAGTTTTTAGCTGATTTACAGCTGGTTTCTGGTGCTTTTGATCCAATCTTGTCCATCTTAATTATTTATATAATAATAACATTGCTCTTGATCAACAACCTGGAAGCAATTTCTTATGAAATAAGCATTTGATAATGTTATATTTTATTTTATTGAAGTTAAAGTAATTATTTAATTCAAGCAAAGAAACAGTAGAAAAATTAATAGCTAATAATATTATTTGTTTACTTCCAATGAGCTATAGTTGCCAAAAGATTGTATATTTGTGTAGTGGATACATAGATAGTTGTTTTATAAAGATTTTTAAAAAGATTTTAAATAAAATCAGTTTATTTGTGTCCAATTTAATGAAGTTTGTTCTAGAAGAAAGTTTTGGTGGAAGGCCACTGAAACCTGCATATTTTAAAATCTTCAACCAGCATTTGAGGATTCAGATTCATTTCACTTAAGTGTGAAAGTGTCCTGAAGCCCAACCAATCATAATCAAGTAATTGACTTGTTTCTTTATTATATTTATAAGGCAGCCTGACTCTCTTTGCAACTCTGAGTGATATACAGATAGTCAGTTCTGACTCAGGTCGTGTAGGCAGATGCAGAAACCAATAAAGACTTTTATTGCACTGCTTTCAAAGCATTTAGAATAGAATAGCAGAGTTGGAAGGGACCTTGGAGGTCTTCTAGTCCACCCCCCTGCTCAGGCAGGAAACCCTATATCATTTCAGACAAAAGGTTGTCCAATCTCTTCTTAAAAACTCCCAGTGTTGGATAATTCACAATTTGTGAAATCAAGTTATTGCACTGATTAATTGTTCTGTCAGGAAATTTCTTCTTAGTTCTAGGTCGCTTTTCTCCTTGATTAGTTTCCATCCATTGCTTCTTGTCCTGCCCTCAGGTGCTGTGGAGAATTGCTTGACTCCAGCGGTGAAATCTTCTTACTTTCCCTACCAGTTTGGAAGCGTGCGCTTTTTCACCCTCGGCGCATGCGCAAAAGGCTTTGCGCATACGCAGAGGGTTAAAAACAAGAAATGGCGACGTCTGGGTGGGTGGGCGGAACCTCGTGCTGCCGCTGCTACCGGCTCTCCAAACCACCAGTGGCCGCCGCTACCGGTACGACCAAACCGGGCCGAACCGGTAGCATTTGACCCCTGCTTGACTACCTCCTTTTTGTTGCAACCCATGAGATATCGGAACACTGCTATCATGTCTCCCCTAGTCCTACTTTTCATTAAACTAGACATACTCAATTCCAGCAACCGTTCTTCATATGTTTTAGTCTCCAGTCCTGTCATGCTAAACCACGACATACTGCCCACCAGGGGTGTTGGTAAACCTCCATTCCACTCTCCCCCCAAAACAGCAACCCACAGTCAATATAACACAGTCCCACCAGCTGAGCCCAATAGTCATCAGAACCAAGCCCCCAAACAGGAAGAAAGATGAAGCCCACAAACCTGCAGCAGAGGTTGCAAAACAAGGTCCGTAAGCCACAATCCAGATCCAGAATCCACAAAGCAAGGTATGCAAATTCAAAGGCTGAAACACGACTTGAAGTCCACGGGTCAAGGTTTCCAAAAGTCAGGGGAGTGAGTTCTGAGACACACAGTTGTTCCCAACAAAAGGATGGTGGGCAATGGATCCAGTCACAGCTGAAGAAGCTTCTTGGATGAGAAGCGAAATGTCTTCAAAGAAAAAACAAAGTCCATTTGCCTCTTGAAAAAGCACATTTGGGACAACCATGACCTGCATGACTGAGAATTTCCATAGACATTTAGAAGAATGACTTCTTCAAGATCAGTTTTTGATTCTTAATGGGTATCCACTGGATTTGATAGAGGCCCAAATCTTAAGGGCAGTTACTCTAAACCAGGGGTCGGCAACCTTAAACCCTCAAAGGTCCTAACCGGAAGCCCCCCATTCAATTCTGGAGCCGACCGGAAGTCTGGTTCCCCCACCATAGAATCTCCTCCTAGTGCGGTGACCTTTTTCCTTTATCTGTCCTAACCAAAAGCCCTATCAATTGTGGAGCCGACCGGAAAACCCGCCCCTTGCCATAGAGTCTCCTCCTGGCACGCCATGCTTCCACCTCCCAACCGGAAGCTCCTCTCAAAATTGTGGTGCTGGCCAGCGACAGGGAGCCGCAGCAGAGGGATGAAAGGGCCACATGTGGCTCCAGAGCCGCGGGTTGCTGACCCCTGCTCTAAACCATAAAAGGGATGGAGCGATTTTGGAATAGAGATCTTTAGTTTTATTACTTACATCATAATTTGTCATCTTCAGCAGTTGTGTTAAGGTGTTTTATGACCTATCTAGCTAGTAGATCTAGTCCAGATTTTAACTTTTATACAATTAGTAATGATCAGTGAATTAATTGCTTATACTGCCACCTGTTATTCAGCTCCACTATATTTGAGAAGGAGATCTTCATGCTTCCCAGATGTATTTCTGTAACATAATTCTTCCTCAATTAATCTCTCCTAGCTATGATATGAGATATTATTTTATTTACTATTACTACTGAAACAATTATTACAATGTGTTCCAAAGCAACAAAATTACAGGAAGGTTCTTTTAGACAGCTTTCACAAATTGTAAGAAGTGTATCCTCTCCATTTCCACTTTTTTTTTTTAAAAAAAGAGTTTCTATCACTACTGTTAGTGGCTGTTGTCTTGCATGCATAGCAATTTAAGATTTTTTTTAAAAAAAAGTCAGCATCTTATTTGAAACTGGACAAGCTTCCAAAATATTCTTGGCTAAGAATAAAAGCAGTATGTTGCTATGATCTTGCTGCTAGAACTTTAGAAAGTGGGAATGAAAAGAGATAAATATCCCATTAAGTATCCTAACAAAGATAGCTTTAATTATGTCCTGCGCTCTAGTGTTACTTGAGATGGTGTACATGGAAGGAAGTGAATCCTCGTCTGTAGAATTTAGAGAACTTTGCATAGACACACAGACACACACAGACACACACACAAACACACACACACACAATATGTATTGTGTTAGCATGAAATAGCTATCTTTATTTATTTATTCATTCATTCAATTTATACAGCCTCCCATCTCAACTAGTGACTCTGGATAGTGAACAAAATTATTATTACTATTTTTTGAAAAAAAAACCACAATAATTTAAGTTAGAGTATACAGCAGTGATGGCGAACTCACCGAGTGCCAAACAGGTACGCGCTTTGCTTACATGCAGCTCCTCCCCCGGGTGCTGCACGCACAACCGCACCATCTGCACATGTGCACGGCTTTCGTGCGCCCCCCGGTGAGCTGCATGTGCAACCGCACCATCTGCACATGCACGTGGCTTTTACACGGCTCCCCCGTGCACTGCACCATTTGTGCATGTGCACAGCTTTTGCGCTTGCAATGCACGCACACAAACTCCATCTCTGCATGCACACACTGCACAGAGATACTCGAGCATGCATTCGCAAACATGCGCGCAATCACAGGAGAGCTCTGAAGACCAGCTGGGTCTCTGGAATTGCACGCATGCATGCCGGAGGCCCGAACACCAACTGAGGCATGCACACATGCACAGCTGCAGATGAATTGGGCGACAACTTGCATGCCCGGAAAGATGGCTCTGCGTGCCAGCTCGGGCATGCGTGCCATAGGTTCGCCATTACGGGTATACAGCATCCAAAAAAACATCAGACACCATGATCACTAATCTAACTAAGAAACAGGGCTCTGGACTACCTATCTTTAACCACTTATGAAAAGCCAGGAGAATCAAGGCCGTCCTGATTTCGGGAGGAAGAATGTTCCGTAGGGTGGATGCTATGACCGAAAAGGCATATCTTCTAGGCTCCACCCAACCAGTATTCCTTAGTCAATGGGGCCCGAAGTTTGCCCGCCCTACCTGATGGATTAGATGGGTCAAGACAACTGACTTACCTCTCTGTGGAGAGAAAAGCCACTTTACTAAGAGTGGATAAACACATCTGTCTCCTTTGTATTTTAAATTATACCCTGCACTCTCATTTTCCATGCAGCAAATATAATGTTGGCCTGTTTTAGTTACATAGACATTTGGAACTCTGCATTTTGAGAAGAGAGCCAGTTTGGTTAGTAGTTAAGGAACCAGGCTAGAGTCCATGAATTCTAATCCTTCCTTAGGCATGAAGTCAGATAGCAATAGCAATAGCACTTTACTTATATACCGCTTCATAGTGCTTTACAGCCCTCTCTAAGCGGTTTAGAGTTCAGCATATTGCCCCCAACAATCTGGGTCCTCATTTTACCCACCTCGGAAGGATGGAAGGCTGAGTCAACCTTGAGCCTAGTGAGATTTGAACAGCTGAACTGCTGAAATAGCAGTCAGCCTGCAGTCGCAGCATTTAACCACTGCACCACTTCAGCTCTTGATGGTGACCTTGGGCTAGTCAGCCCGAGGAAGTAGGTGGTGGCAATCCCAAACATCTTTCCAAGTAAACTGCAGGGATTAGTCCTGGCAATCACCAGAAGTCAAGACTAATTTGAAGAGAGAGAGAGAGAGGGAGAGGGAGAGGGAGAGATTTGTGAAAGCTACAAGGAATGATAAAGCTTTGTCAAACTCAAAATGAGGCAAAGGATCTAGAAGAATTACATTTGGCTCCAGCTCCCTACAGTATAATTGCTGATTAATACTGATTTTAAGTACTTCTTAACAACTGCCTATTGACTTAGGATAGGTGGTAGCCAGGGCAGCAATAAAAGGAAGGGAGAGAGGGAGGAGGACTGCCTTGTGCAGGGCTAATAGCCAAGATGAAGTCTGACAGGTCCACACAAGCGTGTTGCTCTTCCAGTTGGGAGTTTACCAGGTCTTGCCTGATGTGGTCACTTCTACTTACTGGCAAGAAATGAAAACCAGATACAGCCTTCCCAGCAGCAGCTGCCACTGCCAAAGCTTTGCATAACTCTTGCTCCCTTGTCCCTCCGTAGGGAGCTCTGTAAAATAAACAGATTCATTACATACGGATTTCCTCTTTCTCCCCTCTGGTTAAGCAAAGATCCTGTTAGAAACAGAAACAAACACATGGACTCAAAGGGGTACTACATTCACAGGCAAAAGAAGTGACGTGTAGGTAACTATGGAGCCATGAAAATATTCATAATGGTGTAGGAATGCAGACAGGTATGAAAATGTTGAAGATTATCATCCTGGGCACATTGCGATATGCTTGTCTCTTAAAGAAAAAGTGGTTATAACTTCATTCCAGATGTGCTGCCCGAGTGCATTTGGCTCAGAGTCTCCAGTAACTGAAAAGTTTGTCTTTCTCTTCTTCTGACCAATGAGCTTTATGGTTAGTAGATTCCCACCCTGTCTCTCTTTATTGTTACTCAACACAGAGCTTGACTGATGACATTAGAAAGAGCAAAGCCCAACACATCTGTCTGTTTGATAGGTTGTAAATAATCACAGAGCCCATAGAAACCTGCTCCCTATGGAGGACAAAATGGCAGGAGGGCAGCATCTTGGTTTGCTTGGCTCAGAGCAATGGCATGAACACAGAGATGAAAAAAGAAGTAACCAGTTGAATGTTGGATTCATTACAAAAAAAAGCAGAGAAGCAATATGACTGTGACAATGTTTATCTGTGTGGTCTTAAAACAAATTGACATTGTTGCTTGGAATTCAGAGTTCACTCCGTGCTTTTGACACATTCTGGTTAACCAGGAACCCTAATTAGTTCCTGTCAGTTTTGTCCCTGTGAGCTTGCCTCATGGTGAAGAGATGGTTTGGCTCCACTAGACCTCCTGGAAGAGGATGAGGTTGCAAGACCTTCCTGGGAAAAATGTGGAGCTGACTACATTTGGTTCAGAGGTAGGTTTCAGCAGGTTCTGACCAGTTCTGGAGAACCGGTAGTGGAAATTTTGAGTAGTTCAGAGAACTGGTAGCAGAAATTTTGAGTAGTTCGGAAAATTGGTAAATACCACCTCTGACTGACCCCGCCTCCATCTATTCTCTGCCTGATTGGGAGGAAACGGGGATTTTGCAGTAACCTTCCCATGGAGTGGGGTGGGAATGGAGATTTTACAGTATCCTTCCTCTGCCATGCCCACCAAGCCACGCCCACCAAGCCACACCACGCCCACCAAATCACACCCACAGAACCGGTAGTAAAAAAATTTGAAACCCACCACTGGTTTGGTTGTCTACAAGATCCAGATTTTTCTTTCCCACAACAGTTCTCTCCAATCTGTGGATGTTGAATATCAGTTTTGATATTGATTCTCCATACCAAACAACCTTTCAATTTTCAACTAGAAGACAGAAGTATTACTGGATCAGGGGCGGGTTGCTCACTTACCTCGCTACCGGAGCCCTGTGCGTGCATCGCCACATTTGGTGTGCGCGTGCGCTCACTGCGTGCGCGCGTCCCCTCGCACGATTTTGCTTCTGCGCATGCGCGGAAGCAAAATCTCGGAGAACTCTTGCGAGGGGATGCGCGTGTGCGATTTCGATGAGATTTTGCTTTTGCGCATGCGCGGAAGCAAAATCTTGCCGAAATTGCATGTGCGCGTCCCCTCACAAGATTTCGGCGAGATTTTGCTTCCGCGCATGCGCAGAAGCAAAATCGCCCAAAAATACAGCACCGGAACGAGCGCGTGAAAACAGCGCCATCTGCTGGCCGCTACCAGTACTGTAGAGTGGGCCGCACCAGTAGCAACCCACCTCTGTACTGGATACTGAATGATGATTGTGCTGCTTGATTGATAAGATCAGATTAATTGACTAAATCTGTAGAGAAAATAGTGGTTGAAATTCTTTTCTATCTTAGCAAGTAGAAAGCAGGGACACCTTTCATTATATTTAACTCTCATTTGATTATTCTTAAAATGTGTAAAAAGAGTATTTGCAGTTAGTATGTTTTCTATAGCTAGCCATATTTAATATCCATTTATAAAATGAAAGAAGAGCATGGTGGCTCAATAGTTAAAGACACTGAGTTTTGTCAGCTGGAAAGCTGACAGCCCGAGTTTGAGACGCGAATGCCACTTGATGGGTGTGTTCCTATTACTTGTCCCAGCTCCTGCCCACCTAGCAGTTCAAAAGCATGACAATGCAAGTAGATAAATAGGCACCACTTTGGTGGGAAGATAACAGCATTCTGTGCGCCTCAAAATATAGTCATGCTCCATTATTAAACATTCACAAAAATACAATACAGAAATAAAGATTAATGTTTATCTCAAGGTATATTCTGAATAATGTGAGTAAACCCTGGTGGTGCAGTAGTTAAAGGGCAATATTGCAGGTAAACTCTGCCCACAGCCTGGAGTTCGATCCTCACAGGGCTCAAGATTGATTCAGTTTCCTATCCTTCCAAGATTGGTCAAATAGAATAGAATAGTATAACAGAGTTGGAAGGGACCTTGGAGGTCTTCTAGTCCAACCCCCTGCTTAGGCAGGAATGAAGACCCAGATTGTTGGAGGCAATATGCAAACAATACTTCTCCATTGTAAACCACCCAGAGAGTGCTGTAAAGCACTATGGGGTGGTATATAAATCTATATATAATCTAAATGCTATTGCTATTGCTATGATGGGCAAATTGAATTTTTTTACATAAACCTATGTTTGAAGAAAATATTACATCTAATGAAGAATGATTTCCAACATTCAGCCTTCTATAACAGGCTCTAAAAACCATCAATATATTTTAAGAGACTAGCTTACCTAGTAGCAGGCTTGTGAGGTAGTTCAGACAAGAAACACATCTAGATGTACTAGCTCTACAGCTTTTTTCTACAGCTAATGTTTATTGTAATGTTACATTAATAGAATCTTGGTACTCTGAAAGTAAATCTTTTCCCTGTCACCTTTACAGCCAAAGAAACTAGGGAGGTTCTCTTCTGAGATATTTGCTATGCACCGATTCCTTCTGTGGGCTCAGCTGCCTCTTATGGTATCTTACCATTGCCTAGTCCAGTGATGGCGAACCTTTCTTTCCTCGAGTGCCGAAATAGTGCATGCGTGCGCTATTGCAAGCGCGTGCGTGCCCACACCCATAATTCAAAGCCCACCACTCACCCCACCCCCCTGCACATGCATGCATGACCCCCCCACTCACCCATTTCCCGACTTCCAGTGGGCCCTGTAGGCCCATTTTTTGCCCTCCCCAGGCTCCAGAGGCTTTCTTGGAGCTTGGGGAGGGCAAAAAACGCTCCCCTGGCCACCTTGGAGGCCCTCCGGAGGCCAAAATCGCCCTCCTAGAGCCTCCGTGTGAGCCAAAAATCAGCTGGCGGGCATGCACATGTGCGCTGCAGCTGAGCTAGGGCAATGGCTCGCGTGCTGGCAGATATGGCTCCACGTGCCACCTGTGGCACCCGTGCCATAGGTTCGCCATCACTGGCCTAGTCTGTGGCTGTTCTTCTTGTCTTCAATCTCAGATACATTACACCTAATGGTCTGGGAAGTATTTGATTATTTCATTAGCAAATTCCCTGTTTCTGCTTTATCATTTTATCAATGATGCATTGATAAAAGTGGACAGAATATCCACTTTTTCTTGTGTTCTCGGGGAACCACCATTGCCTCTTTTCTGCTACTATGCTATTTCATAATACTAGAACTTAGGGTCATGCAGTAAAGTTAAACAATGGGCATATAAACCAAGGTCTCTCCACTTCTGTTTCTCCGCTGAGGAACTTTTTACTGGTCCTACTGCATGAGTTCTCCAGATCTTCTATTCAAGGAGGCTGCAGAGAAGGAGAAATAAGCACAAAGAGTGTTTGTTAACCTTCCTTTACTAACTTCTCCATACCTTAACTACTCCAAATGCCAATCAATTAACACATAATGTTGGGACACCTCTTCCAAATTCTTGGGTGTGTGTGTGTGTACTTTATCTCACTAAGTTATCTCCCATCAAATGTTACTTGAGTTTGGTCAATCAACGTAGGATCATTCCGTTCCAGACCACTGACCAATAATTGAAAATCTACTGTAGTATGTATCCACGAACTCTGTTCTTACCTTTCTTCCACTTTCAAATCTCTTGATTTGATACTAAAATGCAACTTTAAATCTTCGCAGGAAATTCTGATAATTGTCAAGTAAGGGATCATTGCCTTCAGTGAGAGGTACAGCTTATTTGGCTGTCCTTCGGTCAGCAGACTCAGAACAATATATCACTTTTTAAAGCAATCTGGAGAAAATCCTGCTGGCCGACTTGCCATAAATAATTTGTACTGAGTTGTGAAAGTCAGAAGTTGACCCTGTGGTCTTCTGAACTTCTTTGATGAGCTTTTATGAGCATGCAGAAATATAGGTTGGGCTATTGGTTGCTGTACAAAGCAAGCCTTGTCCCAATTGTGTGTGAGTTTTACCATGGCATCAGAGGTGGGTTTCAGCAGGTTCTGACCAGTTCTGGAGAACCGGCAGAGGAAATTTTGACTAGTTCGGAGAACCGGTAGCAGAAATTTTGAGTAGTTCGGAGAACTGGTAAATACCACCTCTGACTAACCCCGCCTTCACCTATTCTCTGCCTGATCGGGAGGAAATGGGGATTTTGCAGTAACCTTCCCCTGGAGTGGAGTGGGAATGGAGATTTTGCAGTAACCTTCCCGTGGAGTGGGGTGGGAATGGAGATTTTACAGTATCCTTCCTCTGCCACACCCACCAAACCACGCCCACCAAGCCACACCACGCCACGCCCACAGAACCGGCAGTAAAAAAAATTTTGAATCCTACCACTGCATTATTTGTATATCCTTTTGCTCTTTGGAGCTTCACCAGGTTGTTCTGAGGATGGTGGAGTGCTGATGTGACCTCCGCATTCAAAGGCAAGGTTCAATGCCTGTTTGTACAGAAAACTGATGTAAGCTCAGTAAATAGTAGCCACAAGAATGACTAGAACTCTACTTATTGTTAGAGGATGATAACAGAATTTTGAAGGCCTGATGGAGAGTCTGTCTCCTTTCTCTTATGCTATGCTATGCCCTTATCACCTCACGGCTGGATTACTGCAATGCGCTCTACATGGGGCTACCCTTGAAGAGTGTCCGGCGACTGCAATTGGTGCAAAATGCAGCTGCGCGAGCTGTGGTGGGTGTACCTAGATGCACCCACGTAACACCTATCCTCCGCCAGCTGCATTGGCTGCCCATTAGTCTCCGGATCCAATTTAAGGTGTTGGTCGTTACCTTTAAAGCCCTACATGGCTCAGGGCCAGGTTATCTTCGGGACCGCATCCTGCCGCATACCTCCCTACGACCGGTTAGAGCCCACAGAGTCGGCCTCCTCCAGGTCCCGTCGACCAAACAATGTCGGCTAGCGGGACCTAGGGGGAGGGCCTTCTCTGTGGGAGCCCCCTCCCTTTGGAACCAGCTCCCTCCAGAGATCAGGACCATCCCCACCCTACTGGCCTTCCGTAAAGCAATAAAAACTTGGCTCTTCCGGCAGGCAGGGTATGAATGAAAGTTTGTTTTTTAATGGATAGTATTTTAATATGGCTCCTTTTAAAAATTGTTTTTTATGTGTTTCTATATCTGCTGTGAGCCGCCCAGAGTCCCCCGGGAGTTGGGCGGCATAGAAATTTTAATAAATAAATAAATAAATAAATAAATAAATAAATAAATAAATAAATAAATAAATAAATAAAGAGATTCAAGGCAGAGCAATCTTTAGTTTCTTTCTCACTCCAGCCTCTCTTTCCAGGCTAACCTGATGTTTATATAAAACCTCTTGAATACCTTCTTCAGTGCCATCTTTGTAGTCCTCTGCTGTATGTGCCAAACATATCTTGCTAGAAAAGGCTGAGAGCTGGGAACCTCTCACTAATGTCCTTTGCTGAGAATATGATCAGCTGAGTTTTCTATGTTTGTTTTGGATTGGAGGCATTTACTCATTTCCTGGGAGAAAAAGAGTACGGGAACAGACAGGCTTTTGATCTACTCCAGCAGAGTTGTTCTGATGGTCTGAAGCCTGATGTCAGAGTTGTATTGCTTTTCTTCTCCATCTGTATTTATAGTTGTCTGTGATTACACAAATATACATATTACTAAAGCTAAAGTGCAGCAATGTGGCTTGTGGGTGGACTATATCATGAATTTGTCTGATAAAGGGCGGCCTACTCTTGTGTAATGGTTCTCCTTGTCATTAATTCTAGTATCTCACAGCTTTTAAGGGATAAGAAGAGTTGAAAGCTAGTCACAAGTCAGCTTAGCTAAACTAGTAGTTAGTTAATTCTCAAGAAATTATTTCAGTATGTTGAAGAATTGTGTTGATAAGTTTGCCTGGCAATCCAGGACTGCAGTAGTGTTACATTATTTGCACATATTTACTAGTGACCACTAAACTTTTAAAGTGGATCACATGATATTTTTTTGGTTTAGATTGTGTGTATAATTGTTTTAGTTAAATATTAATTATGGAGTTACAGTAATTTGTCACGTTTTTTAAAAAAAAATAATAACGGCTAATTCTATTGGTTTTGTAAGCAAAATATTTTCTCTTTTTAAATCCACCCCAGCTTAACACATAACAAAAACAGATGTGCTTATTTAGCATTGTTTCTGTAATGAGCTTGTGGAAAATGAAGAAACAATTTTACACTCACAAGGCACTCATTATGGAGTGAGGAAACCATCCATCAGTTGGAGGACTGTGACAGGAATGGAGAAGATCTGACTTCAGGACTCTGTTTGTCTTCCTTAAGCTTTCTCCTCTCAAGCCCATTTGACATCTCCCAAGTTTAAAATAATGTGAAATGCAAAGTCTTATGGAGGAGGTGATAGGACAGAAATAGCACAGAGAGGAGGGAGGGAGACCTTGCCATGGGTCTACAACAGGGGCGGGTTGCTCTCTTACCTTGCTACCGGTGCGCTGTGTGCGCATCACCACGTTTTGTGACTGCGCGTGCTCACTACGTGTGCGCGCCCCCTCGTGCGATTTTGCTTCCGTGCATGCCGAAATCTCGCGAGGGGATGTGCACGCGTGCACGCGATCTCTCTCTCTCTCTCTCTCTCTCTCTCTCTCTCTCTCTCTCTCTCTCTCTCTCTCTCTCTCTCTCTCTCTCTCTCTCTCTCTCTCTCTCCCCCCCCGCCCTTGTGAGATATTTCGGTGCAATTTTGCTTCCGTGCATGCGCAGAAAGAAAAAAAAGCCCAGAAATTCTGAAAAAAAGATGGTGGCTCATAGGGACCGGCAACCGACCGCACCGGGTCGGTAACCTCTTGGTGACATCACCAGCCCGCCGCTACCGGTGTGATAGAGTGGACCACACCGGTAGGAACCCACCACTGGTCTACAATGAACTAAGCCTTGAGGTGGGAGACTAGCTGCTGAGCACCCACTCTCTATCCTCATCAGAGTAAGTACCAAATGAGTCCAAACATTCCTCCTCTTCTTCCTGAAATTAAATGGTGGAAGCAACCTCATCTTCCTCTTCAGCTTGACAGATATATAAAGGGACAGAAGTGGCTGAGTTGGAGGCTGGTTAGAAACCACAAAGGAAGGAGTGTGCCCTCACTTCCCAGCATGCACAAAACATTTCACACCCACTATTGGTCATTTGACTGCACTTCAATCAGTCACATCAACAACTTGCTATTTCTCCAAGTTCTTCTCTCAGACTGAACAATTCCAGAGAGTGGCTTTTTTTGGCTACCAATTCTATGTTAAAAGATTCACTGAGAGCTGAGGAGGCCAACAGGTTTTGTTGTGGGTGGGCCTTCTTTGTGGTCCCTACAGAGGGACTTCTCCTTGAAGTTTAGGAGGGGCCAACTTTACATCCTTTCATTGTCTCAGGAAGAATCCTCTCTTCAGCCAGGCCTTGCCTGCATGGCTGTTGGACAAATGGGTCTTTGGCCTCCCTCCCCAGTTTTTTTAATGAGTCCGGGTTTCATGTGGTTTTAATTTATTTTATTATTTGTATGATATTTTGTAAACCACTTCAAGATGCATAAACTGTGTCGCATGATTTAATGTGATAACTATGTTAAAGAAATAAACTGCTTGCTGGTTTGTCATTGGCTGTTTGTCACTTGGATGTATCCTGATTCTAGATCCTGTCAAGACGAAGGAAGGCAGATCCCTTCCCAGGATCAGCAGCGGGCAGTTGTGCTGTGATCCTATCTTTCTTTTTTCTTTCCTGGGTGGTGAAAAGAAGTCTGATTTATAATATCCAACTTCTTGGTTTTTTAAAAAAGGGTTTTAAAACACTACATATGCACACATACACATCTATGCAAAGGGGTGCAATTATATAAAAAATTATAAACTAGTGAGAATTTAGTTTTTTTAAAAAAACATGCTGTGGATTGGTGATTTTCTTCTTTTACAGAACTGGCTGCAGGAAAAGGAAAATCCTTGTAAGCAACAAGTCAGGAAATGGATTTTTTTTATATAAAAAGTTGTTTTTATTTTTTCCAACAAACATTACATATTTAATGCACAAAGTGTTGTCCGGCTCAATCTTACATAGCTTTCCATATACATAATCCATTCCATTATCATTTCTCTGTTTCAGTTCCAACCCATAATATTCTCCTTACATATTTCTTTATCTTAACTTATTTTTCTTAATAAATACATAATATTACTAATCGCCCAAATTCCTAATCCCTTACAATAACATCAATTAACTATCCTAATTACTACATACATTTCTCATATATTCTATCCCACTATATTTCAGCTTCTTCTCATATTTCAATTACTTTAATTTAGTTTAAATTGTCTTTGAACATAAAAACAAATTACCTTTTCACATTCCATCTACTGTTCTGCTTTAATATAATCAATATACATCATCATCCCCAAATCTTACACAGAAACCCTTTAATTTAATTAACAGTCCACATTTAAAAATGTATCAAATTTCCCATCCCACTTTTTTTGCTAAATCTGTTTTGCCATAACTCATATTCATCCTATATCTTAATTACTACTAAACTATTTTACCATAAACCTTTAACTTAATCACCTATCCACCATTAATAATATTAATACAATTTTCTTAAGTCTATTAATATGAACCTTATTTTCTTTCTTTCTTTCCACTAGCCTTCCTTTTTTACACATTTTCCTTTGGTCTCTCAAAAATTCCACTTCTTATTAATTTTCTCCTTTTATCCCATTCCCTTAGTTTCTTCTTTTTCTTTCTTTTATTTTTATCTAACTTAAATCTTTTCTCCTGAGTCCTTTTTCTCTCTTTTGAATTTATTATTCCTGTGGTTCCAATTTTTTTCTTATCTCTTCCCACTATTTCCCATTTTAGACTTTGATTGATTTTTAAAGTAATATTCCCCTCTCTCAGCTCTTTTCTTGCCACTGTAAATCCCAGTGAAATCATCCATTTGTTTTTTGCTTTCATTCCCTTCTTCTTCTATGTTATTTTCTTGTTCTTCATTTATCTCTTTTAACCACATCCTCTCCTGTTTCTTGCTTTGTATATTCCAACAAAATTTCTGACTCTTCTACTATTTCATGCTCTGTGTATTCCAGCAAAATTTCTGGTTTTTAAATTCCTTTTACAGTTTCACACACATTTTTAACATGACAAATAATTTCTCATACATCCAAATCATATTGCCAATTTAAGCTTTTTATATTATATCACACTAAATTAAAACTTAAGGTCCATATAGTCCCTTTTTTGTTTTCAATTTCTATTATATCCAATTCAAATAATAGTCCAATTCTAGTCCAATTCCAAAATTTATTGTTCTCCACAACCGTAGAAAATAGGCAAAAACAAACACTCCTTAAAAGTTCTCAGCATTTCCACATTATCTTCTTACAACCAAGGTCAGACAGCTGCATTTTCTCTCTTACAATCCACAAATTGTTGCAATATTTTCTTCTCTCCAGTAGATGGCACTCTCCACTCCACAATATACTCACTCCAGCAGATTGTCAAAGCTGTCAAAAAATAACTTTAAATCCATTAAAAAAAGATTTTCTCACCAATTTCTTCCTTCTATTGTTTGTATTTCTCCAATTAAAATTATATCCAAGATACCAGTAATCATCTTGGGCTTTAATACTTTAGCCTCAATTTTTTCCTTTCCTTTGTACAGTTCCCAAGTGCCAATTAGCCGCTGTTTCAGCTTGGGAAATTCTTTAAAATTCCAGATTAAAAATTGCCTTTTATCTGTGAGTTGATCACTTCCTCACCCGGTTTCAGCACTTTGTCCAAACACCACTCCTGCACATAAACTTGGTCTGGTTGCCTCAGCTTTGTAGCGGTCATTTGAAAATGGCCACCACCCCCACCGCCGGTTTGAAGAGCTATCTCTGACCACTCAAGGAACTTGCCTGCTCCTCTGGATTGTCCGAGACACCTCTCCTTCTTCACCATCCCTGCAGGATGGTTCCGGTCCGAACACTCCCCGGCAGCGGTTTGTCAGACTGGGTTTGCGAGAAGCTTGTCGGAGCTTCTCTATTTCCCAGCCTGTCTTGCTGTGACGTTTCTGGTCTCTCCTGGAAATGGATTTTTTTTAATGCATTCACAGCCAGCTGATCATTTATCATTACCATGCAATGTAAATTGGAAGTAACTTGGTGACGTTTGGGATGGGTGTGGTGAGTGACAGAAAAATGTACCAATGAAATCAAGTCACAGTATTTTTATCCAAGAAGACTCAGGAAACCATTGTCAACTTGCATTTTCTGCCAGTGGTGATGTTGTACTAACATTAAAGAACAACCTGAGAAAATTAAAAGATCTTTGTTTCATACTAGAAAGAAAGTGCCAGGACACCATCATTGGCCAGGCCTTCTGCCTGATAACCTATCCTTAGTGACATTGATATGAGGTAAGGTAACGAGGTGGCGCAGCGGTTAGAGGCAGGTACTGCAGGCCACATTAGCTGACACTGATCCGCAGGTCAGCGGTTCAAATCTCACCGGCTCAAAGTTGACTCAGCCTTCCATCCTTCTGAGGTAGGTAAAATGAGGACCCAGATTGTTGGGGGCAATATAAATATACATTGCTTACTGGTGTAAACCGCTTAGAGAGTGCTTGCACTGTGAGGTGGTATATAAATGTCACTAATAAATAAATAAATAATAAATAAATAAAAATAAAAAAGCCTTTAATAAAAATCTCAAAATTCAGACCAGAATACAGATGAAGAGAAGGCTATTCGGCAAATATTTTAATTAGGGTTTTGCTTTGATATACATTGAAGATATACATTGAAGATGTATTTCAAGATGTTTTCCGCATTATATTTACCATTAGTGTAACCTTACCAGAGTTTCTTCATTTGAAATTAAACCTTTTCTTTATACCGTCAACTTGGATCTGGCACCAATATTTTCCTTTGCTACAATTCCTATTACATTACAATTGAACCAGCAATAAATCTACTTGGCTCCTGGATTCAGATGATGTTATGAGATCAGATGGCATAGCAGATACTTAGCAACATGAAATCACTATGCTGTTTCCAGCTAGTTAATTGACATATTAATTCAGATGAATGACTTTTTGATGTACAGTATATAACAATTACTCATATGTCACGATAAAAACATTTTTTATTGCTCATAATGCTACAAAACTTGTAAAACCCTATAAAGTAAATAATCGGGTTGGATTAATTAAAATGTTCAAAGGCGGCCAGGATGTTGCAAGAATGTATGTAGTGGTTTCCATGGGCATTTCTGCTGATTCATTTCAATGATTCAAAACTTTATATTTGTTTTCCTGCAAACCCATCCAGAATGGTGGAACAAGACAGAGGGCAGTCAAGTAACAGAGGTGCACTTTTCTGAATGGGATTTATAGTAATGGCTCTTTTATTGTTTAACTGTAAAAGACAAAGTTGAATTTTGAAATAAGTGCAAAGAATCGCATGTGAAACCACATGATTTATTGTTATTTTTTTTCCTTTCTTCCATTCCTTTGTTCCTGTTTCAGTTACATGTGAGCTTTCCTTATTTAATTAATTAAATAAGGAATTATTTATTATTATTAATTATTTAATTCTCTAAAACCTCTTTCAGTTTAGCCTGCTAGTGCTGCTTGCTTCCAGAAATTTGCTTCATTACAGAGAATGGCAGCAAAGTAGAAGTAAATCGGGACATACCTCTGAATACCTAGTTGTCATCCAAATATTATGACTACTATTGCTGGCAGTTATTGTGCATAGATGCTGATTATGTTAGGCTGTTTAGACTACAAGCCAAAAACATGGAAACAGACAGTCCCAAAGATTCTTCTCCAAAAGGCAACTGTACTTGGTTTTTTTCTTGAAGACATTTTGCTTCTCATCCAAGAAACGTCTTCAATTCTGATTGAACTGTTCAGATTGAACTGATTGACATTTCGCTTGTCATCCAAGAAACTTCTTCAGTTCTGACAGAACCGAACAGTTCAATCAGAACTGAAGAAGCTTCTTGGAAGAGAAGTGAAATATCTTCAAGAAAAAACCAAGTACAGTTGCCTTTTGAAGAAGCATATTTGGGACAACCAGAACCTGGATAACTGAGAAAATCCATAGACATGGAAACAGACAAATTGTTAGAAAATGGTTTGGGGTTGATTGCTCATTGCCGAGTTGCCATCTTCCTGGAAATCTCCTCAAACAGTATTATTTCTGCTCAAAGGTATCTGCAGCAAACCATAATGATGTCACAATGTCAGTCTGCATGCTGTCATCATGCGTGTACTATGCTTAAATGCTTGCATTCAGCCACATGATGAAGGTACATTAAATTGTGGATCTTGCATGGCGACTTTCGTCACCCATGTTTCATCGTTGCCTACATCCACTTGTCCATCCAAGTTTAAAAAGAGCTGAAAGAGTACAGAGCTCAGGACTATTTCCAGTACTATGTAAATTTATCTTTTTTGAGGGGGTGTATATGTCAAAGCCAAACATTGGACATTAATCAGCCATCTCTTTTTATTTTCATAATTACTGAAGCCCATATGAGACTGAGAATGCATTCTCAGAAATAAAGAGGCTGCTGCAGGCTAATGGTTTGTTTCAATCTTCTCATTTCATTTTTGTTTGTGTTAATTTACAATTCTTAAAAATGAAGTCCAAGGCAGCGGTGGGTTGCTCCCGGTTCGGACCGGTTCTTAGAACTGGGAGCGCTGGGAGCGGGAGGCTCCGCCCACCCATCCGGGACGTTTCTGCGCATGTGCAGAAGCGTTGCGCGCGCACACACGAACCGGTAGTAAAGGGGTTTAGAACCCACTACTGGTCCAAGGAAGAGGGAGGTGTCATTGGCAACATTATCATTTATTTATCAGAGCAGGAGATATCTTTTTTGATACAATTTGTATCATGTTTACCACTTCTTCCATACATTCTCCACAAATCATTTCACTGCTTTCCTGGTGATTCACTTTTGATGTGCTAGTTTTCTGTTTATTTCTTTCATAGTTAAAATAGTTTTTAAACAAAAATCGAATCAGGCAGGGCAGGGAGTGGCACCATGTGGAGGATCGAAACTTTACAAAAAACTACAGATACAGTTGTAGTTCATAGTAATTATTGTATTACTATACGGTTTTTGACTATTGAACAATGTTAAAAAGCCTTTTAAATAAGAGTGCCCAAAGCAGTGATAAATCAAAAAAGTAATCTGTTTACATTATTGCAAATTCACCAAAGGAGACAAGTTCCATCCTGATAAGCTTGAATGTGTTGTTCATGTGGTCTCTTTGATTATGTTGTCTACTGTTTGCTTTCTGTTTTTCAGTGCAAATGGAAGTGCAGAGAGTTATTTTATAAAATCTTGACAGATATGATCTTTTCTCATGCACGGTAATACAAGGTAATGATGAATCTAATCTTGCGTAGCTTCTTCTCTGGCAATATTACACTGCTAACCAGAGCATACAAAACATTTGCTAGACCAATTCTTGAATACAGCTCACCTGTCTGGAACCCGCACTGCATATCGGACATTAATACAATCGAGAGAGTCCAGAAATATTTCACAAGAAGAGTCTTCCACTCCT
Source organism: Diadophis punctatus similis (assembly GCA_023053685.1). NCBI lineage: Eukaryota > Metazoa > Chordata > Lepidosauria > Squamata > Dipsadidae > Diadophis > Diadophis punctatus. Next base: position 65,310,296 of record JALIGW010000001.1, on the reverse strand, counting down.
CTGCTCGCAACACAATACCTTATTCTACCAGACTTGAAATATTGGGATTAGACAATTTAGAACTATGTTGCCTTCGATCTGATCTAAATGTAGTTCATAAAATCATATACCACAATGTCCTACCTGTCAATGATTACTTCAGCTTCAACTGCAACAATACACGAGCACACAATAGATACAAACTTAATGTAAACCGCTCCAAACTCGGCTGCAGAAAATACGACTTCAGCAACAGTGTGATCAATGCCTGGAATGCACTACCTGACTCTGTGGTTTCTTCCCCAAACCCCCAAAACTTTAACCTTAGACTGTCTACAGTCGACCTCACCCCATTCCTAAGAGGTCTGTATGGGGCGTGCATAAGCGCACCACTGTGCCTACCGTCCCTGTCTTACTGCCCTATTGTCCTCATTTATCTGTACTTCTTTGCTTATGTTATGTTTATACAAATACCTACTATCTTGTACATGTTTGACAAACAAACAAACAAATAATAATAAAATAAATGAATCATTTTAGTTCAGAAGGTGGCTAGAGCCAAGCTAAACACAGAAAGTAAACAGGAAATAAAACGAGCTTTTATGACTATATAGAGTGGGGAGGCAAGCTCCTTCCTTATCCATCATCTTTAGCATCTTAACAATTAGATCAACAGGATAAATGGAGGGAAAAAAGTTCTAAATGCACGTATCTTTAGGGAGGAGGCAGCTATATTGCTGGCACAGGGCTGAAGAAAATGTGGAATTGACACTTATGTGAAGATTAATACTGTCCCACACATTTCTCATGAGTGAAGGGAAATCTGGTTTCAGTATTTCCAGAACTAAATTTCCAAATCTCAAGTCAGGAAGGAATATCTGTAGAGATTCTCAGTCATCCAGATTATAGTTGTGTTAGAGGTGTTTTTTCCTTCAAAGTCAACTGGACTGTTTTTATTTTCTTCAGGAAGAAGAAGATAACGTTTCGTTTCTCATCCAAGAAGCTTCATCAGTTCTAATGGCGGGCGGGCAGGTGGGTGGAAGATAGGTTCTGATAGGATGGTGATGATGGGGGGAATGGAAGGATTACAACTGTCAGTACCTATCCTTTCATCTCCCTGCCATCAAAACTGTTGAAGCTTCTTGGATGAGAAGTGAAACGTTTTCTTCTTCTTCCTCAAGGAAAAAAAAAACCAGGCCAGTTGCCTTTTGAAGAAAAATGCACCTTTGAGACAAGTCACAAAGGAGTTTTACTGTAAGACTTCCATACAATTACAATACAGGGTTATTCCGTTCAGCCCAGTGGTGGGTTGCTACCGGTTCGCATCGGTTTGGGCGAACCGGTAGTGGTGGCAGCAGATGACTCCGCCCACCCGCCCGGACATCATCAAAAGTGCTCTGCGCATGCGCAGAAGTGTTGCGTGTGCGCAAAGCGTCCGCACGCGCCCGTACACTCCCATTCCTGAACCGGTAGCAAAGATAAGAGAAACCCACTACTGGTTCAGCCCTACTTCAAGATGGTTTTATATGTACAAATTCTGTACTGTGCAAACATAGTTTCATTTTTTTATATTGTTCCCTTACCTGCAGGAGCCAGAAATCAAGACTGACTCAAAGGCAAAATAATAAAATTAAATTAAAAAAAATCAACATTAATTTAAGGAATTAAAGTAGTTGATAAATATTGTACCAAACTGTTCAGATTTCCAATCTTTACGTTCTATTTTATTCTTCTTTATCTTGTCCATATCTATATATGTTTTCAGATTTATGACCCCCAAATTATTATGACTAACGAAAACAAGATGGAAGCTGTAACTCAGTGACATCTGGTGGTCGATGATTTCTCTCCAGTTGTAGGTGAATGAATATTTTAGTACTTAAACGCAATACCATCCTTTTGAAGATTATTTTCCCCATATATAAATATTACCTATTGTAGATTGCTAAAATTTTTTAAGTGTTTGGACTTTTGGAATATAGCAAGTAAAACCGAAAGAATCTAATTGGTGACAACTGGTGTTTATGGTCACAGATTCCAGGAACAGCAATTCTTGGAAGATGTTCAAAAACTATTGGAGTCTGGACTCATTTGTCACTCCAGACACAAGTACTAGTTGCCTTGTGGTTGCTAAGCTTCTATTTCAAATAAAGCTCTGGTGAACCAAAGGATGACATTGTAGTGGTATTAGCTTTTCAGAAAAGGTCAGAGGATAGAATTAACAAATTACTTTTGAATACATGAGTAGATGCGGGGGTGAGGGGAAGGCTCTACCATCAAGATACTCATGGTTGAATCATTGGAAAAAAGGGAGTTGTCACTGGCAACAATGATTCCATCCAAATGATTCCTAGAGTTTTTAAAAATGAATTTTCTGCAGCTAGTCTAACCATAATTGCTTTTAGGCATCCCGGAATGAGACAAAATTTGACTAATCCCTCACCAAAATAGTTTTTCCCAACATGATACTCTCCAGATGTTGGAAATTGTTACGTACTGCTGTACGGAGTAAGGATTTGCATGGCCGCCGCTGATTGGCTAATCAAGCGGCGGGAGAAATAAACTACTGTCAGTGGCCAGTGGGCTACAGGGAAGCCCTTAAAAGTGGCAGTTCGTATTGCATTCAGCTTAGGAGAAATAAAGGTGCTGAACTGTTCCTACACCTCGCCTCTTCATTCCCACGCAAATCTAACAAATTCTAGGTAGGAAGTTGCATTTCCAGTGAATCTGAAAAAACTGCATTAGTTCGGAGCAGAATTACCGTATATAGTACAAGAAAAAATTGGCCATTGCAAGAAAACTGCATAGACAAAAAATTTCCCTTTATAGTTGCCAATTTTATTTCCTTTTCCTTGCAAGGAAAAATCCTTTTCATTTTCTGTTCCTGAGAAGTCTTATATGCTACTTGTTTTTCTAGATACCTGGTTTTCCAGATATATAGAAAGAAACCTCCTTTTTCCTACTTAATACAAAGTGTTTCTGATGTACATGCATTTTCCAACTCCAGCCCAGTTAAGTTGCTTGGCCACATATATGCAAATGTTTTAAGATGCAGATACCTGAAAGTATACTATGCAGTTGCTATGTAAAATAATGCTGTAGTATCAATCAAGAATCAATACAACTCTGTGACTAAGGGTGCTTCATGAAAGGATTCTGCAAACAGCGTTCTTTCAGAAAACTCTTTAGAGGAGCTCCCCATAGAGGAATGGTCCATTCCAAGATCTTTCAATCACAAGTAACTGAGAAAATGGGAAAGGAATAGTCCTGTATATTAGGAGAGAAGGAAGGCCATTTTCCTTGCCCAAAGTTCTATATTGATCCTGGCAGTCTTACAGTAGCAGTCCCTGTATCTTTCAAGCTTGGCTGCAACCTTTGAAATCCAGTATAATTCATCATAAAAGTATATTTTAGAATACCAGATCTTAGCAGTTGTTTGCAAAGATCACATCTACTGTATGTGTTAACTCCGAAGCGAACCTGGCTGAAGCCATCTTTTGCTACCTCATAGTTGCCATGAACCCTGAGAGGGGGAAGGGAGGGGGGAGTAGATAGACCGTCTAACCATCAAAACAAAAAGTTTTCCTGTGGGAACCAAGGCCATTTTAACAGGTGCTGTAAGAGGAAGAGAGGAGTGACCCAGCAGCCTACCAGCTACATCCATTGGACAATGTGACCGGTGACAACTGAGAGGGGGAAATTTTGCTCTTTTAATTAGATGAAAACTGTGGGAACTTTTAGAGTTGGTTTTCACTGGCTGTGCCGATATGATGTATCCAATAAACATGTTCTTTGAGGAATCTACCTGCTTCAGAGTTCTTCTTCCAATGGGTCAACGGAACGCTGACACTATGGAGATTCTCAGTCATCCAGGTCAAAAAGCACCTTTGGGACAAAGATCACACCTATAACTGTCCTCCCTCCAAAATAGCTAATACAGTCAAAGAGCATTCCATAGTTTCTCTGCCATCTCTGTCTGCCCAATCACTATCAGAATGCCTTGCTCACCATCTATCTAAGAAACTTGTCTGAGGAAACCAATAGGGGTCTGATCTGAAGGATCGCTCTGAATCGAGGACTGAATCAAATCGTCTGTCTTCTTCCCTTCTCCACCAGATGCGTCAATAGAAGTGCCAAAAGTTTTCCTTCTTTTAGGTGTAGTCGCCGTGGTGCTGTTGTTTACACCATGCTGGAACTCTCAAACAACAAATTGGAATCAGAACCTCATGGGACGTGTTGAATAAAGTCTGATATATTAGCTTTTTCTGCTCTACCTTGGGTACAAGACAATCTATTTGGAATTATCCCAAGTTTGGAAAGTACATATCTGAAACACAACTCTAATTTGATTGCAAAAGTCAAGGGTGTTTTTCTCCATTAAATTAATTTTTATGCAGGAAAAACAGGCTTCACCTCACGGAGTTTGATAGTCAGTCACATATTAAATTTTAAGAGATTAGCTGTGCAATCCTAAAATGGGTGGGGAAGAGAACTGTCATAATTTCTCTACCACTTTGCCAGTTTGTTCTGGCCAGAGCCTCTGAAGAAGGAGGAGATGTACTTTCCCCCACTTTTCCTCTGGTTGTTATTTTTTAAAACAAAAATTCTCTCATGTGGCTTTTGTTAAGACTAAAAATAAAATAAAAAAATCTGTGTCAGGTAAAAATTCACAAGGAATCTGAAGAACTTTGAATCAAGTGCTTCCAGTACCCCTTTCGCTTATTTTGGGATTTGTTTCATGCTACTGAGAGGAAGAATTTGGATGTATTACATTAAACCTCTAGTTTACGAATAGGTAGCTTGGACCCTCATATAGCTGAATTAAAATTAAAATTTAATTTTAAAAAGAATTGATGATTTTTTTAAGTAATTCCTTTTAAAATAATATCTGATTTCCTATTTAATATTTTACCTGTTCATTGTTTCAGTGATGAATGTCAAGCTAATTAATAATCCAGAGAGGTTGGGAAGGCTATGGAAAACTCATTTAATTTATTACCTTTTATGTCAAACTTTGTCATGCAGATTTGATAGAAAGAGGCTGCAATTACAATGATGAAGTTCAAGTGCCGTATATTCCTTGACAGCTGACTTCTATTATGTTTTGCGAAATACAACAATACACAGGATGATTACTGTATATTACAGATGTGACTGACGTGTAAACCTTTCTGGAGAACTGTGATGCATAGAAAACACATTGCTAACATTATTTCCAGCTTATTCAATGCTTTTCAAAGAAAATGGGAAAAGTATTTTGAAAGATAGATATAAAATTATCATGGTGGCCTCAATTGCAAATACAATCTAGATATGACTTAGATGTGAAAAAGTTTGGCTTTTATAATGGGCAAACATCCTTTGAATGAAACACTGTTGAATTCGGATGAAAAACTAATTAAGAAGGTATATAACTTTTTATTAAATTTAAAAATGGAAAATGAACAAATAAAAGATAGAATAGTACAATGGGATTTTTTTTGCCCATAATATAGAACTAGAGGAGTGGCAAAATTTATGGAAAAGGAATTAAAAATTAACAATGGCAACCTCGTATAAAGAAAATTTATATAAAATGTTTTATAGATGGCATTTACCACCAGCCAGGTTAGCTAACATGTTTAAAAACATATCTAGCAAATGTTGGGAATGTAATAAAAAAAATAGGCACATACTATCATATGTCGTGAGTGTGTGGTAAAACAAATGTTTTTTTGGGGAAATACACAAATGGCTGGAAAAGATGATAGGAAAGCATGTAGATTTTAAACCTGAATTATTTTTATTAGGTATGATACCAGGTAAACTAGATAAGAAAAGTATGTACTTGATAAAAATATGGTGGATTATTCAGAATATTTTGAAGAAAAAAATTAAGTTTACACCACAGTTTTTCTTGCTGGGAATAACTACAGACTGTACTGTAATAGAGACTAAGCTGATCTTGAACTTGATAACGGCTGCCAGATTGTTGGTAGCACAATATTGGAAGAAAGAGGATATACCTACTACTGAGGAATGGACATCTAAAGTTACACACCTGGCGGAGATGGCAAGAATTTCATCATATTTAAAAGATCATTCAAATGAAAGATACAAGTTGGAGTGGAGTAGATGGACTGATTATATTCAAAAAAAGTATCAGATTAAGAAGATATATATAGTTTAACAATGATATATGGTTAGAATTTTAGAATGGTTTAATAGATTTTAGATAAAGTGGAGTTTTCTTGGGGGGGGGAAGTGTATATACATATAACAGAAATTAATGGTTTTTTTTTTTTAGTATATTTTAGCTTATGGTTATTTGAAGATTATATCCTGTGTTCTTTCTGGGAAGTCGGGGTGGGTGAAGGAGGGGGATGGGGGGAAGGGGGGGGAGAAAAACGTAAAAAAATTTTGTACTTCGTACTAATAAAACTTTTTCAATAAAAAAAAAGAAAAGTATGTACTTAATATTGCACGTTTTGACAGCAGTGAGGATTGTATTTGCGCAATCCTGGAAAAATGAAGAAACACCACGAGATGAAGAAATAATTAAAAAAATACTAGAGTGTGCAGAAATGGACAGATTGACATTAAGAATTAAACAGAAAGAAGATACAGAATATTATCAAACATGAAATCTATTTTATCAATGGTTGGGGAAAAGGGGTGGAGATTAAGAATGTAATATGCATTGTTAGGCAAACTAAATACCCAGACAACTCGATGTTTATTAAGCACTAATAAATGTAATTAATAAAAAAAGAAAAAGAAAAAGAAAGATATCAAGATATCATACACTGGGCTACTTGTGCTACATTGGGGATGGGAGTCCAATTTATCTTTGCCAAGTTTAGCCCTATTTTATTTTATATATTTATTATTTTATTTTATTAAATGTATATGCCACCCATTTCGCTATCCACTAATGCGGATTTTGTATCTTTAATTGTGTTTGGATCTTTGCCTCAACATGATGTTCTTGTGAAACAAATACAGTAGAGCAAGATTTGTCATTTAATCTCCTCCTGGCTAGTGCCATATAAATTTCATTTGCTTGATTGGATGCAGATCTAAGCCAGCTTGGGAAATTTGCCTATATAGTATAGCCAGATACTGAACACAAATAATTGTTTTGAATTGTCTATCTTATAGGACAAGTAGGCTCCAGTGGCTGAGTACAAACTGGACCAATAAAAAGCATGGGAAATTTCTATAAGCTCAATATTATTTCCATGAGTGAATTAAATAAAGCAATATTATGATGCACCATAATTGGGATTCTGACGTTTTTGAGAGAAGAGGAGAAAAAGATCTAAAGAACCTGGGGAAAACATTGACAGTATTCTACCTTCTTCATTGGATTTGCAGCAATAATAATGGGGTGAAACCATCAAAAACATATGGTGATGGAATGACTGTATCACTATTACTACTTAAAGGCTCTGTTTGGAATCAGACTTTGATTCCAGTGCTTATAAATTTAATAAATAAATAAAATGAAGCCACTCATGTCCCTAGGATCAATGCAATATGATGACTTAATAATTTCAATGCATTCATGAACCAAAGAGATAGTGAATACCAGGTATATAGATAGTACTCATTTGAAATTATTAGGGTGCTGGGTACTTGTGATGGACCATCATAGTTGCAACCATCACAGTGTTCCCACGGTCTCATGATTGTGATTCAGAAGCTTGGTGTCCAGCCTGCAATTATGATATTGCAAAATCCCACGGTCATGTGATCACCATTTGCAACCTTCACTGATGGCTTCTGACAAGCAACGTCAATGTGGAAGTGGGTAGGAGGTCACAAGTGGCAGTCAGGTGACCATGCGATGCTGCAACCAGGTGGGATTTGCCTAACAATGGTAACAGACAACTGGAATTGCCATTGTAATTGGCATGACGATGGCCATCCTGCCTTATAACAGTGTTGCTTAGCAATGGAGTTTCTTGAAAGTCTTCCCCATCCTTATGTAAGCCCTGGGAATCTAGCTGCATTGTAACCAAGTTCAGGTATTCATTGAATGCATGGGGCTTGAAAGGAGACAATGAATATGGTGTGCAAGCTGTTCATGGTCCTACCCTTTGCTTGTGTCCATTCATTCAAAGGGGAAGGTGTAAAGCAGGGTTCCCCAAACTTGGCAACTTTAAGACTTGTGGACTTCAACTCCCAGAATTCCACAGCCAGCTTTGTTAACTTTGCTGGCTGTGGAATTCTGGGAGTTGAAGTCCACAAGTCTTAAAGTTGCCAAGTTTGAAGACCTATGGTCTAAAGAATAGAATAGAATAGAATAGAATAGAATAGAATAGAATAGAATAGAATAGAATAGAATAGAACAGAACAGAACAGAACAGAACAGAACAGAATAGAATTCTTTATTGGCCAAGTGTGATTGGATACACAAGGAATTTGGTGCATATGCTCTCAGTGTAAACAAAAGAAAGGATATATTTGTCAAGAATCATGAGGTACAACACTTAATGATTGTCATAGGGTACAAATAAGCAATCAGGCTGAGGTAATTATTTGTTTAGCAGAGTGATGGCGTTCGGGAAAAAACTGTTCCTGTGTCTAGTTGTCTTGGTGTGCAGTGCTCTATAGTGCCGTTTTGAGGGTAGGAGTTGAAATAATTTATGTCCAGGATGCGAGGGGTCAGTAAATATTTTCACGGCCCTCTTTTTGACTCGTGCAGTATACAGGTCCTCAATGGAAGGCAGGTTGGCAGTAATTGTTTTTTCTGAAGTTCTGATTATCCTCTGAAGTCTGTGGAAAACTATGGAAAACTATGCTCATATTCACTTGAATGTAACATAATTCATGTATAATTTAGGACTTATATTAGTATATAATGTCCTTTGGATCATGGTACCTAGGTTCAAGTGAATGTAATACACTCTTCTTCATACTTTCTCACCACATATATAGAGGAACGGGGGGGGGGCATCATCAGATAATGATTAGGGGGAAGAATAAGGGGGAAACTAATTATTAAGTATTATTAAGTTTAAAATTAATATCACATGACTTTAATACTGGTGAATCTTAACACTGCCACAAGGGTAGGATGTGGTTCAGGTGAAGTCAACAGCATGAGGACCCAACATGTTGCTTGGGACATGTTTGTCCTGCGGTTAGATGCAAGTGAGAAAAGGCTCAGTTGTGAAAGAAACTGATTGCAGCCACAGGGAAGTTGGAGGAGAGATCTGTTCAAATCTCTTTAGTTGCTCAGTAATCACTGTCCCAATAGTGATGAAGCCTGAATAAGGAATTACTATGCCCTGAAACGTTTTACCACTGGGAGATGTGGTAAGAAAGTGGAGGGCGAAGGCATCAATTTGATACTAGTCATACTTTTATCTTTTATATATATATATATATATATATTAATATAAAGTGATATATAAAGGCAATCTCCCCAAATGGGGATGGTTTGGATCCTTTAGATTCATTCTATTCTCCTGTGTGGCTTGGCTAGACACTCTGCTATTTCCAAAAGCTGTCATGATGACACACATGAAATCTTACTTCTGCAGCCGTAATAACTCCAAACCGGGTGAGTGGTTGACTCATGTCTGGAAACATACGTGAAAAATAGCCTTACTCCGACTCGGAACAAGCTGCATGTAAACGTGCTTCCAGGCCACACGCACTCTGCGTTTTGAATGGCAGAGAGAGAGAGAGAGTTAGTTCTCGGAAGCAGAAGTTGGAACTTCCTTTATTTCTGAGACAGATGAGAACGTTGAATGTCAGTGCATGATGAAAAAGATTTGCAGGGGTTTTCCATGAGTGAGCTGTGGATTACAAACCATAAATTTGGGTAATCAGTGAGAGGTAGAAAAAAGTTGTGGGAAATTAGCCAGGCTAAAGAAAAACCGAGAGACTATTTGACTCTGGAAGTTGGAAAATGAAAGTGATCTGATTCCTGCTGTCTGTAGAACTATAAACAAAACTTAATATGAAATATCCTATTTCTAGAAACAGCTATGGAATTAGCAGAAAAAGTGCTGATTTAGGGTGGGGAGATATTTAAAAGTTTTGGGGAGTTTCAAGATACATCATGAAATGTTTGGAGGTTTGGGGGGAGTGGGGAGAAATCGAACTCATCTCCACAAAACAAACAAAACCAAAAATACCCAACACTTGCGACCTTCAAGGGGAGACTGGACTGCCATCTGTCTCAAATGGTGTAGGACAGTGATGGCGAACCTATGGCACAGGGTGCCACAGGTGGCACGCGGAGCCATATCTGCCGGCACGCGAGCCATTGCCTAGCTCAGCTCCAGTGCGCATGTGCGTGCCGGCCACCTATTTTTTGGCTTGCACAGAGGCTCTGGGAGGGTGTTTTTGGCTTCTGGAGGGCCTCCGGGGGGACGGGGGAGGGCGGTTTTGCTCTCCCCATGCTCCAGGGAAGCCTCTGGAGCCTAGGGAGGCCCACCAGAAGTTGGGAAATGGGTCATTTCCGGCCTCCAGAGAGCCTCTGGGGGGGGCAGGGGAGGCCGTTTTTGCCCTTCCCAGGCAGTGAATTATGGGTGTTGGCACTCGCGCATGTGCGATAGCACATGCGTATGCACTTTCGGCACCCGAGGAAAAAAAGGTTCGCCATCACTGGTGTAGGAACTCCTGCTTGAGCAGGGGGTTGGACTAGATGACCTACAAGGTCCCTTCCAACTCTAATAATAAATCTAAATCTAACCCCCTCTTACACCCACAAAACAAAACCTTACAATAGACTCATTTAGCCTAGCAGAGAGAGTAGACACTTTATAGCCATGGAATGTGTGAATGAAGGTAGGTTCTGAACAGATATTTTTCTCATGCCTGGGAGAAAAATAGCCAGTAATGCCTAAACATTAGGAAAAAAATAAATCTATAAAAAGACAGGATAGCGGGGTAGATATGAGGAGGAACAAACAGTTTCTACTATTTCATTACCAGTTACAATGAATTTTCAAAGCCAGTGAAATACTTGCTGAAGATTCTATCAGCCCTTTGCTATTCTAGAAAAATGTCTTCAGAGTAACAGACACCATTTGTTCTTTCTGTTTTCTCTGCGTTGAATCTTATGTTATAGCTTGCTGCAAAATTCATACTTGTGGGAATGGAGCTTTCTGGAGGATATTGAAATAATCCATTTTCCTTCCAATATGTGTCCAACCAGCCATTTATTTAGTAGCTTTCCAAAAGTAAATCTTCAAGAACAGGAAGTGGTTTATAATGTTCTGGTCGTGGTCTGACACATTCGCGGGGGGGGGGGGGGAGTGACAGTTCTGGTGTTCCTTGAAAAACTGCATGAACTTCACCCATTCTTGCATATTATATATTAGGTCTGTTTTTATCAAGACTACTTAACAGATTTCAGTCATCTGCATGCAATGCAATCACTTCTTTCAACTCCTATTGTGCCCAATAATTCCAATTCTATTGTGCCCAATAATACCATATCCTTATGGTACAACATTAAGTATATCTATTCAGATGTGAAATGATATTAGGTAGACCTGTCAAGATAAGTATGCATAGTTCTGTGCGGGGTTTTCAGAAGTAGCACATCCTTCTGAAATCAATGTGCTTTATTCAGGGGTGAAATCCTCCCGGTTCGCTTTTACCTGTCGGTCGCCGCAGAGCCTTTGGAACTGGTGGCGTTCGCGGCACGGGGCTGCCCCCACCCGCTTTCCCAGCCCGTCTGGACATTGCCATTTGAGTTCTTTTGTCCTCTGCACATGCGCAAAGCGTTCTGCATGCCCAGAGGGCAAAAGAACGCAAATGGCAGTGTCCAGGCGGGCGGGGGAAGCGGGCGGGGGCAGCCCCGCGCCGCGAACGCCACCAGCTCCAAAGGCTCTGCGGCGACTGACAGGAAAGAGTGAACCGGGAGGATTTCACCCCTGGTTTTATTCCCAGGCTCTGGCTTTAGTCCTTCAATCTTCAACACAGATAAAATATTCTTTGGAGCTGTGGTGGCGCAGTGGTTAGAGTGCAGTACTGCAGGCTACTTCTGCTGATCACCGGCTGCCAGCAGTTTGGCAGATCGAATCTCACCAGGATCAAGGTTAACTCAGCCTTCCATCCTTCCGAGGTGGGTAAAATGGGGACCCAGATTGTTGGGGGAAATATGCTGACTCTGTAAACCGCTTAGAGAGGGCTGTAAAGCACTGTGAAGTGGTATATAAGTCTAAGTGCTATTTTTTATTTGAAGCATGCTGTTCCTCTAAATCAGTGGTTCTCAACCTTCCTAATGCCGCGACCCTTTAATACAGTTCCTCATGTTGTGGTGATCCCCAACCATAAAATAATAAAATTATTAGGAAACTCATGGGTGGGTTCTAACTTACCTCGCTGCTGGTTCGCTTCCTCCTGCGCTGCGTGGCCGTGCCTCGTGGGCATGCATGCGCTTTGCGCACACACGCATGCGCAGTGCCGATTTTTAAAAACAAAATTGCAAAAAAAAAGCCGAAAACAAGATGGCGATGCATGCACAGTGCCGGAAATTTGGCTTCTGCGCATGATCAGAAGTTCCCACGGTACATTTTTTTTTGCAGTAGTCTATTTGCATGTGGGTGGACCTGCTGGAGATAGATAGAGGAGCGGTGTCTCGGTTCCTAAGACCATCGGAAATATGTGTTTTCCGATGGTCTTAGGCGACCCCTGTGAAAGGATCGTTCAACTCCCAAAGGGGTCGTGACCCACAGGTTGAGAACTGCTGCTCTAAATGGTCAGTAGTGACCATTTTGTGAATTATGTGAGTAGGGAGTGATTGAAATTGTACACATGGAGTCTGCCAAAATGTCTTTCCCTTAGCAACTTTGCAGTGTAGTAAATTTCGAGGAAGCAGTTTGGAGAAATAATATATAATGAAAGCATTAAGGACACCTTTTGCTCTGTTTATGGAGTTTCTCAGTCATCCAGGTCATGGTTGTCCCAATGGTGCTTTTTTCAAGAGGCAACTGGACTTTCTGGTTTTTCTTTGAAGATGTTCACTTCTCATCCATCTTGGATGAGAAGCGAAATGTCTTCAAAGAAAAACCGGAAAGTCCAGTTGCCTCTTGAAAAAAGCACCATTGGGACTTTTGCTCTGTTGTTCCCATATTCCAATTGTCTTTCGTCTGGTCATAAGATAGAGAAGTAGAGAGAGAAACAGATGTAATTTGTACTTAATTCCATGTTTTCTAAATGTTCTGGTTAAGTATGGGATCTTTCAGAAAACCATCCTTTCTTTCCTCCCAATCCTAGTAAATCCAGTTTAAATCTCACTTGAGATACTATAAACACAGGGATGTGATTAGTTCAGAGCTCACACAGAACCAACAATTTGTCATGAGATGAAGTTAGAAGAGTGTCAGTCAACCAGGGCTTAGTTCGTGACCAGTAAACTGAATGCCTTCCTCTTCACAAAAGTAAAAGAGACCAACTGGCTAAACTTTCTTCACATTGACAATAAAACTCCATTATTTTCCAAATTCTTCTTAGATACTTCTAGACATTCCACAAACTATGGCTTTCTACTTCACACAGGAAACCATTGTGCTGCTGGGATTGGCCGATGGTTTTGAAAGATGGATAGAGCCGAGCCACAAGTTTAGCCATCTCTGAAAACTCATTGTGGGTTTTTTTCCCATACTTTTTCTGGGTAAGTCTTCTATGAGCTTGTCCGGACAAAGTAGGAATAGGTTTTGAAATGTTCTTGCTTTGCCTGGTAAGCCTGATCATCATTTAAAAAAATGATGTTGATACCTTCTTAGTTGCTTATTATTCCATGGGGAATTGCAGTCCACAGTTCAACTCTGGCATAGCCCTATCATCAGGGGTGGGTTCCTACCGGTATGGCCCAGTGCGTAGCTCCAGTAGGGACCCGCTGATAACGCAATTTGCGCGTGACTGCTCCAGTACCGTTTCCACCGGGCAGTCACGCACGTTGCCATCTTTTTTTATGAATTTTTGGACAATTTTGCTTCTGCGCATGCATGAAATCTCATGAGGGGATGCGTGCACGCAAGAGATTTTGGTGAGATTTTGCTTCTGCGCATGCGCGGAAGTAAAATCGCACTGAAATCTCGCGCACGTGTGCATCCCCTTGCAAGATTTCAGCGCAATTTTGCTTCCGCGCATGTGCAGAAGCAAAATCTCGTGAGGGGGTGCATGCACATAGCACACACACGCACACACGCAGCATGAAGAAACGCGGAGCAGTGCACCGGTCTCGGTAAGTAAGCAACTCGCCCCTGCCTATCACTAATTTTAGTAGCAATAACTGTTCTTTATTAGGCCTTAAAAATGTGTATGTGTATGTTCAAAAGAAACAGCATTTTCTATCCAGAGATGATTCTTAAAAATGGGCAGTTTGTATCTGTCCATTTTAATTAAAAATTAAATTAAACCAATATTCAAACAAAATGCCCTTGTCAAAAAAAGTTATACCATTCCAAGCCTGATCTAAAAGCGCTATAACTGAAAGCCTGGTTGAATGTTTTGGTGTTTATTTAATATAATAAAGGATTACATATTTTTGTTAGTGTAAATCACTTGAGAAGGAATGGTTAAATAAGCAGAAATATCATCGTTTTTGTATTATTTGTTGAGTATTATCTTGTGACTTGAAACTTTTGAGTCCTTGGCACAATTTTATTTGGAAAGGAAAGGAGAAAAAAAATGCTCTCAATTGCCTTTGCAATTTCTTTGCTCCACTTGAAAACTCTAATGCTCGAAATGATTCTTATTTTTTATGGCCAGAATGGGGTTTTCCTGAATATTATTATAGTGCTAAATTTTAAAAAAAATCAAAATCACAAAATTGATTTACTGCAGGCTGAGACTCTTTCATATCAGTTGGATTCTTTCATATACCCAAGTGAAGAAAATTATATCTATTAAATTTGGTCTTCTTCTTGTAACCATACACACTTCATACCCTACTATAGTCTTCACTGATCTGATGATTTCTGGACATATTCAAACTCAATTTCTTAATTGTAAGATCATGCTTTCTAGAATTTTGGAAATTAATGCCCAAAACAAATTCTGGAGGGAAAACCTTTAGGTTGAGGGAAAGCTGGCTCAGGGGATCAGTTTTTCCAAGTAGCATCTTGTGTGAAGAAACATGGAGGAAATCTTTGTGGCATATCAGTCAGTGGAACTTTGTATATTATCCATTTGATTTGGCCCTTCAAAAGGAGAACAAAATTCATCCAGTTGGAAACATTCCCCTCACCTAATGCAATCCAGATATGGAATTGCATCCTACAGTTCCATATGTGAGTTTCTGCAGAACTCCCTTTGGATGGACTCATAGACGGGTGCTGTCATTTATCATCTTGGAACTTTTGTCAGCTTCAGCTATGATGATCAACCAGTGAAATTTTGGGAGAGGCCTTTTTGACTGCCATCCTGAATTGTTTGTTTGTTAATAATAAAAGATCTATTTCCTTTCCTTCATCTATCCCCAATGAATATATTGAAAACAGCTAACAAAAACAGACCAATGTTCCTGCAAACAATTAAAATATAGCAGGACTGCAAAAGAACAAATATGCTAAAAAGGCAACACAATGCACACAAGCACACACACACAGAGAATGATCTAGCAAGCAGGAAATCCAAACGCTTGTTAAAAAGAATAACTTTCAGATGTTAACAAAACTTGGATTGATCCTAATTATTCCTTGAGTAACTAAGTAGATCATCTTGGGCTCTAGGGTATAATTCTAAGTGCACACTTTTACTGAAATACATTTAACTGTAGTCACTGGGACCTACCAGCAAATAAATGAATCTGTGGCATGATTGTTGTTAAGCTCGCGCGTAAATGAAGAGGCGAGTCACAGGAACAGTTCAGCACCTTTATTGTCTATTAGTTAGAACTAATACGGACTGCCGGCAGGCTGCAGGGAAGCTGCTTTTAAGGGCTTCCCTGAAGCCTGCTGGCCACTGACAGGAGTTTATTTCTCCCGCTGCTAGATTAGCCAATCAGCGGCGGCTTTGCAAATAATCACTACGTCCGTCCGTCCATAACAATTGTAAACCAGAATATTTCAAGGAAACCAGACTGAGGAAGGATGCCTCCAGGTTAACCAGCAGAATGATATCACATTCTCAAAATGAGGGGACAGTTACCAAGATAGCTTTCTTCCCTGGATATACAGCAAGACAAGTGTTGCGTCTGCAACTGTACTGCCTTATGGGATTTCTGAGGATGCTTTGTATTCTGTGTATTTGTGAGGTTTGCTATGGGATGGTCATATGAGGAGTCTCAATGTAGAGTTGATAGGGGCAGAAAAGTATATTGATAAGAAAAATGCCTATGAAACAGTTGTATCCTCTCTTCCAAGTTTGAAGGCTGCCTTTTAAAACTTGTTTTGCTGGTTATATTTTGTATCCGATACAGGAAATAGGGACAACTCTGCTTGTCAATGTACAGAAGTAGGTTATGTGTGGATGATGATGGGAATATGAAGGGAAGCTGAGGGAAAATCATGAGAGAATCAGACATACTGCTCCTGTAGTTGACCCGCTTTTCTGGATCTGTGGGAGGCCTCCTCCCAAACAATAGTTTGCTTGTGAATAAGGTCTGCGTATCATCAACTGATAGGAAAATTGCTGTCCCCAAATCTGTGTTTTGGGTTACCTTGGGCTTTGCTGGAGGACTGCTGGGAGCTGTGCAAACCAGTCTCATACAGTGATTTTTTTTAAAGTTCAGACCACAGACATATCATGTCTTAATGTCCCATTGGATAAAATCAGTATATGATTCTTAGCTTTCAGAAGAAGAGAAGTGTCTTCATGAAACTCAGCTATTGAGCATAATAAGGGAGGAAGGGTGGCATACAAGTTCTGCAGAGCTTTTGCTAATTATTGGAATTAATGGAATTATTGGGACTGGTAGTAATAAGTCTACCAGTCATGGCACTGCAAGCAGGTTGTGCAGATTAGCTACAGAAGGAATAGAAGCCAGGTGGGAATATGCCCTTTCCCTCTGGTTGAGGCCAGGTTTCTTCTCACATAGTCAGTCAATAACAATTAAATAGAATAGATGACTTCACAGAGAGATGGATTATTTCTAAATTTTTGGGAGGCTAGGAAAAAAAGAGAGGAAGAAGTATCCATAGATATCTTCAAATGTAACACACTCTCCTGGATGAGGGAACGATACCCTTCTAACTTTTGCTCAATGCCACTCCCAGATAATTTCATTATTAGTCATGCTGACTGAGGATCCTGGGAGTTGTAGTGAATCAACATTTGGAGGACCAGAACTTCCCATTCCTGCATTTTCCTAATACGGATGGCAAGTTGGTACAAAAATAAATCCACAGCCTTGTTTGCCTGTGGATGGTCATCTAGATGGTTATATGAATGTATTAGAAATAAATATGTACTTGAACAATAATTGTATTAAATAAGTATATATAGGATTGCATTTAATGTTAAAATGATATACTTTTTTCCCTTTGTTGTAATTTTTTCACTAATTCTTTGCTTCTTGATAACTCAAGGGCTAGTGCCCAAGAATGCCCTTATCTGATACTTCAACTGCAACCAGGAAATTCAGCATGTTTGTAGTCATTAGTCTTGATTTTGTATCAATAATATTTTATTTTTTATTTACTTATTAACTTTATATGCTGCCCATATCACCGTTTGAAGCCCCCCTGAGTGGCTTACAATGTAATTTGAGTGGCCCACAATGTAATAGAATAGAGCAGTGGTTCCCAAACTTTTTCAGTCCACCGCCCCCTTGGTACTACAAACTCATCCTCACCGCCCCCCACCCCACCCCCTCAGGTGGGCGTGGCTTAGTGGTCAGGTGACCGGGTGGGCATGGCCAACTTGTAAAATGTGGTGAAACTCAATTAACAACGCTCTTGCTTAGCAACCAAAATGTTAGGCTCAATTGTGGTCATAATTCTTTCTTTCTTTCTTTCTTTCTTTCTTTCTTTCTTTCTTTCTTTCTTTCTTTCTTTCTTTCTTTCTTTCTTTCTTTCTTCCTTCCTTCCATCTCTTTCTTTCTTTCTTTCTTTCTTTCTTTCTTTCTTTCTTTCTTTCTTTCTTTCTTTCTTTCTTTCTTTCTTTCTTTCCTCCCTTCCCCTTCTTTCTTTCTTTTTCTTTCTTTCTGTCTTCCTTCCTTCCTACCATCTTTCTTTCTTTCTTTCTTCCTTCCTTCCATCTCTTTCTTTCTTTCTTTCTTTCTTTCTTTCTTTCTTTCTTTCTTTCTTTCTTTCTTTCTTTCTTTCTTTCTTCTTTCCTTTCTACTTTTTCTTTCTTTCTTTCTTTCTTTCCTTCTTCTTTCTTTCTGTCTTCCTTCCTTCCTCCCTCTTTCTTTCCTTTTTCTTTCTTTCTTCCCTCCCTTCCCTTCCCTTCCCTCCTTTCTTTTTGACTGTCTTCCTTCCTACCTACTATCTTTTCTTTCTTTCTTTCTGTCTACATTCCTACCTACCATCTTTCTTTCTTTCTTTCTGTCTACATTCCTACCTACCATCTTTCTTTCTTTCTTTTTCTTTCTTTCTTTCCTTTTTCTTTGCTACATCCCTCCCTTCCCTTCCCTCCCTCCTTTCTTTTTCTGTCTGTCTTCCTTCCTACCATCTTTCTTTCCT